>BSBN01000219.1:13066250-14565000 GCA_027924645.1 Cunninghamia lanceolata | reverse complement strand
AGCACCACCCGCCCCACCTGAAATGGGGCCACAGATATTACAGGCCTTACAAGCTATTTTGGATAGGCTTCCACCGGCCATAATTGAGCCGCGTGTAGAGCCACGTGATGAGCCCCACGATGTTCCATGAGGAGCCACGCGTGGAGGCACGAGCTAAGTCTCATGTCGAGCCACATGACGAGCCCCGCGTAGAGCCACAGGGGGTACCACGTGTGGAGCCGTATGTCGAGCTACCTAATACAGAGGAGGTTGGTTCGGCCGGCAGGGCCCAGAGCAGGAGCCCCACACGTCATGTTAGGCATGATGAGATAGTAAGAAAAGAGCAATTTGGTTCCATGCCTTATGAGCCTGACAGGGGGCGCAGTGACAGAGGAGATCCCATTAGGGATATACTGAGATTGAACCCTCCTACATTTGTTGGAACTACAGAGGGAGCTGAGGCAGAAGCTTGGCTTATTAGTTTGGATAGGTGCTTCGCGTTGCGTCCTTACGCAGGCAACACGAAGGCCCATGTGGCAGTGCACTTATTATGGGATGCCGCAGCTACATGGTGGCACACTGAGGAGTGCAAGCACCGCCTTTCCATAGATACACTCTCATGGGAGACTTTTATTGAGCGCTCCAACATGCAATATCTGTCAGACCACTACTGATAGCATCGTACAGACGAATTTCATGATCTACAACAAAGGGGACTCTCGGTGGCACAGTATGAGAGTAAATTTATAGAGTTATCCAGGTATGCAGAGTATCTTCATGATGAGAAACTCCTGGTACATAAGTTCATCAGAGGTCTAAATCATAGTATATCAGGACCTGTTCGGATGGCAGATCCGCAGACACTGAGTGATGCTGCCGAAAAAGCTTACGTTGTTGAAGAGATTCAGGGACAGGGGCATAATTCTCGCCCTCAGTTCGAAGATCGGGGACAACAACAACATCAACAGAACTTTCGTAGGACAACACAACATTTCCCTAAAGGAGGATACAGTTCAGCACCATTACCTCCTAGGCCCCCACAGCAATAGCAGACACAGCAGCAACAAAAAGCTAAAACACAACAAAAATCATATGGGAGAAATAACAAAGGTTGGCAGCAGCAGGGTCCACACAGAGATCAGAGACAGCAGGGACCATATGCGGGACTCGCGAGACCACAGCAGTCGTTTAGGGGTTCACAGGGGTCTACTGGCAGGTCAGGACAACAACAGTCGAGTAGGACTCAGACTGTACAGGCATAGGTTAGAGGCCCTTGTTATAATTGTGGTGAAGTTGGACACATAGCTAGAGAGTGTCCACTGGGTTATACAGCTGGGGGATAGCATCATGCAGGAGGATCCGAGAAGACAGTGGGTGACGTGGGTAAATCCCATCGTATGTTTGCAGTGGTTGACAACCGCTAGGCTAATTTTCAGACCTTAGTCATTGAGACAGCAGGTATGATAGCAGAATCTCCCATCTCTATCCTTTTTTACTCCAGAGCTACCGACTCCTTTATATCTACATCGTTAGTGGAACGTTGCAGGCTGGTGGCTTCTAGGCAGGACATTAGGTGGGAGGTCGAGCTAGCCTCTGGGGCCAGGATGTCAATTGATTCTGTTGTTTGAAATTGTGAAGTTTCCTTGGGTTCATTCACTACAACATATGATCTTAGAGTGATGCCTTTAGGAACCTATGGCATAGTTCTTGGCATGGACTGGCTTGCGGCTCACAGAGCCAAGCTAGATTGCCATCAGAAGATGATTAGTTACATAGATGATCATGGCACACCGGTCGAGATAGTGGGCATATAGAAGCCCACGATTGCTCGAACGGTATCCGCTCAGCAACTTAAGCGTTGCATGTGGAAGGGTTGTCAATTGTTTGCTATCACAGTCAGTGATAGATCAGAAGACGAACCTGAGACTACATTAGATGATCACCCCATCCTGAGAGAATTTGCAGATGTCTTTCCACCAGAGTTACCTGGTATGCCTCCACGCAAAGAAGTTGATTTCCATATTGATCTTGTACCAGGGGCAGAACCAGTATCTCAAGCACCTTATAGAATGACTACACATGAGCTTACAGAGCTGAAATTGCAATTAGAAGAATTACTAGAGAAGGGACACATCCGACCTAGTGTATCTCCATGGGGTGCACCGGTTATCTTCGTAAAGATGAAGGATGGATCTCTTCGACTATGCATGGACTACAGGCAGTTGAACAAAGTGACGGTGAGAAACCGATATCCTTTGCCGAGAATTGATGATCTCTTCGATCAAATGTAAGGAGCTAGAGTGTTTTCAAAGATTGACCTAAAATCTGGTTATCACCAATTGAGAATTACAGAGGTAGATATTCATAAAACTACTTTTCGAACCAGATATGGTCACTATGAGTTCACAGTGGTACCCTTCGGATTGACGAACGCCCTTGCAGTGTTCATGAGTCTCATGAACGGGGTGTTCCGTACTTACCTAGATCGGTTCGTGATCATATTTCTTGACGACATCTTGATCTATTCACAAACCGAGGAGGAACATGTGGACCATTTGCGTCAAGTAATGCAGTGTTTACATGAGAATTAGTTGTATGGCAATCTGGCGAAATGTGCCTTCTTCAGGATAGAGGTGTAGTATTTGGGACATATATTATTAGGCGATGGTATCTCCGTAGATCCATCGAAGATCAGGGCTATTCAAGACTAGCTAGCACCCACCAGTGTTACAGAAGTGAGGAGCTTTATGGGACTAGCCGGTTACTACTGTAGGTTTGTCAAAGGTTTCTCCAGAATAGCTCATCCTATCACTTCCCTTCAACGAAAAGGGAAAGGATTCACATGGACCGAGCAGTGTGAAAAGGCCTTTGGAATCCTTAAGGAACGTCTTACCAGCACTCCCATATTAGTTGTTTCTGATCCGGCAGAAGATTTTGTTGTCTGCACGGATGCATCTTTAGAGGAATTTGGTGTTGTGCTTATGCAGGGTGGTAGAGCGATTGCCTATGAATCGTGAAAGCTTAAAACACATGAGCTGAACTACCCTACTCACGATCTAGAGCTAGCAGCTGTCATTCATGCTCTTGTTTGATGGAGACACTTCCTCTTAGGCCGACGATTTGAGCTCCATTCAGACCATCATAGCTTGCAGTATATTTTCACTCAGCCGAATTTAAACGCCCGCCAGCGGTGTTGGATGGAGTTCTTATGTGAATACGACTTTGATGTCCATTACATCAAGGGAAAGGAAAACGTGGTCACCGACGCGTTGAGTCGAAGGTGCCACGAGATCCTGACTCTAACTTTGAAAGTGGATTTGAGAGAACGTATTCTATAGCATTTGCCTGAGGATGAGTGGTTTCTTGAGGTACAGCAGGAGATTCAGAATCAGAGGGTCCTGAAGGGAAAATTTGAAGGATATTCCTTGGAGTCAGATGGATTACTTAGACTTAAACAGTGCATCTATGTACCCTGTGCAGGTGATCTGCGTGCATTGATACTCTCGGAGGCTCATAGAGCACCTTATGCAGCTCATCTAGGATTGAAGAAGATGCATGCGGATTTGCGACAGTTATACCATTGGGCTGGAATGAGACATGATATTGCAGAGTTTGTTGCTTGATGCCTTGAGTGTCAGAGGGTCAAGGCTGAGCATCAGCATCCAGCAGGACTCTTATACCCACATGAGATACCTGAATGGAAATGGGACACCATCTCCATGGACTTCATTGTTGGTCTACCTATGTCATCACGATGCCATGATGCCATCATGGTGACTGTTGACAAGTTGACCAAGGTTGCGCATTTCTCACCTGTACCCACAACGTACAATGCACCATCGGTGGCGAGGGTGTTTCTAGATCAGATTGTCAGACTGCATGGAGTACCTCGCCGTATTATATCTGATAGAGACTCCATTTTCACATCTTCATTTTGGAGAGCTCTACATCAGGCGTTGGGCACACAGCTCAACTTCAGTTCCGCTTATCATCCTGAAACCGATGGCTAGACGGAAAGAGTTAATCAAGTGTTAGAGGATATGCTGCGTATGTATGTTATGGATCATCAGTCTAACTGGGAGTACTTGTATCTAGTTGAGTTCACCTACAATAATGGGCATCACAGCTTGTTGGGTATGCCTCCTTACCAAGCTCTATACGGCAGACCTTGCAGAACGCCTTTGAGTTGGGATCGGTTAGAGGACCGAGTTGCCATTGGTCCTGAAATAATCCAGGATATGGAATAGCAGGTTACCTTGATTAGACAGAGACTGCAGGAAGCTCAGGATAGACAGAAGAAGTATGTAGATGCAAAGAGGACAGATTGAAGCTTCTCAGTAGGTGACAGAGTATTCTTGAGAGTGCGACCGCATAAGAGTTCAATATGTTACAGAAAATGCTCTAAGCTCGCACCTCAGTTTGTAGGACCTTTTGAGATCCTGGAGAGGATAGGACCTGTAGCCTACCGTTTAGCCTTGCCACCTAGCCTGTCTCGTATCCACAATGTCTTTCATGTTTTAGTTTTACGACATTATATGTCTGATTTGTCTCACGTGTTGGATTGGAGTGCTCTTCAGGTAGAGGCAGACGGACAGCTGGCTTTGGATCCAATACGCATATTGGCTCGTCGGACGCTGGGCCTTCGAGGTCGAGAGCTGGACTAGGTTAGGGTCCAGTGGGATATGTACGATGAGGTCACTGCAACATGGGAAGATGCTACAAGACTGAAGACGCTTTACCCTCACCTCTTTGATGACTTCCAGGAGGAAGTGCAATCTTAGGGCGAGAGGATGTGAGGCCTACCTTTTACACTACTGTTCATGAGACTATTTGCAGTGATATTTCTATTATGTTCATGTTGAGAGACTATTGATCTTGAACCTTGTTTATTAAACCTAATTGATTTTTAAGGAAATAATTGTTGCGATGATATTTAGATATTACTTTTAAGAAAATGATGAATGGATATGGAACTTCAATGTGATTATATGGTAATATGTTTAGGATGCATGTATTTAAATTGCTTCGGCTATGATATCTATATGTGATATTGACTTCGAGTTTGAGTGTGCAGGTATTGCTAACAAAACCATAATTACAAGAGACCATCTCATACCTATGTTGTATCCCTTGTGAGTCGATCTAGTTCAATGAGGAACTATGATCAACCTCGTGTTTGGAAAATGTTGTAATGTGTTAATGTTGCATGAGGTCAAGGGATTAAGGGTTATCTTCTAATTTACTTTTATTATGATAAGTGTTGTAAGAAATGTTGTTTTAATCTTGTTTAAATTTTATTTCTTTTTGACCCTTTATCTTGTGTTTTATTTGACTCTGGGAGTTCTAACTAGGCAAAAAAAACAACCCTGGGTTATACCTCATGGCTCTAGGGACCTTTTTGACTAGGATAACCTTGGGTTAACCACCATATGGTCACTTAAACTTCTCAATGAAGTTAAGTGACGAATTTGGAAGCATGGGGACAATGGGATGAGTGGAATCCACACTCAGGCCACTTGTAAGTCATAAAATAACTCCATGATTCCTTAATAATGAAGAGCTTGTCTCCATGTGCCTCTCTTTTGGTGGGGTTCCCTTAATAAGGGTGGTGTGTCTTCCATTTCCCTTTTGTTTATATTTCATTTATTGTAGTTTATTTTTTCATGTGGGCTTTAATGGGGAACCTCTTGAGTGGGGGTTAATTGTTTTATGACCACTAGGATAATGGGTGAGTTGGGTTTTTAGTTGTTTATTGCCACTTGGGGAATTAGGAAAATAGAGGGAATTAGTTTAAAAGAAAGAGAAGAAGGAGAGTTAGGGGGTTGGATTATTGTGGGAAGAAGGAGATTTTGGAGAAGGAAGCTAGAGAGGAGCTCTTCATCAAATTTCATTCCATAATTGGGCTTTGAAAGGTTGGTGTAACAAGACTACTCTCTTTTGTGATCTATTGTTTGTTTTGTATGTTTGATCTTGCTTGTTCAATGAGTTGCAAATGTCTTCTATGTGTTTTTTTGTTATTGTTTTGGGGTTAGTTTTGGGTGTGGAAAGAGCTCCTTCTAGTTGGAAGGCAATGCTCATCTTGTATAGGGAAGGGGAGGTGTGACCCTCCCCAGGTGTCATCTTGTTTCTTGATATTTGTAATGACTTGAGGGCATGTTGGTACTTATATAGCCTAGAGGGCTTATGGCCATGTGATCCTATTGGGATATCCCTGGTAGTTGGGTTTATTGGAAGGCTTGAGGCCTTGTAGAAGAAGAGTAAATTGTTGGCTTGAGTCCTTGTGGAGGAAGAATATAATTTTTGGCTTGAGGCCTTGTGATACAATGTGATTAAATGTGAAAGGATGACACCTGGGGGATAGAGATGTCTACTTCCCTACCCTCCTTGAACTCACCTAAGCTGAGTCTTTGTTTTGTGATTCAACCATGGGGTGTTTTGTGTTAATTGCTTCGTTATTGATTTTCAATGTTGTGAAGTGTTGTTCTGTTTATTCTACCCTGGTATGAGGATGGTCTCCCTAGCTCGGGGGTGACCCTCTTGTGAGTCAAAGGTAGGGAGGAGAGCTAGATGGTTGTTGTTTTCTCCTTGTTGCCTTGTAGGTTACCGTTGAAGCATGATTAAGAGGAGTGAAGATAGAATTACCTTGCTAAAGAAAATGTCTATCTTCCTATTTGCATTAAGAGCTTGGTTCCTATGAGTTCATTATGTAAGAGTTTTAGAGGAGGAATTCTCCCTCTTGAAATTGTTGTAAAAGTTGTAATCTTGGGAGTAGAGAGTCCATCCTCCCTCATTATGTCATTTGTTGTGATTTTAAGTGGTTATTACATTACTTCATTGCATGTTTGGAAAAAGAAATAATTTCCTCCCTTAGAGTATATTTGAATTGTGGAATATTTATATTGTTTGTCATCTGTTGGTTTAATCAAATTGTAAAGTTGTGAGAATATTTCTGATTTGGATCAGTTGTGTAAATTTCTATTGTATTATTTCATGAGGAAGTAGTAGCTTACAGTATTAAGGAAGTTGCAAAATTACCTTGTAAAAATGAAAATTAAATCTTGAGTTAAGTTTGCAATGGGAATTAATTTAAATCAAATTTTTATTTGACTATTGAGTGTTATTGAAATGAAAAGGTTTATTGTTTCATGTATTTACATCTGATCTATAAATGTATTCGAAATGGAAAATTTACTTGTTAATTTTACAAAAGGGCAATTACAGATTTAAATAATCAATGTGTTTGTTTCATTTGATTAAATGTTATATTAAAATTGTAATATTGAAGATAGAGTGAAAGTATTTTGCTATGAAGTTCATTATATAAATATATATATATATAAATTATATATATATTTATATATATCTGTAAATCAATTTACTTTCTTTTTAGTTGTGGAAATTTGTAGAGAAATCTATATATATATATATATATATATATATATATATATATATATATGGAATGATTTATTTGAAAGTTAAAAATTAAAAGAAATTGTGGAAATTTGTTAATTATATATATATAAATATAAATATATATATAGTTATACATATATTTTTAGAATATTTTTAAATTAAATATAATCGTGAAAATGATATACACACACATATATATATCATCTAATAAATATTAATAGAATATTTGAAAAACTGAAATGGAATACAAAGGAGGGATCACTGTTTGTTTTACACAGTCGAAAAATTGAATGCATTGTGGTGGGGGTTTAAACCCCCACCGATCTCTATTTTATGGAGGGTGTGGGGAGGGGCAGAGCCCCATCCACACCCCACGAAGTGGGATGTGTGTGGGGCTCCACTTCTCCCCACATCCCCCGCTACACAAAACCCCCACGAACGGCCGAACCACTTTCCCCGCCGCCAACAACTGCCACACCCCCATCCATGGCCTACCACAGAACCTCCCCACCGCGCCTGTCGCTGCCACTCTCCACTCTCCATTCACCCTCTGTGGCTCATGCCCCACACCTGCCTCTACCCTCCGCTATGGCTTCGGCCCCCTGCGCCAGCCATGACCTCCGCTGCCGTGCTTCTCACCTGCATTCAACACTTTCAAACCACAAGGAATTTTAGGGTTTAAAACCCTCAATACTAGGAGTTGTAATATTAATAAAAGATTAAAATGTAAGTGGGATTTCCACTATTCCACTTAATAACATTTATATATATAAATATATATATATACATCTTTGTATATATATATGTATATTTATATATATAACTTGTAAGTGCATGAGCTTGCACTAATAAGATATGTAATGGATAAATATTTATATATATATATATACAAATATATATATATATATACAAATATATATATATATATATATATATATATATATATATATATATATATATATATATATATATATATATATATATATATATATATATATATATATATATATATATATATATATATATATATATATATATATGAGTTGGTTTATGAAACTAACTCTATAAAATTTGTAAGTGGGAATTCTACTAGTAAGGGGTATATAGATTAAAATTAAAATTAATTTATGTAAATATGCATATATAAATATGTTGAGTGCATATACATATATGTACATATATAAATACTCTTATATATGTTAAAAGTGGAGTTTTCATTTTACAAGAAAAGAAATGAATACATTAGTAAGGTTTATATAAATGATGAATTATTAATTTATATATATATATATATATATATATATAATTGTATTGCAAGTTTAAATGTAGATGAGTTTCTAAGAAAAAAACTATACGTTTATGATTAATTATTTAATCTTTTCGAAAGGGGTTCTTTGATATAAAACGTATTTTTCAAAGGGAAAAGAAAATTTTTAAATAAGTAATTAAATTTAAATATTTAAGTAAAGAGTAAATGAGATAATTTATTGAAATAAATAAATATTTTAATAACTAGATAATGGAAGATTATTAGTAGCTAAGTCAGTAATTGACATAAATTGAGGAAAATGAAATAATGTCAATCACCTACCGGAGAAAACCTAAACGAAGCAAAAATGATTTTGACTCAAACATAGTGCTCGTTAACAATGTACACACTTGTATGGAATAAATCCCGTTAGCAACAATCACTTAGACAACTTAAACATACACATCCGAGCACACTTACGCGTGCGAGGGAAAGATTTCATGTAGTAAAGGAAAAAATTTTGATAGTTCGAATCATGCCTACATGGCATGTGTGGACATAACATGCATATTTTGCATGTTGTGAATGCATGTGAAATGTGGGCATGACATAATCTGTACGGAGTATCTTCTTAGCTAGAGTTGGACCGATGGAATGTGATCCACAAACGCCTTCGTGTATATCTCTTAAGGTAGCGTTAGCTTCTTCTGAGTTAAGACATCTAAGAAGGATACCATCAAGACTCTAGCAGTAAAGGGTGTCACCCATAATAGTGAAACAAGAGGCTCAGTGGATGATAGTTTTATGTTGGGTTTTGGATAGTTCAAAGGGAAAGGTACCATTTTAGAGGTAGTCATAGATATCTTTATACCAAGGGGAATTGGGACCAACAAGTTCGTAGATGATTTCAGTTGTAGGAACATCAACGGTAGGTATCAACAGTTTCTTGATTAAGAATTCACATCGCTGAGTGTTGGTAGGCATGTCTACAAGTGATCCAATAGTAGCCATAGAATCTACATCTTTATTATGTACCCTTGGAATTTGCTTAGAGAAAGGTGGCTTTTAGGTATCAACCAGTTGCTTGTAGGGTATCAACTTGTCATCCTTAGTTTGGTACTCATCAGTGACTTGTCTAATAACTAGTTGAGAGTCCTCATGGACTTAAAGTTCTTTGATATTCCATTCTACTACTATACGGAGACCTATAAGAAGTGCTTCATACTTGGTAATATTGTTGGTACATGGAAATGCTATCCGATATGATTTTGGAATATAATCATTATGAGGTGTGATAAATAGGATACCGGCCCCTAAACCATGTTGTGTAGGAACCATCAAAGTATAACTTCCACTGTACTGAGGTAGTAAGAGTGAAAAGACCTTCATCATGAAAGTCATAGATCATAGGATTTACATCTATTATTGGAGCTTCAGCTAGTTGGTCTACAGAACTTGTCCCTTGATAACTTTTCGATCAATATACTCAATGTCAAATTTGCTCAAGATCATGAGCCATTTAGCTAATCATCCTGTGAGGGCTACCTTGGATAAAAGATACTTTAATGGATCAATCTTAGAGATGAGATTGGTGTGTTGGTTTAACATGTAATGTCGCAACTTTTGGGAAGCAAACACTACTGCTAAACATGCTCTTTCCATAGGAGTGTAGTTGAGTTCATAACCAACCAAGGTGCAACTGATATAGTAGATAGCATGTTCTTTACCTGACTCATCATGTTGTGCAAGAAAAGCACCTAATGCTATAGATGTAGTAGAGATATATAGGATCAAAGGTCTATTAGGCATTGGTGGTACCAAAACTGGAGGATTAGCTAGATATTCCTTGAGTTGATCAAATGCCTATTAACATTGAAATCACCATCCCAGGAGATCCTAATCCATTTGAATTTTGTCACGCCATGCAAGGGAGTTATAAGAACAACAACCAAATTCCTAATAATGTTGAAGCCCAATCATCTCTGTTATACATTGATCCATATACTTTGCAAAAAGCCTCTGTAGCTACATCCAATCCCCTTCCAGAAATCAAGTATTAAAATATGCAATGTTGTATGGTTCTTCTTGATTGTAAACAATTGCATTGATCACTGCACTTTTTTTCAATGTTTTTTTATGTCATTTTTTTCTTGGCAAAACACTCATTAATAACAAACATGCACCCCTTAAAAATTTAAAACTTAACCAGCTCCACTTGATTGAGCTAAAAAATAAAAATGGGTAACATTTTTGGTGACATCTGTGTGGTGCTTGCCTGCTAAGTACCTAGACTAACTACCTAAAACTATCTATTGGTCATAGAGTCACTCATACTTGACAAAACTTGGATAAATAGATTTGTAACTATTGTAACTCACTGGAACACTACATGATACCTTGGAAACTTATTCAAACACTACCAAAACTTCAAAAGGAAAACTACCTAACTGTGCCGAACAACACTTAGGGAATTGAAAACTGTATATGGAAACCTATTCTAACCTACCCTAACCAGCAAAGAAGTTGGTCAAACAAAACCATCGACTGGCTTTGCAAAATAACACCCCTTTCTAATCAGCAACTGATGCATTACATGATTATATATTGCTGAAAGAACATGAAACACATGCAAATATTCAATAGATTGTTGCAATGTTTCATGAAAGGTACAAATAAACTCACTTACACCTTGATTTTGATCATGCCTATTGTTGTCCTAGATTGGACAAGTGAGCTGAATTTGATCACTTTCAGGTGCAACTCCAAAATTAATTTCTTCTTCAATTGCATCCTCATTCTTGGGTGCAAGCATGACCTATGGTACTTTAGTGGCCTCTATACTAGCTAAATATCTGATTGGACAACCCCTAGAATGGATAAAACTTGGACTCCCATTGTTGGCTGCTTCACATTCTTCCTGCTTTTCATGGTTGTCCTGCTTCGTGGCTAAGTTTGGGCTATAGAGAAAATAATCTGGATGCTTAGAAAAAACAACATTACCTTCACCTTGCATAATAAGTTGCCATGTTGATTCCTCCTCGAGGGTTAATGGACAATCCTCTTCCACTAGGGTGTATAACAACTCATCAAAGGTATCAGCTCTTGGAAGGCTCTTAGGGACAACTGGTTCAAGCTCAAAATCCTCATTATCACTCAAGGAGATACACTTCAAATCAGGACTTTCTTCTTCAATGAAGGAAGGCAAAAACTCAAACATTGAAGTAGCCTCTTGAAGCAAACTTTTAATTAATATATCAGCCTCAAGATCTTCAGTACAACAGAAAGGAAGGTACTCCAACCAACTAAGACCTTGTAAATCATATTCATGAGAAGTTTCTTGAGTTGAGAGAATGAACTCCTCTCTATCAAGACCATATTCCTCCTGTTGCTTCAGCACTTGTTCAAGCTTGTGAACTTGTTGTTCTAGTTCATCATGATTGTCAGCTTCTCCTAAATGATCTAATTCCTTGTCATCCAACATTGAACAAAAATGTTCAATTATGCCTGTGCACATCTCTCCAAAAAGCTCAACATTAGCTTGCTCATGCATAAGATGCTTGAGTATATCAAAGCTCATAACTTGGAAAATGGTGTTAGGTTTAGATTTATGCTCTTCTTCATGGTCTAAGGCTTCATTTTCATATTGATTATTGTCAATCAACAACTCCTCATATTTTTTGATGTCCTCTTGAAGTTCTGAAACTGCTGCTAGAGTGGAAAAACTCACACCTTCTTCATTCCAAACAGTAAATTGCTCTTCCCGATCAACCTCTTTCACCAAGCTGATAAGTTAGAGCATTCAAAGACATTCTTGAAAGGTCTTTCCCTATCCAATATTCTTTTGTTCTAATCTATATTCCTCCATAGTTAAATGCAGCAAGTTTTTATTTCTATCTTCCTCCATGTTGAGTGAGCTATGCTGGTCAAGAGTCTGCTCTTCTTTTGCTTTCTAGATGTTAGAGCATGATTCTATTTGCATGATAGGTGGAGGAACCTCACAGGGCAAAAAAGATGACCCTTTCCAACTTAGAATCTTAAGGGTAGAAGGCTCATTGGTAGGCTCACTAAAGGGCTCAAAAGGTTTCTCTTGTTTAAAACTGGGGAACTTGTACTTGGAAAACTCTTCATTCGCATGATGATTCAACCTTACAGGAAGAGTTGAGCTGAAACTAGGAATGGAAAGGGTTGTCTAGGTTTCACACCTTTTTTGGCATTGATAATCTGAATAAGCTCGACTATTTTGCACCTAAGTAGACAAAAACTTCATTTGCTCCTTTTTAGCAACTATCTCTCCTTCAAGACTTCCTTCAAACTGTATTGTTTTTGTCACCCACTCTTGATCATAAACAAAGGATTGCTCGGCCAACTCTTGCTACTGCAAGATAATCTTTTTCTACTTCTTGATGTCAACCAACATCCAATACATGTGTGAGAACTCCTTACTAACATCACTAATCTTCATATGTTCAAGCTTTTGGCTCAAAACCCACAAAACACAATCAAACTTTTGGATCAAATCCAACACATTCTGGTAAGGGTGCTCTTGAGGCTGATTGTTGAATAATCATGTTGGTTGGCATCAAAAACCTCTTCTTGGGGTTGAATTTGATCATATATCAGCTGATATTGAGATTAATTAGGGATGTGAGGGTGGAAAATATGATAGGAGTGCTGGTAATCTACTATTACAGGATCATTTGGAATAAAACTAGCAAGTTGTTTTGTGTGATATGGTTGGTAAGAGGGCACATATGCATGATTTTCATGGAATGGAGGTGAAAAACCATCACAGTGTTGATAACTAGACATTGCAAGAGTAAAACATGAAACATAGGCAAGTCTAGATAATTGATTTGGAATAAATTTAGTTAAAATAATCTTGAAACACTAGGATATGACTTGGAACACCAAATAGAGTCACCAGGTGCTAGGAAAATACTTTCAAATGGTAGAAAACTAACAAGTAGCACCAACCTCATTAGTTGCATGTACCTGGATTGCTAAAACTAGTCGATTCTTCACTTGTAGAGTCACCAGGTGTGTGAATATTGCCCCCAAAGGCTGATGTTGTTGGCATACACAAAATATCAACAATGAATAGAGGACTTGTGGACTATGATAGTCCAATTCGTCCCACCAGGTGTGCCAAAAACTGTTGTCTCTCAGATTTGCACTCTTACTAAGTTGCAGAACTTAGCATTCTAAAGAAACATGGGATCTTTGCATGCCTGTGGGTCACCTATGATGGAAAGAACCTTGAGAGAAGGCTGACTTCCTAGCTAGTTATCACCTAGAAACTACTGGATTTGCAAAGGAAAAGGGAAAAGGAATGCTTTAAAAATTAAAGGTAAAACTAGAAAATGAGAACAAGGGTGATACACCAAACTTGATATGGTTTATGAAACCCAGATTTGCATATACTTGGCAACAGACAATAGAAACTAAACCTGCACAACCTATTACTGTATGTTTTGCAAAAATACTTCACAAAGAGGCCTAAATGCATTAACATTTTTAAAAGGAAGCTAACTTCACAGTTTAAAAATCCATATACCGCTTTAAGACACAGTTTGTAACCTGCATAAACACACTTTTTTACAGAAAAGGTATTGAAACATGAGATAAAGTCACAAGGAAACAAAATTACCTCACAAATGACTTGATCAAATACTTGATGATACACAATACTACAAAAATAAGAAGGCAAAATTTGACTATCAATGGTATCCAAGGTATTCTCTATATTTCATATGCCAAAAGGGTTACAAAACATGCTCAAACTGAGTAAGGACTACAGAAAAATCACTAACTCCAGAAATTGCATGGAAAGAACTCCCCAATAATGAACAAAAGATAAGCCTATATACTTCTCCAAGCAGCTGTAAAATGATAAGGATAAGAAACCTCCAAGATCGTGCATCTCATAAAAGCCCTCAAAATATCTATCTAAAGTCCTCCAAAGTGGGTTCCCAATGAGGAAAAAGTCAAGGCATGTCATCACCCACCATAAAAGCTCCAAGAACAACCTCTTAATGCCCTTAAATGCTACTGAAAACAAGTCAAATCTATGCAATAACTCTTCTCCCTGTTTGTCAACTTCTCCTGCAACATCATAAATGCTTGGCATTTGCATAATAAATGACATAAATACAATTATTTTTGTATTTAATTAACATTGACTAAGTGGTTTATAATTACACCACTTAGTTTAATGTTTTACATTCCAAATTTATTACAAACCTATGCAGAAAATAATGGCACCTATGACATAAACATTTAATCTCCTGATTTTGCATAGTTTGGAGGTAAATTAAATATTGTGAAAAAATGACAAAGTAATTGAGGAGACTTACTTTGACATGTGTTGTAAATTTGCCTAGTATTGCCTTTTGCATTTTTAGGACAAGTGATAAAGTAATTCATAACTCATTACTTTATCATTTGTTTACAACATTCAATCTATTTCTAGATTATGCAAAATCAAAAGAAAACACTTAATAACTCCTAGGCACAAACACGACTATCCATCATGCATCATACATAATCCATCACTTTTACAATTTTATCCATGCTTCAAACCATTTGATTTTACAATTTTATCCTTATGCCAAAAAGAAAAGGAAAAAAGGCATCGAGCCTTATCCTTCCATGATTATTTGCTTTGACTATATAAAAAAAAACAAGGATGAAAAGACTAAGTATTTGGCCTCATGACCACTATCGTACAAACTGATGTTCATCATTAGGTTTTAAAGAATTTTGCAAGTCTTTACCACGGACTTCAAATGGATAGCAATAATTTGAGTTTACAAGTCAAAAAAGTGACAAAATTTGCTCATTCGATCATAACAAAATAGGGTTTGAAACCCTAACTCAAGTCATTTTGACTTTATCATTTTGCTGTGAGCTCTGTCGAGCTGCCACCATACCTTCAATGGTTTGATGCTTCTCCACTCTCCTTTGCCATTTCCATGGCCTTCTGAGGCATCTCTCTCCATCCTGGGTTTGCAAAAGAAATTTCATTTCACTGTATAAAAAGAAAAATATGAAAGAAAACCCTAGGGTTTCGAACACCATTTTTCCTGTCTTCTTGCTTCATATGAAGACCATGTATTTTTCTATTGTAGACACAAGACTCTCATGGATTTTTGTTGTAACAACAAAAAGATTAAAAAGCATTGTATCTTTCATCTAGGATTTTAATAAAACTTCAAAAGAAGGCTATCTCCTTCCAGGCCATGACCAAAAAACCTTCTGGGTCTGCACAAAACTTGATATCTCATTACTTTGCATAATGCAATTTCTGGTTTCTCTTGCTCCAATGTAAAAATGGGCTTTACTTGTATTAACCCAGCTAGGG
The DNA here is from genome assembly GCA_027924645.1 of Cunninghamia lanceolata. Lineage (NCBI taxonomy): Eukaryota > Viridiplantae > Streptophyta > Pinopsida > Cupressales > Cupressaceae > Cunninghamia > Cunninghamia lanceolata. The sequence continues at coordinate 14,548,999 of BSBN01000219.1, read as the reverse complement.
TTACTTCCACTGTATTTCTCTTTTATCTCTGTCAAAAGTTAACCTTTTTTACATTTATAAGGGAAAGTATTATGAGGTCATTACATACCTACTAGGGTTTGAAAAACTCTCTCTCTATAGGTAGTCTTCTTTATGCATTATGAATCTCTGCTCATTCCTTTTTGTCTTTGAAAATAGTCAAAAAGACTGCTACTCTATCACTTGAACATGTTGCTTTATATGATAAAGATTTTCAGAAGATGAAAAATGGTTGAGGCTCTTTCTAGTATCTATAACTGAGCATGACAATATGTACTCACTTCTTCTTCTATCTTTGAACAAGCTGATGCATTTTATATTAGCACTGTACTTTGGTATTTTTGTGTTATCCTGTACCTAGCATATGTTTTTGCATTTATGGAATATGAACCTATATCTTTTACATTGTTATTTCCAAAAAGCTTCAGGATGTTGTGGCTACATGTTGTTCCATTATTTCATCAGTATATAGTTGTACCTTTCATATGCTAGAGAATTGTACTTCCCCTTATGCTGTTGCATCATTATGAACACATCATTCATGATTTTTCAGATCTTCTGTATCAGATACATTTATGATAGTGATAAGGACTACTGTAAGAATTGTCCACTTTTCCATATACTGTTGTTCCCTTATTTCATCAGTATAACTGTATATCTTTATGAGGCATCTTTCTTGGTTCTTCTCATTTGAAAGTGGCCTCATGATGACATAGTGGCAACAATGCATGATGTGGATACTTTGTCATTTCATTCATGGTTCTTGCAGCTTGTTCTTTATGTTATCACTTTGATAAGAATGCTCCTTACTCTTTCTATCATGGCAGCCTTGTATTGGTTAATGCAACTCATCTCCTTTATACTATTGCACTTGGCACTGACACTCCTTTTCTTGCCTTATCAGTTGGTCATACTGTCTCCTTATTATGATAGTTCCTCTATGTATTGGATTGCATCCTACTATTCCATTATCATGATTGTACCTCCTCTCTTGCTATGGTATGGCAAATGAGATACCAATGATTACTGTATCAATTGACTGTTCATCTTTGTTCGTTATATCTATTGTTATCTTCATGATCTATTTTAATGTTGCTCCAATCTATGATGTCTTCAAGCATATTGTTGTTCCAAATGGATTTACACATGATGTTGCATATATGTTGTTTCATTATTCAACTGTTCTATCTGTGGGGTATATCTAAATATCAAATTCATACCTCAATCACAACAGAAAGATAGAAAAATACCTTCTATGGCTGCACTTCATTCTTGTGCTTTTCTGTTTATAACAAAACCATATGAATTCCCCTTTAATGATCATGCAGAAGAACAAAAATGTTTGTTGTCTTGCATTCTATTTTTCCGTTGAGACTGTTCTTTAAACTGTCGCATCTTAAATCTTTTAACTCCCACATCTTGACTGTCTTATTCCAAGCATGTTGGGCTCAACCCTCATGGGAGCCCATTTTCTCCACATGCCATTTCATAAAAGATGAATCAACAAACTGATTTCTCATATACCTGCACAAGAAGCAAACATGTTAGATAAAAATGTACCTTTGTTTATGATGTGAGGTGACTTGTATGGGACTATCTCTTTCTGATATAGTACTTGTGTCTGCTCATTCTGACCTCTCTTATGCTGATATGACTACTGATATACTGCTGCTACATAAAAGTGAATGGTACTTTTGAAGTTGTGATTGTGTATGAAAAGACTTGGTACCTTGAGCATTAACAAAAACTATTTTCTAGGTACGTTGGAGCTCAAATGGATGGAGGAAGATAGTAGCCGGTTCGACTATGGGATTCATCATTTGTAGGCAATGACGGGTCCCCTTTCTTTTCCTATGCATTTCTTTTCTTTCAAAAGTAAAATTCACTTTTATGTTGCCTTTTTTAGTTACTCCTACGACTTGTGTGGGAGCATTTCATTTGACATTCATGAATAATGAAAAAGCCTTTTAAAATATGCAATGTTGTATGGTTCTTCTTGATTGTAAACAATTGCATTGATCACTGCACTTTTTTTTCAATGTTCTTTTATGACATTTTTCTCTTGGCAAAACACTCATTAATAACAGACATGCACCCCTTAAAACTGTAAAACTTAACCATCTCCACTTGATTGAGCTAGAAAATAAAAATGGTTAACAGCAACAAAGGAGAGTTATAAGAAATGAAGTCGTTGATGTCAAGAAGAAGTATTATAGGAAAAAAGAGTTTTACAGATAGGGGGAGCTTTACAGACAAAGGGGGCATCACAAGAAAGAGAATCATATTATGAAAAACAAAAGTATGTTACTTCCCTTTGCCATTAATGTCAAAGGGGGGGAGATAAAGTAAGGGGGGACAAAACAAAAGGAGAGAATTATGTTTGTGTTGCCATCAATGAAAAAGGGGGAGATTGTTGGACATGTTGTCAAAGGTGCATGGACAAGATGTCATTGATGTCAAGAAGGAATACGTTGTTTGAGGTTATTGTCATTGATGTTAAAGAGTTTGTTGGGGAGATTGTTGTTATTGATGCCAAATGAAGAATGAAGAGATTGTTGGATTAGTTGTCCAAGATGTATGGACGAGAATGCCAAAGTGTTGTCATCATCATCTAGTGGAACGTCTATGGCAAGTTGGATCAAATTAAGCAGAGGTTGATAGATCTTAATGTTTAAATTAAAGATTTAAACATTAGTTTGATAATATATCCATTGAAGGCAAAGGTTGTTAAGACTACTGAAGAATATCATTACTCTATGCAATTAAATCCACATCATTCAAGGTGGCCAACTACAGAATGCTAAGTATAGATTAAAGGGAGAAATTAAAAATCATAAAGTATTCTTTATTAAAGTAGAGGCCAACCGAGGACATAAAGAAATGGCCGACCGTAGGCTTTGAGTGCCCTTAGTGGAAGGGATGGAATAAATTCATATTTATACTCAAATGAAGGTTGACTTCCAAGTATTAGAGAGAATGTAAATTAAAGATTTAAAATTCAAATATGGCCGACCTCCCTATATAATGGAGCACCATATATACATATAAGAAAAATTGTCTCTCTATAATCATGAACTTTACATCCGATTAGGAAATGAGCAACAATTAAAATGTGGTAAAAGGTGCGACTCCAAGGGCAGCGGTATTATATGTGAAAAGATGCGATTTGTTTTAAGAGAGGTGGCTATTGTGAAAAGGTATGTCTATTGTGTAGATCACCTCCCTTGAGGTAGTATAAATGGGAGATGGAGATGTGAGTTTATAACAAGCAATTTAAATGAAATATTTTTTGAGATAAGAGCAAAGTTAGAAGAATGCAAAAAGGGCAGAAAATGAAGTGCAATTTAGACGTATTTTGAAGAATATATGCTTCCATGTAAGAATGATAAATGAAAATATATGTGAAGAATATATGAGAAGACTAAGAGCAGATTGCTAAGAGATTAGAGTATGATGATATGAGAAAAATTTGTATGAAGATGTTGCCATGATTATGATCAGTTTTGTGTAACAGAATTGTGCATTATTTGGATCAAATTTGTGAAGAAGAAAGTGTGTGATTAGATTTGTGAGGGAAGAAAGTATATGTGTGTGAACTTGATTTGAAAAGGAAAGACTTATATCATACAAAATCAGAAGTAGTAATCAAATTGTGAGTAAAATAGAATGAGATCATCCATTGAAGAATTCATAGGTTGGTGCCTAGAGATTGGTGTTTATTACAGAGTTGGTGCTTAGTTGTGAGAGTTGGTGCCTATAGATTCTACAAGCGGGGATTGGTGTCTCCAGGGGGTTGGTGCTCACAAAAGAAGAATTGTAAGAGAAGTAGATTGGTTCCTACAGAAGGAGAATCTGTATATATATATATATATGCGATATTTTGCCATGGTTTTCTCCCGCAAGCATTTCCACGTAAAATCGTGTGTTCTCTCTGTGTACATAATTGCTAGATCTTTCATGTGTGATTTATTGTGATGGGTTTAAGTTGAAAAGTAAAATTTTGTTAGATACTAATTCACTCCCCCTTAGTATCACCGTGTGCTCATCATGACATTTATATTTCTTCATTTCTTTCACAATATCGAATGCTTTCTCTAGCCTTAGTTGACTTCATTATTAACGTAAATCAACCAACAATACGAAACTATCCTTTGACATCCATGACTCAATAGATTGATTTAAATCTTCTTTTGTCATCAATGATAACCTTGTCCATATGCCTTTGACATCAATGACAAATAATCTAAAAATCTCATTCATATGCTTTTGACATCAATGACAACAATCTTTTTAACATCAATGACAATATTGCCAATGATCTCCCCCTTTGTCATTGATGGCAACATGAATATAATTATCTCCTTCTACATTGCTCCCCCTTACTATATCTCTCCCTCTTTGACATTAATGGAAAAGGGAAGTACCATACTTCTTTCCTTCATGATGTGATTCTCCCTCTTTTGTGATGCTCCCCCTATCTATAGAGCTCCCCTTGTCTGTAAAGCTCCTCCTTTCTGATTCTTGACATTAATGGCATAATTCTCCCTTTCTATAACTCTCTCTTTTTGAAACTCTTCCCCTTTTACATTAAACCAAGTAAAGGGATTTCCATTACACTTCCATCCATGTCTTCTATGACATTATTATATCAATAGGAACTCATTTGATGTGAAGTCAGACATAAGCATCAATACAACCATCCAATTTTCCACTATTAATTGCTTTTATTTTTGCCAACACATTTCCTAGAAAAATTGTGAAATGTAATTGTATGAGCATAATCTTTAGGCAAAGTCTTTTTGGATCGTTCTTATTCTTCTGTCAAGCTTTTGAAAACTCTCTTATCAGGTTTAGTCTTACAAACATCTTTATCACGATTTCTTCCTTCTCTTATTGTCTCAAGTCTTCTAGACTTTTTATCATCTTGACATTAATTCTCCTTCACTTCATTATATGGTAACTTTCTAATATGTAGTTTGCTACTACCATGTCATTCTTTTTTCTTCCCCCTTTGATCAATGACAACAAAATGCTCATATAGAATATGCATTAGCTGATCTATCTTGAATTGTCTTCTCCATGGAGCTAAAAGATAATGCAATGGTTAGCTCCCCCTGAACTCGTACTTCTCCTTATGAACTTAGCGATGCCACTTGTGCATGAAGTGCAATTTGCACAAGCATAGATTCTTTCTTCTCTTGCTCTTGTTTCCTTCTCCATATTTTTGTTGTATTTTCTTCCTTTTGATTATCCACGGCTTCTACTTTTATGTTATAGATGTATTTTTTTTTAGTAAAAGGTGCATAGCACCTAAAATATATTAATATAATATATAAAATTTTAAAAAAGGGCTCTAACATAAAGACAGATATAACCAGAATATGACCAACTATGAGCATATAGATTACAAAAATGGCTTTGAAACATAGCTAGATTTTCAAGAACATTATACCTTATACCACCCAAAATATGAGCATATAGATTTTAAAAATGGCTCTGAAACATAGCTAGATTTTCAAGAACATTATACCTTATACCACCCAACAAACAGTTGCCCATAAAACATATAACAAAAAACCTACAATAGGATAATGAAAAACAACACCACCATTAAAAAGGCCCAAAAAACTAGGCACAACTTAGAACTGGAGAGGCTATTCATTCACATTTATATCCCGTCGAAGAATATTTTCTTCTTCCTCAACATCAACTGGATCTTCATTTCCAGGTGGTAGTGGAGGATGGGTTAGAAGCAACAAATCTTGGAATACTTCTTCAATTTTCTCAACCTTTTGAAAACCAATTCGAAGCTGTGAGAGTGTAGAGAATTATTCACAGTAATAGTACAAGAATTGTGAATACCATGCTTTATAGCATTGTAAACACAATTAACTATTGGTGACTTTTGGATATCACCATGCTTAAACAGCCCACCAACAAGAGCATCACGATAGTTGAAAATATCATAATTGCATAATGCATTGTTGAAAATTTAATCAAAGATCAAATATTCTAGGATATAGCGAAAGGAAATATTTTTGATAGTGCCAGCATCCTGTATGAGATCCATTGCATTCAAAAGAAAGGAGGAAATAACCTGCAAATAGTAGAGCACTCGTAGGAAGTCTTGCAAAAGATCACGACCTGTAATTTCTCTTATAGCATCTTCCTCCTCAATACCACCAAATTTAAACACTTTACCTAGTACATCTGCATCAAAGCCTCCTTGGATTGGGTACTCCCACTTTTGAACTGGAAACAAAATTAGCTTATTCAACTAAAACTCCATTGTGTATCCCTGTTTTCCTTAAAATCAGCAAGAAGTGAATGGTAAAACAAAATTCCTTGAGGGGCTATTTGAAACCCACAACACGAGTGTTAATAAAAGAATTGTCCTACTTTTAGAAAATTGAAATGGGTTGAGATCCAAAAGCTAGCACCACAAATCAATTTCCCTGCTTCGAGTTGAAAATATGCACACTTCAGCATCCAAATCAATGTCACCATGGTGAGGGAAATAATGAGGTTGATTAAGCCACATGAAGCAAAATGATTGAAAAAATAATGAATAATTCATGACCAATCCTTAGGAAATTTAGGTACAGAGATATTAAAACATGATTCATTTTGGTCATAGATGTAAATTTATAATTTGCATGATTGTGAAAAAAAAAAAGGCTATTATGGAAGTTGAACCAATTGGCCTTCCATGTATGATGCTTCATTTTTTGATGGTTAACATTCTAGTTGAATGTTATACTAAAAAGTGGAATATCATGAAATAACTCCAAAGATGTGTGGTACTAGTTTTTTGAGATGTTACGCAACATTCTATGTTAAGTTATATAGTTTGTACTTTGTGTATGCTAATATGTGGGGATGTAAGTGTGGCATGGAATAAAGACATAGTTATTGGCAAAATTGTGTGGCAAGATACTTAACATTGAACACATGGCGCATGATGAAAAGGGTTGTTCATAAAATTGGGAGTGACTTTTGAATTGTGTGACATGGTCACAAGAATTGTGCAATGGCACATGATGCAAGGAATTGCACATTGTTGTGTTGATGTCTAGTGGTGCGCACACTTGTGTGGTAATGTACAAATCAGAAATATGAGAAAAGGTTTTGTTTAGGTATTCTAATAGGACATATGGTCCCCCAAGGTGAATTAATTTGTTTTTCTTGGGACCAAGTTTATACGTGGTGTGAAAATATTGGTCAAAATTTAGCTCAACTAATCCCAACATATTTTGATCATTAAATGTTGCATTAGAACCTTAAAAAATAAACACTTCTCTATAATTAGAGGAAGAAGGTTCACATGACACATTATGGGAGGTTTTTAATGGTTTAGATAAGGACCTTGGTAAATCTTCATGTTTTGGGAATAAATTGGTTTTAGGTTATTCTATGACCCATTGTCTTGAGGATGCAAGAACATGTCAACAAAAAATTAGTGTTCTTCAAGAAATTATCGAATGAGCTTGTTATGGTACCTATAAAAGATAGTGTCATGACCTCTAACTTTATAGAACATGCAATATACTTTTAAATATTTTAACACTAGGCATACAACTTGAGTTAAATTGGTTGTTTTGATTGTATCTCGTATGTTAGGAATGATTGATAGCATCTACATCAAAAGTTTGACTGGTGTTCTTTTGAGTTTTGTTATGGTTGTTATATTTTCTATGGTAACTATCATTTGTACTCTTACTTTTAGTAGGATTTGAAACCTCATTTACAATTATGTTGTGATTATTCTTTGAAATCTTAGTGTTTGAGTTGGGGTTATTTTTTTCCTAGGAGTGACAAGTTTTCCATTTGGACCATAGGTTTTTATTCCACTATCTATGGTACAATGGTCAATTCTTGGGGCATTATCTAAATCATTGTTATAGGTTATACAAGGGAATCTTTGGACCTCTTCATGAATGCATTTGTTCAATGAATGTAAGAAAAATTCACACAATTCCCTAGGGTCAATGTGAGGAGTAATATTGGAAGAATGAAGAACTTATCTTCGTCTAGTAATAAGATGGTCAATTGACTCATTAGAATCTTTCTTGATGTGAAGGAATGCTCATATGTTGGTCTTAAACAAATTGTTCATGTCAAAGGCCTTTATGAATTTACCTATAAGTTGTTTGAAGGAGTGAATGAACTCTTCAAGAAATTAGTAGTACCAATCTAAGGCATTTATCTCAATATTTTTAGAAAGATCTTGGTGAGAATGTGTTAAGGATGAAAAAGGAAAATGATAGAAACTAGCATGCACACTAGATCAAACCCTCTTTCACAATAACATTCAAGGACAAGACCTAGACAAATCACTACCAAATGAAGGTGGACTCGGCTACAGATCTTGTTCTCTTGTTTGCTATAGAAAGATCATATTTAATCAAGTCTCTTTATCAAACCCTAGGTCAATACTGCACTAAACCCTAGTTCTATGATGATTTGATTATAACCAAGGATTTTTTTAGTGGCGAATCTTCGCCAATTGGCAAATATTAAAAATCAGGGCCTCAAAAAATTGCGAATATTTCAAGCTATAAAGGTGACTAAATTACCTGCTTTTTAGGAAATTTTTATTTAGTCATAGTTAATTCGCCAAAGAATTATTTTTTTAAAACTAATAAGTTTAATTAATTCACCAAGTAAATTATACATGATTTGAGCCGATTCACCAGTAGCTTATAATTTTATAAAAAAACTTAACCATATTTGCGATTAGTATTATATTTATGCCATTAATTTAGGGGCAATATCACCATTATTGATAAATTATCACATATTTTTAGGGCTTTTTTTGCCTTCAATATGACTTGTATTCACTATCATTGATTAAAGTGTTCATCTCATGGCTATTATTCAATTCTGTGGGACTATGAGCACGTGCCTTTTAAAAGGCTTACTGAGCCCCGGAATTACTTTTGGGCCACATGACTAAATCTAATCGTGTGGCCCAAAAGGAATTTGGAGGCTCAGTAAGCCTTTTAAAAGGCACATGCTCATAGTCCCACGGAATTGAATAATTGTTGTTTATTTTTAATGTGATATTTTTAAAATTTTAAATTTTTGTAATGTAATTGTACCTAACGGTGAGGGGCGCTGCCCCTCAACCCCGCCTGTATCGCAACAGGAGTGTGCTGGGGTTGATGCCCCCAGACCCTGCGAGGGGGCGCTGCCCCCTCGACCCTCGCAAGGGGTGCTGCCCCTTGACCTCGCCGGTGGCTGCCGCCCCCAAGCCCCTACAAGAAACATTACAAAAAATAAAAAAATATATGAGGAGACTGCGCCGACAAAATATGCAAATTTTTAAAAGAAATATTCACCATTATAATTAATTTTTTTAGTGATCATCTTCTAGGATTCGCCATTTTTTTTACCAATTATTCATTAGGATTCACTAGGATTTTATAAAAATTCTAATAACGGGCATAAATTTGCTAGAAAAATTAATATTTTTTTCAAAAAAAAGGAAAGATTCGCCAGGAAAATTATAGCACTTAGCTAGGATTCGCCAGGATTTCATAAGTTTTTTTAGGGGGGTTCCTTAAAGTTATCCCTGATTATAACAAAAGATGTATAGCAAATATCTAGAAACTAATTGCACAGGGAGGATCAAGAAGATGATAGAACCTGTGTCCCAAAAATAGAGGTGTCGGAGGACTATTTTGGGACCGCCCAAGTCTAGAATGGTTAAATTTGCAAAAACTGTGAACTGGAGAAATGTTGCAAAGACTTCCCTGATGCCATATTTGAAGTTAGCAGGGGTAGAAAGACTAGGGTGTCACAGCCCAAGTCTTGCACAGAGGAATATTTTGTAATTGTTGTCGGATCCCAAAATCCTGATCCTTGCTTAATCTTCCTATATCTTCATATTTCTAGGATCTTGCTCTTGTAACCTACACACAAGAAGAAGAGAAGGGGTTTGGGGGTTATGGTGTTTAGGGACTTGCCTTAGTCAACTGATCAAATCCCAGGATAGCATTCAAGCTTTCCAACACCGTTGATAGATAAAGAGAGCATGACCTTGCAAGACAAAGGCTAAACACAATAACAATATGATGAATCGAATGATGATAAACAACAATGATATTACCTATGTGATGAAATCCTTAAGAGGATGAAGATCCTTCAACTCATAAGGAGAGATAGATGATAACTTCAAACTTACAACAACACACACAATACCAATACAAATATGCTCTAGAATCACAATGAATGCTTTGAATGCTCTTTGCTCCAAGACTTCAAGTTGGCTATCTCTATCTAGGTTCATAATGAATTAAAAAACACACTTATATATGCTTTCTCGCTAACATTCATGAAATTAAACCAAAAGAGCCGACAAAGAGAAACATTTTTAAACGTCCCAGGCTGACATAACTTTGATTCTGCCCCGACCAATGAAGAAAGACTTGGGTAGTGTCGCCCAAGTCTTTGAGTCCTTTTTAGGTCTGGGATAAGGTAAAACATGGGCCGCTTATTTCCAATTTACATTGGTGTCGACCAATTTTGCATTGGGATGAACATTTAGATTGTATAATGCAATCATGGGGACTTAGGAGCTAAACAAGGAGGTAAAAAGACATGTGGCTGCTTTTTACTCCATAAAATTTAAACCCCACTTTAATGTGTGTATGATCTTACGATCAGTACATGCATTTAAGTACAGTTAAAGCACATCAAACACTAGAGAGAAGTCACACCCTAAGTTTGGAGAACCATTTATAGCCCCCAAGCTTAGGCAAACACAAGAAAACACTTGACAATCATGCAAAAGACTAAGAAGATAGTAAAGAAGCATGCAATACATGGATAAGGCATGAGAGAAAATGAAGAGAAGACATGATCAAATAATTATACAACCCTAACTAGGTGATGGGGGGAGCTCATCGCTATGCACCACCATCAAAAGCACACAAAACACATAGCGTGGGGGGAGCTCATCGCTACGCACTGCTACAAAACATGCAAAACACACGGTGTGGGGGGAGCTCATCACTATGCATTGCCACTAAAACACATAAGAAATGCAAGGAAGACACGAAAAACACAGAATATACGAGCACCATAGAGTATGTTGTCGACACACTATACATCTTAAAAACACATCAAACATGGGTGACGGGGGGAACTCATCACTACGCGCCACCATCTAAGACATGCCAAGCACACCTGATGGTTGAGCTACGCTACCACAACCACCAAAGACATGCTGAAGGGTGAATAACTCAAGATCCAACCCCGCCTCCATAGAGGACTTTTTAAAAGGATGTGCAACCACTCAAGGGAATACACAATCCCGCCTTCCACATAAGGGCTTTCAAAAACATACAACCCCACCTACATCGCAGAGGTGCCTTATGGTGGAAAGGAAGCATGTGCACAGATTATAAAACCTTACCTGCATCGCAAAGACACTTTAGGGTGAAAAGCAATCATACACAACACATAAAGACAAAGTACACAACCCCACCTGCATTGCGGAGACGCCTTACAGTGAAAAGGAAACATACGTGACACATTTTATCACAATGTCTAAGATATCCAAGCATTTACCGCAATATATGCCCCCACCTTAAAGTGGTTGATCCCGCTTGCCAGTAGAAATCATGTTTAAGGTAAGGTTGAAAACACACGAGGGAACAAGATCTTTCACCAAGCCCATGCCCCAAAGTGACATGTGCTTGCAATCATCAATTGTTTCCAACAATCACAATAGAAACACATTAGTATTATATGCTAACAATGAACAAACTCCAGTTAGAAAATCTTAGCTAAGATAACAACCAAATCATCTCATAAAACATATCACTCGAATAAACCAAGGCTATACTTATGGGTTTGGAACCGAATATAGCTATGAGGTTATACTTCAAGTATCTCAGAATCGAGTGTAGCTACAAGGTGAGATAAAAGAAATTCAAAGTGCATTGAAGTACATTTAGAGTATTGCAAAGGTTTGTTACAACAAATTCACAATATGATACATTATCATATCACAACACAAAGTGATTCTACTATTAATCATCAGTTAACAAATTACCCCCATCTTCATATATGGACTAGGTCCATTTTTTTTTCTTGTTAGGGACACACGGTCCTTATTAGAAGTATAAATTTGTTGTTGTTATCCGCTGACTAGTAGAACCACAAGCACAATAGAAGAATGCAATCACAAAAAATGAGAGAGAAGACAAAAGTGACTTAGGGTCACAACATGGGAAGATGCCCCAAGACAACCTCCACAACGTTATGCCCCCAAGGAACCACACACAACAACTACAACAAGAGAGGAGAGTAAAAGAATAGAGAAACAAATAGAAGAGATATCACAATGGATACAATCTCCTTGCATCCTTGACCTTACAAGAGTATCAAGGGTCCTCCAAGGAGAGCTAGACAAACATTTAACACTTCACATGGCAACACAACACAACAATATAAATGTCTAGGAGACCACCCTTGAGAGCAACTTGAAGAAGTGCTACATCAAGTGTGACTGAATGAGGGAGAGATACTTAATCGCTAGCGGTGTCCTTAATCACATCTTCTCCCCAGTCTTTATCTTCAGATTTTTTTACCATCAAGGGTTCATGATTTTCCACATTCTTTGGCATTTCTAAAGAGGAATCTGGTAAAAAATTGATTTTATGATTTTGTGATAGATAACTTTCCTCTTGAAGGTTTTCTCCCGATCCTTGTAAAGATGGTGGAGGAGGAAGCTCGAAAAAAATTCCCTTTCCTTTCGGTCGAGGTGATGTTGGAGTATGTTGAATCGTGATCACTGGTTTGAATCAAGGAGTTGCATTAGGTGCCCCATGCAAAATGATTTAGGAACATTAGTACACTTATCCACTATCCGCTTACTGGGTGGAATAAGTCTATTAATGATGATTGAATAAACTTTGTTTTCACTTTGATTAAGCTCAACATCCATCCCCAAAGAATTTAATGTTAGAGACCCTTCTTCATCCACCAATGCTTCATCTTTTGAAGGGAGAGCATTGGAACGAAGGGAAGGTAAAGTGTTGTTAAGAGAATTGTTGATGATTGTATCTTTAGTGATATCCAAGGAGTTTGAACATGCAACCAAAGGAGAACTATCCATGGTCTTCACATCTTTAGAGATATCCAAGGTACATGGACATTCAACCAAAGGAGGAAGATCAAGGGTCTTCACTTCCTTAGTGATATCCAATGTAATTGAACATTCAATCAAAGTTAGGAGATCCATAGGATGAGCCATAGAAGCCTCATGTATTACGCTATTAATAAAAATATTTAATATTATTAGATGAATGCCCATTATCTATCCATGGATGATCCTTCATAAGAGAAGGTTCTTCATTCACTAATGCTTCATCCTTTGAGGGGAGAGCATTAGAATGAAGTGAAGGTATGGTGATGTTCAAGCATGTGTCAATGATTTCATCCTCTTGTGCCAAAATGTCCTCATAAGTGGGAATGCTTTTGGGAGAGGGATCTGAGTCATGGGGTGAAATAGGCAAAGCTAGGTCTCCATCACATGTATTAGAGAGTAGATCCATGGAATTATCATGACTTGTAGTAGAAGTAAAAGAAGAACCACCATGATCATCTTTCTCATGGATATTCATGGAGATGAACTCAGTAAGATCTTCTAATATTGAAGGATATATGCCCATGAAAGTTGTGAAGCTATCAAAATCAGATATATAACAAAGGATTTCATATATGGAACACATAAATACATCAATATCATACATGGATGCTATATGATCTAAAACATGAGGATGCATATTAGTGAATTTTGCAAAAGTTTCAAAGTCTATAATGTATGCAAAAAAGATTCCAAAGATGAATAACAAGAAGCATCCATAATGAAACAATAATGTGATATGGAACAATAATGTATACTCGGATTTATACATTAATCAAGTATCACCAATATGAGAAACTTTTGTACACCAAGACACTAGTTTGAGGAAACCAAGTTTTTGAAGCTTTTTGCAAAGATTGAAAACACACTGGTGTCACTACAAACAAAGTGATTATGATGTTAAAGGTGCTGCACAAAAAGGTAATACAAACAACTTTAAGATTTCTTGCAAGGATGTGTAAAAGAGACGTCAAACTTCTTATGTTGAAATACACAATGTGTAATTACAAATGTATGAAATTTCAAATCTGTGATGTGAAATGATACAAAATTTTCAAATCAAGGATGTGAAATAATGTAAAATCAAATTTAATGAATATTGGTTGTCACTAATATGAACATGCAAGAGAATTTTTGAAACCCTAAGGCACAATTTTATCAAAATGTAACCTTTTTGAATGCCTAAATATGTACTTTTTCAAATTTATGCAAGATTTCAAATTAATATTGATAAATATGCAGTGAATCAATACAAGATTTGATTTGAAAAATTAGGAAGGTGCAAATGCTCGAAACTATGGGTTCACCAAAATGTTAAGGATGAAAAAAGAGAATGATAGCAACTAGCATGCACACTAGATCAAACCCTCTTTCGCAATAACATTCAAGGACAAGACCGGGCCAAATTACTACCAAATGAAGGTGGACTCAACTATAGATCTTGTACTCTTGTTTTCTATAGAAAGATTAAGTTTAATCAAGTCTCTTATCAAACCCTAGGTCAATAATGCACTAAACCCTAGTTTTATGATGATCTAATTATAACAAAAGATGTACAACAAATTTCCAGAAACCAATTGCACAGGGATGATTGGGAAGATGATATTAGAATTTTTGTCTTGAAAATAGAGGTGTCAAAGGACTATTTTGGTACTGCCCAAGTCCTGAATGGTTGAATTTGTAGAAATTATGAACTAGAGAAATGTTGCAAAGGCTGCCCTGATGCCAGATCTAAAGTTAGCAGGGGTAGAAAGACTAGGGTGTCACCACCAAAGTCTTGCATAGAGGAAAATTTTGTAACTTCTATCAGATCCCAAAACCTTGATCCTTGCTCAGTCTTCTTATATCTTCATATTTCCTGGATCTCACTCCTATAACCTATACATAAGAAGAAGAGAAGGGGTTTAGGGGTTATGGTGTTTAGGACTTGCCTTAGTCAAATCCTGGGATTGCATTCAACCTTCCCAACATCATTGATAGATAAAGAGAGTGTGCCCTTGCAGGTCAAAGGCTAAACACAATAACAATATGATGAATTGAATGTTGATAAACAACAATGATCACCTATGTGATGAAATCCTTAAGAGGATGAAGATCCTTCAACTCATAAGGAGAGATAGATGATAACTTTAAACCTGCAATAGCACACACAATAACAATACAAATATGCTCTAGAATCACAATGAATTCTTTGAATGCTCTTCGCTCCAAGAATTCAAGTTGGCTATCTCTATCTAGGTTCATAATGAATTCAAAAATACACTTATATATGCTTTCTCACTAGCATTCATGAAATAAACCAAAAGAGATGACAAAGAGAAACCTTTTTAAAGGTCCCAGGCCGACATAACTTTGATTATGTCCCAACCAATCAAGGAAGACTTGGGTGGTGGCACCCAAGTCTTTGAGCCCCTTTTAGGTTTGGGATAAGGTAAAACATGGGTCCCTTATTCCCAATTTACATCGGTGTCTAGAAATTTTGCATCAAGATGAACATTTAGAATGTATAATGCAATCATGGGGACCTAGGTGCTAAACAAGGAGGTAAAAAGACATGTGGCTACTTTTTACTCCATAATAGCATGACACCCAAGGGAGAATCTCCCAATTGGTTGTAGCATAAGCTTTAAAGTGGAAATTTTGATCTCCTTCCCCTTCGTACTTAGGAAAATTAGGAAATCGTCTTGGCACTATCACACTCCTAATCACATGATCTAATGGTTCCTCAATATATTCAAGAAAATTTCTAATGATTGAATCATTTAAAGGAAGGATGAAGGTTTATCCTATAGTAGGGGATACATAGAATAAGGTAGAGTGTTGATTGTATCAATTGGTGGGATGTATGGTGCCTAGTTGAACTATTTTTTGGATATGCTATGTTGGTAGTTTTCTTGATACTTGTTATATTGATCTTCTTTTACGTAGTAGTAATACAACAATTATATTTGTATCTTGATTTTGTTTGTAACTTGACATCTTGTGGTGGTTCTAGCTAAGATTTTTTATTTACAAATGGACTCTGACCTATCCCATTCAATCATTAGGTTCCAAAGTCACTCCATGAGAAAGGAAAGGCAATTTACAACATGTGGAAATTGAATTTTTATATTATACTATTTATTTGTTATTGTTTAGATTCTTGTTGATGTTCCATGTTGTTCTATAGTCCTTGTGAGTTATGGTTTTACCCCTCATAGGATTTGATTCCACGATTCCTTAGGTTTGCAAGTTCATTCTCAATGTATTGGATTTGTCTAATGCTTTCTCCATGAGTGGTTTGCCTAAATTCTTCCTCATGGTTAAAGGATAGAAGCCTAATGCTAAAGGAGTAAGAATATGTGAAAGATAGTTTATCTAGTTGTGTTGACTAGATGGAGATGTAGGATACTATACTTTCATGGAAATTTGAGTTCCCTTGAATGATCTTTGAGAAAAAGAATAGTTCACAAGAAAGGTGGGGCTAATGTTCTAAGACTTAGAATGTTACTATTGAAGAACTCATCCCAGTCCTCAATTATAGGAGAGTCTAAATATATATTTTTGATTCAAGTTCAAATATATTAAATCAAGCCATGCTTAGAAGATAGAAATAGGAGAATCACTTTCAAGCAAGAACAAGTAGAAAAACTATATTCTCACATCAAGTTCAAATATGTGCACAAAATCTAGTATATGTATCTTCTTGGGGTTAATTTAGAGAAAGATGTAGGAAATTTATTTAGTGGGAGCCAAAGGATCCATGTTTGGGATAATTTCAATCAATTAATCTACTTAATGTACTTTGCACAAAATAAATTAACTTAAAAGAAATCCAACTGCTTGTAATGAAACACTAGTTTATGCAAGTACACAAATGAGAAAGCAAATGATTGGAATTGTTTAAGTTGCATGGAAGTTATTCTAGGTTGATTAGAATAATTTAGATGTCTTCAATGAGATTCATAAACTAACGAAACAATAATCAAATCAATTTTAACAATGAGAAAGCAAGAAGAACTTTGCAAAAAATATCAAAAGTTGTCAAACTACAAAAGTTGAAAAATCACCAAATTGCAAAAGTGAAGTGTTTCTTAAAATAGTATTTCCAACAATATTTAAAGGTTCAGTTAACACTTTTTAAAAAAGAATGTGGTTTTCAATAGAAAAGTAGTTTTGACAACAAATTTTATCAAGAAAATAGTCTTTACAAGAAAGTAGTTTTTCAAGAATGGCAACCTTGCAAGAAAGAAAGAAAGCAACAATTTATGATAGTGAAGCAGAGGCCATGATTCACACCATATTAGAGTTGAATATAATGATATGAAAGTGAATTTGATGCTTTTCAAGGAGTGTGAGACCTAAAATATCAAAAGAGTTCAACATAAACCTTTGATAAGTGATTTCAAGGACACGAACAACAATAAAATGTTGGAATTAATAGGAGTATGAGTATGAACTATTAGACGAGATCAACCTAAACCTCAAATATCCATGTACAATAAGAAGGCAATAAATCCATTTTATTGTTGACAAAGAAATGTAAACTTGAAAAATAAGAAATTATTATTGATACAAGAGCATCCCAAGTTGTAGAGCAATCTTGCATCAACCAAAAATATTTGCATTCTTTTCTTTTCTTTCGTTTCAGTTGCAGTTTAGTAATTTATAGTTTAGCATTTTCTACTACATTTTACGGCATCTTCATATCAGAGCATGCAGAATAGGATTTAGCTTCTATGCCATGTTAGTTACATCATATTCAGATTTCACGGGATTTGAATTCCTCTACATAAAGTTATCACTACTAGAAGATCATCAACTATCACAGAATCAAGCATTCATGCAGTCAGTTGAGAGGAGAAGGTTTGCGGAGCACATCCGTGAGCCAAAAGAAACATATCACATGACAAATAAGGACCAAATAGACCTTCCTTGACGTTCATACCAAATTTCATTCATTTGCGAAGCAATACCATGTGTTGTATGCTGACCTACGTGTTTCTACATGTTTCATCATTCATTGGAGTTTGCAACCTCTTGTGGCTGATGCAAAGGATTCTATGAGCTTTAATATGATATATATATATATATACATCTCTTAAATGCATTAGGAAGGTAGTTAGCAAATTTATTAAGTGAGGAAAATTTCTTTCTAAAAGGCTTATTAATGCCACATCTTTCATTTCAGTTGTAACCCGGAATGTAGACATGTGAGCCCTTTGAATGTAGCTCGGATGTTGCTGGAATATAAGCATTGTAATTCTCTAATATATTGAGCATTTGAATCTTCCATTGCATTCTATATTTAAGTTGTTTTTGTTGTTTTTACTCTTGCTACATGGTTGGACAGTTCATTCTTTGGACCCTCCATCCATGACTGCACCAAGTGGTATCAGAGCTAAGTTTTGAATCCTTTGGGAATTGAAGGAATTTCATAATATCTTGTGGTGAACAGAGCGCTGACCTAAGGCAGTTTACTTGTGTTTGTCAACAGAGCGTCGATTGTGAGGTAGTTGCTACCTTGTAGTCAGATTGCTAAATTGAGGCAATTGCATCAAATCCTATGAAGAGATGCCACCAAGGAGGATACTTTCTATGGCCAATGTTGTTGGAAGAATGGAAGCAATGATAGAGATGATGAGAACAATGAAGGTTAGATTAGATGTTGTACAAGAAGATAGAAGAAGAGGACTAAACCCTAGACATGAAGATGAAAGTGATGATGATGAATCTCAAGCTGCTGACCAAAATGAAGAAGCCCTAGACAAAGAAGAATCAGATCAGGTAAAGATGTTGAAAGCTATTTCTAAGATGGGTAAGATGCCTATAATGGAAGTATAAAACTATACCGTAAATTTGAATCCTGAGGAACTAATTGACTGGATAAATGACTTGGAGGAATATTTTGAATATGAGGAAATTGAAGATCCAGAGAGGTTGAGATTTGCAAAGACTAAGTTGAAAGGACATGCTGCTATTTGGTGGAAAGAAGTTCAATTGGATAGAAATAGCAGAGGAAAAGAGAAGATCATAAAGTGGGATAGGATGGTGACAAAATTGAAGAATTGGTTCATACTTGCTGACTATGAGTTGGAATTATTAAAGAGATTACAAAACCTAAGGCAAAAGGAGAAATCTGTGGAGTACACTAAAGAATTTCATAAGATGATCATAAGGGCTAGACGTAGTGAAGCAAGCAAGGAGAAAGTGGCAAGGTACATAAATGGACTAAGGATGAACATTCAAGAAGAACTAAGTTTGATGAGGATGACAAAAGTAGAAGAAGCATATTAGTTTGCATTGAAGGTTGAAGACAAGTTGAATAAGAGGCATGAGCAAAGACAAAGAGGTAGAGGAGGAAAATTTCAAAGGGATAGAACTTATTCCAGGGGAGAAAGACCTTATGTGGAGCAAAACAAGGAAAGTAGCCCGTACAAGAAGGAAGACAATGATAATAATTCATACTAGAGGGATGATAGGAGTTTCTATCGCAACAGTAGAGGGAATCATAATTCTTACCACAATGAAGGATACACGAGAGATGAAAGAGGATTTGACAAAAGATCATTTAGAGGAATTTGTTTTAAGTGTGGAGATGAAGGACATAGAGCATTTGAATGTCATCAAGGGAGTACAAGCAAGAGGACATAGAATAGTTCAAGAGTAGATTATGCGGAGGAAGAACTTGTTGAATCACCTAGTTCAGTGGGAAAGCTAGAGAAAGGAGAATCATTAGTCATGAGGAGAGCATTATTCCAAGCAGGAGCAACTAAGGAACCATTGCAAAGGAAAAGTTTGTTCCTGACAAGATGCAAATTAGAAGGTAAATGTTGTAAGGTTATCATTGATAGTGATAGTACTGATAATTTGGTTTCAGAAGAGATGGTGACTAAGATGAACCTGGAGAGATTGAAACACCCTAAGTCCTACAAGATAGCATGGATTCAAGATGAGCACAAGGTACTGGTGAGTGAACAATGTTTGGTGAAATTTCATATAGGATCTTATGTTGATGAGGTATTGTGTGATATTATGCCGATGGATGTATGTCATATATTGTTGGGGAGACCATGGCAATATGATAGAAAGGCAATACATGATGGAAGGAAGAATACTTAAACTATAACATCTAATGGAAAGAAACATATTTTGATACCTTTGGAAGATGAGACTAAAAGTGAAGCATGTGGGAATGCTAGAATCTGTTTGGTTGAGGGACAATTTTTTTTAGATGGATTGAGACATGAGAATATGTGTTATGCTTTGATTCCAAAGAAGTGCGGAACCCTAATTGTAGAAGACACCACAATAAAAGAAGAAGAACCACTGCCAGAAGAAATAACTGAATTGTTGACAGAGTACCAAGATATCATATCAGATAATGTGCCTGAAGGACTGCCACCAATATGGAGTATCAATCATCATATGGACCTTATGTCAGGAGCTAGTTTGCCTAACAAAGCAGCACACCGAATGACAAACAGAGAATGCGGAGCTAAATAGACAAATAAAGGAGCTATTGAGGAAAGGTTTGATCAGATAAAGTTTAAGCCCATGTGTGGTACCCACAGTACTAGCACCGAAGAAAGATGGAGAATGGAGGATGTGTACAAACTCTAGAGCAATCAGTAAGATCATAGTTAAGTATAGATTTCCATTGCCAACGATAGATGACATCATGGAATGTTTGAGTGGAGCAAAATATTTCACAAAGATAGACTTGAAGAGTGGATACCATTAGATTAGGATCAAAGAAGGAGATGAGCGTAAGACTACATTTAAGACAAATGAGGGATTGTATGAGTAGTTAGTGATGCCCTTTGGATTAACTAATGCATCGAGTACTTTCATGAGGTTGATCAATGAGGTTTTGAAGAAATTCTTGGGTAAGTTTGTTATTGTATACTTGGATGATATTTTGATTTTCAGTAAGACAAAGGAGGAACATTTGTGGCATATCAGACAAGTATTATAGAGGTTAAGAGAAGAGAAATTGTTGATAAACATCAAGAAATGTAGTTTCATGAAGGAAGAATTGGTATATTTGGGATTTGTGATTTCTGCGGAAGGATTGAAGATGGACCTTGAGAAAGTTAGAGCAATTGTTGAGTGACCAACACCTGTGAACATTAGAGAGGTAAGATCATATCATGGATTAGCAAGTTTCTACCGGAAGTTCATTAGAAATTTTAGTACGATATGCACACCTATGACAGAGATAATGAGAGGTGACCAGAAGGACTTTAAGTGGACATCAGGAGCAAATAAGAGTTTTGAATTATTGAAACAAAAGGTGACACAGCAACTAGTATTAGTATTATCATACTTTAACAAAGTATTTCCAGTAGATTGTGATGATAGTGGAAATGCAATAGGAGCAATCTTAAGTCAAGAAGGGAGGCCAGTGGCATATTTCAGTGAGAAGTTAAATGATGCAAGGAGAAGATATTCAATTTATGATCAAAATTTTTATGCCATAATTCAAGCTTTGAAGAAGTGGAAACATTACTTGTTGCCTAAGGAATTTATGTTGTACACTGATCATCAAGCTTTGCAGTATTTGAACAGTCAAGGAAAGTTGAATTAGAGACATATGAGATGGGTAGAGTTCATGTAGAGTTACACATTTGTATTGAAGCATAGGAGCAGGAAGTCAAACAAAGTTGTAGATGCATTGAGCAGAGGACAGAATTTGTTGACAGAGACAAGAATAGAAGTATTAGAATTTGAAGAACTTAAGCATATGTATGAAGAGGATCTTGATTTTGCAAAAGCATGGAAAGCATGTAAGGAACCTGTTGTAACAGATAGAAGTAAGTGGTGAGATTATTTCCTTCAGGAGGATATGTTGTTCAAGGGAAATTAGCTGTGTATACCTAGGAATTCAATGAGAGACAATTTGATCAAGGAGAAGCATAGTGGTGGATTAGCAGGACATTTTGGGATTGACAAGGAAGTAGTTTTGGTAAGTGAACATTACTTTTGGCCTCAAATATATAAGGATGTAAGGAAATTTATTCAAAGTTGTAGAGTTTGTCAAGTTGCAAAAGGGAGTAGTCAGAATATTGGTTGTACAAATTTTTGACAGTACTAGAGAGACCTTGGGAAGATATAAGCATGGATTTCATATTGGGCTTGTCAAGAACATAGAGGGGATATGATTCTATGTATGTAGTAGTGGATAGATTTTTAAAAATGACACATTTCATTCCTTGTAAGAAGACAAATGATATTGTACATGTTGTTGACCTATTTTTCAAGGAGATTGTGAGATTGCATGGATTACCTAAGAGTATAGTTTTAGATAGGGATACAAGATTCATTGGATATTTTTGGAGGACATTGTGGGAGAAGATGAAAATAGACCTAAAGTTCAGTTCAACATTTCATCCATAGACAGATGGACAAACTGAAGTGGTAAATAGGAGTTTGGGTAACTTGTTGAGATGTTTAGTAGGAGATAAAATAGGAAGTTGGGATCTAGTTCTACTACAAATAGAGTTTGCATACAATAATTTAGTGAATAGGAATATAGGGAAGACACCATTTGAAGTTGTGATAGGAGTGAAACCTAGAGGAGTTGCAGAGCTGAGAGACATGAGTATGGAGAACAAGAGAAGTACAGAAGCAGAAGAATTTGCAGGATACATGGAGACACTACATAATCAAGTTAAGAAACATTTGGAAGAGATGAATAGTAAGTATAAGGAGCAAGAAGATGAGAAGAGGAGACACAAATAATTTTTAGTTGGAGATGAAGTAATGGTATATCTAAGAAAGGAGAGATTTCTAGTGGGGACATACAACAAGCTGAAGATGAAGAAGTTTGGACCATGTAAGATTCTTAGGAAATTTGATTTAGAAAATGCATATGAAGTGGTGCTACTAGAGACATTTGGTATATCACCTATATTCAACATTGCAAACATATATCCGTATCATGAAGGAGAGTCAAGTGACAACATTGAAGATGGTTTAAAGAATCAATTACCACAACAACAACCAGAGCAGATAGAGCACATCTTGGATAGTAGAATTGGATGCAATACCAGAGGCAAGCAATATAAAGAGTATTTGGTAAAGTGGAAAGGAAGACCAGAAGAAGATTCATCATGGATTTCTTAGGCTGAGGTGGACCGCCTTGGTTTTCCTCTAGCCCCAGCAAAGTGAGGGACTCACTTTTTTAATAACCCCAAGTGTCTGATGCAGAAGCATCCCAAGATACAAAGCAATCTTGCATCAACCAAAAATATTTGCATTCTTTTCTTTTCTTTCATTTCAGTTGCAGTTTAGTAATTTATAGTTTAGCATTTTCTACTGCATTTTACTACATCTCCTTATCAAAGCATGCAGAGCAGGATCTAGCTTCTATGCCATGTCAATTACATCATACTCACATTTCACGAGATTTGGAATCCTCTATAGAAAGTTATTGCTTTCAGAAGATCATCAACTTTCACAGAACCGAGCATTCATGCAATCAATTGAGAGAAGGTTTGCGGAGCACTTCCATGACTTGTGTAGACACCTAAAAATGACCCTTTGCATCGCATCATTTGCATACATCAATTTCTTATAAAAATCACTTGCATTTTAACATTAATTGAATAATCTAACTATTTAATTAATTTCATCAATTTCCTCTAAATCACCTGATTCCAACATTAATTGATTAAATCCTCTTTATTTAATTAAAATAATTAATTTCCTCTTTTATCTTCTAAATTAAATAATTTTAATTATTTAATTAAATCATTATCCAGGCTTTTAAATTCCTCAAATCCACATTAATTAAATAAATAAATTATTTAATTAATTCATCACTTAATTTCCTCTTATCCACAATTAAATAATTTTTAATTATTTAATTAATCAATTATTCCTCTAAATTTAAATAAATTATTCAAATTTATTTAAGTTGACTTTATCTTCTAAAAATAAATAAAATTAATATTTTATTTATATTCCTCTGTCATGTAAAATAAATTAAATGAATTTATTTGTTTAATTTATTTAAAATTCTCATATCTAATCTTACTCTTACATGCACAATTAATTATATAATTTCAAAGTATCTTCAATTATCTTCCAAAAAAATCTTGTTCTTCCATGCACAATTAATCAAATAAATTTATTTATTTAATTCTCAAATTATCTTCCAATTCTTCTTAAAATAATCATTTTCTTCTATGTGCACAATTAGTCTTATTTTTAGAACTTCAAAAAACAAATCTAAAGTTGAGTTAATTGGCTTTGATCATTATTATTTTTATCATCAACTCATAAATTAGAAAAAACATTCTAAATTTATGAAATCAAATCCTATCTTTATCCTAGCAAGCAGTCAACTCAACAAAGCAGCTTTAAAACATGACACATGTCATGTGCACGTTCATCATGTCCTCTCAACTCATCTTGATCATCCATTTCATTGATTTGTTTCAACCATTGATCGATATTCCATGAAACCTATATATACCCCCTTCACTTCATAAAAAATCCTCTTCGATCATTTAAGCTTTGGCATTCATACAACGCTTGAGCATTCTAGTGTCGTTGAGCACATATACCACATCTTTGAGCACTATTGACATCATGTCCGTTTATTGCAACCATGGGTATACAATCAATTGAGCAATCCACAAAGAGCCAAGAGATCAATACAGTCTAGGTGATAACTTTCGATGGTTTCAATTTGCATAGTCATTGATTTGGTTATCATTTAGATTGATATTTTGAAGGTTATATGATGGAGTTATTTTTCATTGTTTGATCTTTTATAATCTCAATTTTACCTATACACATTCTGGCATGCCTGGTGGGACCCACTAACCTTTACTTTTTTATAAAAAAATGATTTTTTGAAGTACAGGTACGAAAAAGCGCAAACAAAACACAAAAAAGTGCAACTAAGCAACAAAAAAGCACCTTTAGCCTGAATTGAAGCACCTTCGAGTGACAGTAAAGTGCCTTTGGTGCATAAAAACATGCCTTTGCACTGATTTAAAGCACCTTGATAACACGGTCATCCACGAATCTATGATTCTCAACTAATTTATTCCATTGTCCAAATGGACTACTACAACTTACTATCAAAATGGTGACAAGAACTAAAATGCAACACTTTAAAGACAGGGATTACATGAATTCAAATTTAGTCATCGCCAGCTATAGGATCTATCCACATAATACATAAAATTAATGCATAAGAAATTGATCTTTTATTTCATTTATGAACTTTACCTCTATTACAAAATATCACCAAAACTATTCAATATCACATCTACACCTAATCTCTTTGGCCTCTCATCGGCCTTAACCTCCTCACTGATCTATTCTATTTGGCCCTTGGCTGCATTCGAATCCTTCTTCCAAATTCTTCATTCTTCTCTTCTGATTTTCTGCCGTTCCTGTCAAACAACCTTCACCTCAACATTCTTTTGTCTTCTGCCTCTTGGTCTTGCCCGGCATTCGTTCTGACAATGCCTTCAAACTCTCTCTCTATATAAACCTATCAATAAAATCGTTCTCTTCTTGTCTCGGCCTCCTCTACCGGCCATCACTCTCTTTACTAATCCTCTCTCCTTAGATCATCAGCCCTCTTTCCTTGGTTCACAACCTCCTCTATTTTCTGTTGCATCAGCCCTCTTTCTAAAAATTCCAATCATTTGCTTTCTCATTTGTGTACTTGCATAAACTAGTGTTTCCACTCTAGCAACAGTTTACAGTTTGGAATGAAGAAGGTGTGAGTTTTTCCACTCTAGCAACAGTTTCAGAACATAAAGAGGACATCTGAGGAGTTGTCGATTGACAATAATCAGTATGAAAATGGAGCCTTAGACCATGAAGAAGAGCATAAATTTGAACCTGACACGATTTTCCAAGTTATGAGCTTTGATATACTCAAGCATCTTATGCCTGAGAAAGCTAATGTTGCGCTTTTTGGAGAGATGTGCACAGGCATAATTGAATAGTTTTATTCAATGTTGGATGACAAGGAATTAGATCATTTAGGAGAAGTTGACAATCATGATGAACTAGAACAGCAAGTTTACAAGCTTGAACAAGTGTTGAAGCAACATGAAGAATATGGTCCTGATAGAGAGGAGTTCATTCTCTTGACTCAAGAAACTTCTCATGAATCTAATTTGCAAGGTCTTAGCTGGTTGGAGGACCTTCTGTTCTGTTGTACTAAAGAGCTTGAGGTTGATATATCAATTAAAAAATTTTTTCAAGAGGCTACTTCAATGTTTGAGTTTTTACCTTCCTTCATTGAAGAAGAAAGTTCTGATTTGAAGTGTACCTCCTTGAGTGATAATGAGGATTTTGAGCTTGAACCAGTTGTCCCTAAGAGCCTTCCAAGAGCTGGTAGCTTTGATGAGTTGTTAGACACCCTAGTGGAAGAGGATTGTCCATTGACCCTGGAGGAGGAATCAACATGGCAACTTATTATGCAAGGTGAAGGTAATGTTTTTTCTAAGCATCCATATTATTTTCTCTATAGTCCAAACTTAGTGATGAAGGGGGTACATCACAAAACACACAATAACAGATATTGAACACAGCAAATAGAACCTTCTTTTATTGAACTGGGCAACTCATTACATTACAGAATCTCAATTACAATCAGAGGATGAATCCTCTACTGGCTGCCACACATTACAGCTTTCCCAACCTCAAGACTCTAGAATCTTCAGCCTTCTGTAACCCAAATCAGCTAGGGTTTCTGTTTTCCCTCCTATTTTGGACTCTACACTGGCCCCCTTAACTCTACTACTACCCAGGGTTCCCAAAATAGTCATAAATAGCACTTTTTGGCGGCCTCCAGCTAAATTTTGAAATTTGCAACTCCAAAAGTAGGTCAACTTCCGGGAAACATAACTTTTGATCCGGGTGTCTAATTGACGAACTGTTTTAAGCGCCAAAAATCTCGCGATGTGAAATATCATGCCAGAAATATGTAAATGAATTTCTATCAACTTTTTGAGATGTTATGAGATGTTTTAGTTCCTCATATCTCATTCCGTAAATTTTTAGGGGCTTTTCAGAAAACAAAAACTTTAATATCTTTCAGCTCACAAATGATCTTTTCCTGATTCCTTCACCAGAGGTCTGATATTTCCATTATGTAACTTTCTGGAAGTTTTTGCTTCATTACATGCCCAAATGCAAACTTTCTAAAAATAGCAGGTATACTTTCCAAAATAGGCAGGTCATTATTTTTAGCAGTTTTGGAAAAATTGAAAGTCCTACATTATTATTCTGGATATTATGGAACTAAAAACACTAATTATGGAAAGAAATGAAAACAACTACAATGGTTTTGAATTAACTTCTTTTTGGGTGATGCAAGATTACCCTTACACCTCTGGATGCTCCTGCATCAGACATCCAGGGTAATTTGAGAAGTGACCCTGTCACGTCTCAGGTGTTTGTCTGAGGAAAACCCAAATGGTCAACCTCTGCCTTACACAACTAAGAAGGATTTTCAATAGGCCTTCCTTTCCATTTCACTAGATATTCTTCGTATTGACTGTTTCGAGTGCTCGTTCCCGCACGGCTATCCAAGATCTCTTCTATCTCCTCTGTTGAAGTAGATGCCGGAATACTACACTGCACTTCTGTTGGTCCATCCTCTGTTCCACCTTCATGATATTCTGATAAATCAGCAATGTTGAAAATAGGGGAAATATTGATCCCACTCAGCAGCTCTACCTCATATGCATTTCCTGAATCATGCTTCTTCAGGATTCTGCATGGTCCAATTTTTTTCATTTTCAACTTATTGTATGTTCCAATTGGGAACATTTCTTTTCTCAAGTGAACCATGACTTCATCTCCTACCTGGAATTCCTTATATCTCCTCTTCTGATCTGCCTTAGCCTTGTACTGAATATTCATTTTATTAATGTGTTTTCTCACCTCTTCATGCAAATTCTTTAGATGTTCTGCAAAGTCTTCAGCTTCGACACTTGTCTTTTCTTGGTTGTCCAGCTTCCTTAACTTAGAAGCATTTCTTGGGCTATTGCCATATATAATCTGGAATGGTGATTTACTAGTACTCCTATTGATAGAATTATTGTAAGCAAATTCTACCTGTGGTAAAATCAAATCCCACCCCTTGGGCTTATCTCCTACTAAGCATCATAGCAGGTTACCCAAACTCCTATTCACCACTTCAGTCTATCCATTAGTCTGTGGATGGTGTGCAGAACTGAACTTCAAGTTTGTCTTCAACTTCTTCCACAATGTCCTCCAGAAATAACCAACAAACTTGGTATCTTAGTCTGAAACTATGCTCTTTGGTAGACCATGTAGTCTCACCACTTCCCTGAAAAATAACTCTGCAATATGAACAGCATCATTAGTCTTCTTACAAGGAATAAAATATGCCATTTTTTAGAATCTGTCCACCACCACAAAAATAGAATCATGTCCTCTCTGTGTCCTTGGTAAACCAAGAACAAAATCCATACTAATATCATCCCATGGCTTCTCCAGTACAGGTAATGGTTGATACAACCCTGTATTTTGACTTGTTCCTTTTACCATCTGACACACTCTGTAACTCTGCACAATTTTCCCCACATCCTATTGTAACTGTGGCCAATAATAATTTTCACCAACAATGGCAATGGTCTTATCTCGACCAAAGTATCCAGCTAATCCCCCACTATGCTTCTCCTTAATTAGGTTCTCTCTCATGGAACTCCTCAAAATGCACAATTGGTTTCCTCTAAACATGTCATCTTGGATTATGAAATCCAACCATTTTGTCCTGTCCAAAGTAATAGGTTCCAAACAAGCTTTCCAAGCTTCTGCAAAATCTGGATCTTCAGGATACAAACTTTTGAGCTCATCGAACCCAACAACCTCTATCTTCATTTCTGTCAACAAATTTTTCCTTCTGCTCAAGGCATCTGCAACTCTATTAGACTTCCCACTCCTGTGCTTCAAAACAAAAGTATAGCTCTACAAAAATTCAACCCATTTTAAGTGCCTTTGATTTAACTTTCCTTGACTATTAAGATATTGTAAAGCCTGATGATCAGTATACAAAACAAACTCCTTTGGCAATAAATAATGTCTCCATTTCTTCAAAGCTTGAACTATTGCATAAAACTCCTAATCATAAACAGAATACTTTTTCTTGGCATCATTAAGCTTCTCACTAAAATAAGTAATGGGCTTACCTTCTTGGCTCAAAACAGCTCCTATACCACTACCACTAGCATCACAATCTACCTGAAATACCTTATTAAAATCTGGAAGTGCCAAAATAGGTTGTTCTATAACTTTCTATTTCAATGTATCAAAGCTCTTGTCTACTCCTTTAGTCCATCTAAACTCTTTTCTATCCCCTTTCATTGTCTCAGTTAGGGGTGCACAAATGCTACTAAAATTCCTGATAAACTTTCTGTAAAAACTTGCCAAACCATGAAAAGATCTTACCTCCGTTGCACTCCTTGGCGTACGCCATTCAATGATAGCCCTTACTTTTTCTGGGTCCATCTTAAGACCTTCCTTTGAGACAACAAATCCCAAGTATACCAACTCCTTCTTTACAAAACTATATTTTTTCAGATTAATCAGCAACTTCTACTCCATCAGCTTCTCTAGAAATCTTCTGATATGCATCAGATGCTCATCCCAAGTCTTAGTGAAAATCAAAATATCATCCAAATAAACAATAACAAAATTTCCCAAAAATTCTTTCAGTACCTCGTTCATGAGCCGCATGAATGTGCTCGGTGCATTGGTTAGCCCAAATGGCATGACTAACCACTCAAACAAACTTCCTTTGTCTTGAAGGTTGTCTTCCACTCATCTCCTTCTCTGGTATGGATCTGGTGATACCCACTCTTCAGGTCAATCTTCGTGAAGTACTTGGCTCCACTCAAACAATCCATGATGTCATCCATTCTTGGTAATGGAAATCTATATTTGATCGTTATCTTATTGATGGCTCAAGAGTCTGTACACATCCTCCATTCTCCATCCTTTTTTGGTGCTAGTACTGGAGGTACCGCACATGGACTTAGGCTCTCCCTTATCAGTCCCTTCCTCAACAACTCCTAAACTTGTTTGTTCAGTTCTTCATTCTCTGCAGGGGTCATTCTATGGGCTGCCTTGTTTGGCAAAATGGCTCCTGGTATCAAATCCATTTAATGACTTATCTTCCTTACTGGTGGTAAACCTTCTGGTACATTATCAAAGATAATGTCCTGGAACTCTTCCAACATATCTG
Organism: Cunninghamia lanceolata; assembly: GCA_027924645.1. Classification (NCBI taxonomy): domain Eukaryota; kingdom Viridiplantae; phylum Streptophyta; class Pinopsida; order Cupressales; family Cupressaceae; genus Cunninghamia; species Cunninghamia lanceolata. Next base: position 14,518,595 of record BSBN01000219.1, on the reverse strand, counting down.
AAACTTCTGCTGGTACATCTTCACATTTCTCTTGACTAATCTTAGGAATCAATGCAAAGCAATGACGCTCATGCTTCATACCCTCCAAAAATTTCCTACCATCTACCAAGCAAATTCAGGCAGTACTACATACCTTTTCTTCCACCTCCTTCAAGGGCTTCAATTTATGACGAACTCCATCTTTTGTTAGGGAATATGTGTTTGCACAACCATCATGGACAGTGCTCCTATCATACTGCCATGACCTCCCCAACAGCATATGACATGCATCCATCGGTATGATATCACACAGCACCTCATCATGGTAGTCCCCAATCTTGAACTTCACTAAACACTGCTCATTGACCAAAGCTTTATGGTCTTCCTGCAACCATGCAATCTGATATGGATGCGGATGCTTTCTTCTTGTCAACCATCTCCTCTAAAACAAGATTATCAGTGCTTCCACTGTCAATAATAATATCACAACACTTACCTTCACATTTGCACCTCGTGCGGAATAAACTCTTCCTCTGATTTGGTTCTTTCTCCTCATTCAACAAGGTTCTTCTGACAACTAGGGTTTCTCCCCTTTCAGCATCTTCGGAACGCTTAGACTGTGCATCTTCATCTACATGTGCAACTCGTACATTACCTTTAGGTCTTCTATTCGTCCTTCCTTGATGTTGTGGACACTCGTATGCTCGATGCCCTTCTTCTCCACATTGGAAACAGGTTCCTCTGAAACATCCTCTTCCAGGTCCTTGCCCAAGTCTGCTTCTTCCTCTTCCTCTTTGCTCACCATTGTTCTGGTCACAAGGGTCGTAGGTATTATCTCCTCTCTGATTTCGACTGGTGCCAGCTTCTTCACTTTTCTTTGCATCTTCATTTCGGCCTCCATAGGGTCTTCCACCAGTCCTTCCATCTTGACCTCTTCCCCTTTGCTTGATGTCAAATCTTTTATTCAACTTCTCTTCCACCTTCAGGGAAAACTGATACGCATCTTCTATGGTGGTCACTCTGACCAGGCTCAATTCTTCTTGGATACTTGGCCTCAACCCATTAATGTAATGGGCTACCTTCTCCTTATTAGCCTCTACATGACTGGTTCTGATAGTAATCTTATAAAACTCTTATGTATACTCCTTAACAGACTTATTACCTTGCTTCAGTCCTTGCAGCTTCTTCAACAACTCCATCTCATAGTCCACAGGAATGAACTGCTTCTTCAGTTTCTCCACCATCTGATCCCATCTGGTGATCTTTCCTTTTCCTCTTATGTTCCTCTCTAATTGGACCTCCTTCCACCAAATACTGGCGTGGCCCTTCAACTTTGTTTTTGCAAACTTGACCCGATCTGGGTCCTCCACATCTTCATACTCGAAATACTCCTCCATGTCATTGATCCAATCAATAAGCTGTTCCGGATTCAAATCTCCAGAATATGTAGAAACTTCAATTCTGGGCCTCTTTTTGATCTTTGAAATGGCCCTCAACAACCTAACTTCTGCAAGATCTCCTGTAGCTTCTTGCTCTTCCTCAGATAGCTCTTCTTCAACTTCATCTTCGCTTTCTTCTCTTGTTCTCAGATCAAACCCTCTTTGCAACTCCTCTTGCAATGCATCGATTTGCCTTTGTAGGGCTCTAAAACCCTCTTCCGTCAAAGCATTTCTCCCAACATGATTTCTTCGTGGAGGCATCTTGATCTTTACAGCAAACCCACAACCTCAGGTCTTGGTGCAAACTGCCTCATGGTTGGCGATCTGCCTACACACTCAGGAACCCTTGCTCTAATACCACTTGATGAAAGGGATAAATCACAAAACACACAATAACAGATATTGAACACAACAAAGAGAACCTTCTTTTATTGAACTGGGCAACTCATTACATTACAGAAGCTCAATTACAATCAGAGGATGAATCCTCTATTGGCTGCCACACATTACAGCTTTCCCAACCTCAAGATTCTAGAATCTTCAGCCTTCTGTAACCCCAAATCAGCTAGGGTTTTTGGACTCTACACTGGCCCCCTTAACTCTACTACTGCCCAGGGTTCCCAAAATAGTCATAAATAGCACTTTTTGGTGGCCTCTAGCTAAATTTTGAAATTTGCAACTCCCTCCAAAAGTAGGTCAACTTCCGGGAAGCATAACTTTTGATTCGGGTGTCAGATTGACGAACCGTTTTAAGCATCGGAAAGCTCATGATGTGAACTATCATGCTGGAAATCTGTAAACAGATTTCCATCAACTTTTTGAGATGTTATGAGATGTTTTAGTGCCTCATATCTCATTCCATAAATTTTCAGGGGCTTTTCGAAAAACAAAAATTTTAATATCTTTCAACTCACAAATGATCTTTGCCTGATTCCTTTGCCAAAGGTCTTATATTTCTATTATGTAACTTTTTGGAAGTTTTTGCTTCATTACGTGCCCAAATGCAAACTTTCTAAAAATAGCAGGTACACTTTCCAAAACAGGCAGGTCGTTATTTTTAGCAGTTTTGGAAAAACTGAAAGTCCTACATTATTATTCTGGATATTATGGAACCAAAAATACTAATTATGGAAAGAAATGAAAACAACTACAATGGTTTTGAATTAACTTCTTTTTGGGTGATGCAAGATTGCCCTTACACCTCTGGATGCTCCTGCATCACTTAGCCACGAAGCAGGACAACCATGAAAAGCAGGAAGAATGTGAAGCAGCCAACAATAGGAGTCCAAGTTTTATCCATTCTAGGGGTTGTCCAATCAGATATTTAGCAAGTATAGAGGCCACTAAAGTACCATAGGTCATGCTTGCACCCAAGTATGAGGATGCAATTGAAGAAGAAACTAATTTTGGAGTTGCACCTGAAAGTGATCAAATTCAGCTCACTTGTCCAGTCCAGGACAGCAATAGGCATGATCAAAATCAAGGTGTAAGTGAGTTTATTTGCACCTTTCATGAAACATCGCAACAGTCTATTGAATATTTGCATGTGTTTCATGTTCTTTCAACAATATATAATCATGTAATGCATCAGTTGCTAATTAGAAAGGGGTGTTATTTTGCAAACCTAGTCGATGGTTTTGTTTGACCAGCTTATTTGTTGATTAGGGTAGGTTAGAATAGGTTTCAAAATACAGTTTTGAATTCCCTAAGTGTTGTTCGGTACAGTTAGGTAGTTTTCCTTCTGAAGTTTTGGTAGTGTTTGAGCATGTTTTTTAACCCTTTTGGCATATGAAATACAGAGAACACCTTGGATACCATTGATAGTCAGATTTTGCCTTCTTATTTTTGTAGTATTGTGTATCATCAAGTATTTGATCAAGTCATTGTGAGGCAATTTTGTTTCCTTGTGACTTTGTCTCGTGTTTCAATACCTTTTCTGCAGAAAAGTGTGTTTATGCAGGTTGCAAACTGTCTTAAAGCAGTATATGGATTTTTAAACTATGAAGTTAGCTTCCTTTTAAAAACGTTAATGCATTTAGGCCTCTTTGTGAAGTATTTTTGCAAAACATATAGTAATAGGTTGTGCAGGTTTAGTTTCTATTGTTTGTGGCCAAGTGTATGCAAATCTGAGTTTCATAAACCATATCAAGTTTGGTGTATCACCCTTGTTCTCATTTTCTAGTTTTACCTTTCATTTTTAAAGCATTCCTTTTCCCTTTTCCTCTACAAATCTAGTAGTTTCTAGGTGATAACCAACTAGGAAGCCGGCCTTCTCCGAAGGTTCTTTCCATCACAGGTGACCCACAGGCCTAGAAAGATCCCATGTTTCTCCAGAATGCTAAGTTCTGCAACTTAGCAAGGGTGCAAATCTGAGAGACAGTTGTAACTCTTCTCTTTTCTACAACTCTCCACCTTGATATTAAAGACATTATTTTCTCTTTTTCTATAACTCTATCTTTCTGTACTACTCTCACTGTCTTTCATGCTCTCTTTGTCTCACTACTCCCCCTTTCTCTAATTCTCACCCTTTTTGTTAAAGGTAATAAGATGTTTATGATATTCCCATCTATTGTCTTCTATGGTATGATTCTTCTTATGCTTATAACTCTTCCTTGTTATATCTTTCCACCTTTCTATAATTCTCGCCCTTTGATCAATGACAACGGAATGCACATATAGAATATGCCGTAGTTGATCTATCTTAAATTGTCTTCTCCATGGAGCTAAAGAATAATGCAATGGTTAGCTCCCCCTAAACTCATACTTTTCCTTATGAACTTGGAGATACCATTTGTGCATGAATTGTAGTTTGCACAAGTATAGATTCTTCCTTCTTCTCATTATCTTGCTCTTGTTTTCTTCTCCATACTTTTGTATTTCATTCTTTTTTATTATCCATGGCTTTTGCTTTCTTGTTTTGCCTAGGGAGTTCAAAAACACTTCTACACCATTTTTCTACATGCCCATAGTTTTTGCTCTTGTAGCATATAACATTGTAATCCACCAAAGGAACAAGGGAATTATAATTCCCTCTTGAAAATCTGTAAGTACTTCTACTCTTGTTCCAACCATCATTTCTTGCTCTTGTTCTATAATCTTGCCTTATGACCAAGGTTGTTGCATTTATAACATATGATATTGCAATTCTTATTTGACAACCCATAAGAGCTTTTATTCTTGGTCCAACCAAGTTCTCTTGCATGTGTCTAACAATCTATTGCTTTATAACCAAAGTTAATGCAAGAATAGAAATAACCATAAAAGGAATGTTGAGACTTGTTCATTTGCACTTGCCTTGGAGGAAATGATATTGTGAGATTCTCCTTGTTGTCTTTATGAGAAATATTAGTTTTCTATGGGACATTGTTTTCCTTCCTCTTGTTGTTCTCATTATTGATGGAACTCTTGAGAACATCGGCATAGCCTTTTGGTTTTTCCTCATTTCCTTTCTTTGGTGGCTCATTTGAAAGTTGATCTTCCTTTGCTTCATAACCAAGACGTGTCTTTATGCATGATGACCTTTTCCCATTTATGATATCCTCCAAGACCTCAGTAATTTTCTCAACCTCGAGGCTCCTGTCTAATTAAGTACTTTCTTTCTCCAATTTCTTTCTCAAGGGGACAATTTTAGATTTTAACTTTACACCATTCTCTTCATTTTTCTCTAATTGGACTCTTCCTCTTTCATCTTGTATCCTTCTTTGATCTAAAATTTTAGCTTGACTATTATCTTCTCGGATTCTTTAAGGCTTCGTACTAACTCTACATTAGATTCATCATTCTCTTGAAGTTGTAGCTTTAATTTCAGGTTCTCCTTTCTAAGCTTCTTGAACTCATCGTAGGCATGATGGAGTTCCTCCTTGAGATCCATTTCTTCATCATCGTTTTCATAATCTTCTTTTCATTCATCTTCACTTTTAACTTGCACACATTCAAAAGCACAGGGATTAGTTTTACCATAATTAAAACATTTATACTTACCTTTGTATATGTCAGACCCTTCTATTGCAAGTATGGGCCTAACCGGTATTATCATTGATGTCAACATACTTCTATTGCATTGATGTCAAGGATTGGATGAGCTATGTGCTGAGGATATTGAGAAAATTAGTTCTATCAGAAACATAGAAGAATAGTGAAGACAGTGAAGCTCTATGAAGTGAAGATCCTAGCTAAGATAGAGATCAAGAAATGTGCATCAAAGGGTTTGTAGATATGTGTCTAAAGATGATCCAGTAAAGCTTTGACGGGTCTGCATGAAGATTTGAAGTTATGGCCACATGAGTAAAACCAGTTCTAGTAGAAGTTCAGAGGTGACAAAGTGACACAAATAGGTCCGATGAGATCCAGAAATGCAATATCTTGTTCTATGGATTTGGTGGAGTGCTTAGGAAGTCAATGTGAATCGACAACTCAATTGGTTAGTTGTTTAGATGTTTGCAAGCATCTATTCTAATATGACAGTGATGACAGACTATGTTCTTGACGTTCTGGATGAAGAAGAGAATGATTTCAGTAATCAAAAGTGGTGTGGATATTCTTGGTGTTTCAGGCAAGCTTGTGGAGGTCTCTAGATTGTGTCCAGTTTGTGTTGGTGGTTCACATTGAAGATTGAGCTCGTAATTGAAGAATTACTTCCAGATGATGGTGTTCTTCCTAACTTGGTCAACCGGATGATTTACACATCTTGCAGATGATCTTGAAGATGTTCTACGAAGCATGGCGTGTTCCTTAAGGAAGATTTAAGTCCCTGATCTGTGTGGCCAATAGTATGGTGATTCGCATGAAGTCTTTGTAATAAGTCAAGTTGTATTTGTGTATTTGCTCTGTAAAGTATGCTGACTTTGATGATTATCCCAAAGTCAATGTCTTGTATAAATAAGTGTTGTGAAGTCATTTCAAATGTATCTTGGCAATGATGAGGGTGTGGTAGTGAGGGGAAAAGCGAAAGGTAGAGAAGAAGTGTTGGGCTTAAATGGATCTGACTCAAGCATGGTGAAGATGTTATTCTTCAGTTCAAGTATGTAATATTTATCATTCTGTAGATAGTGTGTCTCCTGTAGGCAATGGGCCTCTTGTGAGCAGTGTGCTCGGGTAGTGAGCCCTAATTGGCATGTGCCATTTTGTTCTTCTTATTCTTTTAATAGAGAATACAATCTTGGGTTAGTCAGCCCGTGGTTTTTCCCTTAACTAGGTTTTCCACATTAAAATCTTGGTGTCATTTATGTTAAGGTGTTTCTTCTCTTGAATTATTGCATTGTGTTTCCATGATTGATTTATTATTATGCTACTGAATTACAAGAAGAATTTAAGTGGTTAATAGAAAGAAAGTTTTGGGACAATTGATTCACCCCCCCTCTCAATTGTCTATCTTGAAACTAACAATTGGTATCAAAGCTAAGTTCCTCTAAGAGGGCTTAATCGCTTGAGGAGATCTAGGATGTCTTCCTACAAGAAGGATAGTCTGAGGTTTGATGGAACCAATTATACTCTTTGGAAGAGCCGCATGGAATGTCACTTGCAATGTATGCGAATGCAATATTGGATCATGGCTTCAAAGAAGTATGTTCCTCCAAAGAATGGTCCGACAACTATACATGAAATCAAAGATGCTGAAGACAATCTTCGGGCTAAAGAAGCTCTATTAAGTGCCTTATCTGATTCAGAGTTGACAAATGTTATAGATCTAAAAACTGCATATGAGACTTGGGAAAAATTGCAACTTCTGCATGAAGGAGATAAATATGTTAAATGTGCCAAGCTACAGAGTCTAAAAAGAAAATTCAAAAACTTGAAGATGAATGAAGATGAGAATATCACTACATTTATGCCAAAAGTAAATGAGCTTGTTTGTGGCATTAGGTGTGCTGGTGGAATCTTGGATGAAGATGAGATTGTTGCCAAAGTTCTCAGATCTCTACCTCCTGCTTACAAACACAAGGTTCCTGCTATTGAAGAATTCAGATCTTTTTCAAATATCTAAAGTTGAACTATCCACATCACTTTCCAGCCCTCTGATACTTCCTGATGAAACTAATATTAATTCTTGATCCATATGATCACAACTTTGCACAACTGGATCATTTAAACATGAGGGCTCTTTGATGAGGACTGGCATGTAAATATCACTTGAAAAATCATTATTTTCAACTTCATTTGCTGGGCAAAATAGGACATCCTCCTCTATAATAGAAACATCATCCACTTGGAATGATGCAAAAACTAGGACAGCAGGGGTGTGAGTGCTTTGACATTCATCTCCAATACCTGAATTAAATCTTTCATTAACCTTGGGAGCTACAGGACAACAAAAATTTTCAGAAAAATAACCCTTTTGTATTCCATACCTCCAATTGTTTTCAATGTCCATTGCAAACTATTGTGCCTGATGCAATGTGGTGGGCTCCTTATCTCTCAATCTATAACTCATTTTCTTATCAAATGCTCCCAAATAGACAACTAGGCACAATGCATCATTAGGTCTCATACATTCTGGTATTCTATTCAATGCCCTCATAAATCTGAGGTTAAAAACTGGGATCAACTCATCTTCTTCAATATGGATGTACATAAAATCACTAATGACTGCATATTCAAAAATTCTTTCACCATATTGCACTAGAAATGCAGATTTAAATTCTTGCCAAGAGCTGACAGAGTAAGCTGGAAGGTAGGAGAACCAATCCCTTGCATCTTGATCTAGAAATTGAACAAATAACCTTATAACTACATCCTCATGGTCAATCTCAAAGTCATCTATAACATTTATAAACTGCTGCAAGTGTCTCTCAGCTGATTCATCCTTTGCACCACTAAATTTGGGCAAATATCTTCTGATTTTAGGTGGAAGAGCATTTGGATAACCACAAATGCCACTAAAATTTATGGGCTTATATCTATCTATGTTGAAACTTCTTTTATTACATGGTTGGGACTGACTACTATACATTATTGTATTTGACACCTCACAAGGGTGCATGGGCTAACAATACATCTTTTTATGCTTTTGCAACCCTCTTCTCTACTCAGATTTTCAATCACAATATGATCTTAGGCCCTTAAAATACAAACTGCTATTTCAACCTGCCTAAAGTCCTCTATATGAGTCTTTTGAACAATATTGCATGCCCTTTTGAAATACAGAGTAGGTTCTAACAAAAGCATGCAAGCTCTGCTTTCACCAATGTTTCCCTTTTAACCAGTGCTATTTCACCAAATAGGGAACTTTTCAAAAACCTATACAAATACCTGGATATGTTGCAGCTGCTGATAGGTTCATTCAACAGAGTCACCACCTCCTTGGCAAAGGAATGAGCTTCAAACAGGCTGAAGCTAAAAATTGATTTCTTTCTTTCTGGGTCATCCACCAGTAGAGCGACACATAAAACTTTACATTTGCTGCAACAAGGCACTTCCAGGCCTAATTCTTCAATTTCTTAGACTCAAGCTTTATGGATATGACATTGCCTCCCCAGCAAAGCTGCCAAATCTGTTGGTGACTCGGATGGGCACACAGATATTATTCTTTTTTCATTTACTCCTCCCTAATAGAGTCACCAAATCTGTTGTGACTCGGATGGGCCACAAATATATTATGTTTTCATCAATTTTCTCCCCAGCAGAGTCGCCAATTTCTGTTGGTGTTTTCCCTGACTGGATGTTTGTTCCCAGTATCCCTACAAGGTAGCCATCACTGATCAATAGGATCTCTGGGCCAAGGGCCAACAGTATAAGAGATAGACTCTATTTTTATCTCCTCTTCTTCTTCAGGCTCTGCAAAACCTAGGGGGTATTCCCTATTCAACACCCATTGAGATATAACTATGCACTGACTGGGATGCTAACACAAAGTAGATAAATCCTCCTGTAAGTAGACCAAAACTGTGAGATAAGAGCAAAGGGGCTAGCTTTGGGCCTATGTTCAGTTGTGAATCAGAGGATTTTGGTCCTAAACTACTTCGACAGGTCCTAATGGTTTGATTTGGAAGTATGAGTTTGATTTATGTGTTTGGATGCAAAACTAGGACCTGGTGTGTAATTTCAATGCAGAGCTAGATTGGTGCCTATCAGGGGCTTGGAGTTAGTAGACATACACCTGTGAATGATCAGCATGAACACACTAAAACTGGATTTCAAGGGGATGTTGTGATATCTGCCTTACAAATACCTCCCAATACAGAGTGTTAAGTTATCTCTTCTTATGGCATCCCTATTGCAGTTGTGTATGAGGAAAAATCGATTAAATCAACTAATTAAATCAAAGAACCCAATAACATAAAGAAAACGAATTTAAATAAAAGCCATGACAAATAATCAATGAAATAAAGACTTTTACCGAAATCTATATTGTTTCCTTTGGATTGAATGTGGATTGCTCAATGAAGTTGCGAAGCCATAGCTGCAACAAGCAAGTAGTGTGCTCAAGAGATCAATGACAAAAGATCATGATAGTGCTCAATTGACGCGTTTTGTATGCTCGAAGCTCTGTTAAGTATGCCTGAGAATACGATCGAAGAGAGAGCTAATGAAGGAGATGGGGGGGGTTTATATAGATTTCAAGGAAGATCAATCAACGGTCCAGATAATTCAAAAGAATCAATGGAGGAGAACAGTTGAGGAATGTGCAACGAATGAGAAGAAGACATGTGTCTTGCTTTCTTTTGCATGAGAGAAATTATCAAGAATAGAAGAATGAGTTAACTGAAGAGATAAATAAATTAAAAGAATAAAGCAATCAGTTAAGTGATTTAAAACAAGAAGAAGAGATTTGCATGAGAAAAGAAGATATTTTGCTTTATTAAATATAGAAAGCTTGAGTTATATTAGAGATAACTCAAATTTAGAAGAAAAAACAATTTAAATAAATAATTGATTTATTTAAATTTAGAGAAGATATTTTGGAAGAAGTAATTAAATAATTGGAATTATTTAATTTAGAAGATTTGAAAGCAAATTAAATAAATAAATTTATTTAATTGTTGTGCATGATTTTTGGAAGAACAGAAGATTATAAATAAAATATTTGATTTTATTTATTTTTAGAGGATTGAGATAATTTAAATAAATTTGCATGATTTATTTAAATTTAGAAGAACAATTGATTTAATTAAATAATTTAAGAATTATTTAATTTTAGATAAGAGGGAATTTGTTGAATTAATTAAATATTTGGATTTATTTAATTAATGTGGATTTGATTTTTGGAAAGAGGATAATAATTAAATAATTAAAAATTATTTAATTGTGGAAGAATATAGAGGAATTTAATTTAATTAATTAAATAAAGAGAATTTATTTAATTAATGTTGAAATTTAGGAGATTTAAAATAATTTGATGAAATTAATTAAATAATTAGATTATTTAATTAACGTTGTAATGTAGGTGATGAGACAGATTATGAAATGTAAGTGATGTGACGACTTGGTCATTTTAGGGTGTCTACATGTTGCCCCTCTTTGATGCGATGCAGTTTACAGCGTTGCATCAAAGAAATCGATAGTTGAATACATGATACAATTATTTTTATGCCCCAGTGTAAGTAGTTGCCCCAGCGTAGCTGGTGTAGGGTGCCCCCTCGAGAGGAAAGATAGGGAAGCGATAGAAGAATTGTGTTGACACTCGACTAGAAGAGTTTGTTGGAGACAGACAAGGTTGGGTTGATGATAGATAGAAGAGAACATGAGAGAAAGATAGTTGATCGATCTTTGCTAGAAAACTATATAAGGCCATGGAAAAATGGATGGTGTAATGAGCTTGTTGCAACGGTTTCACAAATGTATATAAAGAGCAATCCTTATTTTTGATATAGCACGTGGATAGTTCGTCACCAAGGTATAAGAGACCAAGGTGCAGTAATACCCGAGTGCGTGGATGTGCAATCCTTATTTTGATATAGCACGTAGATAGTTCGCCACCAAGGTATAAAAGACCAAGGTGCAGTAATATCCGAGTGCGTGGACGTTGACTCTACAAACAAACGGTTTGAACTTAGATCCTTTTAGACAAAATATAACCTTGTTGGAACATGTGAATAAGCCATAGTCATGAACATAAAATAAACTTCCATACATGCGAATGCAAGAAGAATTATTAATATGTAAGATGCTAGGTCGTAACACACACAAGATAAATAGAATGCCAAGAAAGATACTAAAGATCATTCCTCAAACACGGCACACAGAAAGAAATGACTATGCCCCCAATCCGTACTGCATCGCAACATACCAAGATTATAGATAAATCAAGGTAGTCTTGAATAGGTACAGGAAAAGGAACAAAAGATAAACGAAAAAGCAAATTGACTGACTTACAAAGAAAACATACAGCCAACATATTCTATTGCCAAAGAGGTTGCTCAGGATAGATTGGATAGGAAAGATAACAGCCTTATCGTAGGAATTCTGTGTCCGTTAAAGGGTGCTATCTACCGAAAAAGACAATGTCTTGCTGCAGGAAATGCCACATGTCGCAGGAGACGCGTGTGTTGGTCTCAACAATGGAACACTTCGCAGAAGACAAGCTTGTGGATCTAGGGCTTTGGATAAGTGGGACTTAGTTGATGTTGGCAATCGGTATGCAGGACAGTAGATGACTCTGGCAGTAAGCCTCTTTGCTTCAAGTTTGTTAAGGACTTTTGCTTTGAAAGGATGTGCTAGCTTGCTGCTTGAGTTAGTCAAGTCGAGGCGAATGGAAGTTGACAAACGGAAGACTAGAAGGATGGAATGCTAATAGATTGGGATGGGTGGAGAATGACGGATCATGTGTGCCTAAGTACCGGATACATCCTTCGTATTCCAGACTGCCTACATACCCTATATCCACGAGATCAAGGCACACTACGATGAAAGATGAAAGTGATAAATATGTAGTTCTGGATAAAGTGATGAGAAGGCTCAAGATGGAAGGGGGGATCTTATGCACCTGAGTACTAGAAACGTCCTCCGTATTCCAGACTGCCTACATACCCATATCCATGGGATCAAGGTACCTTAAGACTGAGAAGAGATAATATGTAGTTCTGGTTGATGTGATGATGTAGAAAAAGTGCCGAGAAGCGGGGATCTTTTGTACCTGAGTACTGGAAACACCCTTCGTATTCCAGACTGCCTACATACCCATATCCATGGGATCAAGGTACCTTAAGATTGAGAAGATGATAATATGTAGTTCTGGTTGGTGTGATGATGTAGGAAAAATGTTGAGAAGATAACATCCTTATCGTAGGAGCGATGCGTCTGTTAAAGGGTGTTACCTGTGGAAATGAGAAAGAGATTGAAGTATGCGCTACGAACCACGAACAAGGAACCTCCCCTAGACCTAAGTTAAGGAAAGAGTTGCCCCCATTCTGGTAGAGGAAAATGTGGGGTGACTGCCGAAGAAGACACAGAAAGCTTTGACCTAGGACAAGACAGTGTTAACTGTAGCCACAGATCAAGACGTGGGATGACGACGAGGGACATTGACAAATTTCCAAGCTATACTAGATAGGGAGATGGAAATGCAAACAAGGTCAATGGTTTTTATTATGGATGGATGGAGAGGCGCTGTGAACTAGACAAGGAGTGGACAGGACTCGATAGACGATGGATGCTGACTCTACACATAGCACCTATTTTCCAGGTTTTCACTATGGTACTTATCCAAGGTGCCTGTTTGCCAAGTTTTCACCAGAGGACGGTTTTTTTTGGATTTTTTGTTGTTGTTGTTTTTTTTTTTTCTTTTTTTCTTTTTTGTAATACTCTAAGGATCAGGCATAGAACTTCTTGAGATGGACACTGTTAAGTGGCTCATCTAGAGGAATGCCGTCAGGCGTAGCTAAAGTATAAGCTCCTGATCCATATACCGTTGTCACAATGAAGGGACCTAACCAGTTAGGCTCAAACTTACCCTTCTCTCGATCTGCTTGATTTCTCTGATTCTCCTTAAGTACAAGATCACCAACTTGAAACCGTCTTTCGTTGATCTTTTTGTTGTAATTACGCCGGAGGCGGTTTTGATAGACATGGAGATGATTAAGTGCGGCAAGGCGCCTCTCATCTAGTAGTTCAAGCTCAGCTAATTTGGAAGTGTGATACTCATCTCTGCCGATCAGGGCCTGCATGGATACTCTGAGGGATGGGATCTCGACCTCTATAGGTAGGATGGCTTCAGAGCCAAAGACCAAGGCATATGGTGTGGCACCAGTTGGTGTTCTGATACTAGTGCGGTAGGCCCATAGGGTGGGATTGAGTTGCAAGTGCCAATCACGACCAGCTTCATTGACTGTTTTCTTGAGGATTTTGAGAATGGTTTTATTGGAAGCCTCAGCTTGGCCGTTACTCTACGGATAGTAGGGCGTTGAAAAGCGATGTTGGATATTGTATTGTAGGCATAAGGCACGAACATCTTGGTTCTTGAATGGTCTCCCATTATCAGTGACAATGGCTTGTGGAATACCATACCAGCATATGAGGTAGTTTAGAATAAACTTGGCTATTTGCTTATCGGTGATGTAGGTCATAGGAATGGCTTCCACCCACTTCGTGAAATATTCAGTGGCAGTAATGATAAACTTGTGGCCATTGGAGGAGGAAGGGTGGACTTGTCCTACGAGGTCGAGACCCCATTGAGAAAAAGGCCATGGAGTTGTCATAGGTTGTAACTCATGAGCTGGTGCATGAATCAGATCGCCATGCTGCTGACATTGTAGACACTTCTTAGCAAACTGCGCAGCATCTTGCTCTATTGTAGGCCAGTAATAACCTGTTCTGAGTATCTTCTTAGCAATATTAGGACCGGTAGAATGTGCGCCACAGACACCTTCGTGTATGTCTCGTAAGGTAGCTTCGGCTTCTTCTGCGTTAAGACATTGTAAGAGGATACCATCGAGACTCCGGTGATATAGTGTATCACCCAGAATGATGTAACGAGAGGATCGACGGATAAAGGTTTTGCGTTGAGTGGATGATAGGTCAGGGGGAAAGGTATTGTTCTTGAGGTATTCATAGACATCTTCGTACCATGGGGAATTGGGACCAACAAGTTCACAAATGATTTCAGTAACCGGAACATCGACGGCTGGTATCAACAATTGCTCGATCAAGAATTCACACTTCTGTGTATTAGCAGGCATGTCAATCAATGACCCTACAGAAGCCATAGAATCTGCAGCTTTGTTATGCTCTCTTGGAATTTGCTCAAATGTGATGCTAGAAAAGTGTGGTTTGTAGGCATCCACTAGTTGCTTGTAGGGGACCAACTTTTCATCCTTTGTTTGGTATTCATCTGTGACTTGGCGAATGACTAGCTGTGAGTCTCCATATACTTGTAATTCTGTGATATCCCATTGAACTGCTGTATTGAGACCTATAAGGAGTGCTTCATACTCGGCTATGTTGTTGGTGCAAGGGAATGCTAGCCGATATGACTTTGGAATGTAGTCATTCTGAGGTGTAACAAATAAGATGCCAGCTCCTGATCCATGTTGTGTGTAAGAACCGTCAAAGTACAACTTCCACATTATGGAGTTAGAAAGAGTGAATAGATTCTCATCAGGAAAGTCTGCTACCATAGGATGTGTATCTTTCATAGGTGCTTCTGCTAGTTGATCTGTGAGGGCTTGTCCTTTGATTGCCTTACGATCCATGTACTCAATATTGAACTCACTAAAGATCATAACCCATTTAGCTAGTCTGCCTGTGAGAGCTGCTTTTGCTAGTAGATACTTCAAGGGATCAATCTTGGCTATTAGATTTGTGTGTTGGTTCAGCATGTAATGTCGCAACTTTTGGGAGGCGAACACTACTGCTAAACAAACCCTTTCCATTGGTGAATAATTGAGCTCGTATCCCACCAAGGTTCTACTAATGTAATAAATTACATGCTCCTTTCCTATGTCATCATTCTGTGCTAGCAGGGCCCCTAGGGCTGAATTTGTAGTGGAGATGTATAAGATCAAAGGTTTGTCCGCAACTGGTGGAACCAATACAGGAGGTGTAGCTAGATACTCTTTAAGTTGATCAAATGTTGCTTGACACTTATTGTCCCATCGAAATGAGACATCCTTTCAGAGAAAGTGTTGAAAGGGTTGACATTTATCTGCTAGCTGTGAGATGAAACGCCTGATGGACTGCAACCTTCCCTGAAGGCTCCTTAGTGCTTTAAGGTTCTTGGGTGGTGGCATCTCCACTAGCCTTTACTTTCGCTGGATCTACTTCGATGCCTCTACGAGATACAATGTATCCCAACAGCTTTCCTGATGTTACATCGAATACACACTTCTTTGGATTGAGTCTTACTTGGTATTTTTCAAGCCTGTCGAAGATCTATCCTAAGACCTGTATGTGATCCACTCTAGAAGATTTAGCCAATACATCATCAACATAGTCTTCCATGATGTGATGAAACAGATTATGGAAGATCACTGTCATTGCTCTCTGATAGGTTGCTCCTGCATTCTTCAGACCAAACGGCATGACACACCAACAATAATTGCCCCAAGGACAAGTAAAGGTTGTTTTATGTTGGTCTTCTTCAGCTATCCTTATCTGATTATAACCCGAGAATCCGTCCATGAGAGAAAGCATCTCATGACCTGCTGTCAAGTCCACTATAATGTCAGTGTTTGGTAGTGGAAAGTCATCTTTAGGACATGCCTTATTGAGATCTCTGAAATCATTACACATGTGGATGCGCCCATTAGGTTTAGACACAGGTACAATGTTTGAGACCCAATCTGAATAGTCAATGGGTCGTATGAACTTTGCGTCTAACAGCTTTTGTATTTCCACCTTCACCAAGAGAGCTATCTGTGGGTGCATCTTTCTCAACTTCTGTTTGACTGGTTTCACTTTGGGATCAACTGTGAGATAATGAACTACCAGCTTAGGGTCTAGCCCTGGCATATCTGCATAGGTCCATGCAAAGTTGATGGTTCGTTGCAAGAAGAAGCTGTTAAGATTTCTATGCTCTGTGTTAGATAATGATACTGCTAGGAATGTTGTCTTTAGATTTTGTTTTGTGCCAAGATTTATTTCTGTAGAATCTTCCACTAAGAGAGCCGATTTCTCTTGATACTTAGATGGTAAGGGAAGGTCAAATCCTCCATCCTCAGGTGCCACAGTTGGGTTTTCACCTTTAGATATGTCCTTTGTTTTTACTATTTTGTGATCAGGAGGTGCCACAGTGTGGTTTTCACCTAGAGATCTTTCTTTATTTGCACTTTTGCGACTGGAGGATTTGGCATTCTCACCAAAATAAGCCGTGGGCTCTAGTTCCATTACAAAACCTGCTTTGTGATCGCCAAGAGGGATACCTTCCCGAAGTCCCATGAACTCAGCCAGAGCTTCGTCATTCTGAAATATATCTATAACAGGGGCCCCTTGTTGGTCCCAATCGATAAGTTCAGGGTAGACAAGCGTGACATTCTGGGTGCTGGTGGTGGAAGTTAAGGAGACGGAGGATAGTGTAAAAATGGAGGATTCTGCGAATAGATTGGTCATGTGGAGGGAAGAGTCATCGATGATATCCTCTGTAGACGTCGAATCGGCGGGAAAAGTGTCAGCTACCTCGTCGAGGATATACTCGATGTCCAAGGCGCGTGGTACCTTCTTACCAAATCCTAATCCTTTCTTGTCTAGCTTCTTTGTTACCACAATGGGCTCCATAGTGCCTTGATTATGTTTCCCAAGGCCACCTTTGCCTTTATAGCCCATGTTTTTCACTATCCTTAAGCCATTGCCATATTGCTTGACTGGTATCGTAACTGGTTCTTTCTCCTTGTAGAGCCAAGAAGAGATGTCCTCAATAGTTTCCTCTTCCAATAACCGTCCATGTTGGAATTGGGTTAGGAATGTTGGGGGAGGAATAGCTGCTTTTTTGGTTACTTTGGCAATGGGTGGTTTGCCGTAAGATTTTGGAGATAAAGGCATCTGCCCTACACAACAAGATTCTGAGATATCATAAGTGCCAAAGCCTATATCTTAGACGCAAGCTGTGATTTTGGGGAGGGGTGTAGGTTCACTTGTAGAGGCTTACATGAGAGTTTCAGGGTCAACATAGAGAGGGGATTCAAGGGCTTTGTCATTTTTAGGCACTTGGTTGCAATTCTTATAGCTTCCTTGCAAGACACGGCAAAATTCAAAAGGATTAGGGTCTCCTAGGATGGTGATCTCCATACCATTGTATGGGAACTTGAGGGATTGATGGTACATGGAGGGAACAGCTTTCATTGCATGGATCCATGGGCGGCCTAGGATAATGTTGTAAGGCAACTCAATATCAAGAACTTGGCACCTAGTTTCAAGCATGACTGGGCCCAGTTGTATAGGCAAGTGAATAACACCTTCTGAACGGCGTTCTGCATCATTATACCCCTTGATTGTAATACTATGATCAGTGTTGACGTGATCCTTAGAGTATCCCAATTGCTTTAGTAAATTTAAAGAACAGATGTTGAGACCAGCACCACCATCTATGAGTATGCGTTTGATTTTGTGCTTATGGATGAGAACTTCAATATGAAGGGCATCGTTGTGACAAGGATCGTGGGAGGGGAGGTCTTTCTCAGAGAAGACCACGTTGTAAGGCGAAGCAATATTACCCACTATAGCTTGGAAATCTACAACTGCTATGTTGTTAGGAACGGAAGACTCTTGGAGGGCTTTTTCTAGCACCACTCTATGTGCAGGTGATGACCGTAGAAGGTCCAAAATAGAGATCTGTGTTGGTGTTCTCCCTAGATGTTTGACAAGATTATAATCAGACTGAACCGGAAGCCTAGGTGTAGGTGCACGGATGGTGACATGACCTCGACGAGTAGTAACAGCACAATCTGTAGATTTGCCTTTGATGGTGAGGGTAGACACTCGACTCTCTTCAAAACGACCTACAATGGAATTGAAAGACGTGGAAGCGTGATTGATACCTTTACCTCTATCCTGAGGAGGGGGTGGACCGTGATGAGGGAATGGTTCCTTGTACATATCGAGATCCTTGTTCGTGTGTTGCGCTGGTGATTCATCCTCAAAAGTGATTTGATTACCGTCGATGAGGTTTTGGATGAGGTGCTTAAGCTTCATGCAAGACGTAATTCTATGCCCTTTGCTCCTATGGAACTCACAATACTCATTGTCTCTGTAACGTGTAGTTTTGTAGAGAGGTTCTCCATATGGAGGAGCATCAGGTAAGGTGATGAGCCCTTTCTGCAAAGCTTGCTGTAAGACCGATTCGATGGGCACTCCCAAGGGAGTGAATTGACGTTGCGGAGGGTAATCTTGTTGGGGCCGCTCTTGTTGTCATTGCTGTTGGTTGGGATAAGGCTACCTTTGTTGCTGCTGTTGTTAAGGTGGAGCTTGTCTTGGTTTGGAGAGCTGCAGCGGTGTTTGCAACATTTGGACATGCTTAGTATCGACCACCCCATCGTTGACCACGTTTTTGTTCTTGTTCCAATATTTGTGTTTATCGTTCGATTGTTGATGAGGAGCGCTATCTTTCGTTTCCTTAAAGATTTTGACCACACCCTTAGCAATGAGGGCCTTCTCAATGTTGATACCCTTGTATCCTGAGGAGGGGGTGGACCGTGATGAGGGAATGGTTCCTTGTACATATCGAGATCCTTGTTCGTGTGTTGCGCTGGTGATTCATCCTCAAAAGTGATTTGATTACCGTCGATGAGGTTTTGGATGAGGTGCTTAAGCTTCATGCAAGACGTAATTCTATGCCCTTTGCTCCTATGGAACTCACAATACTCATTGTCTCTGTAACGTGTAGTTTTGTAGAGAGGTTCTCCATATGGAGGAGCATCAGGTAAGGTGATGAGCCCTTTCTACAAAGCTTGCTGTAAGACCGATTCGATGGGCACTCCCAAGGGAGTGAATTGATGTTGCGGAGGGTAATCTTGTTGGGGCCGCTCTTGTTGTCATTGCTGTTGGTTGGGATAAGGCTACCTTTGTTGCTGCTGTTGTTAAGGTGGAGCTTGTCTTGGTTTGGAGAGCTGCAGCGGTGTTTGCAACATTTGGACATGCTTAGTATTGACCACCCCATCGTTGACCACGTTTTTGTTCTTGTTCCAATATTTGTGTTTATCGTTCGATTGTTGATGAGGAGCGCTATCTTTCATTTCCTTAAAGATTTTGACCACACCCTTAGCAATGAGGGCCTTCTCAATGTTGATACCCTTGTATGTGATTTCATCGAAGGTTGTAGCACTAAGAATTTGCAAATGGAAACCTAACTCTTGGTTGAGGTTCTACACAAATATGCTAACAAGCTGTTTCTCCGGAATCTTGAAAGGGAATTTACTAGCCATTTGTCTCCATTGTTGAAGGAAAGAAATGAAAGTTTCACCATTTTTCTGTTTATTGTTGTATAGGTCCGTCATGGAAATCTCATGCTCTGCGTTGTAAGAAAAATGGGTGGCAAACTTCTCTGCTAGCTCGTTGAAAGACTTGATACCCGTAGGTAAGTGTGAGAACCATTCTATTGCTTGACCTCCAAGACTGCGAGGAAAAAGACACATAAGATATGTGTCGTTGTGTGAGACCTCGAAGCAAGCAAGATAGAATTCCCTAAGATGGTCTTTTGGGTCACCTTTTCCTTTGTACTTATCGAACTTGGGAATAGTGAAATTTTGAGGAAAAGGGATCATTGGTAACGACCGATCAAAAGGATAAGGACACACTTCCTCTAAAGAGAAGGTCTTTTTGGTGTGGCCAAATGTAAGATCAGATAGCTGCTGTTGAACTTCTGCGATCTTTAGCTCCATAGTCGTGGGAGGGGTTGGTAACATCTCTTGTTGTCCAAAGAGTGGTTGGTGTTGCCCATATGGAAGATTATAGTGTAAGCCATGCGCACTGGTATTATAAGGGTCGTAAGATTGATTGGGATCATATGGGTTGTACGATTGGTTCAGATTGGGTTGGAATTGGAGGCCTTGATTAGGCAGAGGTGGAGGTGACGCTAGGTAAGAATGTTGGCTTTGCGATGGTTGAAGAAAAGTATTGGGGGGAGGAAAGCTAAAGTGCGTTTGATTAGGTTGTGATGGTGGCACATAGCTTTGGGAAACCTGATGTTGGGAATGTTGAGAGTGGCTAGGCAATGTATGAAAGAAGTTGAGCGAGGATGAACGTTGTGGAGAAGGAACATAGGTAGAAGTGATTTGCGACGGTTGGGGTTGATTGAGGATGAGAGTAGAAGAATGTTGTGGTTGGGGCTGCTTGAGGACAAGAGTAGAAGAATGTTGTGGTTGGGGCTGCGTGACTCTAATTGGTTGAGAGACATGCAGGTGTGATGATATAGGAGGTGGCATTTGTTGAGACCCTTGTTGCATGGCTACATAAGTGTTCCCCAGATTGTAATTGGGTGGGAAACCTACGCGTGATGGGGTAACCAAGATTCCACTTGCGATTGGGGCGGACACTTTAGGAGGTGGTTGCACATTTGATCGAGCTAAGGTGGCTTGATTAGCTAACTCTGCTTGACGTTGGAGAGTTTCTTGTTGGTTTTGATAGATCTCGATAGGAGTCAAAAGCGGTGATATGGGCCTCTCCCCTATTGGGATTTGAAAAAGGGGATTCCTATACTGCGAGCCTTGAGTAGGTAAGGGCGTAGTTACCGTGGACATGGTTTGCACCGCTTGTATGGCTTCTTGGGCATTGTTGCTCTCCTTGAGAGTGGACATGTCAAAATCTTGAGGTAACTTGGTGCCTTACTTTGCAAGCAAGCGAAAGAAATGATCCTGGTTCTCACTAAGGATTTTATCAAAGGTAGCTATAGCTCTAGGATCTTGTATAAATTCATCAAGATCTTGCCCATCTTCTTGAGAGGATTGACCTATTTCAAAGTGTCGCTCTTCTTGAGATGGGGTTTGATCTACGATATAACCTTGTGGGACAAAATCCGGAGGCAAGCCTATGGTATACTGAGGCACATTTATCAAAGGGGTTCTATCCTCATGAGGATTGCTTGGTTCTTCTATGTGCGGCATGTTCGGAGAGCTGTTTGGTTTTGCCACGGGTGTACTAGGAGTCACCTTAGGTGTAGTGTTGAGACGACCTGATTGTGGTGTGCGAGGAGGCGACTTGCGCTTCTTAGGGACAACTTGCTTGGATTTCATAGTTTTCTGTAGCCTAGTGGTGACCATGGGATACACTAGGACACAATGTAATGCTGGGAATCTGTGAGATGCTTTAAGAAACGGACAAACTTCTGATGCACAAAGTACTGGACCAAAAGCGCTATACTGTTTGACCAGAGGCGTAGGACTGTGCTACCAAAAGCGTGCTACTGTGGACCAGAGGCGACGGACTGAGCTACCAACAGTGAGTTACTGCTATGCCAAAGGTGAGCTACAGTGACCTAAAGCAAGCTACTGTTATACCAAGGGCGCTGAAGTAGAGTTTTGCCAGAGGCGGGTTACTGCTGACCAAAGGCAATCTACTGTACTACCAAAGGCGAGCTGCTGTAATACCAGGGGCGCTGAAGTAGTGTCTGATGTTTTTCAAAGGCAAAAATTTTATGTTTCTGATTGGATTGGTTTGGCAAGAGAAAACACAGCAAACAAGTGGTCAAAAAAGCATAAGGGACTGACACAACA
Source organism: Cunninghamia lanceolata (assembly GCA_027924645.1). NCBI lineage: Eukaryota > Viridiplantae > Streptophyta > Pinopsida > Cupressales > Cupressaceae > Cunninghamia > Cunninghamia lanceolata. Next base: position 14,496,604 of record BSBN01000219.1, on the reverse strand, counting down.
GATAGTGTATGTCCAAGGCTCCAAACAAGCCCAATGTTTCCACAGGTCTAAGACAGTTGCAATCAATAACAAGCACTTTTTATCCCTAGAGACAAGGTTTCATTGCAGTAGATCAGCTCACAGCTTAATACTCCGTCGATAAAAATATCATTCCATAAAGGTGTCAGATATTTAGTATCTTTGCGAGAGACGATAGGTAGGGATATCTCACCCTCCCCTTGGAAAGCTCAAGTAGGTCACAAGAGCTTTATGTTCAAGGGAATACTATCTCTTCTCAAGGGAGCCAATGGTGAGTATCTTAATGGTTTAAATTGATTTCCCTTGCACTGATGATTACCGCAATGTTCGGAGGTAGGTCGAGTAGTCTCTATCTAAAATGGTTCTTAGTGACTTTGAGGGACCAACGCCTTACGAGCAATGCGACAAGCTACTAAAAGCTTTAACCAATCCTACTAAGAGTTTCAAACACTTCGCTCAATGTGAAAATCGTTTCCACAAAGAGCTAGTACACCTCTTTTCAGTTTGGCACCACAGGGTAAGGCTGACGTCGATTAGGACTTGGCTTTCGCCTTATCCCTCTTATATAGCGATTCAAAGGAAAACTCCGCTTAGGGTCATCCCTTTTGGATGAAGTGCAATCCAAAAGCAGGCCCTTCTAAGGGAAGTACAAAAAAAGTAAGAGCAAGCATGGCAAACAAAGGTTCAATTGTCCCGTTATAAGAAAAATAAGGTGCAACTAAGCTAGGCACACACACGTTTGTAGTTGTAAATTGTCCCTTATGAAATGAAGTGTTTGGCATTCATGTCCATTATCCTTTAGAAAATTGAGGTGTTTGTTCATACATGTCCATTGTCCCTTAAGAAAAACAGTATGTTCCTAAGACTTAGATTGCAAGAAAAGATTTGTTCAATTATCCTTTTAAGCATGCAATGTGTTTCTAAGACTTAGTGAGATAAATCAAAGAGGTCTTCAATGCTCGTCCTGCATGAACATGTTAAGAAAACACCTATTGGCTCTATGTGAGTAATAAGAAGCTGCAACAAGTGAGTTAGTTCCACCAAAAATTCACAAGTTAGCAAAAAACAAATCAACTTTGACAAAAAGCGATGTACTTTCTTACCATACGCGACTTACTATTTTTCAAGGGCGCTATATCGCAGACCAGAAGCGTTGCAGGATATTACCAGAGGCGCAGCAAAATAACCAGACGCGCTGCACTATGTTTTCTAGGGCGCTGTGATGCAGACCAGAAGCATTGCAGGATATTACCAGAAGCGCTGAAGAATAGCCGGAAGCGCTGTACTGTTATGCCGAGTGCGCCGCACAATCTCAGATCATGGAAAGATTAGCTTTTGTCAAAAAGGACCAGATCAAAATGGGATGGTGTTTAATCTACTGCTCTGAACAATAATATCTGACAGATCTAAATAGTAAAATCCAGAAAGCTCAGAAAGTGTAGCAATACAATAGATTAACACAACTACCGAAGATACCCCTAAATAAATCAGCTTAGGATGTATCAAAAGCAGGTTTGGAAAGACAAATACAACAGCTTGTCAAACCAATCCCCTGATATGAAATGAGAAAAACCTTGCAAAAAATACTGAATGCGGTCAAAAACCTAATTAAGCCAGAAGCGCTTCACAAGGCTGCCGGTTGCACTTTTCTGTGTTACCGAAAGCGCTGCTCTGTGTCACCAGAAGCGTTGCAGTGCCCCCAAGGGCGCTGAACTGTGCCTCCAGTAGCGCTGAAAGATGCTGCCAAAAGCGCTGTGCAATATCGTTTGCGCTGTGCCGTACTGTCACTTCAAAAAAAAATTTCTTCAAAGAAACAAAGGGATTAGTGGGTCCCACCGGGCGTGCCAGAATATGTATGAGGAAAAATCGATTAAATCAAACTAATTAAATCAAATAACCCAATAACATAAAGAAAACGAATTTAAATAAAAGCTATGACAAATAATCAATGAAATAAAGACTTTTACCGAAATCTGTATTGTTTCCTTTGGATTGAATGTGGATTGCTCAATGAAGTTACGAAGCCATAGCTGCAACAAGCAAGTAGTGTGCTCAAGAGATTAATGTCAAAAGATCGTGATAGTGCTCAATCGACGCATTTTGTATGCTCAAAGCTCTGTTAAGTATGCCTGAGAATACGATCGAAGAGAGAGCTAATGAAGGAGATGAGGGGGGTTTATATAGATTTCAAGGAAGATCAATCAACGGTCCAGATAATTCAGAAGAATCAATGGAGGAGAACAGTTGAGGAATGTGCAACGAATGAGAAGAAGACATGTGTCTTGCTTTCTTTTGCATGAGAGGAATTATCAAGAATAGAAGAATGAGTTAACTGAAGAGATAAATAAATTAAAAGAATAAAGCAATCAGTTAAGTGATTTAAAACAAGAAGAAGAGATTTGCATGAGAAAAGAAGATATTTTGCTTTATTAAATATAGAAAACTTGAGTTATATTAGAGATAACTCAAATTTAGAAGAAAAAACAATTTAAATAAATAATTGATTTATTTAAATTTAGAGAAGATATTTTGGAAGAAGTAATTAAATAATTGGAATTATTTAATTTAGAAGATTTGAAAGCAAATTAAATAAATAAATTTATTTAATTGTTGTGCATGATTTTTGGAAGAACAGAAGATTATAAATAAAATATTTGATTTTATTTATTTTTAGAGGATTGAGATAATTTAAATAAATTTGCATGATTTATTTAAATTTAGAAGAACAATTGATTTAATTAAATAATTTAAGAATTATTTAATTTTAGATAAGAGGGAATTTGTTGAATTAATTAAATATTTGGATTTATTTAGTTAATGTGAATTTGATTTTTGGAAAGAGGATAATAATTAAATAATTAAAAATTATTTAATTGTGGAAGAATATAGAGGAATTTAATTTAATTAATTAAATAAAGAGAATTTATTTAATTAATGTTGAAATTTAGGAGATCTAGAAGAATTTGATGAAATTAATTAAATAATTAGATTATTTAATTAACATTGTAATGCAGGTGATGAGATAGATTATGAAATGTAAGTGATGTGACGACTTGGTCATTTTAGGGTGTCTACAGCAGTATATCTTTCTCAACACTTAATCTGAAAACACTTTAATCTACCATTTGAGCAGAAGTTGAAAGATCAAGCATTCAATACAGGAATTCTATATTCTAGAATACCAAACACCCCTTAGATATCTAGATTCAGAAGGACACATGCAATACTAGAGACAGAATTAACAAAACACATGCAAATATAGCATTACTCATATAAAACCAATCATGAAATTAGTAAATTCATGCATGAGACATACAACAAGAGATACATAAACTCACAAGGTCATCTACACAGAGCAACCAGAACCAGTTGTATCTTATTATAGAACCAGATATGTCCAGTTTTCAACAACCAACAACTAAGCAGCACAGCCTGCTATATACAGCAAGAAGGTACTCAGCATTAATTACATGGCAGATCAAAACTCACCAGATACAGTACATTGGGAAAATGGCACTCATCGCATTGAATGCAGCAGGTGGGAGAGGAGATAGGAAGAGATCTCGAGCCTTGTGCCGCTGCCTAGGGATTCACATCTTTAGTCGGGTACTAGATCCATCCACGCCATCACCCATACCTTGTAAGATCTGCCATTAATGGCACACCAACTCAGGGCCTTGGGAAATGCAGAATATTGTGCATTGCAAACCTTTCCCGCCAAAATGTATCATCCTGATAATTCAAATCATGCAAAATCTAATTATCCCACATGCACCCCACGGCAACCTCCTTAACACTTTAGATACTAGGTCGTGAGCACATATAATGTTGGTGATTTTGCCCCTGACGGCACCTAGTATAAGACCTTCATCATCATCATCCTCCAGCATGATAACCTTACCTTCACGTGAAATATCATCCTGATATTCACCTTCATCGGCACAACTTGATGCATCAGAGGAAGATCCTCCTGCTTAGCTGATACCAAATGTCTGGCCGATGAACATCCTGATGACGTCACCGTCATATCCTACTGATGTCACCATCATATCCTACTGACGCCATCAGCATATCTGCCTATCGCGCACCTCCTCATATCCAGATGACGTCACTCGTCATATTTGCAAATATCGAGGGATCTCCACAAGATGACTAGTGTTAGAAATATGACCCCCCGGACCTTGATGACGTCACCATCATATCGGCATCAGGATGATATTCGGAAGATAACCAGATATTTGGAAATATCACCCTGATAGAAATATCAAGGTGCACTGTAGCTTCATTGTAACATCGGGGTGATGTTTGAATATGACTGATATTTAAAAATATCACCCCCTCCTTCGGAATATGATGAAGCCGACAGGCGGATATCACCCTAACGTCAGCATCATCATGATGCTGGAACAAACATAAGGTGATAAAATAACATCGGGGTGATCTTAACAAAGATCACCCGATATTCAAATATGATGACCCTGTAGAATATCGGGTCATACTTGAACCCTAGTAATAACAGCATCAGGATGATCTTAACTAAGATCACCCAATGTTAAAATATCACCCCGCGGGCAGAATATCAAGTTGGTGTGAAATATGACCCTCGTAAGAAATATTAGGGTGATGTTTGGAAACATGATGATGATGATGACCTCCTCCAAAGAAAAAATGATGCTGCAGTTGAAAAATGTTGAGGAGGCTGAAAACTTAGGACTTCTTTGGATTTTTTGGGAATGCCTGCATGATACCCCAAACATAAATTATTACTAACATAAGGGATAGTATGTGCAAAACTTTTGCAAATCAAATGAAAAGTGAATTTGAGATGTCCATGTTTGGGGAAATGAATTTCTTCTTGGGTCTGCAAATCACTCAAACAAAGAAATGAATCTTCATCTCACAGACCAAATATGTGAAAGAATTGTTGAAGAAATTTGGGATGGAAGACTTAAAACCAATGAATACTCCCATGGCAACCAGATGTAAATTGAGCAAAGATGATGACTCTCCTAAGGCTGATCAAAAAAAGTATAGGTCAATGATTGGGGGACTACTGTATCTTACTCAAACTAGACATAACATTATGAATGTTGTTGGTCTTGTTGCTAGATTTCAAGTTGATCCTAGAGAATCTCATGTCATGGCAATCAAGAGAATTCTTAGATATCTAAAAGGAACAATTGAGTATGGTTTATGGTATCCTAGAGATCATGATTTCTCTCTTCATGCATATACAGATGCGGATTGGGCAGGAGATGTGGATGATCAGAAGAGTACCAGTGGTGGAGCATTCTTTTTAGGGAAAAGATTGGTTTCTTGGCTGAGCAAGAAACAAGAGGTAACATCTCTGTCCACTGCAGAAGCAGAATATATTGCAGCAACATGTAGTTGCACTCAAGTATCGTGGATGAAGCAAATGCTAAGAGACATTAGAGTGGAGTATGAGGAACCTATCACAATTTTCTGTGATAATTCAAGTGCAATAAATATATCAAAAAATCCAGTGTTGCATTCAAAGACAAAACATATATCCATCAAGTTTCACTTTTTGAGAGAGCAGGTGAACAAGAATGAAGTCAGATTGGAGTTTCTGCCCTCCAAGGATCAGATTGCAGACATTTTTACTAAACCTCTACCTAAGGACTCTTTTGAGTATCTCAGGGAGAAATTAGGGGTTATTACCCCTCCGATTCTGAACTAAGGTGCACTGATGTGCATCAGTCCAGTGGATCTCACAGTCATATCTTGTGATCCGGATTGATGATGGGAAGTTGTTACTTAGGGGGAGCAGTCTGTATGATTCTGAGTGATGCAAGTATGCGCCCTTTGTCATTGATGTCAAAGGGGGAGAGAAGACGTGAAAAACAAAAAGTGGTTGTTGATCAAAGGGCGAGCAGTAAAGGAAGAGAAGACATGTGAATAGTTGTTGTTGTTGATAGGGCAACTTATGTCAGTCAGAGAGGAGAAGTATTTGTCTTGATGGTTCAAACAGTTTTTCACATCATATGTTGCCATAAATGACAAAGGGGGAGATTGTTCCAAGTATAGGCCTAACTGGTATTGTCATTGATGTCCACATACTTTTGTTGCATTGATGTCAAGGATTGGATGAGTTGTTTGTTGAGGATATTGAGAAAATTAGTCCTATCAGAAATAGTGAAGACAGTGAAGCTCTATGAAGTGAAGATCCTAGCTAAGATAGAGATCAGGGAATGCGCATCAAAGGGTTTGTAGATATGTGTCTAAAGATGATCCAGTAAAGATTTGAGAGGTCCGCATGAAGATTTGAAAAAGTTATGGCCACATGAGTAAAACCGGTTCTGGTAGAAGTTCAGAGGTGACAAAGAGACACAAATAGGTCCAGTAAGATCTGGAAATGCAATATCTTGTTCTATGGATTTGGTGGAGTGCTTAGGAAGTCAATGTGAATTGACAACTCAATTGGTTAGTTGTCTGGAGGTTTGCAAGCATCTATTCTAATGACAGTGATGACAGACTGTGTTCTTGAGGTTCCGGATCAAGAAGAGAATGATTTCAGTAATCCAAAGTGGTGTGGATATTCTTGGTGTTTCAGGCAAGCTTGTGGGTGTCTTTAGATTGTGTCCAGTTTGTGTTGGTGGTTCACATCGAAGATTGAGCTCGTAATTCAAGAATTACTTCCGGATGATGGTGTTCTTCCTAACTTGGCCGACCGGATGATTTACACATCTTGCATATGATCTTGAAGATGTTCTGTGAAGCATGGCATGTTCCTCAAGGAAGATTTAAGTCCCTAATCTATGTGGCTGACAGTATGGTGATTCGCATGAAGTCTTTGTAATAAGTCAAGTTGTATATGTGTATTTGCTCTATAAAGTATGCCGACTTTGATGAGTATCCCAAAGTCAATGTCTTGTATAAATAAGTGTTGTGAAGTCATTTCAAATGTATCTTGGCAATGATGAGAGTGTGGTAGTGAGGGGAAAAGCGAAAGGCAGAGCAGAAGTGTTGGGCTTAAATCAAACTGACTCAAGCATGGTGAAGATGCTATTCTTCAGTTCAATTATGTAATACTTATCATTTTGTAGACAGTGTGTCTCCTATAGGGAGTGGGCCTCTTGTGAGCAGTGTGCTCGGGCAGTGAGCCCTAATTGGCATGTGCCATTTTGTTCTTCTTATTCTTTTAACAAAGAATATAATCTTGGGTTAGTCACCCCGTGGTTTTTCCCTTAATTGGGTTTTCCACGTTAAAACCTTGGTGTCATTTGTGTTAAGGTGTTTCTGCTCTTGAATTATTGAATTGTGTTTCCATGATTGATTTATTATTATGCTACTAAGTTACAAGAAGAATTTAAGTGGTTAATAGAAAGAAAGTTTTGGGACAACCGATTCACCCCCCCTCTCAGTTGTCTGTCTTGAAACTAACACCTTCTTCCTTTGCATCTAATTCATTGCTGGAGCTATCGCATGATTCAAGCTTTGAATTCTTCATCTCCTTTGGTGCGTTGAACCTTTCCTCTCTTTTAGATGAATTCTCTTCTTCTAACTCCATATCTACCTTCTCATCATATTTTTCTTCTTCTAAATCCATTTCAACATTTTCAAGTCGCATTTTAACTTTTCTTTTCTTTCACTCACAAGGTCATCTTCTTTTTCAAAGATATCATCTTTCTTTTCTATTGCCATGTATATTCCAAGTGCCACCTCATCATTTTCAATTAGTTTTATTTGTGCTAGTGGATCAACATTTTGCTTAGTATTTCCTTTTCCCTTATTTTCTTTTCTTTTTCCCACATGTGCTTTTAAGATCTACCTTCTAGTTGTTAGGGCTATCTCTGAAGGAACCTACTCTACTACCAATTGATGAGCACACAATGGTACTGAGAGAGGGGTGAATCAATATCTAACAAACATTTACTTTTTGACTTAAACCAATCAAAATAAATCACACATGTAAGATCTAGCAATTATGTACACAGAGAGAACACACGAATTTACGTGGAAACCCTTCCATACTATTATGGTTTTCTTCTGTAGGCACCAACCTACTTCTCTTACAATTCTTCTTTTGTGAACACTAACCCACTGGAGACACCAATCCCCGCTTGTAGAATATGTGGCACCAACCCTCACAATTGAGAACCAACTTAGTAAGAGACACCAATCTCTAGGAACCAACCTACGAATTCTTCAATGGATGATCTCGTTCTATTTTACTCACAATCTGATCACTACTTCTAATTTTGTATGATGTAAGTCTTTCCTTTTCAAATCAGGTTCACACACATATACTTTCTTAATGCAGAGTAGGTGGAGATACGCTATACAATCACAATCTAAAAAATACTTTGTAATTTTGAAACCCAACTTGGAAATTTTTAGCACCAATCCTTCAATTGTCCTAGTAGTACATCAAACAAGATTTTTCAAGCATAATTTTCAGAGAAGGCTTCAAACCCAAAAACCAAATACCATTCAAGATACCCTTTATGGCTCTCTTCAACATATCAAATTTGTGGATATGTTTACTTTGAAACAAATCCCTCTAATTTTGACTGCTATGTTGCAATTAGGTTAAATTAGGCCTCTTTTACAAAGCAACTTTATGATTTTCAAGTTTCAAACTTCCAAATTGCACTTCAGGGCTTTCCTCATATCATATGGGGTCTAAATATGTCAATTCCATCCTCTAGAACAAACTCCAATTCCCTATTTCACAAAACCCTATGTCTACCTACCTTCCTAAGCCTAATACATTGAGATATTAGGCTAGGGCTTGATCAAACTCTGCCCTAACTCCATCCCCTGCATCTGCAAACTTTATCAACATAAAAAACATACTAACTACTCCCATTCCACCAAATTTTAGAAGTTATACCAGTGGAATGGACTCCTAATTCATGGTTCTTCTCTCAAAACCTCAAAACTAGGTTTTCTTGACTATTTCTAGAAAATTGTTTCAAACTCAATGTTAACTCACTCCAACATCAATTCCAAATCAAGGGAAAATGACAGTTAACTCACTCCAACATCAATTCCAAATCGCATCAAATCATTTGTAGACTGTACGGATCCATACAAACTTCTGTAGCAGTAAAAACACAGTAAAAATGCAAAAAAGTAGAGTATTCTTAAATGAAATCAAGGGCAAATGACAGTTAACTCACTCCAACATCAATTCCAAATCGTATCAAATCATTTGTAGACTGTACAGATCCATACAAACTTCTGTAGCAGTAAAAATGCAAAAAAAGTAGAGTATTCTTTTTTTTTTTCCTCTAAAGTGTCTTCAGAACATTGTCTCGAACTTCACAAGGCATATTTAAAATATTTACAAGCATATCCTAATGGTTCCAAACTCCTTTTCAAATGACTGACTGTTCAACTTCCCTTTGAACACACAAAATGCAACTTTTACTTGACTGTTCAACTTCCACAACTGACCCCACATGACCTAAAACAACTTAAACATGTCAACATTGTCTAAATAGACCTTATTACATCAAAAACATGACTCAACACATAGAAACTCACATTTGACCCATATTTACAAAATGTGGACTAGGTGCCCCTACACCATACACCCATGCAAAAAAATGAACTCAAGTCCCCTTTGAGTCTACAGCCATGTATCCATGCTTGAGGACATAATCCTCATTCATCCCTTCAGAGAATACACCCTTCCTTTCAGCCAAATACTAAAAATAAGCCTTGTGCCTTGGTGTTTTGAGTGACTGAGTGCCTACATTGCTTTCTAATCTTGGTGGGAAGTCTTGTATCCTTCCAATATCTGCTAATGCTTGAGAACCTGTATCATAGCCAACAACCACAATCACTTGTGAAAAACACAAAACAAAAAGTAACTCTGTAGCTTTGAAATTAATGGCCCCTTGATTGCATTTGTCATCTCCAACATGTAGCTACTTCCATTTTGTCTGAGGGACTACATATACTGTCACAGCATCTTGTTTTCCTTCAATAGCATGTTTCATCTTGCATTTAGGCCCCTTATTCCTTAAGTCTCAATCTCAACCAAAGTGTTGTGCAATCCCTCTTTATCCCTGTTGTCCATGGTATCAAACCTAGTCTCTTGACCAGCGTTACTGCCCTTTGCTAAAAGAGATAAATCATGTCTAACCTCCCATGTCCCCTTGTGTAACACTTGTAATGAATGTGTAAAGTATTCATTCTGAATGAAAAAGATAAAAATTTGAGTAACACTTGCCTGTCCCACACCATCACCTCTCAATTTTGGAAGGGGCTTGGATTGAAAGTCCACAACACAACTCTTACCACCCAAACTTGCAATGTTGGATGCTGCTCTCTCCTTGAGGTTTGCACAATCAGCAACCTTTCCCTTTTCTTTGCTTGTATCAGTCTGCAAAACATAACATGGATCCCTCTATTTGAAATTTGACCCCTCCACTTCATTTTGTGTTGGATGGTCTTCCTCAATCTGCCTAAGTAATGCAAAAATACAGTGGGTTGCACCCTCATACTCCAACTGCAAATGCTGAGTGTCTTCAATCACCTTGGAGGGTTTGTCTTCCCATTCTAGAAACCTTGCATGAGGACTAAAACTTCTCCTTGGAATGTCATCTATCACCGGGTTAACATGCTCTTGCAACAAATCCTGGACCTCTAATGGCAATTGATCAATCTTAGTTGTTGTCATAACAGTCCTAGGTATGTTTGTACTTACAACACCCTTGTCCTCCCTTTCCATGGCTTGTACATATTCCTTTCCCCTTATCAACATGATACTAGACCCCAATTGTGATTCTTGGCTTTCATCTTGCAATGGAATAAGAGTGAATGAGACCCCATCCTTTTCAATCACAATAGTGTTCTTTTTCCCATCATGATTAGCCTTTCTGTCATACTGCCATGGTCTCCCTAAAAGTATATGACAAACATCCATTGGGATGATGTCACATAATATTTTATCTTTGTATGCTCCTATGTTAAATTCCACCCATGTTTGCTCGTTAACTAGGACATGCTGACCCTTATTCAACCAAGAAACTTTGTAGGGAGTGGGATGTGGGATTCTTTTCAGTTTTAACTTTTCAACCATCTCTAAAGAAACCAAATTATCTATGGAACCGGAATCACCAACAACTTTACACACCTTACCTTGAGATTTGCATGTGGTTCTAAACAAGGATTTTCTTTGTGGAGGCTCTTTCACCACAGGAACCTTGAGTAATGTTCTTCTCATCATTAGTGTTTCTCCAATTTATGGAACAACGGGTTGAGATGGAGAGTTGACACTCTCACTAACTTCCTCTTGCACCAATTAAGTTCTCCTTTCTCCACCATGTGAAGTAGAAGGTTCCTTATTCGGACATTTCCATGCTTGATGGCCAAACTGATTGCATTGATAGCATTTGCCTGAGAATATATTTGAGCCTCTACCTTGACCACCAAATCTGCCTCTATTGTTTGCTCTTCTATCTCTGAAACCACCTCTCTGATCTACCCCTTGTTCTTGACTGTAGCTTGACTCTCCTTGTGGCTTTGTGGATTGTTCTCTTCCTCCAAATGCTCCTCTACCCCTGAAGTTCTTTCCTCTACCTCTATTTTGTTTCTCCTACCTTCTATTCAACCTTTCTTCTGCCCTAATTGTCATTTGAAAACATTCTTCCACCGTTCTTGGAGGTGTAAGGCTTACCTCATCTTGTATAGTTAACCTCAACCCATTTATGTACCTTGCTACTTTTTCCACCTCATCCTCAACATGACCTATCCTTATGATTACCTTGTGAAACTTCTCAGTATATGCCATCACATCCATCTCCTTTTGTTTGAGGTTATGAAGTTTTCTAAATATCTAAAATGCATAAACCGGGTAGAAATTGGCTTTTGATTTTAGACACCAAATTATGTCCCATGAATTAATTTTTGACTTACCCTTCTTCAAGCTCTCTTCCTGCACATAATTCCACCAAGTTAAGGCAGGGCCTTTCAACTTTGTCTTGGCAAAATTCACTCTTTGATTTTCTGCTACCTCCTCATAATCAAAATAGTTATCAAGTGCATCAATCCAACTTAGCACCTCTTCACTATCCATCTTCCCACCATACATTTGCAATTCTATCTTCACCTTAGGAGTATCTCCCTTCATAGCCTTCAGCAACTTGGTCATTCTCAAATCATCAAGGTCCACCTCTTCCTCTTGGACTCCTTCTTGAGGGTTCTCATTCTCACCCCCTTCCTCTTCCTCTTCATCACTTTTGTCTCCAGTGACCACACCTCTTCTTTGATTTGATTCAAGTGTTGCAAGCCTTGCAAGGACAGCTTCCTGAGCCTCTTTTACCTGTCTCAACTCCTTGGCATGCTTTTCTTTCAACTCTCTCACTTCTCTAGCAGTTTGATTACTTTTAAGAGGCATCTTTGCTTTTCAAACTTCAACCTTTTTCCACTTATTGACCAGAACCTATTGCTCTAATACCACTATGATGCAGAGCAGGTGGAGATAGGCTATACAATCACAATCTAAAACAAACTTTGTAATTTTGAAACCCAACTTGGATATTTTTAGCACCAATCCTTCAATTGTCCTAGTAGTACAACAAACAAGGTTTTTCAAGCATAATTTCCAGAGGAGACTTCAAACCCAAAAACCAAATACCATTCAAGATACCCTTTATGGCTCTCTTCAACATATCAAATTTGTGGATATGTTTACATTGAAACAAATCCTTCTAATTTTGACTGCTATGCTACAATTAGGTCAAATTAGGCCTCTTTTACAAAGCAACTTTATGATTTTCAAGTTTCAAACTTCCAAATTCCACTTCAGGGTTTTCCTCATATCAAATGGGATCTAAATATGCCAATTCCATCCTCTAGAACAATCTCCAATTCCCTATTTCACAAAACCCTATGTCTACCTACCTTCCTAACCTAATACATTGAGATATTAGGCTGAGGCTTGATCAAACTCTGCCCTAACTCCATCCCCTGCATCTGCAAACTTTATCAACATAAAAAAATCCTAACAACTCCCATTCCATCGAATTTTAGAAGTTCTACTGGTGGAATGGACTCCTAATTCATGGTTCTTCTCTCAAAACCTCAAAACTAGGTTTTCTCGACTATTTTCAGATAATTGTTTCAAACTCAATGTGAAACGATGAAATCAAGGGCAAATGACAGTTAACTCACTCCAACATCAATTCCAACTTGCATCAGATCATTTGCAGACTGTACAGAGCTGGACAAACTTCTATAGCAGCAAAAACACAGTAAAAATGTAGAAAAAGCAAAGTATTCTTATTGTTTTTCCTCCAAAGTGTCTTCAGAACATTGCCTCAAAATTCACAAGGCATATTTAAACCATTTACAATCATATCCTAATGGTTACAAACTCCTTTCCAAATGACTGACTGTTCAACTTCCCTTTGAACACACAAAATGCAACTTTTACTTGACTGTTCAACTTCCACAACTAACCCCACATGACCTAAAACAACTTAAACATGTCAACATGGTCTAAATAGACCTTATTACATCAAAAACATGACTCAACACATGAAAACTCGCATTTAACCCATATTTACAAAATGTGGACTAGGTGCCCTTGCACCGTTCCTTCCCTCACAAATCTAATCACACTTTCTTCCTCACAAATCTTACTCAAATCATGCACAACTCTGTTACACAGAATCGATCATACAAATTTTGCTCATTTCATCATACTCTAATATCTTAGCAATATGCTCTTAGTCTTCTCATATATTCTTCACACATATTTTCATTTATCATTCATACATGGCAGCATATATTCTTCAAAATACATCTTAATTGCACTTCATTTTCTGCCCTTTTGGATTCTTCTAACTTTGCTCTTATCTAAAAAAAAAATCATTTAAATTGCTTGTTATAAAATCACATCTCCATCTCCCATTTATACAACCTTAAGGGAGGCGATCTACACAATAGACGTGCCTTTTCACAATGGCCACCTCTCTAAAAACAAATCGCATCTTTTCACATATAATATCGTTGCCATTGGAATCGTACCTTTTACGACACTTTAATCGCTGCTCATTTGCAAATCGTAAGTAAAGATCATGATTATAAAGTGACAATTTTTCTTATATGTATATATGGCACTCCATTATATAGGGAGGTTGGCCATCTTTGAATTTTAAATCTTTCATTTACATTCTCTCTCATACTTGGAAGTCGACCTTCATTTGAGCATTTAAATTTGAATTTATTCCATCCCTTCCTCTAAGGGCGCTCAAAGCCTAGGGTCAGCCATTTCTTTATGTCCTTGGTCGGCCTCTACTTTAATAAAGAATACTTTTATGCTTTTTAATTTCTCCCTTTAATCTCTACTTAGCATCCTGTAGTCGGCCACCTTGAATGATGTGGATTTAATTCCATAGAGGAATGATATTCTCCAATGGTCTTAACAACCTCTGCCTTCTAACGGATATATTATCAAACCAATTTTTAAATTTTTAATTTAAACATTAAGATCTATCAACCTCTACTTAATTTGATCTAACTCGTCGTAGACATTCCATTAGATGATGATGACAACACTTACTTTGACATTCTCGTCCATACATCTTGGATAACTAATCCGACAATCTCTTCATTCTTCCTTTGACATCAATAACAATAATCTCCACAACAAACTCTTTAACATCAATGACAATAACCTCGAACAACATATTCCTACTTGATATCAATGATAACATCTTGTCCATACACCTTTGACATTAATGACAACATGTCCAACATGCTATACTTTTTTGGTCACTAGACTTTGCAAAGAATCGAAATCTGCATGCTATTGATATGAAGATTTGAATAAATGAGAGAATAGGTGGTAAGAAAAGCAAGCATGGCTGAACAAAAAAAGGCCCAGGCCGTTTGTGCCAATAAGAGGAGAGTGGAAGGCTCTCCTTGAAAGCCATGAGGATCCTTAGCTAGAATATTAGGGGCTTTAATGCCCCTAACAAGAGACGCCTCATCAAACAACAGCTTGATGGGGAAAATTGTGACATTATTTTATTTCAAGAGACTAAGTTATCTTCTGAAGTGGGTGACAGGGTTTTTAAGAGTTGGCAAGAATGGGATTTTGCAACTGTTGCTGCTACAGGTGCTTTGGGGGGTTTGGCGATCCTTTGGAGATCCCATCTTCTGAGTATGGAGGTGATTGAGGCAAACCCTCATTGGTTGTTAGGTAGATTTCCAGAATTGCTTAGAGGCAAAGACCTTTGGGTTTTCTGTGTGTATGGTCCAATGAATATCCTGCTTAGACAACAGGCCTGGTCCCAAATAGAAGCAAGACTGATTTCGTTAAGAAGTGAGAGAATCTTGTTAGGGGGTGATTTCAATGCAGTTATGGATGCCTCAGAGAAGATTGGGGGGATAACCCATCCGGCCAGATCACAGCAGGACTTCAAAAACTTTATGGAGTCTAATAGTTTGGTTGATTGCATCCCTAGAAATGGAAAATATACATGGACAAATAGGAGAAAGGATTTTAGCAAAATTGTTGAAAGACTTGATAGATTCATGTTATCGCATGATTGCTTCTTTGATGATGGGCTTAATCTGGAATTAGATATTCTTCCACTGGCTGGCTCTGATCATTTTCCCATTAGATTAAGACTAGGTATGGATATCTCTCTTGGCAGGAAAAAGTTCAAATTTCAATCAATGTGGTTCAAAGACCCCTCTTTTCTCCAAATGATTGATAATTGGTGGAAGGAGACTACCTTTGTCAAAGGTTCACGCATGTTTCAGTTAATCTCTAAACTAAAATTCCTCCAGAGTAAAGTGATGAGTTGGAACAGAATCCATTTTAAAAATATTTTTCAAGAAAAGTTTAGACTTTTGCAGGATTTGTGGCAGCTTGAGGAGAAAGTGATAAAAGACGGTATCGATGCAGCTTCTTTCCTCTTGGAAAAGAATCTAAAATTGGAGTTGGAAGAGATCTTAAGGAGGGAGGAAAAATTTTGGAGACAAAGGTCTAGAGAGCACTGGTTAAAGGAGGGTGACAAAAATACTTCTTTCTTCCATACAGCCTCCAAAGTCAAAAAATCAGCCAATCGTATAAGTTCAATTGAATCTTCAAATGGGTCTTTGCTGATGGATCAGGAGGACATTAAAAAAGAAGCAAGAAAATTCTTTAAAGAGTTGCTTTCAAAGGATATGGGTGTAGGTGATGGGGGGATGGACCTCTCTTTTGTCCCATCCTTAGTTTCAGATCACCACAATTCAGAATTGATGAAGGCTTTCACGCATGAGGAAGTTAAGGCAGCGGTTTTTTATATGCCTGGGGAAAAAGCTTCAGGCCCAGATGGTTGGATTGGTCTTTTCTTTCAAAACTGTTGGGATACAATAGGAAAGGACATCTTTTTGGTTGTAGAAGAATCTAGGAAGTACAAGAACGTACTCAAGGAATTGAAGACGACATGTCTTATGCTCATTCTGAAGTTGAAAGCCCCCCAGAAGTTTGAAGACTTTAGACCTATTTCTCTGTGCAATTATATTTACAAGATCATCTCCAAAGCAGTGGCCTTGAGGCTAGCCTCATTCTTACAAGAAATCATCTCTGAGGAGCAAGGAGGTTTCGTCCCAGGTAAAGAAACTATTGAAGGTGCAATTTTAACCCATGAGATCATTCATTCTGTCAATAAAGGAGTAGACCCAGCCATGATTCTTAAGTTAGACATGGCGAAGGCGTATGATAGAGTGGATTGGCATTTCCTCATGGCCATCCTTGACAAGCTGGGCTTCTCCAAAGATTTCTGTAAGTGGATCTGGTCTTTTATCTCAGGATTCAAAATATCAGTTTTGGTCAATGGAGTGGAGTCAACATCTTTCAAACCCTCAAGAGGATTAAGACAAGGGAATCCCATTTCCCCTTATCTTTTCATTTTGATGTTAGAAGCTTTTACTTGGGCAGTCAGAAATGCCTATAGGATGGGTGATTGGATAGGCATCAAGCCTCAAGGTTGTCAAACTCTTTCACCCATGCACTTTTCGTGGATGATACAATTCTTTTTGGCTCAGCTACGGTGGCAGAAGCTCAGGCAATCAGATTTGTCCTGGACAGGTATTGTAAGAGTTCTAGCCAACTGATCAACTGTAGCAAGTCTATGGTCTACTTCTTTAATGTTGATTTGAGGGCACAATCTGTTATTGCTAATATGTTCCACTTCAAAACAGCATCCCTCCCTGGTAAATATTTAGGTATCCCCATCTTCAGTGGGAGATATAAGAATAATTTGTGGAAGAGTGTTAAATAACTTACATGCTAAAATCTCTTCATGGAAGGGACGTTGGTTATCACTAGCTGGTAGGATTACAATGATTAAAGTAGTCCTGACAGCAGTTCCAACTTTCATGATGTCCATCCTCCAAATGCCTAAAGGGGTGTCTATGGAGATTGAGAAAATTTGTAAGAAGTTTCTTTGGCAAGGCTCTTCTGAAGGAAATAAAATACACCTCATCGCCTGGGATAAAGTGTGTAAGCCTAAAGATATGGGAGGAACTGGCGTGCTGGACTTAAATATTCACAATCAAGCTTTGGGAGCCAAGCTAGTATGGGGAATGTACAAAAAACTGGAAGCTATATGGGTCAGAATGATGAGAGATAAATACTTGGATTCAGCTGAAAAAGAGAGAATCTTTACTATTAAAAACCCCCCAAGGGGATCTGCGATTTGAAACTTCATTTTGAGGAGTAGAGATTTTATCTTACCCAAGTTGTCTTGGCTTATTCATAATGGAGAAAAGGCTAACTTTTGGGGGGACTCGTGGTGTGGTCAACCAAAGCTCTCTGATTGGGTCGAGTTGAGAGAAGCCAAGTCTTACCTAAAAGAGCATTGGGGATGCAAGGTAAAGGATTACTGGTGCTGGATAGAGAGATCCAATTCCCCCTTTCTGTCATGGCGAAGTACTAAGGACTGTGGCATCCCTCAGGCTCAGAAAATTTTATTGAAAAAAACTCCTTGCGAGGAGAATGGTTGTCTACTCTAATCGGGTGGATGAACTTATTTGGATGGGCTCTAAGTCTGGTAGGTATACAGTCAAAGAAGGTTATGACGTTGTATTTCAAAAGAGGAAGACAGGATGGTTGTCTATCTTATGTTGGAGTGATGCAATTCTTCCCAAAGTGGGAGCCTTCTCTTGGCTGGCGCTACACAGAAAAATTTTAAAGGGAGACAGATTGAGGAGATTGGGTCTGGGAGCGAATGTCTCTTGTGTCCTTTGTGGTGAGAATGAAGAATCTGTGGATCATCTCCTCCTCCATTGTAATTTTAGCAAAAATTGTTGGATGTGGTTCGTACAAAAAGTGAATTGGTTCTCTCCTTTGCCTGAAACACTGTTGTCCATGTTTACTAGATGGCCTATTCTTTTTCCAGACTCCTACTTTGCATGTGTTTGGGAGATTGGACCCTCACTAATTGTCTGGCATATATGGAGAGAGAGGAATTTTAGAATTTTTAAGAAGCAGGCTCTTTCTTGTAGTGAAGTGTGTCAAATTAGAGGAAGCCATTGTAGAAGTTGCCAAGGCCAAGATTTCTAAGAAATCTAATATGATGGACGGCTAGTCTAAGTGGGATGATGAGGTGACAAGGAATTGGAGTTCCCTCAAATTGATCAGAGATAGAGTTAAAGGCTTCATAAAGGATAGACCTCCGGACAGAAACCTCATCAAATGGATCCCCCCTACCCGCCACTCTTATAAGTTAAATTTTGATGGGGCAAGTAGAGCCAACCCAGGCCCCTCTGGGACAGGCTGTGTCATCAGGCGGGTGGATGGCTCCCTAGTGGCAGTGAAGGTATCGAAAATAATCAATGGAACTAACAATGAAGCCGAAGTCTGGGCCCTTGTTCACGGTATTCAGCTGGCCATTGCTTTAGATATTAAAGACGTCTGGATTGAGGGGGACTCGGTTATAATTATCAATGCTTTGAAGTCCAAGGGTTCTGATAATTGGAAGGTCAATTACATCCTGCAGCAGGCTATCTCTTCCTTAGCACATTTTGATAACTACCTTATTTCACATACTTACAGAGAAGGAAATCGGGTGACAGACACCTTAGCAAATTTGGCTATTGATCAATTATCGGACACGGAGGTCTTCTTTCCAAGTCAACGTGTTTTGCCTGGTTAGCTAGTGAACTCTCTGAAATATGATATGGAAGGCTTGAGGGCAAAGTAGGGGGATGTTTCTCCCCTGCAAAATGATAGCTTCTCTTCTGACTGTTAAGGACATAGTGCCCTTATCATGTCCCAATAGGAGCTAAGATAGTGGGGATGGAATATGGGAGCGAGGATCCAGGATGGTATCGGTTTCTTTGTTTGTGGATCTGAGTTTTCTATGCAGCTGAAACGTATTAAGGATCTTTAGCGGTTGCTGACGATCAAAGTCTTTCCGATAGGCGTGGAACATAGAGTCTTCCATCGGGGAGTTTCATGAGATCAAGGAGACTATTAACATGGTGGCCGATGGGGTTTGTCTAACCGATAGGAGTCAACACCGAGGAGAGGTCTGTCAGAATCAAGAAGTAGGAAGCTAGGTGGCATCGGCATATCGGCAAACGGATCTTGAAGCTCACCGATGGTGATGTCTCGTCGACGGTGTAGAATAAAGTGATGACTCAACTATGAATTTTAGTTTAATGGGTGATTTGAAAGGTAATTTGAGGGCTTCAGTGTCCTTCCTTTCTGTAAAGGCTTGTAGTGAGGATGGTTGGCAAGATCCACCCAGGAGAATCTACATGCCCCTTGGGAGTTATTGCTTCAGTGTGGGAAGCTAGTCTCTTAGCTACCCAAATGGTAACAGTCAATTCCGTATGTTAATTCTCTCAAACGGCTGCTTGGCAAAAGTACTCTCCCCCACGGCACCCCATGAAGATTTGATCTTCTGTCAGGCTTCAGCCGTGTTGGATAATCTTCCTCCCTTTTTCTATTCTATCTGTTCGTTTTGCTTCTAGTGCCCAACCACCAGGATGTACGCTCTTTTGCACGGCAAGTTTTATTAATGCTCCAGCCTTTGTGCTTCGAGTGACAGTGGTCTAAGTTGTTCTTGGGTGCTTAGGCCTCTTTAGACGGGCTTTTGAGCCGTTTTTGTGATACTTTTGGCCGTTGGAGGGGCCATTTTATTTTTGTAGCCATGTCTGGCCTAGACTCTGACTATGTTATTTTGTACTTTTGTTATTTTTTAATCTATGGGTGGTCCCACCTTTTTCTCAAAAAAAAAAAAGAGAAGCAAGCATGGCTACATGCATAGAAGGTATATCATGTGAGACGTCTAAAAGATAGACATATTTGTTTAAGTTCTCCAAGTCGATAAAGAAATAAGATCTGGTTGATATATCCACCACCTTTCTAATAGAGAAAAGATACTCATGGGTCGACCACACTTCCCTTTAGTGCCAAAGAAAACTAGAATCATATATATCGCCCAAGCTAGTTTTGAAATGATATAATGATTTGCAGTAGTGATATTTAAGGAACAGCGATGATATTTAAGCTGCAACAATTATAATTGAATAGCAGTGATTATCATTTGTTAAGGGCAGCGATTAATGTAAACATGGCAGCGAATTTCTTCATATGGCCAACTTCATCTAGTGGAGTTTATTTTTAATAAATATGTTTTAATTAATGGGGTCAACCCCATGTATGAAGCGCTCCTCACATGAGGACAAAATTGCCTCACAAAAAGACAAATGTGTCTTATATAAATGGAGTTATGAAAAGGTTTATTTGCTAATGAGAGTTGCCTCTTTTGTGAAGAGGTGTGTGGTTTGAAAAGAGTTGTCTCCCTTGGTAAAAAGACCTCTCCATTCATGGAAGAATTGAAGGTATATATGCAAGTTTTCAATTGTGAAGATGGGAGAAGTGTTGAGGAATAAATGAATATTATTTGAACATTGAGCAGATTTAAAGCAGACCAAAAGGACAGAGTATGAAGAACATATCTGATTCATATTGAAGAACATATGCAGATTTATATGAGAAATGTGTGCAAGTTTATTTGAAAAACATGAGCAGATTTATATGAAGAACTAGAGAAAATATTTATGAAGGATATATGCAGAAATATATGTGAAGCTATAGCACTATTGTCATTAAATTTGGGAAGGGAGAATATTGTACTATTGTGATCAGATTTGGGAAGGAAGAACATTACACGAGTGTGATCAGACTTGTGGAAGAAAGGATATACATCATTTATCAGATTTGTGATCAGACTTGTGAAGGAAAGATTTACATCATCAAAATCAAACTTGTGATCATATATGTGAGGGAAAGTTTATCTACATTCAAATCTTGTGAAGACAATATCACTCATTAGAGAATTCTTAGGTTGGTGCTTGTCAAAGAAGTGATTGGCGTCTCTCGCTGAGTTGGTGCTTAGTTGTCGGGATTGATGTCTCCAGTGGGTTGGTGCCTACAAAATCTACAAGTGGGGATTGGTGTCTCTAGTGGGTTGGTGCATACAAAAGAAGACATATAAAAGAAGCAGGTTGGTGCCTACAAAGAACAATGTATAAGCAATATTTTGTCATGGTTTTCTGTCGCAAGAGTTTCCACGTAAATCGTGTGTTCTTCCTATGTTGCATAATTGTTTGATCTTGTGTGGTTGTTAATATTGTGGTTTTTCAATTTGAAAAAGGAAAAGATTGCCTATACCGATTCACCCTCCCCCCCCCCTCTTAGTATAAGCGTGTGCTCATCAAACACTACAATGTTGGGTTTTTGAGGATATTGTAGTGACCAACCACTAGGACTACCGACAAAGATAGGCAAAAAGGCTTCCTACACAATGGTGGAGCACCCATAGGTTGAGGAATTGAAGGCAACTAGGTTTGGATGAGTAGAGACATGTTTTAAATAGGGTAGTGGATGTAGATATAATATGAAGGCCCTGCATATTAATGGCATATTGGCCCTAGGATAGTGTAGCTGAGACAAATCTGGAAAACCGTTTGGTACACCAAACAACATGAGACAATTCTAGAGATATTTTGTTATGGGCATGTATTGTGGTAATTTGGAGTAGAGCAAACCATGTCACTCGGATGTCCTATGTGGTGGTGAAATGTGAGGCCGACACCATGGTAGGAAGATGTTTGGTGAGCATAGTTTGACTACCAAGTTTAAAAAGCAATGAGGATGATCCTCTAATAGAGATCAAAGATTATAATGCAGGTAGTGATGGGTTGCTACATGTCTTACACTAATCAATCTTAGATGAAGAGATGGTGGGGAATTTCACCATACACATAGATGACTAGATCGACAATGGGAGAGGGGAGAGATGGGAGGAGATCTAGGAGGAGAGGATGCAAAGTGGCCTCTATTGATATCCCCCTGGAGGGAGGTTGGAGATGAGGGATGGATACCTAGCGACACAAGTGAGCAAGCAAGTTTGATTGTTCAACTTGAGGTTTAATGTTTTTGTGAAGAATATTAATGGCCATTATCCACTAAGGTGAGTTTAATGGTGAATTTATCGTACCCTACAATGATATGCAAAGGGATGCTTTATTGAATGACAAAAAGGGATAGAAGCTTTATAGAATCATTTGTGTTGAGAGTTGTTAATATTAACTAATTCTGATATTGTGGCAAACTCAATTGACCTTGTGTTGGATTGATAAGATACTTTTTTGCATGACATGTTGGAAGACATCTTTATGTTTAATAAGTGTACATTAAGTCCCAAACCCTAAGTGTTTTGAAGTTGATCTATAATGTCATATTCTTTGTTTTTTATTTGATAACTTTGTGGTGGAGGTAAGTTGGGAACATTCCTAGGTAAAGATTGAGGCGGAAGATTTATTTGTACTCTTGCCATTTTGTTATAAGTGTGACTAATAGCATGAAATTTGTGAGTAGGTTGGGGTGCTTGGAATAGGAGATGTTTCTGTAATGGAGAATCAAGCATTTTGTGCAACATGAGAGGTGTGATAGTTGTATATAGAATTGTGATTGGAATGAGCAGTTATCATGAATAATGGTTAAAGTTGGTAGTGAGGCATGTTGGTAGGTGTATTTAGATATAGTGATTGTAACTTGACTAATGTTGTGTCCTAATCTTTCTTTTAAAGATCAATGTAGGTACCATTAAGACCTTGTGTGACTTGTTTTATGAGATGTGCCATATAGCTAGAAGGAATAGATGGAAATTTGCTTTTAGTGTGTAGAAGTTTCAAAGACATGGTGTTCAGATGGAGTTGGAAAGTAATCTAAGAATGCACATATCATCACATAGAAAGAAAGATAATAAATGCCATATTATGAAACCACTGAAGTGTTGCATCTTTTAAAGTTTGTTGAAATGCATGCAAAAAAATCATTATTTTACCAATGTTTATAGAAAGATGAAACAAAAATTTTAACATGCAACACAAGATTTTCAATGCTACTAAATGCATCTACCATTGATTCTCTAGAAAGGAAAGCAAACAAAGAAGCATGCATCTTTCCATCATATAATGCATTATTGTTAATTTTAAAACGAGGATTGGACAAAGTAAGTTCATTATCTAGTGAACTGACATTGTGCAAGATAGAGAAAGGGTAATTTTTGTTGATTTGAACAAACTCAATAATGTTGTCAGGGATGTGAGGATAGGTGCTAATGAAGGTTAGCAAACAATGGATAATTATCTAAGCTATTCATCAAACAACCCATAGAAAAGGAAGAATCATCCTAGCTATAAAAGGATAACATGTGTTCTAGGATCGTAGGATGATGACATAGAAGATGACAACATAAATGGGTGTTGCTTATTTCTTGGATAAAAACAAGAGACATCTAAGAAACCCTTTGACAAGGAAAGAAAAAGAAGGGTTGGGGAAGAGTTAAGGTCTTAAGAAATTTAAAACCCAAAGGAAAACCTTAACCCTCACCTAAATGACATGAAAATCAACAAGAATATTTTAGGAAAGGAACCTAAATAGTCATGTAGGATGTCAAGTTCACTAAAATGAAAGGGGAAAATAAGATTCTTCAATATGTTTACTTTGCCCTTATTTTGTTATCATTACTCTCTCATAGAAAGACTAGAGAGAATAGGGTTAAGGAAAGTGTGGTCTTTTCAAAGTTTGAAGTTGCCTATTGACTAACCTCTTTTGTGCTGGATCAAGAGCTGGAATCCTAAATCTGCATCTCCTCTCTATCTTATCTGCTCTGTCTTTATGTCAAGAGGACAAATCTGCATGCAAATTTACATTTTTTGTTCAATGGCATCTACATGTAGGTGGTGGCATCATGCTACAAAGTTGTCATGTACGATTGCATATTTGTCCTCTACAAATATGCAACCTCATACCTACTACAAAAACTGGATATATGAATTAGGTGGTAACATAGACAACTTTGAGGGCTTGTCCAAAGACATTTGAATAAAAAAACTTCTCAATGACAATCAAGCTTCAGAAATTTGAAGAGATTGGAATAGTGGAATATTGTGTATAAATGCAACTAAAAAAATTGCAATAATGGCTTCTACTACGTTATGCTTGTGATTTATGCTTTATGTGTGCTTCATGTGCTCTTCATGTATGTTGCTATCCTATTTCTGCATTCTCCTTGTTTATTTAATAATCCTACCTTTTAATAAAACATTGAGTGGTTTTTTTATCATTTATCCACAAAAAGGAATAAGGGAGTGAAATGGAGTGAAATGGAGTGAAATGGCAGGCACTGGTATTGGAAAATCAACTTTATACCATTGTGGACGCTACAATGCACAATCATGTCTAGGGGACACTACAATGGACATGGTGGCATCTAAAACAGCTGGATGACAAGGACTAAAATGGAACTATTTGGGTCGGGAAAAGCTATGTAAAATGTATTACAAAATTAGGGACACTTTGCATGACAAATAATGAAAACCAATCATTGTATTGTTCATTAAACCAAAGGGGCTAAGGGTGGGTGATAAACGAGAGAAAAAAGTGATAAGTAAGCACTTTTTCATCTCTACAATTAATTTTTTGCTTAAATGTTTATGATTTGCTGCAAGTACCTATCCCAAGGTTAACTTGAAGGTTTAAATACAAGAATGTAAATTATAGTAGAAGTGTTGATGCATATGTTATCACTTAGATGTTAATATTTTGTTAAAACTGCTTGAGAAAAAGTATTTGGAAAAGCCCAAATGTACATATTTGGTATTCTGGGACTATGGAGATTATATTATCACTGAAATGCCTATGATGAGCTAAGCTGCATGCTGCTAAAAGGTCCAACGTTCAAACGCTTATAGACTTCATTGTTTTTAAAGGAATTACTGGTAAGAGGAAAAATTTATACCATTAAGTTATTTGTGATCTAGATTCTTCTCTATATCCAAATAGATATAGATAATTACTGAATTAAATATACTTGAAAAAGGAAATCCTGCAACTAGAACAGATTCAAATTGATCTACACCACCCCTCCACCAGTTATTTCACCAAATTTAGTAAAAGTTGCTTCAAATTTGTTCAAAGAAAGAAATTATCCATTTATTTAAGGTAAGTAAATAAATTATCCATCTGTTAAGGTACTATGCATTCTGAACTTTCAATTTATTTTTGTCAATATATGTGCTGGTCATTTGTTAAATGGAACTTTCAAGAATATCCTTTATTTAAAATATTCTTGAAGAGAAATATGAACAGTTAATTGATGTTATAAAATGTTTTTTGTTGATTTAACTCTATGCATGCAATTACATAGTACAAATCAAAACAAAAGATGTTAGCTGGCCAAATCTGGTAAACATGTTCAACTGAAATTTTCAAATATCTATCCCTTAAAAACTTTTTGGATTCAAAAAATGAATATTTACACTTGAACATGTTCTCCCTATTCTGCTTTTCTTGCAGAAAGAACGTTTGAGTATTGAATATTTTACCATATTATACAACAATATATATGTCATTATGTTCATTTATTCATATTTCTACTAACATAACTCACTCCACAGCCATAAGCTTCTTTTTCAATTCAAATGATTCAAGTCTAGCTGCAACAAGTTGTTCCTTGAGATTTTTTGTAGCCTCCTTGAATTTATGATGCATAAAGTCCTTTTCATTAACAAGCTCTTCATATCTACCACGGGAGGCATCCAGCTTTGCCCTTGTTATTTTAAGTCGCATTTCAAGCCTTGTTGTTTCCTTGATTAACTTCCGTTTTTCCTGCATTCATTCCAGAATCAGTAGTGAAATTAGAGGTGACATCCCCAATAAAGTGGTGGGATTGTATAAAAGTTCTTTGCATTCAGTCCAATCTTCCCATGCAATTTCTCATTTCAACCAACAAATAGAGCCATAAGAACTTCCTTTCAAATAGCTTTGTTTAACTTAGAAGTCTTATATTTCACAACATTTTACCAAAGTCAATGATTTGTATGCCTATGTCATATTTTATTGAACTTGGCACACAAGCAGATATCCATGACACAAATTAGGTTAAGTAGTCA
Organism: Cunninghamia lanceolata; assembly: GCA_027924645.1. Lineage (NCBI taxonomy): Eukaryota > Viridiplantae > Streptophyta > Pinopsida > Cupressales > Cupressaceae > Cunninghamia > Cunninghamia lanceolata. Next base: position 14,470,135 of record BSBN01000219.1, on the reverse strand, counting down.
AGCATAGACCATCCTCAAAGGACCTAACCTAACCACAACAATGTGAGGAGTGTGTTAATGATATTTTTGTGACAACAACACTAAAATAAAACACCAAGTGCTCTATCCTCTCTTGAACAAAGCCTCTCGAATGCTGAACTATGTGATCAAACAAGAGTGCTCCAAGGTTCCTTATACATGATTTGCAACGGATAGACTCGGTGACTTGATGTGATCTTGTTGGTAATCACAAAGGGATTTATGCTAAATTCCTCCTTCACAAACATGGATGAAATATTCCTTACTCCTTAGATGTGAATGAATGGAACTTCTTCAATCAAACTTAAATGAAAATGCAAAAGAGAGAGGGTTAAGAGAAATCTAATCTAAGGACAATGAAATGATGGATAATGCTTTGATAGACAAATTCCTTCCAAACCTAGCTTCGCTTCACCATGAGAACCAACAATTACACGAAGCCGGTGCAATCTTCTAAGGTAATCCAAGGATTTTCATATTGTAAACATTCATCCAAATACCCATAGCTGGCGCAATTTGAACAAGTATTCACAATCGAACTAAAGCAAATGAAGGTTCGGGCTAACTTTGCATAGTGACTTGCCATCGACAACTGACGAAAAGTATGAACCAAAAGGAATTTATCAAATATCTTCACATATACTCATCATATCAATGAACTTTCTAATCTATTCTATTCTACTTGGAAACATTTCTCAATCATCTGTGAGAATTTGAAACCATGCGAACATTCCATAATCACACAAAATCACCATGAAAATTTAACAATGAGCTTGTATTGATCCAAGAAGTATTTTACAACAATTTCACAATATCTCTTCAATGACTTCGAAGAGCTTCCTCTATTCTACTTGCTATCCTACTCTCCTACAACAACTCTAATTCTAATGTCTTACAAATGAGAGAAGTGAGCCTTTTATAGACTCCAAAAATTACATGAACGGCCAGGATTGATTTGCAAATCAACAGCCCAGATTCAGACAACACAAGGTAGTTACAACTACTTTTGCTTTCAACCAATGAGATGTTTGCAACATGATATTCTAGAAAGCTCCATCTTTATCATCATCTTGGATGCTCAAGTTCAATGTATCTAGACATGATGAGGTGGCGCGCTTGGATTGGATGATAATGACTTGATGCCAACTCAGCATCTTGCAAACTGGTTTAATCTTCTCTGTCACATTGCTTGGAATATTTTCCCAAATTTTAGATTTTCACTTCTGGAGCCTGGCTTGTCGAACTTGAAACTTGGGATTTTGTCAAATTTCCTCTTGTTGTCTTGATGTAATTCATGGAATTGTGATAATTGACTCATTTCTCTTCTCATCTTCTTGTGCAGGATTCAACTCTGGATGGTGTAGGAAGACATCATGTACGTGCATTCCTGGAGTAGATTTCATGATGGATGTTTAGTCCTTCTGGCACATGAAATGGATGAATCCTTGGAAATGAACCTCTGGATGAATGTTCCTCTTGTGATGTTGGATTCTTGGACATGCAAGGTGGATTAATGTTCATCTCCGGTGATGAAACCTTGATGCAATGAAGTGCATTTCTTCTGCCCTCTTCAATGAAGTTTTCTCCCTTGAATGCTTTGGATCTTCCTTGAAGTGACCTCCTCTTGGCAAGCGCCTATCTCACCTCAAGATTCTTTGATATCTACAAAATAGATTATTACAAGTCATATGAGAGCATCATATCAAATTCATTAACATATATATGAGAAATTGAAAGCTATTCATTGCAAAATATCAACTAATAGATCATGAGGCAAGGAAAAGCATGATTTAAACTCAATTTCTTCTCTCTGAGGCCGACTTGCTTTTGCCTTGGACAAATTTCTTTTGCTTGCAAGGGTAACTTCAAGAGGGGCGCATTCTCCTCATGTAGCCAGATTTTCCTCTTTTTTGGGCGCATTCTCCTCTTGTAGGAGGATTTTCCTCTCATTTTACCTTTTACATTTCCATTCTATCTTTCAAACTTCCACTCCTCCTTGACAAATTTTCAAGATTTCACATAATTTTTTCATTGTATCTTTGTGAAATTGAAGTCATTTTCAAAAAATTGTTGCTTTGAGTGGATTTTCTTCAAGATGAAGGATACTAGGAGGTGGCGCATTTTCCCTCTATATGAGGAATTTCCACTATCTCTAGATGGATTCTCCTCATAGACAAGGAATTTCTACCCTTTTCTTGGAGCGCAAATTCCATATGCATGAGAAGTTTCCCTCTTTTGGAGTGCAAATTCCATAGGATCAAGGAGTTTCCACTTTTCACTTGGATTTTTCCACTTCTAACCTTAGATCTTGACAAATTTTCTAAGTGCTTTGACAAATTGTTCATGAGTTTCCTATGCATCTTTCATGGGTTTGAAGTGTCTCTCAGAGGATTATTCGTTAAAATTGGAATGCAACTCCCAGTCCCCAAGTCAATGAACTTTCACTTCCTAGAGCGCATTCTCCTCATGAAGGAAGATTTTCCACCTTTTGGAGCACATTCTCATGTGCGAGGATTTCCCACTTTTCCTTCGCATAATTCACCTTTAAATTTCCTTCCCTTAGCGTGTTTTAAGGGACTTTGCATTGATTTTCATAAACTTTTGAAGGAATTTACTTGACTTGAGCACATTTTTCCTCATTGGAAGGAACTTCACACTAGGCGCATTCTCCCTCTGCATGAGGAATTTCCACTTTTTTGGTCGGAAATTCAATGTGTGCATGGAATTTGTGCTTCTAACACTTAGCCATTTTTCAATTTGCTTTATTCCTTGGCGAGGATTTTCAAATGATTTTTTCATAGGTTTGCAACAACAAAAAGATTGATTTTTTTCATTTTTGACCAAAATTGCAAACTCTTCAATGGGTGGGGTTTTCTCCTCAAGGTGGAAATTGCGATTTTTCCTTGTGTTATCAACATTTGTGCCAACTTCAAACTTCTAATAACTTTTCAACGATTTTCCAAGGATGATTTCAACATTCTAAAGTTGATTTTTTAATTTTTCGTAAGGCAAAATTGAAATCTCAAAATGGGCGCATTCTCCTTGGAGTCAAGGAATTTGCGCTCAACCTCATGGAGGGCGCATTTTCCTTATGAACATGGATTTTGCGCTTTTTCCTCCTTCATCGTGCCTAAAAACGTGACTTTTATGATATGATTTTTTTACACTTTGTATTCACTCCTCTCATGATTCCCACCATTTTGAAGTGTTTGCTTAGGAGCTTTCATTAGGTACTTAAGAGTTTTGAACTTTTGAGATCTACAAGATGGCGCAAATTCCATGTGAGTGGAATTTGTGACTTTCCACTAGTCCTTCAACTTTGCGACCTTTCAACCCAAAGAAATATGAACACCAAAACTTCCAATCACCCAATCCCTTGCAAAAATCCAAAATTCCATGATACAAATGACCTCTAGGAGAAGGCGCAATTTCCACATGAGTGTGGATTTTGCTCTATTTTTGGGCGCATATTCCTTGTGAGAGTGGAATTTCTGCTCAAGGTCCAAGACTTCAACTTTTTCTGCTACATTTTGAAATGTCCTGGGTGACGTATATTTCAAAATATATTTAAGTTTAGATATTGAATTTCCTATACTTTAAATATTTTGAAATATACTTCCAGGATGTTTGAGATAGGTCTCAGATCCATGAGATTTAACATGCAGATTCTAGATTTCTGAGGATCCACCAGATTTCAGACTTAGTCAATTTTCAAGATTTCAAGATATCGGGCATCAAACTTAGTCAATTTCAGGACATGCATCAGGATGAAGGCATATGGATTCTTTAGTGAAAATTTCCACTCTTTAGTCAATTTCTTCAATTTCCACAAAGACCTTGAGCAAGAACTCAACGAGACATGGGCAAATCTATACTTACAAACCTACAAACTCAAAGAAATCTAAACCCTAAAGCAGGAAAAAAAGGGGTCCCCATTTGCAATGGGGCGATGTGTAAAAATGTCACAACAGAGTGTTAGCATCTAAATTTTTGGAACAACTTGTAGAGAACATTCTCTTAGGGCCTCAAATCAGACAATATGTTTGGCTCAATTCCAATGGATAAAAATCTTTCAAAGATAATATGTTCTTTGTTTTTGATAAACATAAGCAGGGATTTTGAAAGGGCCTTGACCCTTGTTCAAGAGAAAAGATACAGCAATGAAGCCCAGCAAAACAAGAAAGAACAACAAACAGCAAATCAGCGCAGGACTAACCCAACAGCGAGACAAACAAACAAAGGGTCAAAGACCTCAACCAACGCAACAAATGTAAATCAATGTGGTTTGAAACCAAATTTCTCCAAAGAGCTCTGAGTACACATCCTAAGCTTGACAATACCCTCAGATCTTACCTTTTTGGAAGACCTAGGACAATCCAAAGGGCCACTCGAGGTCCCAGTATCGCAAGCCACCTCAGCCAAAGGAGTCACCGTCACATCTCCATTGCCCCTATTCCCATTATCTCATATCAGCCGAAGGAATCCTTTTTCCAGGATAATATGTTCTTTGTTGTTTTGCTACACTCTCAACAACTTCTAAAGTATTTTCAAACGACGAGATTGAGTTACAAGTAGAGTTCATTGTTTTATAATGCATAGTAAGTCTTCCAATCCTAAATTTATTCATCTTTTATTATCTAGATGTTGCTTAATCAGAAGAATATATAAAATATATATAATTTTATCAAAAATGTGTCCCAGAAGTTCCCCACAGTTGTCCAGATGTTCCAAGACTTCATGAAACACTCAATAATTAAAGTTTCTTTCTAGATTTTTATTTTCCAAACCCTCAAGTACTAAGAATATCAAAAATGTTTGTATGACATTAACAATTGTTTCTTGAAGCAATTGTTTATAACTTTCTTGCATTTACTGAAGTTGGGATTGGAATAACTTTTGCAACTTTCTATGATTGGCGTTCCAACATGTCTTTGATGCATATTAGTAGCCTAACCAGATTTGAAGGTGTGGCGATTGTAAACAGATTCCCCAAAATAACATACAAAAATGTTTGTGATTGTAACTTTTGAGGTCCCCTCATGCCATGAGCGTGTTGATGCTTCGAAGTAAATAGGGGAGTTGGGGTACACATTATAGCAAAAATTACCAATTTTTTTTGTCAATTTTACCACAAATTTTGCATATACCATATGCTTAATGCAAGGTGCTTTGATGTTGAGAGAACTTTAGAGAATTCTTAATACAATTAAAACCAACTCTGATAATGTGCAAGGTAGAAAGAAGAAAAGGGGGGAATATTACAAATTGTGCTTGTTGGCTTTCCGTTCAACTAGGTATGATCAAATTGAACTTTGACAGCAATTCAAAAGGAATCTTTGACCCAGCTAGTGAGTGACTCATCCTAAGATGCTAGCTAGCCAATTGTGTTCACACATTCACTCTCAACTCGGTCATTGAAACTTACAGGACAAAGGCCAAAGTGCTTTCCAAAGGTCTTAAATTGGCTCTTCACAATTAATAAGTTGGCAGTAGAGGGAAATTTGCAGGTGTTTATTGGCCCCATGACCAGGTTTCTAATGCAATCATCTTATCAATGCAAAAGAACATGGTCATCTTCTTGTTTCTCATCATGCCATCATCTATTTCATGCACATCTACAAGGAAGCCAACAAATTGGAAGATCTTGCCAAACATGGAATCACTTTCTCAGAGACTTTCATAGGTCATCCCCTTTTAAGTGGATGGGACTTGAGGATCTTGTAGGTGCTTATTTATCCCATGAGCAAACACTAATGTTGTGATCGTCTTTTGAATGTGATCTAAGAGGAAGATCATCTTCTTACTTCTTATTTTGTCATCCCTTGCATGTACATCTATAGGGAAGCTAAAAAAGTGGTTTAACTTAACAAAAATGGTATCACATCGTCAAGCTACTTTCATGAATGAAGTAGTCCAGATAATGTTTTGAATGATGATGCAACCTCATATAACATCACATCAAATGATTATGAGATATAGCTTTCTCTTGATGGAAGTTTTCTATTAAATGTGGTTTTATATGGCTTTCAGTGATTTTCCACCTCACATGCTTGACATTCAAAAAAGCCCCAAGACATTGATTGATATTTAATGAACATTGACCTTGCTTTAATGGCCATTTTCCCTTTATTTTTTGCATCATTTTCACTTCTCTTTTACGCATCTTTGTTCTCTGTCTATAGTTTTAATGGTTTCTTACACTCATTGGCTCATCTCCTTAAAGGATCTAAAGTGTGCTTTCAACATCTTTAATAGTGGAGCACTCAAACTCATCCATTCCTTCCTAGGCAACTCTATTATGATTTCTCACCATCAAGCCAAGAACTTCAACTCACCATTGGTCTTGACCTAAAGCGTGCAACCAAGAATTAATTATTGATTTATCTTGCCGCATTTTCATTAGAGATATAGGACCTAGTGAAGTGACAAATGTGAATATGTTAGAACATCATGCCCTTCTATGAACTCAATTGTTAAAAGACTCAATTAAAGATGGAGGAATATCACCTTTGACTATTAATTATTTGCTCAAGATCACATCTACTTAACTTCACCCAATGTTGTTCTACCACCTCTTCTTGAGGAGGAACCCTTCGCTCCTCTCTTTGATGACCTTAGCCCACTTGCTAATATCCCTAATTGTCCACTAAGGCAGCCCATGGCACAAGAGGCCTTGCTTTGAGAAGCACAAGAGAATGTTTTGCTCGGTACTCTATCAACATGTTTTCATTCAGTAATGTTATGGTCCTTGCTCGGTCTTGTTCAATAAGTCCATCAGTAACTTTTGTATTTTGTTGCTATGCCTTAGATAGGTTAAACATAGTTTGCAAACTCAAGCTCTGCAAAAACTTGGCAGACCAAAATTTGACTCTCGAACTGAGCAAAATTCAACGACTTTAAAAAATAGTTAAATTCCTTAAAAAGACATAAATTTTATGCAAAATATAATCTTTTCCATGTTTAGGGTTTAGGGTTTAGTTTTTTCTTGAGGATTTTAAGTGTTTTTCCTGCATATTTTCCATGTTTTTCTACTACATCTTGCTGTCATTCTGCATCCAGCAAGTTTGCACTGCAATCTCACGAAAAAATGGCTTTGCTGAGAGGTGAGTTTGGGTGCAAGTTGCTTGTTTTTTAAAAAACCTCTCGAACTCGACAAATCTGCAAACTATTGGTTAGACCAATATTAGTATGTTGATGCCTATTTTGCATACAGAGCTTTCACTCGCTCAATCTGATGTTTTAGTTGTTTATGAAATAGTAATCATGATGTTTCAAAACAATAAGTATATACTTTTCACATGTAAGTATAGGGGACAATCACCCACCAACCCTTATTTAACTAGCAAAAAATACAAATTAAGACCAAACCTTCAAATAAAACTACACTAGAGTAGCAACTTTAAAATTCTTTACCAATTATTAGCATATTATTTCATTTGTCATACATCTATTAGTTAGACATGTTGAGCAATGCATGATTCATTTAATAAATGTTAATGCATTTGCACATAATTGCATGTGTTGCATATCTAAAGTTTAGACACCTATTGAGCAATGCAAGAATTTATTTCATGTTTGGAACAAGTTGCAAGCATTTGGTGAAATTGGCGTGGACATGATTTAAAAGCCAATTAGCAATTTGAATCTAATGAATTTAACCAAATGTCCCAAAACTAGAAGAAATAAAAACAAAATATTTTTTTTAAAAAAAAAAAACCTACCAATGAACCACCCAAGGCTGCCACTTGGTGTAAGCATGTAGCCACTTAGAACCATAAGGTGTTTGGGTTGCAAGGCACACTATGATGAGAATAACTCAATTTGTTGACAATTTTTTGATAAGTTGTCTGCCATTAATTCTGCATATGGAAAACACCTATTCAAGATACATTGATGTTCGAGTAAAGCTAAGGAAATTGTGAATACAATTAACACCAAACTTTCAAGTCAAACTGCACTAGAGGAGTGGAACCTTAAAATTCCAATGCATGATAACATTTGATCGTTGCAACAATTTTTAAAGGATGTATACTAGGGTGATTAACTTCAATCTCTATTTCAAGCTATTGTGTGTTTAAACAAAAGGAATGACATTCTAAAATACCTTACTAGGTTCAAAAATGTGCCTAGGGAGATGAAGGTAGCTCCAATGAAATATATTGTTGGTGTAATATTGCACCTATTAATAAGTTACTTAGGATATTAGGAATAATTAGTTGCCCTCGCTTAGGTAGCTAATAAGAGCATTTGTACATCGTGACTTGAGATACACAAGTGCCATCACTACCTCATCAATCCTTGATTGGTAGTAATTAGGTGCCACCTCAGTTCGATCAAGGCCACCTCTATCTTAGTCAAATTGAATTAACTAATCCATTGATTGGTTGTTACATTCTTGACCTCTTAGACCAAGTTAACTCACCTCCTGATTAGGAGTGATTGATAGTTAAACTCATGATCTCTTGGACATGTCACTTCCTTGATTCATGCATCCAAGAGGCCTATATATATGTAAGCAATCTTTTGTATTGTATAATTTATTCCTCAATATTGGAATAGTCATTATTTGCATTCTACATCATTTGTTTATTTTCTTGCAACTTTTGCAATGTGTCTCCTCTCGCCCAAATCTTGGCTCGTGTGTCTTGATTCTAATTGAGTTTTACATGGTATCAAGGCCACAAGGTGATTTGAAGCTTGTTTGTGTCCTCTGAGGATCATGCATTTCAAGATTGAAGCTTTAGTGGACAGATCAGCTTTCAATGCTTCTTAGCTAAAAACGGACTACACCATTGCATCCAATAGGCATCAAAAGCTATGAATCGACTATAAATTTTTCGAATCTGTAGCAAGGTAACCCAAAGGCAAAACAAAAATTAAGCCCAAGGTCATATGAATCATACACAATGCGCAGGCGAATCTCCAGTGTTGGTGTCATCCATTTGCAAGTGCATAGTATGTAATTATCTAGCTAGTAGGCGAGGTAAAAATTAATTTATGCAGACTTTTCAAAAAAACTAAGGTTTTTTTTCCAACTATAGGGAATATTCACTTGTACTTGCATACCCTTATTGCAGGTTTGATATTTAATTGGGGCACCTTTATGGTTGCGACCCCACCTTAATCTACTGCTAGCCCTAAAAGCTTCATCTAGTCGCCATTTGTTACCATCGTCAAAGGTCATATAGGTTACAGCCCTTACAAATCCACGAGCTCCTTTCTAAGATCCATAGACCCTTGCCTACATGACATTCCATTTGTAGGCCCGCATGGACCCCTCAAGACCTACGTTGCCCTTAATACGTTTTAGCCCCCCCATTCATACAACCTATGTGGCTCTATCGCATCTACATAGTTAGCCATGTGTGGCATTACATCAATGACCCCTCTCTATACTTGCAAGAACCATCCAAGTCTAGCAACTCCTTCCAAAGTTGGCGAGTCTTCTATTTATAGCTGAGTTGTTTTAAATCTCACAAGGCTTTTCGCAATTTTCTAAATTTGGTAGGTTTTGCCAAATCTAATGGAGCTTTCTAAATTTTGTTGTGCTAATAAATTTGGCGATAAGGTTTTATTGCCTTTGTAAACACCTTGCACAAAAGTGAGCATATCTTCTACCCAGATTGTCGAATTATCGACTTCTTATAGGCATTGGAAAGCTCTCTCTAAGCCTTACAATTTGATGTAATTTGTTTTATCTAATTTTGATCATATTTGTAGTGATTTGCACTTCAACTCTCCTTATTGCTCACTCTTCTAATTGCACTCACTTATAAAGTGCCACCTTTAGTACTAAGGTTTTTTCATTGAGTAAATTTGGGGAGCGGAGGGGATGTTGTGCTTTTGTCTTCTTGCTTTTAGTGCTTTCTGTTGTGTGTTCTTGCAATAGGTAAAAAATGGGTATTGATCTCCTATCCCCATTTAATTATTCAATCTAGAAAACATTAGTATGGAATTATCTAAGGGGAAAAGGTTGCACTACATATGTAGATGAAACAAAGCCCTAACATACTAATGCTAACAAAAAGAAGTGGGAAAAGAACTGTGAGAGAACTCTTGGTTATATCTGCTCATTAATGTCTTGATATGCAATTTCATCTTGACAAGTGTTCAACACTTAAGCAAACATATGACACTCTTGCTAAATTGTATGGTAAAACTGATTAAGTTAGAGGCTATCAAATTGATAATTTAAATGTTGGAATATAATCATATTATATCATTATAATAATACATCATTGTTATGTTAATAATAATCACATTATTATTATAAACATATAGTAGTTGTTGGGTGGTTAATCAATTTTCTCTTTCAAACTAATTATTCTCTTGTACATATTGATTGCCACTTCATAATAAAATTAACTCATTGCCTCTCAATGATTTAATTTGGTATCAGAGCATGAATGAAGACCTTGCACTGGAAAGTTGTGAAGATTTGGCAATAACAAGTTGTAGTTACTATGTGAAAGCCAAGGTCACTCAAGCCGCTCAAACAATATAATAGTCGACTGCCATTAGTGAAGCCCTAGTCTTGCTATAAATCAAAGGAAGAGCTCTACCAAAAAACACTTCCAAATCACATCCAAGTTCCTGCAAAAAATCGCATCCAAAGCTATGCAAAAAAATTGCAAGAGTGGTCACATGATATTTGTTGCAAACCTTGAAGATTAAAAAAAAGCATGTGAATTGCAGAATTACAATCACAAAACCCTTAAGCGCAGGATAACATACACGAATCGTGGAAAACACAATCCACCAAACCCTAAATCACAGGTTCAACAATCACGGAAGAACAACGCAAGTAAGATAAAACAAAAACATTTGCAAAAAAAAAAGAACGAAACATCCAAAAAAGCTGAGTGGAGGTTGCCCGGATCTGCAAACAAAATTTTATTCACAAGAAAAAATAAAAATTACTCCTACCCGAATTTTCAAAAAAAAAGGTGCATCTCTTTTAATATATCTCATTGTTTTCCAAAGTTCGAGATATATGGAAGTAATGCTTTAGGGTTGAAAAGAATTTGATAGTTTAATACTTTTTTATACCTTAAAGTAAAAATTTAAACAAAAGTGCATATTAATATAGTATTTAAAAAAAGAGGCAAAAACTATATTAATTGCATTTTTTTGCCCTTCAAATATGTTTTTTTAGAGCAAAATTCAATACTCCTAATAGAAGTTTGAAATAAAAGCTGCATTCTCTTTTAATATATCTCATTGTTCTAAAGTTTGAGACATATGGGAGTAGTGCTTTAGGGTTGAAAAGAATTAAATATTTTAATTCTTTTTTATACCTTAAAGTCAAAATTAAAACAAAAGTGCATAGTATTAAAAAAAAAGGCAAAAACTATACTAATTGCATTTTTTTCACTTAAAATATTTTTTTGGAGCAAAACACAATAAAAACATATTTTTTTATTACAAGCCATTCTTTGTTACGTTTCATAACAATCACATCGTTCAGTATAAGCAGTGCCTCTAATTCACATTTACAAGTAATATAGTCATACCAAATTATTGCATCTAACGCCTAAAATAATTGCAACAACGATGTCTGTGGCATCAACCTTGTAAATCGTCATGGAGAAATAAGGGTGAAACTTTCTTTTTAGAGAGATAAGGACCTCCCACATCCAATAAAATGGATTTCAATGCTCTAAAAATAATGCTTCCTAACTCTCAACTATTGAGAGTTGATAACTATTCTACCTGGAAAACCAAGGTACAAACTCAACTTGAGTTTCAAGATTTGTGGGATATAGTTTCTGAAATAATCGCCAAACTTGCACAAGTTGGAGCTAAGCAAAACTGGTATGATAAGGCCAATCAGAGGGCTAATAAATTGATAGTCTTGTTTGATATTTCCGATGAGATTTAGCCTCACATCCAAACAACCACAATTGCAAAAGAGGCTCAAGATCACCTCAAGATAATATATGAGTCCAAAAATCAAAATCATTTATAGTGTCAATTACATTGTTTGCAAATGCAAAATGGCGAAAAATTGAAGAACTTTTTCAAAAGAATTGCAAAGATCGGGACATCACTGCAAGCATTAGTGGAAATTATGTCAGATGACAATCTTGTACCCATTGTCTTGAGAGCACTTCTCCCTACCTTTCGAGTGTGTCACATGTCTCAACGTGGCTAGCAAAAAGTCATTGTTTGAGGAGTTGGTGAATTTGCTTCAACAAGAAGAGCCAATTCATGGTGAGACCTCAAACTCCCCAGACAATCAGGCCCTTGCATCTCAACAGAAGAGAAAGCAACTTGAACGTTGGAGTGGTCCATCAGGTTCATGCAAATCTAAACAAGAAATTTCATCTACACAAAAAAATAAGTGTCTCATTTGTGGGAAGAATGGACACAATCTCTACGAATGTTTGTACAATTCCTTTGCCAATAGTGAATCTAGCCAGTGAAAGCCTACAAAGCATTCTCAAGGGGACAAAAAGAAGAATCCATGTTGGCAAAAAAAGCATAACAAGTAACATGGGAATGTTGTTCCAGGTGATTCTAATAAAGAAGATTCTTTGTATGTTATAGAGACTCATGCTTCCACTTCTAACAATCCTATCTGGTATGTTAATTCTAGCACATGCAAACACATGACAAGTGAACAAGTGGTTCTACAACCTTACCCCGTCAACTTCATATGGGCAAGTTTCACTTGGTGATGATACATCCTATGAAGTGCAAGGTATTGGAGATATTTCATTACCACTCAAGACTCACAAGTGTCGACTTACAAAGGTTCTCTATGTTTTAGGGCTTGCGAAGAACCTCTTATCGGTAAGTCAATTGCTAAAGCACAACTTGAAGGTTGAGTTTGGTTGACATAATGGAGAGAAACTTTGTCTCATTCGAGACAAGACTAACAATGTTGAAGTTGTAGCTCATGCCTCAAGGGTCGGCAAAATGTTTCAATTAGTTTATGTTACTCATGAAGACAAGGCCCTTGCAATAAAAACCGAGTCATCCACTACTCTTTGGCATCAAAGATTTGGTCCTCTCAATTTGGGCTATCTTCTTGCATTGCGTAACAGAGACATGGTGCAAGGACTTCCCCCCATGAAGAAAACAGTAGTCTTTTGCTCCAACTGTCTTGTCAGGAAGCAACATCAAGCTCCTTTTTTTGATGCAAAAACACAAGGCTTTGGTCCTTTGGAATTGGGGTATACCAATCTATGTGGACCCATGACACCCAATCATAATCATACCTAGTATCTTTTTGCTTTTTGTGGATGAATATTTCAAAAAAATGTGAGTCTATTGCTTGACTGGCAAATATAAGCTTTTGAAAAATTCAAAGCATTTTGAGCCCTTGCAAAATGGTCATCTGACCACTTCCTCAAAGCCATCTGCTCAGATCGAGGGGGGGAATTCACCAGTAAGGATTTTTCAAACTACCTTCAACAACATGGTATCAAAAGACATGTTAGCACTCATTTTGACCTGGAGGTTGATTTTTCATGTTTAGGGGGTTTCTTCATTTGAACCCTATATCTTCTTGCCCATTTTCCTAAGTGTTGGACCTCCTCGGCATTTTTCGGCTGCAACATCATGATATTTCCGAAGGAGGAGGTCATCATCATCATGTTTTCTTTCAACCGTTTTTTTTATCAGGATCATCATGTTTCAATATCGGGTGATGTTTGGATATCATCCCGATCCTGCTGATGAGCTACAGTGTGCCCTGATTTGCTTGCGGGGGTGATTTTTCAAGTATCTGGTGATTTTCCAAATATCACCTTGCCCTTTTATGATGATGATGTCACCCCGATCTTCTGAAGGGGTTATTTTCTGAGTTGTTCGACCCGACTTGTTTTTTCTTAAGGGTCGTCTTCATCATCATCATCATATCTCCGGTTGTCGCCGTGTTGCTTGCGAGGGTCATCATATTGTCTACCTGCATGATCTTTCGCTGGGGTGATATTTTAACATCGGATGATCTTTGTTAAGATCATCCTGATGATGTTGCTGTAAAATTCTAAGTGCGACCCGATATTCATCGTGGTCATCATATTTTGAACGTCAGGATGATCTTAGTCAATATCATCCTGATGTTGTTGTATCACTTCATGTTCGTTGTTTTATCATCCTGATGATGCTGACGTCATTCTTATGTCAGGGTGATATCTATTTCTCTGCCTGTCTGCATCATGATATTTCCGAAGAGAGATATCCACCTGTTGGCTTCGTGCATTGTCTAGTGGGGGGTGATCTTTTCAAATATCCGTCATATTCATGTATCACCCAATCTTATAGTGGAGCTACAGTGCAGCATGATATTTGTGCATCAGGATGATATTTCCAAATATCCGGTTATCTTCCGAATATCATCCTGATGTCGACATGATGATGACGTCATCCGAATATGAGGAGGTGCGCTGTAGGCAGATATGCTGATGACGTCAGCAGGATATGACAGTGACGTCATCAGGATGTTCATCGGCTAGACTTTTGGTATCGGCTAAGCAGGAGGATCTTCCTCCGATGGATCAGGTTGTGCCGATGAAGGCGATTATCATGCAGGTTATATTGCGATATGATGCTGACGTCAGGGTGATATTTCAAGCAACAGGATATCATGCTGCTGGAGGATGATGATGAAGGTTTATACTAGTGTCGTCGGGAGCAAAAGCACCGACATCATATATGCTCGTGGCCTAGTATATAAAGTGTTGAAAAGGTCGCTGCGGGGTGCATGTGGGATAATTGATATCCTGCATATTTTGAAATATCATGACGATGAATCTTGGCGGGAAATGGTTGCGATGCACAGTTGATGTTTTTCCCAAGGCCGCGGGTTGGTGCGCCATTAATGGCGAAGGTTGCAGAGGTATGGACGGATCTGGTACCCGATTGAAGATGTGGATCCCTAGGCAGTGGCGCAGGGCTCGAGGTTTCTTCCTGTCTCCTCCCCTACCTACTGCATTCATGTTTGGGCGCCAATCTGGTAATGCGTTGCGCGCCATTTTTCTGATACTGTGTATCTGGCGGGATTTTTGGTCAACCATGTAATTAATTGCTGTGGTACACTACCTGGCTGTTATAAGCAGGAAGTGTTACTCATTTTTGGTTGTTGAAAGTTGAAGATTTTTGGCTCTGTAATTCAAAACAAGCTGATCTGGTTGCTCTGTACAGCTAAACCTGTGAGTCTATGTATCTGTTGTTGTATGTTTTGGCATGAACCCACTGATTTCATGATTAATCTTATATGAGAAATGCTATCTTAGCATGTGTTTTGTTAATTCTGTCTCCAGTATTGCATGTATTCTTCTTCTGAATCTGGATATTTGGGTAATGTTTAGATTCTAGAGCATAGAATTCCTATGTTGAATGTCTGATCTTTTAACTTCTGCTCAAGGGGTAGATTAAACTGTTTTCAGGTTGAACATTGGGAAGGGTACACTGCAGTAGGGATGCCATAAGTAGAGATAACTTAACACTCTGTATTGGGAGATATCTGTAAGGCAGATATCACATATATCCCCGTGAAATCCAGTTTTAGATGTTCATGTTGATCATTCACAGGTGTATGTCTACTGACTCCAGGCCCTGGATAGGCACCAATCTTGCTTTGTGTTTGTGTTACAACCATGTCCAGCTTTGCATCCAAACTTAAAACCAAAATCTAAATCTAAAACAATCTTTAGGACATTAGAATTAGTTTTAGGATCCTCAGTCCTCTGTCTACAACTGCAAATAGGCCCAAAGCTAGCCCCTTTGCTCTTATCTTTCAGTTTTGGTCTACTTACAGGAGGACTTATCTGCTTTCTGTCAGCATCCCAGCCTTGTATGCATATCCTCATGGATGTTGAGTAGGGAATACCCCCCTAGGTCTTGCAGAGCCTAAAGAAGAAGAGGAGATAAAATACAGAGTCTATCTCCTACACTGTTGGCCCCTGGCCCAGAGATCCTGTTGATCACTGATGGCTACCTTGTAGGGAAATCTGGGAATAAGCATCCAGTCTGGGAAAAAGTCAACAAGACAATTGACCACTATATACACTTTACATAAATGATGAATCGGCAGACTAATTAAGCTATCAACTAGTACATTAATATACTTCCTTGTGCATGAAAAGAGTATATTTCCAAAACAAAAACAAAGAATAAGTGCTGTCCACTGAGTTTCTCGTGTTAAATTATTGAATTGTTCCAAGGTTAGTATACCTCTTCTACAGCCCTTTTTGCATTTTCTTTCCCTTCTTTAGCCAGTTCCAAATGTCTATCTAAATCTTGCTGCATGTATAACATTTGACTTTCCAAGGTTTTGACCTGCATGACAGAAACATATCAAACCGAAATCACAGAAGAAAAAACTAAAAAGCATCAAATGCCACTTATTAGCAATCAAATCACCATGAGGTTCACCTGATCCTCAAGCTGTTTATTCATTATAAAGTGTTCAGATTCCAATCCATTCAAACTTTTGCCCCTTCCATCAGTAGAGCGTCCAAGATGGAGATTATTAACCTTTTGTTGCTTATATGCAGCAGCCTCAGCTTTGGCTAACCGTATTTTCAAATTTTCTATTTCAGAATTTTTTATTTTTCTCTGTTCCAACGATATCAAAATTCAGACTGATGCATATGTATTCCCTTCAGAATATAATTTAAAAGAAGAAAGCATAATGAAAGGTTATAGGATAGACGCAATAAAATGCCCAGATCATCAAATCCTACAGAAATATACCTGGTTTTCACATTTACACTCTAAATCCTGATATCTTGTTTGTAGTTCTAAAAGCTCATCTCTTGCCTGCAGATAAAAGAAAGGTTAACAAGACTGTCTAAATTTACATCTTCCATCTGTTATCATCTGCTGATTCCTAAGCACCTAAGTAACACGATAATGTCCCATTAATCATGCTAGCATAATTACTATGAAATAAAGTGATGCATCTTGAACATACTAAGTACACAGCAACTATACCTCATTTAGTGTCATACTCTCTACTCTGGGCTTTTTCTTTCTATCAGTTACATTTACAGATAAACTTGCATCTGAAAAAGCACATTCAGTCAAGGAACTAGGGATATTCGTGTCATCTTTCAGGATTACTTGACCAGATGCACCTCCAGGGTCTTTTAAGGAAGTATTGCAACTTGATTCCTCCTCTTCACATAACTTCTGAAAAGAAGGTGGCAACTCCCTATCCCTCTTTCGAAGAACTTTACCCGAATTTCCTTTTGAAAACAAAGTAGGATCCTGCATCATACTCACAATTTTCATACTTCAAAGGCAATATAAACAATTAACGCACTAAAATACTGTTGAAATATCTCAATGTTTTTCAAACAAAAACATTACAAATAAGCAAAGCAATTACACTATATAGCAAACTTATCTATTAAGGAACAAATGAAAAAAAGGGGAACACAAATCACAGCAATAAATAGACCAAAGACAATCCCGAGAAAAGGGTAGAACCAGCATATGGCACTGCATAACCAACGAATATCCAAGAGTCCAACTAACTGTTGACTTTTGGGATCCTTATGATCCAAAAGTTATTAGGGTGTTAGTGTGTTTGTGTGTGAACATAGGTTAATATAACCTATTGTTCTAACCTATGTTCCTTTGTTAGTAAGTTAATTAGCAATTGCACTTACTGTGCAATGGGCACGCCAGTAGGTATCTGCAATTAATGCCCTATGTAATCAAAACCGAGATTTGAAAGAAAAGCAAACTTTATTAAAAATTGGCTATGAAAAGTAGGGTACAAAGTGGAGTCAAGATGGGGTTGGAGCACATTGTTTTCGAAATGTCTAGCAATAAGAGGTTTTGACTATGTTTGGACGATCCTCCTCCCTCTTCCTAAGGGAGACATATGTATTGCATCCCACATGTTTTTCATATGGCATACGAAGCTTGTCTACCTCTGCTTGCATAGTGACTGTTTCTTCTATCTATCAATCATATGTCATGTCTCTGTCTACCCATAACCTAACACGAACCCAATATTATTCTTAATCCTATTTTTTTCACAGCTTTTTGCCTTTATTTTAATGCCGTCTTACGTTGTTGGACATGAGGCGAGGACTAAAATATAGTATATTGAGGCCACCACATCCATTAAGCATGTTTCAAGTCTAGACCCAAGTTGCCTATTGGAATCTAGTCGAGCAACGCCTTCATGTCCACCAACATAAACTTAGCTTGGACACAAAGCTTTTATATTGTTTGTTTAGCTCAAATTCTCACATTTGGAATTTAATCTCGTGTCATGTTCTCGGACCTGAGAATGTGAATGTCACAATCAATCTAATTCTCATTTCCATAAATTAAGAGCCTAAGGTCCATAGTTTATTGTGTCTTATGCCATCTTGTGACTCAAAGCTGTATTAAATTCCATATATCAAGAGTTGCACGCCTATAGTATAAAGTGTTTGGCAACCAGAGTCTTTAACAGACCCCAAGGTGCCTATGTATTCTAGCTAACCAAGAGTTTCACATTTATGGTCAATGTCTTTCAAGTTTGGACCTAGACATGGTACACACCATGTTTAACTTTATTCTCACGTCTGCCAAAATCTTAAAGTGACCATGTTGCACCCCATAAAGTGTCCTACTCTTAACACATGGTAAGTTTCACATTGGTAGCTCGTGGTCACCCTATTCACAAAACATCACACTTACCTCTTCATAGTTTCTCACTCTTAATTCATGGTGGGTTTCACATTGATAGCTCATTATCGCGGTCATGGTGGATAACAAATTGAGGAACATCTCCAATATCTAGAATCCACAACACACCATTATCAAGGTCAAGAAACAATCAAGCAAGCCAAACCGCTAAGAATTGGAATGATTTCACAAACCAAACCATTTTGTAATTTTCAAATAAAGATTCTATAATATAGTCTACTTTCAATCAAGTTTGGCATCATTTAGACTTCAATCCTGTAAACACATCCTTGTGCCACATAGTTCATCTTTGGAGTAGGCTCAACAAGAACAAAAACTCAAAGTTACACACAAATACACATTTTACTATGTGATTGCAATCATGTGTGATTCCTTTACTTACACTACTTGTATGCCACAATACGAGCTAAAGGGTCAAGCCAAATGATTTCAATCAAGGTGATTATTCGGCTCTATATCATTCAATAATCTCCTCCACAAAACAAAACTTCACTAGTGTCTACAAAGCAATGCAAAAAACATTATTTTCATGACCAATACAAAAATGTTTTAGTAAAGCCCCAAGGAATATCAACATGTTGCTTCACAATGCATCAAATTAATATCAATTATGAGATCCCTCATTCCACACATTAAGTTCTCTAATGCAAATCATTTTGAAAATATGATGTGATTTCTTAGTATCTTAGGTATTTGTATGTGGGATTTATATCCCAATAAGTAGATAATCAATTCTCTTTCTATCGGGTATAGAACCCTTGGCAGTAGCTTTCATTCTTCTTCCTCTCAAAGGCAACTAATTGAATGTAGCCAAACGTTCACTTCGTTTATCTATAAATCTTGTTAGAATATGTTTTATAGGCTTCTGGTCCATTTTAACAAGAGATTTTTCACTATGCAAAGTTTCCAAGTAGCTGAATTTATAGCCTTTTCTACATTAGCAAATTTGAAAGATTTACCAAATCTAAGTATGAGCTTAGTTCTAGTGGGCACTTCTCACAAATAGCTAAAACTTCTTTATAGAATTTTAATCCCATTTCCCACAAGGTGTACCAAAATATGTTAAATGTAAAACTTCAAATGACTTGGAATAGTTAATAGTAGACTTACACATGAGTTGCACCCAAAAATAAACCACAACATTGGAAAGGTCTTATACAGTTTTTAGACTAGAGCAACCTCCAAAGTATGACAACACTTGTATACACCTTAATTTTTCTTTAATGAAACTCGTCTAATGCAGGACTTGTCGGTGCATCAATCTCCCTAAGCATATGTTCATGCATAAGTCAAAATCGAGGTGGTGCAGCTTTTGGAACTTTGGGAAAGATGTGTCATCGACTATCAATATCACCTTCATGTCCACAGATTTGTCATCATGTCTACTTGAATTTCCCTCTAGCTCTTCTTCTCCTTGAGGTTTGTTTGTAGACAATGCCATCAACCTGGCCTAAAGCATTT
This sequence comes from Cunninghamia lanceolata, assembly GCA_027924645.1. Classification (NCBI taxonomy): domain Eukaryota; kingdom Viridiplantae; phylum Streptophyta; class Pinopsida; order Cupressales; family Cupressaceae; genus Cunninghamia; species Cunninghamia lanceolata. Next base: position 14,449,996 of record BSBN01000219.1, on the reverse strand, counting down.
TGTAGAAATTGTGTTTTGGCCAACACAATCAGTCCGGTCAATGGCATCAACTAAAACTTAGATTTAACGCTAGGGTTTAGATTAATATTTATAGGTGTAAGAGTTGGTATAGAATGCTCTATACCATGTAAGATTTGGCTATGGAAATAGCCACCAAAGATTTAGGAGCTTCAATGAAAGCACAAAACATACCCGTCATGAAAGAATAATTCTATTCTATCAAAGGATACAAATACACAATATGTAGGACAATATGTAATATACAACCCCAAATTTTTTCCCAAAATAGAGAAATGATGATAAACAGTGTTAGCACAATGCATAATCAACTAATTGCCTCACTTTCTGATCACCCAGATCCCAGAATGGGCAAGGTGAGAGCATACGGTGATTAACTTACACTAAGCAATTATGCAACAATGAAAATACAATTCATCCGCTGCGGCAGGCATCCACAAGCTGTGGGAATTCACCACTTTCAGTGGGTAAAGAACAAGAAAGAAAGATTACATAGCCATCCACTTATTCAGTGGGAATACTCCACTTATTTAGTGGGTGAGGTAAACAAGAAAGATAAGAGTTCTTTTGCCCACACTGGCGGTAAACCATCCAGGGGTTCTTTAGTGAGTTTGCAACATAAAGATGTAATTACAATGTCTAAAATAATGCAACTCTAAATCAGAAATATAAGCTAGGTTATTGAGCAAGTGCCATTGAAGATTTTGAATCATGGAGATATCCTGCAGCATGGAACAATGTCAAACATATCCATGAAAATCTGATCACCCAGCTGATAACAATGTCAATCATAGACCATACTGAAATCTCAGTCTTGTTTGAAGGTTATCTGAAACAGATTGATAAAGGCAATGTCATGAATCTTCTGTCCTGTACCTTGCTGTACTGACGAACCAGCCCAAAATTGAAGACACCAAAAATGCTATGTGGAATACATCTGTTCACTTTCAACTCTGCAGTTATGAATTAAATATATATTTCAGACCTCAAAGACTGACCCTGCATTCAATAATCAGATTTAACTTTGCAAAACAAAACCCCATATGTATTGTTGTACGGCGTCAAGGGTCTAATAGTACAAACAGGCCAAAAATAATGAAGAACATCCCTCCAAAACACTGCAGAAACAAGTAATATCAGCACCCAACCACAACAATGGATATCCAAACATGTGTTTGATCAAAGCATACAACAGAAATTTCCCATGGCAAATCACCCTTCATGCATAGTACGGCACTGAAAGGTATATTTACTTCAGTTCTCATTTAGAACTGCCCAGAAATGTACAAGAATTAGATAGAAATGCATGCTTGCATATAACAATTGATATCCAAGCATATTAGCTCCAATAAACATGATTTATAACAAGCCAAAATTACCCTTCTATGACTGGTACGACTGTTGTACAGCCAACAATGGGAAACTTCACCATCAAAAATAACAACTCAATAATGAATGCTCAGACCATGATGTTCCACAAATCAGAAGGGTTTCCAAACACAACCAGCAATATAGGTATTCAAAAACTCATCCATGCAATTCCATTTGCCTTCATAAAACTGTACGGCATCAATATGTTGAATGCATCTGCAATCTTATTTACAACTCCAAAAGATATATCAGAAAACTCAATCAAATCAATCCATAATACCATCAAAACCTCTAACAATCAACATCAAACCAGAATATAACAGACTCCATGAAAGCACAATGACAAACTCTGTATGAGCTTGCTCCAATCTCCGTCTTCAGCACAATGGTGATTCGTGTATGAAATCACACCAAACCTCAAGAGGGTTTTCGTCCTCAAGAGCATTCTACAAGAGGGTTTTCGTCCTCAAAAGAATATGGAAGAACTCACAGGTTCAATCCGGCAGAGTAACAATATCAAAACCAAGCATGTCCAAACAATGAGCCCAACTCCTCTTTTTATAACTTTTTTGAGGGAAATAAAATATTATTTCCTTTATCCCTTCATATTTCTCCTCAAGCAATATAAAATAATTCATTATGTGTGCACAACTTAAAGTCACCATTTTAATTAAAAGCTCTTTTTAGCTTTAAAGACCCCTTTATCAAAATAAAGGAAATATCTGTTTCGTAAGGCCCCAAAATGATGCATCCATGATTTAAAACTTTTCTTCCTCTTTCCAACGATCTATAACACTTATATTTTTATTAATTATTTTCACCCCTAGGAGCATAAGTGAAAATAATAATTAAAATAGCTCATTAAATAACACTATTTTGCGGAAAATCCCAAACATCACCAAACTGCAAAATTAAGCATACCAACATACTCCATGATGTTTGGAAAGATGAATGATGCCTTCCGGGCAACTTTCCAAAAATAGACGGCTTCTCCAAGAATCTTGGAGAGCAAACCGAGAACCCGATCAAACATCAAAAAGCATCACAATGATCATAAACACCATCTGAGCTCAAAGCCATAACCAAATGCTCTATAAACTGATCTGTGTCCACTCCAAGAACATTGGAGTTCTCCCAAACATGTCAGATAGCCACCAAGGGACTAAGAACAAGCCAAAATGCGCACAAAAGCCTATGCGCCAAAAAAAGGGATATTACACAATATGACATTACAATGAGAAGCCCTTGGTTATATAGACCAAGGTGAAACATAAGACAACATAACATTATGACAAGTGTCTTAATCTTATGACATGGGATACAAAGTGATAAGTATCCTTAGTATACCCTAAATATGCCCTAAGTAAACTTAACTAGACAAGTGTGAATAGGACCTGATGTGGAACCAGTAAGGTAATATACCCCATTCGCACCAACACCCCCCCTTAAGTGCAACCTAGGGAGGATGAAACAAATACGAAGATGTAATGATGGGTCCTGACTACTAGGCCATGTTAGTTACCCATGTAAAAACAATCTCTCACAAATGGAGAAAAGGACAAAAAACTGTAAGAAAAAACCCCTCTTTGAAAGGTAGAAAAAACAACAATGATGCTCTCCAAAGTATGAGAAGGAAAGAACCCCATTTGAGGAAAAAGACCCCCCTTAAGAGAGAAGAAGAGAGACCATGTAGCCCACAGCCTTAATGTAGAATCCCCTGCACTAATGATAGATGCTCGATAGTGAATGTTGAAGATGATTCAAGAACGCTGAACAACATTTCTCCCCTTAGGAAGAAACAAAGCCAAGGATGTATGCAAGATTTCTTCCCATTCCTAAAAGGAATATGAAGGAAGAAAATTCAAGATGTATGATGTCTCTGGAAGCTACTCAGGTGTTGCCATGTCAATGCCAAAAGGTACCACAATCAAATCAGGAGTCCTAGGCCAAACTGAAGAAAGTGATAATCCAAAACCTAATGGAAACGGATGTAGAATATGATCCAAAGATGAAGATGAGTCCTCTGTATGTTGCTCAAGGATCCCCAACCCAATGCCAAACTGTGACAAATGAAGAGGAGAAAGAACAAGAGGGTCTAAAGGTTACCTCATCACATCCGATGAAGAAGATACAACTCCATAAGAGCCAACATCAAAGAGGAGATGAATATCCTCAATGGTGTCCTCCAAATCTGCAAGATGGGACACAAAACAAACCAACAATGTCTGTCAAGTACTCATCCCAAGTAGCTGCATTTGGAAGACAATGTATGTCCTACTCGACTGAGTCACTAGAAACCATGGATGTAGCAACATTGAACTTTGTAGATGCAACAGGAGATGATGGAGGAGATGGAATGTCAGCACATGTCTCTAGAACCTTAGTTGATGAAAGAACACCAAGATTCAAATGGCCATATTGTATCTCCTTAAAAGTGTCCACACTAGATGCTTGATCGTGTACATCAATCGAAAGAACAATAGGAGTAAAATGTGAGAAGGTGTACACTCGAGACTAATGATCTACCTCCCCAACTGCAATAGTATCTCTGCTATACAAATACCGAATAACCAAAGAATCTGGTGTGAACTCAACACTCTTCCCTCCTCCACCATGTGTGATTTGATAGATACAAAGGATATTAGTTGACAATGAAGGCACACAAATGACATCATTGAATGATCCTTCCTCCATTTCAATAGATACTTTCCCACAAACATGCATATATGTGTTGTTAGCCATCAGGATGCGTGGTGATGAACAACTCTCAAATGAAGAGAACATAATATATGATGAAGTGTCATGTCCCCATCCGGAGTTATCACATGTGGAGTTGATGATTAGCCTATTCACCATTCCCATAGGCTAATACATTTGGTAAGGGAATGATTTTGGTTTGAGCTTAATTACTAGAGGATGGAAATCTATAATGTTGGCTCAACTAGTGATTTTGATTAGATTTTTGGCTAAGTGTTGCTAAGTGGTATTGCTTATCTAGCCAGAATATCAAGTTCTTATAGATGATAGAGAATGGCAAAATGGGAAATGCAATATTTAAATTGTATTTTCATTATTTCATTGATGATTCAAATTGATGCCAAGTGGACGCCAAAGGAAAATGTCAATCTTCAATTGCATTTTCAAAATATCTATTATTTTTATAAGTCCAATATTCATTTGAAGGATTGATTTATGGGACTTAGAGCCAACGCCTAAGGAAAAGCAATTTTTACGGAGTCTTGTGCGAACACTCAAAGGAAAAGGTAATTTCAAATGGTTGTCATTGGATCAAGTGCCCAATGTCTAGGAGTTGGATGTCAAAATAAGGATAAAATAATGATTTCATTGGATCATACGCCCAAACACCTAGGAGGAGTTGTCAAATATTAATAAAATATTGTCATTGCTTTGGATCGTGAGCCCATGCCAAGGAGGAATATTTTATTTAATAAAAAGTTATTTTTATTGCTATGGGCGCCGTCCAAAGAGGAAGACAAATAATATTTTAAATGATATTTTGTTGGCCGCCGCTCAAGGAGAGGTAAACGTAACTCATTTAAAAATTGTATTTTATTCTCCAAGACAAGTTGGACGCCTATGTGAAGAAGATATAGTTTTTTTAAATGATGGTAGTTGGAGTTTGTATTGAGTTTAAAATTGTCAGTGGGCATTTGTATTCTCATTGGTGGACTTCAAACAATTGTAAAATTAGAGTTAATTGGGATGCCTAGCTCAAGAGGATAAATAGCAGCATTCACCATCAATTTGCAACTTTTGATCCCTTGGTAAGCTTTCATCTTCTTTGTTTGAATTTTGACATCATATGAAAGTCTGATTTTATAACAGCGAAATGGACACTTAATTTCAAGGTTTTTAGACATCATTTTATTGAAGATATTGAAGGTTTGTTGCAATTGGAGCATCATTACATCAAATCGTGGCCCTTGGGAACCCATCGCTAGATTTTGGAGGCATGCTTTAGCACATTTTTGGTCTTCTAGTGAAATTTGAGAATGCATATCAGTGGTACAGGTCTGATACAGATTAAAAAAGTCATCAATTTGAAGATTGCAAGGGTTTGGAGCATTTGTTGACACATATAACCTAATCGTTCTATTCCTAGAGCCCATCACTTGTCATTGGCAGTGTTATTTGGTATGGTTTTAGCTTCATACTTATTTATGGGTAGTCCGATTACCTACAGCAGTCATAACAGCAGTGTTTTGAGTCAGATCAGTCATTTATTTGAGCTCATATAGTGGCATAACAGTGCTATTTTGTCATCTTGATCATTCCATATAGTCTTGGAATTGTTTGGCTAGGGTTTTGAAGTACATTGTTGTTCATTTTCTATTTGTATTGAAGTCTGATATAAATCAGTCCTAGCTGTTATAAGGAACAGCCAATAACAATTTGTAATCAGCTTTGATTGTAAATCAATAACAAGTATTGAAGGTTCCGACATTCACTTTCTTATTGTTCATTGATATTGTTATGTGTTTTCAATTGATGATTTGGCTACTATTTTGAAAGATATTGGGGAAATAAATTAGTTATAATAAGTAGGGTGTTTTATATGAAGCCATATGATGTGAAGCTCCAAAATCAAGAATCCATCTATATGGCTCAAAATATGCAACTACAACAAGTGTTTGCCCCTTCTACTTCTCTGACTTTGAAAATGAAGAAGAAGAAGATGAACCCCCTAACAGAGTTGACGCAACTTGATTTAATTCTTCTTTACAAGATGCTTCAACTCATCAATTTGTTTTTAATAACAATGATGTTCATCATGCCCAAATTTCTTGCAATATACTCATTTGGGCTTCTCCTTCTTAGATCATTCCACTTTGGAAGAGGATTTTTTGTGTTCTTCTATGAAAGTGGATGTGGATTGTTGTTGTATGTTCTTCCTAGGCTTGTTTTTTTTCCGTCTCTTTGCCATTAGAAGCCTTCCCGTCCTTTACAATCAAGGCTTGTGAGTTTGATGACTTCAAGGTACCCATTTGAATAAGCTTATCTTGCTCCCTAGTGAGGGAAATAGAAAAATCCTCAAAGGAAGGCATCTTAAACTCACTCTCCAAAGCATTCTTTGTAGCATAGAAAGTAGAAACAAACACTGAATATTCAAATCCTAGCTTAGAGAGCACTTAATATCAACTATGTATCTGATTTTTCAATTTTACAATCCTTCAATTGTGCTCTAACTTGAATTTGGTGAAGAAGTTTTGTATGTTGTCAAAATTGCATGGATTTAGAATTTTTAGTTCATTTTCCAACAAATGTCATTGGATTCATCTATTTGTCCAAACAACTTTGACAATGTAGTCCACATAGCCATAGGTGTATCTAGGTGCTCAATGTGAAACAACTCAAAAGAGACATACAAGCACAAATATCAAATAGCTTCTTCACAACTATTCAACCACTTATTCTTTTTAACTTCATCATTAGCTGGTTCACCATCAAGCCCATGAACTATGCTATACAACCTCTTAACTCTTAGCAATTTGTTCATTTCAGATTTCCATTTAGGATAGTTGTAAGGTGTTAGAAGTGGAACCAAAGATTGCTCCATGACGAGGGAGGAAGGAACACAAATCAAGAAGAATGCAAGCACAACCACAAGAAGAGCCCCCCAAAATTCACTCAATCAAGGATCCCCCCGGCAAATTCTTGGCACTTTATATTTAGTGTGATTACAGTTGCCACTAGCCAAAGTAGCAAACTGGTCTTTTGATCTTAGTACATTATAAATTGAAAGTACAATTTTGGTACAAAATAAGATCAATATGATTATAAATTTGAGAGGTACTAAAAAAATTATTCACTTTCAAAAAAATTCACCCAAAAATGTTACAGTATGAGCCCAAACGGAACCCCAAAAGTTCCCAAATCGAGAACTGCTCAACAATAGGTGTGAAATTTTCTAATTTTTGGAAAAACCAGACACCAAAATAAAAAATTGTCTACACCACTACGAAGCCTGTGAAATTTTGTCCCAAATAAAAAAAATGCTCTGAAAAAGGAGCTCGTATGACTCATTACAAAAGCTACAAAGTTCAAGTGCAAAACCAAAACTGCAAACTAGAGAGGGGGTGGGTTGGGAGGAGTAAAATGCAGACGTTAGCAGTCGTCTGATAGAATATTCTCCCAATTGCCGGAATATACCCCTCGAGCACAAAATTGCTTGAGGATTTTTAAAAATCACTTTGTTAGCCGCAAAGCCATTGTATAAAGACTGAAAACTACCAAGGCAATGCGCAAAACCAAATCCCAGACGCTGAGGGTGGTTTTCAAATCTTTTAAACCACCGATGATTGTTTTACAGGCAGATTTGGAGTGTTTAAACGAAATATTCCACGATTGTATTACCACCCTTATGGCAAGGCCTACAAGGCCGTCGATTGGGGGTTATTCCCCGTTGGTAAGGTTGTCAAAGGCAGGATTATGGGACCTGTACCACGTAGGTGACATAAAATGCGCCATGTGGCACCTGCGGACTTGTATGTGGCCACCTGTGAGTACCGTGGGTACCTGTAGACGCAAGTAATATCCCTACAAAACCTTTAAATATTTTGTAGAAAAAAATAAAACCTGTAGAAGAATTCAATAACCAGTGATTAATGCAATTACCCAACAATCAATCAAATGAGTATTCTGATGACACGAATGACCAAGATTTTGCCTGCGCAAGATGACACCAACTGATACGATGTAGATTTTGAAGAATATTCTCTACGATCCGTATGACCAAAGAGGGCAAATTTTTTCCTAATAGTCTAACGCAAAAGTGTCCAATTTTGACAAATTGACAGTCGATCCTTAAGTTCTTAGGCCTTTTGGACACGATGGCAAGGTCGGATTTGACCCAAAATGCTCCAAAATTGTAGCTACCTCCCGGATTTGATAACCACCTCCTAACTTCAAACCCTTGTAAATCTTGCCTTCAATGTCCAATTTGGACAAATCAAAAGGCTAAACTGACTTTCTTGGACACCTTGAACTCAATGATGAGCACAAATTTGCACCAGCATGCTCCAAAATGAACCTGCAATACAACGCCACAAAGAGGAAACCCTCCCAAATTTAGTATTTCTATCAAGTTTTTTTGATTATCCAAGTCATCATATGATACAAGAGAAGAGCATACTCAACTTTTCAAGATCTACCATAATTTGCATCGTAGATCTCTCAAAAAAAGACTAACATAAAGCAACCCTACAAGCTCTAATACCATGTAAGCGTTCATATAGAATGCTCAATACCACGCAAGATTTGGATATGGAGGTAGCCACCCAAGATCTAGGAGCTTCAATAAAATCTCAAGAGAGACCCAACATGAAAGAATAATTATATTCTATCAAAGGATGTAAATACACAATATGTACAACAATATGACATTGCAATGAGAAGCCCTTGGTTATATAGACCAAGGTGAAACATAGGAGAACATAAGATTATGGCAAGTGTCTTAATCTTATGATGTGAGACACAAAGTGATAAGTATCCTTAGTGTACCATAAATATGCCCTAAGTAAACTTAACTAGACAAGTGTGAATAGGACCTAATGTGGAACGAGTTAGGTAATATACCTCGTTCACACCAACAATAGAATCCTCCTTTATCAATTCGCAAAACAAAACAATGAAGAGCATACGTTTATTCACTATGCTCTTGCATGTACATCTTCCTTAGAGAAGTAGAGGATTTAGGGTTAAAAGGAGCTTGCACCACAAAAGACAAGTCTATATGAAGGTCTTGAAAATTTAAAGAAAAGGAGTTATGCCAACAAGGTATATCAATTCTTCGACATCCCCACTTGTGGTCTACTCAGATCTTATTCTATATGTATTGACTTCACCTACAATCGTCTCTCAAAAAGTGTCATGAATCAAGTAGGACATTAATTGTCAATAATGCGACCAAAGGTAGGTATCCCTAACCCTACTCTCTTTCATTTGGTAGTTACATTTATAGTGTTAATGTTCTTCTTCATCTATTACATAGCATAGTATCGTTGATTACTTTACTTCTATCTATTGCAATGTTTGTCATCCACAACCCTTGCTTACCGCTTCATGGCATTATAGTCTTTCTAGCTAATGCTTACCACCTAGTGACACCCCCATCCCATAGACAACCTTGTCTTATAGTCCTAGACCACATAGTTGACCAATATCTCTTCAATTGTGCTACATCCAAAATGGTCTTCTACGGTTCTACCTGTTGGTACCCATTTTGGCCTAGAGGTTGAGCTTGCATGTTGGGGGGTTTCTTCATTTAAACCCTAGGTCTTCTTGTCCATCGGCAAGAGCTTGGCCTATCGGCGAGCTATTTTTTGTTCCCTCCGATGTGTTTGGTTTGGCCGATGGAAATGCCATCGGTGTGATATTCATCGTCGGCAGGCTTCATTTGTGTTTGGCCGATGGATGTTATCGGCGTGTGTTGTATTGTCGGCGTGAGTGTTTTGAGTTGTGCCGACGATGGGGGGCTTGGCCAATGGGACCAAGGAGGATGTGTCTATCGAGGTGACAAGTTCTATCGGTGTAGGCATTTTGTTGTTCGCCGATGGCTTTGGTCATACCGACAAGCGAGGAATGTGGAGACTTCATCGGTGAGAGTTTGGTCCATCGGCTGGGGAGCTTTGGGTTTGGCCGATAGTGTTGATATCGCCGATGGAGGGATTTGGAACGAGCATCGGTGTGACTTTGTGCGATTGGCCGAAGAGTTTTTGACTTGCCTGATGGTGTATGTCACACCGATGGAAGGAGGAGGCCAGGGTCCATCGGCGTGAGTTGTGTTGTCGGTGAGCATCTTTTCTGTTACGCCGATGGTCTATGTCTTGGCGACGGGCGTGTTTGGAGTGAACCATCGAGATGACTTAGTATGTCGGCGAGGGAATTTTGGGCTAGCCCGACGGTTGTTGTCTGGCCGATGAAGTATGTTTTGGTGGCCATCGGGGAGACTCGTATTGTCGGTGGGGGTCTGGAGAGTTAGCCTGATGGTCAGTCTCTGGCCGATGAGGGGCATGTAGTGAAACGGTCGGCGAGACTGTTGAGGTCGGCCAGAGGATTTTTGGATGCTCCGATGGAGGGAGTCACGCCGACGGGGGTGCAGAGTGTAGTTTGTGGTCATCGGCCAGACTATTGATGTCGGGATGAGTTTTGTGGAGTTGGCCGATGGTTCTTCTCTGGCCAATATGGAAGTTGTAGGCTTTCGGGAGGTGTCGTCGGCGAGACTTGATAGATCGGCAGGAGGATTTGGGAGTTGGCCGATGGCCTGGGTCTGGGCGATGGGCTTTTGGGTGAAGGAGCGTGTGTCGAGCGTGGCAAAAGCGCTCGACACCTATTATGCAAGTGACTATGCTTTTAAACTACTAAGGTGGTCTCTGCACCATGCATGTGGGATTAATCTCCCTGCATTATTTTGAACCTGTGGTAAACGCATTTTGGCGGGAACTTCATTTTGATTGCTACGACTGATTTCTCGATGGCTGCGGGTGGTTGAGCCATCAATGGCGACTGTAGCAGGGATATGGGTGACGGTACAAGTGATTAAACTGCTCGATTGTGAATGAGGACTTCCATACGGTGGTGCAAGGCTCGAGGCCTCCCTGTCAACTCTCCTGCCTACTGCATTGATAAATTCTGAGCGCCATTCCTTTGAAGGATCTGTATCCAGCAAATTTTGATATTTTGTCATGTAATTAATTGCTGCAGGTACACTTTCTGGCCAATATAGGCACCAATCTTGCTTTGTGTTTGTGTTACAACCATGTCCAGCTTTGCATCCAAACTTAAAACCAAAATCTAAATCTAAAACAATCTTTAGGACATTAGAATTAGTTTTAGGATCCCCAGTCCTCTGTCTACAACTGCAAATAGGCCCAAAGCTAGCCCCTTTGCTCTTATCTTTCAGTTTTGGTCTACTTACAGGAGGACTTATCTGCTTTCTGTCAGCATCCCAGCCTTGTATGCATATCCTCATGGATGTTGAGTAGGGAATACCCCCCTAGGTCTTGCAGAGCCTAAAGAAGAAGAGGAGATAAAATATAGAGTCTATCTCCTACACTGTTGGCCCCTGGCCCAGAGATCCTGTTGATCATTGATGGCTACCTTGTAGGGAAATCTGGGAATAAGCATCCAGTCTGGGAAAAAACCAACACTACCTTTTTCCTATTGAAAGGATCATCATGCTATAGAGAAATATTTTATGACTAACATATATTTGGTGACTCAACATGAAGCTTACATTACTTTTGGTTGGGTTGATTTTAGTATTTTTCCTCATTTTTCATCTTTTAACTAATACCTTCATCCTTTAATCAATTTGTCAAGCATTTCTCACTTTCCAAATCTCTCTTTTCACTACCCCAAAAGAGTGTTGTCCTATCCTCAAAACAAAATTCCTTTATGGCAACCACGAGGAAGCCACACAGTGGTCCTCCTTCCTTCAAGCACTATATCATCCTAACATGGATTACAACATGGCCTTTAGCAATACTAAGAAAACCCAAAACCACCTACTAATATCAACACTATGTCTAGAACAAATCAACAAGAAATACCTTTTCTAGAGGAAGCCAACCAAGTGGGCGAAGAACAAGACTGTTGAAATCAACCCCTAAATGCAAAAGTTCCTTCATATCAAACCCAAATACATGGGGAAAGCTCCCAAAGAAATCATATCCCAAAATCATTCAAAATATCCTTGGTACTTGGGTCTTGAGGAACACTTTCGCCCATGACGTTTTCTTCTTCAGAATTTGAACCAAGGTGTTGTTGTCTTCTTTTGTAGGTAATGAAATCTATGTCTTCAAGATTCATAAAGCATGTAAACAGCAATTTTCTGATTTTTTAAACTAACAATCTGCAGAAGGTGTTAGCATCCAACAAGCTGGTAGGAAGACCAGCTCTGATACCACTGTAATATAACACCCTAGAATTTTTTTCCGAAATTCAACACCAATGAAATGAAATACAGCAATAGAATCTTCCACACTCTTCTGATCACCCAATTCTCAATCAGGGCAAGGTGAGAGCATACAAGTGCTTCAGAAACAACAGCTAAATAAAGAGCAGCAATTACAACTTTCACTTATTCAGTGGGCATCCACTTATTCAATAGGCACCCACTTATGCAATGGGTAACAAAGGAAAGCATAGCCACATCCACTTATTCAGTGGGAAGCCATTACATTGAACCACTTATTCAGTGGGGTAAGTAAACTTCAAGAAATCAACACTCCCACTGGCAATCAAACCATCCAATGTCTACAACAACGATATTGCTACAATACTGACCATGAACATAATGAGAGCAAGATGCAGTAACATCAAATTATTTCTGATTTCCAAATCAGATCACTGCTGCAACCATAAATCAGTGTAAATGAGGTACTAAAATTACCTTCAATCAACTTTGAAACTTGCACAATGATGCATTGCTGATATAAACTGAATAATGAACCACAAAAACCACTATAGCAATCTACCCTTTGTTGGAACATTAGCTAAGCGGATCTTAAACATTAAACAGCAGAGTAATGTTCTGAAAATACAAAGGATTCACAACTACTGAACAAGATAACCCCTCAATTCTGATTTCCACCATCTCAAACTCATTTAACACGCCAATACCAATCTAAGCACCCACAAATATGTAGAAAAGACCTTCCAAAATGAGGCATTTCAACCTCTACATTCCCACGCACCCACAAGATCATAGTACGGCTTTCAAAGAGTGTACGACCTGCTCTTGGAACTTCAAAATCTGCAACAAACTTCAATATATCATTAAAAATGCAAGCGGCTAGGGGAAACATGCCTAGGCGACTCCAATGGTGTGATATGGATCATTCGAAACAGCATTAAATCTTCAAAACCCCTTACGCCTTCCTTCAGAAACTATATGGCAACAGCTAGGAATGCATCATGAAACTCCAAAATGATCAGTACCAAACTTATTTCAAACCAAAATTAACACAAACCAACGATATATCAACTACTCAAAACATATCAAACTCCATTACAGCTCTTTTGTGATCTCTGAGTGAAATCACCATTACCAGCTAGGGTGAATCTTTCACCACCGAAATTGATCTTCTCCAAAAGGGTTTTCGTCCTCAAGAAGGAATGGAAGAACTCGCAAGTTCAATCCGACAGCATAACAATATCAATTCAATAGCATAAAATCAACAATGAGCTCTCAATCCCCTTATATAGGCACTTTTAAGTTATATGGGAATATAATTCTTTTTGAAAATAATTAACTTTTTTCCTCTAACTTCAATAATTATTTTTTCCCATGTCTAGGCGCTCACTTTTATGTGCTTAATCAAATAATAAAACATTTTATGTTTCCAATGAGCTATAACACTTAAGTCACCTTTAAATGTTTCAAACCTTAGGAAACTTATGTGAAATTAACAATTAAATAGCTCAATTAACCACCCAACTTACGAAAAATCCCAAACTGAAGCAAATTGCAAAATAAGCCATACCAACACAATCTTGAAGGTTTGGGATGAAGAATGACGCCAAATGGGTGACTTACTACAAATAGACGACTTCTCCAAGAAGTTTGGAGAGCAAACTAGGAAGCTTAAAATACTTTTGAAAGCTGCATTGCAATCCTGAACAACTGAGCTGAATGCCATCAAAAAGAAATGAACCTGTGCTCTCCAAGAATCAGGGAGTTCCCTTACCATTACCAGATAGCCTACAAGAACTCAGGAAATAGGCTATTGGTCACAAACTTGGCTAAGTGCCAATTAGGGACATTACACCCTCCCCCTTAATGAAGGCTAATGGGAGACCAATCCCACAACCTACCATCTACAACAAAGTACTCCAAAACGTATAAATCAAGCCCCTTGTTACCTACATTACTGCCATGGATATTAAAGAAATAACTCCAACTATCTCATATGACGGCTCCACTAACCCCACTTTACACCTAAAAGTCTTTAGCAATCTCTTCAAAGATTGGTTTAAGATTGATGCCCATATGGCCACCAAACTATTAGCAAAAACCCTAACAAGGGATGCTTTGGAATTCTATAATCAACATAAACCCCATTCCATATTTGAACTAGAAGCCCTATTAAACACTCTTGTCCAGGCATTCCAATACCACGACTTTCTCAAAGATAGCTTTGGTAACTTTGTCATCACCAAACAATTAGAACACAAAACTGCCCACAACTTCATCAAATGATGGAATTCCTTAGAACACAATGAATATAGAGAGCATATTCAAGCTACTCACCACAACCCTAGAACCTAAACAATAATACAAAGTTAGATCCTTCTCCTCTTAAAACATTAGAAGAAGCCTTCAACCAATCTAAAGCACAAGACCATCTCATGCATTAATTTGAGATCCCTCATAATTCAAAATAGGGTACGAGGATCCTCATGAAAGAGAAAAATCAACATGCCACTCATGATAGTGTCATTGGAACATTCGATCATAGTCTCGACACCAAAAGGACTATTCACGTGGTCTTGCCTAATGCCCATCAAAACACAAACCCTTTCCCAACCCTTCATAGGAAACCCTTTCCACCCTACCTCTCAACCACAAGCTTCAAATCATAAACCCTTCAAGTACGATGAACTCATGTGCAAACTCCCTAGACCTTGATCTAGAGAGCTAGAGCTTTCAATTCGTGCTAACCAAGGCCATTCTAATGACAACTATTACTCCCTCTATTACTTAATCTAATCCTTACTCCTTTTGGAACAACTTTGATCATACATACATGATTAGATAAAGCTAACAAGAGTTCCTAAAAGTAAAGCAAGCCTCTAGAAACCAAAGCAAACGGAATGCCATACATCAAGCCAATGCCCATCTAGGTATTTACACCAACCCACCACAAAATTATCCAAAACCCCTCCTCCACCCCATCAATCTCAATAAATGTAAGGCATTCCTCAACCTAGCCAAGCAGCCAACACAACCAAAATTGTGATTAAACCTATTGCTTCAACCAGTGATGAAAAAGTTGTTAACATGCAAACCATGAAGCATATCATTCCCCATACTAAACCAACTTACCAAAGCAAAGCTTCCTCTTCTCAAACTAGGAAACCTTACACAACTATCTACATTAACTCAATTCCTCAAACAATCATTGAAACTTTTCAACCAATCTAAATTCCAAAAAATCAATAGAACTCTTGTGCCATGAGTCGAGCCGATGATGCAAAAACATTTGACACTCACCAAGCAACGTCGTCAATTGGGTTAATGACGTCTTGTCACTCTCCCATCTCCATCAATTAGACCAAAGACATTGAGCAAAAGAAAAGAAAATATCATGACCCAACCTCCACTCACACCTAATCAAACCAACTCAACTTTGGTCAACTCATGGAAGCTTTGCTCTATAAAGTCTCTATTAACAAACAACTTTCAACTAAAACATCAACATAGTCAATCTCTCCTCTTCCTTTGATGAAGAAGAATACGACTTGGTTATCAAAAATTGCCGAGTTTATTGGAGGCACATGGAGCATCTAGCCTTACAAAATGGTACACCTAAGAAGGGAAAACAACAAACACGTATGTGCCCATCTCCAAAAGAAAAAAATTGTGAATTCCCTAACCCTAATATGTAATGTCCCCATTTTTGGAATGGTCGCCATTGGAGAAAGGAGGAGTTGGTTTTCACACTCTTGGATTTTTGGATGGAGAATCGAGGTTTGGAGATGCCTTGGTATATTTTTTTGATGGCATTGATGGGATCCTTTCACTTAATATATTTTTCTTCCTATGGGAGCGAACCATTTTGAGGATGGAAAACTTGTCATGACAAGGAGATTGCCAAGAGATGATGTTGTAGCATATTCCATGACACCTTGATGATGGGAGAAGTAATATTGTTTTCATCATGTGTATGTGTGTGCCAACCTTGTGAAGATCGTTTCTATACACTATTGATCTAGGACAACTTGTGGAGGGAGATAAAAATAAAATAAGGCCTATTTCTTGAACGCATGAAGGTGGTAACTTGGAGATGGAAAAGAAATTAATCAAAATCTTTAATTTGGATTTTTGGCGCCTTGGATTCATTATGTTGGGTCCACCCTCTTAGTGAGGGAAAATAATAAATGAAAAATACTAAAAGTGCCTAGGTCAGCCCTACTTGAGAGGGCAAAAGTTATGTATAAATATGAAATCATTTCATGGCATTTTCAGTATCATTCACTCATTTATTCATACACACTTGGGAGTTTATCTCTTGGAGAGGATCTTGGAACGAAAACCTAAAGCATCCTAGTGGAGGATTCCGTGACAGGGATCTAATTGTACTTCATTGTTTCTAGGGCAGAATTGCAGATCAGATTTGGGAGATCATCTTGAGGACTTTGCCATCATTATTTTACATTACTTTTGGTATGTACAACCTTAGGGTTTAGGGCAGATTTGACTGGGCTTGTTTGTCTTGATTGCCCATGCATTGGATGTAATTGAAGACTTATTTAATTCTGATTTTTATAGCAGCAGACTTCTGGGCTTATTTTAGTCATTTATGTTTGTCATTCGAAGTTGTTTAATTGTATATTGTATGGTGGAATTCAAATATAATATTGGAAATGTTGTTGGCAATGATATTATGGTGATTTGGTCTATTTTATTATATGCAATTGTTGAAGTCTGATTTTTAAGGCAGAAGTTAGGGTTAGAGCAGAAAACTAGGGCAGAAGTTAGGGTTAGAGCAGAAAATTAAAGTGCAGAAAATCAGGGCAGAATATTGTCATTGGAGCAGCATAACATTGGTATGTACTTTCATTGAAAAGTCAGATCAGAACTTCCATTTTGTAGCAGCAGTGTCAAACTCAGAAAATCAGATTTGGTTGATTAATGCTAGATGCCCTAGAATGTGTATTTCATGGTGTAATTCATGAGGAATGTGAATTGTAATGTTTAGTATCAATTGCCACCATTATATGCTATGTTTCGATGCATATTTGGGTGTTATGATTGCATGTTTAAGAGAAGAAAATAAAATCAAAGATTAGGGTTTTGGGCAAAAATCTGAAGTACAGAAGTTAGGGCAGATTTCAAAGTAAGAAAAATCAGTCATTCCAAAAAAGTTTCATTTGGAAAGCCCGTAAATCCATATTAGCCAAAAATATCCCTATTTGGAATATTACAATGGTATCAGAACCATGATCTTGCCAACCTAGAGGGTTTGATCATGGATGATAAACGGTGGAATCATTTCTTGCATCTTTGTGGCATCTTCAAGTTGATTTGGAAAGGGACTTGGATAGATGGAATGCTAAAGAAGAAGCTACAAAAATCAAAAGGGAGTGTATTCTTGAAAAAACAGAAGTTTTCGTAGAGAAGAAAGAAGATTTGCAGCCCTATGAGGATAAAGGAGAGTTGCCTAATGAAGCCACAAAGGAAGAATAGATAAGTGTTCGTGAAGATTACAAGGTTGAAGAAGATGCCGCCATGGAAGAGGAAGGATTACCTATTGATGGCTTGCATCATGAGGATATGGGCGAGGAAGCACCACACATTGCAAGTGACGAACACCTAAGACTTAATGATGACTACAAGATCAAAGAAGGTACAACCATGAAGATTGCCAAGTTGGATCAGCTACAAGAAGGTATGAGTTCATTTGATGTTCCTTTGGTTGAGCCTAGCGTTGCCTCATCACCTTTACATCATAATGGAAAGGAATCGAATGATAGTTTGGATGTCTTTGAGATGGGTAATGTCCATACATTTGAGGATGATTCAGAAAAATTGCTATGTAGTGAACAAAGACATGTTAAGATTGATTTAGATTGGCAAGAGATGAATGATCCCTTGGTGGATAGAGAGGTCATAGTTGTTTCACGTATTATGGAAGATCATGATGTAGAAGATTCTACCCACTACTTTGATGGGGATCCTTGGATCGAGTATGGTTATGACTTAGCACATGGGTGTCATGGAGAAGATGGCAAGAAAGGAATTGCGTTGGAATGGCATAATCATGATACGTTGCATGAAGACCTTGGGTCTTTCAAGTCACATCACCTGGAAGGGGCACTGAAGACAAATGAAGGTAAGCTTGTGGAAGCCCTAACTCATTTTGATCATGTTCATAAGGTGATGGCAGATTTGTGTTGGAAGGTTCTTGGGAAGCATGAACACTTTGAAGAAGATCTATACCTAGCAGGTTTTCTAGAGTTCCAAGAGGTCGTGGCTATAGTAAAATCAAAATACTTGCATCTACTTGTGGATTGAGATCATCTCTTCAAGATTGGAGAGATATATGCTAATGCTTTGAGAAGGGAGCAAGACAAGGTGGACATGCTCAGCTTTGAGCTTAAGAGCACTCAAGAGGTCCTCCAAGAAGCGGAAGATTATGTGGAAAGGCTTCGTTGGGAGTTGAGCATGGCACCTTCCTAATCACACTCAACGGAATTTCTGACTTCTATGGCAGCCACATCCAATGAAAGACAATGCAACATGAAGAAGGCAAAGAGTAGATGCATGAAGCATGGACGTGAAGGATCCTATGATGAAGTCATGAAGAGAGAGGATACACTTGATTTTCAGTTGGATGCAACTACTAGACAAGCACTTGATATAGAGAATTTAGCAAGGAAGAAGCGTTTGAGGATTTTGAAGACATCACACCAAGACATAAGCTAAGATCTGATTTTCTGATTTACAATAGCAGTCCTTTGTCTTCACCTCATCATGACATGACAACCAAGAGGATCAACCTTGAGGCATGTGTTTTCCATGAAGAGACTCATGTTGGATCAGCCTTGGATAGAGAGCATGCAACAAAGATGAAGGAGATGTTTGAGGTGGTTGAAGGCACTATAAAAAGTGGGAAGACTCCTCCTATTGTTGGCACTCATTGGGGAGTCAAGCATGAGACCTTACTTGTGTGTCTAAGACACAAAAGGACCGAGTTAGTACACCATGACATGGAAGAGGCAAGGAAGATTCGATACATGTGCCAAATGAAGGAGAAGCATGGTATGGAAGTCAAGCAAATGAAGCAATCAGATTTGCATAGTGTGCGGTATGATTCAGAAATCTTTGTTTGTTCACATAACTTGCCCCATAAGGATTTGGTGTCATATCTTTTGGAGAGCCATTCGAAGGCTCAAGTCATAGACATGGATGGCGTGTTGGAGCACACACTTAGTGGATCACCCGCTAGTGCCTTGTCTTCACATGATGAGGAAGTCATAAGTGGTTCAACTTTTGATGGTTCGTTGGACATCCTTGGAGAAGATGAGGAGTTGTGTAATATCCCCCGCCAAACAGTTTTAATAAATTAAATTAAAGATTTAATTTATAAAGGCCGACTTCATTATGGCCGACCTCTGTCAATAATGTCTATGGCAACAATCACGATTTAAATATATTAGGCCAACCAAGACAAGAGCACTCATACGATAATCTCTACTTCCGGCATACCTTCTTCAAGATATAAAGTTAATCTATTTATAAAGGTAGAAATATCTAAATCTTAATTGCATACGTCAAAGTGCTAAAAAGACAGCGATTGGGAATGAATTAAAGAGATTAATAATGTATGAAGACGACAATTAAAGGTGCAGTAAATGTGCACAGCAAATTAGTTTGAAGGAATTAAGATTAAGGCCAGCGATCAAGGTAAACAAAGGATCATGCCGTTTCAAGAAGTTATCTCCTTTCAAAAGGATGCCTCTCTTGATGGAGGCATAAGGGTATAAGAGGAAAACAAATTATGATCCAGCGATCATCGGGAAGCGATATAGCATAAGGAATAATATTCATTAATTGCAGAGCATACGTTGGATCTGCGGAAGGATATATATATACACAGTCATATAGACTGCTAAGACATCAAAGGATATATTGCTAAACATTATTTAACAGGTTAGATTAGTGACTATTAACTGATTTAATTATATCACTATATATAAATACATACATATATCATAAGACTCACCAGTCCTAGAAGAATGGTGAGGGGATTATGTGGAGAGAACCATATCATGCCTCCTAAGGGCATGTTTGGAGGAAGGACCAATCAGCACCCCCGCCATACCTCGCTGAAGGGACTTTATGGAGGCCTTATTGACAACCTATATCCTGCCAAGTCCCCCCTAGGGCCTGTTCAGAGGGAGAACTGAGCAACACCCCGGCATGCCTCCCTGAGGGGCCTGCATGGAGGTATTGTTGACGGTCTATGCCCTACCATGCTTCTCAGCACCATCCCCTTCTATGACTGAGTTGAGTGAATAAACGGAATTAATTGCATAATAATAAATAGATGATCTTTCTATATGAATATTGTTTATGAATTTGACTGCAAGGAAAATCTTATCTAACACTAATATTTCAAGAGGTATATTGGCATTATCTATATTTTGTATATGTGTTTTCCTATGTCATGATTGCAGAATTAGAGCACAAGAGTTATGCAGTTTGAAGATAATCGAAATGGTAATTCCGAAACCCTAACCCTAACTCGTGGCATTTGAATTTTCTAGGGAAAATTAGGTAAGGGACATTACAAGTTGGGTAGTGATATGATGCAGCCCTATCATCTTGTTAATCCCTTGGTGGTAGGGGAGGCTGCCTTGTTTCAGAATTATCTAATGTGTACGATAGAGACACTTGCATTTGGTTGGCATGGCGAAGAATTGCAGCTGATCTATGTGCCTAGGTCTGGAGTCACTGCTATGATTTTTGATTTTGATGCATTATTGGCTGTATTGCAGCTGGACTATGGCATTAGACTTGGTGGTGAGCATGATGGCCTTGGTTTTGCAACCTTAGTTCATGGAGTACTTGAGGGGTTTGCTTGTGATGAGTCCCATCAAGTTGATGACTGTTTGATGGAGTATTGGGCTGCCCTATTTAAGGGATTTGAGACTCATGTCATGGAGACACTTGTTTTTGTTTGGCATCCACTTGAAGGAATGGAGTTGCAGCTGACCTATGAACCAAGGTATGGAGATGTTATTGAGATAATTGGTTTTGAGTTACTAATGTTCGTGTTTCAGCTGGGCTATTGTCATGTTCCGTTCTAGGTTGCATACAAATTTTCTGAACTTTGCTATTTTCAAAGTGAAACCCTAGGACTGATTTCGGATTTCTTTATCTCAGATCTGAACTTATACTTGTTTCATCCACTTTCATGCAAAATACATCAATTCCACTTGCCAAATGAACAATCAAACCCTAGATCTGCTTTCTCTTTCTGTTTCAAACAATTATGGACAGCGAGCACATATGCATACAAAATTGATCAAAATAACATAGCAATGATGAATTTTTATGAGGATGACTTCAATCATGAATTCCTTCAACAATTAATGACACCAAAATGCAAAATATAGAAGAAACACATCTTATGTCTGAGTCAACAGCCTGCTGCTACAGTTTATATTTATTTGGAATGAAATCACATCAATTTCAGTGCTTTATGACAGCCGATTACAATACATGAACTGCTGATTCAATTTCAGAGTTGAAATGGTTGACACAACATACCAGCTGGGTGACAGAATGCAAGGTAAGAATGATACCAGGTCTGCTGTAGCTAAATCAACCTCTTGTGATGATGAAATACAAGATGGAAAGACCTCCAATGTGGAGCGCTGCCAAGGAATTAAGCAGATGGCTGTCTAATGATGCAACACTTCCTCAAACTACTGATCGTAGGTCTCAAAAGGCAGATCGCTGTCAAATGAATACACTGACGTCTCTACTAGCTAGATGCTGCCAATGAAATAGGCAGGACTGAAGCAATTCGTCCACCTTGATGCAGTTTGCCCTTCTCAAATCTCACTCCAAGAGTCTCCAATGCTGGCGTTACCTTAGGCGAATGGGAGAAAGTCTTCAAATGTCTTCAAACTAACTGCGAGCCCTGTTGTGATAGAGTTTGAATGTCCAGTCCCAGATCAGCGCTCAAGATGATCATTAGTGTGATGCTCAAATGGTGGCATTCAACACAAGATAGGGTGCACAAGCAAATCGGCGCCTAGGGCTGTTATGTCTTCTAATAAAATGCAAATGATCTTCAATCAAGTCTTGAACAAATCTTCAACAATGATCTTCAATATCTTCAAACAAAATGCAAAGGATCTTCACTATAATTTCCAACAATGATCTCCGACCAAATTCGGATGATGAATCTATGAAGCTCAAACAAATCTCCAATGACGTGCAAATGCGAACTCCGTATGAATCCGCCTCCAAGTGTGATTTGGTTTTCGTCCAACACACAACTTCACAAGGGTTTTTGTCCGTGGAAGGTTAGCAAAATCAATTGCCAAGAGAATATGCCAAGTTGTCAAAATATCCATAACGCTGAAAATAAGCCCTCAAGCCTTCTTTTATACCAATTCAAATTAAAGATTTGAATTTGCATTTCCCTCTTTGCAAATTTTAAATATTTACTCCTCCAAGGCAATGCTCACGATCCAATGTCATATTTTATCATTTTATTTGAATTCCTTCTTCCAACGATGAGCGCCACATTTCAAGGAATTAATATTTTATTGCTTTTCAAACCCCAAGATGAGCGCCACCCTCAATTTCAATTATTTTATTGTTTTGTGTTACACCCCATGCATTTCTATCCATTTACTATTTACCTAGATTGGCTAATTTGTTTGAATATTTAATGATTATGAATCTCTACATCAATATGAAAAGCAAATTTTGAATTAAATATATTTGGAAAAATGAATTATGCAATGTGATGATTATTATTATGAAATGTATGAAGCATGTGATTATCTTGTGAATGGCTAACTACTGTGATGGTGGTCTAAGTGGATGCAGGAATAGTTTGCTCCTCCGGAAAGGAGGGGAAGTATCACTCAGGAGAAGGACTTGTTCTGGTAAACGTTGGAAAAAGCCTAAAACTGAGCAACACACACACCACCATCCTATTTTGACCTAGATTAAGTCGAGTCAGTATGGGTACCGATATATAATCTATGTTGGATCTTGAATGCTTGATTGTATGGATGTTGGTTGAAGAATGTGATTTATCCTACACATTGATTTTAGTCTTCTTGATAAGTTTATAGTTGCATAGACAAGGTTTTATTATGGTATGGTTATAACTTGTGCAAGTCCACGATACGTTCATACTTAGGAGACGATATGAGCATGAGTGTACGCACGTAGACGTACCTACACACACACATGAGCGTATTGCTCACAGTTATGAGGATATCGGATTGGACTATGAGGACTTAATGTCGCTTGTGTGAATGTGGATTTATGTCATCAGTGGATTTCTGAGAGTTACGTTTTATGTGGTTATATATATATAATAAGTTAATTGTTATTATAATCATATAATTATATTTATGTGAATATTGTGTGTATTGGCAAAGTAAGAATATTCGAATTTCATTATTGATAAGATATGTTTTAAAGAGTATATATATATAATATGTCATAAAGAGGTGATGGCGCTGCCATAGAAGGCACGCAGCCATAAATAAGTGGTATGCATATAAACATAGGAAGGATTTAAGCTCTTGTGTTGGTTTAGGAGTCTTATCTCAAACAAACCGCTTTACTACATACCTTTTGAAGCGCATAGTTTGTGGTGGCCATTATTATTTCATAGTGTATGAAACCATCACTCTTGGGCAGCGTATGACTTAGTATTTGCGCGCTTGGAACAGCATTTTGACTTGGTCTCTAACGTTTGAGAAAATCTGAAAATCAGTTATTTGTTTTAAGCGGAGTTGCATTGGTTTCCCAACAAATACTTGGGCTTTTTCCTTGCAACCAGCATTGCTAGTAAATAGGAAACATGACTGATTTTGTGTCAATTTTATGAAGAAGGTTTAATCTTTTAGAAGTCTATTTTCCTTATTTTGGCTGAGTTGTTTCACAAGTGTCCTTATATGTGTCAATTTTTCATTAATTCTTTTGCAACCTCTGAATTTGTTTTGTTGAAGGGGGAGTTGTGTCAACTTTACAAGCTAAATTGTAGCCTACGTTCTCTTGGGTTTTTTGTATATAAAGAGGAGCTCTCTCATTCTATTCCACACCAATCTTTCTAGCCAAGAGCCTTCTTGTTTTGCTGTTGCATTTCTAAGTTGAGTGTTGTGAGGTTTTGTTATTTTATTGTGGATTTGAAAGGAAGCATAGAGGTTTAGGGAGAGAGCTGATTTGCTTGGAAGAGAGATTTAGTTTGTTGGAAGCATTTTGGGCAAGGAATCTCGTTGATCCATTGGAGCTAATATTACAGGCATGTGGATTTCTCATCCGTTATGCTTTTCTGTTTTAAAGGCTATAAGTGTTTGTTGTTATTGTGGAATGAATTGTTTGGTATCATTTGAGCGTTTACTTGTTTGTATAAAAGTTTACATATCTCTAGTATGGGAAACATATTATGTATTGAGTGTGATATTAATCTCCATAGTAGAGATTGGTGACAATAGTGGAATATGAGTAATGATTAGATTGAGTATGATTAAGTATTTCTGCAATGTGAAAGAATAGTAAATGGTATATTGCAACTAGTATTACTTCGACATATGTGTCATAGTAAAAGTTGGGAATAGGTTAATATGTGATTGGTAAGCCTAGAATGGATGAGTAGTGTTATACCTGGGATTTGTTGATCCATAGGAGGGTGTAACCTAGAAATGTTAGTCGGGTTATGCTTGGTATATGTTGATCCATAGGAGGGAATAACCGTGATGTCTTTGCAAATCGAGCTTGAATGATGGGTGAGCGTGTGACGTGTATTCCGAGTTAGGGGTGATGAAACTTTGGCCAAAGTAGTGTAAACAACCAACGTTTGCATTGTTAGTTCACTGTGATCCAGGTTTACATACTAGGAAATGGCAATCATCCTTGGTGTAGTAGCCACAATGTATGACAGTACTAGTTATGTAGGGCACAACATCAACTCAGTTTAGGCTATTCTTTGAAGTTACCATACCAATCCCTTTGTTGAAGGGTAGGGTCGTTTACCAGTATGGTAAATGTGCGAGGGACCGCAGTTAGTCCATGGTTGGTGGAAATGCGCTTGAGTGATGCTTCCCCTCTTGCAGTTGGCGGCCAGTATTTAAAGACAGACATTAGAATCATTTTGTATTTTATTTTCAATTGGCTCATTGAATCTTGTAACTTTCTTTGGAAAAATTTGTAATGAGAAATATTCAATACTTTTAACATTGAAATGTATTTGATTATGAAATGGGAGTTTGAAATATGTTTCAAATGTGCATATATCGAATGATTTTAAGGAAAAAATTTATTGCTTTCGTTATCAGTATCTTGATCTTTTTACTTTTGAGTTAAACTTAGAAAATCGTAGTTGGTAGAACAAGCGGCATGTTACATTTTGGCACATTCTCCAATGTGAGTGCTCATTAGGCAAGGCCTATTTTAATATTATTTTTTCAAATATTCCAATCCTCCAAGTTGGGCACTCCAAGAAACATTATTTTATTTTATTTTATTTTTTCCACAACAATCACTCATATTAAATAATATTATTTAATTTATTTTTATTATTTCTTCCTTGGCGCTAAAATTAAATAATAATAAATTATCATTTAATTGTCTTCATTTTGATAATTAATGCGAAGTGCATTAATTCATTTTCCATCTTCGCCATAATGTTCCCTTGTTTTGACGAACTAGCCTATAGGAATAAGGATAGGCTAACTCCATTCTCCGTTTGGTGATCATGCCGGAAATGGGGACATGACAGCTATGATATATGGTATGAATGTGAATCTGAGGGCATTAGTGTTCCAGCCCTAACTCCTGAGTTACTACTTCAAGCATGAATAAGATATGGCTGTTGTACATTGTTATACATGGATTTCCTAGGGAGTACTTGGAGGAGAGCAGTCAATTGGGAGTTTTGGAGAAGGCTTGGATCATCTCTTCATCATTGGAGGATGACATATGAATAATACTCTATCATCACATGTCATTAGAAGCATTATTTAAAGCCACATAGGTCTGATTTTCAGTCGAGAGGTCGCTGTCCTGATCTACATTAACAGCTTTGGAGGAGCTGATATGAATTTTCTTGCACCTAAGATGGGAGTTTTGCACACCCACGGGAGGTCGACTGGAGTTGGAGGATGGTTTGATGCTGCTAGCACTTTGAGATGCTTCCATCTCTTCATAATTGCCGAATGTGATGATAGGATGAGTTGTGATCCAGGTGGTGGCATGCTTGGTACACCACTTCATTGGGATTTTTATGAGTTGCTTCACAACTCATGGAGCATTGATGATGATACTATTAGAGTGGAGCAGCAGAAGCTTTGAGACTGGCGATTGTGTTTCAGAGATCATACTCTTCATCACTTGTTGACAGGCATAGCATTCTTTGAGGCTTTGGATTGGATGAGCTATTGGTTCCTGAGGAGTGACACCTTGGGAGCTTTGGAGATTGTTGCACTTGTGGTCGCGAGCATAGTTTCAGAATCTAGAGGATGGGGCCAGGTTGAGCTCGAGTGTGTATGGCTTCGGCTACCGAAGCTCACTTCGCATTCTTCTTGGGAGGTACAGCCACAAGTGGAGATTTTGTACGGCCATCGGGCACATAGATGGATGGAGATACATGTCATTTGACACTATCTCACAGGATACATACTTGCCATTGCTTGAGGACAAGCAATTCTGACAAGGGAGGACTGTAATGTCCCCATTTTTTGAATGGTCGCCATTAGAGAACGGAAGAGTTGGTTTTCACACTCCAGGATTTTTGGTTGGAGAATCAGGGTTTGGAGATGCCTTGGTATATTTTTTTGATGGCATTGAGGTGATCCTTTCACTTAATATGTTTTTCTTCCTATGGGAGCGAACCATTTTGAGGATGGAAAACTTGTCATGCCAAGGAGATTGCCAAGAGATGACGTTGTAGCATATTCTATGACACCTTGAAAATGGGTCATGTAATATTGTTTTGATCATGTGTATGTGTGTGCCAACATTGTGAAGATCCTTTCTATACACTATTGATCGAGGACGACTTGTGGAGGGAGATAAAAATAAAATAAGGCCTATTCCTTAAGCGCATGAAGGTGGTAACTTGGAGATGGAAAAGAAGTTAAAATCAAAATCCTTAATGTAATGTCCCCTTTCCGAGAGGGTGTTAGCCTATACTTGGTTTCCGTAGGCAAACTATGGTGGTTAAGGAACTCTGGCAGTTCTTTGGTGGATTTCGGGCACTTTGGCATAAACTTACTATTTTTAGTAAGTTAGGGTTTCACCCGGATGAGGCAGTTCATGATTGGAGGCAGAGCATTTTGTCAAGACCTTTCCAATGGTCTATAATTCATAAGATTCCAAGACCGTTTGGGCTTTCATATTAAAGTCCATAAGTTATATTTATTTATTAATATTTGGACTTTAATATATTTTATGGTTACTTAGGAAAAACATAAAGTAATGCAAAAATAAGTTACATTACACATGGGCGCCCAAGGAAGAATAAAAGTGTCTTAAAATAAAATATTCTCCTTCTCTTAAAAGGAACGACCTGTTGTGACCTAATCACACATTGCCCCATTCCAAATGGGGACCCCCTTTTTTTATGCTTTCTGTCTTTCTTTTGCTTTAGGTTTAGTTTTTCTCTGAGCTTGTAGGGTTTGGTAGTGTTGTTTTGCCCAAGTCTCAACATATTCTGGCTAAGGAGTCTGTATTTTCCCATCCTAGTGCATGTCCTGAAGCCCTGAAATTGACTAAGTCTGGAATCCTAATGTTCTGAGATCCTGAAATTGACTAAGTCTGAAATCTGGTGGATCCTCAAAAATTTAGAATTTGCATGTTAAATCCCATGGATCTGACACCTATCTTAAACATCCTGGAAGTATATTTCAAAATATTTAAAGTATAGGAAATTCAATATCTAAGCATATACTTAAATTAAATATACTTCCACCCAGGATACTAAAAAAATGGCTAAATCAAAGTTGAAATCTTTGACCTTGGGCGGAAATTCCTCACCCATGAGGAGAATGCGCCTAAGATGAGCGGAAATTCCTTGCTCATTGTTGATTTTCTTATGAATCAGCATTAGGGTTAGCCAGTTCTAATGCACAGGCAGATTCAGCCAACAAAATACAGGAGGTTGCGTGAGCTCCTCCCCTTCACTTCTGGTTCTGCCGCACCAAGGGGGGTGTCCCTATTTGATAAAGATATGACCTTAACTAGCTCAATGACATAAGGATTTAACTTGACAGCAACAGGCAGAATACTCTCATGTATGGACCAAGATTTGGGTAACAAATCACAAGGTTGGCAACATTCTTGGACACATATGTCTGGTTAGGTATGAGAGCATGCAGGGGTTTCCTACTCCTACAACTAACAAGTGGAAGTATGAAATGATTTGAATTGATGTTTGGATGCAAACCTGGACCTGGTGTATAACCTCAACATAGAGCTAGATTGGTGCCTATCCAGGGCTTGGAGTCGGTAGACATACACCTGTGAATGATCAGCATGAACACAATAAAACTGGATTTCAAGGGGATTTGTGTGATATCTGCCTTACAGATACCTCCCAATACAGAGTGTTAAGTTATCTCTACTTATGGCATCCCTATTGCAGTATACCCTTCCCAATACTTAATCTGAAAACACTTTAATCTACCTTTTGAGCAGAAGTTGAAAGATCAAGCATTCAATACAGGAATTCTATATTCTAGAATACCAGACACCCCTTAGATATCTAGATTCAGAAGGACACATGCAATACTGGAGACAGAATTAACAAAACACATGCAAATACAACATTACTCATATAAAACCAATCATGAAATCAGTAGATTCATGCATGAGACACACAACAGGAGATACATAAACTCACAAGATTTTCTGCACAAAGCAACCAAAACCAATTGTATCTTATTACAGAGCCAAATGTGTCCAGTTTTCAACAACCAAAAAGAGTGACACAGTTCACAACTTATAGTAAAACTGTGTACTCAGCCAAAAATACAATAGTCAACTCAGAAAATTGCCAGGTACAATGCATCGCCAGGGGGCACCGAAGACATTCAATGCCGCCGCACAGACAGGAGGGAAGGAGCAAACAGGGTTGGGATCTGCACTGCCGCGCCAAAATCTTCTTTCTGAATCGGGTAGCTAGCATGTCTTTTCGAGCCATACCCCTGCATAATCTTGCCATTAATTTTACCAACTCGCAGCCTCGGGCGGCAGCAGTGGAAGAGTGGAGAACTCTCCATTTGAATGTTCAAAAGATAACCGTCGATCCCCAAACTTCCCGCCGAGATCTACGGCGTCAAAAAGTCCAAAAAGTCGAGGACCAATAAGAATGTGCCACGTAGGCACCCCGCGCATCCACCACTGACTAACCTAGAAATGTGAGATCAATAATCCCACATTTGTCCTGCAGAGACCACTCCAACACTTTATAAGCATGGCCACGAGCATAATAAGTGTCGAGCGTTTTGCCCCGCTCGACCCACGAACCTTCCACCAATAGCTCATCGCCCTGACCATACACCATCGGAGCAATCAAAAACCCCCTCGCCGACCTCCCGTGTCACACCAACGAAGCCTCCGCACTCCCTTGTCGGCCAGACACCAACCATCGGCGAACCTCTCGCCAGCTGGGCCGATACAAAATGTACCCCGATGACCACCACAAATCACACCCTGTCGGCGAGACCAACTACATCGACGAACACCTGATGATAGAAAAAACTTGACGATCCCCCGTCGGTGAGACCCAAACTATCGGAAAGACACCAACCCCGGCCGCCGATAGACAAAGTCTTGGCGATGGAAGAAAACACACCATCGCTACCAACATGATCGCCAAGACACATGCAAACTCATGCCGATGGACAAGAAAATTTAGGGTTCGAATGAAAAATCTGCAAATATCCAAGCTCAAACCCCTGACCAAAATGATTACTAACACTCATGAGGACAATGCGCTCCAAGAAGAAGAAATTCCTTTCCACTCAAGCAAAATGCGTCAATGAAGAAGTCCCATTGAACATTCATTTACAACTTTTGAAAATTCTCCAAGGAAAGTGAACATTTGAAGACAAGATCGGAAATTCCTCATGCACAAGGAATATGCGCCCTAGAGAAAAATCCCTCTCCACAAGGAAAATCCGCCCAAAAAAAAGAGGAAAATCCTCACTACCATGGAATTTCCGCCCAAAAGGTGGGAAATCCTACTGCAGAGGGAGAATGCACCCTAAGAAGAGAGTTCGTTGGCTTAGGGATTGGGAGTAACATTCCAATTTCAACAAATAATCCTCTGAGAGACACATCAAACCCATGGAAGATCTCATGAACAATTTGTCAAAATGCTTGGAGAATTCGTCAAGTTCATCCAAGTAAGATTGAGTGGAAATTCCTTAACCCCATGGAATTTGCGCTTCAAATAAAGGAAATTCCTTGCACCTAAGGAGAATGCGCCCTAGTGAAATTCCTCTTGATCATGCAATATGCGCTCATAGGGTTGATGATTTTGGAGTCAAAACAATGAAATTGTATCTCCTTAGTTGAAATTCATGGAAATTCATTTGAAGACCTTGAGAATTTATCTAAGTAAAAATTGCAAAAGGTGGAAAATCCATGGACTCATGGAAAATCCGCCCTGCATTGGAGAAACAATTTCATGAAGATTTCATGACCAAAACTTGAAATTTCACTACGGAACAAGTAAAAGACCAAAGGAATGCAAATGAGAAATCAAGTTGCAAAAAGGTGGAAAATCCTCACCCATGAGGAATTTGTGCCCAAGAGCGAAGGAAATTCCACTCACATGAGGAAATCCCACCCATTGTAGGTTTGCAATAGAAATGAAAAGTCTACCTCCTCACTTGAAATCCATGCAAAAACCATTTTGAAGACCTTGAAAATTCGCTAAGGCAGTAAAATTTGAAGGAAAAGATGAAAGGTCAAAATTGGAAAATCCTTATTAAAGAGGATTATGCACTCCAAAATGAGGTGGAAAATACTCACCAATGGGGATAACGTGCCCTAATGAAGATCTTATTTTGGGAGTTAAGATAATTAATTGTTTCTCTTCTTAGTCAAATTCAAAAGAAAATGCATGTGAAGACTATATGAAATGGCTTATGAAAGTTGAAAGAAATGGAAAGTTCTAAAAATTGACTAAGTGTAAATGGGGGAAAATCCTCATCAATGAGGATTATGCGCTCTAGTTTAGGTGGAAAATGCTCATTAGCAAGGAAAATGTGCCTTTCAGTCATCAATGACAACTGTCAAAGAAATCCTAATTCCATTCACCAAAGTGAAGAAAAGTGAAGTTTTAATGAAAGAATACTAAAGAGGTAGTGAAAATTTGAAGTTTGATCAAATTCCAAAAAAGAGGAAAATGATCATCAATGAGCATTATGCGCCCATCTAGAGGAGGAGCCTTACACACAAGAAAACATCTAATTCTTGCAAGTGATACCATTTTATGAGAATTTAATATGCCTAAGATTCATCATCAATCCTCAAACAACTTTTAAGAGATCTCAACATCATTCACCTAAAGGAGTAAGGGGAAATGAAAGTTTCGAAGTGAAGATGTTCAAAAGATGGAAAGTCCTCATCAATGAGGAATTTGCGCTCTCAAAATTTGATGGAAAATCCTCATCAATGAGGAATTCGTGCCCAAGGAAATTACTCATCTGGACATGTTGGAGAGAGAAATCATGAAGGGGTATGAGGATAATGCGTCATTCCCAAGTCTCCTTGTTTTGAAGAAAATTCAAACAACCTTTAAGGAAGATGATTATTTCAACAAGGTTCAATCAAGATTCCATGCAAAAAGTTTGAAATCCACCAAGGAAAGGAGAAATTTGAATGTTTGAAAATGAAAAAGTCCAAAGGGAAAAACTGGAAAATCCTCATACATGAGAAATTTGCACTCCCAAAAGAAGGAAAATCCTCATACATGAGGAATTTGAGCTCAAAATCAAGGAAAATCCAGAGCTATGAGAAATATGCGCCCATCTTGGAATTATCCCTTGCAAACCAAAATTTGTCCAAGTCAAAACCAAGATGGCCTCAAAAAGAAGGAATTGAGTTTGAATCATTTTTTTCCTTGTTGATAGTTTGAATGAATAACTTTCAATTTCTCATAAATATTAATGAATTTGACATGATGCTCTCATACTATGACTTGTAATATTCTATTTTGCAGATATCAAAGAATCCAGAGGCGAGCTAGGCACTTGTCAAGAGGAGATCATTTCAAGGAAGAAGATTTCATCGAAGGAGATTCCACATGAAGAAGATATTATCAACTTGCATCCATAGAGAAAGACTTCATCATCAGGGCAGAGGAAGAAATGCACTTCATTGCATCAAGGATTCATCACCAGAGATGATCATCAATCCACCTTGCATGTCCAAGAATCCAGCATCACAAGAGGAACATTCATCCAAAGATCCAGCAAATCCAAGAGCAATCTCTCATCTTAGCTGTCAAAATTCAAGAGCCTTCCATTTTATGCACCAGAAGATTAAGAGCGAGCATCATGAAGTCTACTCCAGGAACACACGCCTAAGTCATCTCCTCTACTTCGACATCCGTAACAAGATTCCTACACAAGAACAAGAACATCACAAAATGAGAAATGAGCATAAGCATCAAGAAAGTCCATCAATTAGATGAAGAAGTTCAAAAAATTCCCAAATTACAAGTTTGAGAAATGCTAAGTTCCAGAGGTGAAAATCCAAGTTCGAAGACTATTCCAGGAAAGATGATACAATTTGGGAAGATATTCTAGGTAGTGTGAACACAGAAAAAATTAAACCAATTTGCAAGATGTTGAGTTGGCATCACGTCATTATCATCCAATCCAAGCGCGCCACCTCGTCATGACTAGATACATTGAACTTGAGCATCCAAGATGAGGATAAGGATGGAGCTTTCTAGAATATCATGTTGTAAACATCTCATTGGTTGAAAGCAAGTTGTTGTAACAAACTGCCTTGTTGTCTCAATCTGGGCCATCGATTTGCAAATCAATCCTGGCCATTCATGTAATTTTTAGAGTCTATAAAAGGTTCACTTCTCTCATTTGAAAAGGAGGATATATTAGAAGTAGAGTTGTTGTAGGAGAGTAATTAGAGTAGAGGAAGCTCTTCGAAATCATTGAAGGGATATTGTGAAATTATTGTAAAAACACTTCCTGGATAAATACAAGCTCATTGTTGATTTTTCATGGTGATTTTGTGTGATTATGGAATGTTCGCATGGTTTCAAATTCTAGCAGATGATTGAGAAATGTTTCCAAGTAGCTTAGTAGATTAGAAGTTCATTGATATGACGGATTTATGTTGAGATATTTGATGAATTCCTTTATGTTCATACTTTTTGTGACTTGTGGCTTGCAATTCACAATGCAAAGTAGTCTAAACCTTCATGTGCTTTAGTTCGATTGTGGATGTTCATTGCGCCAGCTGTGGGTATTTGGATGCATGTTTGCAGTTTGAAAATCCTTCATTTCCCTTTGAAGATTACACTAGCTTCGTGTAGTTGTTACCCTCATGGCGAAGCGAGGCTTGGTTCAAGGAGTTTGTCTATTGAAACATCATCCATCACTTCATTGTCCTTAGAATACCTTTCTAAACCCTTTCCTTTTGCATTTTCTTTCGTATGCAGTTTGAAGTAATTTCTACTTCACAGGAAGGAGAATAACATATTTGAGTGGAGAAAGAAGCCAATTCAGCATAAGTCCCTTTGTAAGTAACAGCAATATCACTGAGTCTATCCAATTTGCAAGTCAAGAACTGACGTTAAGGAACCTTGGAGTTGTCTCAATTGATCACATTGTTTAGCATTCGAGAGACTTTATTAAAGAGAGGATAGAATACTTGGTATTTTATTCTGAGTTTGCATGTGCAAGAAAAACACATCAACACGACCTACATGGGAGAACTATAAAAGTAAAAATAAAGGCATTTCATTTCATTCACGACATATGATTTTCAAATGTATTTTGTTCTACAAGTTTGAGTGTTTGAAGAAAACCTTTCTTGGCTCTTGGTGATGAAAACCACCATCAATATCAGCTCACCGCAGGTGTGGAAGATCACCCAAGGGAGCTTTGAGGTAGTCATACTCAGTGGCTACGTTTGTGCATCAATTTCTATGCAGTTTGGTGACTTCGAGCTTTGTCACGGAGACTTTATCATTGAGAAATCTGAAGTTTCTTGTCACTACAATTATCAGCAGATATGGAGAGAGGTATTGCAGGTTATTGTAGGGATTTTGAGTGGGTTTGAAGTATTTCTGCATCCCCTATGCCAGTCGTACAATCCCAAGCCAGGCCGTACCACTTGAGGGGTTTATTTGGGAGTTTGGAGTGTTGTTTGTTGCTACTTCCTTCATCAATCTAGGAGTGGGGAAACTTCTGCTACAGGACAGCCATTTTAACGAGGGTCTTGCAGTGAGTTTTCAGTTATTGGTGGTTGTTATGAGGCTACAGCAGACCGTACCAGCATAGTAGAGCACCTACGTTGGGAGTTGATGACTTGACAAGGCTTCCATAAGGGCAATTTACCTATGATTATTGTACTCATTGGACTAGTAGTGTAAATCTGAGTTTGTTTGGGTTTTCCTAAGAGTTTTCACTCTATTTTGCGGCTGTTATATCATTTCCAGCACATGCATGTTGCTACAGCCATGCTGGTATGTTGAAACCCTCAATATCTTTGAATATTTTCATATGGGTATTGCTTCATTGTGCCTTGTAATGTATTTATAATGAAATAGAGCATCTCGGTACTTTCCTTTTCGTGTATTTTGCAATATATGTTTTGCATGCTTGTTATGCTATGGACAAAACACCAAAAACGCAACCAAGGATCAACTAAACAGCATAAAACCTTTGAAATTGTGAGAAAAAACTTACTCTAGATCAGATAACCTAAAACACAGAACAGGGAGGGTTATTACAGTGGTATCAGAGATGGTGCATCTTGCAAGCCTGTGTTGATCAATTTATATGAGTGACAGAAGAAGGGTTTACACTAGACCTACTTCACATTGGCATCCACCTGAGGTTCCAGAAGGTGAAACAGTTTCCGGTATTTTGGGCATGCACAAAAACTCTTCCAGTGGCAGTGATAGCATATCAGTTAGTATGGGGGACAGAGGATCTGATCAGCCCAAAAGCCCTAACACAAGAACAGACAGAAGATTTGATGTTACGTTGGATATGATGTCCCAACTTCTCGGAAAGTTCAACCAGGGAATCCCAATAGTTTACAACAATGCAACACCCAAGGGTGAGTTCAGTGGGTCAAACAACGACCATCGTAGATATGCAGGCCAGGGAAGTGGGCATGCAGGATAGGGTAGCGAACATGCAGGACAAGGTGGTGTGCACAACACCAGGACTACCCCAGGATTGGTTACTAGACCACTACAACCGACTTTTCTGCGCAGAGAGGAGGCATTGGTTCAACAGGAACCAGAAGTTCAACTTCCCATGGCAGATGATGTTTGAATACAACATGCAGAGTACATGACATTGGCTCCACATATTAGAGACATGCTGACATTCGACCAATACATGAATCAGAAGAGACAAAGGGGAGCTATGATGGGTCAAGGAGATTATAGAGCTAACCGAGACTACCAGCATGCATTGAGCAAAGTCTCTATGGATCGGTTTGATGGGAGTGGCAAGATCTCAGCTAGAGCTTGGGTGCAGAAATTAGATAACTACTTGACACTTAAGCCAATGTTGGAGGGCGAGGCACTTAACTTTGCCACTATACATTTGGATGGGTTAGCACATGAGTGGTGGTACCACGGATTGCTCACCCTTGGCCATGGCCTTATCACCACATACGATGAGTTCACTAACAGACTCATCGAGAGGTTTAATACCAAGGACCCAGAGTTGCAGTTCAGAGAATTGGCACAGTTGAAGCAGTGTGGGTCACTTGAGAGTTACATGTCTGAGTTCCAGAGGCTCAGTATCATGGTTCCGAGCATTTCAGAGAGGAGATTGGTAGTCCTGTTTACAAAAGGGCTTATGGAACCACCCAAGGGATGGGTTAAGGCTTTCGACCCACCTTCACTTCAGGAGACCATTAAGAAAGCAAGTATGGAGTTTGCAATGTCTAGGAAACAATTCGTCTCCAAACCTTTTCCTCCACGAAACGATAAGATGCCATCACATCATCGAGAGACCTTCCCACAGAAGAAACCAGCATCTCGTTTAGATGATGATGCACTGAATGAAAACAGGAGGAAGAAGCTATGTTTCAAATGCAAGGGTCCATGGGATCCTAATCATAATTGCCCAATGAAATGGCAGGTCAAGCAGTTGGAGTATTATTCCACTGAGGAGACAGCTTCAGAGAATGCAGCAAAGTGATAGAGAGGACAGCGATGGGGAGACTATGGTAGAGGAGGTGCAGGATGAACAAAATGCACAAGATGATGTTTTTCCGACAGGACATACTCTGCTATTCAGAAAGAGGGTTCCTTTAGGATACGGGGAGTATTGGAGGACAAAGAGTAGCCACCTTGTTGGATACAGGGACCACACATAATTTCATTGACGAGGGCCTAGCTGCATGGAGGGGACTCAAAACTGAGGAATTTGAGGGGTTCAAGGTCAGAGTAGCAGACGGATTTGTTATCACTTGCAAATGAAGGATCCCCAATCTAACCATCAGGTTGATAATTATGAGTTCCAAGCCGAATACTATGTGGTCAGTATGGGTGACATGGATGTAGTCCTTCGGATGAAGTGGCTACATATGATTGGTGAATTCTCCCTCAACTTGAGGACCATGGACATGAAGTTTGAAGTGGATGGTCAGAAACACATTTTGAGGGGAATGTCAGATGGAGGGTTGAGGACAGTGTCCATTAGTTGGATGGAGAGGATACTACGGCATGATCATCTGCAGTGGGCAGCCCAGATTCTTGTGATGCCAGAGATACCCAAGCAACAGAAATGGGAGTATCCAACAGAGATTCGGGCTTTACTATCTAAACACTCCAAAGTGTTTAGCGATATACCTCCAGGCAGACCTCCAAATAGAGGTTTTGAGCATGTCATAGAGCTGGAGCAGGGTGCCAAACCAGTGATTACAGTTCCCTACAGGCATCCTAAGAGATATAAGGATGAGATAGAGAAGGCCATTCAGGAGCTTCTCAAGATGGGACACATCAGGCCCAGTAAGAGTCCCTTCGCTTCTTCTGTTGTACTGGACGAAGAAGAAGGATGGCACACTCAAGATGTGCATTGATTATCAGGAAATAAACAAGAAGACCATCAAGAATAGGTACCCCATCCCTAGGATTGATGAGCTCATTGACGAGCTATACGGTGCATGTTCCTTCTCCAAGATAGACTTGAGGTCAGGGTACCATCAAATACTTGCACATGAGGAGGATTTGGAGAAGACAGTGTTTAGGTGCCACTATGGGCACTTTGAGTTTCTAGTTATGCCCTTCACCTTAACCAATGCATCTGCCACGTTTCAGTCTTACATGAATAAGGTATTCAGAGCACAGCTGAGAAAATTTGTTCTTATTTTCTTTGATGACATTCTTATATTCAGTAGGACTTGAGAGGATCATCTGAGGCACCTAGATGTTGTACTGGGTATACTTGAGTAGGAGTCCCTATATGCAAAAATGTCTAAATGCGAGTTTGGCATGACAGAGTTGTTATACCTTGGGCACATCATCAGTGCAGAGGGTGTACAAGTAGATCCTGAGAAGATCCAAGCTATAATAGACTGGCCGCCACCTAAGCATCTCTCTCAGCTCAAGGGATTATTTAGCCTCTGTGGATTCTACTGCATGTGAAGGGTTTTTCTCAAAAAGTTGCCCCCCTTATAGATTTGACACAGAAGGGAGCTTTCGAATGGTCAATTAGTGCTCAACAGTGCTTTGACAAGTTTAAGGAGGTTATGAGTAGTTGTCCAGTTTTGGCCATACCAAACTTCTTGAAGCCATTTGAGCTCAATCGTGATGCCTCGGGAGGAAGGCATACGGGCGGTGCTGATGCAGGACAAGCACCCCATTGCTTATGAGAGCCAAAAGTTGAGAGGTCATAAGAGGTCATGAGAGGAGTTATAGCATCTACGACAAGGAAATGTTAGCTATCATGCATGCACTAGCTAAGTTCAGGTAGTATTTCGTGGGGGGGAAATTTGTTGTCAAATCCGATCACAATAGCCTGAAGCATTTCCTTAACCAGAAGGACCTAAATGAACGGCAAGAAAAGTGGGTCAGCAAACTCCAAGCATATGACTTTGACATTGTCTTTGTCAAAGGGAAGACAAACATTGGTGCCAACGCTTTATCCAAGAGACCACACTTGTGTGCTTTAGGGGCAATTGCAGAGGACTGGAAGGATATGATCACTGCAAAATATGCAAAGGATAAGTGGGCTTCTGGGGTTATTGATGGCACTACACGTGATGACAGGTACACTATTGTAAATGACTTGATCATTTACAAGGGAAGGATTTTTCTAGAGCCAGCTTATGCTATGAAGCAGAAGATCTTCAGAGCTTTCCATGACTTACCTATGGCGGCACATCCAGGGTTCTACAAGACATACAAGCAGGTTAGAGAGAGGTTTACTTGGAAAGGCCTCAAGGATGAAGTTCAGAAGTATGTGACGGAATGTCCAGCATGCCAACAAAACAAACATGAGCATACCTTCCCATGTGGATTGTTGCAGCCCTTACCCATTCCCGAGAGGAAGTAGGATTGCATATCGATGGATTTCATTACAAGCTTGCCGAAATCCCAAGGCAGGGACTGCATCTTTGTGGTGGTTGACCGGTTGACGAAATTTGCTCACTTTTTTGCCATTTCAACCACCTATACAGCAACTCAGGTTGCTAATTTATTCTTCAGACAGGTATTCCGACTTCATGGGTTGCCTAGGAGTATTGTGAGCGACAGGCACAAAAGGTTCCTTAGCAATTTTTGGCAAGAGCTCTTCAGGTTGACAGGGACAGAGCTCACCTCTAGCATGAGCTACCACCCCAGACAGATGGACAGACTGAGATAGTTAATAAGTGGGTGGAGGGATACCTCAAAAACTATATAGCAAGGCAACAGAAGGCATGGATCAAGTGGCTCCACTTGGGGGAGTATTGCTATAACACCACTTACCATATTTCAATTCAGATGACACCATTTATGGCACTCTACGGGTACGAGGCTCCAAGCTTCTTGGACTTGTTCTTTGGGGACAGCAAAGTACCTAAGGCTAGAGACCTCTTGCAGGAAAGTCAAGACATCATGAGGTCTTTGAAAGAAAACATTCAGAAGACGCAAAACCAATAGATGCAGTACGCAGATCACCATAGGGTTGAGCGCTCTTTTGAAGTAGGTGATATGGTGTATCTCATGTTGCAACCTTACAGACAATCCACTCTTAAGAAGAGTGGTGCAGAAAAACTCAAACCACGATATTATGGACCACTTAGGATCTCCAGGAGGGTTGGAGAGGTGGCTTATGAGTTGGAATTGCCGTTTGATAGCAAGGTGCACAATGTTTTTTTTGGCTCTTGGTGACGAAAACCTTTCTGCAAGTTTGAGGATTTGAAGAAAACCTTTCTTGGCTCTTGGTGATGAAAACAACCATCAGTATCAGCTCATCGCAGGTGTGGAAGATCACTCAAGGGAGTTTTGAGGTGGTCATACTCAGTGGCTACGTTTGTGCATCAATTTCTATGCAGTTTGGTGACTTCAAGCTTTATCGCAAAGACTTTATCATTGAGAAATCTAAAGTTTCTTGTCACTACAATTATCAGCAGATATGGAGAGAGGTATTGCAGGTTATTGCAAGGATTTTGAGTGGGTTTGAAGTATTTTTGCATCCCCTCTGTTAGTCGTACAATCCCAAGCCAGGCCGTACCACTTGAGGGGTTTATTTGGGAGTTTGGAGTGTTGTTTGTTGCTGCTTCCTTCATCAATCTAGGCGTGGGGAAACTTCTAATACAGGACAGCCATTTTAACGAGGGTTTTATAGTGAGTCTTCAGTTATTGGTGGTTGTTATGAGGCTATAGTAGGTTGTACCAGCATAGTATAGCACCTACGATGGGAGTTGATGATTTGACAAGGCTTCCATAAGGGCGATTTACGTGTGATTATTGTACTCATTGGACTACTAGTGTAAATCTGAGTTTTTTTGGGTTTTCCTGAGAGTTTTCACTCTATTTTGCGGCTGTTATATCATTTCCAACACATGCATGTTGCTACAGCGATGCGCGTATGTTGAAACCCTCAATATCTTTGAATGTTTCC
This sequence comes from Cunninghamia lanceolata, assembly GCA_027924645.1. Taxonomy (NCBI): domain Eukaryota; kingdom Viridiplantae; phylum Streptophyta; class Pinopsida; order Cupressales; family Cupressaceae; genus Cunninghamia; species Cunninghamia lanceolata. Next base: position 14,409,328 of record BSBN01000219.1, on the reverse strand, counting down.
ATATGGGTATTGCTTCATTGTACTTTGTTATGCATTTATAATTAAATAGAGCATCTAGGTACTTTCCTTTTCGTGTATTTTGCAATATATGTTTTTGCATTCTTGTTATGCTATGGACACAACACCAAAAACACAAGCAGGGATCAACTAAATGGCAGAAAACATTTGAAATTGTGAGAAAAAGCTTACTCCAAATCAAATAACCTAAAACACAAAACAGGGATGGTTATTACATTTAATTTGGATTTTTGGCGCCTTGGATTCATTATGCTAGGTCGGCCCTCTTAGTGAAGGAAAATAATAAATGAAAAGTACTAAAAGTGCCTAGGTCGGCCCTATTTGAGACGGCAAAAGTTATGTATAAATATAAAATTATTTCAAGGCACTTCCAGCATCATTCACTCATTCATTCATACACACTTGGGAGTTTATCTCTTGGAGAGGACCTTGGGACAAAAACCTCAAGCATCCTAGTGGAGGATTCCATGACGGGGATCTAATTGTACTTCATTGTTTCTAGGGCAGAATTGCAGATCAGATTTGGGAGATCATCTTGAGGACTTTGCCGTCATTATTTTGCATTACTTTTGGTATGTACAACCTTGAGGTTTAGGGCAGATTTAAGTTGGGTTTGTTTGTCTTGGTCACCCATGCATTGGATGTAATTGAAGACTTATTTAATTCTGATTTTATAGCAGCAGACTTCTGGGTTTATTTCAGTCACTTATGGTTGTCTTTTGAAGTTGTTTAATAGCATATTGTATGGTGGAATTCAAATATAATATTGGAAATGTTGTTGGCAATGATATTATGGTGATTTGGCCTATTTTATTATATGCAATTGTTTAATTCTGATTTTTAGGGCAGAAGTTAGGGTTAGAGCAGAAACTAGGGCAGAAGATAGGGTTAGAGCAGAAAATTAAAGTGCTGAAAATCAGGGCAGAATATTATCATTGGAGCAGCATAACATTGGTATGTACTTTCATTGAAAAGTCAGATCAGAACTTCCATTTTGTAGCAGCAATGTCAAACTGAGAAAATCAGATTTGGTTGATTAATGCTAGATGCCCTAGAATGTGTATTTCATGGTGTAATTCATGAGGAATGTGAATTGTAATGTTTAGTATCAATTGCCACCATTATATGGTATGTTTGGATGTGCATTTGGGTGTTACGATTGCATGTTTAAGAGCAGAAAATAAAATCAGAGATTAGGGTTTTGGGCAGAAATCTAAAGTACAGAAGTTAGGGCAGATTTCAAGGTATGAAAAGTAAATCATTCCAAAAAAGTTTCATTTGGAAAGGCCATAAATCCAAATTAGCCAAAAATATCCCCATTTGGGATATTACGTAATATACAAAATACAATGGACTGTCAAGCCTACCAACAACTCTGAAAACAAAGGTCCCAAACTCATCTTGAAACTCAGTGGGAACTCTAGGATCTATATGCATCTTATTAAAGGCTTTTCTATATCTATCAACTACCTCTATGTCCAAATTTAGCATTCTTCTATTTGGCAATGCTAACATCTCAGCACAATAGTACATGGAATTCAAAGCATATGCCGAAAGTTGCAAAGGGTTTGTCATTTTATCCTGCTTCCTCTTGATATATTTGCTTGTAAAAACTTTTGAAGGGTCTAGCTCTTTTGTCATGATGATGTCTCTAATTTGTTCCATCTTTGTATATTTGCAATCATAGATGTTGCAAAATATTGGTGTATCTATGTCACAGCAGCAAATGAGGGCATCTATTAGCTCGATGAATGAAAGCAAATGGTCTACTTGAGCCCAACAATCATCATCAAGAAGGATAGTCCTGAGGCTAAGATTATTTGCTCTTTGTTTGGAATTACCTACAAACTACCCAAATATCACTAATTGTGATTTGAAAATTGGGTCAAGTGCATTGGAACAATGAGGTCAATTGGAGTTCACTTCTCAAGACTTCCACTTGTAAGAGCTTACTTTCACAAAAATGGATGATACCTCACAGATGACAACTGGCAAAGTGGATTTGAGGGTGTCAAAGGTGGCCCAAAACATCTCTATTGCCTTCAATTTAGTTTGTTGATGTAAGCCCTAACTGGAAAACTAAAATTGGCAAGCCTATCGCTTACGTAGGGGCCAACAAGCCAAATGATGCAATGAATGCTCTATTCACTCTAGTGACCTCATCATGAAGCAACAAACAAAACACTAGTAAACCGGCAAATTTGTTGTCATGTCCCCTTTCCAAGCGTAAGTTGTTGCAAGACCCCTAGCCTATTATTTTATTTCCCGTATGCTATTTGGGGTGATGCAAGGGAAATATTTTAGTAATTTAATTTAAGTTGTCTTGAAAAGTAACTTTATGTTATATTCATAAAAAGGCAACTTATGTTTTATTATTAAAAAGTTTTTAAAAAGGGAGACAAAAAGTGTCGCTATGACTGGGGTCCAAAAGTGATGTTCTTTCTAAACACTTTTAAAAAACAAAATTTTAGAGGGAAAAGGGAAAAGAATATAATAATCAATTACATTTCCTCATGAGCCTATATAACGAGGATTTGTGCACAAAAGAAAGCTTCCAATTTATCATCAAATGCTAATTTCTTGGTAATAAACAAATGTTCTTTTCTACTCTAGGACAAAAACCCTTTGGCAAAAATGAATTCAAGGATGAAAACCCTTCTATTGATATGAGTAATTCCACTCAAGGATTACAAATGTGCTGAACAGTTGTAAGAGATTTCTAGTTTATAGGTGTGCTTCAATTTGTTTCAAATTATGGAGTTGAAGGAGTTGTGTGGATTGAAGAATACATCTTTCATTTTCTTTGGCAAATCTTATCTCTGATTTTGGAGGTGTTAGTGATAGTTGTACAATTCATAGACGGTTTATACTACACCTACAACAGGTCATACCATTCCAAGCTGGTCGTACCATTCTAATTTTTTGGCGTACCATTACAAGTGCTAGTTGTACGCTTCCCAAAACAAATCATAGGTCTTTTTGGGAATAATCTTTGTTGTTTTCATTGGTCATACCACTCAATAGAGGTCATTCCTACCGGATAGAGTCTTTACCACTTCAAAGACTGGTAGTACAGTTTTCAGTGTCAGTTTCCATCTTATTCATTCGGTGTACAAGCACAAACAGGCCACCATATAGCTATAGAGGTGTTTGTACAGATTTAGGAGGTCGGGTGATCAATTATTGGTTGTTGCAGTTCATTTGAAAGTTGCTCTTCTACTGTAGCTACATTTTGCAAATTAAGGTGATGAAATTGTTCATTTTATCAGTAGTTGTAGCTTCGCTAATGGGTTGTACAATATAATATTTATGCTGCAATATTTACTAATATTTTCAAATCTTCTTGTTGTTGCAATTAGAGTTCATTTGCATAATTTAGTAGCTGAGAATAGATGCAACACTCGCCATTTAATTGCCGAGTTTTGAAAAACTCGCGGGTTTTTTTTATTGCGAGTACTACAGTCTATAGGCAAAAACTCGCTAATTTTCAGAGCCGGATTTTTCAGAAAAACTCGCAAGTCCGTGAAAAAAACTCATCCGACGGCAAAAGTGCATTTTCAGCGGCGTTTAAAGGCAATTTCTGACTCATTTTTGGTCATTTCACTTGCTCCAAATGAGAAAAAAACCCCTCCCAAGCATTTTACAGGTATTTGCAGCAATTTGGCGTCGACCAAACAAGATTTGAGGCGGATTCCAATCAAATTTGAAAGGCAAATCAGATTTCCAAGTAGGTTTTTGTTTTTTTCTTTCTCATTCTTTTTTTGAAATTTCTTCTTCATTTTTTAAGCATCTAAGTTTTAAAAACATCATGAATGTAGTATAAATGGATTTGTATTGATCAAAACAAGATTTATATTCATAAAAACAAGATTCATCACTGTTTTGTTTGCATTTTTTTCATTTTTTTTCATTTTTCTTCATTCTTCTTATTTCAATCAATTTTTTTTTTTGAAGAAAATGATTAAGTCTTAGATTAGTTTGCATTTTTAGTAATTTAGCGTAATTTGTTTATTTCTTCATTGTTTTCATATTTTTTCCAAGCCCTAGTTAATTTTTTTTTTGTTGAATCTAATTTTTTTTAACAAAATGTTTAACTTTAGAATTTATGTTAGTTTAAATTTAATCTATTAAATAGAAATCTAATTTAGGTTATTTTTTAATTTTCTATTAAAAAACTAACAACTTGTGCTTTCTCTTTGTATGTAAAGGTTAATTTATAATGGAAGATAGATATGCTTCTATATCTGGTTCAGCTCAGGCCCTGCTGCATGCATCATCATCATCATTTGTAGGCAAACGTCCTCCAGGAGCTAGAGATCTTGCGTGGAAATATGCCTATCTAGGACCGTACCCTGGCTGAGTTTTTTGCATCCAATGCGAAAATGTATACCGTGGAGGCATTAACCGCCTCAAATACCATCTTGCAGGCATCAGTCATCGTGATGCAAAGGCCTGTACTAAAACCACGGAAGAAATAAAAAGACAAATGAATGCCATACTTGCAGCTGCAGAAGAAAGAAAATTACAAAGGGAGAAGGCAAAGGCAGCCATGCAAGCATCCATAGCTTCTTCTCAAGGTGCTCCAGTTAACCTTGAGTCAGATGATGATGCACTTCAGGGCATAGTGGGCTCTCTTCGTGGTCCACGTAACCGAAGGCAACGGACCACCACCGCGAGCCCTTCATCTACTTCCAGTAGAGCACCATGATCAGCACCTACATGCACAGTAGATAGTTTTTTTGTGCCTAGAAACACACCTAGAGCACAAACTTCCTTAGAGGCAACTAGGTGGAATAAGGAGGTGCCTGAGCATGCATACATTGCTTGTGCCGATTTTTGGTATTTCAACAACATCCCTTTCAATGTGGCAAATTCTCCTTATTGGCATAATTTGGTTACTGCACTGACGGTTGCAGGAAAGGGCTTCAAGGCACCTTCTCGCACAGACTTGAATGGGAGGTTAGTTAATTTAATCTTTTAAGTTTTAAGTTTTTGATAAATTTATGTTCTTTAATTTATAGAAATTTATGATGAATTTAAGCTATTTTTTGTTTACAAACAAAATTTGTGTACTTAATTTCACTTTGTACTTGTAGGTTGCTTACAAATGCAAGAAATAGGGCAATGGCAGTGGTGGAAGACCAAAGAAATGATTGGAAAAAATATGGCTGCTCTATTCTTTCCGATGGGTGGACGGATGGTAAAAACCGCACCATCATTAATTTTTTGGTAGCTTGCAAGAATGAAGTGGTGTTCTTGAAATCAGTGGATGCCTCCAACATAGTGAAAAATGCAGAAAATTTGGCTAAAATGTTGGAGCAAGTTTGCATGGAGGTTGGGATTGAAAATATTGTGCAAATAATTACTGACAATGCAGCAGCATATGTGGCAACTGGTAGAATCCTCCAAGAGAGACACCAGACAATTTTTTGGAAACCTTGTGCAGCACATGTCCTTGACCTTCTTTTGGAGGACATAGGCAAGCTTGATTGGGTCACACCGATTGTCGAGGATGCAAGGAGGATCACAAAATTTATCTACAATCACCCTTGGGTTCTTCACATGATGAGGGATTACACCCAAGGGAAAGAGTTGGTGAGATCCAGTGTGACAAGGTTTGCAACGGTTTTCTTAACATTGCAAAGCATTCTTGGTGCATTGGCGGCTTTGCAACAAATGTTTGTGTGCCCAAAATGGACAAAGTCATCTTATGCGAATAAGCCAGAAGGAGACAGGGTTGCATGCATTGTCTTCGAAAAAGTATTTGCAAAAAGAGCTGCAAAGATTGTGCAGGTAACTTCAAAACTTCAAATTTAAATTCAAATTGAATATTTATTTATTTTTAATATGTCTTTCATTGTAAATTTGTAACTTCAATTTTTTTGCATTTTTATATTGTAGGTGTCAGAGCCCTTGGTTAGAGTCCTCCGCTCGGTAGATGGGGATAAAACCCCAATGGGGTATCTTTATGAGGCCATGGATAGGGCCAAGGAGGCTATAAGAAATTATTATAAGGGGGACAGCCTCAAATTTGATCCCATATGGGAGATTATTGATAGGAGGTGGAACAATCAACTCCACCAACCCATCCATGCAGCAGGGTACTTTTTGAACCCCCATTTCTTCCATATAGGCACCTTCTCAAATCCTACTAGAGAGGTTATGGAGGGCCTCACTTCTTGCATTCAGAGGACGACACCCCAGGCTGAGGTGGCAGACCTCATTGTTGATGAATTGCAAGCTTATAGGGAAAGAAGGGGTAGGCTCTTTTTTTCAGACCTGGCTACACGAGCAATAAACAATCAATCACCAGGTATAAAATTTCAAATTTACAAGTTACAACTATTGATAATTTCATATTTAACATATTTTGAACTTTTGACTTTCCTTTCTAAGTTTCTAACTCTTCAATATTTTTATGGTAGAGGTTTGGTGGACAAATTAGGGTGGAAATACCCCAAATCTCCAGAGATTTGCCCTCCGTGTCTTATGCCAACCATGTAGTTCATCCAATTGTGAGCGCAACTGGAGCTTATTTCAGGCCATCCACACGAAGAAGAGGAACAAGCTAGCTCAGAAATGCCTCAATGACCTTGTCTATGTGTAATATAATCTTCGGCTGCGCACAAGAAGGGTAGAGGAAATATCAGATGATCCAATTAATTTGGATGAGATAGATCCTTACAGTGCTTGGACAGTGTAAGATACCCAATTGGTACTAACTAAAGGTTTTCTTACTTAGACAAATTCACTTGCACTTACCTCTTCAACTACTTAGTCTACTAATCATCACATATGAAAAGATAACAAAGGCATCTTGCATGAATCAACTTGAACTTGGGCACTTGTATTATTACTTGATTCAATTCAATGCAAATGTCTCATTACAATGATGATTGCCCACAATGGCATAAATATACAATCTTATTCAAAGGATTACAAGAAAAGGCCTTGAAGCCTAGATGAATACAATGCTTTCAACTTCTACACAACTAGCTTTATCTCACTGGTTGATGTTGATCACTTCAATTGAACCCAATGATGTCAACTGGATGTCAACACCTCACAATGCAACAAGGGAGCATCACCTTGTCAGTTGAAGGAGCATCACCCCAACACTTGAAACTCGCAGGCCTCAAGATCACAAGCATAAAGCTTTGCAGAGAGAAAATTTGCCAAAAGATAAGATGATCAAATGAATGGGAGCTCCTCCTTGTATAGGCCTTCCAAAGGGAATGAAGGCACGTTTTCCAAGAAGCATATTTAGGAGAATAATCCTCTTGACAACTCATCCTGAATTGGCAATCTTACCCAAAGACTCTGTCACGAATCCCAATGCTATCCTTCTAACCAATGAGAATTCAAGTAGTGTAACTACCTTATCCCCCTTCTAGAAACACTTAGGCACAGTTTTAGGGTTCTTCTGACTGGGGCGCCAGCTTTGGAGGATCTCACTAGGAAGTGTGCCTAAGTCATGATTCCTCATCCTTGGATGATACCACCTTATGAGTTGAACTCCTCTGGATCCATACTCTATCATTTGATGATTTGGGATGCTCAACTTATCACTTTACATGGTAGGCGCACATTTGGAGGATTTGCAGTGGTTTTGGCGCCTAGAGATGGATTTGACACTTTTCCACAAACTTATGTAATAGATGAAACTTCTAAGTGTTGAATTGACTCTTTTGGAGAGGGCGCCCAAGAATTGCATCCCTTGAAGATGTCTCCTCTCTAGCTAGGCGCACTTTCTGTGAGTTTGTCTGGGAATTTGTGCCTAACACCTTTGTGATGATATTTTACTCTATTCAAAACTTTCAAACACTTGTTTGTAGACCTTTTGATGCTTCTTTATACAAGCGCCCATATCCAAAGTATTTAGAACCTTGTTTTAGTCCTCATCTTCTCTTAGGCGCATTTGTGGGTAGAAAAAGGTATAGATTGGCGCCTTAGGTGTTGCAAAGGAGAATTTGCGCCCTGGGGTGTTTGATGATTTATCTTACCAAGTCTTCATGAGTTGGTATCCTTAAGAGTAGCAATGCAACATACCTTGTTAAGCGCCTTGATTAGAATGTCCAAACTCACTTCCCTAACTTCATTCTTCATCTAGGCGCACATTTGGAGAATTTGACATTGGATTTGCGCCTAGAGTGTGACTTAACCAATTCTACTCATTATTTGTAAGGTCTGAGGTTTCTGGAAGTGATAGCATCTTCCTTAATGCTAGCGGCTTGACTTTGAAGGATGTTTTGATGCTCAATTTCTCTTTAGGCGCATATTTGAGGAGTTTTGACCAAAGGTGCGCCTCATCCATGAACTTGTCTTCTTTAATGATTCCACTTGAGTGGATGTCTTCTAAACTCCATCCTTAACCTTTGGTGATGCACTCTTACCCTTCCAATGACTTTCTTGCTAAGGCGCCTTCTAGGAATTGATCTTAGGCGCACTTCTGAGTCTGTGTAGGAGGGAACTAGCGCCTTGCATAAGATTCACCTTCATACATGTGGCGCTTATACTTGTAATCTTTGTGGTGAAGTAAAACACTTATCTCACCAAGCGCCCTGACTTCTTGAAGTGATATGCTTGGTATGAGACTTCTGATGGAGAAATCAACTTTTGTAACTAGAGCGCCTTCCATATTGAAGGTCATTGAGGCCTATTTTGTCCCTAGGCGCTCATTTGGGAAATTTGATGTGAAATTGGCACCTAGACTCCAAGAGTCATGCCTTAGACTAATTTGGCTTCCAGACTTAGCCAAATTTTGAGTTTCTGACTTTGTTCCTGCAAAACAATAAGATTTAGTCAAAAACCAATTCATTCCCTCATCATTTAGAATTAGCCTCCGGGAATGAGAAGTAGGCTAATCCAAGTTCCATTTGGTGTTCAAGCTGGAAACAGGGACATGACAGACAGGGCGGGATGAGCAACCTTCATTGTTTTCTAAGGATGAGATCTATGATTTGGAGAGACAGGCAATGGAGGAGGGGGTTGCCGCTGGAATCGATGGATTGGGATTCTCATTGGATGACATTGAGGATGAGGAGGATCGAGAGGATCAGGAGACATTACCACCAGGACCACTACCAGCATCTACATCCAGGATGGAGGTTGAGCCACGATCTGTCATGCCGAGGATGGAGGAGCCACAGCAAATTCCTAGGACTAGACCCTCTAGTTCTACCACTCCCTAGTTTTCAATAGACTTGGGAAGAGGAAGATGTAGTATTTTACTATTTAGTATTTACTTTCAATTTTACAAAAACAATTTGCTATTTCCATTTTGTTTCAGACTATTAGTATCGGCGCATTCCACATGAGGATGCCATTTTGTACCTAGTTTGCTTTGAAATTAATCAAATACAACTAGACTTAGCTTGTTTCTCATTTATTGACTCATTGGATGCATCTAATGATTGAATTTTGCAAAAAAATGCGTTTTTAATGAAATTTAAACAATTTTTTAAGTTGCTGAGTTTTTCTGAGTTTTTTGCAAAGTTTTTGCCGAGTCGAGTTTTTCAGGCTTGGCAAGTTTTTGCTTTTGGTGAGTTTTTCAACTATGGGGCCCGCCTGAGATTATCTTCAATTTGTGAGCATTTCCAACACTAATAGATTATGCTTATTTTGTACAATTCTATGTAGTTTACCGCCAAAAATGATAACTTATGTAATAGATTTCAATATTGTAAGTCTGGATGGCTATACCACCAAGACAATTAGTTATCTATTTCATTTCCAATTATTGCATGGATTATAGAGTTGTGCGACTTTCCACCAATAAGTTAGTGTCCCAATCACCGTATACTCTCACCTTGCCCACATTGGGATCTTAGTGATCACAAAGTGTGAGGTATTAGAATATAAGGCTTACCTTTGTAATAAAGTCACCATAGTGACTTAAGTGATTTGTTATTTCCTTTTTAGTATTTAGGGTCTAGTCATGTCATGCTTATCCGTCTGTCATGTTTATTCAATTACATCTTCTAAACTCTATATAAGGAGATGAACCTCATTGCCATCGGTATCCTTATATCTAATAGAAAAATATCATATTCTATTTCTTTTAATACTGTGACCTATTTGTTTTTATAACATGGTACCAAAACAAGGGGTCATGTGAAATGGAGCCGTATAGAATTGAAGGTTTGAAAATCACAATTTTTTTCAAGGAATTGCGTTGGATTGTTTATTGTTAAAAATCATGTAACGGTTTTAGTAAAATTCAAGGGTTTTCGAAGATATTCAGGCAGATTTTTCTATCCAAATCTCACTATTTTTTCTGTGTAAATAATGAATTGGAGATGGTGGAAATCGCGTTCAATTTTAACAAGGAAAATCACCAACGGATTTTTGTTGAATCGCAACTATATTTTTATTATTAATCGTCCCAAGTTTTTCTTCAAAACTCACACAAGGGTTTGCTTATTAATCAACTGGTAGCTACGTTGAATTCTTCTACAAAACCATGTCCAAATCCATCCAAACATCGCAAGTTTTTGTTCAAAAAATCACATATTTTTTGTGTTTAAAAATCGCAACAAAACTTTTTTGTGAAAATCAAAGTTTTTCTGTTGTTTTCTACAGCCCGCATCTAGGGCACTTCAAATCTACAATGGCTACGGTTTACAAACCCGTAGCTAAGGTTTTTTGGCCGATTTGTACGATAGGGCACGTGATTTGCCCATTTAAGGGCTCAAAGGTTCACCTTTTTTAGGTTATTAGTGGAAGGGTTTGCAGGTTGTTCACAAGATAGGGCTTTGGAAATACAATTCAAAGAAGATGTTCTTCAAAGCTTGAGCTCTAGTGAAGTACTTACTGTTATAAGTGGTTGTAGCTACAACCATGGCTGTTGCGGCTTCTTTTGTGCATAATATCAGTTCTCACCCAATCTTGGGTTGTATTTTGGAAGTTACTAACATTGAGAATCCTATTACGGGTGCAAAAGCCTTGCTTCTCATGTCTATTCGAAGGATATCTGGATTTGAGCAATCATCAAGTACGGACATTAGAGTTCTAGAGGACTAAGAAAGTTTGCCCTTCGGGGGTTTGAAGGCCAAGATATCATTCTTGGGTCTTGACAATGTAGGGAAGACCACTTTGGTGCATATGCTTAAAGATGAGAGATTAGTATAGCACCAACGTACACAATATCCCACATCTGAGGAACTCAGTATTTAGAAAATCAAGTTCAAGACTTTTGATTTAGGTAGGCCACCAAAATGCCAGGAGATCCTGGAAAGATTGTTATGCCAAGGTGAATGATGAATTGCACATATTTTAAGAAGCATTTTTTTTTAAGACAAGAAGGGATCTTCTGTAGATAAAGCTCAATATCGATGGTTGCCCAGATAGTTTGAGAGTCTATGGATCTTGGGAGTCATACCCTTACGAGGGTTATGAGACAACTTGATGGAACATTGTGGATGTTGCTCAATATGGATTATTGTCCAATTATTCAGGAGATTCCTGATTCAAGAGTTCAGGAAGGTGGTATTCTAGGAACCTTGGAATTTAGCTCGGGAGTTACACCTTTATGAGAGTTATGAGGCAACTTGATGGAGCTCTACCTGGTCTAAGCATTGTTTTCAAAGAAAATCTTCTGAAGAATACATGGTGTGAAGGATTCATGGATCTGAGTGTTTTCAGTTTGGTTGGCATTATGTTTGTATGCTTTCTTTTTAGTGCAATAAGCCTTAAGAGGGGGTATTAGAATATAAGGCTTACTTTTGTAATAAAGTCACTGTAGTGACTTAAGTGATTTGTTATTTCCCTTTTAGTATTTAGGGCCTAGTCGTGTCATGCTTCTCCATTTGTCATGTTTATCTAGTTACATCTTCCAAACTCTATATAAGGAGATGAACCTCATTGTAATCAATATCCTAATACCTAATGGAATAATATCTTATTCTATTTCTTTTAATATTGTGGCCTATTCATTTTTAAAACATGAGGGTTTATGCATTCTCATCATAAAACTGTAAAAAGTCCAAAAAAAAATCAGTTTGGGTCATTACATTTGCACTATAACAAACAAAGTGTGGAAGATGAAGGGTTTTAGATGTTGAATTGGTTCATTGGATGTCCTTTTCACTTCCTAGGCACCATGGAAGAGTAGATGAGGTCTATAACTTGTGAAAATTTATGGTTGCACAAGTTGGCTCTGTAGACAAACTTCATTTCTATGCTCATTTGGTGGATTTGGATTGAAAAGTCAAGGTTTTCACTATTGTAAGAGGTAGGGCAAGTGTGAAAAGGCTTGTATATGTTGTTGTAAGTCTCAATGAACTTATATGCTAATGTTATACTTGAACAAACATCTGAGATAGTGGCATGACATACATATGCATACTCTTCCTAGATTTTTTTCACCCATCTTTGGTTTTCTCCAACTGAAACTTGGAGTTTGCTCTTCTTTTGATGTGTGTTTGATCCCTGTTCTTGTCGTATTCCATGATGACATCAGTTCTGAGCATAATAGTACTATTGTGATGTTTAGACTGAAGTGTATTACAACAGTAGTTAGTAGATTTACACTGTAGAGCTAGCAAAGTGTCATTGTTGATAAGGACTTGAGGAATAGCCTCAGTCTTTTACGAATCAGGTGGTATCAGAGCTATGTAGATCAGCAAATTGAGGTTATGGATGTGGTTTGCAATCTACTCGATCAAATGGAAGTGATAATCTTACTTTGTACAAACCCAAAATTGGCTCGAGAGATGGATAAAAGCTACGAAATCAATGGCAAGGGATAAAGAAGATGGTGAGGCCTATTTCAAAAAATTAGAAGCTGATGTTGCGAGAATGTGCAGTTCAGAGTACAAAATTGATGGGTTGGAGAGCATCATGCTGGCTATAACAGGGAAAAATGGAATGGCCAGAAAAATCTGAAACTAAACAAGGACAGTCTTCAGAAGGGAGTTTGTTCAAAGTTGAAGCTAAAATAGACATTCAGCTCTACGATGGAGAGATAAGTGCTGATGAACTTGACCAATGGATCTCCCAAATGGAAGTCTCCCTCAGCCTTCATTAACTCTAACCCCACCAACAAACATTGTTTGCTAGGCTCAAGCTCACCAGTCATGCATTGACATGGTATGAGAATAATGCATTGTCCTTGGAGTGTAGGAAAATTGTTCCCACATCCAATGGGGAAGATTTCAAAGGGCCTCCCAAGAAGCAAGTGTATCAATTTGCCATGAGGAGCATGTGATGCAATGACACTATCTCCAGCACAGGCAAGGCCAAAATGTATAAGACTACTCAAGTGAATTCTGGAAGAGGGTGATTCAATTGGGAAAGGACGTCATGGATAAAAAGTGCTGATGAAATACAATAAAGGGTTGTTTGGGCAGCTCAAGAGGCTTGTAGTCATGGAAAAACCCCAAGACATTGACGAAGCGTGTGCCCAAGCACATTATCTTGAACTCAACAAGAATAAAACCTTTCCATTCAAGCAAAAGAACAAGGAAAAATGGGGGCAGCAGCATGGTGGAGGAAAGTACAAGGACGAAGACCAAGGGAAGTCTAATAAGAAGGCCAATACATCAGTCCAAAGAAGTGCAAAGGGAAAGAGAATGGCAAACTCTATCATTCACTTTGCAATAAGGACACTCACTCAAATGAGAGGTGTTGGAAACTAAACCAGAATTTGTGCCTTCATGGAGAAAGAATAAGAAGGATTCAAACTCAACCTTTGTGAACAAAGGCAAGGAAATCAATTGAGACTCTGCTCCAGATGAGAGGATTTCTTGAGGGGTGTGAAAGGATGCTTGGTAGTTGGTGAGAATTGGAATGCCAAAGAAGAGGAACTCACAAAGTTCTCATATCAAAATCCGGATTAAGGACAAAAAGGTGGATTCATTGTTTGACACTTGCTCTCAAGCAAACCTCATTTCTCAAAAACATGTTGGTGAGTTTGGATTGCAGATCATGGATCAACCTCAGCCCTATTCACTTGGTTGACTCAAGCAAGGAGTGGATAGTTCAGTCAAGAAACAATGTAAGTTGTCATTTTGCATAGGGACAAATTTTAGAGATGAAATTTTGGTTGATGTCATTCATGTTGATGTATTTATACATGAGAGATGCCATATACTTCCGTAGGCCTAACCAATATAGGCTTATGCTAAATGGGGAAACTTACACCTCGAATGCATTAGTGAAGAAAACAAAAATAAACATGGTAATACTTCTCAAGCTACACGGTCATACGGAAGTATATGGCAAATCAGATTGTAACTCAAATGGTAACGTTCAATTAATATGGAAAAGGGCTTCTTTTCATTCAAACAGCCATACATGACTCCTCTCCTATTTCCCCGCATCCACTCTCTGGTCCAATGCTACACACACTTCTACTAAGTTCTATGGAATTTAAGAAGGCTCATTGTCACTATAGAGTATTAATCATACAAGTAGGCCCTTGGTAACCTCCTTCACCTCATCAAACTAGTTGGAGGAATCCTTAAAAGGTGTTGTAATTACTCTTACCACTTAGTCATGTTACTCAACTCATGAAGGTTTGAGCTCCACAAGTCTACCAACTCCAATAGTCAAGTAAACAAGTAGCATGTGTCATTTGTGTTTGCAAATCTTGCAAGCCTGATTTACAACATGCCATGTCAAGTTTTGACTTTGGTCATCTATAATTTTTCTTTTTCTTTTTAAGTTTTTAACATATATTCTTCTAATTATCAAAACAATATTTACTTCAAAATGTCTAGAGTTTGTGCAGATTTCAATGTCTTCGTTTTGCTTACTCTTCTATTGCACATGTTATAATTTAGCTGTGGGAGTGCTTACTTGATCTTACCAGTTATATATGGCATCTCTTGTCCCGTGAAGTATCAATAAAAAACTGTTGCATTCATTATTTATTTTGTTCTCTCTTCACAAGCAGTTTCCGAAGTACCTCCCTCCTCTTCTCATACTGGCTGTGGTTGATCTGTTCCTCTGCATAGAGTGATGTGGGGTGTTTATGAGGGCATAGTGTTCGGCAATAGATAAAAGAGCATAAGAGTTTAAAATAAGGGTATTTAGGAAAATACAAAGAATGATAAAGGGCTTTGGGTAGAGTATAAGCATTAAATAATAATTAAAAAGCATACTGTAAAAGTTTTGCTCCTAGGCGTGGAGTGTAAGTTTGTCATTAGAAAAAAAATGATTTAGGTTAAAATAAGACTCAGCATATCTGATTGATTGAGAACAGTACCTATGAGAGTTAAACATGTTTAACCATAGGCAAAACATCTTGGCAAAAATGTGGGTAACATCAGTACTTGACCTAAGGGGTTAAGGTTGTCAAGAGCTACAACTCCTTGTATTAACTTAAATACAAGTGGCTTTTGAGGCATTGGTGTCTTCTTTGATCAGTTCATCAACAAATTGATATAATTTCCTTCAAGTTATAGTTGAGTAATAGATAGCAATTGAACAAGGTTCAACAAAAACATTCTGCACAGTTATAATATTCAGGCCAATGTACTCATTATAGGTTGCCATCTTGATCCCTGGCTAGAACAAAAAGTGCCGCTAGCAACTTGATTTTTTTTCTTTTGTCCAATTACCTACTTTGGCCACTTGTGAGTGTTAATATAAGTTCTTTCGTTCTACTCTAATCGTTCTTGATTTAACCGAAGTGGCAAGTCTCAATTCAAATCAAACCCCTGAAAACTATCATAAAATACATTTCTCGTGTCAATATTATCTATAATTCTAAAACCTTACAAGAGATTGCCTTGTGAAGTGACTTCACAACAATTATAATCTGCTGTTTTGTATACCAAATTTATGCTCTCCATTCTTTGCAATATGGGAAATGCAGTCAAGAGAATAATTAACATTACTCAGAAACCACAAATCAAGAGGACCGAGCACTTAATGTACCTTTTCAGCAGACCAAAGTCCTTTTGAAAACCATTTTTTAGATACTACATTACAGGTGCAATGCATTTCCTTTGGTGCTTCTTTTTACAATGTAACCAAATGAACCACCCATACAAGCTTCTGCCACAGATATACAACTACATCATAATTCTTCCTCCCACGTCATGGGAAATCACAGCAGAACAGTATACATTTTATAAGCATGAAAAAATTTATGACTATTTTTTTAATATAGAGGAATCAGCATTAGCCGACACCCCATTTCTGAGGTCCTAATAATGGAGCCCCTATAACCTCCGGCCGCATGAGCAGCCCTTACTCATGCAGTGGTTGAAGCTGGGGATTCAAACCTGTGACCATTATCTGTGTCTTTCAACGGCTTAACCATCAAGCCTACACCCCGTGGGCTACTTATGACTCTACTTTGAATTACCTTTTTTTAATTAATTTCCAAGCCAAACAAAATAAACAAGCAGAATTCTCAAATAACCTTCTTTTTCAGGAAATAACTTTCACGCAAATAATGTAGACGATCATGTCAAAAAACTCACCTCCTGTGAGAAATCTTTCGATAAAGTATTTGGGCACCACGTTTCACGTCGGTTATTCTGCAACGCAAAAATATATGACTTGAATGGATCAGAAAGGAACTTTTTGTTGTGTGCACAATTTAGTTATACGTTTATTCTGCCTGTTATTCTGTAATACTAAATAGATAGCTTATATCAAATCTAAACAGCAGATTTTGTTAAATGTTATCGATCTATTTCTCTTATTCCAAACAGAACAAATTTTAAAATTTATCAGCCAACACTAGAAAGATGCCCTTTTTTTAAACAGCTTTAAACATATAGAAAGACACTTCTAAGTCTCAAGACTAACAAAGTGAGAAGAAATAAATTGATCAGAAATCTACTCTGCACTTCCTTCCTTAGAGGAAATGCAGTTGCAAATATTTTCATTTTTGCATAAATTCTTACTTGTATTTAAAATTAATTTTAAACCCATGGATCTAGACATAATGAAGCAAGTTGAGGAAACCTTTTTAGCACACTTCTCTCTGTCATCCATAGCTGAATACAAAACTATCGTACTCAAGTTCTCAATTCTTTGAGCTTGCTCCTTTAATTGGCGTTCACGTTCAGCCTGTACTCTCTTCTCTTCCTGTAACTCTAAAGCAATGCGCTCCCTCTCCAACTCACTCTTAAATAAACATTTTTACCAAGAACACGTCACTTTAGCTTACTGAAAACAGAAACTTCAACCATGAAATTCTCAAAGACAAATTTTAAAATAATGTCAGCTTGCACCTGCAACAGTGTGTTGCGCAGGTTCAATATTTCTTCTGGCAAATACTCTGAATGAGATTCCTGCAAAATACCATTAGTCATCTGTAAGATGTTATCTACCCATTCCGCATACAATATTCGAAGTATTGCAATGACCATATAGATGTAAAGCAACAACCAGCAACTTTGCACGTAGATCTTCAATCTCCTTTTTCTGCCTCTTTAATAGTGCAGCATCTGTCAAGACCTATAGCCCAAAAAAATATTACAAAACCTTAGGTGACATCAACTGCAGAAAAACTTGCCAAGTACCACCAAATATTTCGGTAAGAAATTTCTAATTCTCCAGACTAGCATCTCATAAAAAACTTGCAGCTCTGAGGGATGGAATAAACATTATGTGATTGAAATAACAGTGAAGTCGTGAGTAAAAGCAAAAAACACCTCATTGACTTTAGCACAGTTTGTGACACGTAATGCTCTGCTTGCAAACTGAAGCGTCCCTTTAGTTTCATCAACATGAATCTACAATTTAAATAACAAGTTAAAATAAACAATTTTGTTGAACTAGAGTAAACAGTAGATGAAAAAGATGTAATTTATTGTAGCTGTGCTTCAAACAATAAACAGAAACCCAACTAAAATGAATAAATCATAATAAAATGTGGACATGTGCATACACAAAGAGGGATCAATTTATAGTTTACTAAAAATATATCATTACACAACATACAAATCTTAGATTTTAGAGGCTTCCAGATCAATATTGCCTTGCATAAAATGCATCATATGAAAATACTTTAAGAGAGATGCAAATTACATAAACTGTGATATCCCTGATGGATATTGGCTTAAACACCGATCATACTCTAGTTATCTGTTTCACAATCTTAGTATTTTGATTCACACTCAGGTTGTAGATATATATAGAATGATTCAAATTAAAGATTTGAATGTGATGTGTTATTATCAATCTCTGAAACTATTCAAATCTGTTTGTCAAAATCAGAACTTAATGTATGTCAAATTCATCTATTATTGGAATCAGATTTACACGTCAACTCAATTACAGACTTATGACACTGCTGTTATAGAACATACCAAATATGAAGTTAAAACACTTATTGATTGCCAAGATGACTGTGAATGATACTGTACTGGATCAGATGATTAAACAAACTGCAAATTATGTGGAGTGCTGTCAAAGTCGATTCTTCTGGAAATCGGATGTGATGTTCCTTAGTGGTTGATTGAATTTTATATTGCAACTTAACCAAGAATACTTGCAAACAATTAACCCACTCAAATGAAATTGAACAAGTGTAAATATACTTCAATGAAACCCAACTCAAAGTGCTTTATTCCTTGTTGAGAAATTATACAATTACAATCAATAGTTTGCTGTCCACTGTGACAGTGACATACAGAAATCAAATCAGACTTCTTGTCTATTACAAATAGCCTCAAATATCGAATTTACTGATAACCCAATAATGAAGGATTATTGCCAAGTTGTTGTCAATTGATTTCAGCTCTTGATAGCCCTTAAAACACCTCCGAAGGGAACTATAATATGACTGTAGGACTGTTGCAAAGGTCTGATATAAAACAGCCAATAAGAAGGTTCTCTAATGAATATCAGTCCTCCAATTACTGTTCCTGAGCAACTGCAAATGTCTGAAGTACTGATCAGCAAGAAGTGTATCTTCTAATAATGATAAAACCCCTCTTCAAAGCTTGAGCGAATGGCATAAGCAAGGAACTTCAATGATGGCAATCTCTCCCAACACCTAATAGATTTCTGAATACCTGCAAATTGAAATCAATGGTGAAATTAGAGCAATATCACCTCTTAAAACATAGGGGATCATCTCCCTATGGGCAAGGGCACATCTCCTTGCGAATAAGCATGAAAATCGGAATCTTCAAGCTAGAATTGAATAGGAAAAACATACCAAATCAGTCATGTCCTCAAATGTCATGAGCTCCTCTATGTATCCTTAGCTTTCATGGCCGATTGGGCTTGTGCATTGGTAGGAGTGATCTTTCATGGGCAAGCGTCACCTTTCTTGGAATAGAGATTTGAATGAAATGCCAAGTTTATGAACAATATTCAATATTCGATTATTCATTTAAAAACTTGCAAAGCAATTTTAAATGAATACAACTAGTAAATCGATCCTCAAGGCAATTGGATCTCCTTCTCCATGAAATCGCTATCTTGTTTCAAATAGGCCTAGCATAGGCAAATGTGACTTGGCCGATTTTCCTCATGTCTCTATCCTTGGCGAATTCTCCTATGACGATCTTCTTTGAGACTTGGACGTTTTTTCCTTTAGCATTGGCGAACCCCATAGGATGGCGTGAAATCCTTGTTGAATGCATAGACAAATCAACATGGGCAAATGACAATGTGCATTGATCTTTCTTGGTGAATTCCTCTTTACATAGGCGAAAGTGCTTAGCTTGGGCGAATGATGTATTTGGAACCGCCTATGATTGTGGGTTTGGCCGAATACCTTTATGGAGT
This sequence comes from Cunninghamia lanceolata, assembly GCA_027924645.1. NCBI lineage: Eukaryota > Viridiplantae > Streptophyta > Pinopsida > Cupressales > Cupressaceae > Cunninghamia > Cunninghamia lanceolata. Next base: position 14,389,609 of record BSBN01000219.1, on the reverse strand, counting down.
CCCTTGTTTCATAATGCAGATAGATTCTACCATTCGCACCCCTTAGGAATGCAACCTTCCTTGGACGAATCACCATCCTTCGTAAATGGAATTTGATATCCCCTTCCTCCTTGGCCGAGTGCTTCCAAGATAGCCGTTTGGGTTCTTTTGTTCCATAATTTGAATTTGAATTATATTCCCTCCAATTATCCTATGCCAGCGTTTGCAGATGTTTGCTTTGTCTTTTCAATAGCTTAGACTTATGCTTGGACCTATTTAGGCGAATGACCCCCTTCTTGAACTTTGCTTTCAACCGTTGGGCTCTTATGATGGCCGATGCCCCTTTTGAATTTGCCTTTGATCACCTTTTGGTCTGGACCTATTTCTTCAACACACTTAACACCAATTGTCAATAGGTCCTATCTAAGAGTAGATTAGAGAAAATGTAATTAAAGATTTCATTTTCCCTTTAACAATTTGGCCTTTTATTAATTTGGCCCCTCAATTATAGGTCCTACCCCCCTGAATATGGGAATTTACATTAGGAATTGCAATTCCACATGATGAAGCCCTTATGATTTTGGCTTACATGAAAAATACAATGGATATTACTTAAACAAAATCATCTCCATTCCCTTACCATGTGTTTTAGCCTACGGGAATGATGAATAGGCTAAACACTTTATACCATTTAGTGATCACTCCGGAAATGAGGACATGACATCGAAGTACAATGACCACACCTATGCCCATGCCTTCACTACACAAAATGCAATCCTCAAGGTGTCTCAAACTAGAATGATGATCAATTATGGCAGCGTCTTTGGATTCTATGCGTTAGGTGGATATCAAGGGTCCAAAAACTCAAAATGATGCTATGTATCATAGTCGCGTCTTCCAATCTTCCAAGACCAAAGTGCATAATAATTCATAAACTTGCAAGTGACAGCGCTCATATAACAATTGCCTTTGATAATCTTTGATGATCAATGCTTAGAGTGCCCCTCGTGATCTCCCTGTTGAAGTCGGCGCCACAGTTGTTCCACACTTATATCAGATGCTTCTCTTAACATTCCACAATCTTCATGCCTGCGAAGACTTCAAACTAACACTCAGAGATGATACAACATCTGATCGCTGCAAATTCTATAGATTGATCTTTGAATATGATGAAGTCTCCATACCCAGAGCGGCGTTACAAACCATTGGCAGACTTTATATAATTTGCACGATTAATACAGAAGTCATCAAACACGATCAAAACTGGCGCTCAAATGATGTGCAATCATGATAGTCTTCAATGATACCTACGATGGTTGTGATCTCCTTTATGGCGGTTGCTGGCACTGGATTTGTCAATCACAAACTACCTTAATGATATTCATTGGTCATTCAATACCAAGACTCCCCTGATGAGTGTCTCTAAAGTAAATCGCTGCCACACAACAAAGAATATCTGAACAATACTAAGTCTTCTAGCTGGTGCGATTCCCACTTGGAAGCCTGATTGCCTTCAATCCACAAACACAGTCTTAATATTACATGCGTTGATTGATATTAATCAAACAAAGCTTGTGTCATAATGTCATGTCCCCAATTTTGGAGTAACTTAAAATTGTTTTAATTGTAAATTAATTTTGTAAAGTATTTTATTTACTTTATAAAATTAATATTTTATTTAAGTTACTAAGTTAGTAGTACTACACTTTATTAAAAAGTGTTGTGAACAAGCATTTAAAAAGTACAAATGCAAGCATTTAATAAAGTTCATGTAAAAGCATTTAAAATGCTTTGGTCTGATGTGTACATATAAACTCTCATTTAATAAAATTAGGCTGGACGTAATTAATGTAATGGCTTTATAAGCAAGCTTGAGAGTCATTTGAAGTCATGTCTAAATGTCTAAATGTCTAAATGTTTTTCAGATACTTGGTTTTGGGTTTTTGTCTTTTGACAAATTGTATTCAGCTCATGTCAAAGTGATGTTCCCTTGCATTTGCAGAAATCGGTTTGGTGATGTTCCCTTACCGTCATTGAGGTGAAGTTATTTCAGACTTCACAATTGTGCTTCAAAGTGTGTTCCAGGTTTTCAGTGGATTTATTTTTGAATAATGAGAAGATATATTATGCAGATTTGATGGTTTTATTCATATCATTGTTCAAACATTTCTTCTGCATATATTTTATAATAAGGTAGTTGGTGGTTTATGAAAAGTAAAATGTTGTTATCTAATTAACCAATGTTGGCTGTAAGGAGACAATATCTGACAGTATTCTGCAGACTTCAATAGTGGACGGTGGGCCCCATATTATATGAAGGATGTGAATGTTTTAAGGAATGCATATATTATATAATTCGTGGGTTTTTTTTGAACAAGGAGTAAGTAGAATTTTGTCTTTGAATGTGAGATGGACTGCAACCTTCAAGGGGACAAAACTCTGACATAAACTTATTTTTGTCTCTTCCATGAGATGTGGGACCCACACTTAGTTCTAAAGTATTTTGTTTTCTTGTGCATACTCTTCTGAATTGAACGCACCATTTGCAGCTAAGAGACCATACTTTACAGTTCTGGGCAGAGTTTGGAACATTTCAGTTGTATACAGAAATTCTGGGCCTGATTTGTGTGTTAATTCAGCTTGTTGCAGCAGATCAGATGTTCTGGGTTTTTACATAATAAATCTACTTCAACCCACAGTGGCCAACGATCTACAATTAGAGTACAATACTTGCATTTTATCATACAAAAAGTCTGAATTGCTACAGCACCCTTGTCACCATCATTTGCATTGTATTTGATCCTCTTTTTGGTATGATGTGATGCCACACTCATTTTTGTTGTAGCAGCAGTGAATTTGATGAAATTGGAGAAGAGAACAATCTGAATTTTCATAACAGTGAAGTCTGAACTTAATTTGTCTTCAATGAATTATGTATTTCCTGTTATAATTCCACATCGTTAAGGTTGCAAGTATATATTGTGCTATCATTCATTTTGCATATGTTCGTTCTTGATTCATGACTTCAGGGAGAGATAATTGAAAGGTACAAACAAGAAATCAGAATATTTGTCCTAATACAAGAAATCAGAATATCTGTCCTAGGGTTTGAACTTCAAATTGCAAGTTTCAGAGAACTTGTTTGCAATCTTAGAACGGGATATTAAAGTGGTATCAGAGCTATATACAGAATCATAGCCAATATCCATCAGGGATATTACAGTGGTATCAGAGCTATATACAGAATCATAGCCAATATCCATCAGGGATATTACAGTGGTATCAGAGCATTCAAAATTTCAGTCCAATATCCATTAGGGATATAACAGTGGTATCAGAGCCATAGACCTGCCAGCCTGTGAGTCAGAGCCATGATCTTGCCAGCCTATGAGTCAGAGCCTCCATCCTGCCAGCCTATGGGTTTGTTTTGAAGGAAGAGCTGAAGCCATGAATATAAGAAGAACACCTACAGTTGACAAATCTACAGAAGAAAAATTGACAGCCTTGATAAACAAGTATGATGCTCTTCCTATGTATGTGCAGAACAGAATCAGTTTTAATGATTACATGAAGTTCAAGTGTTCGTAGTATAATGAAGACTCATTGGATAGTGATGAAGAGTATGAGGATTCAAGTACACTTCAGCCACATATTGAAGAAAAACACATGGTAGTTGAAGACAAATCAGCTATGTTGGATGAAGGTATGGTTCTTCATGAAGAGACTAACATTGTTGATGATCATATATTTGAGAGTGAACTTGAGATCATGATCAATCATGAAGGGCATACCATTGGTGTTCAATCATACATGCAAGGACAAGACATAGTCTTTGTCACAAAGATTATCCATGAGGAAGAAGATTCACATGAAGAACTCATGACACTTCATGATGATAAAGAGGACATGATCAACCATGAAGAATGTGATTCACATGAAGAAGACATAGGTGATGCATATGAAGTTTCTTGCTTTGGATCAGCATTTGATGAAGAAAAGTGGCTGGACAAAAAGTACACTTTCAGCAATCAGATCAGCATACAGAAAGTTTTCATCAGAATTTTATTGAAGCTCTTTCAAGGGTGTTTTGTGTCCATTTGATAGCCACCATCATTCTAGAAGCTTTGGGTTATATTTGTATGCAAAGTTTGATGTATTTGGGCTTCAAATTGACTTGTAATTAAGTCTGATATAAAATCAGACATGGACTGAAATAAATTCCAGCCACTTGACATTTCATGTTTCATTTTCATATGTGCAAAGTTGATGTGAGTTTGATGTGCTACAATTCCTTATTCATTTGGTGAAGTTATTTAATTGAAGTGTGCAAGAAATCTTATCTAAATTTGCAAAAAAAAATTCAGTCATTTTTAGAAGGGTATTTTACAGTGGTATCAGAGCATTCATAATTTCATAACAAGATCCATCCGGGATATTACAGTGGTATCAGAGCATTCAAAATTTCAGTCCAATATCCATTAGGGATATTACACATAAATCTCAAATCCACAATCTCTTGACAAATGCATTCGGACTTCTTTTTAATATCAAACTCTTTCTAAACTCCAAGGCGATGCTATGATTCCTTATCAATAAACAAGTTGAAAGATACACCTAGACGGGGTCCACAAAACACCATCAAAGAAAATTTGCAGGAATGAGTCAGAGATTCTCTCCCTTTTACCAAGCAAGCTTAATTAATTAACAAACTAAAATCTCTTACTTTCAATACTCCACAAAATATCTTATATAAATCTGAGACACATATATATCGATCACAATTTGCAAATTTATATTTATTTATAAATCAATAAATTTGCACAAACTCTCTGCCAGAGAATACATTCATATCTTCAAATTATTCAGCAATGTCTTCAAACCAAGATCTTCAATGAAACTTTACAAACGGTTTCCACCAAATGACAAAAACCCAACAATCGAACCAAAGACACTTTGAAGCTCAGTTGTGAAATCTGAGATGATTTCACCTCAACAATTCACCAAGGGTCATCTCCTCGGCTCAACAAATGCAAGGGGCCATCATCTTGACAACGGCTGAATACAACTTGACAAAAGTCAAAAACCAAAACATACAAACATCTAGAACATATCGAACAATGACTCTCAGCATCCCTTTTAAACTTTCATCAATTAGGAAAGGCCCTAATTTTATTAAATGAAAGTTTAAGTGTACACAGTCACACTTAACAATATTAAATGCTTTGACATGACCCTTTTTAAATGTGTGTACCATAATACTTTATTTAATAAAGTATTTTTCAAGTAACTTAATAAAATATTAATTTTATAAAGCAATTAAAATACTTTATAAAATTACTTTACAATTAGACACATTTAAGTTACTTGCAAAAATTGGAGACATTACATAAACACTATCGGCTTCAAGGAAAAGTTGGTTCCCTACAAGCTAATTGGATGAATATTAAAGAGTTGATGTAATATCCCACCTAGGTGGAATATAGCCAAACAAAATTTCTGCCTTATATTTGTTCTACTTTTTCTGGTTGTATTTTCTGAGTTTTATGTTTTTGCATTTACTAGCACACATGCATAGATATATTTTGCCAATAATAGAAAATACGAAATATGCATAAACTGGTGAAATTTTCAGATTTTAATATCTTCTAAAATATTCAATGTTTTGATAAAATAACAAAGACCCAGTTGAGAAAATATACTCTAATATTTAAATCACAAATACCCAGAAAATCGTATTGGCAAAATATGAAGATTTTTTACATACTCAGTTTGCTGTTATGAAAAGTACAGGTCTGATATGAATGCAACAGCAACAATAAAAAGCTTGAAATCTGATATAAATGGCTACCAAGAATGAAGCTACGAGTCTGCAATTAATTATTCTTCATTATTCTTCAATCCCTTGATGATATCTTTCACCTTTAAGCACAAATAGAACTCCAGAATGAAGCTCTCCTCAAACAATGATTCAGCTGGTCTCTCACAGCCTTGAAATTGCAAAAACATTGAAGAGTTTTTGTTCTTCAAGGGCTGATATACTGAAACCTTTGTCTTCTCCAGAAAACCACAAAAGCAAATTCAAGTGATCATTCAAATATGAATGATTTGCTTTTCCCAATACCTTATATATTCCACCTCAAATTCACTTTTAATCCATTTCATTCAATTTACTTTCATTTCCCTTTTAATTAAGTCCTTATGTCTCCCTTTAAACAAAAGACCTTATGATATAATCTTATACTTAGGTGTACTTTTTCCATAAATTCATTAATGACTCATTGACTCAAAATGGCCCCACTTATAAAGTTAAATCATAACTTTATAATATACATTTTAATCATTTAAGTGGCTCCAAACTCAACATTGAATTATAAAGTTAGATGATAACTTTATAATATATCATTAATAAATACAATATCATTAATGCCACTTAAAATATTAATCTCCTTAATTAAACATCATTTTCCAATTTCGTCTGAACCTGGGGTTTCACCATGGTACCTTCTGTGCATCCAACCATCTTACCAAAAATAGCAAGGGTCCATCTCTATCAACCTCTGTCGGCTAAAAATAGCAAGAGCCTCCAATATAGGACCAAAGACCTCTAAACAACCTTATCACCAGTTGAAACTGGGGAACAACACTGAAATCACCACATGACCAGATACCCTGCTATAAATAGAAACTCAGGAAAGATGACTTACTATAAATAGTAAGTGTGTAGAACTGAGTCCAACGAAGGCCAAACCTGAACCCATACCGAGCTCTGATGGAGAAAACACACTGATCTCTGCCAAAAGGGACCCTCTAACCATCTGAGTTAGCCTACGAGGGCCAGTGATAGGCTAAACCATCATAAAACAGGATCACGCTAAAAAGGGGACATTACAATTGATTAGGGATGAAATAAGACTACTTGCAAACGACCTAACCATTATAAAGTACCACCTTATGTCCACCGTTCTTAAGCAGAAAATTCCTATATCTAAGCCCCCTTCTAAAGCTACTCCTAGCAAGTTTTTAAAAGCCCCTGCTCCTTTTCAATAGATGTGCATCCTTAGCGAGGAGGTGGAGGAACTGACTATGATATTCATGTACAAGCTGACCAAATTGAATGAAACTAGCCAAGTAGTTGGCAAGACATCCAATTTCCCCTCCAAGGCTCCCAACCCCTTGAAAATTGCTCCTAACTTCAAGGATTTTGAGCAAGATATCTCTAATACTATTGAACAGATATTTAAATGCCTGTAAGATATTAGTCACCAAGGGCCACATACATGGGAACTACTTCACAATCATCAACTTTGTTTGGCCAAGAATTCCTTCATGGAGGACCTAATGTAGGAACAAGTACCATGGTTAGTGATAGGATCTTATGAAAAGCCATTACGAGACATGGAAAAACAAGAAGGTAATAAGGGCTTCATTGCTAGCCCAACCAATTTGGACTTTGCATGATGTTTCTTTTCCAATTGATTTTGCTTATTGTTGTGCCAAATCAATTTTTTTTGCTTCATTAAGGCATTTTGTGAGAATCTAAAAAAATCTGTCGTCAAAAAGTCAAAAGGTCAAAATTTCTAAAAATAGAGTTTTTATTTTTAGAAAGTTTCTAAAAATAGACGTCAAATTTAGGTTTTTTGGGTTTCTTGAGATACGGATGGTGACAAAATTTTCTAAAAATAGAATCTCTGATTCAGGAGTCCTGCTTGATTTTGATTGGCTGATTTTACTTCACGATCAAGTGTTCCAGACAGAATCTGCAAAAGGTCAAGTTTTCTCTAATGGGTCAATTCTACTTTTTCAGAAGGCGAAGCACGAACTCCGAAGCCATTAATGGAGGAAGTTCATCTGCCAGGAGTCGAATTCAAGTTTTTAGTGTTGTTCAAAAGGCGAAGAACCGTTAAGCAACTGACGACCAACGAAGAACGAAAAACGAAGCATGATGAATCCAGAAAACAAAGAAAAGTTGAAAGAAGCTAGGGGCGCCCAGTCTGCCTAGAGAAGTTTTTTTGCGTTTTCTCGAAAAACATTGAAAAGGCCTTGTTAGCCCATTTCCAAGTGGTTAAAATCAGTCAAATTCAGTCAACAGGCCCGGAAAAGCTAGGATTCATCTCAGATATGCTCAGGCTATCCAGTTCACCCTTCATCCAGCAACAGTTGTATGGCAGATCATGGGAATCGATGACAGAAAGCAATTGTCGACATGCAAAACGAGGAAACTGCAAAGGAAGCTGAAAATTATTTGAAAAACTAAGGCATGAAAACCCAGGCGCCCCTAGAGGCTAGGGGCGCCCAACATCTCCAAAGATAGAATATTTTTTGTATTTTTTCGGAAAAATACAAATCTTCTTCCATCAGCCCGGTCAGATTCACAGAAAATCAATCTGGTTCATTTTCGAAGGCAGACAGAAGGTACAATCAATTCAGTTTTCATCAGGCTTGCCTAATTGCCTGATCATCAGTCTTAGTTTTACTCCAGCAGGCGAGATTTAGCATCCGAACAGGGGCCTAAAGTCACCGTAGTGCACACAAAAAACGAAAAAATGAGCAAAGTTTGAAAATCTCAAAAAATGACTAAAGCATGAGATCCTAGGCGCCCCTGTCTAGTCTGGCGCATGGGTTCTACAGAGATAGAAAATTTTGTGTCCCAATGAGGTCTCCTTCCAGTCGTTCCCCGATCTTCGTCCGACGATGCTTTCAAGGAAACAAAATTGCAGTCAAACATCATCAGATCATCAGTTCAAGGCTAGGGATCAAATCAAAATTGATAAAACTTCAAGATGCCATGATTAGTTGGCTTTTTCAGTCAACGGTGACAGTTTGTCGTCTTGTTGAAATCAGAGGAAGGCCACGCTGGAGTCAGAACGAGTGCACAAAAGTTTCAAAACGAAAGAAAATTGACTAATACTTTTGCAACTTCGCGTGTTTGATGACATCATCAAAGCAGCAACTTTTTCATCATCCTCACACGTGACCCATAGGCAGCTATAAAATAGGAATTCATCCTATGCGAGCATATCAACTTGGATTTTTGCTCAAAGAGTTGCTATCTTCACGGATAAGCTTCAAGATTTATGCTTTCACAAATAAAGTAGTTTTTTTGTCCTAAAGTTCTATAAAAACAAACCTTTGGCCTCCTTTATTCATTATTTTTGCAGGTTGCATCCAGAGAAAGAAGAGCATTGTTTTCTTCTCATGAAGATTTGAGAACCCAAACAGAGTGCTTTTTCAATGTTCTTCATGGTTTCGGGATTGGGAAGCACAGAGGCACACTTTTTCAAGGTCCATTTTTCTAGGGCATCATTTTCCAGAAACAGAGCTAGAGCTTTTTCAGTTTTCATCGAAATGGGTTCATCTGGAATCACGTCCTCTTGAAGATTGGAAAATTTTAGTTTTCCTAAAATTATCTTTTTTGCCACTTTTTCGGGGAAATCCTCTGATTTTCGGAATCTGACAATCTGGGTTGCTTCAGAACGAGATTGTCTACAAAACCCACGTGTCAGCGTTTCTCTCGAAAGCTTCTTTTTAAAAGAAATCAACAAACAGTTATTAGCCTTTTGTGCAAAATATTTCCAAACATAGGCGTGTTCACAGGCATTCTTCAAGTTTTTCAGCATGCAGTACTCTCCAATAGAAATCAAGCCTAAAACGGCGTTGGTTCATGATTACCTAAGAACCGTCAAGACATATTTGCATAAGGTGCTTCCAATATTCAATTTGCATGATTTAGAAGACGTAGGAAACATGACCATCAGGAATTTGAGTCACTCCGAGTTGCTTGCAGCAACTTCATTCCCCGTCATAGTGCAAAGCATTTAATTCGTAATTGCTTGTACTAAGCATTACAATTCAGTTACGAGGGAAATTCAATCAGCAGATGGGCGTGTACTCTACAGCCTCGCCTAATGACATTGAGAAATGTTTTTCAATACCATCATGGAAGGAGAACTTCGTCATTTCTATTGAAGAATGCAAGGTGTGGCACAATGACAAGGAAAAATATCGTTAAAGAATTGCTCAAAAGTGGTTGAAAGAGAAGCAAAATGTTTTGCCAAAGAACATTGACGTGGAGAGTTCAAGGAAGAAAACGCGATAATGATTACTCTGCTGAATTAGGTCACAGGTCAAGCATAGGCCAATAAATTTCAGCCTTGGATGTTTTACATCATTTCCCAGATGGTTGACAGAACAGAACACTATGACTGGTCAGCACTAATCAGTGATAGTCTCCACCATCAGATAATTGATTTTCGAAGGGCCATGAATTCTACATGATGTCATACCTTGTATATCTAACGGTCTTGCAAGGTCAGTTTAGGGGTTTGAATATTGTTGGAACTTTGGGCATTCAACATATATATCACCATTACCCGCAGTTAGAGTTTTCAAAGGCTAAACGACATTATAGGAGGGTAAATGATGCATTCCTTATGCATGCAGTGCGAGATCTTGACAATGAGTTGCATATACGGTTTTCAGCTGATGCCAGATTGGCAATGGCGGAGTGGACTGATTGGTTTATCCAATTTCCCACGTTCTCCTACATCAAGGTATATGGCTTCTCAGGATAGCCAGTCATGCTACCAAGATATCATACGGATGAGGTAGCGTTCAAGGAGTTTCTGAGGCAGGTCTATGAAGTTCACTCATTTTTGCGGAGCAGGCGCAAGGCGGCTTTCAGTTTTCCTGTTGGGATGGGGTATATATAGATGCAGATCTGGAGCAGATGCCAAAGTAATTGGTGGCGAATTATCCAGGTATGGCCTCAAGTCATTCAACAAGAGGTTTTCATATGATCCCCCTGATGTTTCTGCAGCACACCTTGGGCAGAATTATGTACATGTGCCTACAATTGAATATTTATGGGCTAATTGTGCAGATGAATTCGAAGAACGGAAACGTAGCTATAGCAGGTTTACTTTTCTATAGTTGGCTGATATCCTCTTAGAGGATGTAGAGAGCTTGTCGGATGACGATGGTGAAGTTCTACTTCCCATGTATTTCAGAGATCAGGTCGAGCAAAATCCACTATCACAAGTTAATTGGTCCTCTAAAGAGAATACCTCAATCGAGGAAAGAACGAGTCGGTTTATAAAAAACAGTATGATATTCTTGAGTAATAAGAAGCGGAAAGTAGCCATTCCGGTTGCAAAGCCGCCAGTTGTTCAAACATTTGTACCTTCCACTTCTAAACTGAAACCAATGGTTAAGGCTATGAGCGTTCTTCCAGATGGAACGAAGATGGCCAAGTTGAAGAGCAAAAAGGTTGAGTCTCCAATCCATATTCAGTAGGAATAGCCAGTAGTTGCATCAAAAGTTCCTGTTGAATCAGCACTGCATGTTGAAACTATGCCTTCAGTTCATGTTTCTCGACCTCTATCGCCAAAGCATTGTCCCATTCATATAGATTCAGAACCAGATTCACCAGTTCATAACACTGCGACACACATTGATTCATCAAGAGTTGATGGAACTAGAACCGAGCCTCCCAAAGAAGTTAGCTCGTCTTGGCTTGAGAACATCTTGGGTAGGAAGAGGAGAAAGCCTTCATATCAGTTGAACTTCAGAGAACTTGATAGCGTCTACCAAGACATACCAGAGAAGAAACTTAAGAAACAAGTTCACATGGAGAAAAATGCTAATGGAGAGATTATTCTTGAAATTGCAACACCGTCGAAAGATTAGAATGTCAATGAGATTGAGGTTGATGACTTCAAGGTTGTCAGAGCCAATCTTGGTAGAAGTACCAGGCACATGGATGTGAATCTCTTTGAGGTTGCAACAGATAATCTGAAAGAGAGAGTGTTGAAGGATGGAGAAGATAAAGCAGCCCTCAAGGCTGAAAATAGGCAATTGCGGCAATATATTTCAAATCTTCTTCATGGCACTTCGCAGGCCACCTTATGGCTTCCTCAAATTCTGGAATCACCGTCCGATCAGCAGCAGCTAAGTCAGTTGATCATTTACGGGAGGCACATGAAGGATTGGGTGGAAGAGTTTGTGACTAAAGGCAGATATGTACTTTCACAAATCTATCAATTGAAGTACAACGCTCATGATCTGCATCAAGGCATTCAAAGCTTTCAGCAAAGTATGGTTGAGGACAAGCCAGTATTTGAGATCATAATCTCCGAGTTGAAGATAGCATATAATTTCGTTGATTCGGCAGAAAATAAAAAGAAGGTTCCGACATGGAAAGCACAGTATCTTTTCACAGTAAAAACCCATGAGAGGATATCCTCAGAGTTAGTGGAATGGAGGGAAAAGGTGATAAGTGTTCTCAAGTTCGTGAGGTCTTATGTTTCTCAAATCCCGTGCTCATATGAGAGAGAAGATGGCACCTTGTATGATCTCAAGGAAGTATAGACAAAATTCCAAACTCTCGTTCGCAGCAGTTTTAATGGTGATCTCAGTGCACGCAAGATGAATCATTTTGCCGCTATGACAGTAAAATTTCATAAAGTTGTGGATGAAGTTCGTGAATTCCTACAGATGGTTGCAAATGGTGAAGAGATGTTAGAAAATCAGAATAACTTGGAAAGTATCAATGTTCCTAACAAGAAAGCGGTTACTAGCTTTTTGGAGGATATTGTTTCCCAAAATATCAATGGGTGATGTCACCAATGCAGCAGCGATGTAGATAAGGATGGAACTCAAAAAGCGGCAATTAACTCAATGTTTTTCCAATTTAAAGCTATCACTTTCATTCAAGCTTATCCATCTTTTAAATAGAAAAATCACTTTGTAATAGTTGGTGCTTTCTCTGCTTTAAATCAGATTGTTTTAAAGCATGTGTTAGTTAAATCTTTTGTCTAGAATAGAAATAAAACTTGTGAGTTGACAAGTTAGTTAGTTAGGATCAAGGAGATTTTAGGGTTCCCTACTCCTTTGATTTGTGTATAAATAAGAGCAGTCTTGCCCATTGTTTAGTAACTGTAATTGTGATAGCAAAATTTGTTGAGTCTATTCTTGCCTGCAAATTGTTATTCAAGTGCTTGTTCACCTTGTGTTATTTGTAATCCAGTGTTTGATCGCATATTGCATGTCTGTCTTTGCTGCAATACTGTTGTCCTAGAGTTGTAATAGCTTTTTGATATTGAGAAAGGAAATCTCACACCTTCCGTTGTTCTGATTCTCTGTCTCATGTTCATTTAGTTTATCGTCATATGTGTTGCTTGCATATTCTTACTTTCATTTTTCATCCTAAAAGTACAATGAGTCTTCGGGTGCGATTTGGAATAACTTTATTTGAGCTTTTGTGTTAACAAACCATTCCGTGTTTACTTTTGATTCCTAAGCTCTGAATTTACTTAGGTTGTCAAAAGTGTCATTTAGTTTAGGCCTATTTGTAGTTAGAAGTTAAATGAAAAACCTATACTACAGCGATAGAGTTTTATAACCTTGTGCTCGCAGCTGAGAACCAAAAAAAAAGATAGGCAAATTTAGTTTATTAATTTTTAAAGCAATCATCAGCAAAGAGGGAACTTCCCCTCCTAATTTGAAGAGCAAGTTATGTGCACGTAGCTGTCTGTTTCCAACTCGCATTCCAGAGGTGCGAATTGAAACGCCGACACTTATGATAGTTTTAAATGGGAAAGGGTATGCCCTTAACCACCTATGTAGTTTCCCAGTAAAAATTTAGATTCTCGGCATTTTGTAGTAGTTATGTTATTCTTACAAAGTTACAAGTTACAACATTCCTGAGATTGGTTCCTCTAAACAAAGCTATTTAGTTTTCTTGGTTTAGGATTTCTTTTGGACAAGTGGATTCCCATTAAGGGCTACATGGTTGTTTTTTTTTTTGAAGAATTCATAGGCTTATTTTTGTGCATACCTAGGAATCTGATCGATTAGATAGCTTGGCTGGCCATGAAGACTATATATTTCCTTTTTACTTATATTTTATAAATTTTGATCTATTCACCTTATCCAAAGAAAAAAGCAATAGAGGTCTCAAGCAACACCGTTTTTAATTAGCTTCCACATAGAGGTCTCAAGCAATAAATGAAAATGGTAAGCGCAGAAAAGAAGTATGAAGGAAATACTTTAAAAATTAGCATAACAATGCATCGTGAGTAATGCAAACTAGCCAAGGCAATTATGCTCCATAATTTACACTACAAAAGGATCTTTACACAAATTGGTTCTACCAACCTATCACAAATGATGGACCTTAATAGGAGAAAAGTTGGAATTAAGGCACACACACTTGTCCATTGAACATTATTAAGTAATATAATAAAACAAAAAAAGGGGATACTACCAAAATAGAATCGATCAGAAAAATTATGAGTAATTGCAGATTTTTGAAAATTTGAATGCAGTGCATAAAACTTGTTAAGGCCCAAATTTTCCGGTTCCCAATCATGCATAATTTGTGTCTAAATCCATGTTTGTGGCCCTCTATTTGCCTTAGCCTATTTTTGCCCATCGTTATTTCGGATCTGAGATATTTTAATATGGACCCCCTATCCTAGAAAATCCCTAAAAGATCCTCTAAGTCCAGATTAACCCTTGAAAAATCTTGAAAGGCGTTCAAAATTCACTAAGTATAATTCCTTTCGGCAGCTCAGTAGGTTCACAAACTTGCAAACCTACCGAAGTGGTTCTGAAGTTCTCAATTTTGTCGAAATATCGAAGGAAGATGAGTGCAAAGAGAGAAGTCAAGAAGTTCAACGATTCGATGTTTTGCTGAAAAGGCAAAAGCAAGTGGCGTTTGGCGAGTTTGCAAGTTCGCAAACTCGCGGAAACGCCGAAGAGAAGAAAGTAAAAAAGGGCGATTGAAGAAGACAAAGGTTTCGGCGAGCTCGCAAGTTCATGAACTTGCTGAAACACCAAATAGGTTGGAGGATTCCCAATTTCGCCTAAAGAATTGAAGACAAAAGAGAACAAAGGCAAATCTGAGATGGTTCTCAAGTTTCAAAAAGGGTTGAAATGCCTAAAGAAGATGGATAAAGAAAAAGAGAAAACCAAGATAGTTTTCGGTGAGTTTGGAGTTTTGTGAACCTCCCGATTCGTCGAAAACCAATTTAAAAGAAAAGTTTAAATATTCAAAATCCCACCAATTTTTTTTAAAGTGAATAGTAATGTGTCTTTTGCAGGATTTCCAGTATGAACGCTTGCCTACTTCTCAAACACCATGAATGCAAAATAAAGATAAAAATACAGGTTGGTGGTGAGGTAGGTAGGATTGAATGTAGATGTTATGGAGATAGGTGGGGTAGGTTTTTCCCGCCAAGTCTCCAGAAGGAACTGTAATGCTATATATACATATTCAGATGATGTTTTAGGGGTTGGTTATTGAACCAATTGTCTAGTCCCTTTGTACTTCAAGGTGAATCGCAGGCAACAAATCATGCTAGTCTGGGTTGCAAACATGGGTATGCTTCTGGTACAGTGTAGGAAAGATATTGTAATGAAAATCTTCATATGATGAGATGTCTCCATGGAAGAATGTAATAATTCAGGGGAGTGTTTGAACCTAGTTACTCATCCTCTCTTGCCACATTTGTTGCTATGATTGTAACAAAGATTTGATAATGTGTGATAGCATTTGAATCAATACAAGCTTTTCTGTTGGGTCTTTCCTTTGTTGCAAATGGATTATTGCATGTCTTTTCTGGATCATTAAGTATGTTTGTTATATGGGATTTAATCTGAGATATGTATGTAAATGCACATTTAGTTATGTTGATGCTTATTAGATTCATCTCCCTCCCCTTTGTTGCTCATGACTCTGTTGCCCAACGGAGTAGGCACCGGTCCATATTGAGGATGGATCAATCACTCTTCATATCAAACCCTTGTCCTGTTAGTTGTAGGAGTAGGAGTAGGAGTAGGATTAGGTTGGTTTTACATGTTGTTCATGGTTATGTTCTATAACCAGGGATAAATCTGTAGTGATATGAAACTGTTCAATTCATTTGTGAATTATGTCCATGCATGCCCGCACCTTGTAAGTATGTATGTGAAGTTAAGTGGATTCATCTCAAGGGATATTGTGCTATCATCATTTGGTGGTGCATCTGCATGGTGTAGTAATCAGCTCTATCAAAGGTTTTGTGCAACTATTCGTCTTGGCCTAGTCATAGTTATGGGGGTCATGCGTACATTGGGTGTGGTTGTGAGTGTTTATTGGTGTTCCTTTTCATGCCTCAGTAATATTCCTCCCAAGTCTAGCTGAGTCCGAAGTGCAAGAAAGCACATCCACTCTCGTTCGTTGGCCTTTAACCATCCTTAATCTATTGATGAGCCCCTGTTCTACTTTCCTGATGACATCCCCTGGCTTAGGAAGTGAGAATATACTCTAGGGTTTTGGACCTACAATTTTTGGTCCCAACACAACTCACAATAAAACCCCTTATGATGTAAATTGTTTCCTAAAACATTCCCATTGCTATGCTAAAAAAAATATTTCAAAACATTCATCTTACAATATGGCGGATGCCTCTAATGTTGGAATCATCTTCTACTGACCCTACACATTCCACTTAAAAAGTGATTGCAGAAACCACATATTTTTCAGATTTGAAAGGACATCATGGCAAATGACCATCAAGAATGATATTCTATGGTCACAAGCCAATGGTTAGAGACACAGACGATGGAAATGGCAGTGCTGATAGGCCAACCATCTCTAATAATGCAATCATCAAGAAGGAAATAATTAAACATTTCAAAAAAAATAGATTCAATAGAGACCACAGTTCTAGAGATGGGGGATATAGTTATAGGGACAGAGAGGATTTCAAATCAGGGAAGTGAGTAAATGAATAATAGTACAAATACAGGCGCTAAAATATATGGCTATGGGAATAGAGACCTAGTCCTCATCCCCATACTAGAGTCTACTAGTGACTATGCCAAAGCCCTTAATAATCAATACGCATTTTCATTGGTTTGGAGAAAGCTCAATGAAACCACTAAGAGAAAACAAATTCAGCAAAGTAAGCCCTACAAAGTTACCAATGGTCAATACTAACCATTACATTCACAAGAATAGAGAATTTTACTAATGTTGCTTCCTAGTCACCGGGGTGAAGTGAGATTCGAATGTCATGTTGTAAGGTATTGCAAATTGATTATGTCATGTTGGTTCATAGACTTCGAGAGGATCAAGCAGATAGTTTATACTTTAATGAGATAAAATGAGCATTAATCCCCTAAGAAGTAGGATACCAAGTCTTAAATTTAATTATTGTAGCATGCCACAACATAGTCACACCCATAGTCACAAAAAACACCAATAACATGCATGTACCCGCATTTAAAATATACTTACCACTAAAAACATGTCATTCTAATCTAGTTTGGTCCATTTTTGCAATAAACCGGTCAAACCTGAGTCAAACAAGCAAAAACCTGTTTTTTGGTGAAAAATGTGTGTCAAACCCACATTTAGTTGAAAAAACCAGCAGTTTTTTCAAACTGAACCTAGTTTTTTGCCTATAAACCCCTAAAACTTGATCTTTTTGTCATTTTTCACTCTCAAGCAGCAGGTAAACAAATTTATATATATTTTAGCATCTTCTAATTTGTCGTGTTTTTCCTGTTTGAAACCCATGTAATTGAATTCCGTTTAGACTTTTGGTTTGACATGTCATTGTCGTGTAAGTATATTGTGACTATGGGGCTCACACCTACAAAAGAACCCTTGAGAATCCAAAGTAATAAATTGCCATTGTCTTGTTTATTTCATATTGCAAAAACCATAGCGACCAATACAATGGTGATTCCATTTGTAGTCAACATGCCTAAATCTCAAAGATTTTAACAATAATCTCATTGAAAAGATTATTTTGGAGTTTGAAAATAACCAATAGATGTTTAAATTGAAGTATCATAATTGACCTTTGGTGAGATCATCAACTTTGTTGTTGAACCATGGTTTGGCACTAATGCTAACCAATTTCCTTCCTTTAGAAAACTTTCATTTAGCGCAAAGAGTCAAATTCTCACCAAAATCAACATACTTTCAACTTCTAAGTTTTGCCCAACTATAAATATGGAGCTAACAAGTAAGAGCCTTAGGATGTTGGGTTGGTGATTTAAACAACTTGTTATTTGATTGTATCCATGTATCTAATTTCTATTTTCTAAGATAGAATAGAAGATTTTTAATACCCATGAAGCCAAAGATAGCCTATGAGACAATAGACCCTGTCATTTTTGCTTTCTGAATTGATGATCTTCAGCTATTCTCTTCTTTAAACAAATCCTATAAGGAAGCTGCTGCTAAAGTACTTGTGTAATTGGTTCGGATGTCATTGTTAGCTTTGCACTCTAAAATAAAGTGTCTTTCCCGATTCACCTGACCCAGTTGTGCAAAAGACACAAACTCTCACCTCCCATTCTTCTTTTGGCCTCTTCCATCTACACATTTCACACCAAAGATGATGTGAGTTAGTTGAGCTATGAGAGTCTTTTCTCTCCAAAGGATATTTGCCCTTATATATAGGGCTTTTTCTGATGATAACCAAAAACATAATTGCTTTGTATGCCATTGAGAGTCCTATTTCTGATGGAGAAATTGGCAACAATTAATTTCTATCTACTTCAATTTGAAACAGAATTATAAAGTCAATATACTATTTCTTGATTTTTTTACAATTTTATGTAAGAAAACAAAATTTACAAACTTTTCAATACACAAATGTAAGTGACGAGCAAAAATGACAAAAAAATAATAATTTAATTACATTTATGGGGACGCAATTAATTCCCTCTTAATATTCTACTACTATCATCCATGCACTTTTATAAGTCGGATCTCAAAAAATTTTGGATTCTCTATACTAAAACTTCAGCCATAAGATATCCCAATGCTTCAATTGTCTGCTAAAACAAAAGCATCCATAACAGCCTTCGCTCCTTTAAATATTTCATATTTAAAGCTATTAACATACATAAGAAATACTCACCTCCACAATGACAGAGGAAATGTGGTTTAATGGTCTTAAATTCCTCATTCATATTTACAAATGCATTTGCTATAAATGTTAAATTCTCAATAAAACTTACCAACGCAGGTGTAATGTTACATATAATAGCAGTCTTTGCATTACCACCCAACGCAGGCTGCAAAATTCTAGTCAGTTTACTATCACGATATGGCACATGTCCTCTGCAACCAATTAAAGACAAGCAATAGTCAAGTGACAGGGATTTCAAATACAACAGATTATAGAACATATTTTTCTGGATTAATTTCCTGCATTCAAGTTACAACAGCAGAAAGAAAAGCAAAAGAAATCTAAAAAAGAAGAATCTTAATTACTTGTTCAGTTCCTTAAACTAATGTTAATTTTGTCATTGTGTCAACTTTCAATGTTCTAAGAAGATTGGCAAAATCTTAATTACCCTTGGATTTCCACACCTTCGCTCAGCTTGTTGATAACTGTTCCAAGAGTCATCAGACTCTTATTTATGTGTGATCCTTCCTTCAAGCGTGCACCTTCAGCACCAGTTTTTGCAACCCGCTCTGAACCAGCTAAATCAACTAAATTCTGACATGAAATAACTTTATTTACAAACACATTTGTGCACCTATGATCTTATTTAAATTAGAACAGTGAGCAAGCAAAGTTTGCAAATGAGGATTTTGGAAATCTGAACTAAGAAAAAAAAATGATCCTAATGCAACATGCACCATACTAGAACTGACACTCGAACTGCATCACATGATGTGTCCACAGAATCATCTTCATTCTTATCCCTGCTTTCAATTACCTGGCATATGTACATCATAAAGACAACAAACAACCATCTCAATTTCCACAAATCAAAAAACAAAATATAGAACTGTGTTTTGAATGAATGAAGAGCATGTAACTGTGTTGAGAATGGACAACCCAAATTCAAATAAACAAAAGCTTACGAATTAGTTATTCTGTCCCCATAAACAGCACATCCGTGAAACACACTCACCATACGAAAAATAGTATGAGACCTGCTGCTGTAAACATTCATGTTGGTCTCTCCAATGTGACGATGAGCTGAAAATTACATAAGTCCAAGTGTCATTCAAGCTTTATTTAATTGCATCTTTACATTGTAATGATACATAAAAGCAGTAATCAGATACCAAATGCCACATACATTCTCCAAAATCCATAAGTTTAAGAACCTGCTCTGGACTGGCAACAATTTCCTCCTTCAAGCCAGCTACAAAGATTCCACGCTATAGGAAATAAAACCAAGGAATTAAACAGGCAACACCTTTAAATGGTGACAATTTATATTTTTAATACTTAACTCTATCCTCATACCTCCAAACTCTCATGTATTTGCAACTTTCTATGTTCAGGGGCAAGCAAGTCATTGATTTCCTCGTTATAGATTTCCATGTAAGACATACGTAGAAGAAACTCTCTATCCTCTGCCTGACATTGGATACAAAGATAGAAGTTCAGAGCATATGTTGCAAATCTTTTGTTGACTGAACCTTGTATCATGCAATGCTAATCCAATTCTAATTAATATTAATTCAAGTAACTGTTAAAAGAAACTTTTGATAAAGATTGCCAGAGTTCATTGGTAGTATTCTGATATCAAGTTCAAGTGCAAGCTGAGGTACAAACCTTTAAAAAATCAGCATTTGTTTAGATAGCAACATAGAATCAATCTAAGTATGTTGCCATTTATACCAACTCCATGACATGAATTATACCAATAAAATAAAATATACGATTGAAATTTCAAGTAGTTGCCAGAAGCTTGCTCCCAGCCAATGTGATTAAATTTTCTGAAGTACAAGTGTCGGGAACATCAAAATTGGCAGATGAGACTGGTGACAACAACCGTGCATATGAGTTTTGTTACTCTCTTCACTGGTTTAGAAACATCAGAATGAGGCTCTAAATTGATGGTAGAAATCATTGAGAAGTCCATTGCAAGACCCATCAAACCAAAGAGCAATTCATGATTAAATTCTTATTCAATAAGATTGAGGAATTTTTTGTGACTGACCCTAAACATATTCAACAAACAATTGGCAGAAATAATGAGGGCTTGGTCAATGTTCACAAATCAGTGTTGAGATCTCAAAAACACAGAACAAACAAATAGTCAAGGAACTCAAAGGTCTTTGAGACAACATGCATGGCACAGAGAAAATATGTGTTGTTTGACAACACATAGTCTAAGTCACAAGAGAAGAAACAGGGTGTTGCCTACAATATTGTGGGTGCAATCACGGCAACCTTAAAATGTAAAATTCAGCAAGATTGTCCTTTGAATTAATTTCTAGGTTTTATTAACAAGAAAAGTCATGCCATTTCAAGAAGCACAAGTGGAGACATGCAAGGGTGAGCAAAAGCAAAGAGAAGGGAAGCTCAAGAAGTTTGTCAAAGGATAAGAAAGTGGACTAGACAGTGTAAATTGTGTAGGAGTAAGAAGGGAAACAGTGAAAAGAAAGATATATAGAACACAATACAAAAAACCCAAGCAAGAATAGTAAGCCTTGGTGATAGACAAGAGCTTCCTACATTTAGCGGTAGCAAAAGGGAAGAGCTCGAAAGACACTACAACATCTCTAAAGGCCAGGGCAAGTAATGACTAAAGTGTTTCTTCTTGCTACACTGTGCAAAATTGCAAATAATAAGTACAAGAATTCCCTCCAATAATTTAAAAATATCAAAAGATTCCAAAAAACAGAGGAAGATTAACGACATTCTCATAGTTCTATGTTTCAGTACTTCAAGAATGATTGTGAGAATGTCAAAACAAATTAGATGTGCCATGTAATCAAAAACTTTTGGCTCCTGAGTTTAGGCCAGAATGTGTTGAACAGTATATCGATGCACAATACATAAAGCATAGTAGGCACAGACCATGTTATATTTCCTTGGCTCTTATTTAACAAGCATAATCTTATCCAAAAGCTGCAAGAAGAATTTCCAGTTCAAGAACAACTAATATTGATGTAGGCATCCAAGTAGGACCAAATATAGTACCAAGATGAACACACGGCTACCATAACTATCCATAACCATGATTTAACTGTTTGCCCTTTTTTATGTTATACCTAAAGCAAACAAGAGAAATGATGATGCATTAGCCTATTTATTTTCATTTTTCCTCAATCATATAGCTTTTGTTGGTTTTTGTAATTCTAGACTCAATCAATTCAGATTTGTTACCATAAACAGAAGATTGTTCCATTTAAATTCCCATAAACTTAATTTAAAAAATACCTCCTTGATGTTCCTAAACACATCCTGGACAGCAAGAGGAATAACCCCGAGTTCAGCTGGAGAACCTCGCATTGTATGGGTTTTTCCACTACTAGTCTGTCCATAAGCAAACACTGTCCCTGTACACAGAAAACAGAGCAACAATAAGGTAAAAGCTAAATAGAGCATTCTTATAGTCAAACAAACATCCAACTAGAAATTAGAGGTAATCCCTTCCCATTTAATGGCATGGTTGAGGGTTGAATAAACAGCAATCAAAACACCTGGCTCATAATGGAAATAATGCCATTCTTCACAAATTCTCAGAAAACTCGTCACATCAAATACTTTGAAAAATCAACACGCACACATTTCTACACATATGCCAATTACAAAGACACTATCTACTCTTCAACAAGATAACAAACACACACACACGGTCTCCCATCTTGATTTACAAGCTTCTCAACAATCTTTCCAACATGCTGCAGTCACATACTCTCTTCCAAAATCCCCTGTTTGACAACTTCATTCTCCACTCTTGTAAGACTTAAAACGGCTCCAAATGCCTACCCTATATTACATCCAGACGTTATATATCCTTGTTGTTCACTGCTCATTAAAAGAGAAAAGAAGGCAAAGAGTACAAACCAAATTATCCACCTCACAACCACTGCAAGCAGAAGACATGTCATCTTCTGACCAACACAAGATTGCATGTTCATCATTTTTGTGCAAAAGTACGTTTGATTAATCCTGCATTCCCCGACTCTCTTCAACATCACCTTAATCTTAACTGTTGATCAAAGCGATACCAAAACTTAAGTATCACTATAATTACTTAGCCTTGGATCCACACATTATTAAAAGATAAAAACATGGAAAATATGATCAAAACCATCAATTATACACAACCAACAGTTCTTGTAGACGATAAAGCCTCTGCGTTATTCGAACTACAATTCGCAGTTCTTGTGAAGTTCATAGATTACAAGGTTGTTCAAAAAGTGAACTTCGAACCTAACTTTGGATGTTCTGAATCGTGCAAATTCTCCCAATAAAAGGTGAGAACTCATCACATGGATGGTTGAGGTTGAATAATTTGGTGAGATCATTAAGTTTGAAAGATGCCAGGCCAACATGGTATTGTACTGCATAATTCAAAAGTGCGAACTCAAAAAATGCATAAACACGAAATCAGTTGCAAAAAGATGCTAACTAGTCAAGGGGAGAGAATAACTCACTCGGATTACCAATAGATTATTGTCCTAGGTAATTCACGAGTTGCTAAATAAAGATTATAGAAACATGAATTCAACTACATAAAAGTGCAAAATTGTGTTGGGGAGGTGCAAAATACCCTTCAAGCCGATTAAGCTCACCTTCTGCACAAGAGTTATGAAACAATTGCGAAAATTGAAAACATGAAGAAAAAAGGTCTAGAACAACTAAGAGTTGTGACACCCAAAATGTAAGATCGTTTGGTCGTTTGGGGATCCTCCTACATCAAAATCCACTAGATATTAGATTGTGAGTATGATGCTCACAATTGAGTCTTCTAAAATAAAATGCAACCAACATTAATGGCCATGTCCAACTTGTGACTACAAATCATTTCCTTTTATATCTTTATCCTCTCATCTTTGCACTTTCCTAACACATCTTTTGTCCAATATATCTCGTCCATCGTCTCACTCTACTTTCCAAAACTTCTTCTTTCCCAACCATCTTGTTGCTTGGCATAAAGCTTGGGAACTTAATCTCTTTACAAGGGCCAAATTTCTTTTATTTTGATAACTTATTCACACTAGTGAGTGTCACCACTCTCTTTCTCTCATCTATATCCTCCTTTTTCATTTCTCATGCACTAATCCTCCATTTGCTCATCCACCTTTGTCATGCAATCTATATCAACATCACTATAGATACTAGTTTGTTAGTATCACCTCCATATACAATCACCTTGCAACAACTATCCCGTACCTTACACTTTATTCTAACAATATTTTTCCTCTCCAATTGACCTTCATCTGTTCCCAACTTCAACAACACTCTCCACAACAACAACTTCTCACCCTCCTCAATTTCTACTAAAACATCCTCTTCTTTTATCACTTCATCTTTTGCTTGAGCTACATTAGTTCTTGACTTAACAATTTCAATTTCCTTCTCAACTTCTAGACATTCAAATGCCTAATCATGTTGACCACATATAAAAGAAATAACATCAAACCTTCCACTGCCACTTTTCCGAAGCCATCCTCTTCTTCCATGAGAATGAAACCAACCGCTTATCTAGCTTTGCTCTAAGATGCTTGATTCAACTTCTTTATATTATTCTTATCCATCCTTTTTATTTGTGCCAACGAATTTCATTTTCCCCATTAGTCTCTTCCTATTCAAATTTTTTGTCTTCTCGATAGCTTCTCTTCTGCCCTGAAAGCACGCTTATATGCATTTTCTACAAAATGTAAGTTACCTATACCAAAATAATTTTGAATGGAAATCCTAAGGCCATTTACATACCTTGCAATTTTCTCTTCACCATCCTCTACACACAGCGTGCTCTTTTGGTTATCTTATAAAATTTCTCACTAAATCCTTTGTGCTCATATCTTTCTATTTTCAACTTTGCAACTTCCTAAACAGATTCAACTGATAATCAACAGGCCCAATTTTCTCATTTAACTTTAAAATCATCTTATTCCAATTTTTTATGTTTTCTTTCCTCTTCTAACTCTTTCTAGGCACACATGATCCCACCAAAGAAACATGTATCCTTTCAACTTGGTTCATGTAAACTTTACTTTTTTGGATAATCTATTTTCCTGTAATACAAATATCTTTCGAACTCTATAGTCCAATCTTTCAAATCCATGGGGTTCAAACTTCAAAAAAATTAAGGATATCAATCTTTAGCTTACCTACAAATTTAGAAATAGCTTTGATGATCTTTTCTCCAGGTTCATACTTCTCAAGTTTTGGCAGCTCGATTGTGTGTTTTCCATTTTCCTCAATTGTTCATTCATATTTACAACAATCCTCTTCTTCTATGTGCTTCAATAGCATCCAATTTGGGTTGCATATTTATCATCATCTCAACAAGATTCACAACTCTTGGTGCTCAACCTCCTCTATTTCTGCCAAGAGTATTCCTCTATTACACATATCTAACACTCCTCTTTAATGCAGATGAACCTGCAATTTCTTCTCTCTTCTCGACTTCTTGCAAAAACTCATTTCACTAACAATAGATTAAGTACTTCTCTCCACTCAACTGAACAATGCAGAATTTTAACAGCTCTCATGTAGAATAATGATGTGGCAAAGGGTTCAATGAACAACTATCAACCTCTTGACCAATCAGAGTACACAATTGAAGTAAAACACACACCTGTTCATATAGGAAACAATGACATTGTTGATACCTCACTACATTAGATACTTTGGCAAAACTTCGTCAACACACTTTTCTATACTTATTCCAATTACAAACATTATGCTCTTTGACTCTGACCACAAATACACACCCTATCCCCTACCTTGACATATGGACTTTGGGTATTTGTTCTTGCAAGCTACACTCACTCTTTTGCAATGTTTCTTGCAAGCTACATGTTTCTTAATGGACTCTTGATGTGCTGTTGTTTCTTCCTTAAGATGCTCATGCTGAAGGAACAACTCCAATTGTTTGTTTTGGAAGAACTTAGAGTTAACTCTTATAATAAAGTGTATACGACACAATTTAAGCCTAAATGTGGAAAATCACTTAACCTGGGTGAATTTAAATATTTTTTTGGTCCTATAATAATGTGGATAGTGAGTGGTTTCAACCTTCATTAGAGAAAACCCCCTAGCCTAGGTAAATCAAAATATATTCTGATTCCTATGGAAAAGGTGTACAATGTATGTGTTGAACCTGAAATTAGGGAAAACACTTTCAGTAGATAAGTAAAAACCTATTTTAATTCCTGGAATAAAGTATGTAGAGCATGGTTCAAATCTAAATTAAGAAGAATTCAGAAATCTACCTAATCCAAATATGCACGTTAGTTAATTCCTCCCTTTTTAACTTCAGATAAAATTCAAGCATAAATCTAAGCTTCTTGATGATTGCATACTTGTTTAACTCCTGTAATTTGAAACTAGTAAACATCCCTTGCACTAAGTCAAGATACATTTTACTTCTCCCTTCACAAGTTAACTTGAGATCATATTCAAGCATAATATCAACCTCCCAAGGTAATTGTCTGTTAAAATAAATCAAATAGAGACTCCAATTAATTCTTGTAGTATACAATGTAATATCCCTAATAGATCTGCCTAGAATTCTGATTTATTTTTCTGCTCAAACCCTAATTTCTGAATTCTGATTTTTATTTCTGATTTATAAACAAATATAAAAGAGAACATACAAGTGCCAATAATGCCTAATAAACATGGCAAATAATGCTTCTAAATGATGATCACATCAAACATGAATTCCACCATGAAATACACAAGATATAGCCATCCAAATGCAACACAAAAGTCTGATTTTCTGAGTATAAATCTGTTGCTACAAATCAGAATATGATGACTGGAAATTACATCAAATCATGGGATCAAACATGGCCTGGAATGCTGCTGTCCAAATCAGACTTAAAACATATTTCTACATACCAAATGATGAAGAATGATGCACAACAAACCCTCCATAATGACAGCGCTTGCAAGGATGATGGTGACTGCTAGGGTTAGGGTTCCAAAACCCTCCAAATGATGAAACCGCCTCACACAAGCCAAAATCGCCCTCCTCCAAAGGTGGCACTCCAAATTAGGGTAGAACCCTAATGCAATAACAACACAAAATACCACCAAAGATGATGTTCCAATGTTGATCTGAAAATCTGAATATGCAATTAAGCTCCAAGTCTCCAATGAAGTACAAATTGAACTCCGTGATGAGTCCACCTCAAGATGAGCTACGTTTTCGTCCAACTTACCGATGTTCACAAGGGTTTTCGTCCTTAGAAAAATGCCCAACAGATGTTGCAGCCAAATGAGAAAACTCAAAGAACAAATGATAATGAATGGATGATGAAATGACCTCAAAGTGACTTGCTTTTATAGCCAATTCTTGCCCAACTTCAACCCTAGCCGACCTCACTTTGGCATTTAAATTTATTTTTTATTTGTCTTTTTCCTTCTCCTCTTGGCCGACCTCCCTGGGCACTCACTTCTTATTTTTTATTTTCTTTATTTTTCTTTCTTTCTTTCTTTTTTCTCCTCCCTAGGTCGCTCACCTCTTGGACAAATTATTTTATTTATTTTTAATTCACCAATAGGCTCACAAAATATAAGAAGTCGTTTCACATCTCGATTTGGCCCAAATAAATTGATTAATGTAATGTCCCTTCCTTAGTCCGCTCAGACTTCAACAAAGGTTGACCTACTATTAGGGTTCCCGTAGGTCAACAGGTTGGTTAGGGGACCCGACCAAGGGCGTTGGTGCTTTGCGGGGAGCCTTCCGGGTCCTTCAGTTTGGTGTCAAAGGATGATTTCAGGAGTTGAATTGAAAATACTAAAGGTTGCCTTAAGATGAATAGTGAAAGTGAATAGTAACAGAGAATTAGAAGATGAATAGTAAAAAGGTCCCCACCCTAGTAGCCACAATGTTGTTTTAAAAGGTGGGGCTTCTTTTTCATGAGCAAGTGACCCTCAAGGTGGGTGTCCACTCTTGGAGGGTATATTTTATTGTTTTTTTGTGGAAAATGGAGATGGAGTCTATAAAGCAATGTATGGGGCTCTCTTTTTGGCATTCTACTCTCATTTTCTAAAAAGCTAAGTGCGGGTTTGGAGCTCTGGATAGGGTTTTCAGCAGGTTGCAGCTCTTCTGAGGACGAAACCCCTTAGAGGACAGTGGATTGGACGACAACCCAGTTCACATTATGGGGAAATCTACACTGGGTTTCCGTTTGGGCTTCTTTTGACGTCATTTTTGTGTGCATATTCATGATCAGACCTCTGCAGATTTGAAACAAGGGTTTGGACAGCTTGCTTCAGTCACTTTGGTCACTGAAATTCACCATACTTGGCTGCTACAATTGGAGGTTGACGCCATTGCATGTTGGGAGGGTTTTGTGGGTCACTGGATCAGATTTGTATGCCTTTATAAGTCTGATTTTATAATCAGACCTGACTGTTTGTACTCAGCCATCCTCTCACAATTGTAATTAGCTATTTTCCATATACGGGTATGTCAAACTGAGTCACCTAACTCATATCTATAATTTGAAATAGTTTGCTTGCTGATCCAATCAATTTCAGTTGTCTTTTTGGTGTTATTTGAATGTATTATGTTACCTTTTATTTATCATATCATGGCAAAACCCTACATGCATTGAAACATCAAAATACAAAGCAAACCTTTCAAAAAAACGCAATCAGAAAATTCAGAACAGCAAGTCAAAAATTAGATCAGATTTGGTAGGGGATCTTTCAATTAAATATAGTATTTAATCAATTAGGTTATTCCCTAGCCCTTTCGGCTTAGCCTATGGGAATAGGATAGGCTAACCGACTCCATTAGGTGATCACTCAGAAAAGGGGGACATTACAATCCTCCCTTCCTAGAATTGCTTGCACACAAGCAATTGCAAACCTGGATGCTGCAGAATATGTTCACCTTCCCAAGTAGCATCCTTAAGTGGCAAATCTCTCCATCTCGCCAAATACTCCTTGATCACCCTACTCAACCTTTGCTCCCCATCATCCAGTATGAGAAGCTCTAGAGAAGTAATAATATGTTGTCCAATTGCCTTCTTGAGGCAAGATACATGATGAACTCGGCTACCCTCAGGCAACTCCAACTCATATGCAACCTCTCCAACTCTATTCTCAATACTGTAAGGGTCGTAGAAATGAGGGTTTGCACCACTCCTCAACATAGTCTGCTTATACGACTGTAGAAGCAAGAAAACCAAATCACCAACCTCGAATGTCCTGTACATATCCTGTATCAACTCTCACTATGGGAGCTCTTTTGACCTCAAGTGCTAAGTAAAGCGTCATATCCATACAAAGCCTTGAAGGGTAACATGCCTGTTGATAGGTGATAGGTGGTATCATAACAATGCTCTAAATACAATCCTCTGATCCAAGACTTCCACTGCTCCACTCTGATACAACCATTATCCAACCAAACATTGTGAAGCAACCCACCAAGTTTCCACTACTCCACTCTAATACCAATGTCTTTCAACAACCCATTGTGAAGCAATCTACCAATCATACAAATCCTGGATCCCAAAGTATTGTACCATCATGTAAACTGAAAGTGGAAGAATAAGTGTCTCTTATCAAGCCACTATCACAAGCTATCCATCTAAATCTGAATTGTTTCATATGGAATTGAAAGGTGCCCATCATGTGTGCATAACAAAACATGCATATCCTATCTAGATTGCTGGTACAAATAAAGACAACACTGTTAAAACGGAAAATCAGACCTATAATCATCCCGAGAAAGCTTCTGCTGTCATAAATTGATAAGATCTCATCATCACTCAACCCCCAAGTGTTCTAGTGACAATCCCATGCACACAAATCTATCCAATCAGCTGCAAACTTTGATGCATGATCTGAAATTTTCATGATCAGCAATGTAGGGCAGCCACCAAACATCAATGTGTAAGATGAAGGCCATTGAGTCAAATCTGCAATTTCTCTGTTATCCTGAATACCTTCATACCTTGGATTACAATCCAACTGAAACCCAACATCCATATGCATATACGTCTCAAAAGGTTCATCCTGCAAATCTGATTCTTCTTCATCCTCAACCATCATAGCTTCTTCCCTTTAGAGTACTAAAGGTTGATGAAGAAATGCACCTAACTATTTCTTATCATGATCCATGTGAACAAATTTTTCCTTAATCTCTTGTAGATGTTGTTTTGTTTGAGTGGCTAACAACTTGGCTTCCCTAGCCCTCTTTAGCCATTCATCACACGTGCTTTGAGTCTTCACAACATCCTCTATGCCATGATCAGCTTGTATGTAGCTTGGATTCACAACTGCTACCTCATGCTTGGCTATCAAATTTTGAGCATCAACAAAATAGTGCTCCTTACCAACGTCATCCACATAGATCTTATCTATCACCTTATGATTAACAAAATCATGTGAAGATAATGGACTGATGTTCAGAGTCATAGAATCAGCAATTTCTTCATACCTTTTGGTGGTGTCTTCATAGATCTCATGCACATCTTCGTTAATTGTTGGATGCTCATCATTAGGTGCTGGTCCAAGAAGTGTATCTTGTAGAAAATCACATGCCTTACTTGATATAACATTTGTCCCAAGGCTGATCCGAACCTCCATCCTCTTGGCTGTCACGTCACTTGGTGCACCATTATCTATAGCTCTCAACACTATTTGCTTTCCCTTTGATGTGAACTCTAACTCCATCTTTTGGAAATCCTGGATATACCTGCCAAGTGAATGTAACCACTAGATTCCCAACACAATATCGGTCTCACCAATCCCCACAACATAGAATTCAACACTAAATGTATAATTATCAAACCAAATCAACCTTGATCTTTAGTACATTCGCATGCACAAACACAAGCAGATTTCTTAATAAGCTCACTCAATCAGGGACAAAGATTTTGAAATCAAATCTATCTACTATTGTAAATTACATTTCTAGGAGGACTAAGCTCCTTCAGCAACACTTGACTTGGCAACTTGGGGATGGTTAAAATGTAAGGTTTTGGCAAGACAATTGGAATGGCTATCACACACTCATCACACTTGAACTAGATAGGCTTCACATTCACCTTCAACAGGTGAACCTCCACGAGGCTGTTGACTACTTTTCCCTCACAAACAACCGTAATCTTAGTTGGAATTAAAAAACCATGGTGCATCTTAAATTGACCCCTAAACAACAAATGAGACCTTCTTAAACTCTTATTGCTCAAAGACAATCACAATTTATGGGAACTAAGGATCAACTCAGGTGAATCCATACCACCTATACTAACTATACCACCTCTTTGGAGTAGAAGATCTTTCAATCATCTACTTTTCAAGATAGGAGTGAGGTCTAGAGACAATTGTGGAATTGAATAGGATGGACAAAAAATCAAATGTTTTCACTAGACTACTTTGCACAACAAAATCTTAATGCAAAACGAACACAAAAAGAGAGGTGTTATGAGATCAAGTAGGTGCCTCAATTCTCTCGCATAAAAAGAAACAATGCAACAACTCTTCATTGAATGCCCCTTAGTGTAATGTCCCCCATTTAGTCCAGTCAGATAATTGTTGGAGCTTAACCTATCATTGGACTCCCGTAGGCTAATGGCAGTGTTTAGGGGGTCAGTTTGGTGACTTACTATATATAGTAAGTCGGGACAAAGCATCTTGCCATTTATAGCAGGGCAGTTGGAGAGAACCATTGCACGAGATTCATGGTTTCGATATGTCTAGAGCTTTATTTGACATAATATAAGTTAAATTAAAGATTTAACTTATATTATTATAAGAGACTAAATATGACTTTAAGTTATAATGTAATGTCATTTTATAAAAGCATGTTATAACTTAAAGTTATGCCCCTAGGAGTTAGACGCCTAGATGGGAGTTATAAGGGACTTAAAATATAAAATAAAATATTAAATCCATCTCATCTTGGGCATTGGGGTTGAAGGAAATAAAAGAGAGAAAATGAGCCTCATTTGATTATGCTTGGAAAATTGATTTTGCTCTCTTGTTTTGAGATTCCCGTGCATTGGCTTTGGAGATTGGCTCTAGGGTTTGATCTTGGCTATGTTGAAACAAAAACCTCTTCATAGTCCTCTTCTTCGTGTGTGAGAGACCACATCAAGAAGAGATTTCTTGTAGGCTTCATCCAAAGGCTTCAGTTGTGCATTCACCGAAGACATTTCGATGGAGTTTTGAGCAGAAATTGAAGATTATACTTGCAGTTTTGTATAGACAGCAGAATAGCAACGATATAAGGCAGATATTTATGAGTTTGTGTGTTCTTTGAGGACTCCATTCTCCCTATTTCTTGGCCATACCACTGCTGGGGAGGCCATACCATATTCTGGAGGTGCTGTGCATAATTTATGAAGTTTTATGTGCTCTTTGCTGTCTTGCTGAGGTCGATTGGAGGCTGCAAACATATTCAGATCAATACAGAGCAGTTAGAGGAGGATTTGCTACCATTTCGTGCTGTCACATTCATACTAGAGGGCGTACCATGCTGGTACAGATCATGGGGTTCTAAGAACAGCAAACACACTTCTTTGGGTCTTGTTTATTTGGCATTTATGGACGCCTAGGGTCTGATATACAGTTGCTGCTGATTGTAAAACAATATCTCTTCTTTCCTAGGAGTTTGGAGCATTATTTTGAGGCTCATATAGCTGGTCCTCCGTCAGCATAGATACGAAGTTAAAGATTTCCATATGGGTATGTCATTGTAATGCATATTTCATCATAATACAAACTGGGTCTTCAATATTTTGCTGTTATCTACTTTGGTTTTTCTGGATTTGTTTATAAGCTTTATATTTCATACATGCAATGCAAAAACATGCAATGAAACCCTAAACCATAAACCGGCAGAAAAGCAAAAATTGGCACAGAACAAACATATATCCGAGGGTGTATGTTACACTTAGCCCAACAAATATGATCGCACCTTGCTTCTATGTTTCACACTATAACAAAGGATACAAATACCATTGCTGATAGACTCAATAATGGTATCAATATAATGACTATTCTTAATTGATTCATGAAATCACTCCAAGACTGATCATGTGATGCTTGTAGAAAGAACAAAACAAAAAAATATTCAATAAAAATGCCAATCCCACAAAGACAATTGTCAGCATAATAAGTAATAAAATCCTTTCTACATGATACAACATTACTAGCAAGGGCATTGATCTCAGCCTGCATCAAACATAATGGAC
The DNA here is from genome assembly GCA_027924645.1 of Cunninghamia lanceolata. Lineage (NCBI taxonomy): Eukaryota > Viridiplantae > Streptophyta > Pinopsida > Cupressales > Cupressaceae > Cunninghamia > Cunninghamia lanceolata. The sequence goes on along the minus strand of BSBN01000219.1, from coordinate 14,356,479 downwards.
TTTGCAATGGCTCAAAATTGGGCAAATCAAGGACATCACTTCCACAAGTTTCTTAATATCGTTCCCCAAACTAGCTAGACTCCACCTCTAACAAATTTAGTAAAGCTCAACTTTAATGAAGCTTCGAAGAAAAACCTTGTAAGGCAGGAATTGGAGGAATTGTTCAACCCTCAAAAGGACAACTTGTGGTTGCATACATGCAATCCCTCAGAGTATAGATGATCCATAAATGGATCTAGTTTTGTACTCTATGGCATTAATTCTGGATAATGGTTGGCTTCTTTAGTGTAGTTTTATTGCAAGGCTTAAAACAATAATCAAATGGGAGCAAAAGCTTAATATTATTGCATATTCAGATTGCTCTCAAAATTCTATACAATTTCAAAAAAAAAAATGCATTGTATTTTAAGTTTGTAAAAGAAAGTTATCTCTCCAAGAAGGTTTCTACAGAAGTGCACAATTTGTTGCCAAAGTGACTTTTGGCATTCCAAATTTCTGCCTTTTCACCTTCCTCTTCTCTATTGATGGTCTTTTTAGTGTCTAAACATCTTGGGGGTCTATATAGGCTGCATGTGAGTGGCGTATTGATCAATGAGAGTTGTTTGAGTCGTGTATTAAACAATGTGAAGGGAATATTAGCAACCATGGCCATTAGAGGTTCTTGGAAAAACTAGAAGACATGGAGGTCAAGGTAGATCCTATGTGAACCCAGGAGCAGGCCAGGAAGAACCCAAGAGCTCTCATGGAAATTGGATTCTATTGATACCCAAGTAGTGCCAAAGTTTGATTGTCTATTCCTTGTACCTCTTGGAAGATGTTCATAGCTCATGTACTGGGAGCATTTGTGACTGTCAAGTAGCAGAGGACTGAAAGTTTGCAGATTTGAGTTGTAATTGGTCATGTGAGAGTGTGTCCAATCTCTTGAATCAGTCGAAGGGCTGAGATCAATTGTAACTATGCCATTTGGGGGCTACATAGGTGAGGTATCTCACACTTTTGGTGGAGTTTTTATTCGCAAGAGGTTTCTCCATGTTATATGCTTGTCTTGTTTTGTTAATGGTTGTTTATGTTTTCTGATTTCTTGCTACAAATTCATTCTAATTAAAGAATTTCAGTTATATATTTTTCTCAAATTCTAACTCTCTAAATTCCATAAGTTGGTAACTAGAGTAGGAAGTAATCTTCCTAGTTGACGGATCAGGTGGTATCAAAGTTAATCTTTCCTTTGGGGAAGGTGGTATCGGAGCTAATATTTCCTTTGGGAGAAGTCATATCAGAGACTAGTTTCTTTCCTTGTGGAGCTTGTTGTGGTTGATTCGAAAGTACACAACACAATGCAACTGATGAATCATAGAGACAAATCACTTCTCAAAGAGAGCCATAAACAAGAATGGAGAAGCAAGATTCCTCAAGCTAGAAGCCATTATTGCCAATTTATCTCAATCAGTGGAGATTACAGCGTGAGGTATGGAGACTCTAATGGAGAAAATTGAAAGGAAGCAAGGTATGCGGAAACGCTTCCTACACTGATCTACTGTGGAAAGATTTATGCAAATTTTAACTTTTACAGTTACAGGTTATTAGATGCACATTAACAAAAAGGTAATAACAACATCCAAATGCAAATACAAAAACTCACAACACAAGATATACGTGGGGAAAACCCTTTTAAGTAAAAAACCCCACACTCCAAAACCTACACAATGTATTATCAAATCAAAAGATGATTACAACAAACTTGCAATGGAAGCTCTTTCAAGAGTACACAATGTCAATTCTCATTCGCATCCCGTGACCTTTCACATTCTCCAACCGCTTATTTATCAAGCCTCTTTGGCAATAATCCAATGTCGATTTATCCATGTCGGCCAATAACAAAATGATTGTCGACGACTTTATTAAATATAGGGAAACCGCCTGCACTCCCCCGTTAATTATTCTGGGGGGAAACCACGGCTGACAAAGTTACCAAAATTTATCTTACTGCATGTAGACAAGCTGCCACCTATGTAATCCTACAACATGGTGCTAAATAAACAAATACAACATTAGGAACTTGCAAAGGCTGAGACACCTTAATTCCCAACAAAAATATGTTTATTGGAGAGTGGGGGGATTTCCCACTCCATAGAAGAGGAAAATTTCCAAGGCAAATCAAATCTACCAAGTAAGCATCAAGATGAAGGCAAGTCTCAAAACAATGGCTAGAGCAATTAAATCTATATTTTAGTTTGCTTTTCTATGCTAAGTTATGAAGAGCAAGTAATAATATGAGTTGGTTCAAATGTCTCTCAATTTTTGTGAAGGCAAAATCAAAACATGCTCAACATTGTGGCCATTGTGGGAAAGATGGTCATGAAGAGTCTTGTTGTTTGGATTTGAAGTTTTCTTGCATTGTTGTTAAACATGTTTCTACTCCATGTATGGATAGTTGGAGACAAAGGTGTACCAATTTTTTGTTCACATTTGTGGTGCATGTTTAGATGGCATATGTGTCATCTTCTTTTGAGATCTTAGCTTTTAGAGACCAAAAGCTCCCTAATTGGGGAGGTGTGATCCATAAATGGATCTAGTTTTGTACTGTGTGGCATTAATTCTAGACAGTGGTTGGCTTCTTTGGCGCAATTTTGTTGCAGGGCCTAAAACAGTAGTCAAATGGGGCCAAAAGTTGAATATTATTGCATATTCAGATTGCTCTCGAAATTCTATGGAATTTCATAAAAACAACATCATGTTCAGAATTCATAAGAGAAAGTTATGGCTCCAGTTAGGTTGTTGCAGAAGTGCACATTTTGTTGCCAAAGTGACTTTTGGCGTTCCAAATTTCTCCTTTTTCACCTTCCTCTTCTTTGTTGATGGTATTTTCAGCTTCTAAATGCCTTGGGGGTCTATGTACACTGCATGTGAGTGGTGTAATGATCAATGACAGTTGTTTGAGTCATGTATTGAACAATGTGAAGGGGTAATTGACAACCATGGCCATTAGAGGTCCTTGTAAAAGCCAAAAGACATGGAGATCAAGGTAGATCTTATGTGAGCACAAGACCAGGCCAGGAGAAACCCAAGAGTCCTTGTGGAAGTTATGATCCCTTGAGACCCAACTAGTGCCATAGTTTGATTGCCTTTTCTTTGTATCTCTTCGAAGATGTTCATAGCTCATGTATTGGGAGCATTTGTGACTGTCATGTAGCGGAGGACTGAAAGTTTTCCAATTTGAGTTGTAATTGGTCATGTGAGAGTGTGTCCAGTTTCTTGAATCAGTTTAAGAGCTGAGATCAATGTGACTAAGACATTTGGGGGGTATATAAGTGCGATATCCCGAAGTTAAGGCGATATCCCGAAGTTAAGGCCTTGTTTAAATTAAAGATTTAAACATCATGATAAGACGGTGAAGTTGCTTTGGGGTATTTGTTGTGTCCCTTCCATAGCCAATTTGAATAATTGTGTATGTATTAATATTTAATAAATATATATAATTAATATATGATATTGTTGTACCCATACGAAATTTTTCATCTCTGCATACACCTACCCTAAAAGTAATGCCAAAACACACCTCCCAAACACCATGTCGCCTTGTCATTATTTGCTAAGCCCGCAAGTACAAGATATATAAAAGGAGATTGAAACAAGGCCCAAACAAACAAAGATTTTAGAGAGCCAAATTGGCTATAAGCCGTGAAAGATCGTCTAGAAGCAGAGGTCAAAAGTGACAGATTGAAGACCAAAACACTACAAAGGAACGGTAAAAAAGCAATAAGAAGACATCTGGAGACCCAGAAATCAATTTTGAAAATTTCAAAAAAAATTCTAAGGCATGTGGCGCGCTTTTCCCAAGGCGCGCGCGCCAAGGAGAAAAGGCACCAATGTCAAAAGTGGATTTCTCAAGTGTCAAAGGCATTCCTTCGTCGATTGACGTGAGTTTGTTTGAAAATGCACCTCAAAAGGTCAAGTCAAAAGAGCATTTTTTTCGCGAAGCACACTCCAAGTTCAAAACACTCCAAAGACAGAGAAAGTCAACATTCGTCAAAGGTAAAAAAATCCAACATATCTTTGTCGAAATCCCAAGGCAAAGCCGAAATGTTTGAAGCATTGATAAAGGAGAAAAACGCCAAAGGAAAGAAGAACGGATTGAAAAGTTTCAAAAGAAACGAAGAAAAAATGTTCAAGTTTTTTAAAATTAAAAAATGCCTAAGGGGAAAAGCGCGCTTTTCCCAAGGCACGCGCGCCAAGGGAAAGGCGCGCTTTCCCTAAGGCATCCTTTCCTCTAAAGGCGCCAAAACTCAAAGCTAAAAACGCCCATCTTTTTTTGGCCGACTTCCAAAGGCTAAATAAAGCGCTTTTTTCCAAGGAGAATAAAAGGTTATAAATAGAGAGGCTCCCACTTCAACTCCACTCATCATTTTTGCATAGAAGGCAAATAGAAAAGCACTCTAAAAATAAAACAAAGCAGATAGGAAACCCTAGAGGCAGTGCCCAAGCATAAATAGACCATTTCTTCATTGTTTTTATCATTTGCAAGGGCAGCTTGAAGGTTTGAAGGCAGCGTTAAAATTGAGGAAGCTTTTTCTTCATGGTTTTCATCAAATACAAGGCATATTGAGAGCTTTTATGGCCAGCGCTTCACTTGGAGGAGGTAGCTTCCACATCAAAACTTCATTTTGTTCCTCATTCATCAATTCCAAGGCAGATTTGCATGGTTAGAGGGCAGCGCTTCACCTGGGAGGCCATTTTTAAGAGGATTTGAAGCTTTTTTGGTGCTGGTTCAGATTTTTCAATGCCAAAATCACCACTTCCAGCCATTAAAGAACGGTTTTTTTAAGGCATTTCTGTCCATTTTTGTTGCAGACCAGCCTTGGGAAAAGGCATTTTTGACTATTTGAGAACATCTAGAGCCCAAATCCAAGAGATTTTTGAAGGAATAACTCAGTATTTTCACTTTCCAAGGCAAAATTATACATTTTTTCATGAATTTCTGAGTGTGACAGCAAACAAAAAAAGTTTTGATTTTTGGGACAGCGAGCTATAAAAAGGCCTGATTTTGCATTTTGAAGTGCGGGACAGCAAAGAGGAAAGCTTTCCTAAGTCACAAAATAATCATGCAGTATTCATCCGTCACTATTGAGGCTAAATCACCACTTATCCATGATTATTCAAAGGTCAAAGAAACAGATTTGTGCCAAGTTTCACCCGAGGGTTTTGATTTGGACTCATTGATGAAAGCAAGTAGTGTTGCGGCAAAGAATTTGATTTACTCCGGGCTAACTCAAGCTGGCTCATTCCCCATATCCACTGAAAATCTAGAGTTTGTGCTTGCTTGCAGAAAGCATTATGATCCTAAATCAAGGGAAGTTAGAGCAGTGGACGGAAGAGTAATTGGTAGCCTCAAACCGGATGACATTGAGTTTGCTTTTAATATTCCACCATTTGAGCATTCACTCACCCTCGACCTTGAAAATTGTGACAGAGTGTGGAGCACACAGGTTGATAAATGTCAGAAAATAGCATCCAAGTGGCTGAATGAGAAAAGAAGCACACTTCCAAGAAATGTAGGTAGAGGTGAATTCAAAGATGAATATGCTATCATGATCACACTACTCAACCGCATCACAGGACAGCCCGAGGCACGAAGTTTTAAAACCTGAATGCTCTATATCATCAGCAGTATTGCCAACGGAAGTGAGACTTATGGATGGTGTACTCTCATTAGTAATTGTATTTACCAACAAATTATAGAGTACCCTCGAACTCGTGAATTTAGGATGGTATCATTTTTGGTATACATGGTGGCGAAACAGCGCAACTTTGCCGGATTGGATCTTGCTAATGCTTCACAGGATACAAGGATATTCAGACTCTATCCTCAACTAGAGTTTTCAAACTCCCTCAAGCATTTCCATCGAGTCAACAATGCATTCATGATGTACACAGTGCATGATTTGGAGAATCAACTGCATGTTCGCATTTCAGAGGAGGCAAGGGCAGTGATTTCAGATTGGGCGAATTGGTATATTCAGCTTCCTACATTTTCATATATCCAAGTGTATGGGTTCAATTCAAATCCGTACATGCTTCTGAGATACCCTTCCAATGAGTTGGTGTTCATGGAGTTCCTGCGTCAGAGTTCAAAGGTTCACACTTTTCTACGAAGCAGGTATAAGCATACAGTGGGTTTTCCTATTCAACTCGGTTTCTTCAAATGCAAGAGTGCTTCTGATGCTAAGGTAATTGGAGAAGAAATGGCTAAGTTTGGCCTAAAGACCTAAGGTTCGCCGACGGAGTTTCAATCGCTTCACATTGGAGCAAATACATGCTTTTCTTGACGAGGACATCAAAGGTTTGTGAGAGGATGATTGCATTCTTTCTCCTAAATTCATTAAGGACAAAATTAACCTACAACCTTTACCACAGATGGATTGGTCTCTCAAGGAGTCAGTTTCTATCACCGAAAGGACTCAAGCAATTGTGAAGCATAGTTGGATGTTCATCAATACTCAAAGAGAAAGGAGAGCCAAAGCCCGAAAGGACAAGACTTCTACAGTAGAGCCGCCATCTTCTTCCTCTTGCTTAATCACACGATTGAAATCAAAAGTGATAGGACAGAAGGCTATGCAAGTGGTTATTCCTGCAAAAGAGCCCCCAAGGGTGATCCAGAAGAGTAGAACTTAGTCTAGAGCACCAGTTCAACAACAAACGGAAGCAATTGCTTTATCATCAGCAGAACTGGGTTCTGTTGTGACCAAATCACACATCACCCCATTAGGAATAGGGACCCCCTTTTTTTTTGAGCTCTGAGCTTTTCAGTGAGTTTCCAATGAGTTTTCAATGAGTTTTGCTGAGATTTTAATGATGTCCTGACTCGTTTTCCTTTGCCGGCTCGGTAACAATTTCCTTGCCTATGATCTTTGGTTCACGATTAAGGATAGATGAACTTGTAATAATAAAAAATTGAGATCAAATCCTATCTAGATATTGAGTTTTGAAGTCCTTCAGAATGTTTGAGACCCTGAAAAGACTAAGACTGGAGCCTGAAATCCTGAAAATCCTGAAAAAATGGCTAAGTCTGAAATCTGGTGAATCCTCCAAATTCTATATTTTGCATCTTAAATCCGGTGGATTCGGGACCTATCTCAAACACCCTGAAAGGTATATTGAAAAATATTTAAAGTATAAGAAATTCAATCTCTAAACTTATACTTAAATATATTTTTCAATATACCTTTACTCGCGCGATCCTGAAAAATACTTGACGAAGTCAGAGGATTCAAAACACTGATCTAATGCGACCAGACACTTAGATGGCGCAAATCTGGGCGCAAAATCACGAAGCAGAAGACACTTGAGCCAGAGGATTTGAAAACTTGATCCAGTGCGCCCATCTAATCCTTCATTCAGTGCGAAAATATCAGAGGATTTGAAAACTCCATCTAGTGCGCCCAGACTAAAAGGTCATTTCGGAGGAAGAGATGAGAATTTCAACGCCTTCAACCAATGCGAAAGTGAAAAAGGACAAGTCTAAAGCCAATCTTGGAGCAATTTTTAATGAAAATGTCAGAGGATTTTAGTTCTTGAAGTGATGCGCCACCAAGGAAGAAGAAGGAAATGTGAAATTTTGACTTGACAAATGTTTACAAGTTCAGAGGATTTGAAAACTTGATCCCATGCGCCAACTCCAGAGGATTCTTAAGACCCCATCTAATGCGCCAAGAGTTAGAGGATTCTAATCCTCCATCAAATGCGCCATAAAGGAGAAGAAGATCTCATATTACCTATCAAATGCGCCACCAAGAAGAGAAAGGAAGGTTTGAAGTTTTGACTTAAGAAATGTCTAGAGTTTTAAGAGGATTTCAAAATGCGAAGTAATGCGCCAAAGCCTAAAGGTCTTTTCCTTTGATCTAATGCGCTTTCATCTAAACATTCGACACAAGTGTTAACCCCTTCACCCTTATGAAGTCTAGAGGATTTTAAAACATGAAGCAATGCGACTTCTTGAGAGATAAGTTCAGAGGATTCTAAAACTTGAAGCAATGCGCTCAAAGTGACTCCAAAGATCATTTTTCAAAGCTATCCAATGCGCTAGAGTTCAGGGAATCTCAAGTGTTTAAGTGATGCGCCATCTTAAAGAGGAGAGTGAAGTTTGATGTTGAGGAATCCAAACTAGTGATCTAATGCGACCAAGTTCTAGAGGATTTGCCAAGTCCATCTAATGCGCTTTACATTATGAGGAGATTGCCAATATCCTAGACATCTAATGTTTGGTCTTCAAGGTAAGTTTCAGAGGAATTCAAAACTTGATCTAATGCGCCTATGGCAAGGTCATCCAATATGCAACACCAAGGTAAAGAGAGACACGTTCTTAGAGGATCCTACAAACTTAACCAATGCGCCAAATATCATACATAATCCACTTCAAGACAAAGGCTATCTAAGTTCATTCGAGTTTGAAGACTTCAACAAGCTTAACTAATGCGCCATATCTAAAGGAGGAGGATGAAGTTTCATTTTGAAGATCTCAATATAGTGATCCAATGCGCCAACATTATGAGGTAGTAATCAAGGCTTGTATCTAGAAGATTTTCAAGTGTCATCTAATGCGTCATGAATGAAGTTTATTTTTGAAGAGCTTAAATTGCCTATCCATTGCGCCATGCACAAGAAGAATCTAAATTGCCTAAGCAATGCGCTAACACTCTAGAAGATTCATAAAGTCCATCCAACGCGCTACCTACATGGAGACAACGAAACTTCATTCCTTGAAGATCTCTAATTGCCCAAGCAATGCGCCATATGTGAGGAGAGTCAAGGGTGAGGTAGAAGAAGATCATCAAGCCATTATCCATTGCGCCACTCCTTGAAGATCCAAATTGCCTAAAGCAATGCGCCATATCTAAAGAGGATCCCAATCCTTCAACTAGTGCGCCAAAACTTAAGAAGTCTTAGGACATGATCCAATGCGCCATACCAAGAGGAAAGACCCTGAAAGTTCAAATGACTCCATAATTAATGATTTAAACCGCCAAGTGTCAAGAGGATTCCGATCCTTTAACTAATGCGAAACATGAAAGGAGGATCATCAAGGGGTTAACTAGTGCGAAATGCTGAAAGCAAGTGTTAGATAGCAAGACATGACATTCCAAGAAGGAGACTCCATTATCCCATCTAAGGCGAAATGAGAAGAGGAATTACAAACTTCATCTAATGCGAAAATCTTGAGAAGGCCTCGAAGACCTCAACTAATGCGAATTGCTAAGGGGATTCGAATTCTTGATCTAATGCGCTTGAAAGAAGGAGGAAAACGTCCAACAATAAGAAGAAGATTATCAAGTCTTTATCCAATGCGTCCAAAAGAAAGAAATCATAAACATTTAATAGTTGTTGCCTTCGTAAAACGTGAAATTGCATTCATTTAATAAAGGTCAAAATTAAATTAAATGTTTGTGCATGAGGTCGGCCTAGGAAGAAGGAAAGTTTTTTAAAGTGAATTATATATATGTGCCTCATTTCTTTTTCATTTGATTTATTTTCAAGAGCAGATTTGTTCTCCAAGAGCAGAATTTTCTTCAAGGAGCAGCCACAAGAAGTTGATTTTAGAAGATAAATCTGATTTTATCAAATTTTGTCAAGTGGGAAATCAAATTGCAAGGTATCAAATACAAAACAGCTCATCAAGTAAGTCTGATCTGAGTTTTTTCTGATCTGATTTTCTTATTTTTCTTTCATTAGATGCCTTGAAATTGTCCAAATATTGATAAAATTCTGGAAGAATAAGTGGATTTTTATGATTTTTCATAGATTTTCTAAATTTAATAGTAATATTTCATAATTATAGAGGAAAATTTCATAATTTAATCCACTTAAGTTGCTGAAGTAAAATCTAAATTTTATTTGCAATCACTTATTCGCGTCAAGTCTGCAGAATAATGGCAATGACTTCCAAGGAGCGACAAGCCAAGATCCGGATGGATGCCAAAGGGAAGATTCCTGAATCAAAGCTCGTCTCAAGGTGGACCAATGTAAGCGATACAAATATGGGAAGCAGCAACTTGGAAGATATCAAGACAGTCCTTGAAGAACCTAACGGAGGAAGCCTCGCTCGAGCCATCATGAGGAGTGGAGCCATTGAAGCTGCTTGTTTTCCGCCAACTTTGCCATGTCCGGAAATGATCATCGAATGTGTCAAAAAGTATGATGTAAATACCAGGCAAATCATAGCCAAGGATGGAACGATACTAGCCTATTTGCAAAGGGAAGCAGTCGAGGAAACTTTCAACATTCCAACCAAAGAGAGGATGATCAGCATCTCAAAACAACAAGGCCAGCAGGAGTATGATGTTGACACCAAGATAAAGTTACAAGAGATCAGGAGAGAGTGGATGGCCAATCCAGCCATGAAGTTCAATATGAATAATCCTCCACAGTTCCATAAGTCAGATTTTCATCCGGAAATTGGATATCTAATCATGTTTTTGAACAGAATGACAGGAATGCCTCAATCCGCTACTTTTCAGCCGTGGATGTACTCTTTCATCAAGTCAGTTCTTAAAGGGAAAATGATTGATTGGGCTGGACTTATCAGTCAAAGTATACATGAGCAGTTCCTCAGTTTTGCTAAAACTAAGACTTGTTATATGAGTTCCTATATAGTGTACCTTCTTGCCAGAAATGAAGTCTACTCAGGTTTAACCAAGAAAGGAGAAGTCGGCATTGGACCTAACAAATACTTGTCACATCAATGTTATCCTCAGTTGCACCTCAAGAGTATTAATCATTATACAAGGTTTAATGATGCATTTGCTATGTTCATAATGAAGAAACTGAGGGGAGAATTTCATAAAAGGTTGTCTAATGCAGCAAGAGAATTCATTTCAGCATATGGACACTGGTATACCCAACATGAAAGGTACACTTACCTAAGGATCCAAGGATTCACATCATATCCATACAGATTGCCAAGGTATCCAACCAACAGGATGGTAATGTTAGAAGTTACAAGACAACTCCTAGAACTCATCAGGTTGCAGAAGTTGAAGAAGAAAGGAGGAATCCAATTTCCACTTCGTCTTGGACAAAATCTGGAATGTCCATCTTTATCAGCAGCTGAGTATTCTGAAATAGAGCTACAGGCCTATCATTTGCAGACTCATGGCACCAAGAGGCCTAACTTTGACCCTTTCCAAGTTTGCTGGAAATACAACAGAGAATTCAAACATATCAAGCAATTGGAAGACCACTGGGCCAGTGCTCAAGATGAAGATGATCTCCGAACTCTTCAAAGTTCGAGACTCGACTGGGATTTAGTCAGAGCCACCAAAGCATTCAGGATTCCAGACCAGTTCACCGAGGATGATACTATGCTAGTAGATGAATTTGACAAGATAAAGGATTTGCCTTACACAATTGATTGGTCAAAGAGAGATGCATCCGAAGAAGATTTGATGAAGCCGGTTTTAGCCATGACACAAGTGTGTATCAATCAACTATTGCAGGAAATGAGTGCTGAAAATCGAGATCTCACCTACAATAAGATGGATGAAGGAGAACCCAAGCAGCATAGTACACATAGCCAACCACAACACAGTGGGAATGATCAGAGCAATAATTCAGCCAGAAAGAGGAAAAGACCTAGTCAAGATCAAGGGGAATCAAGCCGAAGACCTCAGAAAAAGAGTAATCCATCTACTTCATCTAATCCACAAGAAGGTGTTTCAATTGTTCAAAATCCAATACAAGAGATAGAAGTAATAGAAGAAGTTGCCTTGATTCCATCAGAAGAAATTCAATCAAGCCCCACTGTCATAATAGAAGAGGATGATGATCTTGGTCAGGATGAAATAGGACAAGCTGAATCTGATGAAGAAGTAGCTCGTGTTCAACACAATCAAGCTCATGAACAACGAGATCTTTCTACTTTCCCACCATGGTTGAGACAAAGGATTGAAGAAAGCACAATTGTAGAGACTTATCAGCCTACTGCAGTTGAAGAATTGCTTGTAAATGTACAAAAGAATAATCAGAAGAAGAAAGCAACGATCCTTTCTAAAATCACTCAAGATTCTGCTGGAAACAGAGAGGTCCACATAGCGGTTCCTAGAAGTGATAAGGAGATAGAAAACATGACACCTGAAGATTATAATTTGACTACAATTGGTATAGGTCCAATCACAAGGGAACAAGTCGATGAGGAACTACAAGATGCAGTGAATAATGTAAGAAGTATGTTGAAACAAGAAAGAGAAGCAAGGATGAAAGTTGAACAAGATTTTAGTACATTGAAGCATTACATCCAACAGGTCATGCAACCTATTCAACAGAAGGAAGCTACTGCAATTCCTCCTTCCATTCTTCCACAGGAAACAGTATCCCAAGTTGAGGACATGAGAACTTCATCCCAGATGATGAAGGGATGGATAGAAAAGACAGAAGACAAGGCCTATATTTACCTAGAAGAAATTGTGCAAGTGTATGACAGAGTCATTAAGCTCCAAGGTCGAGTCCAAGCTTTATTGGAAAGTTGTGCTGAGTTCAAACCAATCAAAGAGCAATATATGCCACAACTCAGAAGCTTAATGGAAGCTCCAGTAGAAGATTTAATTCATAATAAGGTGATTGACAGAGATACTCCACATGACTTTGTCACTTGGTATTTCTCCTTTCACAACAAGGGGCAACTAGTTGATAAGATTGAAGTAGATATGTCCAGGATAAGAAGTGTTCTTCTAAGAACAGAAAATCATATATATACTGCTTTGACAAAGATTTGTAATCCTTATGGAAATGTTACCATTGAGAACATGAAGCAACAAGTTAAGGCATTCTACTTTCAATATGATGGACTTGATGAAAGTCAACTAGATAATATATTCACACTTGCATATCGTCTTGGGGAAAATAAGTCTTGGATAAACGACTGGGAGAAGACACTTGGAGTCTATGAGGCAGATGTAGCAGTGGCAGAAGGATCCATTAAGGCAGCGACAAGTGTACCAATGGAAGATATTATTCAAATTGTGTCCAGATTCGTTGTATCTCATAGTACTACTACATAGTACTCGCCTTGATGATGTGGCTTCCTTATCCTCTTGGAAAGCGTGCCTTTGTTCTCTCTTTCATGACTTCTTTCATTTAATATGAGTAACCTCCTGTATTTAATAAAGTTAACCTCATTCATTTAATAAAGTATAGTTTGTTGTAACTACTTGTGATGTGGCTTGATCTGATCCGCTGATTTCGCCGATCAATCTTGACCCTTCTCTCCTTTGAGGACTATAAAAGAGCTCTCATTGCTCTCATTTGTAACGGGTTGGAAATTCTGAAATTGTTGTAAGAGCTCTCTGAGATAATAAAGGACTCATTGATTTGGTGATTCTATTTATATTTCTGAGTGTTTGCATGGTTTCAATTTTCACACGAATATTAAGTTAAGTTGCAAGTTTTCTTTTAAGTATAAGTTAGTTAGTGAAAGGTTGTTTTATTGCCTTGTAGTGAAGTCTTTACAATTGAGCGTCAATTTGATCTTTATGCCTGTTGAATTCTTCATGAGCATAATTGATTTAAATATCTTGCATACCTTTGAAGATAGCACCTCTCTTGTGTAGTTGTTTCATCTTGGCAAAACAAGATCTGGTTCGACTTCACTCTAAGCAGTAAATATCCTTCCATTTAGGACTAGATTAGTTTTTCCTCAACCCTATATCTTTTGCCTTTTTTTTTATCAATCATTTAGATTTAGGATCAGAACGTCCATTGCTAAATCATACGCGTCAGTTGCAGTACTTAGATTCCCTAGTGTTCACTTCCAGAGTCTTTGAAACAACAAGTTGAACAATTGTGTAAGTCCCTTTGTTGATTAACAGCAGAATCATACTTAAATCATTGAGCTGTTTCCTACTGAAATTGAAACATTATTATTAGAAGGAACCTTGGAGTTATCTCGTTTGATCACTTGGTTTAGCATCCGAGAGGCTTTGCTCAAGAGAGAGTTAAATACCTAGTATTTTACTCTATTGTTGACTTGTCAAAAAACAACCATCAACATATTTGGCGCTAGAAGGAGGGCCTCTTACAAGTTGTTTCAGATTAAGGAAGGACATCCTGGAGCGAATTGGTTCTTTCTCGCCAGAGAGGCACCAAAGAATTCTAAGGTCTGCACCAGGAGCATCCAAGGACTTTTCTGAGTTGGGGTTCCCGTCAAAGTCGAAGAAAGGAAAGAAAGGGACTTCAGCCAGCCAAGGATCTCCAAGTGGGGGTGATACTTCAAATTTATTTCAAACTCCACCTCCGAAGAATCAAAATCAGGGAGTTGTTCAACAAGGCAACGTCCAAGTAACCACCACAGGCACTCCACTTCAGCAAGGAGCTACTCAAGCAGGTCCAGGACAACCTAACATTCCAATGGCAGCACCAGCACAAGCTTGGCCTTTGGGAAATGTCTCACCCCTTGGGACTTTTACTGATTACCATGATATGCCCAAGAATCCCGAACACTTCTGTTCGAAATTTCATGTCAACGATCCGAGCAGGACAGCTGAAGAGCATATTAAGATCTTTGAAGGTACTCTGGTAAATCGAAGGATTGAAGATGAAGATGTAGCATGCCGACTATTTCCCTACTCTCTCGAAGGAGATGCTACTTTTTGGTATGTCAATCTACCGGCTGGATCTATTACTACCTGGGAACAGATGAGAACCGCTTTCCTGGAGAAATTCAAGATTCTCATCACTCCAGCAGAACTCTATAAGCAGTTCATCGAAGTTCGAAGACAGGAACACGAGCCTATTGCCGCTTTTAATCACAGGTTCCATAAAGCATATTCAAGATTGCAACCTCCCTATGATATCACTCCAGTAATGGCGATGGAGATTTATTACGCTGCATTGGATCGCCTTACTTCTATGTTCGTGAAAAGAGCAACAACCCCGCCGACCACTTTGACAGGAGCATATGCTGAAGCCGTTAAGGTGAACACAGATTTGGGTATGAACACGCATGGGCCACTTAATCACATAGGGCATGTGGCAATGCCAAACCAGATTCAGGGAATCAATCACGCATTGGCTCAACATACACCTGTAATGAATCCAGTTCCTGTTTCCACTCCTGCTAATCAATTAGTCCTACATCCAGGAGTGCCAATTTCACAAGTTGTACCGGAAAAGCCAGTGTATTTGCAAGGATCTTCATCTTCTGCGAAGGCTCAGGAGGAGAAAGACGAAATGAAAGAGCTGATTGATCAGGTAAAGAAATTGTCTACTGAAGTTACACATTTACGAAATCAGAACAACTATTTGCAGAAGAATTTCCAAGGCAATCAGGGTGGATACCAAGGAAATCAAGGATACAATCAAGGATATAATCAGGGATATAATCAAGGTTTTAGAGGAAATAATCAAGGCTTTCAACGACAGAATAGAACCTGGAACACTGCACCGAATACCGGCACAGTTCCTTCACCACTTGACAATCTACCAGCTTCTGACGCAAAACCTGCAGAGAAAGTATTTCTAGCAGAAGCTGCACTATCTACATGGTGCCGGTTGCATAACACCAATCAGCATTCAGAACTTCAATGTCCCGAATTTAAGATAGCAGCTGACATCTTTCAACAGGAAATGCATGGTACACAGGTACCAGAGAATCCTCCAGTCACCGGATATGAAATTGTGCCCACGCAGAGGTATGATCAAGCTTTGATGATTGAAGATTTTACTTTTCCACCTATGATGGAATATGATATGACAGAATATAGCGGAAGATTCCCGCCAGCCTCTGCAAATGAACCAGTTGAGGATACATACTACACTCCGCCATTCGAGGGTGATTTCCAAACCCAAGAAGCAGATGAAGTTCAGGCCTTTCAGCAATCTGCTGGCAATGCACCACAAAGAGTTTATCAGCGGAATTACCGGCCACAAGATCCTATTACCACGTCAACTCCTCCTAATAACTTGCACACTCCACCAAATCCAAATGCAAGTAACAATCCAAGCTATCCAAGGGATGCACCCGAATACAGACAGCGAAATCCCGTTCAGAACGTTGTCCCAGCACAAGAGGTTCAGCAGCAGAATGTCTCTACAAGGATCGATCCAGTCAGGAAGGAAGTTCCTAAAGAGGATTTAAAGAGATTGAGTCAATGTGTTGTCGAAGAACTCAAGAAGATTAAAATCAACCTACCATTGACAGAATTGATTCGAGTACCTGAAATTAAAGAAGCTTTTCTAAGAGGTGTCGATGATACCATCTCAAAGGGTGGAAATCAAAATGTGCAAGTCACCACAGGATCAGCCGGTCCATCTACTTCAAATGTACCAAGAGCATATGTAGGTCAAAATACAAATCCAACTCAAATGAGGCCACCTCACCCACAAGGCCAGACAAATGCTATTTTCATTGCACAGGAATCATCCAGTATAACAGATGGCAAAACAGTTGCGATAAAGGAAGAGCCTACCGAGGGTAACAATACGCCGAAAGTTCAAAGTTCACAAGTCAATTCAGATCCAGTAAATGACCGATACAGTGCACCAAAGAAGAAATCAGTTGTCTTCTATCAAGGAAAAGATGAACAGCCTCCTTTCTTGATATCAGTTAGAATGTTTGGCAAATTATTACACAATTGTCTAATGGATTCAGGAGCCTCAAGCAACGTGATGCCTTTGGGTATTTGCAAGAAACTTGGCCTCATCCCAAAGCAGACAAATAAGAAAGTCACGCAATTAGACAAGACCGAAGTTCCAGTTATTGGAGAGCTACATAATATTCACATGCAGTTAGCAGCTGATCCCAGGATTCAGCATTACATTGACATTTCAGTAGTAGACATACCTGAAGGGTATGGGATGCTGTTAAGCAGAGATTGGTTGAAGAAGCTCAACGGATACGTCTCCACCGACTTTTCGCACATGTGGCTATCATGGAAAGGATTGCCTAATCAAATCAGGATAGATAGCACTCCACGTCTCAAATTGATGATTACTGAATATGGTGAAGACAATGAGATCCTTTTTGTACAAACAGACTTAGGTGTTTACAAGCCTAAGGTTGAAGAGATTCTAATGTTTCATAATTCAACAGAGGTCCTCATAGAAAGTGATCACAGCGCATCATCAGATGAAGAAGGGGAGGGTATGTTTGAAAACTTCCGGAATTTTGTGATGAGACATGTGAAGCAAGGAGTAGAATTGGGAAGTCACGCATCCGTTCAAGATCTATTGCTACCTAATTGGTGTAGGATACACAATGCTTTCCATTCCGAGTTCTCTTGCTCCATGTGCATAGTAGCCCTAGAACAAGTTAGAAAGAGAATTCCAGAGGCCATGGGCTTGGGAATCCCCAGTATGATGAAACTAAAAGAACCAGTTCAGGATACAGCCGTTACAGATGAAGCAAGCACTTCGGCATCAGCAACAGAGCATACCCAAATTGAACCTACAAAAGTAAATCAAGGTATTGATATGTCAAATTCAGAAGATAATCAAGTATGGACTCTAAGATTTGATGGATCGAAATCTAAGCAAGGATCCGGTGCTGGCTTTGAATTGATCAGTCCGCTGGGGGAAGCTTATTTATCAGCTTTAAGATTACAGTTCCCATGCACAAATAATGTTACCGAGTATGAAGCTCTCGTACACGGGTTGCTCTTGGCCATAAAAAAGAAAGTTAAAATTTTGCACGTGTTCGGCGATTCAGAAATAGTTGTCAGACAAGTCAGGAAGCAATATGTGTGTCATGACAAGAGACTAAAGAAGTACAGAAACAGAGTATGGGATTTGATTGAAGACTTCGATGCTTTCAACATCAAGTCAATTTACAGGTCAACAAATCGAGTAGCTAATGCACTAGCACAGGCCGCAAGTTCCCTTGAGCCATTGGCTATGGAAGGATTAAAAAAGTTCACAGTGGAACTAACATCAGTACCATCAGTACCAGATAATATCACAAATTTTCAAGTGTTTGATGACGACAAACATATACTGGATTTCTTGACCAATTCAGGTATCTTCACCACCCAGGTCATTGACGAAAGCGAAGTTGAAGCTGAGTTTGATCCAGATGGGATTATGAATCTGAAGGACAATAATATCCCAAAGGGTATGATTGAATTAGAAAGACTCTTCGATTCAGATAAGTTGGGTACTCCTCCTCACCACAACGAAGATGGAAATAAATGTGAAGCAGTCAATCTGGGAACCGACGAAAATGTAAAAAATGTATTCATAGGGAAAGTTTGCACACCGGAAGAAAGAGAAAACATCCTCAGTAGTATGAGAGAATTCCACGATGTTATTGCTTGGGGATACGATGATTTGAAAACATACGACACATCCATCATTACACATACTATCCCTCTCAAGCCAGGAAGCAGACCTTTCCGACAGAGGCAGAGGCCGGTCAATCCTTTATTGGAGCCACTTATTTATCAAGAAGTCAAGAAGTTGCTGCAGGCAAAGATCATATTTCCGATCAGGCACTCGACATGGGTCGCCAATTTAGTTCCAGTTAGAAAAAAGAATGGAGAAATAAGATTATGTGTTGATTTCAGGAACTTGAACAAAGCATCAGAAAAAGATAATTATCCTTTGCCTTCATTGGACGAAGTGCTGCAAATTGTAAATGGTTCACAGATGATGTCTTTTCTGGATGGATATTCAGGGTATAACCAGGTCATGGTTGAAGAAGAGGATCGATTGAAGACCGCTTTCACTACCAAATGGGGTACTTATGCATACGGAAGGATGCCTTTTGGCCTAATCAATGCAGGAGCCACTTTCCAGCGAGCTATGGATATTGCTTTCAGAGATATTATTGGAAAATGCATTATCATCTATATGGATGATCTTACGGTGTTCTCAAAGGTCAGAACAGATCATGTGGAGCATTTAAGGAAGGTTTTCGAATCTTGTAGAACATATGGAATTTCCTTAAATCCAAAGAAGTGCATCTTCGGGGTGACAGAAGGAAAGCTCCTAGGTCATGTCATATCAGAACACGGTATCTCTATTGATCCAGATCGGATAGAAGCCATTAAGAGAATAAGTATGCCTGCCAGTAAAAAGGAATTAAAGTCATTCTTCGGCAAGATTAACTTCGTCAGGAAGTTTATTACCGGATTTGCAGAAATTATTAAGCCATTGAATGATATGTTAAAGAAAGATGCGAAAGTTGAATGGACTCCTCCAGCAAAGAAAGCATTTGAAGAAATCAAGCAAGCAATTGCTAGGGCTCCTGTCCTCATCAGTCCAGACTATTTGAAGCCGTTTTATTTATATTCTTTTGCATCTGATCACACCTGTGCAGGGATTTTGACCCAGAGGGTAAATGATAAAGATGAACACCCCGTTGCATTTATGAGTGCCCCTTTTAAGGATGCTGAGCTGAGATACCCGGCAGTGGAGAAACAGGCTTATGCTCTAGTAAAGGCTACCAAGAAATTTCGGCACTATATCTTGCGGAGTAAAGTGTATGCTATAGTTCCAGATGCCGCAGTGAAAACATTACTAATGCAAAATGAACTAGGCGAACGAAGAGGCAAGTGGGTCGCCACTATTCAAGAATACGACATCGAAATTCAACCAATGAAGTTGGTTAGAGGACAAGCATTGACTCAGACTATAGCACTTGAAGAACCTGGATTAGTTCAGCAAGCTTACGTACTTGAAGCAGTATCACCAGATGAGTGGTACGATGATATTGTTTATTATCTACTATCTCAGAGATGTCCAGAACATATGAGCCCAACACAGAGGAGAGCATTGAGATACAGAAGTAAACGTTTCATGTTGCAAGGATCAGTTTTATTCAGACAAAATCATGAAGGCATCTATCTAAGGTGTGTTGGGAGGAACGAAGCTAAAAGTATTATGGAACAATTTCATGATAAGTTCGGAACTTGCCACGGTGGTGAGCTAGCAACGGCAAATCAGATATTAAGGGCAGGCTACTATTGGCCAAAATTGTTTCAAGATGCTCATCAGCATGTCAAAACTTGCCATATTTGTCAAGTAGCAGCTTCAAGAGAACGAAACCCAGCTATGCCTTTGCAGCCAGTTGTTGAATTCAGACCTTTTGCTAAGTGGGGATTAGATTTCATTGGTATGATAAACCCACCATCTTCCGCACAGCATAAATATATTTTGACTGCCACAGACTACTGCACCAGATGGACAGAAGCCCATGCTTTGAAGTTTTGTACTTCTGAAGTAGTGATCAAGTTTTTAGAAGAGAATATAATTACCAGATTTGGTTGCCCCAGTGCCCTTGTATGCGACAATGGCCCTGCATTTTCATCACTCAGATTTTCAAATTGGGCCTTTGAATATGGTATAACCCTGAAATTTTCATCGAATTATTATCCACAGGGAAATGGCCTAGCTGAGTCCACAAACAAGAACCTTTTGAATGCAATAAAGAAATTACTGGATAAGAATCCAAGAGACTGGCATACACAGCTGAAGTTTGCTCTTTGGGCAGACAGAACTCGAGTTAAGTCTTCTCTGGGTACTTCTCCATATCACCTGGTTTATGGGCAGGATCCCATCTTCCCAATACAATTGAGGATTCCAACCTTGCAATTCATGCAAGAGTATTTAGATGAAGATGAGCAAGTACAAGTAAGATTATCACAGCTCCTGCATCTGGAAGAAAAACGAGACATCGCCTTAAATAAATTTATGAAACATCAAGGAGTGGTCAAGCGTTGGTTTGATCGACAGGCAAGAGTGAAAGCCTTCAGAATTTCTGATCTGGTTTTATATTGGGACAAAGCACATGAACGGCGAGGTGATCACGACAAGTTCGATTATCTCTGGAAGGGCCCATATCAGATTGCTGAGATCCTAGGAGAGAACGCTTTCAAATTGAAGACTCTGACCGGAGAAGATATTCCATTGCCTGTCAATGGGCAGTTCTTGAAGCACTATTTCCAGCCATGAATTCTTCGGAACACTGGTTTGTACATAGTTAAATAGGATTTTCTTTCAGTTATTTTGTTTTTTCTTAGATTAGATTTGTTTGTCTTGATGTCATTTGACTCAAGAATTTTTCAAGAAGTTTTCATAGTTTAGTTGTTTTTGTTTTGCTTTTGCTTTTTAGAGTAATTGTTTTTGAAGGGTTCTAGTTCTTGACAAGGTGGTGTGTATCCAAAACACATTTGGTATACTTTCACTAGGATATGTGAGCTCATTTCTTAAACATTTATTCACGAAACTCTTAGGATTGATAGATTATTGTTTTCAATTGTTGACGAAGCGAGCACTGAGCTTGACTGGGACATTAATCATATATTGTGTCTTGACACCATTATCTTTTGAACATAATATTTTAAAATGTCAAATCTAATTTTACGAATTCTTATTTGTTCTTTTGAGAAACTTAAGTCATGATTGATGGATTTCTCGTGGATTCCATCGCGAGTATTAGATAGCGTGACTGCTTGTTCTTAGGAAACGAATCAGTTGTTCGGTATTGACTGAAGTATTTTGAGGTTTCTTACACATCTTAATGATCCCGAAGTTTCTAGGAAAGCCTTTGTAAGCTTGGATCAAGTGAAAATCATAAGGTAATTCATGCTTCCATTTCCATTCCATAATAAGTATTTTGCATATTTTCATATCCGTCATCTCATTTACCACATCTCATATTACAATAAAATTGTCCATTCATTTCATTTCACTACAGTTAAACCTCCATCTGCATTGCATATTTTCAACCAAAAATGAATTCGAGTCTAATGACTGCATCATTTATATGACTCTGTGTTCATTATACTCTAGAAGGATACAAGTTGAAGTTGAAATCAAGTACTTGGAGTATTTTCATTATCCACTGTACGGGATAAAATCAAATGTTGGTATTCCCACTCCATTCCATTTGAAATCCACTTCATATATTCACTTCACTTTTGTTACTATGCAAAGTCTCAAAGCATGTAACTATTCATCCATTTTACCTCCGCCTTCAAATCACATTACTATCCACACCTTTTCACCCCTCTCCTAATCATGATTGATGAATGTGAGTGTCGTCTGAATGAGAAGCTTGCAAGTCCTTCCGCCCATTCCCCCATCTTTCCATAAAATAAGTATTTGGATGCTTTTACCTTTTAAGTAAAGAGATTCCTGAAAATCCAAAAAAATCTCTATGTATCATGATATAAATGCCATAATTCCTAAACAAGGCATGTTCAAAAGTATATTTCGTGCTGTACTTTCAAGTCAAATAATCCTTGCGAAATAAAGTTCTAAGTACTTGTAGCCGAATCCAAAGAGGCTACCGCATCCAATCCATCCATTCCATTTCCATTCAATTCCATTCCATATTACTTCACCCCGCGAACCAAAATTAAAGGGAGAAATCCTAAGTTCGTGAAGGACATGAAGGTATCATTACTAGTTATCATTAATCCCCGTTCCCTACTTACATTCCCTTTTCCACTTGCAAGCTTCGAAGTTTAGGTTGATACAAACAAACGTTGATCGTGATTTCATTCCATTTCATTTTCCTTATTTACCGTCCATATTTGTTTCTTGCTATTCAACATATCCCGTCATTCCTTTGGTTTATGGTTGAATACGCTTTCACACAGTCATAATCCGCCATCATCCAACTCCGTTCCCTTTATCCCATCATTTCCTACCAACATTTGTCAGTATCAGAACGTGACATGATTTTATCGCGTCCTTCGCAGAATCAGACTCTTGAGTTCTTATCATTCGTTACCTCG
This sequence comes from Cunninghamia lanceolata, assembly GCA_027924645.1. Taxonomy (NCBI): domain Eukaryota; kingdom Viridiplantae; phylum Streptophyta; class Pinopsida; order Cupressales; family Cupressaceae; genus Cunninghamia; species Cunninghamia lanceolata. Next base: position 14,333,758 of record BSBN01000219.1, on the reverse strand, counting down.
GTGAAAACCTGGCAAACAGGCGCCGTGTGTAACGATCATTATCCTAAAAAAAAAAAAGAAGAAAAAAAAAAAAGAAAAAAAAAAGAGAAAAAAAAAAAAAGAAGAAAAAGTAAAGAGAAAATTTTCGTTCACTGGTGAAAACCCGGCAAACGGGCGCCATGAATAAGTATCTTGGCGAAAACCTGGCAAACAGGCGTCATGATAGAGCCACATTGTTTCATTACATTTTCACTATCATTCTATCACCACTCCATTTGACATCATTTACTTGTCATTGCATATTATCATTCACCTATGTCATCCATATATGTCTGTCCATCCGCTTTCATGAATATACCTAGCTTGATACAGGTCAGCTTAGTCGATCCGGGTTTCTAAGGGATGGGAATGAACCTAAGTGCTTGCACTTCAAACCTCAGATATGGATAGTCGCGCTGGCAATTGGTTTTGATTCTTTGATTGAGTAGTCGTGTTTATTTGATCTCGTGTGTGGGTGTACATGGAAATGTTGAAGCTTGACGTTTGTTTATCTTTAGCACATTCAAGAAGTTGTTTTGATTGAAATCAATCTTTAATCACACATCAGGAGATGTCGTGCCTTGATCCAATTTATGATTCCTTTCCCTTTTAAGCTCGTTTTGTATAGTTTATGATTGAGGATGATAATTTGATATTCTTTGAGTGAGCTTTGCATTTTTTGTTTTAGAAATGTTCAGGAACATTCCTCCAGTGGAGTCGCCAGATGTTGTGACCAAATCACACATCACCCCATTAGGAATAGGGACCCCCTTTTTTTTTGAGCTCTGAGCTTTTCAGTGAGTTTCCAATGAGTTTTCAATGAGTTTTGCTGAGATTTTAATGATGTCCTGACTCGTTTTCCTTTGCCGGCTCGGTAACAATTTCCTTGCCTATGATCTTTGGTTCACGATTAAGGATAGATGAACTTGTAATAATAAAAAATTGAGATCAAATCCTATCTAGATATTGAGTTTTGAAGTCCTTCAGAATGTTTGAGACCCTGAAAAGACTAAGACTGGAGCCTGAAATCCTGAAAATCCTGAAAAAATGGCTAAGTCTGAAATCTGGTGAATCCTCCAAATTCTATATTTTGCATCTTAAATCCGGTGGATTCGGGACCTATCTCAAACACCCTGAAAGGTATATTGAAAAATATTTAAAGTATAAGAAATTCAATCTCTAAACTTATACTTAAATATATTTTTCAATATACCTTTACTCGCGCGATCCTGAAAAATACTTGACGAAGTCAGAGGATTCAAAACACTGATCTAATGCGACCAGACACTTAGATGGCGCAAATCTGGGCGCAAAATCACGAAGCAGAAGACACTTGAGCCAGAGGATTTGAAAACTTGATCCAGTGCGCCCATCTAATCCTTCATTCAGTGCGAAAATATCAGAGGATTTGAAAACTCCATCTAGTGCGCCCAGACTAAAAGGTCATTTCGGAGGAAGAGATGAGAATTTCAACGCCTTCAACCAATGCGAAAGTGAAAAAGGACAAGTCTAAAGCCAATCTTGGAGCAATTTTTAATGAAAATGTCAGAGGATTTTAGTTCTTGAAGTGATGCGCCACCAAGGAAGAAGAAGGAAATGTGAAATTTTGACTTGACAAATGTTTACAAGTTCAGAGGATTTGAAAACTTGATCCCATGCGCCAACTCCAGAGGATTCTTAAGACCCCATCTAATGCGCCAAGAGTTAGAGGATTCTAATCCTCCATCAAATGCGCCATAAAGGAGAAGAAGATCTCATATTACCTATCAAATGCGCCACCAAGAAGAGAAAGGAAGGTTTGAAGTTTTGACTTAAGAAATGTCTAGAGTTTTAAGAGGATTTCAAAATGCGAAGTAATGCGCCAAAGCCTAAAGGTCTTTTCCTTTGATCTAATGCGCTTTCATCTAAACATTCGACACAAGTGTTAACCCCTTCACCCTTATGAAGTCTAGAGGATTTTAAAACATGAAGCAATGCGACTTCTTGAGAGATAAGTTCAGAGGATTCTAAAACTTGAAGCAATGCGCTCAAAGTGACTCCAAAGATCATTTTTCAAAGCTATCCAATGCGCTAGAGTTCAGGGAATCTCAAGTGTTTAAGTGATGCGCCATCTTAAAGAGGAGAGTGAAGTTTGATGTTGAGGAATCCAAACTAGTGATCTAATGCGACCAAGTTCTAGAGGATTTGCCAAGTCCATCTAATGCGCTTTACATTATGAGGAGATTGCCAATATCCTAGACATCTAATGTTTGGTCTTCAAGGTAAGTTTCAGAGGAATTCAAAACTTGATCTAATGCGCCTATGGCAAGGTCATCCAATATGCAACACCAAGGTAAAGAGAGACACGTTCTTAGAGGATCCTACAAACTTAACCAATGCGCCAAATATCATACATAATCCACTTCAAGACAAAGGCTATCTAAGTTCATTCGAGTTTGAAGACTTCAACAAGCTTAACTAATGCGCCATATCTAAAGGAGGAGGATGAAGTTTCATTTTGAAGATCTCAATATAGTGATCCAATGCGCCAACATTATGAGGTAGTAATCAAGGCTTGTATCTAGAAGATTTTCAAGTGTCATCTAATGCGTCATGAATGAAGTTTATTTTTGAAGAGCTTAAATTGCCTATCCATTGCGCCATGCACAAGAAGAATCTAAATTGCCTAAGCAATGCGCTAACACTCTAGAAGATTCATAAAGTCCATCCAACGCGCTACCTACATGGAGACAACGAAACTTCATTCCTTGAAGATCTCTAATTGCCCAAGCAATGCGCCATATGTGAGGAGAGTCAAGGGTGAGGTAGAAGAAGATCATCAAGCCATTATCCATTGCGCCACTCCTTGAAGATCCAAATTGCCTAAAGCAATGCGCCATATCTAAAGAGGATCCCAATCCTTCAACTAGTGCGCCAAAACTTAAGAAGTCTTAGGACATGATCCAATGCGCCATACCAAGAGGAAAGACCCTGAAAGTTCAAATGACTCCATAATTAATGATTTAAACCGCCAAGTGTCAAGAGGATTCCGATCCTTTAACTAATGCGAAACATGAAAGGAGGATCATCAAGGGGTTAACTAGTGCGAAATGCTGAAAGCAAGTGTTAGATAGCAAGACATGACATTCCAAGAAGGAGACTCCATTATCCCATCTAAGGCGAAATGAGAAGAGGAATTACAAACTTCATCTAATGCGAAAATCTTGAGAAGGCCTCGAAGACCTCAACTAATGCGAATTGCTAAGGGGATTCGAATTCTTGATCTAATGCGCTTGAAAGAAGGAGGAAAACGTCCAACAATAAGAAGAAGATTATCAAGTCTTTATCCAATGCGTCCAAAAGAAAGAAATCATAAACATTTAATAGTTGTTGCCTTCGTAAAACGTGAAATTGCATTCATTTAATAAAGGTCAAAATTAAATTAAATGTTTGTGCATGAGGTCGGCCTAGGAAGAAGGAAAGTTTTTTAAAGTGAATTATATATATGTGCCTCATTTCTTTTTCATTTGATTTATTTTCAAGAGCAGATTTGTTCTCCAAGAGCAGAATTTTCTTCAAGGAGCAGCCACAAGAAGTTGATTTTAGAAGATAAATCTGATTTTATCAAATTTTGTCAAGTGGGAAATCAAATTGCAAGGTATCAAATACAAAACAGCTCATCAAGTAAGTCTGATCTGAGTTTTTTCTGATCTGATTTTCTTATTTTTCTTTCATTAGATGCCTTGAAATTGTCCAAATATTGATAAAATTCTGGAAGAATAAGTGGATTTTTATGATTTTTCATAGATTTTCTAAATTTAATAGTAATATTTCATAATTATAGAGGAAAATTTCATAATTTAATCCACTTAAGTTGCTGAAGTAAAATCTAAATTTTATTTGCAATCACTTATTCGCGTCAAGTCTGCAGAATAATGGCAATGACTTCCAAGGAGCGACAAGCCAAGATCCGGATGGATGCCAAAGGGAAGATTCCTGAATCAAAGCTCGTCTCAAGGTGGACCAATGTAAGCGATACAAATATGGGAAGCAGCAACTTGGAAGATATCAAGACAGTCCTTGAAGAACCTAACGGAGGAAGCCTCGCTCGAGCCATCATGAGGAGTGGAGCCATTGAAGCTGCTTGTTTTCCGCCAACTTTGCCATGTCCGGAAATGATCATCGAATGTGTCAAAAAGTATGATGTAAATACCAGGCAAATCATAGCCAAGGATGGAACGATACTAGCCTATTTGCAAAGGGAAGCAGTCGAGGAAACTTTCAACATTCCAACCAAAGAGAGGATGATCAGCATCTCAAAACAACAAGGCCAGCAGGAGTATGATGTTGACACCAAGATAAAGTTACAAGAGATCAGGAGAGAGTGGATGGCCAATCCAGCCATGAAGTTCAATATGAATAATCCTCCACAGTTCCATAAGTCAGATTTTCATCCGGAAATTGGATATCTAATCATGTTTTTGAACAGAATGACAGGAATGCCTCAATCCGCTACTTTTCAGCCGTGGATGTACTCTTTCATCAAGTCAGTTCTTAAAGGGAAAATGATTGATTGGGCTGGACTTATCAGTCAAAGTATACATGAGCAGTTCCTCAGTTTTGCTAAAACTAAGACTTGTTATATGAGTTCCTATATAGTGTACCTTCTTGCCAGAAATGAAGTCTACTCAGGTTTAACCAAGAAAGGAGAAGTCGGCATTGGACCTAACAAATACTTGTCACATCAATGTTATCCTCAGTTGCACCTCAAGAGTATTAATCATTATACAAGGTTTAATGATGCATTTGCTATGTTCATAATGAAGAAACTGAGGGGAGAATTTCATAAAAGGTTGTCTAATGCAGCAAGAGAATTCATTTCAGCATATGGACACTGGTATACCCAACATGAAAGGTACACTTACCTAAGGATCCAAGGATTCACATCATATCCATACAGATTGCCAAGGTATCCAACCAACAGGATGGTAATGTTAGAAGTTACAAGACAACTCCTAGAACTCATCAGGTTGCAGAAGTTGAAGAAGAAAGGAGGAATCCAATTTCCACTTCGTCTTGGACAAAATCTGGAATGTCCATCTTTATCAGCAGCTGAGTATTCTGAAATAGAGCTACAGGCCTATCATTTGCAGACTCATGGCACCAAGAGGCCTAACTTTGACCCTTTCCAAGTTTGCTGGAAATACAACAGAGAATTCAAACATATCAAGCAATTGGAAGACCACTGGGCCAGTGCTCAAGATGAAGATGATCTCCGAACTCTTCAAAGTTCGAGACTCGACTGGGATTTAGTCAGAGCCACCAAAGCATTCAGGATTCCAGACCAGTTCACCGAGGATGATACTATGCTAGTAGATGAATTTGACAAGATAAAGGATTTGCCTTACACAATTGATTGGTCAAAGAGAGATGCATCCGAAGAAGATTTGATGAAGCCGGTTTTAGCCATGACACAAGTGTGTATCAATCAACTATTGCAGGAAATGAGTGCTGAAAATCGAGATCTCACCTACAATAAGATGGATGAAGGAGAACCCAAGCAGCATAGTACACATAGCCAACCACAACACAGTGGGAATGATCAGAGCAATAATTCAGCCAGAAAGAGGAAAAGACCTAGTCAAGATCAAGGGGAATCAAGCCGAAGACCTCAGAAAAAGAGTAATCCATCTACTTCATCTAATCCACAAGAAGGTGTTTCAATTGTTCAAAATCCAATACAAGAGATAGAAGTAATAGAAGAAGTTGCCTTGATTCCATCAGAAGAAATTCAATCAAGCCCCACTGTCATAATAGAAGAGGATGATGATCTTGGTCAGGATGAAATAGGACAAGCTGAATCTGATGAAGAAGTAGCTCGTGTTCAACACAATCAAGCTCATGAACAACGAGATCTTTCTACTTTCCCACCATGGTTGAGACAAAGGATTGAAGAAAGCACAATTGTAGAGACTTATCAGCCTACTGCAGTTGAAGAATTGCTTGTAAATGTACAAAAGAATAATCAGAAGAAGAAAGCAACGATCCTTTCTAAAATCACTCAAGATTCTGCTGGAAACAGAGAGGTCCACATAGCGGTTCCTAGAAGTGATAAGGAGATAGAAAACATGACACCTGAAGATTATAATTTGACTACAATTGGTATAGGTCCAATCACAAGGGAACAAGTCGATGAGGAACTACAAGATGCAGTGAATAATGTAAGAAGTATGTTGAAACAAGAAAGAGAAGCAAGGATGAAAGTTGAACAAGATTTTAGTACATTGAAGCATTACATCCAACAGGTCATGCAACCTATTCAACAGAAGGAAGCTACTGCAATTCCTCCTTCCATTCTTCCACAGGAAACAGTATCCCAAGTTGAGGACATGAGAACTTCATCCCAGATGATGAAGGGATGGATAGAAAAGACAGAAGACAAGGCCTATATTTACCTAGAAGAAATTGTGCAAGTGTATGACAGAGTCATTAAGCTCCAAGGTCGAGTCCAAGCTTTATTGGAAAGTTGTGCTGAGTTCAAACCAATCAAAGAGCAATATATGCCACAACTCAGAAGCTTAATGGAAGCTCCAGTAGAAGATTTAATTCATAATAAGGTGATTGACAGAGATACTCCACATGACTTTGTCACTTGGTATTTCTCCTTTCACAACAAGGGGCAACTAGTTGATAAGATTGAAGTAGATATGTCCAGGATAAGAAGTGTTCTTCTAAGAACAGAAAATCATATATATACTGCTTTGACAAAGATTTGTAATCCTTATGGAAATGTTACCATTGAGAACATGAAGCAACAAGTTAAGGCATTCTACTTTCAATATGATGGACTTGATGAAAGTCAACTAGATAATATATTCACACTTGCATATCGTCTTGGGGAAAATAAGTCTTGGATAAACGACTGGGAGAAGACACTTGGAGTCTATGAGGCAGATGTAGCAGTGGCAGAAGGATCCATTAAGGCAGCGACAAGTGTACCAATGGAAGATATTATTCAAATTGTGTCCAGATTCGTTGTATCTCATAGTACTACTACATAGTACTCGCCTTGATGATGTGGCTTCCTTATCCTCTTGGAAAGCGTGCCTTTGTTCTCTCTTTCATGACTTCTTTCATTTAATATGAGTAACCTCCTGTATTTAATAAAGTTAACCTCATTCATTTAATAAAGTATAGTTTGTTGTAACTACTTGTGATGTGGCTTGATCTGATCCGCTGATTTCGCCGATCAATCTTGACCCTTCTCTCCTTTGAGGACTATAAAAGAGCTCTCATTGCTCTCATTTGTAACGGGTTGGAAATTCTGAAATTGTTGTAAGAGCTCTCTGAGATAATAAAGGACTCATTGATTTGGTGATTCTATTTATATTTCTGAGTGTTTGCATGGTTTCAATTTTCACACGAATATTAAGTTAAGTTGCAAGTTTTCTTTTAAGTATAAGTTAGTTAGTGAAAGGTTGTTTTATTGCCTTGTAGTGAAGTCTTTACAATTGAGCGTCAATTTGATCTTTATGCCTGTTGAATTCTTCATGAGCATAATTGATTTAAATATCTTGCATACCTTTGAAGATAGCACCTCTCTTGTGTAGTTGTTTCATCTTGGCAAAACAAGATCTGGTTCGACTTCACTCTAAGCAGTAAATATCCTTCCATTTAGGACTAGATTAGTTTTTCCTCAACCCTATATCTTTTGCCTTTTTTTTTATCAATCATTTAGATTTAGGATCAGAACGTCCATTGCTAAATCATACGCGTCAGTTGCAGTACTTAGATTCCCTAGTGTTCACTTCCAGAGTCTTTGAAACAACAAGTTGAACAATTGTGTAAGTCCCTTTGTTGATTAACAGCAGAATCATACTTAAATCATTGAGCTGTTTCCTACTGAAATTGAAACATTATTATTAGAAGGAACCTTGGAGTTATCTCGTTTGATCACTTGGTTTAGCATCCGAGAGGCTTTGCTCAAGAGAGAGTTAAATACCTAGTATTTTACTCTATTGTTGACTTGTCAAAAAACAACCATCAACAGGTTCACCTACCACTTCTACTTCCACTTCGTCTTCTTCTACTTCCACTTCGTCTTCTTCTACTTCTTCATCCTCTTCTTCTTCTGACAAGGAGGATTCACCATTGTCACTGAGGATACCTGAGCCACACGACTCTCCTATACATGTTACTTCCACTCCTTTTGACTCATCAAAAGTTGAGGAGACTGAGGTTGAGCCAGAGATAGAGCTCGAGGAAGGGCCCGAGGTAGAGCTAGTGACTGAGCCACATATTGCACCTCCTGAGGTTGAGCCCACGCCTAATCCAGAACTGGAGATAGAGACCCATTCAGAGTCAGCGCCTAAAAAGGCTACACCTACTTGGCTTCGCACGGTGATTGGTGAGAAGAAGAAAAGGCCATCATATCAGTTGGATTTCAGCGCTCTAGCTAAATCATTCAAAGAACCCTCAGCGAAGAAGCTAAAGAAACAGTCAAGGATTTTGAGGACTCCTGAGGGTGATATGATTGTAGAGACCGCCATTCCTCCTCAGGATAAGACGGTGATAGATGTAGAGCCTGATGATTTTCACATCATCAAGGCTAACTTGGGCTGAAGCACTCGCCAGGCAGCAGTGGAGGTGGCCACTAATACTATGAGAGAGAGAGAGAGTGTTGAAGGATGGAGAGGACAAGGCTGCCCTCAAAGCAGAAAATAAGCAGCTGTGTCAATATATTTCTCAACTTTTGCATACACCTTCGCAGCCTTCACTTCTTTTGCCGCGGGTAATGGAGTCTTATGATGATCAGATGATCAGAGGCAATTGAGCCAGTTAGTGGTATATGGCAAACATACAAAGGACTGGATCGAGGACTTCATAGAGAGGGGTGTCGACTTTCTTGCAAAGTTGACTACAGCAGTGTCTAGTTCTAAAGATATTATCCTTGCCATTGAGAATATGTTGGAATGTATGACAGAGATGGTGCCTATCTATGATAGGCTTTTGGTGAGATTGCAAGCTCTTAGCTTGAGCCCCATGACAGTGGAGCATAGATCCATAGTCTTTTCGTGGACACATCAATATTCCTTTTTCATTCACATCTCAAAGGACATAGCCTCAGAGTTGGCTACGTGGAAGGAGAAACTTCTCAATGTTGAGAAGTATGTTATTGATTTTATCTAACATATTCCTTGTAGGTATTTTACCAATGAAGGCATAAATTGCCTTGTTCATGACTTGCAGAATGAGTTTGTGTGGCTGATCCGTGAGAGGTTTTGTGGAGATCCTCATGTGACGAAGATGTATCTTTTGGCTGAAATTACAGTGAAATTTGATAAGGCTGAAAAGGAGTATATGGATCTGTCAAAGACTATTGAAGATGCAAGTGTACAGATGAAGATTGTTCACCACGATTCCATCATTATACCAGATGAGGCTAAAGTTGATAAATTGGAGAGAAATCTCAATTCCCAGACTAAGTCATTTTTCAGTATTTGCAAGAGATTCTATTTTGGGCAATTGGAGGGATTTCCAAAGCAGTTTCTATTTTGAGAACTGACTTTGCTTTTCAAAGATAAATTTATTTTTGGATTTGTTTTGGAAATCATGCAAAATATCTTTTTGTAGAACTCAAATTGTAATATCATGCAAGTTCAGTTAATTGAATTGCATGAGATTTATTTTATTATTTTAAATGCTAATAAGCTCGCATGCTTGCATGCAGCATTAGGGTTAGGTTGGAGAGTATTAGTTAACCCTTCCTTTTATTTCCTTGCACCTTTTGTTTTAGGGCATAAATAAGTGTAATCTACACACTTAAATTTCTTAATGGTAGATGTTGAAGCTTTTATTTTGCTCGCATATTATAGTTCAACTGTGTTGTGTATCTTTATTACTTTGAGGATGAATATATGCATTGTCTTTATGGAAGCTTTTTGTGTTGTTGAGATCGAGATCAAGTGTTTATGACTTTGTGCTTAAACATTCGTTTCAGATCTTCTTTGTTCCTAAGTGTTTATTGTTAAATCAAATTGCCAATGTTCCTTTGATTCCTTTGGGCTCTGAATTTACTCAAAGAAATCAAAAGTATGCTCTTAGTTTAGTTATTCTTTTGCAATACTCAGAAAATCTCTTATAGCATTGCAGAAGAGCTTGAATCGCCTTATGCTTGTGCCTTGAGAAAACAAAAAGATAGGTTAATTGTGTTGTCTTTTAAAATTTCTTGTCTAAGGGAGCTTCCCCTCCTAAGGTGCGAATCTAAACGCTAACAGATATTTAATAAATAATATTAAATAATTATATTATCAGCAATGATCATAAAGATCAAACAATATAAAGAAGAGACAAATATTTATACGTATTGTTTAAAGTAGTGATCAAGTATTTAGACAACATACAAAGGCAAATTGCAAATATCAAAAGTGCAACAATTACATTAAGGTGACCAGCATTGTAGCAAATACAAAGTGAGGTCAAAATCAGCGGATGTCACATTTTGTGGGATACGATGCATGGAGGCAACGATTAGTAAAAAACAGTTAGCGATTAATAAAACAGTAAGAATAAGCGCTCCATACAAACAAAGATAATCGTAGGCAGCGCTCCTTATAATCTAGTGATTATTATATGTGATGATTAGTATTGATAAAGGGCTGCGATTAGTCTTTGAAGAGGCAGCCACTTATATTAAGGGCTATGACTCTTTGAAGAGTCACCAACCTTTCAAAGGGATGTCTTTTATCATAGAGGTGTAAGGATATATACAGAGACAGATAAGGTAGCAGTGAGGAACAGATTAGGAGTTAAAAAAAGATATATATTTTATATAGGGGATTCAAGAATAAATATAATATACAGAAGAGAATCAGGAGCGGCAAAGAATACCTAACAGCAACAATATATATATATAACTCTAACAGCATGACAATAAAGATCTCTGTGGTAGGCAATCTAATATGAATGACTGTAATTGCTTATTTGATCATTCTAATTACTAATTATTGTTGCTACTGTGATATCAGTAAATAGGATTAATCTTTGTTGTCTTATGCTTTGAATGTTCAACCATGATGAAAGGAACTAAGGCTACAAGTGGGGAATGGTGATGGGGCACTCTCCTAGTTACGCCACCTTCGTTGGGGACGCAATGAGCCTCAGGAGGCCAAGGGGGTACAGAGGGTATTGCCTTTGGGCTTAGGAGAGATGGCATTTGCAAGGCACCCATTGGAATCTCACTCCTCCATCATGGATGATCAGCACAGGGGGTCAGATCATAGGGAGAAGGATATGATTAGCAAGATGAGGGGATAACGGAAAAGACACCTCCTAGATAGATCACCTCATATGAATGGCATGCGCCACATGAGGCCAAGGGAGGTGGTATATCCCCTTGGGTCTAGGGAAAAAGGGTCCAAGGCACCCCATCTGTAAAATACCCTACTAGATATGACTGAAATTTTTCCTTCAATTTCACTTCAACAATGAACATCAAAATGCAAAATAACATCAACAACATATGAACACTTGAATGTCGAAACACCTTGCTTTATTGTAGCCTTCAAATATGATAAATACAAATGCTTATTGGCTGGATTTTATGAGTCCTTGACTGTTTCATCTCAGACCTTATTACATGTACAAAAGTGCATCAAATTACATCAAAAACCCTAGAATGATCAATGCCAATATCAAGTAGAATGAACAACTAATCAATCCAGCTCAACTAAGGTTTTGAATGAACTCTAATCAAATATGAAATCACCATTATACTTGCTGTTACAAATGCTGATGTCTCTGATATAACCCAGAAATGAAGAAGACAATAAAATATCATCAAAAGCCTTCTCCAAATGCAAGCGATTGGCTCCTAGAGTGAGCGATGGCTTGGGATGATGTCTAAATGCTTCTATTGATGTGCATGATATCCTTGCTTGATCAGACCTATAGCTTGCTGGATCAGTCCTGCAGCAGTCATGAATGTGCCCAGATTTCAAATAAAATGCCAAATAAAGCTCTCCAATGCTAGCAGTTCCTTCCAATGATGCTTGCTTGTCTTCCAAACTCAATTGTCTTCACAAAATCAAACCTAAGAACCCTGAAAATGCATTATGAATTCATTGTCATACAAATCAGACCATGCAAATGGTGTTAAAATCACATAAATCTCACTTTAGCCCAAATCGACTACCTTGGTAGTCTTCCACAATGACCAAGGGCTTCAAATGCCTCAATATCAACCTACAATTCAAGAACAATGATGAAATCTGCATGATATCATCTCATAAAATGACATGGGATCATCACCACATCAATCAAGGGAACATCACCTTGATAATTGACTGAAAAATGCAATTTCCAGCAATAAAACATGAAATATGAAAGCTTACCATATGATCAAAGTTGCAAAAATGAAGGCAAATGGTGCTATTTATCCTTGAGCTTGGCTTGGCGTCCCAATTAGCTTGATTTTACCATTTGTTTGAAGTCCACCAATGACAATTCATCTCCTTGAACAATTTTAAATGAGATACAAACTCCAACCACCTTTATTTTAAAAACTATATCTTTTCCACATGGCCATTGGAATTCACCTTGGAGAATAAAATACATTTTTTTAAATGAAATACCTCCTTTTGGGTAGCAGCCAGCTATAGCATGATGTAATATTTTATTAGTAAAAAACCTCCTCTTGGTTGGGCGCGATTCCACATCAGCAAAATGCATTTTATTTAATAAAAATCTTCCTCATAGCTGGGCGTCGATCCTTCCTCTAACCATTGGCACCTTTAGCAATGACAATTACACCTTGTTCTTTGAATCGCTTTGCTCTTGGGCATTTAAATTTGTAATTTTTATTCTTCTTCATATAACCGTTGGCTCATGATCCACTATATCCATCGCTTGATCCAATGTATCATTTGAACTTGCTTTATCCTTTTGGCCGAATGGCACAAAACTCTATACAATCCCTTCATACGTTGGCACAAAGCTCTATTCTCTTATGCGTTGGCACAACAAACGATATCCTTGGCGTTAGAACTCAATCAAAATAGATATTTGGAAAATGCAATTAAAGATTGTCATTTTTCCTTGTCCACTTGGCACCAATCGACCCAATCAACAAATAATGAAAATACAATTTAAATATTGCATTTTCCATTAACCACAAACACTATATTTTGGCTAAATAAATAATATCTCAAAAAATGCTAAGCCAAAATAAAAATCATTCCCTCATCATTTGAATTAGCCTACAGGAATGGTGAATAGGCTAACCAATAGCTCCATGTGAGATCACTCCAGGAATGGGGACATCACACCATCAAACCGCATTCTCCCATTCTCTCCTATGATTGAACCCTCCAATGATGTTAGAATACTTTGTGATTGAACTAATGTTTGGCCCTGAGTTTATTAATGTCTAATTATGGAAATTTGCTAATTATTATTGTGATAAATGATTCTAATCCGTTAATCAGTTTGATTATGGTAAATGGTTATAACCTATGTGCAAGGTTTCAATTAGGGCTTCAATCAAAGGAAGAGTATTAACTAACCCCATTGTCATTGGGGAAAATTAGGGCAAATTTAGGGCACTCCCAATTTGGGGACATTACAATAAGTGAGGTGTCTCACGCTTTTGGTGGAGTTTTATCTACAAGGGGTTTCTCCATGCTATGTGCTTGTCTCCTTTTGTTAATGGTTGTTTATGTTTTTTGATTCCTTGCTATGAATTCATTCTAATTAAAGAATTTGTCATTTATTGTTCTCAAATTCTAACTCTTTGAATTTCGTAAGTTGGCAACTAGAGTAAGAAGTATTCCTCCTAGTTTACATATCAATAGAGTAATAATATGGCCGAGCTTTTGGCTTTGGAAGGTAACATCAAGCTTGCCACATAAATACATATTGGAAACATAATTGTTGAGGGCCTCTCTAAAATTCAAGTTACCCAATTTCCTAATCATGCCCACGACAAAGGCCTCAAATTGAATTGGAAAATAAACCCAATCTATCACAAAGCAAATGCTCTAATCAAGCAAATTTAGACTGTTCAAGATCCAACTCAATACAAGTTTGTCACCAACATTGTGGATGGTCTAGAAAATGAAGCTATGAAACACCTATCAATGGCAAAACAACCCATTACATTCTACCATCCAAGTCCATTACCAATGACAATCCAATAATTTCCTCATTAGGACACTTATAACAAAGACTTCCAAGTTAACATGAATATAGGTGCCTAATATTTTTGGTCTCTATGGTAGGGACACACTATAGTTTTCATCTTCCAACCTCCCTACAAGTCCATGGAATTAATATAAGACTCATTGTTATCACCTCCAAGTTACTCTAATGCTCAACCAACTTTATTTATCAATGGAATTGAATGATAAAAGTCTATATAGCAATCTCTTATCATTCAAAATGTTCCTACGATTGTAAAATATATCAACATGCTATGGTCACGCTTATGCTCAATCCCCCAATGCTTTGCCCACATTCAATCAATCAATAGTTGACAAAGTCAACATCAATTAGCTACCTCCACATAAGCATGAAAGCTCCATCTCATAGAGGGTGGCGCTAAACTTGGAATTGCCTTGTTTGTTCTATGATATAGAGGGAGCCAAAATCCCTATGATCCTACATCCTCTACCATGGAAACCAAAATAGCTCTTCAGCCTAGAGCTCAGGGCCAAACTTCTTCTATTTCCTAACGAGACAAATCATACAATCAACCAGCTATTCATCTACTAGTTGACACCATGTGGAAAGCCACAAGGCATGATGTAAGCTAAGCCTTGTGATATCAAGGAAAAACCACTTCTTAATTGTTGACAATAGTTGAAGCAATAGTTGTATCTCTATCATCAAACACATCACAAGTGTCATGGTACTCCAACCAACAAGGGCTCATTACCCTTGACATTGGCAACCCTACAAAGAATGCATGATGCTTGTTCGTGTGCCCAAACACCAACAGGTGGATGCATTTAAGCAAATAGATTATAATTAGCATCTTTGTGGTAGCATTTATCTTTGCACTTGCATAAAAATCATCCCCTAATCAGCTTGTTTAATTTCTCTAGATGCTTAGAAAGGACTAGGAATACTTGCAAGATTTTATTTAAGAGTCGCCACTCATCATCTCCAGTGTCCGCCTGCAATGTCATCATCTATGGTGGATACAACATTTCAATCACTCTTACAGCACTGTATTAATTGCATTTTGCAATCAGATTGATAAGGAGAATGATGATATCCTTATTTTCTCTGCACACATTGATTCAGCTGCCTCTCTGCTTCACTCTTTGCACAATATGATAGCATCACAGGGCAAACTTTCTTCAAGGAATGTCTCCAACATTCTTAATGTCTTGAATAGTGTCTTGCAAAGCTAGTGGATCTGACTATCTATCATAAAAGCAATTTATTTTAACAGGAGCCTCACTTTTAATGGTTTTTTTTGTTTAAAGCTTAAACTGTTTTTGCAAAACCTTATTGACAATAAGAAAACTCTTAGGTTCATGACAAAGGCTATAAATAACAGTCTTCTCTTTTGTATTTGCACGTCTTTCAGTCCAGCAGAAACTTTTGAAAACGCACTTCAGAAAGAGAGAAAAATCTCTCTTACCAGGAGGGATGAATATCAATGAGTCTTAACACAAAGTTGTTAGCAATGAAATTCAGGTTAGTGTTATCTCTGATGAGGTGTAGAGCGATGATGCTCCTGGATGCCATATTGCTGAGCAGGAATCTGATACAATCATACAAACAATGATTCACCCACTGGTAAGAGTAGGTCCCATGCCATCGGCCAGGCTTCTTTTACTCCCACCTCCAACAGGCTTTCTTCATTAATTACTCAGCCCTTTAAAGTAAACAATCCTGCTGATCGTGTTTCTAGGAATGGTCATGTCTAAGTCTTGCTAGGCATCTCCCCATCAATGTAGAGTCTAGTTCATCTCTTTGTCAGCCTATCCCTCAAAGGTGTGGCTCTAGTGTCAATTTGAGTTATAATCCGCATACCCATATTCCTCCAGCCATATCAACCAGCCAAGCTCACCTTGTAAACAAAGCTGAAACTCTTCCTAAAACCACTCTCCATTTAGCTGTTGTCAATATGTACGACACTATTAATGGAATGCTGAAAATTGCAGAAATTCAAAGCAAAAAGCATGACCTGAGGCAAGAAAATTATCTTCGCTTGATGTAATATTTTCTGGGAATTAAAGACAATTAGCGTGCAATTATTACATATCTGCACAAGCAAGGGGAAAATCTAAATATGGTGAGGCATTGCTATCAGTCTGTGGTCTGTACACAGTCGCACTGAAACTATTGGCAAGTTCCTGTATTCTGAAGTCTGAAAGAGATCACCCAGTGGTTTAGCAGCAGATCCAACAGATAAACAACTCCAAAAGGCAGCCCAGAACCCGCAATTTGTCATTCAGTGAGGTTGCTGGTCTGTTATGAAGTGTTTCTCTAAATCGTCTGGTCCAATGGTATAAAATGCACATTCTCTTTTTACATTCCTCATTGACCTATCCTTATCTCCACTCCAAGTACCTACCCAATCCCCATCCTAATCTCCATTCTATGTAGGTACCTCCTACCGAGTCTGGTTTATGTCCCTATGAAAGCGTTCTAGTGATGCTGATACGTTCACATGAAATTAAATAATAGTAACCATAATTGAAATCAATGATAACAACTTTCGTACCATTGAACCCTCGAACAGCTGCAGCTACAATATCTTTAGTGTGCGCTTCGTAGATCTCTGAAGTCTTTGAATCTTCCCCAAACACTCTGTCTGTGGCATTAACAGAAATAAATAAATAAAGTAAATTTGAGTGTCTCTGCATTTGACAGTGGGCATAAAGGAAGCATACCGAACTCGAACTTGGATGATGGAGGAGACAGAAAAATGGTGTTTCCTTTAATTTTACAAGCGCTTCCTTTTAAAACTTCCTGTTTGTCCAGCGGCCTCACACGAACCAGAACTGATATTTTCTCCATAGAAAAAGGCAAAGAAGATCTCTGTGAGACCAGATCAACCGGGCAGAGGACTGTATTTTTCTCTCGAGTGTTTTTTCAAACAGGGTTTTTCGAATTTGAATTCATCTTCCCGCTTTGCCCTTACACATCCATCCTTAGAAACGGTGCATAGTCTGTCCAACGTTTTATTTGTTCTTTTTAGGTAGAGTGCTTTGTTTATGGGATATTCAAGGAGAATTGATTTTTAAAAAGTTTAGTTTTTGATACGGTGTGGAATTCTAAATGAACATAGAGCAGAAGGTTATGGGCTTTATGAGTAGGTGAAGGCTAAAACTAAAATAAGAGACTCAACTTAGTAGTTTTAGAGTCAAACTCATTGACCTATATTTTATAAGTAGTGGTTCACATGAATCTATCTCTCATGAGAATGAATGGTCCACTTGGCACTTATTACATTTAGGTAATGCTCGCAGAAGTGAAGCATCGAGACTTCCTAGGTGGTCACCCATCCCAGTACTACTCTGACTCAAGCACGCTTAACCATGGAGTTTCCCCTAAGATTAGGCCACTTAGCTTGCTACCCTATTTGTAGAACCTTTAGTAAGTGTTGTGCCTTATGAACCATTCATCATAGGGCCCCTTCAACTCATCAATTGATAAGTAGGAAGCATTTTTTGCAGTATGTCAAATTATGACATTAATATCAAGATTCAACTATGTAGTTTTAGAGTCAAACTCATTGATTTATATTTCATGAGTAGTGTTTCACACAAATCCATCTCTCATGAAAATGAATGGTCCACTTGGCACTTATTGCATCTAGGTGATACTCACAGGGGTGAAACATCGGGACTTCCCAGGAGGGCACCCATCTCATTACTACTTTGACTCGAGCGCTCTTAACCATGGAGTTTCCCCTAAGATCATTCTCATGAGAGATGGGTTTGTGTGAACCACTACTCGTGAAATATGGGCCAATGAGTTTGACACTAAAACTACGCAGTTGAATCATAATATTAATATCATATTTTGACACACTGCAAAAAATGCCTCCTACTTATCAATCGATGAGGTGAAGGGGTTATGTGATGAATGGTTCATAAGGCACAACACTTGTTGAAGGTTTTGTGAATGGGGTAGCAAGCTAAGTGGGTCTGATCTTGGGGGAAACTCCATAATTAAGCATGCTTGAGTCAGAGTAGTATTGGGATGGGTGACCTCCCAGAAAGTCTTGAAGCTTCGCCCCTATGAGCATCACCTAGATGCAATGAGTGCTAAGTGGACCATTCATTTTCATGAAAGATGGGTTTGTGTGAACCACTACTCATGAAATATGGGTCAATGAATTTGACTCTAAAACTACATAGTTGAATCCTGATATTAATATCATAATTTGACACACTACAAAAAATACCTCCTACTTCTCAAGAGATGGAATGTCAAAATGTTTTGGAAGCAAAATTGACATCAAATAGGGCTGCCCTCTAGCATGGTTTGAGAGAGCATCTGAGGGCCTTAAAAAAATTCTACCAAAAGGTTGGGATGCAAGTAAACATCGGCAAAAATTTAAAGTCATGATCTTTTCATTAAGAAGAAAAAGGAAACAAGTTTCTTGTTTTCGAAGGAAGCCCATTGGAAATAGTGGAAGAATACAAGTATCTCGAGATCAATTCCCACAACAAGCTCTGTTGGGAGACTTGTAAGGAAAAAAGGATTTAGGAGGGATAGAAAGCTTTATACTTACTACAAAACAAATACAATAATGTTGAATTATGGGACTGAAAAACCAAGAAAATCCTTTCTACCTTGCTTGTCACGTTGATAGTCCTCTATGGATGTCAAATATTTGGGAGTAGTATGTCAAATCACAAATATGGATGTGAAGTATGGGGGAGTAGTATGCCAAATCACAGATAGAGGCAATCAAAAAGAATTCAAAAGCATTTAGTCATAAGCAACCTCAAAATCAAAACTTTAATCTCATATGAGATTCTTTTGGCTGAAGTAGACACTTTCTCGCTAGAGGCATTAGCGATAACTCAAATGTTAAGTTATCTAAAAAAAGGTTCAAAATATGGATAGTTAATGCTAGTCCAAAATGGTTGTGGAGGAGAAAATTAAGTCAAAGGAAGAAGACGTGGATGAAACAAAACAACAAATTGATGAGTAAATGGGGCATTAAATTGCAAGAGTGCCCAACCACTAATGATGAAATAAAAATGTGTGCTAGAAAAATTTAGGACTGCAATGTGGACAAAGTAAATTGGTTGGAAGAAAGTGTACTATGTTAAAGAGTGTAATCCCACATGGGAGCATGACAAAAAGGCATACACGAGAGTTGCACTTGTGGGGAAAGTCAAGTTGTTAATTACCTAGTTGAGGATTGGATCGCATCATCTTAGGTGTGAGGCTAGCAGGTGGACTATACCTAAGGAATGAGAAATGAGAACATGCCTATTTTGCAGCAAGGGAGTAATGGAAACATAATAGTACTTCATCATGGAGTGCGCAACCTACAATGATATTTGTATCTAGTATGAAAGCAACTTGAAAGTGAACAATCTAACTGTCTTATTTAAAGAAATGAGGCTTGGCAAAACTACTAGTTTTTTACCAAGATCCATAGTAGAAGGTCCAACATCAAAAAGAGTTTGAAAATGCCTTAGGGCTGAGGCTCTTGGTCCCATACTTGGTCTCGTATACTACTTGGTCTTGAGGATGTTATTAAAATATTTCATTTCATTTTATTTTGTTTTGTTTTGTTTTATTCACATTTAAAATATAGGTAGTTCACTGCTTTTCTATGTTTCCAAGTTTCCAACTCTAGAATACTGCGATTTTTTTATTACCTTGTCCCCTTAACTTGTACATTAAAGCAAATTTGTATAATTTGCACTTTAGGACTCAATTTGACATTTTGTCTTTAATGTAGTGATTAGGCTATAAGTGGTATATTTTTTGTAGAAGTTGGTAAAAAATGTGAATTTATTTTTATGTATTTTAAGAGTTTAAATTTGATCTTTATCTTATCCATTCATTGTCTTTAGTTAAATTTATAGGGTGGAAATGACCCAAGGTCAAATTTGTAGTGCAAAAATGACCCCTAATTCCCAAATTCAAATTTAAATTTGGGCCCAAGCTCACTCCCTCCCTACTAGTCGTTATTTATCAACTTGAGCGTGAAATATTTAAACTTGTATGTTAGGGTCTTGTATAAATAGAAAAACCCTAATTCATTATGATCATCTAGGAAAGTCATGGAGGAGCTTCATTACACATTGCATCAACGTGTAGCGGGACATAAGCATAGGCATGTTGCATGATTGTTTGGCATGTCTTTGATCATTATTCCAAACCATTAAATAGATTCTAGGGGTTTGACTAAGAAGATCCTCACATAAAAATCTCTCGAAGTTGTTTGCTAACATAGTCAATCTTTAAACATAGGTACATATATTAAGAGGTGAGAACAAATTTGAATTCTAGAGACAACCAGGTCTATTATGCACAACAGGATTGAATATGTGCATCAAAGATCAAATTCACAAGTTCTAAAATGACCCAAATCACTTATGTGGCATGGAAATGACCCAAAATGATAAACAATGAATTTGACAATCTAGAGGCACTTGTCTAACAAATTCCCAAGCACTAACACAAGGACAAATCACATACTGGTATCTGCCATAGTATATTCAACATCAAAACTAGAGATAGTACCTTTATTTTTATTTATTTTTATGTGTATTTATGAACATGTTATTGTAGTGAGACAACCTCAACTCACAATATTTAGAACATTTATTGATTGTTGATTATTGCATTTAGTTATAATCTTCTAAACATTCTATGTGAGGGTGTGTTTTCCTCACATAAATTGGTGAAGTCAACTCCTTTTACACCTCCTAGGGTTTGTCCTTAGGTTTATTCTTCATCGTTATGGTTTTTAGATATGATATTTTTATTAGACATCTTTCGTTTTAGATTTCATTAGGGTTTGGGAGCCTTTCATTGTTTGTTATTTCTTTAACACTTACCCATTTACCCTTGTTGCTTTAGTTTACCTAGGCTTTTGTGTTGGTGTATCACTTCCTTCATCCATTATTCCTTCATTGTTATATCTTGTTATGGATTGTTATGAGCCCCTTAGCTTGGGACTGCCTCTGTGCATGTATCAAGGATTATAAGGTGTTTTCATGCTTCATTGGTTCATACCATATGATAATTGATGATATTGCATCGTGCTTTTCCATTTGCCACATGTTCCATGAGTGAGTTATTTTCATGCTTATTTCATTTTTCCTCCTTCATGAATCTTGTTGGTGCTTTTCTATGTAACGTAGAGGACTTTGACATATACTTGATTCATTATGACTATTCCCTTTGTGTGATGCATGGTGTTAATGTAGTCCTTCCTTGTAGTGATGCATCTAAGTAGGATGATTTTGTGATGTGCTTACACCTTATATTAGCTATTTGTGATGTTGTTGAACCTTGTGATGCTATTATTTCGACATGTCGTGATAGTCATGTTTCTATTCCCTTGGATTCATGTTCCTTTGATGATGCATGTTGTGAGGAGTCTAGGGATAGTGATCTATGTGAGCTACCTTCTTTTATACACGATGTTGTTGTGCCTTCTGATGATAGTTCTCTTGCATCAAACATGGACTATAGGGATATTCATGATGATATGTTGTTTTATGATTTGTTACATGATGTTAGTTCTTATGACGATTGTTCTTTAGAATCTCATGTTGATTCTCTAGATATTCATGATAATATATTTTTTGTATTGCATTATGTAATGATATTATTGTTCTCCATGGGGAGTTATTACATGATGACTTTGATGATACCAGTGATGCATCTTTACATGTCAAGTCATTATTGCTTGCTAACTATGAGTACTTAGATGGTACTAGATTGTTGATGAGTGAATATAGACTTACTTTAATGGGTGAAACTTTGAAATGGATTAATTTATCTTGTATGCTTTATAGTTCATTTTTTACATTGGCACATGATTTTGTTGCATATTTTCTTTCCCTAAAATGACCGAGGATAGTTTGGACTTGTCTATGACTTATCATGATGCATTTTTAGATGCTTGTCCACCCTCTTCACTGGATGTTCGAATGGTTTATTCTTCTCCTAACCTTATGTTTCATGTTATATTCCTAATTCACCTCCACCTAGGCCTTATATTGTAGTTCATTCTCATTCACATCCACCTCAACCTAACTTTGTATTCTAAAGGCACTTGTTTCATATAGTTATCATGTAGCGGTTTATACTTATCAAAGGATGACTAGAGGATAGAAAGTTATATCCAATCAACCAATTTTGTATCCTATTATTCTTAATATTCCTCCTCCACATTAATTAACAACTAAGGCACATAAAGAGAGATATTAATGAGATCAACTTCATTATACACGACTAAAGATAAATCTTTGGGACTTATTACATACATTAGCTTCACACAGAGATACAATACAAAAAGCTTTAGAGAAGATTCAAGCAAACTCTAGCCTTCAACCATAAACAATTGCTTCTATGATAGAATATATAGTTCATAAGAAAAAAGCATGACATTTCATTTGATCCTACAAACTTTCATCTAATGCATTAAATCAATTTCCCCTGACAGTTTGAAGGATAATGAAAGACAAAGTCTTTTAAGAGTTGTGACAATAGTATATAAATAGGGGAGCCAAAAAGATCAATGGCTTGTGACCTTTTGGAACCAAGCTCAAATGTGAGGGGTTACAAACAACACAAATAATTGGATGTGACAAGATACTTGTTATATTAGCCTCTAGATATCTAGGAGAAAACAACTAGAAGGATTGAATGCAAACTAGAGCCAATAATAGGTTTTATATTTCAAATTTCTCTAACGGTGGGTGCACGGACATTCAGATACATTTAATGAATGCAACTACTCTCTCCCTATGATTCAGGCATGCGACTACTCTGATAAGCATGAATTTTGATGGTTTCATGCTCCAAGTAGGGATACTTCAAATTGAACATCCCCAATATCACACACTTCTTCAAGGAGCACTCTTACACAACCAATAGGGAATTAATTCTACCACTATTTTTAGTTTCCTATCTTTCTTATTTTGTATAACTAAGAGCCTTGGGCTCATTGTTTTAGTTAGATCAGCTTTATAAACTCATGCTCAACGAGCCTTGTACTTAAGCTCATTTCTTAGTTTTCTTGATTTTAAGCCCTAAAGTAGTCTTTGTTTATGTGTCTAAAGCTTTCTGGCTTTTCATGGAATGTGATTGTGCAAAATACTTGAAATACTCAATATTTATGAAGTTTTGGTTGTTCTATCTTCCTTTTATTATTGTTTATGGATGAATGATTATCTCTTACATATTTGTGATCATGCTTAAAATTAGTTTCGTTAACTATTAAACACTGTGCAAGTACTCTATGAGAGATTGGTAGGAAAATCTATTTTGGCATATCACCCTTTTTCATTTGTATTTTTACTCCTAGTAATTTATATCTCTTTCCTTTACTCGGTTAGATTAATTAGAATAAATAAGGAACCAACCTTCTAACCTTAGATATTGCCTTACATTTCAAGGTCCCACACTTGTTAGACTCTCCATGCTGATGTTCTCCACGAGGCATTGATATTTAGAACATATCTGAGCATCAATTGAAATAACATAGGAAACAATGTAGTGACTTCTAATTCCCCAGCTCATTCTTTCATGGAACAAAGGAAATTGTTTGAAATTGGAGAATGTTTATTAAGAAAACACATTCACATATCTATATCTAACATTTTTGTACGTCATATGCCATGAACTCCACTATCTACAAAGCATTCAACATCCACCTTAATATTTATTATATCTTTTTACTATTAACTCAGTCACAGGGCTTGACAATTGCTTGAGGAAGTCTTGAACTTAAACCCTGCTATAAATAAACCCACATTGCTCCTTAGAACTACCCTCATTTTAATTACATAAGATAGCATCGAGTGATCTCTTCTCACAAGTATTGAAGACCCAATTTAGTAGAAGACAAGATCATAGGTTTGCAAGTTAGGATCACAATTTTACAAGACATTGTGATTTTGTAGGATCACTATTGTGATTCTTTCCCAAACTCTTATTTTCTCAATATTTAGTTATCTTAGTATTTTGACCACATATCTAGTCTCAAAATTGATTTTTTAATATTTTATCATAAAATATAATTGGGTAAGTTCACATCTAATGTACACAAATCTTAATGCCTCTCATTTCAATTCACATGTTTCATTTCAGTCTTAGTTTAATCAGTCATGTTATCAAACTCAACTTTTAAATATCTAGAGGTTTAAATCATAGTTTATTTTATTACACATAAAGGTATTTATATGGGGTGTATTTTTTTTCCTACACTAATGCATTCATGTAATTTAATTAGTTTTCACCATAGCTAATTTTTTCAATATATTTTTCTCGTTCTAAAAATTTAGATATACTTTAGGTTGCTTTCACATTATTTATTAGAATTTTTAACCATATAAAAACATTTTGGCAAGATTCCATTGATCTATTCATACTAATTTGGCTCATTTGTGTCTTATTAATTCATGTGAGAGGCACATTAACCATGCATATATTAGATGTATTTATTTTTTTACACTTTTAACCAATCAAACTCAAAAATGAAGGTTAATGAAAGCGCCCAAAGTTTATATTTGGCTATTTCCTCCCACAATTATAAACAATCCAATAATCCTTATTATAATTGGTTGATGCCATGAATGGTTGTTGTGTTTGATCAAAATTTCCAAGTAATGCATATTTTCCAAATATGCGATTTGTTAAAAACCTTGTTAGTATTAACTAGATTGCCAACTCTCATTAGCACACATTTTATATTACTGCTCTCAATTTATGACTACCAAAAATACAAAGGTTTTTTTGGGTATCTAGTTTACAAAATTAAATTTGCGATTTAATATCAAAATGGGTAGTAGCAAAAGATTTTATAACCCATTTCTTATTGTTGTTCATATTCCAGTTAGGTGGAGTACCAAAATCATGCAAGTTTCATATTGTCTCTTTATATATTTAATGTTCTTCCACTATTTTGTTAAAAAATATGCACTTTAATATGCCTATTGTTATAGATCACTATAAATTTATTCATGAAATATGCACCTATGTTTTGTTGACACAATTTTCATTTAATAAAACATAATTGCATAAATTATCATGTACTCATCTATAGCCATCATGAAACTTTGATCCATAGCTACACAATATTTAAAGTCAAATAATTAGATGGAGCATCTAGAACTTTGATTATACTTTTATTTAGGTTCATACCAAAAAAATCATTACCTTTAACTAAGCATGCATAAGAGCATAAATTAAGGACCTCTATGTTTAATTGGTTCATGAACATTAGGTATCTCTCATGACATGAATGAGAGAAAGACAACACAAAATTTTAATATGAAGGCCACTTTAATTTCTAGAATGATCATAATTATTACCAAAATACCACATGTAAATTGTGTTGTCCCTTTTTCACTGGTTTTTGGAGAAAAAAGTATAATTGATATTTTTCATTTTTAACTTACTTCTTTCTTTGACTCTATTCCTTGTAGTGTGAGGTGAATTCCTTAATAATTTACAATGGTGAAAATTACATACCCATGCTATTCTCCATTATGTTTTAGATCCACAATGACTAGGTTATCCTTATTTATTGACTAGCACGTGCAACTTAGCATATTTGTGTGTAGAAGATGGAAAATAACCTTATCCTAGCCTTATTCCATCTCCAAGCATCCGAAGACCATGGTCTTGCTTGCTAAATCTATCATTTGTTAGGTCAATTCCATGCATGTGAATCTAAACCCTAATCTTTTAAATTTATATTTTTTAAATAGAGCTCATGTTTCCCTCCTATACTATCTATTATGAGCTAACTAAAGCATCAATTATTTTAAACTACATGTTAGGATGGTGTATTTAAGGATTAACTCTATTTCATTTAAATCATCTAGTAATCTATTAAGTGCATCTAGAAACTGATTAGAAGAGGACAAAAAAAGTGTTACATCAACATTACATCATTATTGTAGGAGTGTATTGCATGGTCGTCTATTATCTCCAATCCTTGTTAACTGCCATTGAATTGGATCACCTAGAGGCTTATGACCAAATAGGAATAAATCCTTGTCTAGCAAGTTCTCGAATGGTGTTTATAGACACCATTTTCATAAACACAGGTGTAGCAGATCAAGGAAAAAACCTTCAAGTTAGTCATTGGAATTATGCCAATTCATTTTCTCATAAGAAGTTTAGATTCATTTATCAAGTTAATTTTTGTAGGCACATATTTCACTACCACCCTCATAGAGATCAAATCCATAGGTGTGGCCTTGAACTTGAGAGTTAATAAAAAACCCTAATTTTTTAAGGTTCTCATCTTACACCTATCAAAATTTCTTGGTACATTGGCAAAATAATTTGTGACATCTACAAGAATATTCTTTATTATATTAAGAGCTAAGTATCTTTTATTTATTTTATTTTATTTCTACATTTATTATAGTATTATCGCATTATCAATTATTTGTTCTATCTCTAAAACCATAGGGTTTGGTTATTCTTTAATTATTACTCTAGTTAAATTATAGTGAAAGCCTAAATATTTTAATTACATTAATTGGTGAAATCGACATTCCTACATGACCTTGGGTTTTTCCCTAGGGTTTATCTTTCTTTCATTAGGGTTTTTAGATCTTATTTTTATTTTTATTGTTAATATCAAATCTTATTAGGGTTTGAATCCACTAGGTTATTATGTATTGCCAACTTATCTTTATTAGGGTTTGGGCTTGTATTGCTTTATCTTTGGTTGATCCCTCCCACCCACCCTTGGTTATTCTTCCTTGATACATTTCACATCATGGATTCACCTAAATATTTATCTCTACCACATCTACACGCACACCTTATTGATTTTAACATGTTTTCATATTTTGTTACATCCATTCTCAACATTCTTATGTCTTTCTATGTTATGGACACGACTGTATTTTCTATGGAAGAATTGTTATCTCATGTCTATGCTTTCTCCTCCTTCATAGAGTTGACTAATACCTTTCCCTCCTTATTGGATGCATTTGCTTGATTTGTTCATGATATTTTATCTCAGCTTCTTATGACTAGTGATAGTGATGTGCATGAGCACGATGATGTGTTCCATTTGAGTATCTTTCCTTCTGAGGCTTTAGATCATGATGATGATATCCCTTATATGATATATATTGATGAGATATACCTACCCTATATTGTTACATCTATGACTAACATGGATTGTGATGGGTTTTATTCTCCATTAGCTATTTATCAAGATATGCTTTGTGATGCTCGTTCTTTTACATCCCATGATAGTTCTATGATATCCTCAATGTGTTAAATCTTGGCATAATGGTTTGAAATTTTGCATTTTTGTAGATTTGTAATCATTTAGTCTTTGCCAAATGGTTGATGACTCCAAATATTTTATTACACAATGTCAATAAATGAAATATGTTCAACCTACAATAGAAGATCCCCCATAAATTGATAGTGCATTATTTGGTGATGATTGAGGCACATTAGTCTTTGTATACCTTGTGATGTAGGAGAGTATTGGTTTGATCGCAAAGATTACAATATCCCTCCTCTTTACATGATCCATCCATCTATGGGAAACAATTTGAAGTGTATAATGATGAAAAATTAGCTCGTGTATGTGATAATGACATAGAGGATGCTACTATTAATACCAACTCTTCTTCCTCTATACCACTTGATTGGTTATATGGTCTTGTATTTAAAATTATGTAAAAGATTGGTTATAAGGGCAAAGGACTTGGATGATGTGAACATGGTATACTTTTAGAGCCATTATCACTACAAAAATAAAGAACATCATGGTATTGGTTATATGCCTGATGATATGGAGCAATGGTCAAAAGAATAAAAATGAAAATAAAACTGAAAATGAAAACTATATGTAGTATCTATGATTAATACTAATTCAATTTATGATTATGCATTGATTAAATCATTTTATAATGATTTAATTATGACCTATACTAATCATGAAGGGAATGATGAACACAATCCCAATTTATCTTCGCAAAGGAGTTACTACAAAGTTACAGAATTTAAAACCATTTAATAAAGAAATAACAAATAACATAGAATTTAACCTAAGAAACCCTTATAGTAAAAAGTCTAGCAACAATAGCACTATTTATATTGCATTCACAATAATAATATTACAATATAATAAGAGTCAATTGTATGCTATTAGGAGATATTCAACATGCAAAAGGTTTAGGTAGCAACCACAACCACTAATGTATTGGAGTAATTCCAGTAGCAATTACCTCCCCAAACATTTGTATTCTTGTACTCCAAATCCAACATTAGATTTATAACTAAAATCCAATACAAGTTCATGCAATTTGAGAACCCTAATTCATGCAATAAAGTACAACTAAAGATAGCTCCCAGAAATAGCATGCTTTAAAAGAAATTTTGAGTTGCAAGTTAAAGAAAACTTACAATGTAAGCAATATCAACTCCCACAAACAAGGAATTTAATTATTGGATAATTACAATAATTATCTAGAGAAGTGTACTCAATTTTATTTATCCTAAGTGCAATTTACAATACTTTCAAGGTGTACAACACACACCTAACGTAATAGTTCAATGATTACCACATTAGTGGTGTGCATTGATTATTAGTGTTACATCATTCAAATACACACATGAACATACTAAAAGTATAAAACAAAACCAAATATAAATTATATGATCATCCATGTGTCATAAGCCAATAAAAGAGAGTTACATAATGTTTATCAGAATATCTCAACATAAGTACTACCATAACATAAATATGCATATCACTCAGGGAGAGATTGTCTCAAAGACTCCTGAGCCCTACCTCACTCTTATTATTATCCTTGGTTCTAGTCCTAGATATATCTATCTATACCTCTTATTTGACCAACTAAAAGTGACTTTCATCATGCCTTGAAGCCTCCCAATCCCCTTGTATAAGTTTTCTTCATCTAGTTGTCTAGATTTGATATTTTCTTGGGGGTTTATAACCATTGTAATACAATCATTGTCATGACATCCCCTCCAGGTGTGGACATGGTCTCTCTCACTTGTTCTCGGACCAATTTTTACTGTAGCTTGTCTCTATTTGCACAAATGGCATCCCTCTTTATTTGACTCTAACAACCCACAAGCAACTATGAGTGTTCATAATCTATCAACTCAAGTCAAAATGTGTCCTCTACAATACACCATGGTATTGCTCTAGAAGTCCCTCTCTTGCTAGGTGATGGTAAAAATGAATTGTCCTTTTCAACTTTTACCCCTCTAGATATATTTAGGGGATATAGCCTTCTATAGTAAGATTATACTCTAATTGTGTATGTATTTGACATGATGTGTCACTATAAATTATGATGACTTGTTTTATTGGATATGACATGCACACATTTTTAGAGAAAATTTTACAATGGTGCATTTATTATAGTGATTATTTTTTGACACAATATTTACGAGCCATGTGGTTACAGATGATCACTACACTTACATATTATTTTATAGGGGCATTAATCATATACATGCGATTATTATATAATTTTGATATTACCATTTATTGATTATATAGATTTTGAAATCCTCTCATTTTTGTTGATGACATTTACTTATTGATCTAATGGTACTTACAAGGTACATATTCTTATGATATTATTATTTATAGAACTTTATATGATTAATAATTACCTATGTGATTATAAATGCTACATTCAATGATGCTTATCCTATAGACTTGCCCAATTCTTAGATTTTGTAGACTTACGTAGGTGGGCAAAGAACACATGAGCATGCATAGAACCTATAAAAATAAACAATAACCTTGGCCCCAAGTGACAAGATCATGTGAATCTACATGATTCAAGCATACTAAAGTATTAAAAAGGTGAAAAATAGATACAACATGAAACCAAGTAGCTAGAACAATGATCTAGAGTCCAACTGTGAATTGTACGTCCACTTGGAAAGTGATTAGTAAGGATGTGCCCCATTTGATTTGGTGTATACTCTTTATTGCATACACACAAAGCACAGATAAGTGGAAAGAATGGATAAACATAAAGCATAATAACATAGAAATGTGTATATAAATATAGCATAGGAATGGAAAGTGAACATGAAACATAATTGCATCAGGTTTTTTAGACAAAATTAGAAAAATGAGAGAGATACATACCTAAGATGCTTAACTTTGTGCATGAAAAACTAAAGTTGGAAGATACCCCCACTTTTGCTCCCAATATAAGTGAAGGAGGTGAACCAATAGGCCGACAAAGCTTCATTCATACACATGAGCATAGACGCATAGATCCTGCAAAATAATAACCTTGGCCCCAAGTGGCAAGATCAAGTGAAAAGCATCTATATGAACATAAAGAGAATTTGTAAACCAAATGGAACCACAATATGTATAATTTGAATCATTACACCAAAGGGGTCTTTTTGATTAGCATCATGATATATGAATGATTAATGATCTACTAATGCTTTTTAAGAACAAAAACATCATGTAATGATGGGATATTTAGAAGACTTATCTGTTATTGATCTTGAGATAGACCTTGAGATGTATCATTTGGAACATTGACCTCACTTGGTCAAGCACAAGAGGTAACTTGGTAAATATGCCACCATTTATTATTCCATTAATGTACACTTGGGTTTGACTTCTCTTTCTCTTCATAATGTATACCACATTATGTGTTAGATGTAGTTCCCTTGTCATAATCATGTGGAGGTGAGAAAGATAAGCATGCACCACCATGGATTTACTCAACATTTATCATCTTCTTGTCAATAAGATCCTATTTTTTTGTTACAATGTAATGAATCCATCCTTAGAATGCCCATGTATGTGATGACAAGTGCAAAAATACTTAACCTTGTATGGCACCACTTAGATATACCCATTGTCTTTCCCACAAGCAAAGTGAGGATCTTATGTTCAATAGTTGCTTCAAAATCCAATGTGGAGAATCTACCAATGTAATGAAATTCCTTTCATCCTTTACTTGTACTAGAGTGTAATGAAAATGCTCAATAGTATTATCCAAGTGTGTATCCTCATTCTCATGTTATTTCTTATCTTGAATTGTATTATTTAAGTAAATGGAACTAGATGATAATAACTTATTTAAAGTAAAGATGACCCTTTAAACACTCATGAGAACTACAATGAAATATCCTTTGAAGCATCAATAAAAGGTATAAATGAATTATAAGAACCATGATGTGCATCATACCATAATAAATCATCATCAATTAAAGTTTCTCTAAATGCATGAATCAAGAACTTGTCATCAACAATATGAACATAGACATCACAAAAATTTATTAACACGTGTCAACACACTATGACAATCATTCTTATAACCATTAAACACTTCAATCCATGTATCTCTAATAATATGATCACTATAAGATGTAGGATCTAAAACAACATTTGTAACATGGTTAGCATCATCATTCATTTACTGAGGAGAATATTCATCATTCATAACCTTATGAAGAATATTATCAAGCCAATGAGTAGAATAAAGCCTCTTAGCATCAAGAGAAGACATGTGTTGTCATAAGTAGATACAATAACATCAACCCATGGTATAAAATGACAAATAATAGTATGAATCATGAGAAACATGAGCTATAATATCACCATATAATGGAGTATCAATAACTACAAGAGGAACATCATAATCAATAAATCATTGACCATATCACAAGAGAAACAAGCATGAAACGTAGAAAGAGTAGGACCACCAAGAATAATAAAGCACAATGCACAATAGAATTATGAGTTGACAAAAACATAACATCATCATGAATGTAAAAAGGTAGCTCATATAGATCACTATCTGTAGACTTATCATAGAATGTACCATCAAAGGAACATGACTCTGAGTGTGTAGAAATGGGGCTATCATGACATGTAGAAATAATTTGTAAACTCATTGGATATCATTTTGGGTCACTTCCATGATGGTGGAAGTCATCTACACAAATTATAGAAGTGATAAGTGTGAACTAAAAAAGTGATCTAGGCTTGTGAATCTAAACTTTGGTGTATGGAACTAATCTAATAGTATGTGACACTTATATTCTTACAAACAAAAATGTATCTTGATTTCTAAACCTGAAATAAAATGGCAGTGTTCAAAACACTATCGAGGATCTTTCTAAGCAAGGATCTTCTCTTTGTGATAAGCCCCTAGGATACCAAGTCAACAACTTGATAGAAATAGTAGTAGACAACATGTGATGGATGCAAATACTATCTTAAATGAGAGGTAATCTAGAGTCTAGGAATTTGGAATGTGATCTAAAAAGCAATGCAAAAGATGGGCAAGTGTACCAAATAAGGGGACAAAAAAGTAGCCAAATCAATAATTTTGGAAATAATACGATCACATTAAGTTTAAATAGCCATAATGTGATGACGTTTAGGCTTGGTAATTACCAAGCCATAACACAATTACATTTTATATTCAATAAATCAAAAAAAGATCTAGGAGAGATAAATAGATAGAGATATAGAGAGGGGGAGAGGTACAAGGAGAGATAAATATATAGAGAGGGGGAGATAGGGAGAGGGGGAGAGTGAGGGAGAGATACAAAATAGCGATAGAGAGGGAGAGGGAGAGATATGGAGATAGAGAGTGTAATGCCTCTAGTACTTGTGCCTCATAATTTCTTGACTTTTGTTTTGGATCTACTACTATTATTAGCGATGATGTTTGATTATGCCATCAAGGTATTTTCTGATGGAGTTTTGTATTGATATCTAGGCATTTGCCTATGGATGTATATGTTGTAATTTTATAAGTTGGATCTTTTAGTGTTACAGTTTTACTTTTTTGATATATATATATATATATATATATATATATATGTGTGTGTGTGTGTGTGTGTTTACCATACTTGAATTAGTAAGTGGATTATTATAAGTTATTATATCTTATGATTATAGTTGATGATTCATGTTAGATGTGATGTTCATTTGGTTTATATGATATAATACCACATTGGATGTTTATGCTTTTCTTTGGCTATTAATATGATTAGGTATGCCTGATGTTTGACCTGAGTGTGCAGGTACAAGGTTATTCCCCAACAGTGGTTATAAATGAGACATTATTATTAGGTTAATGTTGTCTCTCAAAATTGCACCCTTGCTAAGTTGCAGAACTTGGCATTATGGAGAAACATGGGATCTTTCCAAGCCTGTGGCTCATCTATGATGGAAAGAACCTTCGAAGAAGGTTGGCTTCCTATTGATACTTCACTTATAACTTCTTGTACTAATGCCTCTGTAGAGAAAAGAATAAGAAGGATTGCATGAAAATAAAACATACTATTTAAGGTGATGCACCAAAAGATTGTTTGAGACTACACAAAACTGACACACTATAGAACCAGTAATATCAAGGCTCTCATACACATCATCAATTTGTAAGAAGGCCAAATAACCATAGTCCTTTAAAGGATAAATATGTTTTCTCACCACTTAAGACTAATTGTTATTACTAGCACATCTCACAACCTGCAAAAATATATGTATTCCTGCATAACGACACCAACATGAAATAGAACTCCAAGGACAAAGAACATCACAAAGATCTGTACTAACACTAAGGACACACGATATCAGAAGAAATGGGAAGGTATAAACTGCTTATTACTGCTAAAAAGGTGTTACAATGTTGTGTTACTCTCAAAATGAGTTACAAAACTGTTCACTTCTACAAAAGAACTCAGAAAATTACAATATGGCACAAGTGAAAAGCTAGAACTTCTGAATAATGAATAAGAGAGAAGACTATATACTTCTCCAAGTAGCTATAAAAGATAAGGACCAGAAACTTCCTTGGTCGTGCATATCATAAAAGCCCCTCAAAATATCTATAAAAAATCCTCCAAAATGAGTTTCCAATGAGGAAAAAGTTAGGGCATGTCATCACCCATCATAAAAGCTCCAAGAATTGTCTCTTAATGCCCTTAAATGCTACTGAAAACAAGTCAAACCACCTCAATAACTCCTCCATCTGCTTGCCAACCTCTCCTCATAAATTTCAGCCTTATCCCCTTTATGCAATAAATGACATAAATATCCTTCCTTTTCCACATCTTGAAAGTATCCTCAACTTGCCCTTGCATAATAAATGACACTAATACATTTATTTCTGCATTTAATTAACATTAACTAAGTGGTTTATAGCCACACCACTTAGCTTAATGTTTTACATTTCAAATTTATTTCAAAACTATGCAGAAAAGAAAGCACTTGGACATGATATTCAATCTCCTGATTTTGCATGGTTTGGAGATGAATAAAACATTGCAAAAAAAAGATAAAGTAATCAATGAGACTTACTTTGTTACGTGTTGTGGATTTGCCTATGATTGCTTTTTACATTTTTATGACAAGTAATAAAGTAATTATAATTCATTACTTTACTATTTGTTTACAATGTTTTATCTATTTCTAGATTATGCAAAAAGAAAAAAAAGAGCCCTTATATCTCCCATGCACAAACCAAACCCTCCTTACCACACACCTCATGCACTTTGTCTTCTTATCACCTTGCAAATATCCCTACCTTATCTTTATACATGTATTGTCCATATAACCTGCCACCTTTCATACATCACCTTGTCTTCATGTGATATGTCACCTTTGATTTTTTGATGCATTCAAAAATGCATAAGGCATAAAAGAAGTCGACCATACTTGGTCTCCATGCATATGATAAAAGCAATCATCGACCTTTGACTTGTTGATCTCCATGAGATAAAGGAAATAAAAGCCTAAGGCATTAAGCCTTACCCGTAATGATTTCAATCTTTTGACTTAGCAAAACAAATGTAAAAAGGAATAATTCTTTTATATCCATGGCCCCTCCTTGGCATAATCATTAGGAATCATCAAGACTGAAGTCTTGACCTCAATCTGGATTAGGTAATAATTTGATTTTGCTAAGTCAAAAAGAATGAGGAAAAAGAAAGCCATCGAACAAAACAAAGATCGAACCCTAAAAGTTGTCACTCTTTTGCTATCTCTCACTTGCATCTTGCTCTGTAACTTAGACTCGATCAACACTAGGTTTTGGAGGAAAAATGCTTTCCCTTTGGTTACCTTTGCTATCCTCAGTCGAATCTTTATGATTTCTATGGCATTTCGGTGCAGGAACAAGGTGAGCATGTCTTTTTTAGCTTTGACTAGCCATTTCTTATCATTTCTATGTTTTATTTCTTTATTTGGCCGTCGTATATGGTGGTTGTAGGTTGAGCTTTCTTAAAAATCTTCGTACCATTCTTTCTTGTCCTTGTGTCTTCTTCATCTGCAACTATATCTTTATATTCTGAGAAGTTCTAAGCAATGAAGGCCATGACCTCTGTTTTCTTTAAACAAGACAAAGGTGAGTTTCTTGTCTTCCATTATATCTCATTTTCTTTTATCCTATGCTACAAAATGACAAGGGTTTCAAAGATAAAAATGAAGTGTGTCTTCTGTATTTTTAAAGAAATGACTTTCCTTTGTCATGGACGTGGCTGTAAAACTCCTTCTCTTTTCTCGGCTCCACTTTTCTAGCAACGACTGCATCTATATGTTGCTTCCTGTACATCTTTTCCTGTTTCTGCAGATATAAAACATGATGGTTTCAAAATGTTGAGTAAGGGTTTTGTCATTTCTGTAAGAACGAGCTCTCCCTCTTGTAATGGCTATACATTTTCACTTTTTCTATAGCATTTACTTTGATTGTATACAAAAATGTGACAGGGGTTTCAAGATTTGTAATAGGTTTTGAATTTAACAAAAAATGATTATTTTCTTGGCCACATCCTTCAACATAATCATATTCTGTATCTTTTCTTCTCTTCATTCTAGCTACTTGTAACAATGCACTTTCCTTTCTTTTAACTGACTTTAAAACAAAATGATGTCATGAGCATTCTACAATGAATTGAATCTATTGTTTACATTTGTAAAAACAGAATCAAAAGAAAAATCCATCTTTGTTTATTTCTCTTTCCTTTTGTCATTTTGGCATATACAAGAATTAATATCTTTAAAGTTGAACCCTCTCATTATTCTCTCATCTGTGTCTTCATTTCATGACATGAATTTGAACATTTACCTTTTTGCTCAATCTGTCTTCTGTATGTTATGAACATTCAGAAATTGATCTTTTGTAGCTTCTGTCACTTCATAATGTTCAATATGACATAAGTATCTAATGATGGCATAATGCTCCATTTTGTGGCATATGTAAGAACCTCATTTCACGATATGAACATGGTGTAATCTTTTTCAAACTATCACCCATAGTTGCATTGATTTGTATTGCACATAGAACAAATGATGAACTGTTTCTATCTTTGCTGGTGCATACCTGTGTCTTATTGTCTGATGCTACTTTGAACTACTCTCTTGGTTGTTACTCATATTGTGATTTCCCCACATAAAGTTGTTCCTTTCATGATCAAAGGTGATTGTATTTGTTTATGTTATCCTTCTAGCACTTGCAGTGTCCTTGATGTATGAGGACTGAACCTTGGCATGATGCGACTATACCTTATTATGCCTTAACATTTATGTTCTTCTGTAACAAAGACACTGTACTTTTTGCATACTGATAAAAACACCTATTACCTCATAAATTGCTACTATGGCACAGTTATTTGGCATCATTGTTCCTCTATTTGTCTTTAAAGGGTATCATCACAGTTTTGATAGCATGTATGATATAATATCATGATAGTTCATCATTTTTGTAATGGATCTTGTAGCCTCCACTTCATGTAAATCTTCATTCTATGAGGCTATTATTTGATCACTTCATGATTGTCTTCGCTAAAATTCATCGATTTGATTATCCATTTATTACAAGGTTGTCCTTAATTACACTTCATGTACTTTTAT
Organism: Cunninghamia lanceolata; assembly: GCA_027924645.1. Taxonomy (NCBI): domain Eukaryota; kingdom Viridiplantae; phylum Streptophyta; class Pinopsida; order Cupressales; family Cupressaceae; genus Cunninghamia; species Cunninghamia lanceolata. The sequence goes on along the minus strand of BSBN01000219.1, from coordinate 14,296,674 downwards.
GACATCTTAAGGTCTATTTCACTCATGTATGAAAGAATATGATATCTCTATGCTGAAGCAACACATTCGTCTTGTCTGGTTGCTGTTCTATATGCTCAATTGTTCTAACTATGAAGTATTCTGAATAGCAAAACCATTTCAATTTTTATCAGAAATGAAAAGGGGAATACCTTTTATGACTGTAATCATTTCTTTGATCACTGCACTTGTACTTGCATACTCATAATCAAGATCACTACTTGTCCTATAACATGTGATGAAGCAATTTGACTATGATCTTCTAATTTTGACAATCTACTTATTAAGTGGGCATAGTTTATAGGAGAAACTGTTCCTATTCACCTTTATCATGATGAAATCACTCTTTTTTCAAATTGATTGTTATGATGCATAGCATCTTCTTGAATAATACATCCTATCTTTTGCAATGTAATATCCTTTTCAAATGAATAAAAAGGAAAACACGTTGGACTCTACCCTTGTGGGAGCCACATTTTCTCATGTTTTTTAATAAAAGATGAATCAACAAACTAATTTCTCATATACCTGCATAGGGAGCAAACATGTTAGTGTATGAAACATACCTTTGATTCATGATGTGGGGTTACTTGTATGGATCTATCTCTTTCTAATATAACACTTATGTTTGCTCATTTTGAACTCTCTTATGCTGATATCTTATTGCTGATATTATTGCTACATAAAAGTGAATGGTAATTTTGAAGTTCTGATTGTGTATGAAAAGAGTTGGTACCCTAAGCATTAACAAAATCTATTTTCTAGGTATATTGGAGCTCAAATGGATGGAGGAAGATAGCAACCAGCTCAACCACGAGATTCGTCATTCACAGGTAATGATGGGTCCCTCTTCTTTTCCTATGCATTTCTTTTATTTCAAAAGTAAAATTTACTTGTATGTTTCCTATTTCAGTTACTCCCACGGCTTGTGTGAGACACTTTTATACATTCTTTTGAATACAATCAACTATCTCATTCTATGCAATGATTTATGTATATTTCACTTTTTGAATCAAATACATAGCATAAGACAACTAATCTTTCTTTGAAACACATGTATAAAATATGATGTATAATTTGATAGTCTATAAATACCTCTTTTACTTGCACCAAAACATAATGAATAATCAGCAATTGAAACATGAACTCCATCAATTCTCTCCATTCTTTGAATGCCTATTTTCTTGTCCGCAGATGATTTCACTTACCAGGATGTTGTAACAACTCAACTTGAGCTATTGCATGATTTTGATAAGTGATTTTGCACTTGTCTTCTGTCAAGACATCAGACACTGACTGGATGATTCATGTATAAGCAAAATTTCTTATACCCCTGTAAACAACCGATGTTTAGGCCTTGCTAAATTAGGTGTGAACATAATTTAGTAACAGTTAAAATATGTGTGTTAGCCTTTATTTTGCTTGATTCAAGCATGAGATGGATCCTATATATCCATGTGTTAACTTGGATTCAGATCGAAGGTGATTCTAGAATCCACATGTCGTGAAAACCCGTAAAGTGTATGAAAATCATTTGCATGTGTTTAGATTTATATCAACATGTTATATTAAAATTATCTCAAAAGACATGTTTACCGTGGTTGCAGAAAAGATGTTTAATTATGCTTTCATAGAAAAGCCTAGAGTACTTTATTATTATTTTATGTGAAATGAATATTGGTTTATGTCTTATGTTATTAAGGTTTAAATTGTTATTTCCTTCCAGAGTGTCTTAATAGAAAATAGAAAATGTGGAAAAGGAAATAAATAGAAAAAGGGTGCTTTGGAAAATATATAAAGAAAAGTTAGACTTGAAATTCATCTCTCTCTCTCTCTCTCTCTCTCTCTCTCTCTCTCTCTCTCTCTCTCTCATTTTTCCATTTTGAAAAGAAATTTAGAAGGATTGGAAGGTAAATTTCTTGGTTTGGGGAGTTGCTTGGATTGGATTTTATGTGCTTGTGGCAAGGATTTCTTGGAGTTTGATTACATCAAAGGAGAAATTATTTCCATTGCTTGAGTACTTGTTGAAGGTATTTTCCCCCCTTTGTGTTCTTACATTAAAGTTGGTCTGAAATGGTATTTTCAACATAGCCATGCCACAATGGATGGTTGTGTTTTGTTCATCATTGTAGGAGTTCCATTGAGTGCTAGTTAGATTGACATTTCCATGCCTTTATTTGTATGTTTGCAAATTTATAAAAATGCCCAAAATAAAAAAAATTCTAGGGCCTCCTTTCTAAATTTTATTGAAGAATAATCGTGTTGGGTGCATTTAGAGTAAGAGGGTAGTTTTGGTTTTTGAAGAATTGTCTTAAATCAAAAGTAGGGATTTTTGAAGGTTGCATACAGCCCATTAACGAAGTTATGGAGAATTTTAAGGTTTTGAAAGTTTATGTGAAAATAATAAAATTGTAATTTAGGGCTTATTTGATTCAATTAATTTGTGAAAAGAATGGCCTCCTTTATGATTTGAAATTTTGCACCTTTCTGCATTGTGTTATAGAAGTCATTGCATTATTTTTCATGCCACACCCAATTGGTAGAATTGGAGTGATAGGCCTTTAGAGTTGAGATCTATAATAGGAGAGAACTGGTTCTCACCACTCACTATGATCCAAAGAGATATAAGATGATAGAACAGGGAGAGTTTTAATCAAGTGATAAATTAATTTCATTGGGTAATTTAAAATAGGTTAACTAAGATACCCACACCATAGTGAATGCCTTGGATGGATTCAGTTCAGTCATGAAGGACATGTCACAACTCATGGTAGTTGCTACTGTAATTGAGTGAATTCATTGATGAAGTTCTACTCCTAAACCCTGCATAGATGATTTGCTATTGTGATGACACTCCTTGTTCAACTTCTAGGATTCTCATCTTCCATGCAGTTAGATTTTGTATTCAATGTGTCTATGAGTGTTTATATTATTGCCTTCTAATTATTGCATTTAGTGTATTCATAGGTTGTAGCACTATGTTATGTGTGTTTCCTGGTGTGAGTGTATCCATATTCTTGAATTACGTGAGCCTGTTTGTATCCTTGTGTTCATCTCTTAGTATAGTGGGGTGGGCCTGAGAGTACTGTTGGGACCTAGTCTAAAAATTTCTAAATCTACCTAAGTCCTTGCTTATTTTATGAATTTTGCTTAAATTTTACCTTTTTATTTCCTTCTTGGTCCTTTAATGTGTTAAGAATTGAAAACTCTAAAATTATTCTAAGTTTGGAGGGTTTTTCCTTAGCCTAATCTAACTTTTCTAGGTTTTTGGGTTTTCAAAGGTTTCAGGGACATTGGAACATGTCCTTGGATCCTTAGGTTCCCTAGTTCTCTGAAAGTTTGATATCTGGTGGAGGTATTTAGTTTATTGGTATTCTTTTCATTTTAACTTAGGTTTGTGGGGTTATATTATAAATCATGGTTGGGGAGTTCCTTTTAATTTGTTGGGGCTTCATGCTAAAATTTTCTAAGCATTTTAGGCTTTGATAGGCCAATTTTTACCTTGGTAGAGTTTCAAAGTCTTCAGAAACCTTCACCGTGGTTCCCAAGTCCTCGAGTTCCTCAATCCCCCAAAAGTCTAAAACCCCAAAGTTCCAAAGTTCTATTTCCCTTAGCCTTTTCATCATTTCCATTCACATACCACCTTGGTGGGATCCTAACCCCAAACTAGACATTCCTTCCCTTTTCCTCCTTCACATCTAACATCCATATCCTTCACCTTGCGAATGTTCAGGAGTTCAAAGGACATTGGAACTTTAGGATAAGTTCCAGGTCCCTATGTCCCTCTGAGTTATATCAGCTTCGAGGTTAACCTCCTATCCTACCCCATTTCCTTGCAAGAGGCTAAACTAAAATATCCTTGTGGAAGCCCAAGATTCCAAGGGATCTTTACACCTAGGAACTTGTCCCTAGTTCCTAAATTCCTCTGGTTTCCACCTTTCCACAAAAGTAAAGCAAATCAAGGATATCCTTGCGAAATCCTAGGATTTTAGAGGATCTTTGCACTTATGGACCATGTCCCATGTCCCTTTGTCCCTCTGAACCCTTCTAACCCAAAAATGCACAATATACTCAAAATCTCATAAATTTGATGATTTCTTTTGCAAGTTACTAGTCTCTTTTTGGCACCTCCACTTCTACATTGAATTCTTATAAAAGTTCTTAACTTCTCTAGAATGATTTAGAGCTCACCAACAACTTCATGGGTCATCATTAATGATCAATTTGACCTTTTCAACTACTCATTTTAGGTGGAAAACTCATCCTTGCTTCTTTCGTTTCACCTAGAGCATATTTTGAGGTAGATTTCTTCTTATTTGCATTCAATGTGGTGGTTGAGTTTGAACTTCTAGTTGTGCAATGGATACCTAAAAGTGGATTAGGGAAAAGTTTTAAATGTTATAAAAGTGGCATTTGTTTCTCATTACAGGGGTTGTTCATTTTGGTTTCTACATTCTTGAAGGTGTCGGGTTTCTTCTAGGGTTTTAACTCTTTTTCATCCAATTTGTCTAGAAAGTGAAGTATTTGTGATTCATGGCAAGATTGTAATCGTGTAAATGATATTTGTAATCGAATGTCTCCATGATCATATGTAGATCTTCAGGGAGACTCCAAACCATGTTAGGCTTTCCTCTTTCCACACTTGTTGGTATGATTGTAACAGATATTTGATAAATGTGACAACATTTTAATTCATTAGATGCCATGTAATGGTTATTTCTTTGTTTCATATGGGTGTTTGCATTATGATGATGGATTATTAAATATTTTCTAATCATTGATATCATATCTTGATGAATTATTATGCTTGGATCAAACTCTTGTTATGATTTTACCTCATCGTTCTTTCTAGTAAATTGTGACTCTATTACCCATTGGATAGGCACCAATCCTGGAAGTTGTGATCAATCATATTCTTGCAAGCGAATAAAATCTTTAACTAGTATTTTAGGATTAGGTTGTTTTTTATATGTAGTTCATGATTTAACGTTATAAACAAGGAAATATCTTTAGCAAACTATTACAAGTGTTCATCCTAGTGAATCATGTGTATGTGCCTTCATCTTGCATTTATTGCAATGATGCTTTCATCAACTTAATAAGAGGTTTTTGGTGCAATTGGTTAGTTTGTGACCTAGTGACAACTTTAGGTGTCAAGCATACTCTAAATACAACTGTAAAGTTTCACCCCTTTTAATATTTTGTTGTTTTCAATCCTATTTAGGAATACCTCTAGGAACAACCTCTAAGTTTAGTTGAGCTCAAACTATAGGAGAGATTATCCACTCTCAACAATTGGCATTTAACCATCCTCAATCTATTGATGAGCCCCTATTTTACCTTCTTGATGACACCCCTAGCCTTGAAGGTGAGAATATACTCTACGACTGTGGAGCTATGGTTTATGGACCCAGTAGAATGGTGTCATTGTTGGGGATGGACTCTATTCTTGGTGTAGTTAACGAGTTTCCAACTCAAGAAGATTATGGGTTGAAATTGAATTAAAGACTCTGCTAGTGAGCTGAACCTAGAATTAACTTATTGCCTTGGAGATCTAGTGTGCTTTAAGGCATCTCTCTTTTGAGAGAGGTGGTGACTCTATTGTCAAGAAAAGAAGTTTATGGCTATTGCAATCTATTTGTTGTTGGTGCTTCAAGAACACATCTCAAACTTGCAATAGTTGGTGATAAAGGTACACATGGTTTTTTATTTCTATCTCTTGAGACATCGTTCCTTTCGTGGTAAATGAACATACTTTTAAAAACCATTGTTTTTTGCCTTGCATGGTTGTATGTTCTAGTCATGGCTTTAAGGTATGGATATGATTACTCTAGGGATGCTTCTTCATATGCATCTTCTTATGTTTTAGACCCTAGAAACTAAATTGGACCCAATGCCTATGACTATTATAGTGATTCTTCTTTGTTCTATTCAAGTAGAACTACATCCTATGTGAATCCATGCATTAATGTACAGGAAAGAAAAACAAACTTGTTGAGTAGCAAAAAGAAATTAAAAATCAGATCAAGTTGCTTGAGTCTAGGTCACAATCTAACTCTTGCTCTATTTCTATCAAATGACAAATTATTCAATCCCCTATCATTCTCATAGACATCACTTATAAAAAACTAGACCTCTCTTGGGTTGATTGTGAAATGCAAACCATGATAGCCTAGGTCTTCAACTAGACGCCTAGATTTGATGGGTCTTCAATTAGTCTTCAATTGCACCACCTCAATGCCAAAAAATGTTTCTTTTCCATTTTCCATTTCAACCATTGGTTTCCAATCAATTACTTGACTTTCAAATTCATCCATACAGTTTAAAAAACAAAAAATTTGACTGTTGCCATTAAATACTTGCTAACTATATATATTGTCTGGAATGGTTGGCCTTGTAAGTACTTCAACATCTTGATGATCATGGAGAAAGTCTAACTGAGGATTATATCTAGAAATAGATATAGCCAGGGCATCTGCCTCTTCATTTTTCATTCTGTCTATCCACTCAATACCAATGGCATCAAATAACTCTATGGTATATGTTGTCCTATTTTTCTTCCCAACCAAATAGCCCAAATCCATAAGTTCTCTAAGTGTTTTCCCCTTTAGAAATGCAAGGAAAGACATCCCAAAATTGACCAAGTCCTAAAAATATTGAGTTTTCCTTGTGTTTTATAGCTTTTCAGAGTTTCAGAGTTCAGAGTTCCTCCCTTCGTCATGTTATCCTACACCACTCTGAACTCCGCCCCTTTGTTTTGCAAAAATGACCAAGTGTTTTTACCTTTTCAAACTTCAAACTTTTCCTCTTCCCTCTTTCTTCCCTCCTAAAAGGTGTAAGGCAGAAGGATTAAAGCTTGAGCCCTCGACGAGTGTTAAATTTTCTAAGGCATTCTGCCATTCTGCGGAGCCATTTTGGTGGGCCCCTGACAAGCTTGTCGAACCACAAAAGTGGACACATGGCAGGTTTCATCAGCTTAGCATTAAAAGAACCCAAGGGGAGGCCACATGGCATAATATGTTACCTTTTTGCTATTCTATGGAGTATTCGATTGATGCTTTATTAAAGACTGTGGACCGATGAGGAGATGCCACGTGGACAAAAGGAAAGAGAAAGGTGGAAGGCCCAAAGACCAAGTTCTGCCAAAAACTTATGAAATAATGCTAAGTGTTTTAGACTTCGGGGATCAGACCTTCCTTCTTCTTCTTTCTCACTGAGGGCAGAAGATGGAAGGCCCAAGCTCTGAACTCTGCCAAAACTTTCAAAAGATCGGCTGAGTCTTTGACTTTCAGGGCTCAAACTTTCCTTCTTTCTTCCTTCCCTCTTGGAAGGTGGAAGATGAAAATCCTAAGGCACGAAGTTCACCGATATTGTAATTCTTCTAAGTACAAAGTGGAGCTCGGGGGGTGGACTTTCCTTATTTCTTCCTTCCCTCTTGGAAAGTAGAACGTCAACGGCTCGAGGCCCGATCTCTAACTATTTTCGTGATCTTCAGAAACAAAGGCAAAGAAGCGGAATCAAAGGTCCACCATGATCACAAATGTTAAAATCTTGCTTCTAAGGCAAAAATCTAGTCTAGATGAAAGACGAATATCTAGCTCCAACTAGAAAATTGCAATTGAGCATTTATGATTGCAAAAGTTAGTTCAAATGCATATTTACATTGAAGATATTTGTTCAACCATTTCTTTGAGATATTTTTTGCATTTATGTCAAGACAATTAGTTTTCCTTCTAATAGTCCTTTTGTAAAATATCTCTAACAGGGTCATGGGTGCATTCATTATAGTAGGTAATGGCGTTCCATTGAAAATGCTAAATATGGCATGAAATTTAATGTATTTAGGTTGGTTCATCCTTGATTGTAAAAAATCACATCTCTTTTCAATTGTAACCGTGACTTTGAAAATAAGCAATAAGATTTTACCTTTTCATGAATTCTGCTTGCTCTGTGTAATTTTTTTCTTGATTTCCATCTGTGAATGTTTCTTTCCTCTTGGATTTCATCTAGTTTAATTTACCTCTATAGTTTTCTTATGATTTGTGTATGCTGGTCTATTGTTTATTATTATTATTTACATACATGGTTGTTTTGAGGGCCTACCTACATTCAAACCTAGTGTATCACCTCCTTTTCATTTACAGTCCATCCTCCTTCCCCTTTTCCCCAATGGTGAATAGATTAGGTTTAGTCTTCGCAATAGTTGAATATCCCATTCAGCAAAGGAACCAACCTCTCTCTAGAGATTTGATCTCCTTGCAGGGTCCCACACCTGGAGATAATCTCAATGTTTCACTTGATTGTTGAGGCCCTAAAACCCCCAACACAGGGTGCAAATCCAAGTGACAACAGTTTCTGGCATGCCTGGTGGGACCACTTTTACTCTAAATCAAGAATTAAGCTATGAATTTGGTGTTATTTTCAATATTCTACACTTTGGTAGATGTTTTCATGCACTTGGTGACTCTACAGGCTCTTGGTTTTTTATCAGTCCAACCTTTTTATGCCTATGCAAACAAGAGCTTCTTCAAGAGGTAATTATCAGTTCATTGAATTTCCTGTTGTTGCTTCGAGGAGAAGGTCTAGGTTATCTAGGTCTCTTACAAGAAGGAATAACAGTCCTATTCTCCCTCATCTAAGAGCTCAATCTACACCACCTCTTGTTATGTTTTAGTATACAAGAAGAGGCTTGCATGTACCCAGATTAAATTTGAATATTTCTAGTATGGCAAGAAATTTGCCTTTTGTGACCTTCAATGGAGGCAACCCTTTAGAGTTGGCTACACAGAATGATATACCTATTGTAGCCCTAAAGAGTATTTCATCCTTTATGGGTGATGGTTCTACTACCCCTGCTGAACACATCAAAGACATATCTAATGTGTGTTCGGTCCATCATATACAACATGAGGATGTTGTTGTTCAGCTTATGGTCTCATATTTCAAGGGGAGAGCTCTGCAATGGTTTAGGAGTTTAACCCTTGCTTTAATACATACTTGGGATGAGCTAGGAGAAGCACTCTACAAACAATTTGGAGAGAGGACAGACAATGTTCCTTTATTGGAACAACTAACAACAATCAAGAAAGCTCCTAGTGAGATGATGGTAGACTTGAACTTCAGATTCCAAAGGACATGGGAGAGAATCCCAGAGCTCCTTTTACCATCTCCACAAGGTGCCTTTCTATTATTTCTTAGAGCTTTAAATTTTGATATTGTCATAATGATTCAATCTATAGGTGCTGATACCCTACCAGATGCATATGAGACAACCTTGAAGGCTGAAAATTGCTTAATAAAAATTGGAAAAATTGCTCCTAGACCTCCTGTACCTGTTACCTAATTATGCATTTCATCCCAATCAGGTCAGGCTGGGACAAAATTGATTCTTCTGCCTTTACAGAAGGATTCAAGTGTAATTGAAGCTTAAGACATGAGCCTAAGTACAGAAGTGGAAGAGGAAAATCAAAGAAAGTTGAAGGCTCACAACCAGCCCTAGAAGGCCTACTACCCTAGTGGAGAGCCATTCTAGTTATCACCATTACCAGAATCATGTAACAACTCATTAAGAGTTGCTACATGAGCCGAATAAGGATGGGAAGGACACCCCAACATAGCAGGAGATATCCTAAGGCTAGTAGGAGGAGAGGAAACTAACCTATGAGTTGTAGATTATTTTCATGGTTCATTCATTGCAGTTGATTCAACTATCAAGTGAGAAAGGTACACAAATGTTTGCTAACATCTACCCATGATCATAAACAATTGTACCATGCAATCATTTTTAGATTTTTTTATGCAATTGATTTATGAAAAGAGAAATAATACACAAGTCATTGCATGGAATAACTGTTTATATTCATAAGAAAATGTGCTCATAGCTTTCCACACAAGCCATGGGATCGACTGTACAAAGATGAAATGAAAGAAAACCAGTACATCTAATGAAAAAAGATAAACATATAGAAGGGAAAAGGGATCCGTCATTGCCTGAATGACGAATCCCACTGGCATCTGCACCATCTTCAAATTTAACGTTGATGTCTTCACAGGTACCTACGAGTGAGAATGAGGAGGAATGTTAGAGCTCAAGATTCTTTTTTCACTTCTATATGAAATAACATCGAGTGTACTTTCTACCTTTCACAAGCATCTAATCAGAAAGATAAGAGAGATAAATAGTCCTCAAAGGCATATATACAAACACTAGAAAGAAGCAAGAAAGAGTTGTATCATCATCAAAAGAGGCTATTAGCCTCATTTGTTTTCCTAACATGTTTGCTAAATGCGCAGATATAGGTTTTTCAAGACATCTTGTCTCATCAAATAACAAACAAAGGATATAATGTCATAGCAAGCATGAAAGGATAGACCAAGAGGGAATGTCACCTCTCTTTTCTATGGTGGAGTCTGGAGGTTAGTCTAGCATACAATGCCTTAGATTAGAGAAGTGTCATCAATCTTTCAAGAAGGAGAACATGTGGCCAAACAAAGACTAAAGCAGTGAAAGGGCAGTCCAAACATGGTTGTTACAATATGATCTAAGAGACATACCATAGACTGAGAAAACAGAGGTCTAGCATGGGTGACAATCACATGGGATAGGTTTTGGGCCACTTACCCTGATAGAGTACAGGATCTGCCTAAAACTTAACATGAGGAGCAATCAAGTGAAGATAAGGTAGCAGTCATGCATAAGTGTAAAGGAGCAATGCCGGTGTAAAGGAAGCTTGTGCTATCATGCTATAATCACCGTAGAGATCTAACAAAATTGCTAAGAGGACAGTCTAAAACAAGACAACAGTAAACATTGACCTTCTCATGAGATAGAGTCCTAAATGTCAAAGAAAGTAGTCATAGAAGAGCTTTGTTGAAAAACACCCAAGAAGACAACATGAAATCACTGTAACAACAATGGGACTGTCATTATCCTTACAATAGTTTCATTGTTTCCACAAAGTTTCCATGGTGTTTTTAAGGTCTAAATGATCCCTCCCTGATTTTAGAAAAGGACTGCATAAATAGCAAGAGATGACTACACCTTACTGATAGAACAATCACTTTATCATGGAGCAATCCTTTAATATGCAGAGCAGTTGAGGACAATCTAAAAGGAGGAGATAATCAACTCTTTATAGCCCTATCACAATGCCTCAAAAAGGGAAGTGTTGATATGATTGTTAGTCATATTAATAATGATAAAAATTCACAAAGAAAACCTTAATCTTCTTGAAGAATACAATTAATTCTGAATGATTTAATGATTCCAAGTCTCATTTGATCAGAACATGATCTTTTGATAATCTCTCAGCTGGTTTGATGTGAATTGTTGTATTCCATTTTGGGGCCTTATGCATGAATTTTGAGGTAATTTGTATCCAGATGTGTAAATATTCACGCTATTTCACCTACTCTATGTAAATTCTCAACAAACAATGTTAAATCTTACAATATCTAATCATATTATGCACATATTTATTCTAAGTTTGATCAATTCTTTTGATTGTCATTCTGATTAAGATTGATTATGATTATTTTCATAACTTTTATTAGTTCTTTTGAAACTATCTCCAATTTACTCAACTTTGAACTAATCTGCACTAGATTTTGCTTCTGCACTTCAAATTATTCTAAATAATGTGCCTACAGGCTAATATTTATATGCTCTTTGTCATTATTTGTGATTATTTGCATGATATTTTGAAATCTACATGCGATTTGTTCAAATATGCATATGATATTCATGTGTCTACGGATGTTTGCATATTTTAAGTTCTACTTTTCATTTTTAGTATTTTGCAGTTGTGATGAGGATTTTAATGAAATTTAAAGAAATTAAAATGAAACTCTAAGATTCAATGAAATTAAATGAAGTTCAGTCACTGATCCACATGCATTCTATATACTTTCATGAAAGTGAAGAAAATTGAACCATATTTCGCTAGGACATTCCACTACATATGATCGATGTGAATCTTCAAAGGTAAGGAATGAAAACAATATGCACTTTGTAGATGCACCTCAAGAGAGTGCAACAATCCATAGTTACACATGTAGACATCATTCATAGATTACACAAGATGTACGATAATTTGTAATCAACAGTCTGAAAGGAAGCTAGGTGTGCGGAAATCACTTCCTATACTAATCTAATGAGGGGAGAGCTATACGAATTCAATTTATTCCTTATCACTACAAAAACATTCAAAATCTAACAGAGTTACTATAACAATACACAAGAACCAGAAAGAAGACAAAAGAAGAGAGACAGAGATTTACGGTGGGGAAAACCCTTATCGGGTGAAAAACCCCACACTCAGAACCCTGCACAATGTATTAACAAATCAGAAAGTTGTTCACAATACACTTGCAATGCAAGCTTCAATGGTCTTTGACACTCATGTCTTGAGTCAATCCGGTAGCATAACAGTACCTGTAAACCTGTGATACAAACTCCATCTCCAAGCACCTGTTTAAATAGAAAATACAAGGCAATATTGGACCTATCTTGGGATGGGTGTCCAACATGGCTTCATGGACCAAAAACCACGCCTAAGGACACTTGGTCAACATTGTAGAATGTGCCTGACACTTGTCCACAACTCTCATCCCAAAGAGGTCACCTATTTCCAAAATGGGCTATGATAGATGCTCTTACGACACTTACGACCGTCATAGAATCTGTCATAGCGGTTACAACTTACAGCTATAAGAGAATCTGTCATACACATGCTATAAATAGCATATTCTCTTACAACATGTCATATTCCACCTTGGGGCACCCAAATATGCCTTATTCAAAGATGCTTCATGACACATGTCATCACCTGTCTTATAACCTTCTATTTTCGACTCTTAAATGTCATAGATTCGTCATAGGAATCCATCATAACTGTTTCAGTCAAACATTCCCTTACACAACATGGAAGATGCTGACACATGGCAAAATACTCCTACCACAAAGGTGGGACGTCTATCTCCTCATGTGAGGACAAAATTACAAGTTGTCATATTCCATGTAGGATCGACACATCACTGTTCCACATCTCACAATATGACAATATGGAATTTACAAATATTTACAACATAGGAAGTTAAATAATAAATGAAAACATTACAAACGTAAGGAATTACCAAGGTTGAGACACCTTAATTCCCAACATTCTCCCACTTGTCAAACACCTTGCAAGGGCCAAAAGCAATGACAAGATTTAACTGCTAGGGGCCAAGAGACCCATAGACTCTGAACACCATTTGAACTTCTCTATGCCCACTGGTTTTGTCAATGCATCTGCAACATTCTTCAAAGTATCCACCTTCTCCAAATTTACCTTTCCATCCTCAACAATGTCTCGCACGAAGTGAAACTGAGCATCAATGTGCTTTGTTCTAGCATGGAAAATTGGATTCTTCCCAAGGCAAATTGCACTCTGACTGTCACAACTGATCGTGATCTGACCTGCATCAACACCAATATCTGAACATAATCTCTTAAGCCAAATGGCTTCCTTACAAGCATGAGTTGTTGCCATATACTCAGCTTATGTCATGGACAAAGCAAAAACAAGTTGTCACTTACTCATCCAACTAATAGCACCACCAAATAGTGTAAAAACATAAGCACTGGTGGATCTCCTGCTGTCAATGTCACCTGCCCAATCTGAATCCACAAATCCATGAATATCAACAAAATGTGGAGGTCTTGAAACATTACCATGATGGAAAATGGAATACTCATAAGTACCCCTCAAATATCTGAACACTCGCTTAATTGCATCCCAATGAACCTGTCCAGGATTAGCCATAAATCAACTAAGGACTCCCACTGCTTGGGCAATGTCTGGTCTTGTGCAGACCATAGCATACATCAAACTGCCAATAGCACTAGCATAAGGTACTTTGCTCATGTCCTCCACCTCACCAGGAGATTTTGGACAATCCTCAATAGACAACTTTGTCCCCAAAGAAACGAGAACACACAATGGTCTACAATCAGCCATGCTGAACCTGTCCAACATGGTCTTCACATACTTACTTTGGCTTAACCAAAGTTTTATGTTGGTTCTGTCTCTTTTGATTTCCATTCCTAGAATGTACCTGGTTGCCCCTAAATCTCTCATATCAAATTATGTTGACAATTGAGATTTAAAATCAGAAATCATATTCTTACCCTTCCCAATGAGCAACATACCATCAACATATAGTGCAACAATGAGAATACGATCACCATCAAACTTATAATACACATAGTGATCCGATTTTGATCTCACAAATCTAATTGAAAACACAAAGGCATCAAACTTCAAGTACCATCTCCTAGGGGATTGCGTTAAACCATATAAAGACTTTTTAAGTTTGCAAACCAAATTTTCTTTACCTTTCACCAAGTAATGCTCTAGCTGTGACATGTAGATTTCTTCCTCCAAGTCACCATGAAGGAAAGTTGTCTTCACATTCATCTGTTCTACCTCCAAATCATAAGATGCTACAAGAGACAACAAGAATTGAATGGATGTCAGCTTTGTAATGGGAGAGAAAATCTCACCATAATCTATACCCTCCACTCGTGAATACCCCTTTGCAACCAATTTGGCCTTATACTTCTCAACACTGCCATCTGCACCAAATTTCTTCTTGAACACCCATTTGCATCCAATGAGTTTCCATCTAGGAGGCAAAGGCACCAAGTCCCAAGTTTTATTCTTTTCCAAAGAAGCCATTTCATTCTCCCTGGCCTCCTAGGAACTTGCATCTTTCATGTCCATAGCCTCTAATACAGTTCTAGGTTCATCACTGTTAGTAACCAAAGCATAAGCACAATTAGAATCAAGTAATGTAAAACCAAACCTTTTAGGTTTCTTTCTTATCTATGTAGACCTCCTCAAGAGCTGAGGTTGAGGTTCAACTTCTTCATCTGAGCTTTCAGAGCTGCTAGAGCTCTCCTCATCATCAGGTCCAACATTGTCTTTCTGTTCAGTCTTCTCAGGGGTAGCAGGAAACTGAACAACATCCTCTTTCTTTACCATTTCTTCTGGCTGCAAAATAGTGGAAGAAGGTGTAAGCTCTTTGAAGATGACACTTTTGCTATAGAATAATTTTTTAGCCACAGGGTCCCAAAGCTTGTATCCTTTCACACCAACACCATAGCCAATGAAGATACACTTAACAACCTTGTTCTCCAATTTTGACCGTTTCTCTCTAGGCACATGTGCATATGCCTCACAACCAAAAACATGAAGATGCCTTATTAAAGGCTTTCTACTAGACCACACCTCCATGGGTGTCTTTCCAACAAGAACTGATGTAGGAGATCTATTTATCAGATAGAAAGCAGTGGCAACAACTTTAGCCCAAAACTTTTGTTCTAGGCTAGCTCCACTAAGCATATTCGTAGCCTTCTCCATCAGTGTCGTGTTCATCCTCTCTACAACTCCATTTTGCTGCAAGGCGTATGGAGTTGTCTTATGTCTTTCAATCCCAAGTTCCTTGCAATACTCATCAAATTTTGTAGAACAAAACTCACCACCGTTGTCAGTTCTCAAACATTTAATCTTTTTACTAGTCTAATCTTCAACAAAGGCCTTAAACTCCTTAAACTTTCTATAGACTTTAGATTTGCTTATGAGAAAATAAATCCATGTCCTTCTACTTCCCTTTCTCCTTGGGTCTTCCACGAACTGTAAGGGCCTCTTTTTCTGCCTCAAAAGACTTTCTCCACATCTCTTCAGACAATAGAGAAGAAACCACTTCTTCCATTTTGAATGTGGATGTGGTGCTTCCAATAGCCATGACAAGATGATCCCATGAGTCCGGTAGAGAATAAAGCAGGGTCACACATCGATCCTCCTCCTCCATCTTTACACCAATAGATGTCAATTGTGCAACCAACATGTTAAAAGCATTCATATGTTCAGCAACAGATCCTCCATCCTCCATTCAAAGAGAATACAACTTCTTTCTCAAAAAAAGTTTATTGACCAGGGATTTTGCTTGATACACATCTCCCAACTTCTTCCAAAGTAGTTTTGCAGTAGTCTCCTCATGGACATTTAACAACATAGAATCAGTAAGACTAAGCCTTATGAGACCCTTAGCCTTCCGATCCTTGAGATCCCACTCATCTTGTGACATTGTAGTAGGTTTAGTTCCATTAACACTTTCCCAAAGGTCTCGGTCAACAAGCATGTCTTCCATCTTGAGCTTCCATAGCTCGAAATTACTGCCATTGAACTTCTCCACTTCAAACCTTCCTGATGTGCTTTCCATCTCCTTGCTGCAATAGAAAACAAAATAATCTACACAGACTCCCACTCAACTTAAGATCAGCTTAAAAAACTCCTACCCAACAGCTAAGACCAAAATTGGTCAGGCTCTGATACCAACTGAAAGGAAGCTAGGTGTGCGGAAATCACTTCCTACACTAATCTAATGAGGGGAGAGCTATACAAATTCAATTTACTCCTTATCACTACAACAACATACAACATCTAACAGAGTTACTACAGCAATACACAAGAACCAGAAAGAAGACAGAAGAAGAGAGACAAAGATTTATGGTGGGGAAAACCCTTATCGGGTGAAAAACCCCACACTCAGAAACCTGCATAATGTATTAACAAATCTAAAAGTTGTTTATAATACACTTGTAATGCAAGATTCAATTGTCTTCAACACTTGTGTCTGGAGTCAATCCAGCAGCATAACAGTACTTGTAAACTTGTGATACAAATTCCATCTCCAAGCACCTGTTTAAATAGAAAATACAAGGCAATATTGGACCTATCTTGGGATGGGCGTCCAACATGGCTTCATGGACCAAAACCCATGCCTAAGGACACTTGGTCAACAGTGTAGAATGTTCCTAACACCTATCCATAGCTCCCACCCAAAGAGTTCACCTATTTCCAAAATGGGCTATGACAGATACTCTTACGACACTTACGACCGTCATAGAATCTGTCATAGCGGTTACAACTTACAGCTGTAAGAGAATATGTCATACACATGCTATAAATAGCATATTCTCTTACAACATGTCATATTCCACCTTGGGGTGCCCAAATATGCCTTATTCAAAGATGCTTAATGACACATGTCATCACCTATCTTATAACCTTCTATTTTCGACTCTTACATGCCATAGATTCGTCATAGGAATCCGTCATAACCGTTTCGGTCAAACATTCCCTTACACAACATGGAAGATTTTTACACATGGAAAAATTCTCCTAGCACAAAGTAGGATGCCTATCTTCTCATGTGAGGACAAAATTACAAGTTGTCATATTCCATGTAGGATTGACACATCACCGTTCCACATCCCACAATATGACAATATGGAATTTACAAATATTTACAACATAGGCAGTTAAATAATAAATGCAGACATTACAAATGTAAGGAATTACCAAGGTTGAGACACCTTAATTCCCAACACAGTCTTCATTTTGATTCAAATATGCAAGAGAATACAAGTATACAATTTACCTTGAGATAGAACCATGAAACTCAACAATTTAGTCTTAATTAATCTTCTAATAATCTACAAAAGGCAATCCACCTCCTTTTATAGAATAAGGAGAGGATGCAATTACAACTGATCTGATGGTCAAGATCACTTAAAAGATTCAACGATCAAGATTGAAATGTGGCACATGATTTCTAGTTGGCAATCAATCTAGTAGTGTACATCTAGCATTTGAAATATTCCAGAATCATTTCAACTTGGTTAACAAGATCCCCCTACTTTACATTATCATCAACTTCTTCATTAGTAGATAATTCATCTTCTGTCACTCTACATCTAGTTCCTTGGATAAGCTCATATGTCTGGATGGCTTTATCCATCTCTGCCTCGTCCAACACTTTAGCCTTCTTGGCTGCATATTATTGCGCCTTTAGGTGCTCTTGCAGAGATATCCACTTGTTTGTTTGGCTATCCATCTCTTCTTTGTATTCGTCTATTTTAGCTTTCATCCTCATAGCCTTATCAATTGTTGCTTCAGAAAAGTGTTTAATAGGGTCCTCTGCTACAAGCTTGAAATTATCCTTAAATGCCTTAGTAGTAAAATCCTCATCTTGATTTTCTAGTTTTCCTTCCACCTCGCCCTCAAGGGCTACCAAAATCTCTATCTCTTTTGCTAGGATATCATGTATCTTAACACTAACATCTGCATCCTTAGCATTGCACCTCTTCAAGATATCCACTTCAAATCTTACATCTTCACACCAATTATCTAGTTGCATGGTAATGTTTGGGGTGTTAAGACATTCTTAGTCATCAGGATATTAGTATCTATTTTCCTCGTCTCTTTGAGTATTACCAGGTTCTTGTCACTCTTTATTAACATTTAGCTAACTTCTTTCTTCACTTTGTCAGCCTTACCCTTCAGGTTACTCAATAAGTCCCAATTGGACAATGAAATCTTTATTATTTGTTTACCATCGGCCAAAAATTTGTTGAACCAATTGTCCATTATTTGTGCATGATGTTTCTGCACATCCAATGCAGCCATCTCTTCTTGTGATACCAATATCAATGGGGTAGAAGTTGATATGGACACATTTGTTGGTGCCACCAATCCCTTAATAAATGTCTGCATCTGAGTAATTTTCTATTTGTACTCCTTATTCTTAGCCTTTCTTTGTCTATCCTAGTAAGCAAGCCATCTATGCTCTCCTTAGCCTCTTGACCTTCCTACTCTACAATTGCAAAGCCTAGGTCTACTGTAGTTATTTGAAACTCATCAGCTTTTATCTCCCCCTTTTCTTTGTCTGCAATAGGTACAACTATCTGAGTTGTTCTCTTCCCTATTGTGGGGTCTCTCTTTATTACTGAAGTAGCTTTGGCCCTTCTATTTGGTTTGGCTACTTCTACTGAAAACAATGAAGAAATATCAAAATTGTAAGAATTAATAATTTGAGTTTGGTTTACCTCATGCATGATACAATATGGCACACCCAGTTCGGACCCCTCATGGTCAGTCTTCTCAATGTGAGCATCATGTATTTCCACATTCTATTCCTTTGGAATGTCTTCCTCCACATTTTGTTGTTGATCATCATGTTGCACAACATCTTCTGAAGTCATATCCTGATCTCTAGGCTTATTCTTATCATTTTGTTCATCCGCTGGCACCTTAGTCTGAATATTCTCATTCTGCTTGTTTGCATCAGTGTGTACATTTGGAGGTGTCACCACATTTTTGTTTTGCACTTGTGGATTATCCCGAGGTGGAGCAGTGTTCTCATTTTTTCTTTGATGGCTAGGATATTTTTCATCATGATCAACCCTTTGGTTATCACCATTTGTTTTCTCCTCTACTTTATTATCATAATTTTTATTTATTGGACCTTCTTGTCCTGATAACAACCCTTCTACATCTTTAGGATCCTGAGATTTGGATGTGACCATAAGACCTAATTGTCTTGATGTATCTATCTGTTGTTCCTTTTAAATCACCTTAACATGTCCATTATCAATATCCTAGACATTTTGCTGAGCAGGTACTTCAGTATGTACCTCTATATCCATGGCTAATGTATCTCCAGTCTACATAGACTCCATGGCTTTATTCTTTTCGGTATCCTCAGCCTCATCATATGTCAAATTAATCACAGTTGGGCTGGTTACCTTTCTAATCAGTCCATCTAGGCCTATCTTTTGGGTTGTTGCCTCTGGATTATCTACTTCTTCTTCTTCTTCCTCCCTTGGGCCTGGTTACACTTGAGGTGTGACCTAAGGAGTTAGGACAATATTTTTGACCAAAGTTTCCATATGGCTAACTGCTACATCTTTTATCACCTCATCATCTGTGAGGTCTATTGTTTCGTCCAGGGGCAAAGATGGGTCATTCACTTTCTTTCTTTTCTCTTCCCTAGCTTGTTCAACTAACTCTGTTTTGAATTTCACAATAGTTGGGATGGGGACATCATGTTGTAAGCTTTGATGTATTGTCTCCATCTTAGAGAGCCCTTCACCTCCTTGGCCTTTCAACAGGATATCTGGTTGCTTACTTGTAGACCCTCTCATTACTGGTGCTTGTCCCCTCTTCTGTCTTGGGACACTAACCCCTTGAAGCACAACCTGACTTTTCATCTTCTTTAACAAAGGGACTTCATCTTCATGTTCCTCCAGATCTTGATAAGTAAACCCTAGTTCTTCTGTATCTGCATGTTGTTCCACAAGTTTTTTGGATGTTGTGGTAGCAAAAGTTGAGGCTTGTTTCTTCTGAGGTGAGGGTCTTGGAGTTATGCAGATACCAACATCTATACCCCCTTTATCTTCTTTTGAAGAAGTTGCCTTGGCTTGCTTAGCCTCCAGGTTTTGTCTTTTATCACTTAAAAGTCATCATATTCTTCTTCAGGCACTTCTTGCCTTTTTCTTTTCTTATCTATATTAATGGACACTCCCTTGGCCTTCAGAGCAACAACCTCTTGATCTACCCATGCCTTGGTCAATTACATGACCCTTTGGGTTATCATGTCCAGGGATGTCACCTCTAGTTGGCTCCAGTCTGGTGGGGAGATAGTTTCATTATATATCTTTTTAGTTTCATACTCTTCTAAAATTATTGCTCCATCATCCTGATGTAATTACGAAGGCATTGGAATGCAATCTAATGTATGGATTTGCATCAATGTTAGCCTTTAATAGCTCCTCTTCCTTGCCTCTACATCATCCAGGCAATCTGCCCAATAATCCTCCAAGTGCACCTGATGCACTGACTTCTTGTAGATATGCTTTTCCATTCTTCTGTATGGGTCATAATGCCTAGCTCTTGGAAATAGTTGTAAATGTAGCATCTTCAAACCTCCCTCTGTTGCCTTTGCTGACTCAATATCTGTACACATATACCATCCAATATATAAAGGAAAATTGACATTTGGTTTCCTATTCTTCTTAGTAAATGCCTCATAAGATGACACTATTTGTCTGGTCATCTCCACGAGGATGACCCTATCTATAGGGTACCTTGGAAACATTAGGGGTTGCCCACTAAATCCCTCCATTTTGATGTATGTGAAGGCTGGGAACTAGATGAACCAAGTTCCATTCTTTACTATGACCTCTTGAGCTTCCATTCTCATCCTCTTGGCTCTATCATCCTCCATGAGGTAAACCAAATGCATGACAAAACAATCATTAACTCTCTTGTAATTTTGGAGGGATGAATTCATCTCCAACTATGGGTAATAATCCCATATATTCGCATCACCAAGATTCCTTCCCACTCAGCCTACTATTTGCAAGCCATCAAAAGTTCCTCTTGCTGCACATGCATAAACCACAAATAAAGACATGTGGAATAAGTTTGCCTTACCACCAAGCCTTTTCATTCTTGAATCCAGACTATCACTAATGAGTGATGCCCACTATATCTGTGTGTTGGTGGTCTCAACCATCCTTATGAGCCCATACATCCACAACTCAAAATTCCCTGCATGTAACCTTCCTCTCATCCAGCTTAGCATGACCATCATGTACTGTACCTCCAAAGAGAAATCAAATTTGTAGAGGTTCACAGGAAGTTTTGTTGCTTCTTTATATGCACTGTCTTGAGCTCTTCAAGCTAAGAACATTATCTTCCTGCAATCTACATAGTTGCCCTTGTATTACTTTTCCAAATCCTCAAGATCTATTTTGTATAAGTTGGGACCTGTAGGCAGATTGAAAGCAGCCATAATCCTTGCAATTGAGAAATCTGCATATACTCTGCCATGCTTCTCCACCCTTCTGGTGTTTATATTATAATTGTCAGCATAGGATGCCACCAACTCAATTGCCTCTGTAGCATATGGAAATTCCCCAGCATGCCACAACCCTGAATTATAGATATTAATGAGCATAGGGTTTCCTCCACCCTTCTCTAATTTGGTCGTCCATGCCTCTAGACTGGTATTCCTGGCATGGGTGTGTCTAATTTGACTGTATCTAAAACCAGAGCCATTGGGATGTGGGTACATGGGAGCCATGAACTCCGTCTCTCTTCAATTTTTGTCAACTTCCATGATGTCCTCCAAGTACAGATATGCCTCTTATAACCTAACATGCAATTTCTTGAGTCTAACCATTTAATTTCTAAGTATCATGACACTCAACATGTACAGGATATAAATATACGCATCATCACCAATATTTACCCTAAGTAAATATCACTTTACCTTTTACTGTGCAAAGACGACAAAACAAGGGTTTTACATTACATACCTAACTTACTACACTTAAACCTTGATTAGTTGATATCTGGATATGCAAATTCACTATGCACTTGTCCTTTACCGTTTGCCGTCCAATGTGTACACCATTCCGTTGTGATTGCAGATCATCGTAATAGCTCTGGAGCTTTGTAATTTCTCTTTTCCAATGCTTTGTGAATGTAAAATGACCCAAAATCCTACTTTGTGTGTTAGAAATTATGATTTTAGGGCACAAGTAATGTCAAATTACCTATGTTTGTGGATATCAACATCCATTCCTTAGGACCGTAACAAGTGGCGGTTCATGATTTGAAATTTCAAACTGTCACCTACCATTTTCGGCATTTATTACACAGTATGCATATTAGTGAATATCTAGATGTTTAAACAATGTGCATATCCTTTGGAATGTGCATAGGCATATGACCTCATCATGATGTTGGTCAATGTTGACCATGGGTGAGTGTCAAGTCGTTATAATCCAAAGGCATTTTACTTTGATCATCAAATGTGAAGACATTATGAAATGTCCTGAGTGGAAAAGTCAACATGCCACGTGGCACCATCTCATTGGTTCATGTATACTCATTATTTTGGTCACAGGGATGGATATGTGGATATTAAGAAATACCTAGATATTAGTGTTTACAAAATATCCCTAGGTCTCAATGTGAGGATGATGTCACCCTTTTGAAGGATATTCTTGGTTGGGTGTATCGTGACATCATCCACATATTAGTGAGGGTCTGCATATTAAGTTAATGTGCAGATGTTAAGCTCTACCAATATATTGTGAATCTCTTAATGTTTGGATGACGTCACCATCCTTTGTTATTTCTCTAAAGGTAGAATCATATGATGTCATCAGGATATTGATGAACGTTAGGACATTGATTTAATAGCCTGACATTAAGTTTTATTATTGAATTAAAGCTAGTTACGATTTTAACGAATGTCCGCATATTGAAATTGAATGTGCATACTCATGACTGTCCATACTTTTTGACGGTCTCTTACATCGTGGTTTAAAGTTTGACGTGCACATATTTCCGAATGTGTAGACATTGAGTTTTCTTTACTAATTTTGAGATTAGGACATTAAGTTAATATCCAAACATTAGGAAATGTGATGATATCCCTAAGACTATTTGACTAAACTTTGACTAGGCATAACTTCCCGATCTTAGGGAATTTTAGGGGGCTTCAAAAATCAAACCTACTTAGAATTTTGTACTCTTTCATTTGGCAGTGTTCGTGATGACAAATTTTGACTTTGAAAATTGGACCTAGACTTTGAGGTCCTAATATGCACAGGATGGGATCTTGACAAACATCTGCTACTAGTTTTCGTTACCATACCACCCAAAAGCAAAGCAAACAACCAAGCCAAGGCAAAAGCAAAAATTTGGGTCCCTTTTTTGCTAGGGCAAAATGGGGCGTGTTGTGTAACCACACAATAGGAAGTAGTCACCTGAGAATCATAGACAAAGAGGCAGTCATAAAAATAACCCTTACAAGTCACTTTTGACTGTCAAACATATGCAGAAAAGGTCATGTTTTTTCTTTGTATTCAGGTTAGCATGGAAGATAGTCATTTATGACTGTTAAGATGTGTAAGAACTGTAAAAATTAGGATGCCATGACAAATTCATCAAATGGTTGTTAATAACAGTGATAAAGGAGAGGCAAACTGTAAAGGTACATATATACCAACACATATATGAGGAAACAACCTTCAGGACTGATGAAATAGGTCTTATGAAGACTAAGAAAAAAAGTATTCCCACTCTTTTTTCTAACCTGTCTTAACAGTTTCACTCTTTTCCTTTATGCAAATCCAAAGGAGACTACTATATGCAAAGGGGAGTTTTGAAGATAGTCATAAACCAACATGAGCATCCTTTCCAAAGCATAGAGGTCATTGATACAAGAGATTAGTCCTTTAAGGGATAGTGAGAAGTCCATAGGTGAAGGAGAACCATAAAGGAACAATCAACTATCTTGAAGAAGAGCAGTCAAAGGACAATCACTTGGTGGCATTTCAGTAAGAGCAGTAAAAGAGGAGAAATAGTCATTCAAAGATAGAGATCTGGAAAAGTTGTCTTTGATCAAAAGGCAAGTTTTTGATAGGGAAAAATAGTAACATCATGAAGTAAAAAGTAGCTACAGTATTCTTCTCACCAGTAGTAGAGGAATAATGTAATAGATGAAAGCAAATGAAGTAGATCTCTTCATCCATGTGCACCATAGGAAACAATGAAAGCAGAGGTATATAGATATCATTGTCTTTCACTATACATGTAAAGAAACATATGGGAGACACAACACAGTGGAATACCATTTAAAAGGTCAAATTACAAGTGAAAAGACCACTGTGGAATATGAATAAGGCATGCACAATGTTCCAAATAGGAAAACCATACACAGTGTCCATGAAAGAAGTAAAATGAAATCACTGTGCATAAATTATGCAAGGTGTATGAGGTTAGAAGCCCTATAGGTCTTCTAAAGGGATTGAAAGAATTAAAAAAACACCATAAGAACCCTAAAGTAATGCATGTCCATAGAGAGTTTCCATCAAATCCATAAGGTCACTGAAGATCAGTCTTAGGACTAAGAGGGTTGTCAAGTGTTTTTACTTCCATCATGCTGTGTTAATAGGCTTTCACTATTTCCAAAGAGTGATACACAAAGTAGGAGTCTTGAACATACCGAGGAAAGTCACAACACCAACATGCTAGTAGTAGTGAGAATCAAAAGAGGGACAAGAGACATTAAGGAGCCCTTCAACAATGGTCAGTGTTCAATGGTTTTGGCATTGGGAAACATTCAAACAAGAATTTATTTGGTCAATAATCTCAAGGAGCAGCTAAAAAGACTAAAAGCATTGAGGACAGTCATATGAAAAATGCATATAACTCAAAGAATATTGCCAAGAAACTTAAGGAATCTAGTAACAGGGAATAAACCTACACTGTCATGGCTGTCAGGATGCAAAGAAGCTACAAACAAAGAGCTACAAAGAGATGATAAAACCCTAGCAAGGGTATTAATTGTTCACCATTAAAAGCAAAGAGATAAACAAAAAAGGGGCCTTCCCTTTGTTTCATGTACATAATTGTACAAAGGGCAACAATATGCCATATTCTTGCATAAAGAAGAAATCAAACCAGGGTGAAGAAACACAAAATGTTCCACTATTTTGACTTAAAGAACGTATGTATAAAGGAAAATAAGCTTATGAAACTTTAGAGCAGCAGTAGCAGTAAACGAAGGAAGCAGTTTCCTCTCTTACCAGGTGTCTTCCATATCTTTTCTTCACAGTTCAAAGCACGGGAAGTAGCAGTATAGTGGAGTGTGAAGCACAGAAAAGGTCTAGCTTTCATCATTTTCTCACGACAGCCATGAAAAACATAGAGCTTCATGAAAGGAACGATATGCTACAATCTATATATATATATATATCAAAAGAAACAAGCCCTTTTATGTTTTTCATTCACAGAAAAAGACATGAAGGAGCCAGATAGTTGTAGGGTTACTTACCAGGTCCAGTAGAATCAAGTATAATGGTTGAAAGGTAGCCATCTGAAGTAGCAGGTAGACTTCAAGCAGATCTCCAAACCCTCATGATAGTGCTCTCCATCATGAAATAAGCCAAATGAGAAATGATAAGAATGAAAGAGAGTTTAGGGTTTGATTTCCTTTTTGTTCAAAGTTGTCCTAGCCAGTGGGATTTAGCCTTTTTTGACTTTGTTTAAAAGAAATCATCAAATAAATCAAATGGGGGCTCATGGTCAAGCACTTGAAAGTGTTGAGGGCTAGGTATCATGATGAGCCCGTGGGGATATGGATAATGATATCATTTTTTGACCTTTGAGGGTTCTTTTTAACTGTAAAATCTAAGAAGAATGATTCATTTTTGACTTAGGGAAGTTTTACATCATGGAATATGTTTGAGCTCATTCCATAAGTCAAAGGCAGGAAGATCATTAATTTTAAACCTTGTGTTTTTTTTGACAAAGGGTTGGAGGGGAAAAATAATTGTAAATGAAGTCAAATTGTAATCATGTAGACCCCTTTCTTTTGCATGGGAAGGAGACAAAAAAATTGTATTTTAAACACTTATTAAGGGTAAAATGTTATAAATTACCTTAATATTTGTTTCATAAAACCAAGTAGATAATTACAAAACACTTATTAAGGTAAAACATGCATATGAGTTATCCTTAATATTTGTTAAAATAATGTATTTTTGCCCTCAAAACATGGAGAAAGGAGAAAGGAGAGAAAAGGAGTTAGTCTGAAGTTACAAACTCACGCAGGAGGAGATTTTGTTTCTATTTTTGACTTTGGGTCAAATAGGTCTATTTTTGACAGTCTTTTTGGTCAAACACCTTGAGAGGAGGAGTTCTAAGCTAAAATAGCTCATTTTGGAGGAGTTATGGGCCCTCTTATTTAGGCATTTTCCTCTTGCTTGCTCAACAACTGAGAGTTGACTTTTCCAACCTATTCATGCATTAGTTGGAGTCCAGTTAGATAGGAGATGACTTCCCATTGGCTTTTTGGGAGAGATTTTGTATTATAGAAGAAAGTTTTTTATGTTTTTTTCTCAGTTCTTGCTTTTTCTCTTGCCTTTGCACATTGTAGAGATAGATTTTTAGTATTGTAACTCAACATTTTACAAATTTTATACAGTAGCAACTTTATTTCAGCATATTTTACAGTTATTGTAGAGCTATTCCTTCCATTTTTCAATAAAATCAAGTGTTTTTCTTCTCATATTCAGGTGTCTTGTTCTCTTTTGAATGATCTAATAAAGATTTATTGTGTTTTAAATCAAAACCTTTAAGTTTTCTGTCTCATTCATTGAATGCAAGTATACAAAGGTGTAAATTTTAGCACATGTTATAGATTGTGCAAGTGATTTCTTGTCTTTCTATGAAATATTTATGTGATAAGATTGTTCAACTGAGTTGTATGAATAGATATATTGGAAGATAGTTGTGAATCAGGTTGCAAGTTAGGATATAATCATTGGTGCATTATCTCTTAGGATCAATTTCAATTTCATTAATCATTCTTGTATCTCTTTTCCTCAAAAGTACATCAGATCCTAGGGGCATTTAAAGGGAGCTGACTCTTTCGGAGGTTCACTCTCATCATAGACAACCCACAGTCTGAGAGTGATCCAATGTGTCACAGGATTGTTAAGCTTATTGCTTGACAGGGTGCAATCCTTCGTGACAAAAGTACCCATTTTCCCAGAGCTACCTTCACAAGCCTAGAAACCCATTATTGCTCCCATTCCAAAGCCTAAAGCTTCCACTTCTTCTCTTTCCCATGAAGAGAATGATCTTAAAATCCTAATGGCCAATTTGACCAACAAAATGAATAGCATAGCTATTCAAATTGCCCCCAAACCTCATCAAAATTATAACCAAGGGCAGTCTTCTAATCAAAACTAGTGCCAAGGTTGCAATTCCAATAGGAACCAAAACTAGAACCATTGTTATCAACCTAATAGATATCAAAACCCTAACCCTACTCAACCTTTGCAAACAGTCAAACCTATCCAACAAATACTGGCTATTAATCTAGTTGGGCCTTGGTCCCTACTCAAAACAATCTAGCCCAAGAGGCAAATTGGTGCTACCCTTGCAACCAACCTCATAGTCAGTCAACTTGTGTTTTTGGAGCATAAGAAAGAACTTTAATGGTGCAAAACTTTCACACCCAATAGACATCATTGGTAGAGGTAGCAAATAGAAACCTTGAGGTATCAAATGAGGCTGCCTCTAATTCTAATTTGATGCTATGGACTCCTAAGGATTTTTGTGTTGTCAATCAACCTGTGGATACTGTGATCATGCCTATAAGTAGTATTCCAAACAACACTAGATCCAAAAAGAGGCAGTTGGAGGATAGCCCCATGCCTACTGTGTTACAAAAAGAGCCTATTTCAAAGGAAAAAGTGGCCACTATTACAAATTCAACTCAGGGTAGTAGGCCTATTGCTACAAAAGAGGTTCTAACATCTTCAAAAGTGCCTGAAAAAGATACAGAGCAGTCAAAGAAGGGAACATGGATTCCCTCAATGCATAAGGTAATAGATGTTCCTCTTAACACTATGGATCAAATGAAGAAAACAAACATAAATGTCTCAATGTGGGAAGTAATATCAATCCCCTCTCAAAGGGATTTGTTGCAAGAGGCCTTAAGGTAATTCCCAACAGTTGAAACAACAAAGCAAAAGGAAAAGAGCTGAATTAGTCTTGTACAACCAGGCGAGGGACAAGTGAGTTCAACAAAGAAACCATCCCCTTTCTACTTGTCTCTAATCATTGGCAAGTTTCTAGTGCACAATTGTATGATTGACTTAGGGGCTAATGTTTCAGTCATGCCCAAGAAGATAGTAGATGCATTAGGCATTAGGTATACCCCTATTTCATCAGGTGTATTACAGCTGGATGGCACTTCTATCAACACTATTGAAGTGATCAAGGGACTGGACTTGACTCTACATGTCTACCCAAACTTGACTTTTAGTCATTGATCTTCCTCCTTTCTTTGCCATTTTATTGTTAAGGGACTTCACAACCAAGGTAGGTTGCTACCTTTCTTCAAACTAGTCTCATATGCTATTGAGAACCAGATATGGCACAAGGTTCACCATCAAGGTTGAACCAATTTAAGACTATCATGTGGAGAACAATGACCACAGCTTGGTGAACCCTCGTGTTATGATTCAGGATGAGGAAGTCCATGATTTAGAGTCTCAAGAAATATTATCTTCCCCCCTTCTAACCCCAAATCTTTTCTTTGATGAGTGGGCAAGGGATCACTATGATTTTGATCCTTATGACACCATTGAAGCAACTAATTTGGGTACCTACATGATCCATGATGGGAATTCTTCAGTCCCTCCTATACTTAAACCAAATGATGACTCTAATGGTCCATGGAAAATATTCTTTGATGGTGCAAAGAGTAGAAATGGAGTTGGTGTAGGGGTCTTACCAATCTCTTTAACTGGTAAGAAGCTACATTTTGCTCATAGACTACATTTGTCTTGCACAAACAATGTAGCAGAATATGAGGCATTAGTCCATGGTCTGTTAATTGTTGAAAAGAAGAAAGTTAGGCACCTGGAAATCTTTGGAGATATCAAACAGGTGGTTAACCAAGTCAGGGAAAGATATGCTACAAAAAATTAGCTTCTTAGAGATTACAGACATAGAGTTTTGGGACATGTTTGAGAGTTTTAATGCTCTCAACCTACAGGTAATCCCAAGAAAATTGAATACTGAGGCTGACCAATTGGCAATGGTTGGTGCTCAATTCTCTCCTCCTATAGAGCTCTTTCAAGGCCCGAATCAGCGTGTTAAAATTGTAGTCAGGCCCTTTGTTCCTGACAATGATGCAAATTGGCAGGTTTTTAACAACAATGAACAGATTGCAAGCTTCATCTAGAATGAAGTTGAGTTCTCATCAATTGCCCAATCCAGGCTACAAGGAGGTTGTGGTGATAAAATAATTCAGTTGAAAACCAACAAGTTGCCTAAGTGTTCAATCACTCTTGAGGCCATTTTCAACCCTGATGATGAGTTCAAGGGCAAGAGAAAGAACATGATGTTCAAATAGGAAGATTACCAGAATGTTGTTGTCACCCAGGACAAAGAGTTACTACTTGGAAAGGTATGTGGTGATGCTGAACAACAAGATTTTATACGCCCTTCTTAGAAGTATAGTGATGTTTTGGCATGGAGTTATGAGGACCTAAAAGGTTTCAATCT
Source organism: Cunninghamia lanceolata (assembly GCA_027924645.1). Lineage (NCBI taxonomy): Eukaryota > Viridiplantae > Streptophyta > Pinopsida > Cupressales > Cupressaceae > Cunninghamia > Cunninghamia lanceolata. Next base: position 14,266,663 of record BSBN01000219.1, on the reverse strand, counting down.
AGATGTTGCCCAACATTCCATCGATCTGGATCCAAATGCCAAGCCTGTCCTCCAGAAGTAAAGACCCATAAATCCTAAGATTGAGCCGCTTATGAGAAAAGAGCTTACAAAGCTCATCCATGCAAGAATTATTTTTCCCATTAAGTACTCCACTTAGGTAGCTAATCTAGTACCTGTGAGGAAGAAAATGGTGAGATAAGGCTCTTCATGGACTTTTGGGACCTGAATCGTGTTTCCTTGAAAGATCATTTCCCTTTGCCCTCTATGGATTAAATTTTGCAAACTATTGCAGGGGTAGAAAGGTTTTCATTACTTGATGGATTTTCTAGTTATAACCAGATCTTTGTCAAAGAGGAGGATAGATTTAAAACAACATTTACAACTAAATGGGGGACCATGTCATATGCAAAAATGCCATTTGGTCTTTCTAATGCTGGGGCCACATTTCAAAGGGCAATGGACATTGCCTTCAAATGTTTTATAAACAAGTTCATCTTGATTTATTTGGAAGATATTACAGTCCTCTCCAAGAGAGGAGAAAATCATATGGAGCACATGGAGAAAGTTTTCCAAAGATGCAGAGAGTTTGGGGTGTCTCTGAACCCTAAAAAATGTATTTTTGTTGTTGCTCAGTGTAAGCTTCTAGGCCATATATTGTTTAAGGATGGGATCTCCATAGATCCTAAAAGAACATCAGTTCTTCTTTCTCTTCCCCTACCTACACACCAATAAGATTTACAATCATTTCTAGGGCATATCAACTTTGTTAGGAAATTCATTCCTAACTGTGTTGGCTTAGTAAAACCTCTAACCCTTATGCTTAAGAACGATGTTGTCTTCAGATGGACTAAGGAAGGGAAAGATGGTTTTGAGAAGATCAAAGAGGAGATTTCCTAGGTTCCTACTCTCATGAATCCAAGTTATGAGGACTTCATCCTTTATGCACATGGAGGAGAGAGCAGTATTGCTGCTGTCCTGATGCAACAAAATGAACAAGGAATGGAGCAGCCCTTGGCCTTTTTTAGTCAGACCTTGTAAGATTATGAGGTTAGATACACTCCCATAGATAAACATGTATTTTCCATTATTAGAGCCTTGAAAAAATTCATATATATGATGGCAAATAATCATATGAAAGTTTTAGTTTCTCAATCTAGTGTGAGAGATTATACAATGGGCATTGAAATTAGTGAAAAGAGAGCGAGCTGGGTCACTAAGATCCTAGAGTATGATATGATCATCAAAGCCACTAAGTTGATTAGGGGTAGAGGATTGTGTGAACAACTAGCTCAGACTACTATAGATGAAGTGAGTTCATCCTACCATTTGAATAACGCAGAACCTACAACTGAATCAGTAGTTGTGATTTCTTGGACAATGGACAGGGCCAAGTTCCTATCCACTAGTGAGTATCCCTATGGATTGGATAGAACTAAAAGAAGACACTTTAGGCTACAGTCTATTCCTTATGCTTTGGTGGATGGTGTTCTCTTCAAGAGAAACTTGGATAGAGTCTTACTTAGGTGTAAAGAAGAAGATCAAATTGATAAATTACTCAGTGAGTTTCATGCTAGCCTAGCTAGAGGTCACTTCTTTGCTAGAGCTACAAAAATTAAAATAATGAGGGCAGGTTACTTATGGCCCACATTATTCAATGATGCCCATGTATGGGTAAGAAAGTGCAAAGAGTCTGTTCTCATTGCTGGGAATAAAAGATTGGCAGCCCTCCCACTTCATCCTATTCAAACAAATCAACTTTTTCATAGTGGGGACTATATTTCATTGGAATGATCAACCCTACTTCTAGTGTTGGTCACAAGTGGGTTTTAACTGCAAAAGAATACTTCACCAGATGGGTTGAATCTATCCCACTTAAAAGAGGCTATTGAGTCAACACTCATGGATTTATTGGAAGAAATCATGACAAGGTTTGGAGCTCCTCACACTATCATTTTAGATAATACAAGAACTTTTGATGGTTTTAGGATAACTGATTGGGCTCTAAGAGACAATGTGTTCTTAAATACTTTATCTAATTTTTATCCTCAAGGTAATGGTTTAGCTGAATCTACCAACAAGAACCTGATTAGAATTCTAAAAAGGACCATGGAAACAAACTAGAGGCAATGGCACAATAAGATCAAATTGGCTCTTTGGGCTGATAGGGTCACCTACAAAAGAGCCATCGGTAATTCTCCTTTCATTCTGGTGTATGGAAAAGAGGCTAGAAATTCTTTATCTTTGGAAATTCCTTCATTGGAATTGGCTTAGCAATTGGAATTGGAAGGAGAAGATGCTAGGTCTGTAAGAATGGCCAAATTGACTGAATTAGAAGAACTTAGACAATCAGCCATGGCTACCTTAGAAGAACATCAAAAGCAAACCAAGAAGTACTTTGACAAGAAGGCCAAGGATCAGTTTTTTAAAGAGGGTGATATTGTTCTAAAGTGGGATGTTGACAGAGCCAAAACAGGTGGCCACACTAAGTTTGGTGCACATTGGAGTGGGCCATATATCATCATCAGCTGTAAGCAAGCCAATGCTTTCATTCTTTCAAGAATGGATGGTGAAGTTCTACTGATCTCAGTCAATGGGATCCATCTCAAACCTTACTTCTAAGGTTGGTCTGAGATTTTGTATATATTGTTTTAGTTTGTTTTGCTTTAGGTTTCCCTTTCCCTAAGTGCTTTTGCACAGGATGCACTCTTATTAGGAGACTGCATGCCTTGTTTTCCTTTTGTGGTGTTGCTTTGAGATAGGTTTCAGTTGTTCCAACATGCTTTAGTCCTTTTGACTCTATGCCTAGTGAATGCTTAAGGCCAATGGTTTTCTTTTGTTTAGCAGGCAAACACCCCTGAGAAGTCACCAAAATATTGTCATATTTTTCTTCCCGGCTAAATAGCCCAAATCCATAAATTCTCTAAGTGTTTTTCCCTTTAGAAATGCAAGGAAAGTCATCCCAAAATCAACTAAGTCCTAAAATCTTGAGTTTTCCTTATGTTTCCTAGCTTTTTGGAGTTTTAGAGTTCAGAGTTCCTCCCTTCGTCATGTCATCCTACACCACTTCGAATTCTGCCCCTTTGTTTTGCAAAAATGACCAAGTGTTTTAACCTTTTTAGACTTCAGACTTTTCCTCTTCCCTCTTCCTTCCCTCCTAGAAGGCATAAGGTGGAAGGCCCAAAGCCCGACCCCTCAACGAGTGTTAAATTTTCTAAGGCATTCTGCCATTCTGCGTAGCCTTTTTGGTGGGCCCTCGACAGGCTCATGGAATCACAAAAAGTGGACATGTGGTAGGTTTCATCAGATCAACATTAAAAGAATGCAAGTGGAGGCCACATGGAATAATCTAACTTTTCTACCATTCCATAGAGTATTCCATCGATGCTTTATTAAAGACTGTGGAATGACGGGGAGCTGCCATGTGGACAAAAGGAAAGAGAAATGTGGAAGGCCTGAAGGCTGACTTCTGCCAAAAACTTGTGGAATAATGCTAAGTGTTTCAGGCTTTGGGGATTGGATCTTCTTCTTCTTTCTCACTAAGGGAAGAAGACGAAAGGCCCAAGCTCTAAACTCTGTTGAAACTTTCAAAAGATCAGCTAAGTCTTTGACTTTTGGGGCTCAGACTTTCCTTCTCTTCCTTCCCTCATGGAAGGTGGGAGACAGAAAGCCCAAGGCCTGAAGTCCACCTATATTGTAATTCTTCTAAGTACAAAGTAGAGCTCGAGGGGTGGACTTTCCTTCTTTTTTCCTTCCCTCCTAGAAGGTAGAATGCCGAAGGCCTAAGGCCTGATCTCTGACTATTTTCATGATCTTCAGAAACAAAGGCAAAGAAGCAGAATCAAAGGTCTTCCATAATCACACATGTTAAAATCTTTCTTCTAAGGCAGGACTCTAGTCTAGATGAAATAAAATATCTAGCTCCAGTTGAAAAATTGTAGTTGAGGATTTATGGTTGCAAAAGGCGGTTCAAATATAGATTTCCATCGAAGATATTTGTTCAACCACGTTTTTGAGATATAATTCGCATTTATGTCAAGACAATTAGTTTTCCTTTTGATAGTCCTTTTATAAAATATCTTTGACAAGCCCATGGGTGCATTCATTATAGTAGGTAATGGTGTTCCATTGAAAATGCTATATATGGCATGAAATGTAACGTATTCAGGTTGGTCGGTCATTGATTATAAAAAATCACATCTCTTTTCAATTGTAACAGTCCCTCTTTGATAATAAGCAATAAGATTTTACCTTTTTCATGAATTTTGCTTGCTATGTGTAATCTTTCTGCTTGATTTCCATCTGTGAATGTTTCTTTGCTCTTGGATTTCATCTAGTTTGCTTTACCTCTGTAGTTTGCTCATGATTTGTGTATGTTGGTCTATTGCGTATTTCTATTATGTGCACACATGGTTGTTTTGAGGGTTACCTACATTCAAACCTAGTGTATTACCTCCTTGTCATTTACAGTCCATCCTCCTTGCCCTTTTCCCCAACGGTGAATAGATTAGGTTTTATTCTTAGCAATGGATGAATATCCCATTAAGAGAAGGAACCAATCTCTCTTTGGAGATTTGATCTCCTTGCAGGGTCCCACACTTAGAGATCATCTCAATGTTTCACTAGATTGTTGAGGCCCTAAACCCCCCAACACAGGGTGCAAATCCAAGTGAAAACAATATCCCATACAACAGTCATGAATCCTCTTAACCTTTTGTCCTTGGTAGCAAAAGTTTTTCTTATATGCTGGACAATTAGCTCTGAATCTCCATATATCCTCAGACATTGGACACGATGTTTATGAGACACATTTAGACCCAACAACAATGCTTCATATTCTACCATATTATTTGTGCATTGAAAATCCAATCTAAAGGACATGCATGGCCACTTACCTTCTGGGGATGTTAAAATAATCCCAACACCAGAACCATCTTTTGAAAGTGCACCATCAAAGTACAACGTCCACAAATCAAACGTATCATGAACAACAACAATAGGGTTAGAAGGTAAAACCTTCACATTAGGATCATCATTAGTGCAATATGCCATAAAATGATCAATTTCAGTATCAAAGAAATTTGCATAATCATCCTCTATTTTATATCTATCTTCAATGTTCAAATCTTCTACCTTCTTCTCCCTATATAATTTTACTTCCACGCCCTGGACATGAATGATAGCATATGCTAGGTCCATTTGGATACTACCACCCATGGAAGCAACCCACTTCCTAGATAACAACATGCCCCACTTGGCTAGGTAGTCTAAAATAATTATGTCCATGAGAAAATATTTGTTTGGGTAGGCAATGAGTTTGACCTCAAAATCCTTGACCAAACCAATGACATTGACTTCCCTAGATTCCATGGCAAAGCATTTGCCAAAATATTTGGACACTTTCTACCCCAACTCATTCATAATTTCTAGTGGCATGACATTGTTGGATGCTCCAGAATCGAGCATACAGTTGTGTAACAACCATCCATTTATAATTAGAGTGGTGTAGAAGGGGTCAACTCCCATCTTGCTATTAACCATGGAATACTCTAAATAAATCTCCACTATTTCCTTATGACCTACACCCTCATCATTATTACTGGGAACAACAACATGTTTTTGTGCATCAACAATAGGAATAAGAGACTTTGACCTATCTCTGTGTTCAGGGATTCTGAGCAGTTCCACTATTGGCATAGAAATTCTAATTTGGCTAAAAACTTGAGCCATGTCAATAGGGTGATAATTGGGCAAATGAGTGTCGCATGAAACAATTACATCATTTGTAGAAGGAATGTGAGGTATGATTTGATTGGATGGAATATCCTTACGTTCTTCTTTTGTTTTCTCCTTTTCTGGTTCTTTTTGTGTCTTAGGCTGATCCCGCTTACTGTTTCCTTTTGAATAATGGACCCCTAGAATGGGTGTAGTATCTATAGGCTGCATAGTTGGCATTGGATTCTTTTGAACATACTTCTATTTCTCTATTGGGAGCGGTGTGAGAGACTTTTTCTTTTTTAGAATACTTTTCTTGGGAGTACTGTTCTTCTTCTGCTCCATGTTCCCTTTTCCTTTATCCCTTTGCTCATCAGATTTTTGTTGTTTCAATTCCTTGGCAGAGACGTTTTGAATAGGGATAGTTCTATTCCTCAGCTGATAGCCTTTTTGGACTTGCAAGATAGTAGCATCAATTAATGCTTTCATACCCTCTCTAGAGGGCTTGGACTGCTGATATTTTTTTTGCATAAGGTCCCTTAGATGCCCAAAATCATGGGCTGGCAATTGAAATTTTTTTGGACCTTCACCATAATCATATTGAAAAATATGATCATCTTCCTCATATTTATCACAATCAACATTATGATCTATATATTCAGAATCATCTACATCAAACTGATTTATCTCTTCCTCATAGTACTCAGCTGCACCCTCTTCATTTGGAAACTCTTCATCCCCGCTTAATGAATGAGCTACCATATAATTTGATGGATCATGGGGAAGGAAGCAAGCTTGGCACCATAAAGATTCATCTAGAAAATTAACTTGATCCTTTCTCAAAGGATCAGGGGTGTCCCTTTCATGTTGTTTGAAACTTACATGCCTGGGTGCAACCTGTCTATCATTAGGTTGTGTTCTTTTAGACGAATTAGTATTATAAGGCCTGTTATGAAGCCTCTGTCCTTCATTAAAATGTGTTGCATGTCCTTGAGGTGGCAACCCTTTATCATTTATGGCAACCTTAAAGTCAAATCCTTCACTACCCTGATAAGTTTGTCCAACTTATCATCAATAGTCAGGGGTTTATTGAAAACAACCTTGTCAGACTGGGACAATTTCACATCAACCCTTTTAATATGCTTGCCTGAAGCTCTCATATTACTCTCAATATTTATAGTTGTAGCATAGGCAAAACCTACAGTTGAATCAACAATTGTGAGTTCTTGGACAATGGATATGGCCAAGTTCCTATCCACTGGTGAGTATCTCTATGGATTGGACATAACTAAAAGAAGACACTTCAGGCTGTAGTCTTTTCCTTATAATTTGGTGGATGGTGTTCTCTTCAAGAGAAACCTGGATGAAGTCTTACTGAGGTGTATAGAAGAAGATCAAATTGATAAATTACTGAGTGAGTTTCATACTGGCCCAGTTGGAGGTCACTTCACTGCTAGAGATACAACAATAAAAATAATGAGGGCAACTTACTTTTAGCCCACATTATTCAATGATGCCCATGTATGGGTAAGAAAGTGCAAAGATTGTGTTCTCATTGCTGGGAAGAAAAGATTGGCAACCCTCCTACTTCATCATATTCAAAGAAATCAACCTTTTTCATAGTGGGGATTGGATTGCATTGGCATGATCAACCCTACTTCTAGTGCTGGTCACAAGTGGGTTTTAACTACAATAGAATACTTGACTAGATGGATTGAAGCTATCCCACTTAAAGAGGCTATTGAGTCAGCAATCATGGATTTCTTGGAAGAAATCATGACAAGGTTTGGTGCTCCTCACATTATCATTTCTGATAATGCAAAGCTTTCACTAGTTTTAGGATAGCTGATTGGGATCTAAGATATAATGTGTTCTTAAAGACTTCATCTAATTATTACCCTCAAGGTAATGGTTTACCTGAATCTACCAACAAGAACCTGATTAGAATTCTAAAAGGGACCATGGAGACAAACTAGTGGCAATGGGACAATAATATCAAATTGGCTCTTGGGCTAATAGGGTCACCTACAAAAGAGCCATTGGTAATTCTCCTTTCATTCTGGTGTATGGAAAATAGGCTAGATTGTATTTATCTTTGGAACTTCCTTCATTGGAATTAGCTTAGCAATTGGAACTGGAAGGAGAATATTCTAGGTCTGTAAGAATGGACAAATTGACTGAATTAGAAGAACTTAGACAATCAGCCATGGCTACCTTAGAAGAACATCATAAGCAGACCAAGAAGTACTTCGACAAGAAGGCCAAGGATTGGTTTTTCAAAGAGGGTGATGTTGTTCTAAAGTGGGATGTTGACAGAGCCAAACTAGGAGGCCACACTAAGTTTGATGCACTTTGGAGTGGGCCATATATCATCATCATCTGCAAGCAAGCCAATGCTTTCATTCTTTCAAGGCTGGATGGTAAAGTTCTACCGATCTCAATCAATGGGATCCATCTCAAACCTTATTTCTAAGGTTGGTCTGAGATTTTGTATATATTGTTTTAGTTTATTTTTCTTTAGGTTTCCCTTTCCCTAAGTGCTTTTGCACATGATGCACTCTCATTAGGAGAATGCATGACTTGTTTTCCTTTTGTGGTGTTGCTTTGAGACAGGTTTTAGTTGTTCTAACATTCTTAAGTCCTTTTGACTCTATGCCCAATGAATGCTTAAGGCCAATGGTTTTCTTTTGTTTAGCAGGCAAACACCCCTGAGAAGTCACCAAAATATTGTCATATTTTGCTTCCCAGCCAAATAGCCCAAATCCATAAATTCTCTAAGTGTTTTCCCCTTTAGAAATGCAAGGAAACACATCCCAAAATCGATTAAGTCCTAATAATCTTGAGTTTTCCTTGTGTTTTCTAGCTTTTTGGAGTTTCAGAGTTTGGAGTTCCTCCCTTCATCATGTCATCCTACACCACTCCAAACTCCGCCCCTTTGTTTTGCAAAAATGACTAAGTGTTTTAACCTTTTCGGACTTCATACTTTTCCTCTTCCCTCTTCCTTCCCTCCTGGAAGGTGTAAGGTGAAAGGCCCAAAGCCCAACCCCTCAACAAGTGTTAAATTTTCTAAGGCATTCTGCCATTCCATGAATCCTTTTTGGTGGTCCCCCGACAAGCTTGCGAAATCGCGAAAAGTGGACATGTGGCAGGTTTCATCAGATCAACATTAAAAGTTTCCAAGGGGAGGCCACATGGCATAATTTGTGACTTTCCGCCATTCCATAGAGTATTCCATCGATGCTTTATTAAAGACTATGGAACGATGGGGAGTTACCATGTGGACAAAAGGAAAAAGAAATGTGGAAGGCCGAAAGGCTAACTTCCACCAAAAACTTGTGGAATAATGCTAAGTGTTTCAGACTTCGAGGATCAAACCTTCCTTCTTCTTTCTCACTGAGGACAAAAGACGGAAGGTCCAATCTCTAAACTCTGCTGAACACTAGTACAAAAAGAGCAATATATTACTAAAAAAACTACTAAAAACTGCTTATAAATGACCAAACACGGTCACGTGACCATTAGTAGTTTATTTTCAATCATTTATAACGCGACCAAATTCACGACTAAACCATTTTTAGTCATTTATTGGTTGTTTTGATTGATCGATTTGGTAGTATATTTAATCGTTGATTTAGTCATATATTTAATCATATTTATTCACTAAGTTTGGTCACATGACCATTAGTAGTTTATTGCCGGTCATTTATTTTGTCACATGACCAAATTTATAACGCGACCACATTTGTGTCAATTGATAGTATATTTATTTACTGATTTCTATCATAGTATATTTAGTCATGTTTATTCATATTTATTCATTGACTTTTGTCAATTGGTAGTATATTTAGTCTAATATTTGAGGATTTAAACACAAAACATAGAAAAACACATCAATCGTCAATTGCACACAATAAAACAATCATTGAGAAGGCAAAATCACTGAACTTTATTAAAAGAAAGGTGTTCTTACAGCTTGTACAAGTCTGAAATATCTATCTTGCTTGAAAAATGCTTAGAAATAGAGTATTACAATATTTATTTTCAGTCAGAAGACTAAAAATCTGAGTTACAATGCAGATAATTGACAGAGTCGAAGGATTCCAAACAATTTGTGCATAATACATGTATTTTGGTCTAACAACGGGAGCCTTTTCTGCAGGTGAGAACACCTGAAGTTGCAGTAATAGAGCCCACAATAGAGGAAGGCCTTGCCGCCATACTCAAAGCTTTGGCATAGCTTGAGGATGCTCCAACCCTTGATGCTCTGAAGAATGCCCCGTTTAACATCATATCTCCCTCTGATCGCCAATTCCAATTCCTCCACGTACTTTCTGATGCATCTTCATGATTTGTCACCTGCACATTACTCATACTTGTCATAACTATTCTACATCCATTGTAAACCAAAGAGATAAATAAGAGACGAATTGTATAGGCCTTTTACCTCCTTTTTGAATTGATTGTCAGGGGCAAAGAATTTGTTTCCTTGGCTATTAATGGTGGGGTTTGGACTCCCCTCGATGGCATACATATCCTAGTGGGTGTAATCATTGTTCACCACATGGAAGTATCCATGTCGGTACTTGCATTACAACATTAATTTTGTAAGCTTCCAATAGAGAATAAATGGATCAACTTGATATTCTAGCTACCATTTTTTTTCAAATTTGACAACCTAGTTGTTTTTGAAACTACGTTTATTTCATATTAGTAATACAATGAGAGGAAAAGCCTTAATGTATCATAAACATCCATTATAGATGTGAAGAGAAACTAGATGAAAGCAATGAAATTGCATATTAAATAGCTATAGAATCAATAGATGCATTAAAGCATTTGGCCACCATATAATCCAAAATAATCTTCATCTGTGTCAATGTGGACAAAAGAAAATTAGCTCAACCTACAAATTTGATTTTCATGTTATTCCTACACTATAATATAAAGGTCGACTGTGCATTTCTTCTATTTCACATTCTCCTTGTTTCTATAATAGTACTCTAGTCTAAAATCCCCAAACACCCCCACGTAACTAGACTGCATCCAAAAGCCAATATACAACTTAATTGGGTACACTAGTCTAAATTAATATATTTAGTATCCAGCAGACCCCTCATATGCTCTTTTTCTTCAACGTCCTACTTACAAAACTGTTCAATTTATATTATGCTTCTCTTAGAACATAAATTGCTATGCTTTCCATAAGAATTATTTTTACACTTTTATAATGCATTAGTTAAATTATCACTCCATGAAGACTCTTATGGATCCAGAGAGAATATTGTAGAAAGGAGACAAACGAGGCCTTTCTTTTGACAAGAAAAACTTCTATTTTTAAAACTGGTCCTTAAACTCTCTATGTAACATTTTTACCAAAATAATTCTGATAGTTGTTAGCTTAGACACATTCACCTATAGATGATATGGGGTATTCCTCATCCTCAATATTCTTTAACACTGGAAAAGGCTTTTCCCTCCATACTTCAAAATGTGGAAGCATAGACAAGGCACTTGAACTATTTGATAGAATGCCGCAAAAAAATGTGGTCTCATGGATTGCAATGATTGCAGGATATGCACAAAATGGATTTGTTGAAAAGGGTTTAGAAATTTTAAAGCAAATGTAATTGGCTAGTGTAAAGAAAAATTCCACAACCTTTGCCAGCATCCTCCCTGCCTATGTCAAAATGGGAGCTTTGGAATGTCAATGCTTCCACATTTTACATCACCCGCTCTCCTGTAGGCACTTCAAGTCATGCCTGCGGTGATACGGGGAAAGCCTCGCATCACCGCAAGCATGACTTGAAGTGCCTGTGGGAGAACGGTGATGCAAAATGTGGAAGCATTGACAAGGCATGTGACTTGTTTGGCAGAAAGCCCCGCATCACCGCAGGCATGACTTGAGTGCCTACGGGAGAGCAGGTGATGCAAAATGTGGAAGCATTGAGAAGGCATGTGAACTGTTTGGCAGAATGCCTCAAAGAGATGCCATCTCATGGAATGCAATGATTACAGGATATGCACAAAAAATGATTTTTTGAAAAGGCTTTAGAAACTTTCAAGCAAATGCAATTAGCAGGAGTAAATCCAAATTCAACAACCTTTGGATCTGCTCATGGGATTGGCTCCAGGACTGTTATGGAGTTTGTTGATAATTGTGTCATAAATGAAATTAAGCAGAAGGAGGCTACGAATGTGATCAATCTTGGGCTTTGGTGTATTGTGAAGGATTCATCTATGAGACCCAGTATGAACAGAGTAGTACTGGTTATGGAGGGAGTACTGGATTTGTGTGCCCCTCCTCTGGGTAGAGTAGAGATCCTTCCCCTGCCTCTTAGATTATACCATTTCCTTCAGTCCCAAAGGGCTAATCACATCAATAATAATCCTGCCAATGGTGTGATGCAATTGCCAATGGAGTCCCTCCCCTCAACAATGACCAAAATTAGAAGCATTGATGAATGAATGATTGTTTCAATCTGCAAATTTTTCTAACCTTTTCAATGCCTTCCTTTCACTCATTGTAGCATTACATTTCATGTCAATTATGTCTCTATATATTGGTCTAAAGTTGAACTTCAGTTCAAACCAAGTGCTAGAGCTTGAATGTTCAGGAAGTGAGGTTGCAAATATCAGTCATGAAGGTATTTGAAAGCCTGACTGTGATAGGATGCAGAGTAGGGCTTGCTTCTTGCAGTGAGCATGCTATAAAGATTTTTCATGACTGACTGTGTACATGACATTGGGCAAGTGATGTTTCTATATAGTATCTGAGTTTGAGCTAGTTGTATCTTAATATAAGGTAAAGGAGATGCACAATTATTCTTTCATTCAATTGTAATGTAACAAGTGCACTTATCTACATTCCAATCTTTAGGATTTGGAAGAAGAAAGAGGATGTGTAAATTAATATTTTGATGGAATTGAATGATAGAGGATTTGATATTCACAAATTCTTTGGTTATTTACCATAAAAGGGTCACATTATTAGTGTGCTTTTGTGCTTCTCGAATCCCGACACACACTAGGGTGCAACTTCTAATATCATTCAGGATGCTTGTTTTTCTTTATTTTATGGGTTTTGATTTGTCTACAGAAGTAGTTAAACCGGTTTTGATTTTGGCCATATGTGTTTGCTGGCCAAGTAGTTTTTCCCACTTGTTATCTTTGTGTATGTGATTATGGACCATACCTCTCTGCAAGGTAGATTTTTGGTCACAAAATGCTTTGATATGGAGGACAAAAGGAAACCCTCCCTTCAGCATCTCTATGCAGTGCCATCTTGCTTTTCTTGGAAGTTGCTCCTATGGATAAACCTACTAATCTTTCTAGTCCTTCCTCTTTGCATTTAGGGAAAATGAAAACAACTTCAATGTTATATGTTGTTTCTTTTGGGGAAACATCAGTGAGAAATGGCACAATTGGCACATAAGGATTCCTTTTGCTTACTCTCAAAAATTATGAACAAAAATTGATTTTTTTAGCAGTTTAGATTGTGTGGGTGAGATGGAAAATGAGAGAATGAAATTTTTTCTAAATATGGGAATGAATTGACAGTGAGAAGAGGGGAAAAAATATAAGATTGAATCAAATTCACTCCAACCAATCTGTTAGGCAAAATCTTGCCAGCTGGTAACTATGTCCAAACAAATACAATTTCATCTAGAGATGATTTCACTAAACTAAATATAAAAATCATCAAGGATTACATATGTTTTCCTCATAGTTTTAAACAGTGGCTTTGAAAATGGATGAAAGAAAATTTTGAAGGTGCACCACTAAAATTTCTATTAAAGAAAAAATTGAAATCTAGCCAAAAGTTTATTTGAAAAAACTTAGAAGATATCTTCAAGGTTGTGTCTCGTATAATGGAAACCATGGTGGAGTATCACATGAATAACCATCAACTACACAGTTGTGTTTCACATAGTTTTGTAGACATAAGAGACAAATGGGTATATAAGTGTACATACTAAACTCATTTGCTATCTCTACACTAATTTTGCTCCACCACCTTTTTATTAATTCTCTAATTTAAACTCTCAATGGGGAAATCACCTATCGAACTTGAATTCCCCTTTTCTAAACTCTTTTATCATCCAAAATCTATTTTAAGAATGCCTTTCATGATGGCATGATTCTGCTCAATTTCATTTCTAACATGATGATCAACAAACTCCATAACAGTCCTGGAGCCAATCTCATGAGTAGATTCAATGGTTGTCAAATTTGGATTTACTCCTACTAATTACATTTGCTTGAAAGTTTCTAAAGCCTTTTCAAAAAATCCATTTTGTGCATATCCCGCAATCATTGCATTCCATGAGATGACATCTCTTTGAGGCATTTTGCCAAACAGTTCACATGCCTTGTCAATGCTTCCACATTTTGCATTACCCACTCTCCTACAGGCACTTCAAGTTATGCCTGCGGGAGAGCGGGTAATCTAAAATGTGGAAGCATTGACAAGGCATGTGAACTGTTTGGCAGAATGCCTCAAAGAGATGTCATCTCATGGAATGCAATGATTGGGGGATATGCACAAAATGGATTTTTTGAAAAGGCTTTAGAAACTTTCAAGTAAATATAATTAGCAGGTGTAAATCCAAATTTGACAATCTTTGCTAGCATCCTCCTTGCCTATGCCAAAATGGGAGCTTTGGAACAGGGTATGGACATCCATCATAACATAATGGAAGGGGGATTTTTGTCAGGTATTATAGTTGGAAATGCTCTGGTAGACATGTATGTAAAATGTGGAAGTATAGATAAGGCACGTGAACTGTTTGATGGAATGGCTCAAAGATATGTCATCTCTTGGAATGCAATGATTACAGGATATGCACAAAATGGATTTGTTGAAAAGGCTTTAGAAATTTTAAAGCAAATGCAATTGGCTGGTGTAAATCCAAATTCCACAACCTTTGCCAACATCCTCCCTACCTGTGTCAAAATGGTAGCTTTGGAATAGGGTATGGACATCCATCAAAACATAAAGGATAGAGGAATTTTGTCAGATGTTGTAGTTGCAACTACCCTGTTAGACATGTATGCAATATGTGGAAGCATAGACAAGGCACGTGAACTGTTTGATAGATTGCCTCAAAGAAATGTGGTCTCATGGACTGCAATGATTGCAGGATATGCACAAATGGATTTGTTGAAAAGGCTTTAGAAATTTTAAAGCAAATGCAATTGGCTGGTGTAAAGCCAAATTCTACAACCTTTGCCAACATCCTCCCTGCCTGTGTCAAAATGAGAGCTTTGGAGTAGTTGAATTTGGCTATATCAAGCAAAAGAAATAATAGTTGAATTTGGCCATTATTTTAAACAGTCATCAAACACATTACACATCACGAATTTTCTCAGAAAATACTGTGCATTAAACATTTCATATTCCCGACAGAACATGGCTATATGGCTGTAGTAATTATTCAGAATTCTATCAAAATGCATACACATTTCCAACAATAAGTTGACATGGGTAAAATCAATTAGAATTTTCTCAAGCGCACACTACTCCTCTTCACTAAAAGTGAGCAGTTATCACTTACAGACAACATAAAAGATTGCTCATTCACAAGACATGCCTAAGTTATGATCAATTCCACCAAAAAGTTTGATTTCAATAAGTCTTTAATGATCGAAACTTGAAATTATAGGTGATTTTAAAGGGAAACATGATCAATTTTGACATTAAAGGGAAACATGACTAGTTTTGAGTAAGAAAACAATACCTTTAACTTAGTCTCATGAACAGTTAATGAGCATGCCTTTGAATCAATTGTAACTATGTCATCTTCCTTTCGAGCCAACTCCTTTTTGTTTAAAGGCCTTTTTTGTACCTGAAAACATGTCAAAAAAATTTAGTCATGATCCCGATACATCAAAGATTCAAAAGCATAAAAAGTTACCTCACATAGAGTAAACCACCCTAACCTGTGACTCAACAGAGTTTACAATCAAACTTATGTGTGGTAGAACAATGCAGCAAAGCAAACACCAGATGAGCAAACCTTGAAACAAACCCCACTTTAGATTTGACCTTTAAATATATTCACCATTACATCTCCCATTTTACATGTAATGGTACAGCTTGGCAATAGAAAGCCAAATCCATAGGGTCATATTCCCTCAATCAAATTATGTTTCTTCAAATTCCATGGTTCTCTTGCTTTACAAGAACAAAATCACATCTTTAGTTCATAACACTCTCACTTGGGAATCTATAGATTGAATTTTTTGCATGGATGTCTTTGTCCCTATTTTATCAATCTGTGTTAGTAATACAACCCCCTCTTGTGTAGACAACATTGCATGACACTCTCTTTGTCAAAATCGAGTATGACCTAGATACTATGCAATTTTATTCTTAGAACTCTTGTCCTGATAAAATTAAAAAGATATGCAATACCTTCCCTCATTAACCTCAATTCTGTTTAGAACATAGTCCTTTCCTAGAAACAATATACAATACCTTTCCTGAAATGAATGGCTTCGCATTAACATTATCTACACATCAAAGTGAATCATATTTTTCCACACATTTATATATGGGAATGCTATAGAAAATTTGAGAATGTGATTTAACCTTTAAGGTTTTGAGTATGATTTTATCCAAATATGAACAATATTCTTGACATGATGTTGGAAGTTCACCTCCCTAATTTATTGACACAAAATACTTGGTTGGTTTAACTCCATATAAAAGAGAGGACACCTTATGCTTAATAATGAAATGAGAGTTCAAAAATTGATAAGGTAATTTATTCAAGTTCCCGATATGATAAGACAAGATAATTTGTTCAAGTGCAGAGTTTGGCGTAACAACTCAATAATGGCGTTAAACACATCCATCTGCAGCAAAATTAACAAGAAGTTGAAATAATAAAATACAATAAAATGGCATCATTCATCTAAAACTTAAATATAAGCAAAATATTAATATTTTAACATTTTCCTCTCGCTCTTTGAACCTTTCTATTAGCCTTGGACAAGCCTGCAAATTAGATTCCATGGAAATTTAGAGCTCAAATGACAAGAATAAATTCTGATTCCAATGAAATATTTCACTTATCAAATAAGAATATTAATCTCTAGGAGTAACTAATGAATGAAAAAGATACTATCTTAAAACTGTGATCATACTCACCAAGGTATTTACACAATTGTTGTGTCCAGTAATTAAATAATGATAAAAACATTTTGTTGATCTAAAGATGATTGTCTTAACTGCACAAAGAAAGATGTGAAAATTCAAAAGCTCCAAGCACCGTGTAGGTTATACTTGATAGTAGTGTTGTACCCAATTTTTTTGCTTCATTAAGGCATTTTAAACAAGTCTAGAAATTTTTTTGTCAAAAAGTTAAAAAAACAAAATTTCTAAAAATAGACATTTCTATTTTTAGAAATTTCTAAAAATAGACGTCAAATTAGCTTTTCTGGGTTTCTTGAGATATGGATGATGGCAAAACTTTCTAAAAATAGAATTTTTTTAAAAATAGAATCTCCAACTCAGGTGTCACGCTCAATTCTCATTGGTCGATTTTGCTTTACGATCGGCGCGGTTCAGACGAAATCTTCAAACGACCAAGTTTTCTCTATTGGGTCATTTTTGCTTTTTCAGAAGGTGAAGCATGAGCTCGGAAGTCATCAACAGAGAAAGTTCATCTGCCAGAGCTCGTCGGCAAGTTTTTAATGCTGTTTTAATGACGCAGAATCGACGAATAGTTGTCGACTCGATGATGTACGTAAAACGATGCAAGTTGGATCCAAGGTGGAATGAAAAGTTGGAAAATAAAAAATTTGACTAAGTGTTGGCAATCTAGGTGCCCCAGGTGACTTGGGGCGCCCAACCTTTCAAGTGTTAGATTTTTTTTCACATTTTTTGAGAAACATCAAAAATGCTTCCGTTAGCCCGTTACCAGGTGGATAAAAGCAGTCAAACTCAGTCAAAAGGCCCGTAAAAGTAGGAGATTCATCTCAGATATGCTCAGGCTATCCAATCTACCATCATCCTAATGCCTGTCCCTGGAATTCTAAAATTGACTAAGTCTGATATCCTAAAGTCCTAAAAATTTACTAAGTTTGAAATCTAGTGGATCCCCAAGAATCTAGAATCTGCATGTCAAATCCCATGGATCTGAGACCTATCTCAAACATCTTGAAAGTATATTTCAAAATATTTAAAGTATAGGAAATTCAATATCTAAACATATACTTAAATATATAAATATATGTCAGGCAGGACCTTCAAAATTTGGTGAAATTCAAGATTTGCGGCAAAAATTGAATTTTTTTAGAAAATTTTCTAAGGCATGGAAAACCAAGCACCCTAGGTGACTTGGGGTGCCCAAACTCTTCAGAGTTAGTTTATTTTTGAAGTTTTTCTTGAAAAACGTGAATCTCCTTCCGTCAGCCTGGTTCGGTTCAGAGTTGATCAGTTTAGCACATTTTTTGAGGCAGATAGAAGGTACAGTCAGCTCAATTTTCATTAGGCCTACATATCTACCAGATCATCAAACTTAGTTTTATCCTAGTTGACAGAAATCAACAGCCAAACAGGGGTCCTTTGCCACCAGAATGCGCACGCAAATCGAGAAATTGAAGAAGTTGCAAAAATTAAAAAAATGGCTAAGTCTAGTGAAACCAGGCGCCTTAGGTGACTTGGGGCACCCAACTTGCTCAATTTTAGAAAATTTCCATGTCCACAGTGTTTTTCGACAGTTTTGTTTCCAATCCTCACCCATTGGCAATTTTCAGGAGGTCAAACTTGGTCAAACGATGCCAGATTGTTAGTTGGAGGCTGGAAATGGAATCTCAGTTGATAGGTCTCCAAAATGACAGGATCAGTCATCTTTTTCAATCAACGGTGACATTTTGCTACCTTTTTGAAGTTGAAGATAGGCCATATTTAAGTGAAAACGAGTGTTGAAGTGTCGAAAATGAAGAAAAATTGGCTAGCACTTCTTTCAACTCGTGTGTTCGATGAGATCATCAAAAGAAGATATTTTTCGTCATCTTACATATGAAGCCATAAGCAGCTACAAAATAGGGATCCTTCCTATTCATCCACTTGGATTTGTGCTTTAAAAGTTGCTTTCTTAATGGATGAGAGTGAAGTATTATTCTCACACAAATAAAGCTACTTTTTCGCATTAAAGATCTATAAAGACAAGCTTTTGGCTTATTTATTTCATTATCTTTTACAGGTTGCATCTGGAGGAAAGATTCTTATTTTTCTTTCAAAGAAGATTTGTAGACCCAAACGAAGTGTTTTTTCAACGTTCTTCATAGTTTCGGGTTGAGGAAGCAGGGAGGCTCACTTTTTCAGGGTCCTTGTTTCAAGGGGATCATTTTGTAGAAATTCGACCAAAGCTTTTTTAGTTTTCGTCAAGATGGGTCCATCCAATATATCATCCTCTTAAAGATTGGGAGTTTTGCTTTTTTTGGGAATATGCTTTTTTCCTACTTTTTCAGGAAAATCTCCACTTTTTCAAAATCTGACAATCTAGGTTGCTTCGAAACAGAATTGCCTACAAAACCCATGTGCCAGCTTTTTCGGTCAAAATCAGCTTTTTAAAAGATATTATTTCAAAAAATACCAGTGGATGACATCACCAGTAAAGATGGGGATGAGACACAAAAAGCATCTTTAACTCAATGCTTTTTGTTTTAAAGCAGTTCATCCATTCTTTATTTAGAAAAGAAATCACTTTGTGATAGTTGGAATCTTCTTTGCTTTAAAGCACTTCGCTTTAAAGTATTTGTTTATTGTAATCTTTGTCTTAAAATAGAAATAAAGCTTGTGAGTTGGCAAGTTAGGGTTAATCAAGGAGATTTTAGGGTTCGCTACTCCTTTGATTTTAGTATAAATAAGGGCATCCTTGCCCATTGTATGGAATGGACTTTGGTGAGAACAAATTTGTTGTGCCTATTCTAGCCTGCATATTTTGTTTATCCAAGTGTTTGTTCACTTTGTGTTCATTGTAAGGGAATGGTAATTGTGATAGCAAGTTTGCTATGCCTATTCTATCCTACAAGTCTTGATATTCCAGGTGTCTTTTCACTTTGTGTAATCTATTCTTCAGTGTTTGATCGCTTGCTGTATGCCTACCTTTTGTTGCAGCATTGCTGTCTTGGAGTTGTGCCAACTTTATGATATTGAATAGAAGTCTCATGCCTATTTTGCTCTGATATTCTATCTTGATTCATTAAGTTTTCATCATCAGATGTGTGGCTTTTGGAGCTTTCATTTCAACTTCCATCATTAAAGTACTATAAGTCTTGTGGTGTAAATCTGGAAGAAAACTGCTTAAGTTTTTGTGTTAACAATCATACCTTGTTCACTTTTAATTTCCTTTTCTCTGAATTTACTTAGGAGATTAAAAGCGTCGTTAGTCTTTGCTTAGTTGTAGTAGAAGTTTTAAAAAAGGAAAAAACCTCTTCTGCAGCATTTAGAGTTTTATAACCTTGTGCTCGCAGCTGAGAATCAAAAACAAGATAGGTGAAATTTGGGTTTATTTATCTTTTCAGTGAACATCAGCAAGAAAGGGAACTCCCCCTTCCAATAGGAGAGCAATTTATCTGTGCATAGCTATCCATTTCCAAATCACATTCCAGAGGTGCTAATTGAAATGCCAACAGTTTTCTAGCGCCCACCGTGGGGTACGAGGCATAAAACTTCAAGCAAGCTTAGGCTTATGTCATGAGAATGACTCTCTGGTGTCCTTCTGCTCCAGTTCAACAACCAAATCTTACACCACCTGTTATTCAACCAAATCTTGTATGTGTGGAAGGAGAGCAAACAAACATCATTAGTAGCCTGAGGAGTTTCATATTTGCGCAAAAGGAAAGTCCTATTCAGTGGAGAAATGTGGCTACTATTCTTGATGACGAACAAAGAAGATCTTATGACCAGAAGACTAGTATTACCATCTCCCACGTGGCAATAGATAATCCTGGCTCACCGGGTTTAGACAAGAAGGGGGAGAGGCGATACTATAGAACCATTCTTCCAAGATCTTATTCCTACAAAAGTTGGAGAAGCATCCAACATAGTTCCTGAAATCAAGTAGGAAGAACCTTAAGAGGAACCTATAATCCAGCCAAGAGCAATGGGTGATGCTAATAATAATGCTCACAATAATCAGAATCAATGGCATCTACCCCCATTACCTTGGGGTAACAACATTGGACCTTTGGCACTAGCAGAATATCATGAGCTTCCTTAAGGATCAAGAAATTTGTTTCCAAAGTTTCATGGTGATGACAAGCAACATCCTGATGAGCACATTTCTACCTTCACCACCGCTTGTGGAATCTTGGCATTACACATGAAGATGTTGCAGTGCATTTGTTTGTGGAATCATTACAAAGCTCAATAGCTGAATGATTTAATCACCTAGCTGCTAGCTCTATCACAAGTTGGGAGTCGATGAGGGAGAAATTTCTCACCCGTTTCAAGCCTGTAGAAGACAGTCATGTCTTGTTTGCACAACTCTCAAACATCAAGAAAGACAGAAGTGAGCCGATGCGAGAGTTCATGGCCAGATTCAACCGTTTTGTTGGAAAAATTGCAAACATCTTGAATCCTTCATCAGAAATTCTGCTAAGTTGCTTCACCAATGCATAATCTTTAGAAATTTCTTTCTACCTCAAGCAAAGACACGCTACGGAACTGCAAGAAGCCCAAGAGTATGCTATTGAATTAGAAGATCATATGATCACTTCATGAAAGATCTAGAGAGATTCAATCAAGCCACTAGTGCCCTTGAATGTTGTACCGCTTCGACAAGTTCCACCTCCTTCAAGTATTCCAGATTCTTTCATTAACTATGTTAGTGATCAACCTGCTTCACTTGTGCGTCAAGTATCACCTATGCGTCAAGAGGTAGATGTGTCTTCTACAATACAAATCTACTGCTTGTTCCACGCAACAAACCAACATGATGGAGAAAGTTGCTCAGAGATGAGAAGATTCATGCAAATACTAAAAGCATCAAATGAAAATCAAGGATTTTCAGATAATCCTGAACATCTCTTTGACGAATCCGATGGCGGCTCTATGAAGGGATTTTACCAATGTAAATCAAATATTAAAAGGGATCATTTTCCTAACTCTGTTTCAAGTGACATCATGTGTTTGCATATGGAACATGAATGTTCATCGGAAGCTAAAAATTTGCATAATTTCTTCAAATATGAAGGAGGATCATTGATTGAAGAACCTAAAGAAATGCACAACTTGCATACTTTCTTTGAAGAAGAAGTGCAACAATCTTCACAAGAGAAAAATTACGAGGAAGAGATCAAATATGCTTCAGAGAGCAATAATGAATTAGATTGGTTGTTCTCATCTTTTGAAGGTTGGTTTGAAGAACCTGTGTTAGATACATTTAAAGGAGAAGAGACCAAAGAAGCATTGCAATTGGAGCAAGAACAAGATCTTCTTCATTTTGAAGATGATTCATCATTGGAGGAATTTCTCAAAACTGGAGATCATATAGAAGATTCATCATTGGATCTCAATAGTTTTCTACATCACTTGGAGAGTGATTCTTCAGTAGAGGATATTGTAAATTTTCTTTGACAGTTCAGCATGTCTTCATCTTTGTTTGAAGAAGTTTTCATACACACTAGTGAGGAAGATGATGCCAGACTTTCAGAGGTTATCCATGAACCTGTGCAAGAAAGAGACATCACAGATATGATAAAATCAACACAAAATGCAACATACGAAGAGGCTCATGGAGAAGAAAAGCTCATGGAATATTCAGTCTTGGTCATTGAAGAGAATCAATTGGAGAAATTAGAAATCCTTGACAAGTGTTTTGTGAGATACGCCATATGTGAAATCGATCAAGCAGATGAAAAAGAAATACAAAGCTTAGAAGAATTTGTCTTTGATCCTGCTTACCTATTAGAAGAAGAAAGGAACATGGTTGCTGAAAATGAGATGCTGCTAGATATCCGCATTGAAGAAGATTGCTCTGTGGAGGTTGATGAGACTCAAAGTAATGAATGGCAAAGTGAACTACTAGGTGAAGAGGTTATTCAGCAAGTATACTTTGATGATAATCAGGTGCTCGAAGATTCAGATCTCGATGATTTATCATATTCAAATCCTAAGGAATGGATGGATGAAGACATGACCATTAAGGATGATGAAGTACCTGAAACACTAGATAAATTGATGATAACAGTTGTGGATCCGGTAAGCCAAGAATCAATAATGAGGATTGTGTATGAGCAGCTTCGACCTTTTTCAGAAGATGATGCGTTGACTGAGTTCAAAGCTGCATGTGTACAAGATATAAATGAAAGTCATATTCTATATGTGGTGATAACCATTCCCACAGATATACTTTGGCCACAAGACATTCCTACATATCTTCAGAAGGAGGTTTTGTACCTTCACCTGTTGCAGAGGTTGTTTGCTTTAGAAGAAGATGCTCCACCTGATCTCTGGCGTATCAACCAATTCCTAATGAACTTCTCGTGGCCTGAATGTGAATACCCTCCTGAACCGTGGCTCTTTGAGGAGATGTTGTAGAGAAAGAAAAGTATTGTGTTGCTAAGACAAATTTCACAGTTTAGGAGAAGGGGTTCTTATTTTTCTGAACCAGTTGATGGTTTTGTGTGACAGTTTTTGTTCTTATTGTCTTCGCTCTAAAAGGGCATTTTTTTGTGTTCTTGTAATGTGTTTCCCCTTTCTATAATGTGATCATTATGTGGTAATGTTTTTCCACTTTCTATAATGTGACAGTTGTGTTTTGAAGTTCCAACTTTTTAGGTGATTTTAGAAAGTCTGGTTTTAGGTGATGTAGGGAAAAGTCTTGTTCTAGGTGATTAGGAAAATGTCCTAACTCTATTGCCCAACTGATAAGGCACTAGTCCAAGCTTAAAAAGTCTAGAGATTCTCAGTTCTCCTATGCCGTAAGTATCCTCCATGGTCCCCAGACAGAGCCAATTGTTGTACCCAACCAATTTTTTTGCTTCATTAAGGCATTTTGAACAAGTCTAGAAAATTTTTTGTCAAAAAGTCAAAAAAGCAAAATTTCTAAAAATAGACGTCAGATTAGGTTATCTGGGTTTCTTGAGATATGGATGCTGGCAAAACTTTCTAAAAATAGAATCTCCAACTCAGGTGTCACGCTTGATTCTCATTGGTCGATTTTGCTTCACGATCGGCGTGGTTCAGACGGAATCTTCAAACGACCAAGTTTTCTCTATTGGGTCATTTTTGCTTTTTCAGAAGGTGAAGCATGAGCTCGGAAGTCATAAACAGAGAATGTTCATCTACCAGAGCTTGTCGACAAGTTTTCAATGTTGTTTCAATGATGTAGAATCGACGAACAGTCGTTGACTCGATGATGCATGCAAAACGATGCAAGTTGGATCCAAGGTGGAATGAAAAGTTGGAAAATCAAAAATTTGACTAAGTGTTGGCAATCCAGGTGCCCCAGGTGACTTGGGGTGCCCAACCTTTCAAGTGTTAGATTTTTTTTCACATTTTTCGAGAAACATCGAAAATGCTTCCGTCAGCCCATTTCTAGGTGGATAAAAGCAGTCAAACTCAGTCAAAAGGCCTGTAAAAGTAGGAGATTCATCTCAGATATGCTCAAGATATCCAATCTACCCACATTTTGATGCCTATCCCTAGAATCCTAAAATTGACTAAGTCTGATATCCTGAAGCCCTAAAAATTTACTAAGTTTGAAATCTGGTGGATCCTCAAGAATCTAGAATCTGCATGTCAAATCCCAGGGATCTGAGACCTATCTCAAACATCTTGAAAGTATATTTCAAAATATTTAAAGTATAGGAAATTCAATATCTAAACATATACTTAAATATATTTTGAAATATACGTCAGGCAAGACCTTCAAAATTTGGCGAAATTCAAGATTTGCGGCAGAAATTGAAAATTTTCTAAGGCATGGCAAACCAAGTGCCCCAGGTGACTTGGGGTGCCCAAACTCTTCAGAGTTAGTTTATTTTTGAAGTTTTTCTTGAAAAACATGAATCTCCCTTCGTCAGCCTGGTCTGGTTCTAAGTTGACCAGTTTAGCACGTTTTTCAAGGCAGATAGAAGGTATAGTTAGCTCAGTTTTCATTAGGCCTGCATATCTACTCAATCATTAGACTCATTTTTATCCCAGTTGACAGAAATTGATAGCCAAACAGGGGTCCTTTGCCACCAGAACATGCACGCAAATCAAGAAATTAAAGAAGTTGCAAAAATTGAAAAAATGGCTAAGTTTGTGAAACTAGGCACCCCAGGTGACTTGGGGGTGCCCAACTTGCTCAGTGTTAGAAAATTTCCATGTCCACAGTGTTTTTCGACAGTTTTATTTCCAATCTTTGCCCGTTGGCAGTTTTCGGGAGGTTAAACTTTGGTCAAACGATGCCAGATTGTCAATCGGAGGCCGAAAATGGAATCTCAGTTGATAGGCCTCCAAAATGATAGGATCAATAAGCTTTTTCAGTCAATGGTGACATTTTTCCACCTTGTTGAAGTCGAAGACAGGCCATATTTAATTCAAAACGAGTGTTGAAGTGTCGAAAATGAAGAAAAAATAGCTAGCACTTCTTTCAACTCACGTGTTCAATGACATCATCAAAAGAAGATATCTTTCGTCATCTTACATATGAAGCCATAGGCAGCTACAAAATGGGGATCCTTCCTATTCGAAGACATCCACTTGGATTTGTGCTTTCTTCATGGATGAGAGTGAAGTTTTATTCTTACACAAATAAAGCTGCTTTTTCGCCTTAAAGATCTATAAAGACAAGCTTTTGGCTTCTTTATTTCATTATCTTTTGCAGGTTGCATCCAGAGGAAAGATTTTTATTTTTCTTTCAACTAAGATTCGAAGACCCAAACGAAGTGCTTTTTCAGTGTTCTTCATAGTTTCGGGTCGAGGAAGCAGGGAGGCTCGCTTTTTCAGGGTCCTTGTTTCAAGGGGATCGTTTCTCAGAAATTCGACCAAAGCTTTCTCAGTTTTTGTCAAGATGGGTCCATCCAATATATCATCCTCTTAAATATTGGGAGTTTTGGTTTTTTCTGGAATCTACTTTTTTCCTGCTTTTTAAGGAAAATCTCCACTTTTTCAAAATCTGACAATCTGGGTTGCTTTGAAATAGAATTGCCTACAAAACCCATGTGCCAGCTTTTTTGGGTCTAAATCAACTTTTTAGAAGATATTATTTCCAAAAATACTAGTGGATGACATCACCAATAAAGCAACAATAAAGATGGGGATGAGACACAAAAAGCAGCTTTAACTCAATGTTTTTTTTTTAAAGCATCTTATCCATTCTTTATTTAGAAAAGAAATCACTTTGTGATAGTTGGAATTTTCTTTGCTTTAAAGCACTTCGCTTTAAAGTATTTGTTTATTGTAATCTTTGCCTTAGAATAGAAATAAAGCTTGCGATTTGGCAAGTTAGGGTTAATCAAGGAGATTTTAGGGTTCCCTGCTCCTTTGATTTTAGTATAAATAAGGGCATCCTTGCCTATTGTATGGAATGGAATTTGGTGAGAACAAATTTGCTGTGCCTATTCTAGCATGTAGATTTTGTTTATCCAAGTGTTTGTTCACTTTGTGTTCATTGTAAGGGAATGGTAATTGTGATAGCAAGTTTGTTGTGCCTATTCTAGCCTGCAAGTCTTGATATTCCTAGAGTCCATTCACTTTGTGTAATCCATTCTTTGGTGTTTGATCGCTTGTTGTATGCCTACCTTTTGCTGCAGCATTGCTGTCCTAGAGTTGTGCCAACTTTGTGATATTGAATAGAAGTCTCATGCCTATTTTGCTCTGATATTCTATCTTGATTCATTAAGTTTTCGTCGTCAGATGTGTGGGTTTTGTAGCTTTCATTTCAGCTTCCATCATTAAAGTACTATAACTCTTGTCGTGTAAATCTGGAAGAAATCCGCTTAAGTTTTTGTGTTAAC
Organism: Cunninghamia lanceolata; assembly: GCA_027924645.1. Taxonomy (NCBI): domain Eukaryota; kingdom Viridiplantae; phylum Streptophyta; class Pinopsida; order Cupressales; family Cupressaceae; genus Cunninghamia; species Cunninghamia lanceolata. Next base: position 14,239,990 of record BSBN01000219.1, on the reverse strand, counting down.
AATCATTCCTTGTTCACTTTTAATTTCCTTTGCTTTGAATTTACTCAGGAGATTAAAAGTGTCGTTAGTCTTTTCTTAGCTGTAGTAGAATTTTTTAAAAAGGAAAAAACCTCTTCTGCAGGTTTAGAGTTTTATAACCTTGTGCTCGCAGTTGAGAATAAAAAAGAAGATAGGCAAAATTTGGTTATATTTATCTTTTCAGCGAGCATCAGCAAGAAAGGGAACTCCCCCTTCCAATAGGAGAGTAGTTTATCTGTGCATAGCTGTCCGTTTCCAAATCGCATTCCAGAGGTGTGAATTGAAACACCAACAAGTAGCATAAGTGAATCAATGTTTTGTTCGTAGGATATGTTGCAGACAATATAATCTTATTATTTTTACAAAATCAATACACAAATGAAGCTCATGACCTCAACTTGCATGTGTCAATACATGGACTTTCTATAGGGAACATATTAATGTCTTGAGAACTACTGTCATGTGTTACCAAACCCTCTTCTATTCTACTAACTGCCCAACTATTATACTGCCCTCTTACCCTTCCACTTATTGTTATATGATCTTTCATTTCTTTGAAGGACTATCATTCTTTTGATAGTCATAACATGGATGCCTTTGCATGTGGATTGTCCCTTTATTCCATGAGCACTCTATACTTATATGAGTTCTATCATACTTCATGACACCAAATGATAACAAAGACTCTTGAAAAATGGTATAAAAGACTCAGTTAGGACTATTATATGACTGTCCTTGACTTAATATCATTGAAAATGCTCATAATGACATTTGATGTGGATTGTGAAATGACTTAGTATAACCTTGGTACCCTCCTTAAGGACTATTAATGGTGTGATGAGCCACACAATGGGATACTGTTGATGAGGATGTTAGTCACACACAAACACAAAATAAAAGTTACACATCAACCTTTATTTATATTGAAAGATACGATGAATTCAAAGAATTCATGATCCCAAGTCTCTGTTGATTAGTTCATAATCTACTAACGTTACTCAGTGGTTGATGTGTGTTGCCATTTTCTATTTTGGGGCCTTACGTAGATCAGTAGATTCTTCAAAGTTCATCAGTATTCTTCCAAATATGCTGTCCTTTATGTCTGCCCTACATAAATCTCCAACAATTCTACCTCTACACTATGAATTTACTCAAATAATGTGCCTACAGGTTTATATTTGCATGATTTCTACCATTATTTGTGATTCTTTGCATGATATTTTCAACACTACATGCATTTAGTTCAAATATGCTAATGATATTCAGTTATCTATGAGATGTTAGCATATTTCTCTATTTTTCTTATTATTTATCATGATTTGCAGTTATGGAAGTGATTTCAATGAAATTAAAATGAGAAAAATGGTTAGAGAATGAGATTCCCAAAATTACTTGACTGAGATCACTGATCCACATACATGTTCCCATACAGCAATGAAGAGAAGAAAAACTAGAATCATACTTCACTAGGATATTCCACAAATCCTCATGATCCAGTGCAAATCTTCAAAGGAAAAGTTGACAACAACATGCAATAAAATGAAAGTGCTTCCAGTTGAACACAACATTCACCATTACATATCTAGAAATCAACTTGAAGATTATGTAAAGTTTACAATCAGGATGTAATCTAAAGCTTCATCTCTGTTCAGTATGTTTAAGAACAAGTACATTTACAATGATTTGAGGAAAGAACCTTGACATTTCAACAATTCAGTCCTCATTAGTCTCAGTAATCCGATCTCCTACATGAAATTAGCCTGGTCAGATTTTTATGATTGACCTACATCCCTTACACCGTAAAGGGGCTGAATATATATCTCTGGTTATCCCCAATACAGTGCCAAAAAGCCCTAACTAATCAACGGTTCAAACTCAAGCTGTAACATCAGACGGTGGAAAAATCCCACCAAATGACCCTGAGTAACATGCCCATAACAAGTGCCACTCTAACAATAATGTTTCCACCAGTAATTTCCTTCGTATTGAAAGCTTTTAGTTCTCCTCCTGCACTTGCGACCCCTTGGGATCTGTTCCGTCACTTGTGATGTCCTCGCCATTAAAGCTTCGTCTTTATATCTACTTGCACGCCGCCACTGTGTCAACAATTTTGTGACCCTCAGCTACTTCGAAATAGCTCCATCATCTTGCAACAAATAGTCAAGAATTAAGCATCGTCATTTAATAAACCAATAGGAAGATAATCATTTTATTAATTCCAGCTCTAAATACGCAAACACAGATATTAGACCATGAATTCATGAAAAATCACATATCAAAATGCATATACAATGTTAATAATGGCCAGGTCAATCATCGTTGACCAAAAACATGCATCAGGCTCTAAAATGGATTCAAAAAAACCCATCGCTTTGCTTTCCTTCCTATTCGCACACTGAATTCCCCATGTATATGTTCTTTGTATATATCGGGTTGTACATCGCTCACATACAAGCGATAAAATTTACAAAGAGTTCTCTGTTTTTAACTTCTCTTCGAATCCGTGCTTTGTACATTTCCCCTTGCATATCGAGTTATACATTATAGACATACAAGCATAAAAATATACAAGAACTTTTCTATATTTAACTTTCTATTCGCGTCTGGTGCTTGTATATCGGCATGCATCTTTCGTTTGCATATTGGCAATGTACACTGGTAAAGATACATACAAAATCCCTTGTATATCCCTTTCGGACCTCAACTCTTTTACAAATTGTAGCTTACTCTCTTTCGATTCCGCAACATATAAAACGCAATGTATATAGGATATACATTCGGACGTAATGCATTGTATATACCGTATTTCAATTTCCTTGAGTCCCGGCTTGTATGTATAAATTGCAATGTATGTTTCGAAACATACATACAAGGCACAGAGCTATACAAGCATTTAACTTACCTTCATAATATTTGGGTTCCGACACTTGCATGTGGTGCAATGTATATCAGAAATGTATGTAAGATACATACAAGCCGGAAACATACAACAATTTTACCGCATTCCATAAACATTTCGGGTCCGTCCAATGTATACTTCATTGCATATTGGCTTTGTATGTAAGATACATACAAAGCGCAAAACATACAACAGTTTAATCCCACTTTATAACTTTTTATGTCCAGCACTTGTATAAGTGCGATGTATGTTGGCTTTGTATGTAAGATACATACAAAGCGCAAATATACGACTTAACTCTGATTCATTTTCTTCTCGGGTCCACTTTGCATGTATAGATTAAACATTAGCGAAATGCATACAAGGCAAACAATGAATCGACATACAAACTGTTTTGTATGTGCAACATACAAAGACCAATGTATATGCAACCCGATGACCCACGTGACTATGCATAAAAATGACTTTGCATATACAAACGACTTTGTCTATGGAAAGCGATATACAAAGGACTTTGTATACAAGCGAACTTGTATACAAAAGGGCCTTGTATATGTAACCTGATATACAAAAGACATTGTATCTGCAACAACAAACCCTTCCCTTGTACATTTTACCAAAATACTCATATCTTACAAAATACAGGGAATTTTAAGATGGTTCAAAAAGCAACCCCTATTCATTTTCAACAAGGAATTCACCCATACTCTGCCCTAGTATTGAAATGCATTTTTTTTTCTCTAGTTTTAACAAATTTTGCAATTTTCACCCTCTTTTTCCCTTTACCACCAAGAAGAACAACACACACACAAGCAAAAGCAATAGCCACAGCAGGGGTCCTCATTTTGCTAAGGAATAAAATGGGGCGTGTTGTGAACATCACAACAACTAGCAACCAAACAAAACAATCAAATTAAAACCATTAAAGAAAATTGAATGAAATAAATTCATAACTTCCAATTATCTTTTTTGCAAATCGTCATTTAACTTGAGACTCAATGTATTCAATAAGGTGCATGAATTTTCCTTTCAGTTTAAGTGGGTGCACATGATTAATAATCCTCATCTTGAAAATTAGTTAAGCAAACCAGTGACTGATATTAGCCTACGCAGGTGAGGATATTCCCTCATAGCCAAAAGGATAGAGCCTTGCTGCCAGCAGGCGTCCATAGCCTCGACAAGGTTATCGTTACAATTCTCCTAAGTAGATCCCCACTACCAGCGAGTGTCTATAGCCCTAGTAGAGTTACTTAGATGGCTTAATTTGGATTTTCAGTAAAATCCATTTTTTTTGTATTTGATAGAGATTTCATAAGATATTGCATTTGTAACTTCATGATGCAAGGAGTGGTCACTTGCTGAAATTAAGCTGAGAATTGTAATGGTAGCAAGGTGACCTCGGATTTTTCACCTAATATCTACACTGGTAAGCTCAACAAACCCAAGGATTTTAGGTGTGTCATTGTGAGAAACCTTCCTTGAATACTCAACCCACAGTTATTCAATACAAAATTTCACAAGTAAAACAACTTTCTACATTCATGATAGTCACAATAAGTTATGCATAAATTCAAATAATTAACCTGGATGATCTGAATTTTCCATTGTTTTCAGTGGTTGTTAGTCTGCTCCTTCATACTCTAAAGCAAAATAAACATCCTTGCTGAGGAAACACAACAAAGAAACCAAACAAAATAGGTAGACTGTACAAACAACTAACCTACGAAAGGAAACAACAAAAAGCAAGACAAGAAAGCAAAGAAAAGAAACAAAACAACTACTCTACCAAACTGTACACAAAAGACACTATAAGGCAAACAAAACCTAGGAAAAGACCCAAGGACACCTGTATTTGCATACTTCCTTGGATTGTGCAGGAGCATCAGGGCATTAGTTATGGTTCTCAACTTAGCAAATTTATCTTTGAATTCTAAAAAATGCTCTTGTATTCTACTCTCACTGTGTTTAACAGGATAATATCTAATTATCAGTAATTGAGGAAGCTCATCATGTTTATGATTAATCCATATGCATGTCTTATCTCCCAAATTTCCATAATCAAAATAATAATCAACATTATTCACTGTGGAAAGGAAAGATACAACCTAATGCATCTCTGGTTCCATAGGACATGCTTGTTTGTTGATAGCTGTTCCTCCATTTAACTCTACACTTTTATTGCTTGGCTCACTGTCTGGTCTCATCTCAAATTGAAGGATGTATGGCTCTGGATGGATTATTTCTTCATCTTTATCCAGCTTTGTTCCTTCATTCCAGACGTTCAGTTTATCCTCAAGTTCAGAAAATGTCTCGATGTTCCCTTCAATTCTCTGCACATCAGCATCTAAATGAGTATCTTTATTATCGTAATCTAATATACACAAATTTATCATTGCTAAATCATTTGACTGTAAAGGTGAAACAACTTTTGATTGATAGGAATACTCCCTTGTTTAATTTTCAAAATGATTCTAGACTGGCATCTGATCATGTACAACAACTCCAAATTTTTTTGCATCTTCAACTTTCATGAATTGTTCATCAAATAACTCACATCTACCATCTAGTAAGGCATCTGGTTCTATTGACCTAGAACATTCTTGCATTTGATCATCCAATTTAATCGAGTCAGCTATGAGATTAGGATTTACTTTCTTTTCTATGACTCCATTAGTTGCTATCATAGGAACTTCATCAACATCAATGCTTTTAAATTGTTCTACCACCTGTTTACACTTTTTTATCAACTTATTTCTATCAAAACTACTAAACTCAGATCCAAAAACATCATCCTAACAAGCGTTTAATAATTCAATATATTTGTCTAGGGTTTCAAGATCAATTTCACATTTATTTTCCCCCTCATCAAATCTTTCTTGCTGATTGTCTGATGATGTGAAACAAGAAGCACTTTCTTCTCTAGGGCTTTCAAAAGATTCATACCTGCACTCTGTCTCACCCTTATTAGGAAGTAGAGAACTTCTATCAATCTCACCATAAAATGACTTAAGGAAAGATGTTTCTTCATTTTTATCAAAAGTATTAGGGTCAGAATCAAAGACTTTATCCTGACAAGTGGTTTCTTCTCTACAAATTTTGACAGATTTATACCAGCACTCCCTTTTTGAAGAACTCCTATCAATGTCACCATAAAATGACTCAAGGAAAGATGTTTCACTATCCTTTCTTTCTAGAACCGATTCAGCTATTATATTCTCTAAACAACTCTTGATTACAGGTGTTGCCTCTTCTTGCTGTTCTAGAATTTCTTCATTTTCCTGCCGAACTTCAACCCCGAACACATCTATAAAAAATATTAGGCCTTTCAAATATAAATCCAACCTTGTGAGGAAAGTTAAACAATTAATTTCACTGTGCTCCACAGTTTGGTGTACCCTGCAACAAGTGGATAAACCAATGTTAGATAAACCTTGTGGATAAAGCCGCCTATTCAAAGTTTCCTGAAATAAAGGAATGTTAACTTGACCATTGTCCTCATATGCATCCATCAAAATGAGACCCTATTTTCAATTTTTTAGGATTTTTGAAATTTTAATGAGATCTATCATATCTCAAAATAAAACTTGAAAGCTCAGAAAATGTTATATAAAACATTTGTAGAAATCCACAGATGCTTGCTCAGGCCCTCCTTCTAGCTCCAAAAATGTGTTGATGAGGATGTTAGTCACACACAAACACAAAATAAAAGTTACACAACAACCTTTATTTATCTTGAAAGATACGATGAATTCAAAGAATTCATGATCCCAAGTCTCCGTTGATTAGTTCATAATCTACTGATGTTACTCAGTGGTTGATGTGTGTTGCTGTTTTCCATTTTGGGGCCTCACGTAGATCAGTAGATTTTACAAAGTTCATCAGTATTCTTCCAAATATGTTGTCCTTTATGTCTGCCCTACATAAATCTCCAACAATTCTACCTCTGCACTATGAATTTACTCAAATAATGTGCCTACAGGTTGATATTTGCATGATTTGTACCATTATTTGTGATTCTTTGCATGATATTTTCAACACTACATGCATTTAGTTCAAATATGCTAATGATATTTAGTTATCTACGAGATGTCAGCATATTTCTCTATTCTACTTATTATTTATCATGATTTGTAGTTATGGAAGTGATTTCAATGAAATTAAAATGAGAAAAAGGGTTAGAGAATGAGATTCCCAAAATTACTTGATTGAGATCACTGATCCACATACATTTTCCCATATAGCAATGAAGAGAAGAAAAACTAGAATCATACTTCACTAGGACATTCCACAAATCCGCATGATCCAGTGCAAATCTTCAAAGGAAAAGTTGACAACATGCAATAAAATGAAAGTGCTACCAGTTAAACACAACATTCATCATTACATATCTAGAAATTAACTTGAAGATTACGCAAAGTTTACAATCAGGATGTAATCTGAAGCTTCATCTCCATTTAGTATGTTTAAGAACAAGTACATTTACAATGATCTAAGGAAAGAACCTTGACATTTCAACAATTTAGTCCTCATTAGTCTCAGTAATTCGATCTCCTACATGAAATTAGCCTGGTTAGATTTTTTATGATTGACCTCCCTCCCTTACACTGTAAAGGGGCTAAATATATATCTCTGGTTATCCCCAATACCGTGCCAAAAAACCCTAACTAATCAACTGTTCAAACTCAAGTTGTAGCATTAGACGGTGGAAAACAAATCCCGCCAAAAAATGCTGAGCAACATGCCCATATCGAGCGCCGCTCTAACAATAATGTTTCCACCAAAAATTTCCTCCGCATTGAAAGCTTTTACTTCTCTTGCACTTGCGACCCCTTGGGATCTGTTCCGTTGCCTGTGATGTCCTCGCCATTAAAGCTTCGTCTTTATATCTACCTGCATGCCACCACTGTGTCAGCAATTCTGCGACCCTTAGCTACTTCAAAATAGCTCCATCATCTTGCAACAAATAGTCAAGAATTAAGCATCGTCATTTAATAAATCAACAGGAAGATAATCATTTTATTAAATCTAGCTCTAAATGCGCAAACACAGATATCGAGCCATGAATTCATGAAAAATCGCATATCAAAATACATATGCAACATTAATAATGGTCGGGTCAATCATTGTTGACCAAAAACATGCATCAGGCTCTAAAATGGATTCAAAAAAATCCATCGCTTTGCTTTCCGGCCTATTCGCACATTGAATTCCCTATGTATATGTTCTTTGTATATATCGGGTTGTACATCGCTCACATACAAGTGATAAAATTTACAAAGAGTTCTCTATTTTTAACTTCTCTTCGAATCCACGCTTTGTACATTTCCCCTTGCATATCGGGTTATACATTATAGACATACAAGCATAAAAACATACAAGAACTTTTCTGTTTTTAACTTTCTATTCGCGTCCGGTGCTTGTATATCGGCATGCATCTTTCGTTTGGATATTGGCAATGTACATTGGCAAAGATACATACAAAATCCCTTATATATCCCTTTCAGACCTCAACTGTTTTACAAACCGCAACTTACTCTCTTTCGATTTCACAACGTATAAAACACAATGTATATAGGATATACATTCGGACGTAATGCATTGTATATACCGTATTTCAATTTCCTTGAGTCCCGGCTTATATGTATAAATTGTAATTTATGTTTCGAAACATACATACAAGGCACGGAGCTATATAAGCATTTAACTTACCTTCATAATATTTGGGTTCCGACACTTGCATGTGGTGCAATGTATATCAACAATGTATATCAGCAATGTATGTAAGATACATACAAGCCGGAAACATACAACAATTTTACTGCATTCCATAAGCATTTCAGGTCCGTCCAATGCATATTTCATTGCATATTGGATTTGTATGCAAGATACACACAAAGTGCAAAACATACAATGGTTTAATCCCACTTTATAACTTTTTAGGTCCAACACTTGTATAAGTGCGATGTATGTCGGTTTTGTATGTAAGATACATACAAAACGCAAACATACAATGACTTAACTCTGATTCATTTTCTTCTCGGGTCCACTTTGCATGTATAGATTAAACATTAGCAAAATGCATACAAGGCAAACAATGACCCGACATACAAACTATTTTGTATGTGCAACATACAACGACCTATCATACAAAGACCAATGTATATGCAACCCGATGACCCACGCGACTATGCATAAAAATGACTTTGCATATACAAATGACTTTGTATATGGAAAGTGATATACAAAGGACTTTGTATACAAGCAAACTTGTATACAAAAGGGCCTTGTATATGCAACAGCAAACCCTTCCCTTGTACATTTTACCAAAATACTCATATCTTGCAAAATATAGAGAATTTTAAGATGGTTCAAAAAGAAACCCCTATTCATTTTCAACAAAGAATTCACCCATACTCTGCCTTGGTACTAGAATGCATTTTTTTTTCTCTAGTTTTAACAAAGTTTGCAATTTTCACCCTCTTTTTCCCTTTACCACCAAGCAGAACAACACACACACAAGCAAAAGCAATAGCCACAACAGGGGTCCTCATTTTGCTAAGGAGTAAAATGGGGCATGTTGTGAACATCACAACAGATACCTAAAACAACTTCATGCTCTGGGTAATAGGGGTCTAGGAGTGTGATGATGTTTATCTACTTAAACAACCATTATAGAATTTATGAGTTAAAATCTTATAAACTAACATTTTATAATTATAAAAGATTTTAACTTAGTAATTTTGTAATTTTAAGAGATTTTAAAGATGGAATAAAATATTAAGAACATACAGAGAAGATCCACGCCCAACAGGTGTAAAAAGATTATGGTATAATACCATTGACATGCAGAGGAATTAAAGTATTGATTTGAAACCATTGTCATGCAGAGGTAAATTAATGAGTGGATGGTAGAGAGATTTGATTATGTGCAAATTAGCTCCCAAAATAATATCATAAATAAATTCTTAACTAGAGATATGACATATCCAAAGAACCATTGGAAATATTACCATCTAAAAATTATACAATACCAAGAATTTTAGATTAAATTCACTTACCCGAGTCTCCAGTCATTCCTCGTGATTCCTTCAACCTGGATACCTGGCTACCTACCCCTGTTATCACCATCTAATCCTCCCATGAATGTATTCATATTCACAAGAAGAAGAAGAGAGAAAAATAGAGCAAAACAAATGAATGGAATCAAAACCCCTTCCTTCTCAAATCTTTTAGGCATTTCTATGTATGAAAAGTGATCCCCCAATAGAGAAAAAAGAAAAGTCCAAACAAATTCATGCTTTGTGAACATAACTTTTCTCTGTGAATCGACAAGCAAATTATTGGAGAAATCATCCTCATAATGGTTGTGAATCGACAAGCTGCATATGAACCTATCAACACAAACCATGTTTAGTTCTTTGCATGCATTAGAAGTGCCCTAGAAAACAACATAACATGCAAAATGTAGAATGTACAATGAAAAATACAGTGATGAATAAAGGGCACATGCACTAATGAAACAATATTTTAAACCATTACCTATTCAAATCTGTGACATGATGCTTAGAAAGACTACAATCTACAAGAAAGAATGTCAATTCCATTTGAAAAATGGTTATTTAAACCCTCTTCTTTGTCCTGGTAGCTGTTTCACCCTGTTTTGATGCCTCCATGAAGAGAAATGTTTGCCACATATTTATCCCAACATGCAAAACACACATTCTTGTCTACAAAAAACAACATAATAGGAATTTATGTTTTTCCCATATTCCCTCCATGAAAAATGCGAGGGAAATCAAAACCTTACATTTTGTCCATTTTCCCTCTACGAAAAATGCCTCAAAAATCAAAACTTACCGACTTTAATATCATATTGTGACTAATTATTTAGTCATTTTTATTTGTGTGACTAAATTTATTTGTGTGACGATCAAATTAGTCATTTATTTAGTCATTTATAGATGTGTTGCAAAAAATTAGTAGAATTTAGTCATTTTAGTTGTCGTGACTAAAAGTTTTAGTCATGTAGTCATTTATTTGCCAAAATTCTACTAGTGGAAACTTTAAAAATATCGGCTAAGTCTTTGGCTTTTGGGGCTCAAACTTTCCTTCTCTTCCTTCCCTCCTGGAAGGTGGAAGATGGAAAGCCTGAGGCCCGAAGTCCACTGATATTGTAATTCTTCTAAGTACAAAGCAGAGCTTAGGGGGCGGACTTTCCTTCTTTCTTCCTTCCATCCTGGAAGGTAGAACACCAAAGTCCTGAGGCCTAATCTCTGACTATTTTCGCGATCTTCAGAAACAAAGGTAAAGAAGCAGAATCAAAGGTTTGCCATGATCATACATGTTAAAATCTTGCTTCTAAGGGAGGAATCTCGTCCAAATGAAAGATGAATATCTAGCTCTAGTTGAAAATTTGTATTTGAGCATTTATGGTTGCAAAAGGTGGTTCAAATGCAGATTTCCATCGAAGATATTTGTTCAACCACTTTTTTGAGATATTTTCTACATTTATGTCAAGACAACTAGTTTTCCTTCAGATAGTCCTTTTGTAAAATATCTTTGATAGGACCATGGGCACATTCATTATAGTAGGTAATGGCGTTCCATTGAAAATGTTATATATGGCATGAAATGTAATGTATTCAGGTTGGTCGGTCGTTGATTGTAAAAATTCACATCTCTTTTCAATTGTAACTGTGCCTCTTTGACAATAAGCAATAAGATTTTACATTTTTCATGAATTTTGCTTTCTCTATGTAATCTTTCTGCTTGATTTCCATCTGTGAATGTTTCTTTCCTCTTGGATTTCATCTAGTTTAGTTTACCTTTGCAGTTTGCTCATGATTTGTGTATGTTGGTTTGTTGTTTATTGTTATTATGTGCATACATGGTTGTTTTGAGCGCCTACCTACATTCAAACATGGTGTATCACCTCCTTTTAATTTACAGTCCATCCTCCTTCCCCTTTTCCCCAACGGTGAATAGATTAGGTTTAGTATTAGCAATAGATGAATATCCCATTTAGAGAAGGAACCAACCTCTCTTTGGAGATTTGATCTCCTTGCAGGGTCCCACACTTGGAGATCATCTCAATTTCTCACTGGATTGTTGAAGCCCTAAACCCCCCAACACAGGGTGCAAATCCAAGTGACAACAATATCCCATACAATATTCATGTATCCTCTTAACCTTTTGTCCTTGGCAGCAAAAGTTTTTCTTATCTTCTTGATAATTATCTCTAAATCTCCTTATATCCTCAGACATTAGACGCCATGTTTTTGAGCCACATTCAAACCAAAAAATAGTGCTTCATATTCTACCACATTATTTGTGCATTGAAAATCCAATCTGAAGGACATGCATGACCGCTTACCTTTTGGGGATGTTAAAATAATCCCAATACTAGAACCATCTTTTGAAAATACACCATCAAAGTGCAACATCCACAAATCAAACATATCATGACCAACAACAACAGGGTCAGAAGGTGAAACCTTCCCATTAGGACCATCATCAGTGCAATATGCCATAAAATGATCAATTTCAGTATCAAAGAAATTTGCATAATCATCCTCCATTTTATATCTATCTTCAATGTTTAAATCTTCTACCTTCTTCTCCCTATATAATTTTACTTCCACACCCTGGACATGAATGGTAGCATATGACAAGTCCATTTGGATACTACCACCCATGGAAGCAACCCACTTCCTAGATAACAACATGCCCCACTTGGCTGGGTCTAGTCCACAATAATTATGTCCATGACGAAAGATTTGTCTGGGTAGGCAGTGAGTTTGACCTCAAAATCCTTGACCAAGCCAATGATATTGACTTCCCTAGAATCCACGACAAAGCATTTGCCAAAATATTTGGACACTTTCAACCCCAACTCATTCATAATTTTCAATGGTATGACATTACTAGATGCCCCAGAATCAGGAATATAGTTGTGTAACAACTATTCATTTATAATCAGAGTGGTGTAGAAGGGGTCAACTCCCATCTTGCTATTAACCATGGAAGACCCTAAATAAACCTCCACTATTTCCTCACGACCTACACCCTCATCATTACTGTTGGGAACAATAATATGTTATTTTTGTGCATCAACAATAGTAATAAGAGACTTTGCCCTATCTCTGTGTTCAGGGATTCTGAGTAGTTCCACTATTAGCACATAAATTCTAATTTGGCTAAAAACTTGAGCCATGTCAATAGGGAGATAATTGGGCAAATGAGTGTCGCATGAAACAGTTACATCATTTACAAAAGGAATGTAAGGTATGATTTGATTGGATGAAATATCCTTACCTTCTTTTATTTTCTCCTTTTCTGGTCCTTTTTGTGTCTTAGACTGATCCCGCTTACTGTTTCCTTTTTGATAATGGACCCCTAGAATGCGCGCAGTATCTACAGGCTACATAGTTGGCATTGAATTCTTTTGAACATAGTTCTATTTTTCTATTGGGAGCGGCGTGGGAGACTTTTTCTTTTCTGGAATATTTTTCTTGGGAGCACTGTTCTTCTTCTACTCCACATTCCCTTTTCCTTTATCCCTTTGCTAATTAGATTTTTGCTATTTCAATTCCTTGGCAGGGATATTTTGAATAGGGACAGTTCTGTTCCTCAGTTGATAGCCTCCTTGGACTTGCAAGATAGCAGCATCAATTAATGCTTTCATATCCTCTCTCGAGGGATTGGTCTGTTGATATTTTTTCATAAGGTCCCTTAGATGCCCAAAATCATGGGCTGTCAATTGATATTGTTTTGGACCTTCATCATAATCATATTGAAAAATATGATCATCCTCCTCACAGTTATCACAATCAACATTCTGATCTATATGTTCATAATCATTTACATCAAACTAATTTATCTCTTCTTCATAGTACTTAGCTTTACCCTCTTCATTTGGAAACTCTTCATCCCTGCTCAATGAATGAGCCACTACACAATTTGTTGGATCATGGGGAAGGAAGCAAGCCTAGCACCATAATGATTCATCTAGAAAATTAACTTGATCCTTTCTCAAAGGATTAGGGGTGTCCCTTTCATGCTGTTTGAAATTTACATGCATGGGTGCAACCTATCTATCATTGTATTGTGTTCTTTTAGACCAATCAGTATTATAAGGCCTGTTATGAAGCCTCTATCCTTCATTAAAATGTGTTGCAACACCTTGAGGTGGCAACCCTTTATCATTTCTGGCAACCTTATAAGTCAGATCCTTCACTACCCCCATACGTTTGTCCAACTTATCATCAGTAGTGAGGGGTTTATTGAAAACAACCTTGTTAGACTGGGACAATTTCACATCAGCCCTTTTAATATGCTTGCCTGAAGCTCTCATATTACTCTCAATATTTATAGTTGTAACATAGGTGGAACCTACAGTTGAAGGTGAAATACAGAAGGTTCGAGCTCTAAACTCTGTCAAAACTGTTAAAAGATTGGCTAAGTCTTTCACTTTTGGGGCTCAGACTTACCTTCTTCCTCTTTCTTTAGTAAGGCAAAAGACAGAAATCCCGTGGCCCAAAGTCCGTCGATATTGAAATTCTTCCTTTACAAAGCGGAGCTCAGGGAGTGGAGTTTTCTCCTTTCTCCTTCCCTCCTGGAAGGTGAAATGCTAAAGGCTCAAGGCTTGATCTTTGAACATTTTCGTAGTCTTCAGAAACAAATGCAAAGAGGTAGAATCAAGGGTCCACCATGATCAATCTTGTTAAAATCTTGCTTCCAAGGCAAGAATCTAGTTCAGATGAAAGTGAAAATGTCTAGCTCTAACTGGTAAATTGTAGTTGAGCATTTATGGTTACAAAAGGTGGTTCAAAGCACAATTTTTCATTGAGATATTTGTTCAATCACTTCTTTGAGATATTTTACTTGTTTTTATGTCAAGACAATCAATTGTTTTTATATTCCTTTTGTAAAATATCTCTGGCAGGCCCATGGGTGCATTCATTGCAGTAGGTAATGGCACTTCATTGTAAATGTTATATAAGGCATGGTATGTAATGTATTCAGGTTGGTCATTGATCATAAAAAATCACATCTCTTTTCAATTGTAACCATGCCTCTTTGAGAATAAGCAATAAGATTTTTACCTTTTCATGAATTCTACTTGCTCTGTGTAATCTTTCTGTTTGAGTTTCCATTTGTGAATCTTTCTTTCCTTTTGGATCTCAATTAGTTTCTTTTACCTCTGCAAATCATTTATGATTTGTCTATGCTTGTTTATTGTTTATTGTTATTCTGTGCATACATGGTTGACTTGAGGGCCGAACATTCAAACTTGGTGTATCACCCCCTTTCCACTTTTAGTTTATCCTCTTTTCCCTTTTCCTCAACAGTGCATAGATAAGGTTTAGTCTTAGGAATAATTGAATCACCCATTCAACAAAGGAACTAGCCTCTCTCTGGAGATTTGATTTCCTTGTAGGGTCCCACACCTAGAAATCATCTCAATGTTTCACTGGATTGTTGGAGCCCTAAAAGCCTCTAACATAGGGTGCAAATCCATGTGACAATAGTTTCTGGCATGCCTGGTGGGACTATGAGTAATCTAAATCAAAGAATCAAGCTGAGAATCTAGTGTCCTTCTCAGCATTCTGCACTTTAGTAGA
The DNA here is from genome assembly GCA_027924645.1 of Cunninghamia lanceolata. NCBI lineage: Eukaryota > Viridiplantae > Streptophyta > Pinopsida > Cupressales > Cupressaceae > Cunninghamia > Cunninghamia lanceolata. The sequence continues at coordinate 14,224,450 of BSBN01000219.1, read as the reverse complement.
CGTTTTCATGTATTGGCGACTTTACAGGCTTCTAGTTCTGATCAGTGCAATCTTTTATGCCTATGCAAATAAGGGTATCTTCAAGAGGTAACTTTCCATTCATTAAATTATCTGCTGATGCTTCAAGGAGAAGGTCTAGGTTATCTAGGTCTCCTGTGAGAAGGAATAAAAACCCTGTCTTACCTCATCCAAGAGCTGAATCTACACCCCCTCCTATTAGGTTTCAATATACTAGAAGAAGTCTACACATTCCTAGACTGAATTTGAATATCCCTAGGATGACAATAAATTTGCCTTTTGTGACCTTTAATGGAGACAGTCCTTTATATTTGGCTACATACAATGATATACTAGGTGCATCTCTAAAGAGTGTTTCACCCTTTATGGGTGATGGTTCTATAACCCTTTTTGAGCATATCAAAGACATATCTAGTGTGTGCTCAGTCCATCATATCCAACATGAAGATGTTGCATTTAGGCTCTTGGTTTCATCTTTTAAATGGAGAGCTCTTCAATGGTTTAGGAGGTTGACCCTTGGTTAATTTCATGACTGGGATGAGTTAGGATAGGTCTTCTACAAGCAGTTTGGAGAGAGGGCAGATAATGTTTCATTGCTAGAGAAATTGACAACAATCAAAAGAGTCCCAAGTGAGATGCTGGCAGATTTCAACTTCAAATTCTAGAGGATGTGGGAGATAATTCTAGCTACCCTCATGCCATCTCCACAAGGTGCTTTCGTGTACTTTTTAAGAGCTTTACATTCTGATATTGCAATAATGATGCAATTTATGGGTGCTGAAACACTACCTGTTGGTTATGAGACAACTCTAAAAGCTGAAAATTGATTAATTTAGGCTGGGAAAATTAATTTCATACCTCATCTACCTATTTTTCCAGAGCTACCTTCATCATCCCAGTAGTCCATTATTGCTCCCATCCCAGAGCCTAAAGCTTCAACTTCCTCTCCTGCTCAAGAAGAAAGTGATTATAAAACCTTCATGGCCAATTTGACCAACAAGGTAAATACTATATAGCTATTCAAAATGCTCCTAAACCTCATCAAAATTATAACTAGGGGCAGTCTTCTTGTCAAAATTGGAATTAGGGTTACAATCCCAACAAAAAATAGAACTGGAATTAGGGTTATTAGTAGAATAGATATCAAAACTCTAACCCTGCCCAACCCTTGCAAACAGTTTGACCTATCCAATAGATTTTGACTGTGAATCCAGTTAGGGCTTTGGTCCCTACTCAAAATAATCTGGCCCAAGAGGCAGAATCATGCTACCCCTGTAACCAACCTCATAATCAGTCCACTTGTGCTTTTGGAGTACAAGAAAGAGCTTTAATGGTGCAAACCTTTCATACACAATAGGCATCATTATCAGAGGCAAGCAATAATAACTATGAGGTATCAAATGAGGCTACCTCTGATGACAATATGATGCTATGGACTGCAGCAAACTTTTGTTTTGTCAATCAACCCATGGATAGTGTGATCATGCCTGTAAGTCATATTGCAGACACTACTAGGTCCAAAAAGAGGTAGTTGGAGGATAGCCCCATGCCTACTATGTTACAAAAAGAGCCCATTTCAAAGACAAAGGTGGCTAGTGCCACAATTCCAATTCAGGGTAGCAAATCTACTACTACAAAAGAAATTCCATCAGGCCCAAAAGTGCTTGAACAAGCTACAGATCAATCAAAGAAGGGAACATGGATTCCCTCAATGTATAAGGTAGCCACTATTCCACTAAATATTGTGGAATAGATGAAGAAAAGAAATATCAACATCTCAATGTGGGAAGTAATGTCAATCCCTTCTCAAAGGGATTTGTTACAAGAAGCACTAAGGCAATTCCCATTAGCTCAATAAAAAACAACTCTCATCAACAAAACAGAAAGAAAAGAGCCGTCAGTCTTGTGCAACCAAAGGAAGAACAAGTAAGTGCAACCAAGAAGCCATCCCCTTTGTACTTGTTCTTAATCATTGGTAAATTTTTAGTGTACAACTGTATGATTGACTCAGGGGCTAATTTTTCCATCATGCCCAAGAAGATAGTAGATGCATTAGGCATCAAATATACCCTTGTTTCATTAGGAGTATTACAATTGTATGGCACCTCTGTAAACACTATAGGAGTGATCAAGGGCTGGACTTGACTCTAGATGCATGTCCAAACTTGACTTTCAGTCAATAACATTTCAATTATTGACCTTACTCCTTTCTTTGCCATTTGCCTATCAAGAGACTTCACAGCTAAGGTAGGTGGCCATCTTTCTTCTGACTGGTCACACATGTTGAGGACTAGATATGGCACAAGGTTCACCATCAAGGCTGATCCAATTTTAAATTACCATGTGGAGAACTATGACCATAGCCTGGTGAACCTGATGTTATGATTTAGGGTGAGGAAATGTATGACTTAGAGTCTGTTGAGGCATAATCTTCACCTCTTCCTATCCCTGATCTCTTTCTTGATGAGTGGGCAAGGGATCACTATAATTTTGATCCCTATGACACCATTGAGGCAACTGACTTGGGCAACTACATGATCCATGAAGGGGATTCTTTAGTCCCTTCTGTACTTAATCCATATGATGACTCCAATGGCCCATGGAAATTGTTCTTTGGTGGTGCAATGAGTAGAAATGGAGCTAGTGTAGGGGTTTTACTAGTCTCTCTGATTGGTAAGAAGTTACATTTTGCTCATAGATTACATTTTTCTTGCACCAACAATGTGGTAGAGTATGAAGCATGGGTTCATGGTTTGCTAATTGCCGAGAAGAAAAATATCAAGCATTTGGAGATTTTTGGGGACACCGAACTGGTGGTCCACCAAGTTAGAGAGAGACATGCAACAAAAAATTAGCTTCTAAGAGCTTATAGACATAGAGTTTGGGATCTGTTTGAGAGTTTTGATGCTCTCAACCTACAGGTAGTCCTAAGGAAATTGAATACTGAAGTTGATCAATTTGTAATAGTGGGGGCTCAATTTTCTCCACCTACAAATTTGTTTCAGGGCCTTGATCAACACGTGAAAATAGTTGTCAAACCCTCTGTTCCTGACAATGATATTCATTGGCAAGTCTTTGACAACAACGAATAGATTGCAAACTTCATTTAGAATGAAGCAAAGTTTTCTTCCATGGTGCAACCTAGGCTACAGGAGAGCTACAGTGACTAGATCATCCAGCTCAAAATGAACAAGCTGCCTAAGGGTTTAGTTACTCTTGAGGCCATTTTTAACCCAGATAACGAGTTTAGAGGTGAGAGAAACAATATAACATTCAAAAGGGAAGACTACTAGAAAGTCCCAGTCGCCTAAGATAAAGAATATAACTAGCCTAGAAATATAGTAATGTTCTAGCATGGGGTTATGAAGACCTAAAGGGTTTTAACCTAGATGTTGCTCAACACTCCATTGATCCGGATCTGAATTGTAATCCAGTCTGTCAAAAATAGTGGCCCATAAATCCTAAGATTGAGCCACTCATGAGAAAAGAGCTTGCTAAGCTCATCCAGACAAGGATTATCCTTCCCACTAAATATTCCACTTGGGTTACCAATCTAGTGCCTATGAGGAAGAAAAATAGGGAAATAAGGCTCTGTGTAGACTTCAGGGACTTGAATCAAGCATCTTTGAAGGATCATTACCCTCTGCCCTTTATGGAGCAAATTTTCCAAACTATTGCAGGGGCAGAGAGGTTTTCATTATTGGATGGCTTCTCTGGCTACAACCAGATCTTTGTAAGAGAGGAGGATAGATTTAAAACAACATTTACAACCAAATGGGGAACTATGGCATATGGAAAAATGCCATTTGGTCTTTCTAATGTTGGTGCCACATTTTAGAGGGCAATGGATATTGCCTTCAAATGATTTGTAAATAGGTTCATCTTGATTTATTTGGATGACATTACAGTCTTCTCCAAGAAGGGAGAAAATCATATGGAGTATCTAGAGAAAGTCTTCCAAAGATGCAGAGAGTTTGGGGTATCTCTAAACCCTAAAAATGTATTTTTGATGATGCTCAGGGTAAGCTTCTGGTCCATATAGTGTCTAAGGATGGAATCTCCATAGACCCTAAGAGGACATTTGATCTCCTTTTTCTTCCCCTGCCTGCTCACAAAAGGGCTTTACAATCATTTCTAGGGTAGATCAATTTTGTCAAGAAGTTCATTACTAACTGTGCTGGCTTGGTGAAGCCTCTAACCCTTATGCTTAAGAAAGATGTAATCTTTAGATGGACTAAGGAAGGAAAATATGGCTTTGAAAACATCAAAGAAGAGATTGCCTAGGCACCTACTCTCATGAACCCAAATTATGAGAAGGAATTCATCCTTTATGCACATGGAGAGAACAGCATTGTTATAGTTTTGATGCAGCAAAATGAATAACTAATGGAACAATCTCTGACCTTCTTCAGTCAAACTTTGAAGGATTATGAGGTTAGATACAAACCCATGGATAAGAATGTATTTTCCATTATTAGAGCTTTAAACAAATTCAGATACATGCTGGCAAATAATCATATTAAAGTTTTAGTTTCTCATCCTAGTATGAGAGATTATATAATGGGAATTGAGATTATTGAAAAAAGAGCCAGTTGGGTCACCAAAATCTTGGAGTATGATGTGAAAATCAAGGCCACTAAGTTGAATAGAGACAGAGGATTATGTGAACAACTAGCTTAGACTTATGTAGATGAAGTGAGTTCATCTTACCATTTGAATGAGGAAGAACCTATAACTGAGTTTTCAGCGGATTTCTTGGACAATAGATATGGCCAAATTCCTATCCACTAGTGAGTATCCCTACAGATTGGATAGAACCAAAAGAAGACATTTTAGGCTACAGTCTATCCCTTATGCTTTGGTGGATGGTGTTCTCTTCAAAATAAATTTAGATGGAGTCTTACTGAGGTGTATAGAAGAAGATCAAATGGATAGGCTTCTCAGTGAGTTTCATGCTGGCCCAGCTGGTGGCCATTTCTTTGCTAGAGATACAACAATGAAAATAATGAGGGTAGGTTATTTTTGGCCTACATTATTCAATGATGACCATGTATGGGTAAGAAAGTGTAAAGAGTGTGCTCTCTTTGCTGGAAAGAAACGATTGGCCACACTCCCACTCCATCCTATTCAGGCTGATCAACACTTCTCATAGTGGGGATTATATTTCATTGGCATGATAAATTCCATTTCTAGTGCTGGTCACAAGTGGGTTTTGACTGCAACAGATTACTTTACTAGATGAGTTGAAGCAGTCCGATTGAAAGAGGCCACTGAGTCATCAATCACGGATTTCTTAGAAGAAATCATGATAAGGTTTGGAGTTCCTCATACCATTATTTCTGATAATGCAAAAGCATTCACTGGTTTTAGAATTACTAATTGGGCTCTTAAGTACAATGTGTTCTTGAAGACTTCATCCAACTATTACCCCCAAGTAATGGGCTGGCTGAATCCATTAACAAGAACTTGATCAGAATTCTAAAGAGGACCATGGAGACAAACCATAGGCAATGGCACAATAAGATCAAATTAGCTCTTTGGGATGACAGTGTAATGCCCACTAAGGAAAATAACATTAAATAATAATAAAATATTAATAATGTCATAAATAATGAAATTATAGTGCAATGAAAGGAGAAAATACACTTGTTCTAACTTAATAAAAGACAAATTAAGATCAACCAAGAAGTTAATATATGCATCAAAAACAATAATTTTTAAATTATAAAAACATCCTCATGCAATTTACAAGAAATTACAATAAGAACCATATGATCATCCTTTTTTTCACAATGGAAAAATGTTTTTTTTGCTCCAATAATATGCTCAATTAACACACCTGTATCTGTACAACTAAATGCCAACATTAGTTCCACAAAATCCATCAATAAACATATCAGATAGCAATATACTAGCCTAAGGCCCTAAGGGGCTGACCTAATGTCTCAGGGGCTCATGATGGCCTTGCCTACGTACGCGTAGCGTAGAGACTTCGTAGTTCAGGACTTGATCTTGTAACCACAAAATGGTTTCATACATTAATGATAATAGACAACCAAATAAATATATATCCTTGTCAACCTAGTGTGAAAAGTTGTCAAACATTCTTATTCCACAACTAGACAAATTCATAACTAGAAATCTAGAATAAAGTGAAGTCTTCAACCTCAATCAATACATGCTAAGTAGAAAACTATAATCATCAATTGACACTATCTCAACTAAGGTTTGCAACACTGTGCATCCTTAAAACAAGATAAAACTATCAATGATAATTACAGGGTATAAGATATATACAAACTTAGGTTTATTTTTTTTTGCTTTGTAATAGATGGAATTTTATTCTGACAGGAAAATGCCTGGCCCGTTCCAGGTGAGATCACAGATGAGGGATCTCATCCCCTTATTTCAAATTACAAAATAATCAGACGTGGTCAACTTGACCCAAATACCTTCCTTCCTACTTGATAAAGCTAAAAATCTACAATTGATCCATCCAATATTCTACAATAAAATGATTCCCACTTCAACCCTGTTGTGTAGACTAAGTTTGTTGAGAGCTGACACCAAGTTTAATTTGAGAATGCATATTATTTTTGATCTCCATTAACTTGAGGATAATCTTTTCCTTTTTTTGGGCACTGGGCTATTCAACCTCTCCCCCCAATTTTTGTTCCTCAGTGACGGGTACAAAATGATGCTGAAGCTGCGATCCTTTACTTTCATCCCTATTTTGATTGTTGCACCACTTCTTCTTCTTTACTATTTGCCAGTCATTTTGTCCAACCCCATTAGTGGAATCTGTTTGTACAAATGCTGGAGCCTGAGAGAGGGAGCATTCAGCCAATGTGGTTTGAGCACCCGCAACCTCTGCACTAGATTCAAGAGGGATCTCACTCAATTGCCTCTCATCCTTTGGAATGCAATCCTGCTTTGGGGATCCATAGTTCTTGGGCGAGCTTGAGATGGAGTAATGCTTTGGGGAGGCATCTTTCCACCAAGATGCCTCCCAATTAGATTGAGGTTTCCCCAAGGAATAATCTGCTACAATATGTCTGACTTTATAACATCTTCTGCATCTGAAATTTAAACCTTCATAGTCTAAAGATTGTGTCTAGCTTTTGTCATTAGCATCCAAATTGATTTCTACTGGCAGAGCTTTGGAGATGTCCATCTCAACCAATATCTGAGCAAAAGTAGTGTGAATGAAATTTTTTGAGTCTGTATCTGTGCATAAAAATTTACCAATAGAATTGCCAATGGCTGCAAAACACATTCAAACTAGTAGTGTAGGGGGAGATTTGGGAGGTGGACCCAAATGGGCATAACTGAAAAGGATTCGGTAGCTAGATAAAAGTTTGGGTGCCAAGATTTTAAGAACAGTGTGCTGTCTCCCCACATCCATGTGCGATTGAGAATATCCTTTTTGTCTTGCTTACTATCAAAGACCACTATAAAGAAACCTTTTGCACTTGGATATATTTCCATATTTTTTTTTCCATTAGAGGGCCCCATGAATTTGAGATCCATTCATGCAAAAAGGGAAGACTAGGCCAAAAATGGTTGAACCTACCAATCAACCCATTCTCAGAAAAAAAATTCTTCATTTTCTTGCATCTCTTTTAATACTATGGTATCAAAATTTACCTTCTAAGGTTTCTCTGAGCTTTGAACCTACCTTTTGCTAATTGATCCTTGGATTGACGATATTGAAGATACCCCAGACAATTCAAGCCTGGATCTCGACCCAGCCAAGGGTGCGCCACATGGAGAAGCCATCAAATCTCGAGTGGAAAAATACTGCTCACATTGAATTGCATCCGCAAAAGTAGGGTCTTTGTTTGTTCTAACTCCCAGGGGGTGCAGCTTGGAGGGAGGTGGGGATGTGCCGATTTCTCCCAGGTCTTTCCCAATTGCTGCTCAGGAATCCACAGAGGCAAAGGATGACTTAACAAACACATTGCTAACCAAGGCAGCTAAGCCTCCTGGCGAGCCATTAAAAACCCTATTCGAGCCTAATGCCGGTGAAGATTTCCCTATGGCATTTTTGTCTTCTTTTAGGGTTTCTCTCCCGGCTTGCATCGAGCCATCCCAACCATCGAGAGAACCTACCACCATAGTCTAAAAGGACATCTTTAAAACTACGTATTGTGGTTTGTTATCTCCAATACCCCATGTAGGCTAAGCCAAGGCATCTGACGGACCAGACTCGCTGGCTGAAGAAGTCTGTAAGCCTTTGCCCGTAGAAACTCCATTCGTAATCTTGGCCTCAAGTGATTTCGGCAGTGATGACATCTTCCTTAAATTTATTATTATTATGATTATTTTATTACAAACTTAGGTTTATTACCTCGGTTGATCAAAATATTTACTCCAACACTTATTATATTACTATACATTAAAGAATAGGGAAGTTATAACAATAAAAATATTCCAACCATTCTATTGGATATAGACAAATACTTAGATTGTAATAAAAGAAAAGATCTAATATCAATATTTAATAATCATCATATATTCAAGTTCAAAATTAAATGATTTATAGTATGAAATAATCATCATATATTCAAGTTCAAAATTAAATGATTGCACTATGATGCAAGAACATACCTAGTATCAATTCAAAATTACTAAAAACAATGTTATTTCCTTCATAATTATGACTTAAACAAGGTTGACTAGATTTCATCTATTTATATATTTACTAATTCATTATATCATCCTAGACTTGTTAAAAGAATGAACCCTTTATAAGCAACCCTACACCACACTAGAAATAATGATTTATGACATAATTATTAAAGATCTAAGAACATATGTGATGTTAATAAAACATATTTCTTCAAGAAGCATTCATTTGCAAAGAACATTCTTTATGAGTACACGCATAAATCATTAACATACAAAAAGATGGTCCAAATTTTCTATAGGATTCAAGATCATTCAAATTAACCAATCATAGTCTTATTTTGCATTCTTTCCTCATTTTAAGGATGACATGATTCATTATCTAATACTCATATCATTACTACAATATTCAAGAAAATATGTCATTGATGAATAAATTTGATTTCGTACCTAATCAAGCTAATAAGTTTGTTACGTCTAATTTGGCTTCAAGCTAATAAGTTTGTTATGTCTAATTTGGCTAAGTAATTATTAGAACCTTTAACAATCATAACTATGATCACTATATTTTGTAATATCTTTACATGAGGAAGTTAATATTAAAAGAAGCTCAGCAATACAATGATCCACACAGTTACGAGAGAAGCATAAGCCTTAATTAAATTTACTTATTAAATTTTCAAATCAACTATTACTCATTTATTAACACTCTTTTGTTCTATCTCAAGGTCTAAAAGTAAACATATTGCCAATAATTGAAAAACTAATTAGCTATCAAATATAAATGCTAGAAAAGTCATCCTTTGCCTTTAAATAATGCTACACTTAATATATAAGAGTGAAAAGAACAATCATATTTGACTAGCTTATAATACTGTAAATTAATGAAAGTAAATCATCTATAGGTTCTAAATAGGTAATGCATGCATGATAAAATTTCATATTATTTCCTATATATGTTGATCTCTAAAAAAAACTATAACGTGCAAGCTAACACCTTTTAAAGCTAATAAAATAGTTAAGAATTTGCCATCTAAAAGCAAATGAGAGGCAGAAGCTTGCAGCATTAAAAGTCTTCAAAAAATTCAAACAACTGAGTTTAAGTCGACGCCTATAACGAGAAGTTTATGTTTGGAAGTTTCTAGGAACAGATCGATGCCTACTAAAGAGCCGTATAACAATGGAAATTTCTAATACCACAATGAAGCCTTAACAATTTAATAATAATCTTAGTGCTTAAAAAGATACAGAAGAAATAAGTTTCAAGCTTATTTGATGATTATCAGATGCCTATAATAATTATGTTTTCAAAGAGATTTTGAAGCTAACGCAATAATTGCAAGATTGCACGAGATAGATTTGTGTTAAGGTGTGAGGCATTACCAAGCACTCTAATGCTCTCTTAAGAAATTTAAAGGAATATGCAGCGTCAAAATCTTTCAATTATGAAGGGTCAACCCTCAGAGCATAACGAAAGGGGAAGTTTGTGCCAGAGATTGAAAATGAAAGAGCTAGGAAAGCCACGCATGCATAAGGATTATTTTATTATATCTAAAAAAATAATCATAACTGAAATATAATTAAATTTCTAATCTCAATGAGTGATCATAAAATAAATAACTCTCTTTCTATTCGAGAAGAAACTTAAAATAGAAATATATTATCATTCAAGATTATGACGGAGAAATTCGATAACCAGATATCTCTAAGAAATGATATGCTACCAGAAAGTAATAGAAACATCGACTCTAAACTGAATAGTTTCTATTCAATAAATACCACAGTTCTAAAAATGATGAGAGTTGTTGTAGATAGAAAGGTGCAGATGAAAAGTGTAGAGGGATCTCATCCCCACACGACAGAGCCGGATACAACCACGTACTATGTGGGATTCGTACCCACTACGTACCATGTCGATAAGTTGAGCTTACGTGGACGAAGGGTTGAGGGCTCAAGGGACTTGAACCGATAACCTGCGCTCTGATACCATGTAGATTTTTGCCGTCACACCAAAAGCACATACTAGTGGTGGAGAGGGATCTCATTGTCGATATAGTCGCTACGCCAACAAAAAGAAGAGTTACAAGCCAATACAGGTTGAAAAAGGAATAAGGTGCATGCCACATCATTGACAAGACACAAGAACCATTTGAAAAAATTCCTCAAGGAGAAGGAATGCAACGATTGCAAGATAAGTACACAGGTTCAATAGTTGAGTTGTTTATATTTCAATCACATGAGTAACCCTTATTGCACTACGGAATTAGTTGATTGCTATGTGTACATGGTCAACCTTATTAATAGTGTTGATTATCTTGAGAGCACCCTAAACTTAATTATTTAGATGCCAAACCCGTAGCGGCCATGTGGATGTGTTAGTTGGGTGTCACAAGCAGATCAGGCAGTGCCTCCTTCAATTAGCCCTCACTTTAGAATGTTGTAAGATTCATATGAGTAGAGGATAACAATGGCATTGATGGTTGTGTGAAAAAATGTAGTGTTATGCACTTTGTGCCTACAACAGTGGTATGGATAAAAGTAAGCCTTAAAACATTTTCACTAACCTTTGATCTAAACGTAACCCTAAATCAAATTGTAGAAACTAATCAGGTGTGATCTACAGGCACCACATCGTATCAACATCCAAGTTGAAACTTACAAAAGGATATTTTATCAATGAACATATTACAAGAGCTATCGTAGACATGCATGGAATCTTAGGCAATGCACATGAACTATTGATGTAAGCCGTCAAATGATGTCAACTCTAAATTATAAAGGTCACTGGATTAGTAGAAAAGACTTGAGAAACTTTCATGCAAATACAATAGGTAAATGAAGACCCAAATCCATGACCTAGCTAGTAATTGAAATAGATGAGTATGTGGTAGATACCCTCGACAACATAGATGGACCAAATACAAACATGAATTATTCACCTAAATGCCTCAAGAGGATTTCACAAACAGTGACTACAAGGTTTTTACAAATGGATTTGCTAAAAGGGCTCCACAAATTTTCATGCAAAATCTATTTTGGAAGAGCAAACCAAACTCCACAAAATAGGAAAAGATCTTCAATGAAAGTTGGGTAAGAAGATGATCAGGATGTCTAATGAAGTTATCCTATCTTAGTTAATCTAATGTATGTATCTAATGATGTTCATACAAAACTTTGAAATTTTCAAGCAAAACAACTTACTCAGATTTTCTCCTAAAAATCCTCCTTTTCTCCTCCTTGCTTTTCCTTTCTTTTTCCTTTGTACTTTTCCTTGAAAACCTTCCTTCTGATCCCCTTCCTTCCAACATTTTTTTGATCTTTTTAAAACCGAACCACATGACTCTTCGTCTGCCAATCTTGTAACTCCTTTTCTTATAAAATAAAAATAGGTCAAAATAATTCTAAAACACAATTTATCTTATGAATAAATAAGTATTCCACCAAAAGTGATTAAACTATGGATTTAATATAAAAATATATATACAAAATAACTAATTTAAACCATTGGACCAACCCATGACAAAACTTTATTACTAAATTCTAATTTTTTAAATATAACTTGTATTATAATGTCATAATTCAAGTCTATTAAATATGTAAGAAAATATTACCACCTTACAGACAGGATCACATACAAGAGAGCTATTGTAAATTCTCCTTTTGTTCTTGTGTATGGAAGAGAGGCTAGATTGCCTATATCTTTGGAGCTTCCTATATTAGAATTGGCTCAACAATTAGAATTGGAAGTAGAAGATGCAAGGTCTATTAGAATGGCTGAATTAATTGAACTAGAAGAGCAAAGACAGCCAGCCATGAGTACATTGGAAGAGCATCAAAGGCAGACCAAAAAGTATTTTGATAAAAAGGCAAAGGTTTAGACCTTCAAAGAGGGCAATCTTGTTCTAAAATGGGATGTTGATAGAGCCAAACCAGGAGGCCACACCAAATTTGATGCACTTTGGAGTGGGCCATATATCATCATCAGCTGCATGCAAGCCAATGCTTTCATTCTTTCAAGGTTGGATGGTGAAGTTCTACTGATCTCAGTCAATGGGATCCATCTCAAACCTTACCATTAAGATTGGTCTGAGATTATGTACATATTGTTTTAGTTTTATTTCTGTTTTAGGCTTCCCTTTTCCAATAAGTGCTTTGCACAGGCTGCATTATCATTAGGAGAATGCAAACCTCTTTCCCTTTTTTGGTGTGTTTTGAAAGGCAGGGTTTCAATTATTTTGACCTATTACAATCACCTTTGACTCTATGCCCAATGAATACTTAAGGCCATTGGTTTCTATTTGTTTAGTAGGCAAACACCCCTGAGAAGTCACCAAAATATTGTCCTATTTTGCTTCCTAGTCAAATAGCCCAAATCAAAAAAATCTCTAAGTGTTTTCCCCTTTAGAGATGCAAGGAAAAACATCCAAAATTGAATAAGTCCCAAAAACCTTGAGTTTTCCTTGTGTTTTCTAGCTTTTCAAAGTTTCAAAGTTCAGAGTTCTACCCTTTGTCCTTCCATCTTAACCGTCTCTAAACTCCACCCTTTCCTTTGTAAAATACTTTAAGTGTTTTTAACTTTTTGGACTTCAGACTTTGGACCTTTCCTCTTTCCTCTTCCCTTTTGTAAGGCGAAAGATGAAAGGCCCAAGGCCCAATCTCCAACGGATGTTATATATACTAAGGTATTTCACCATTATGTGGAACCTTTTGGGTGGACCCCACGAAAGGATGGTAGAACCGCGGAAAGCTGACACATGGCGGTGGCATCATTAGGGGATGAGAAAAGCGGAAGGCCTGAAGGTCGACTTTCGCTGAAAAGTTTGAAAATAAAGATAAGTGTTTCAGACTTTAGGGATCAGATCTTCCTTCTTCTTCCTTCTCACTAAAGGCGAAAGACGGAAGGCCCAAGCTTTGAACTCCACCGAAACTGTTAAAAGATCGGTTAATTCTTTGACTTTCGGGGCTCATACTTTCCTTCTTCCTCTTTCTCTAGGAAAGCGAAAGATGGAAATCCTGAAGCTTGAAGTCCGCTGATATTATAATTCTTTCTTTACAAAGAAGAGCTCGAGGAGCAAGCTTTTCTCCTTTCTCCTTCCTTCCTGGAAGGCAAAACACCAAAGGCTCGAGGCCCGAGCTCCGACCATTTCCATAGTCTTTAGAAACAAAGGCAAAGAGGTAGAATCAAGGGTCCTCCATGATCAATCTTGTTAAATTCTTGCTTCGAAGGCAGGAATCCATTTCAAATGAAAGTCAAACTATCCAAATCTAGCTGTCAAATTGTAATTGAGCATTTATGGTTGTAATAGGTGGTTCAAAGCACAGTTTTTCATCGAGATATTTCTTCAACCACTTCTTTGAGATATCTTACCTACATTTATGCCAAGACAAACAATTTTTTTTATATTCCTTTTGCAAAATATCTCTGACAGACCCATGGGTGCATTCATTGTAGTAGGTAATGGTGCTTCATTGTAAATTCTATATAAGGCATGGAATGTAATGTATTCAGGTTGGTCATTGATTGTAAAAAATCACATCTCTTTTCAATTGTAACCGTGCCTCTTTGAGAATAAGCAATAAGATTTTTACCTTTTCATGAATTCTGCTTGCTCTGTGTAATCTTTTTGTTTGAGTTTCCATTTGTGAATCTTTCTTTCCTTCTGGATCTCAATTAGTTTCTTTTACCTCTACAACTCATTTATGATTTGTGTACATGCTTGTCTGTTGTTTATTGTTATTCTGTGCATATATGGTTGACTTGAGGGTCGAACATTCAAACTTGGTGTATCACCCCCTTTCCACTTTCAGTTTATCCTCTTTCCCCTTTTCCTCAATGGTGCATAGATTAGGTTTAGTCTTAGGAATAGTTGAATCTCCCATTCAACAAAGGAACCAGCCTCTCTCTAGAGATTTGATTTCCTTGTAGGGTCTCACACTTGGAAATTATCTCAATGTTTCACTAGATTTTTGAAGCCCTAAAAGCCTCTAACACAGGGTGCAAATCCATGTGACAACAGTTTCTTTCTCATTTTCATGATGAAGTGGCTGTTGAAATCAGCTATTGTCTCATTGATGGCCTTTTTGATGGCTATGAGCTCATGGATGGTAAATTTGGGATCAATCCTATCCCCATACTGTAATCTGAAAACTTGCATGAACTCCTCCCAAGAATCAATGCTATTATCAGGGAGAGCCTTGTACCATTCTTTTGCACTTTCTTCTAATGATTGCATGAACAACTTCATCATCACATCTTCATCTTCAGTCTCATACTCATCAGTGACATTAATAAAATGCCTTTGGTGTTCCTCACTAGTGACAGTGTTGTTGCATTGAAATCTTGGAATCGTCCCTCTAATCTTAGTTGGAATGGGATTAGGAAAATAAGAAATACCAATGAAATCGAGTTGATTGTACCTTTCATCTCCCAATGACTGCCTCTGTGCAATAAACCTATGTTCTTGTCTTCACTGAGCATGCCCAACATTCTAAACATTGCCATGCTATTGGTTCACTTGATTTAGTGGTGGCTAAATATTAATATTATGAGCAGGGATTTGGTTTACACCCTGTTGTCCCATTTGATGTTGCTATTGTTGTCTCTGGTTATTATGCTGATTATATGGTTGCTGATATTGCTGCTGATGTGCACATTGTTGTTGTGCATTATGGTTTAAGCCTTGTTGGGCTAGTTGAGCTTCTTGCTGCTCAAGTAAATCTTGCACATCCCTTTGTCTCTTTCTGAGGTGATCGAGCAAATCCAACTCATCTTGGATCCTTCTTTCTCTTTCTTCATCATTACTAGACTCCTACTGTTGATTGTCCTCATTCTAGTGATAGTGTCTTGTTGACCTCTAAATGACCCAGTGGGGGAATTGGGATCCCTTATAGTCTGCTACATTTCTTCATTCTCACTAGCATTGCCAAACGTTCACAAATAAGGATCATGAGATCTATCTTTGCTACCTCTACCAATAACATTTTCATTCTTTCTAATGTCATATTCATCTCTGTTAGTTCTTCTATTTGTCCTGAGGATGTTATCACCAGAGTCCTTAGAAGTGTAGTTATATTGGCTTCTGAGGTCGACAAATATATTGTCTTGGTTATTTCTTTTAGGCACCACATTGGGTCTTCTTACCCTATACCTACTTCTTTTGTTTCTAGCATTACTAAAGGATTCCTCACACCCAAGCTAGTCCTAGTTTCTTCCTCTATCCATTTTGAAACTTCTTTCACACTAAAATTAATTCTGGGTTAACAAAACAAAGTCGCCACTCCCTTGATGGGAATAAAACATGAACAAAACTATATTTCAATATCAGTAACCTAAACTAAAATGATTCATTGTTACCAAGGATTTTAAATTTTAACATCCCCGACAACGATGCCGAAATATTGGTTCCTAAAATAGTTGCAACACAAAACTCTAAAACTTTCCTAAATCACCTAGGCCAGGTATTGTCATCATGGTGAAAGAAGTGGTTTATCAACAAGTTTTGGGCAATTTTAGCCTACTACAGGAGTGAGTAAACTCCTCTACTCTTTGATCCCAGCTTAAACTCTGGAGGGATATTCCAAGGGATATTATACCTAAGTAGGTATTAAAATTAAACTAGATAAACAAATAAAAATATTAACAACCAAACCTAGATTGCTCTCTTAGCCCAAATCTATCATTGGACTAAGAAAAGTTGTTGTTGTATGACCCCTATATAGCTGATAAATGTAATCCTACACAATGAGGATGCATAAAGATAACTATTGCTTCTACAGGTAAGATGTATAGTTTTTGTTTTTGAATATGGGTGATCTAAGGCTACTCAGACTGGTGCTTATCCACTGGGCTATAGAGTCTAATGTGAAACAGAGGAAAACAATCACATAGAAGTGCATAACTACCTACTTGATGAATCAAATGCAAATAAATCAATACCAGATTATTGAAAATACTTAACAATCCCACACTATACCATATTCTTCCCTATGCAATATTGAAATGACCATCCACAAAGCTTGGAAATGGATTAAGAATTGTCATATTCATCAAATCAGAGCTTACAATCATACCACTAAATGTGGCAAAAGCAAACTATAACTACGATTATAGTTTACTAGGAAAAACACCTACAACATTGGAGAAAAACAACAATCTGATACAAAGATTTGTGAGTTATATTACATACACTTCATGATTGATTCATGTATAGACAAATCCTGCAAAATATCCTTTCTTAATCTACCTCCTGGAGCTCACAGCCCTACTGAGAAATTGCCAAAATGACCAACCCTTAATACCAAATAAAAACCCTACATATATAGCAATTCAATTCAAATTGATTTGCACCAATTCCTGGTGTAGCACTAAGTCAATGAGTACACACCATGCTGCAATAAACTCCAATCCCTAGATTGTTAGAAGATTAGCACATTGGGGTTGACACCCATGCTCTGTCGCCTCTGCAATCAATCTGACAAAGATTGCTTGCACTTCAATTGTAGTCTGAGCAATAAAGAGGGAAGGTTCTAATCCTTCCCTGCCACCTGCAATATTGACTTCTCTGATCTATCCTTTATGCATTGTATAATTTTACTATGCCAACCATCTGCACAACACTATTCTGCAAGCTCATTAAATTCTACGTACAAATCAGCTTATGTATCCTTGCAATCATGGCATGCATTCAAGGAATTAACCATTTCAAGTATTGACAACATTCCCAGTGTGTCATCCTCATTTTCTATTTTGAGCCACCTGACCACTGACTTCACCTTTTTGTGTTTTCCCATTTTATCGACCAATCATCTTCAGGCTCTGTATTTACCGAATCAACAAATTTCACATTACAGAACTCAACCCTTGTCGATAGTTTCCTTACTTGGTGAACCATCTCCTTTGGTCTCCTTGTTTGGCCTTATCAGCAAACTCACCTTTCACCAACCATATCCTTTTATCAGCAAAGGTTGACCTCTTAGAACTATGCCTTGCAACTTCATTCTTCCTTATTCACCATATCGGCGAATTCCACCTTTTCAAAACTTTGGAAGCTATTTGCCTTTTGTCGGCAAATCTTATGATTTTTGAATTTTACTTGTTTGGCACCTTTTCATGGTTTATCAACAACTTTCACCTTTGCCAAACTTCTCTTTTGCTTTCCTTTTCCCCTATTGGCAAACTTAGCCTTTTTGGAACTGAGCTTCTCCGTCCTTTAATCAGTAAAATATGAATTTTCCAAACTAGGGCATTTTTGCACTTTATCGATAATTCTTTTCTTTTCCTAACTTTGCCTTCTTCTTCATTGTTTCCACCTTATCGGCAAACTTGCCATTTGCCAAACTTTCCATTGCTTTATGTTTTGGCCATTATCGGCAAAATTATACTTTTAGAACCAAGCCCTTGTAGACCCTTTTTGTCTTATCGGCAAAGTTGCCCTTTGCCAAATTTCTGTTTTTCTTCACTGTCAACGAAAAAGCCTATCAACAAACTTATAAAATTCTGAACTGCTTCATTAGTTTAGCTTACTACTGATTCCCCAACAAAGGCACCCTTCCTTAGCTTTATCTTTTCCTCTATCAATATTTGCCTTTGTCGGAAAAAATGAATTTATTCAAACTTTGATTTTCCTTCTTCTTAGACATATTTGCCTTATCGACAAAAGTGAAGAATCACGAACCTAGCCCCTTATTCATTACCTTTTTTCTTTTATCGACGAATCTACATTTTCTCAAACTCCTTCCTTGGGCGCATCTTTCATGCTTTATCAGCAAAAAAGAAGAAACATGAACTTTGGCTTTTCCCTCTTTTGGCTCCATCCTATCACCTTATCGAAAAAATAAGAAAAACCTGAACTTTTGAAAAGTTTAGTTCCCTCCAATTCACTAATAGTTTTTATGCCTTTCCTTTTGTCTTTCTATCGAAAAATTTGCTTTTCTTTGAACCAAGGGCATTGTAGCTACTTCTTCTTTATCGACAAAAATACTGTTTGCCGAACCTGCCACTTAAGCTTCCTATGCCCTTATCTTATCACCTTGTCAACGAAAAGACTATCAGACAAACTCCTTATCAGTGAACCTGCCAAATTCTGAACTTTTCACTAGTTCATCTTTTCGCCGATTCCCCAACCAAACACTTTGCCTTGGTCAATTTTTTTCATTTTGCCTTTATCAGCAAATTTGTCACTTGTCAAACCTCTCTTTTGGGAGTTATACTGTTTCATTCTTACCTTATCGACAATTTTGTTCTTTTTAGAACTTTCCCCCTAGTGCCATGTTTCTTCTTTGTTGGTAAAATCCCTTGTCAAAAAACTTGAAGAAAACCAAACTTTTATAATGGTTCGGGACTTTGCCAATTTCCTGACAAAAGTCCTTCATCACCTTTTCCCATAGTCACTTTACCTTGTTGGCAAACTTGAAATTTGTTGAACCACCATTTTCTACCTTTCCTTCATCTTTACCTTGACCCAGTTCACTTTTTTATCGACGAACTATGCTTATGGCGAACCTAGCCATGTCGCCTCCTTTGTTGTTGGGGAAAGTTCTCATTGACGAACTCCTCATCGAAAAAACCAAAGGTTTGCAAACCAAGAGGTTTGCCGACCAAGACCCCTCATTTACCTTAGTAAATTTCACCCACTCATTGTTTGATGCTTTCATCCTTCATTGGTGAATTTGCCATCAACAAAACCTGCCATCGATAAACTAACAAGTTCGCTAACTGCAACATTCGTCGACAAAGGGCTTCATCCTTTTCCTTTGCCGCATACTCAAAGGCTATTTCTTTTTTGTCCTTTATTGCCTTGTCAGTGAATAGACAAACTTGAGAAACTTCAAACTAGTTTGCTAGTTCAGACTTTCACCGATTTGCCGATAGATGACAATTTCCTTCCCTATCTGCTTACTTAAACCTTTTTTTTTTCTTTTTTCTTTCTTTTTGGCACGATTCCTCTTTAGTTGCTACTGTCACCTTGTTGGCAAACCAACAAGCCCATGAACTACTGAAAGTTAGCAAGTCCAAAAAAATGCCGATTTGCCAACCAAAGGCAGAATATGATGATTTTTTCCAGGGGAAGAAAGGGGAACGACAATGGGACTTATACTTAACCATTTTTTGACCAAGGCAAAAAACATAAAGACCAAACTTTAAAGAAGCATAACTTCTTCATTTAAAGAAATTTTGAGATGGTTCAAAAGGCAAAGTTGCTCAGAATTCAATTCTCTATTCAATGGTGGCCTTGGCTAAGAAATTTGTATAGAAAATTTGGATTTTTGGGGGAAAACATGGCAAAATGGGAATATAATTTTTTTGTAGGTGCCAACAACAAGGTCTGACCTGCAAGTGCCTATAATTTTTGTTATAGACATCCTTTAATTATGTCTTTGTGCCTTCATGCCATTGAATTTAAGTGTTGTCTTGTATATATTCTTGTCGTTGTTATTTTTCCATATCCCCCATTTTGTTTTGCCTTTTTAGTCTACTTCTCGAAGATAGATAGATTCTTGTTGTGCCTACAAGAGACATGTCCCCATCTAGAGCCAATATTGGGATCGAATCTAAATTTCTAAATCTACCTAATTCCTTGCTTATTTTGTGAATTTTGCTTAAATGTTGCCTTTTCAAGTCCCTCATGATCCTTTAATGTGTTAAGAATTGTATAATCTAAAATTATTCTAAGTTTGGAGGGTTTTTCCTTAGTTCAATATGACTTTTTTGGGTTTTCAAGTTTTCAGAGGTTTCAAGGACATTAGAACATGTCCTTGGATCTTTAGGTTCCCTGGTTATCTAAAATTCTGATGTCTAGTGGAGGTATTTAGGTCATTGGTATTCCTTTTATTTTAATTCAGGTTTGTGGGGTCATATTGTAAATCACAGTTAGGGGTTTCCTTTTAATTTGTTGGGGCTTCATGCTAAAATTTTCTAAGTGTTTTAGGCTTTGTTGGGCTAGTTTTACCTTGGTGGAGTTTTGGAGTCCATGAGAACCTTCACCATGGTTCCCAGGTCCTCAGGTTCCCCAGTCCCCTGGAAGTCTGAAACCCAAAAGTTCCAATGTTCCCTAGTCCCCTAGAAGTCTGAAACCTTGCAACTCCATTTCCCTTAGCCTTTTCCTTAGGATGTATGCATCATAAATAACAAGCCATTTCCTTCACATACCACCTTTGTAGGATCTTGACCTTAGACTAACCATTCCTTCCCTTTCCATCCTTTACATCTGACATCCATATCCTTCCCCACGAACTTCTTCCTTCACCTTGCAGACGTTCAAGAGTTTGAAGAAATTTGGAACTTTGGGATAAGTCCCAGGTCCCTATGTCCCTTTAAGTTCTGCCAGTTTGAAGGTTCACCTCCCATCCTAGATCTAATTTCCTTACAAGAGGCTAAACTAAAATATCCTTGTGAAAGCCTGAGATTTTAGGGAATCTTTGCACCTAGGAACTTGTCCCTAGTTCCTAAATTCCTCCGCTTTCCACCTTTCCACAAAAGTAAAGAAAATCAAGGATATTCTTGTGGAAGCCCAAGATTTCAGAGGATCTTTAGACTTATGGACCATGTCCCTATTGTAAGTATGAGAAGTAAGTATTGTCATTGATGTCAACACCTAAGGTCGGCATCTAAGGAAATTATTTGGATGAGTTTGAGCAAGTATCTAAGAAGAATAGTGCAATGTTTTGCTCTGCATATCCTGTAGATTGAATATATTTGTCCGTGTTTTGAAAATTATGTTAAGGGATGTTTGTAGTTGCTATTTTTCAAGTTTGAGCCTTTGGTGTGAAGATTTGAGTGAGTTTTGTTCACCAGAGGAAAAAACTATTTTTCTAAGTATTCAATGGTGATAGGGAAAATGTATTCTACTATGCATCTCTCCGTATTTAAGTTTTATAGTCTGTGGTTCTGAGGTTAAGTTTGGGATGATGTTATGTGCCTTTAGTTGAAATGGTTCATGATTTGGTGCTCCACAAGCGATCTTTCCTTCATGACAGTGGCTGATAGTAATGTTTAAGTGCTCTGATTTGAAGAATCTTCTGGATATAATGTTTGGGGGTTGTGCGAAAGTTCTTGGTGGTTGTAACATGCTTGTGGATGTCTCTAGAACATGTTCCTACTTTTTGATTGGTCTGCAAAGAGTAATTTAGATCGTGGATGAAGCGTGTTCCTAAAGGTCTTAGTGTTAACACCATTTTTGGCTGACTTGGTTGTTTTCACTACTTGCGATTATGCTTTGGAATTTGTGATAGTGTGTTGTTGCATGGGAGATTGCATTTGAGTCCTAGCTAAGGTGTGGTGTGGTCTACATTCATTCTTTTCCTTCACAAATCTATTTAGGTCCATACCTATTCTAATGTATGTATGTATGCCAACCTTGGAGATTGTTCCAATGGTTGATAATTGTAATGCTGACCTTGATGTACATTCCAAGGTTGATGAATTGTATAAATACATGTAATGAAGTCATAAATAAGGTATGATGTTGCGATGATGTGAAGATAATGGTGTTTGTGTGAAGAAGACATAAAAGAAGAAGAATCAGTGTGCTTTAATGGAACCGAACCTTGGCATGGTGTAGATGCTACTATCTCAGTTTACCAACTTCTAGTAGTGAGCCCCTTTTGGTAGTGAGCCTCTTCTCTTGGTAGTGAGCCCCTTCTTTTTGTAGTGAGCATTTTTGGCAATGAGCCCTAAGGCAGTGAGCATCCGATAGTAAGCCTTGTTGTAAATTTTGATATATCATTTATACTGTGAGTTAATCCTCGCCGTGGTTTTTCCCTCATTGGGTTTTCCACGTAAAAAATCTGGTGTCTCATGTGTTGGATGTGTGAATATGCTTAAATTTCTGATTTCATGCTTTCATGGTTAAATCATAATAACAGTGATTAAGTGGTTGATGTGTTGATGCTTTAAAGAAGTTAAGTTTTGGTTACAATTGATTCACCCCCCCTCTTAGTTGTCTTGTGCATTTCAACAATTGGTATTAGAGCGAGGGTTCCTTGGAAGAAATCTTAACATCTTGAGGTAGAACCAGGATGGCACATAAGAAGGAGTCTCCGCAGTCTGATAGAATGGACTATGCTCTCTGGAAGTTATGGATGAAAAGTCATCTCATTTTGCTTGGTTATAGTGTTTGGAAGGTGGCAGATACAAAGTATACTATTCCTCCAAATGGTCCATCATTTGAAGATGAAGTCAAATAGTATGAGTTAAATGGAAAGGCTAAAGATGCTCTATTAAATGCTTTATCTAACAATGAGTTAGTGAAAGTTATGTATCTGGAGACTGCTCATGAGATCTAGGTTAAGTTGAAAAAATTATATGAAGGAGATGATTGTGTAAAGAGTTCCAAATTACAAAACGTGAAGGCGAGGTATGAAGCTTTGAAGATGAGTGATGATGAGAACATAACAATCTAAATGCAAAAGGTTGATGAAATTGTCAATGGAATCAAAGGTCTTGGATGAACTATTGATGAGAATGAGGTTGTACTGAAGATTCTTACATCATTGTCTAAATCCTACAGTCATAAGGTGTCTACAATTGAAGAACTTAAGAGTGTGAACAAGATTACAAAGGATCAGTTGCTTGGAAGGTTTATTGTTTTTGACATGAGAGAGTTCGATGATGCTCTACCGAAGACTGAGACTATTTTCAAAGCCATCACTTCAGAGAAGACTTCAAGATCTAAGAATTATGTTGTGGAACCGGATGATGACCTTGATGAGATTGAAGCCAACTTTGTGGATAGAATGCAAAGAGGTACTGATAAGTTCAAAGGTAAATTACCATTCAAATACTTTACTTGTGGTAAGATTGGTCACTATGCCTCCAGGTGTCCAGAGAGAATTGTGAAAGGAAAGAAGAAATTTGAAAGCAAACCTAGGATAATAAAGAAATGCTACTATGTTAGAGATGACGATGATGATGGTGTAACAGATGATGAGTTTGGTGATACTAATGCATATGAATGATTGTTTATTGCTATCAAGGAAGATCCCATGTCTACTAATCCTACTAGCTATGTGAAGGAAGAAAAACTAGTGGAAGAGAGTGCTTTGTCTATCTGCCAGGTTGAGAAAGATAAGAATGAATGGATTATTGACAGTGGATGTTCACATCACATGACTGGTGATAAAAGTAAGTTTGTAAGTTTGGAAAAGTATGATGGAGGACTAGTTAGGTTTGGAGATGATGCAGTTGGTAAGATTTGTGGAAGAGGATCTATTTCTTTTGATGGAAAGGATAATACAAATGATGTTCTCTATGTGAAGGGTTTAAAGCATAATCTTTTGAGTGTTGGTCAGATGTGTGACAAAGGGTATGATATGAGATTCAAGGATAATGGATGCAAGATCATGGAAAGATGCGAAATAGTGATTGCTACTGGTAAGAAGACTAGAGGTAATGTTTATCATTTGAGAGGAAATAATGATTGTTGTTTGTTGGCTCAAACAAATGAGAGTTGGTTGTGGCATAGAAGGATGTGTCATATCAATTTGACAACTTGGTGCAGATAAGTTTAGTACAAGCTATGAGAGATTTGCGTAAGCTTGTGAAGCTTGCTAATACTATTAGTAAGGAATACCAATTAGGGAAACATACAAGAACAAGTTTCAAGAGTAAAGAACAATTTTTTGCTGGATTGCTTGAGCTAGTGCATACAGATTTGTGTGGTCCTACAAGAACAAGAAGTCTGCAAGGAGACAGGTACTTTATGTTGCTTATTGATGATTATTCTAGAATGACTTGGGTCATTTTTCTAAAGAATAAATCACAAGCCCTAGACAAGTTCAAAGCTTTCAAGGCAATGGTTGAAAATGAGATAGAGTTGAGGATCAAATGCTTAAGGTCTGATAGAGGAGGTGAGTTTATATCAAATGAATTCAATATTTTCTGTGAAGAACATGGGATAAAAAGACAGTTGTCTACTCCTAGAACTCCCTAGTATAATGGAGTTGTTGAAAGAAAGAACATGATAGTTCAAGAGGATGCTAGGTCAATGATGAAGGAGGCCAACCTACCAGAAGTGTATTGGAGAGAAGGTATACATACTGTTGTCTACATTCAAAACAAAGTTCAAGTCAAAGGTAATAGTACTAAAACTCCTTATGAATTATGGTATGGAAGAATTCCTATAGCAAAATATTTTAAAGTTTTTAGAAGCAAATGCTATATCAAAAAAGAAGAAGAGTTAGGCAAGTTTGATGCTAGATGTGATGAAGGAATTTTCCTTGGATACTCTACTACGAGTAAGGCCTATCGGTGCTACAATAAGAGATTGAGAAAGATCATTGAGAGTGCTAATGTGAAAGTTGATGAAGATAGGGAAAGAATATCATATCTGAGTGGCTATGGATCAGATGAACCTGCTGCTACAGTAAATGAAGAAAAAAATGAACAAGAAGAGAGTCAAGTTGAAGAAAAGGCTCCAGAAAGTGCTGTTAAGACTCCCAAGTATGTAAGGATTATTCAGACAAAAGTAAAGGGGTATTGACAATAAAAAGAGCTGCAGAAGAACAGGTGAACTACTGTTTACTTTCAAATATTGAACCTAAAACTGTAAGTGAAGCCTGGCAAAGATGAGAATTGGGTAGAGGCTATGAAAGGAAGGCTGATGTATATAGAGAAAAATCAAACTTGGGAATTGGTTCCTAGACCTGTTGCTAAAAATGTGATTGGAACTAAATGGGTTTTCAGAAACAAGATGAATGAAAATGGAGGAGTAGTAAGAAACAAAGCAAGACTGGTATGCAAAGGATATCTTAGGTTGAAGGCATAGATTTTGAGGAGACTTATGCTCCTGTGGAAAGGATTGAAGTAATAAGAATGTTCTTGGAATTTGCAATACATAAAGATTTCAAAGTGTACTAGATGGATGTGAAATCTACATTCTTGAATAGAGACTGGAAGAAGTTTACATTGAACAACCAGAAGGATTTCAGTTATCAGACCAAGGTGACATGGTGTGCAAATTGAAGAAAGCTTTGTATGGACTAAAGCAAGCTCCTAGAGCTAGGTATGCAATGTTGGACAAGTATTTGTTGCAATTAGGGTTCAATAAAGGTACTGTAGACAATAATCTCTATTTCAAAATCAATGATGATCAAATTTTGATTGTTGTAATCTTTGTTGATGATATTATCTTTGGAGGTAATGAAGGTATGTGTAAGGGATTTGCAAAGGAAATGCAAAAGGAGTTTGAGATGTCTATGTTTGGTGAAATAAATTTCTTTCTAGGACTATAGATTACTCAATCATAAAAAGGAATTTTCATTTCTTAGTCTAAGTATGTGAAAGAGTTGTTGAAGAAGTTTGGAATGGAGGAATCTAAGCTAATATGTACTCCTATGGTAATTGGTTGCAAGCTGATCAAGAATGATGAATCACCTAAGACTGATCAGAAAAAGTATAGGTTTATGATTGGAGGACTACTTTATATAACCTATACCAGACCAGATGTAATGCATGCAGTTTGTCTTGTGGCAAGATTTCAAGAAGATCCTAGAGAGTCACATGTGATGGCAGTTAAGAGGATAATGAGATATTTAAAAGGCACTTCAAACTATGGATTGTGGTATCCTAAAAATACTGACTTCACTCTTAGTGCTTATACAGATGCAGATTGGGTTGGAGATGTTGATGATAGAAAAAGTACAAGTGGAGGTGCTTTCTTCTTGGGTAACAGATTGGTTTCATGGTTGAGCAAGAAGCAAGATTCAATTTCTTTGTCTATTGTAGAAGAAAAATATATTACTGTAGCATGTTGTTGTACTCAAGTGCTATGGATGAAGCAAACATTGAAGGATATAAGAGTTGTGTATGGAGAACCAATTTCAATCTTTTGTGATAATACAAGTGCTATAAACATTTCAAAGAATCTAGTGATGCACTCAAGAACAAAGTGTATATCAATAGGGTATCACTTTTTGAGAGACAAGATAACAGAGAATGAATTAAAGATGGAATATGTGTCTACAAAGGATCAGATTACAGATATTTTCACAAAGCCTCTATCTAAGGATACTTTTGAGTATCTCAGAGAGAATTTAGGGGTCATTACCCCTCCTACTCTAAATTAAGATGCATAGGAAACTGTGCATCAGTCCAGTTGTGCCCAAAGTCTCATTCTTTGATCTAGTTTGATGTTTTGAAGGCTACCTCTCAGGGGGAGTAGGTAGATGTTGCTGATATGAGTTCCTAATCAAGAGCAGTAAGTGTTGCAGTGTTTCTGACAGGGGGAGTAGTGTAGTATTAGTGAGATTCAAATTGAGCCTTGATAACTAAAGAGAGAGAAAAGGTCTAGCACCCTTTGCCATTGATGTCAAAGGGGGAGAGAAGTTCATGTGCAAAACTTAAGGAGAGAGATTCTGAGAAAGTTGCAGCCAGAGAAAGCATAAAGTAAGGGGGAGCAAAGAAGCAAAGAAAGCTTGATGGTTTTTCACATCATGTGTTGCCATCAATGATAAAGGGGGCAATTGTTGCAAGTATGAGTAGTAAGTGTTGTCATTGATGTCAACACCTAAGGTCAGCATCTAAGGAAATTATTTGGACGAGTTTGAACAAGTATCTAAGAAGAACAGTGTAGTGTTTTGCTCCACATATTCTGTAGATTGAATATCTTTGTCTGCAGATTGAAAGTTATGTTAAGGGATGTCTGTAGTTGCTATGTTTCAAGTTTGAGCCCTAGGTGTGAAGATTTGAGTGAGTTCTATTCACCAGAGTAAAAACTATTTTCCTAAGTATTCAATGGTGACAGGGAGAATGTATTATGCTCCGCATCTCTCCGCATTTAAGTTTTATAGTCTATGGTTCTAAGATTAAGTTTGGGATGATGTTATGTGCCTTTAGTTGAAATGGATCATGATTTGGTGCTCCACAAGCAGTCTTTCCTTCATGACAGTGGCTGATAGTAATGTTTAAGTGCTCTGGTTTGAAGAATCTTTTGGATAGAATGTTTGGGGGTTGTGTGGAAGTTCTTGGTGATTGTAACGTGCTTGTGGATGTCTCTAGATCATGTTCTTTCTTTTTGATTGGTTCGCAAAGAGTAATTCAGATTGTGGATGAAGCGTGTTCCTAAAGGTCTTAGTGTTAACACCAGTTTTGGCCGACTTGGTTGTTTTCACTACTTGCTATTATCCTTTGGAATTTGTGATAATGTGTTGTTGTGTGGGAGATTGCATTTGAGTCCCAGCTAAGGCATGGTGTGGTCCGGATTCATTCTTTTCCTTCACAAATTTGTTTAGGTCTAGACCTATTCTGATGTATGTATGTATGCTGACCTTGGAGATTGTTCCAATGGTTGATAATTGTAATGCCAATCTTGATGTACATTCCAAGGTTGATGAATTGTATAAACACATGTAATGAAGTCATAAATAAGGTATGATGTTGCGATGATGAGAAGATAATAATGTTTGTGTGAAGAAGACAAAAAAGAAGAAGAATTAATGCACTTCAATAGAACTGAACCTTGACATGATGTATAAGCTACTATCTCAGTTCACTAACTTCTAGCAGTGAGCCTCTTCTCTTGGCAGTGAGCCCCTTCTTTTTGTAGTGAGCCTCCGACAGTGAGTCTTGTTGTAAATTTTGACATATCATTTATACTGTGAGTTAATCCTCACCGTGGTTTTTCCCTCATTGGGTTTTCCATGTAAAAAATTTAGTGTCTCATGTGTTAGATGTGTGAATGTGCTTAAGTTTTTGATTTCATGCTTTCATGGTTAAATCATAATAATAGTGATTAAGTGGTTGATGTGTTGATGCTTTAAAGAAGTTAAGTTTTGGTTACAACTTATTCACCCCCTCCTCTCAGTTGTCTTGTGCATTTCAATAGTCCCATGTCCCTATGTCCCTCCAAACCCTGCCAACCTGCAAATGCACAATATACTCAAAATCTCACAAATTTGATGATTTCTTTTGTAGTTTGTTGGTCCCTTTTGGCACCTCTACTTCTCCATTGAATTCTTGCAAAATTTGGTAACTTTTTAGAAAGCTTCAGATCTCACCAACAACTTCGTGGGTTGTTATTAATGGTCAATTTAACTTGTGCAACTACTCATTTTGGGTATGAAACTCAGCCTTTCTTCTTCCATTTCACCTAGCACATGTTTTGAGGTGGATTTCTTCTTGTTTGCATTCAATGTAGTGGTTGAGTTTGAACTTCCAGTTGTGCGATGAATTCTTGTGAGCGGATTAGGGAACAAGTTTTAAATATTACAAAAGTGGCATTTGTTTCTCATTACAATGGTTGGTCTTTAGTTTCCAGACACCTAAAAGTGTCAAGTTTCTTCTAGGGTTTTAACTCTTATTCATCCAGTTTGTCTAGAAAGTGAAGTATTTGTGATTTATGGTAAGATCATAATCATGCAAATTATATTTGTAATTGACTATCTCCACATGATCGTATGTAGATCCTTAGGGAGACTCCAAACTCTGTTAGGGTTTCCTCTTCGCACATTTGATGGTATGATTGTAACACATATTTGATGAATGTGACATCATTTTAATTCATGTTACATTCCATGTAATGGTCATTTCTATGTTTCATTAGGATGTCTACATTATGGTGATGGATTATTAAGTATGTTCTGATTGTTGATATCATATCTTGATGAATGCTTATGCTTAGATAAACTCTTGTTATGCTTTTACCTCATCATCTTTCTTGTAAACCATGACTCTATTACCCATTGGATAGGCACCGGTCCTGGAAGTTGTGATCAATCATATTCCTTGAAGCAAACAATATCTTTAACCTGTAGTTTAGGATCATGTGATGGTTTATATGTAGTTCATGATTCAATATTATAACTAGGGTAATATCTTTATCAAACTATTTCAAGTGCTCATCCTAGTGAATTATCTATATATACCTTCATCTTGCATTTCTTGCAATGATACTTTTATCAGCTTAATAAGATGTTTTAAGTGTAGTTGGTTAGTCTATGACTTAGTGACAACTTTAGGGCTCAAGCGTGCTCTAGATACAATTGCAAAGTTTCATCCTGTTCAATCTTTTGTTATTTTAAATCCTATTTAGGAAAACCTCTAGGAACACCCTCTTGAGTTTAGCTGAGCTCAGAGTGTAGGAGAGATTATCCACTCTCATTAATTAGCCTTTAACCATCTTCAATATGTTGATGAGCCCCTATTTTACCTTCTTAATGACACCCCTAGCCTTTAAGGTGAGAATATACTCTAGGACTGTGGAGCCACGGTTTCAAGACCAAACATGTAACACATGGTTGGGTGGTGCTATACCACCATTGGGGATTTAGAGATATTTGATATTCTTGGATTATGTTTTGAGATCTTGTCCATCTCAATGGTATTGTGAGTATGCAATATTATTGTATTTACTTTAGTTGCAATTCAATTTTATTTTACATTTGTTTGGTTTTAAAAGTGAGAATTACTTATCTTTCATCATCTTGGGATCTATGTACATATGGTGGTTTTCATGTGGCCAAGTTAGAGCCCACATCACCATGAATGTACTCCCAAGACCATTTGTAAATAGCTCAAAAATCAAGGAAATTACACCTCGTAGAGTGAAGAGAAACCATGTTGTTTTCCCTACCTTAGTCTTTTTTGTGCTCTTCTTTTGTAAATCAGAAATATAGTCTAAACTATACTACAAAATGAGGTTGCTAGTCTGAGTT
The DNA here is from genome assembly GCA_027924645.1 of Cunninghamia lanceolata. NCBI lineage: Eukaryota > Viridiplantae > Streptophyta > Pinopsida > Cupressales > Cupressaceae > Cunninghamia > Cunninghamia lanceolata. The sequence continues at coordinate 14,194,156 of BSBN01000219.1, read as the reverse complement.
GTATTTTGTAGTCAGTCCTCAAACCTTGAAGTGCAACAGGGATAGAGTTCAAAAATCTGATGCATAGTGCATAGTGTATGTTGAGAAAAAGCAAGTGTGAACAAGGTAAAATTGCAGCTATGTTGCTTTTAAATGTTTTCAAATCTGAAAATTAATCATATGTAGTGTTGCAAATCTGAAAATTTCTTTCAAGATTATCCAATTTAGATGTATTAGTGTTTAGCCAATTTAGAATAAGGTATGAAGAATTCAATCAACGAATTTGACACAAAATTTATGTGGAGAAACCCTTGTAGGAAAAAATCCACACCTAAAGAGATATTATGCTTGTATTAAATCCTATAATCAAGTTTACATTTAATATTGAATCCTCTCTGAATTCCAGTAGCACTTTGTTACCCCTTCAACTTTAAAAACCTGTCATTAATTTCTACCAATTCAAGGCACCATTATATAGAAGCCATGGATCTCAAAATATAATCAATTGTATCCAATAACATGAGAAGAGTCCTCATGCAAAAATTGAGTGCCCACTATAGTGAACTCCAAAGCTGCATAGTAGAAATCACTTGCTAACTGCAAGTCTCAAACATGGGCACCCAAGAAGTCCCAAACAAACTTAGTCAACTGAAGTGTTATGTGACAACAACGAGGTACAACTAAAAGTGTCAACATGGGCACCCAAGAAGTCAAACTCAAACTTAGTCAACTGAAGTGTTATGTGACAACAACAAAGATGGACTAAATGTCTCTTCATGAGCACCTAGTAACTCCCAATTAACTCTGTCAACTGAAGTACTCCAACTCACACCACTGTCATGCAAATAATATGTATTACTTGGTGTCCCCAATATGAATCTATAACAAGTTGTTTATATCATGCAAGAGTCATGCAACAACCTGTAGCATCATGCAAGATTCATGCAGAGCTAAACTTGAGTTAGAGTGTCATGCAAGACACATGCAACACCATATGAGTACATGCAATTGACATGCAAGTACATGCAAATGAAATGCAACAACATGCAAGCACATGTAAATCACATGAAACAACATGCAAGTACATGAAAGTGACATGAAAGAACATGCAATTCCATGCAAGTAACATGCAACAACATGCAAGTCCATGCAAGCTCATACAAGTGACATGCAACAACATGAAGTCCATGAAAGCTCATATAAGTGACATGAAACAACATGCAAGTCCATGAAAGCTCATATAAGTGACATGCAACAACATGCAAGTCCATGTAAGTAACATGCAACAACATGTAAGTCCATACAAGCTCATGCAAGCAACATGCATGTATCATGCATCTCTAATTCTAATGTTAATTCCCACATAAGTCTCATGCAAAGTATATATAACATTATCCACTCATGCAAACAAAAAAGCTAAAGTTCTGCAAGTCCACATTGGATTCTCCTCCAAAGTGGGTGCCCTTGATGGGTCCCACCTCCTAGGAGGTATCTCCAAGTCAACATGGACTCCAATAAGTCAACTCCAAGTCTTCATGGGCTCCACTTCCAAAGCGGGCACCCATATTTGGTCTCACCACATAGAATGTAAACTACATGTCCAAGTGAAATAATTAATAAATGATTTATCTCCCAATTGTCTGTGTCCAAGAACACTTTCCAAGAAATTTGAAGACACATGAAAATGGTTAGGATTGCAAAGTTAATGACAACTTATCCCAACATTCTCCCACTAGACATTAAACATTGAAATTACATTTATGAGGTAATAAAATTATTTAACAAGGAAAAACATCCCTTAGCCAACCATATACCATTGATTCTTCAACATGCTTTTGTGCTCCAACAACATACCTGCAAAATCAACCATGATAACCACCATCGCAAATGAGAACTCCTCACATCATGTCACCCATGCTAAAATAAATAACATGTCAAGGTGAAACATATCAACTGTCACTGAAACCTACACCAATCTCTACATGAACACAAGCATCAAATCCAAATGATAACTTTTGTCACATAGATTTGCACCCAGTGTTGAAGGCTTTTAGGGCTCCAACAATCTAGTGAAACATTGAGACGACCTCCATGTGTGGGACCTTACAAGGAGGTCAAATCTCCAGAGAGAGGTTGGTTCCTTTGCTGAATGAGTGATTCAGCTAACCTAAGACTAAACCTAATCTATCCACCGGTTATGAAAAGAGAAAGAGGGAGTAAAACTAAAATTAAAAAGAGGTGATACACCAGGTTTGAATATAAGAGCCCTCACAGAATGGGAAGATGCACAAAATAACCAGATACAACTAATAAACATGCATAGATCAAATTGATTTTAATAGAGCCAAAGAGCAAGAAATGATTAGAAAGGAATTAAGCATTCACAAACACATCATTCTTAGTTCACATAGGGTTAAAACTAGCATGAAGAGGTAAAATAACTAGCATATATTTAATTAGAAGGCACGGTTACAGTAGAGGAGTGCTCTGTTTGGAATACAAAACCATGAAGACTAACTATTTTCCAATCCTTTTTACATCTTACATTCATGCATATATAGCATCTGATTCCAAATGACCTAATTAGGTTACAATAATTTACCCCATTGGCTTTATTATAAAATATCTCTATCTAAAGGGATGTCTATCTGCAAGAATTAACTGTAGAAAATATTTGGAGACTTGGGCAGATGAAAGATATTTCCTTCAATGTGAATAGTTGATTTCTCACCTGCAACCATAAATGCTACAAATATCTGATAAGGGGCATCTCAGAAGATTAGAGCTATTTTGATGGCAAACGAGACAAAATCCCTGAGATAAGCTTTTACAACACTTTAATCTTCAAACCCTTTGATCTTGTGCCCCATCAGCTCTGAAAACCTTTGAAATTTTGATCTCTATATTCCCTTGTAGAGCCCAACAACTGAGATGAATGCCCTTAGCGCCATGGGAAAATTTGAAAATCTTGAATTTGAATTGGGACCGTAGGATGAAGGAACGGTTCAAAGATTGACAGCCTCGCAAGCTCTGCAGCATACACTTTACCTTTTACTTGTGCCAATGCCTTAAGATACTTGGCAAGATCTCGCAGGCACATAGAGAATCTACCTGACAGGCAAGATTCTACTGTGACACTATGCCATAATTAGATTATCAACCTTTTTCCTTTTATACCAGTAGCCCCACATGGGCACCACACGTCATAATCTCATGGGCGCGCAAAGAATATTCCTAATAGATAAGATTCTTCCACAACACCATGTTGTTGTTGATTTTAAATGGCCCCATCACTACTTTTCTTTCTTCGATACCTAGCGCCACATGAATGGGCGAGTTGATTCCTTTTACCAGTCGTCGGTAGATAAGGGCCCACCTGGAAGATCCTGCAGAGAAGGTACGAGCCCACCACGTGTCAACATCTTGTGGCCACACATTGGATTTATGACATTAGCAAGATTCATCTGCGACGTTGCACTACTATCTGATGGAGTCAACAATTCAACGCCCCGGCCCACCTCTTTATCCCTTAACACTTGTCACTATCTCCTTTGCCTGACGAAAACATTGATCCTATGGCCACACACCCCCGATATACTTTATAGCTGTCTTCATTCCAGAGACACGCTGAAGGAAATGGGCCATCTTCATTTGGCTCCATAGAAATGTGCTAAGCCCTCCATGTGTCCTTATGCAAGCCTTTATTCTCCCTTTGAGATATGTCCATGTGTCATGATCTCTCAACTGCGCGATGAATCTTCTCTTATGTCAAGATTCCTCTATGCCTCTACACTACCATTAGATCCTCCATTTCCTGTAGTTGACTTTTCTATCTGACACTTGGTAATTCCTCTTTCATTGATTTGAAGTCCTTGATCTTATGGATGTAAGCCCAAGCGTGCTTGCCAGCTGTAACATGTAGAACAAATGTAACCATCTATATAACATGTAGATTTCTAAGACTCAAACACTAGGATCAATGCTAGACCTGATTTTCCAAACAAATCCACATAAGAGTAACCATAGACCATAAGAAACCAACAAGCATCCTTGCAAATCCGTAATTGTTTCCATCCAGAAAGAGTCTCAACACAATTTTTCCATAGATCTACAAACCACATATTTTGGTTAACATGTAAAACCTACAAAACCATCTCTCTGTAAATCTGAAACCACTTAAACCTCCAGGCATTCACACCAATGAACACCATCAAATATGTCATCTGAAATAATGGAATACCACATATCGACAAACCCACAGTCTTTTGAAATAGGAAAACTATAAAACCTACATATTCAAAATAACATGAATATGAAAAAGGAGAAACCAGGTTGTTCAGGAGTGTCCATATAATAGAAATTCCAAGTCCACAACCCACATACAATCAGTGGCAAATCATCTAGTGCTTTCATGTAACTAGGGACTGAAACCATGAACCCAACATAAGTACTCCATCATATAGTCCAAATAGTAAGTGTTTTTCCAAGTGATCAAGGTACCAAAAACAACCATTCAACATAAACACCCTTTCACTACAAATGACCACAAGGTAAATAAATAAAACCACCAAACAAGAGAATACACATATTGTCAAAATGGAGCTCCGAGTCACTACCACAGGACCAACTCCATAAAGATCCATAACCTTAAGCCTCAAGTGCTCAACATAGATTCTATTGACAATATCCATATGAGAGTTACCTACCATGACTTCCAATCTCAAAAATATGCAAAATAATGTTAATGTTTTTCATATTTTGCCCAACCCAAAATATTCCAAAAATCCCCTCCTTCTATTAGAAAAATACGATTAGAGAAAGCCCAAATAGAAGGAGGTTTTCCTTGTGAAAATCCCTAAACATTCTTAGGGAAAATCCTTGCAAAAAGCCCAGAAAAAACCCAAAAATTTTTAAGTCCCTACCTTTGTTTTTGCTCTTAGTCAGCAAAAGTTTGAGTTTGCGAACTTGCTAGTTTTTCGACCGGTCGGTTCGTAGACTAAGGGAGGAAGGCCCAAAAATGAATAAGGAAGCAAGTCTTTTGTTTTCTCTTTTATCGGCAATTTTAGGTTTTGTGAACTCTCCAAATGTTCGCATTTTCTTTAGTTCGTTGAATGGGCAAATCGCCAACAAAAGGCTAGGTGAGGAGACTCTTAAGAAAATGGCTAAGGCAAAGGGAAGAAATGTTGCCTTTATTAGAAAAAATGTAGTTTGGTAAACCTTCAGTTTGGTAGTTCGGTAGTTCATTGGTTCACCGATTTGTTAGTTTGCCGACAAGGGTGAAATTGACTAAGGCGAGGAAGTGATAAAACAAAGGTGAAGGAAGGCAAATGTTTGTCTTTATTGGAAAAATATTGGTTCGATGAACCTTTGGTTCACTGACTACAGAAAAATGAAGACAAAAGAGGTGCTAAAGGCTTGGTTCATGAAATACGGAATTTGACAATAAGGCGAAAATGAACCAAATGGAAAAGTTCACAAAATGATAAGTTTACCGATAAGGCAAAGAACAAAAAAAGCTTGGTTTTGAAAAGTAAAAGTTTGCCAATAAGGCAAAATGAAAGAAAAGGGTCAAAGAATGGTTTGCCAAGATCAGGATTTGCCTATTGAAGAAAAAGTAAAAGGGAAGCCAACCAAGTTAGAAAGGATGAGATTTCGCCGATAGAGAGCCAGAAGTTTAGGAAATGAAGAGATCACCAACTGAAGCAAAGAGCGGGCCAAGTTATGAAAACAAGGATTTTGCCGATAAGGCGAAAGGAGAAATAGTTCTAAAAGATGGGATTTTGCCGATAGGCAAAATAAAAGGACATAAAAGAGGAAAATCAATGAAAATAGATGATACTTTAGAATATCTAAGAAATTTAGATATTTTAAAGTGTTGTAAAAGCTTTAAGAGTTGATTTCAAGACTCTAGAAAGTTGTACCATGCAAGTTGTTCAAACAATGAAATTCTTCAATACATGGGTACATCTAGAGGACAAAGAATATATATTAGATGTTGCAGATGTCAAGAATTGAATTTGGACAAGTAATCTTCTTCTGTCAGTTTGCAAATTTTTCAGAGTATGGGTATGCTTCTAAAGTGGAACCTTTTTGAGGTTGCAGTAGGCCCGATTTTAATGCAGCATGGGCATAACTTGTTGACTAATTTTCAACACCCAGCGCTGCCACAGTGGATTGTAAAAGTTATATATGCATATGAAGAAGATGTATTTTGGGGTTGGTTAGCTGCGATGGGTCACTTCCAAAGGTAGAAATTTTGTTGCAGGTTCAAGCCTTGTGGTTTTCTCTAGAACTGGGCGGATTTGCTAGATTGTGCTCTTTTGTTGAGCCTCTCATGTCTTTGCACCAATTCAACAATGAAGGAGAGTCTATCATTTTGTGTCTATTGAAAGGAAGCTAGGTGTGCAGAAATCATTTCCTACACTAATCTAATGAGGGGAGAGCTATACACATTCAATTTAATCCTTATCACTACAGCAACATACAACATCTAACAGAGTTATTACAACAATACACAAGAAGCAAAAAGAAGACAAAAGAAGAGAGACAAAGATATACGGTGGGGAAAACCCTTATCAGGTGAAAAATCCCACACTTAGAAACCTGCACAATGTATTAACAAATCTGAAAGTTATTTACAATACACTTGCAATGCAAGCTTCAATGGTCTTTGGCACTCGTGTCTGGAGTTAATTCGACAACATAACAATACCTGTAAACCTGTGATGCAAACTCCATCTCCAAGCACTTGTTTATATAGAAAATACAAGGCAATATTGGACCTATCTTGGGATGGGCATCCAACATGGCTTCATGGACCAAAACCCACCCCTAAGGACACTTGGTCAACATTGTAGAATGTGCCTAACACTTGTCCACAACTCCCATCCCAAAGATCTCTCCTATTTCCAAAATGGGCTATGATAGATGCTCTTACGACACTTACGACCGTCATAGAATATGTCATAGCGGTTACAACTTACAATTGTAAGAGAATCTATCATAGCGGTTACAACTTACAACTATAAGATAATCTATCATACACATGCTATAAATAGCATATTCTCTTACAACATGTCATAGTCCACCTTGGGGCACCCAAATATGCCTTATTCAAAGATGCTTCATGACACATGTCCTTACTTGTCTTACAAACTTCTATTTCTAACTCTTACATGTCATAGATTCTATCATAGGAATCCGTCATAACCATTTTGGTTAATATTCCCTTACACAACATGGTAGATGCCGACATATGGAAAAATGCTCCCACCACAAAGTGGGACACCTATCTCCTCATGTGAGGACAAAGTTACAAGTTGTCATATTCCAGGTAGGATCGACACATCACCGTGCCACATCCCACAATATGACAATATGGAATTTACAAATATTTACAACATAGGCAATTAATTAATAAATACAAACATAATAAATGTAAGGAATTACCAAGTTGAGACACCTTAATTCCCAACATCTATTTCATGCCTGTAATAATTTCTTCTTCTTTTGTAATGGCTATTTAGCCTCTATGATCAATATAAACTGAAGTTGCCTATCTCATTTTTATTTGATAGATGCAAACTGTGTATTATGGATAAAACAATCCCTTTCATGCTTTCATCTCTCTTCCTTAACCTCTGTTTGAATCCCCATGAGTCTATGTGATTTACCTTCAGCTTTTGAGATCATTACTATGTTATGTTAGTTGCATTCAAACACCCTAAATCTTGGTGCATCACCATTTCCTTTTCTGCATTCTCTCTCTCCCTTTTCCTTGGTGATCATTAGAATAAGTTTAGTTGAATTCTTTGAGCCTTAAGCTCAAAAAGAGGAACCGACCTTCTCTGGAGGTTTGATCTCATCAACAAGGTCCCACACCTTGAGATCAGTCCCATTGTGTCATTGGAGTGCTTGAACAAGCTTCAAGTAGGGTGCAATTTCACATAACAACAGTTAACACATAGAACATCCACTGCAACCAAAAGACCTTCAACACTTAAGAGAAAGACATCTCTTTCAATAGAACTATTAGCTCTGATACCAAATGTTGAGAAAAAACAAGTGTGAACAATGTAAAATTACAGCTATGTTGCTTTTAAATGTTTTCAAATATGAAAATTAATCATGTGTGGTGTTACAAATTTGAAAATTTCTTTCAAGATTATCTAATTTAGATGTATTAGTGTTTAGCCAAGTTAGAATAAGGTATGAAGAATTTAATCAAGAAAGTTGACACAAAATTTACGTGGAGAAATCCTTACGGGAAAAAACTCCACACCCAAAGGGATATTATGCTTGTATCACTAGTAGAATTTTGGCAAATAAATGACTACATGACTAAAACTTTTAGTCACAACAACTAAAGATGACTAAATTCTACTCATTTTTTTGCAACACAACTATAAATGACTAATTTGATCATCATAAGTGACTAATTTGATCGTCGGGTAAAAAACACAACTAAATAATTAGTCACACAAATAAAAATTAGACAATATGATATTAAAGTAGATAATTACCAAAATATTTTGAATTGAGGGAGTGGGTTGTAATATAATATAATAATAATATATTATATTACAATACAATATATTATAATATAATATTATATTATTAATATTACAATATTATATAATAATACAATATTATAATATATTTAATATTATAATATTATATAATATTGTATTATTATATAATATATATTTTATTATATATTATATAATAATATAACATAATATAATATTATATTATAAAATGTGGGCGGTTGGGCAAAAGTCCTTCCACATGAAAGGGTGTGGAGGGATTGGTGTTTTTGAAGCAGAAAGGGGTTGGAGACGGATTTCAAAGCTAGTGGGTTCAAGTCCTTTGGACACGTTGGTGTATGATCATTAGACAAGGTGTTTTTATTGACAGTGGCAAGCATAGGCTATCATGCTTGGTTCACATGTTTCAAATGGGATGATAGTCCTTCAATTATGATTCATTAATCTTATGTTACTTCTTCAGCAAGTTTGCAGAAGAGGACTTGGCTCTCACGAGTGAGCAGTAGTAATGAGGACTTAGACAGGCTATTTTCGCAGTGGATTTGATAGTTGCCATGATTTGAAAGCATGCCTTAAGCATCGGTAGTCTCTTTTTAGCATTTCTCTCTAATTTTTCAGAGCCAAATGAAATGTCTGATAAACCTAAGGTGTTGCATTTCTCTACTGAGTGGATTAGGTGTGGAGGTATGGACACTCCTATTCGGTTGGTAAGTGCCAAAAGGCAAATGGCATTTTTAGGCAGCATCACTGATCTGCGCATTAAGTGAATCCTGAAATGTCAGGATGAGCTGGTTCTGGGGGTTGTTAAGATGATTCTTGGGAAAGAATTTGTGGATGGTAGCGAGCTCTATCGGGTGGATTCGGCTATAATCTCTCAGTTTGTGGCAACAATGTTGGACCTGAATGTGGCAAAGACCTGGGTCGATTTGGTGGCATGAAGACTTTTCATCCCCAGTGTGTTAGGAGGGCTGGCAGAAACACTAGAGATTACTACATTCGGAGCAGGCATGCCACGTCTAAGAGACATTCATCTCCTTCAGTTGCTAGGTAGCATCGTCAAGTACTTTCCTTTCATTCTGCATTTGAGGGGGGAGGATCTGGTCTAGTTCAGGTAGCACGTGGGGGTCGAGGTGAATTTCTTGTTAAAGCATTTCCAGATTTTGGAGTCTCGGGACTTCAATTGGGTAGAAGATTTCAACATGAAACTGCACAATTATGAACTGGAGGCGTGAGGCAGATTGGGTTTTCAGTGTGGGTGTCTTGGTTTCTGGTCTGAGGTTTCCGTGTTTGGTCAGTAGGTGAATTTGGGTTTGATATCATTTAAGTTGTTTCTGTGCAAAGTCTTAGTTATTTCAACACCTTTTAGCTTGGCCCTGCGTGGCTGTATAAAGATGTAATAGGTAGGTCTAGTGGACTCTAGATGCAACCATTAGGCTGATTTTGCCAACCATCAGAAACTGGAAATTGTAAATTTTTTGATATTAATATAAAATGAAATCTTATTACGTAGCAAAAAAAATATTATATTATCTAATATTATAATATAATATAATACTATATGTATATTATATTATTAATATTATAATATTATATAATATAAATATTATATTATATTATTATATAATAATATAATATTATATTATATTATAATATATTTAATAATATGGCTGCTAAAAGTGAAATGGAGGAGGCTTTAACATAATTTTCATTTCACACTAACCTATTTTAATCATATGGGCACCAAAATTATACATGGGCTACAATATACATGCATTTCATTTCACCTTTCACTTTTGGCGCCCATATTATTAAAGCCTCCATTTCACTTTTGGCACCCATGTGTTGATTCTCATTGAAACCTTAAAGGTAAACCCTAACTTGAAAAGGCTCAAAACCCTAACCTATTTTGTTTCAAGCTCGATTTGGAGTTGGACATGGAGCTGCTCCTCAGTCAAATGAATATACGGTAGTAGGGACAATTGAGAGATGGGATCACAAATATGAGGGGCATCTAGCTCTCAATCCAATACTAAGGACTCCATTACCGGTGCTTCTTCCGGTCCATCCACTTGATCGACTGAGTCACTGTAATCAACACATCTCCTTTTTATTTTCTTACTCTTATCAGTCCTGACTTCTCCTTTTTGTTGTGAATGATTGGAGCAGAGCGAGCTTAAAATTTCATCGTAGTGTAGCATGTGGGCGAGCATACACTATACATGTGTTGCTTCTCATTGAAACCCTAAAGGTAAACCCTAACTCGGAAAGGCTCAAAACCCTAACCTATTTTGTTTCATCTTCTTTTTATTTTCTTACTCTTATCAGTCTTGGTTTCTCTTTTGTGCTGTGAATGATTGTAGCAGAGCGGGGCACTTAAAATTTCATCATAGTGCAGCAAGTGGGTGAGCTTAAGCTCTAAATTTGTTGATAAGCCATGGCAACCCAGATGAGAAAAAAAGAGAAAGGTATGCTTTTATTGTTACCCCCACCGCATGATATTTTGAATTGGTTTCACTATGGCTGCATTTATACCATCTATTGAGACATTGAACCATGCTTGGGATCCATATGCTATTGGGCATCATATCCAGATGTAGGTTATAGGGTTTTGGATTAGCCTTCCTTTCTTATGAGCTTTATGAATATGGGTTCAAATCTGTTGCCATTCATTTGCTAGAATTATTTTTGGGTATTAATCTAACAAGTGAGACACTTATTTTGTAGGTGGATTGAACAGAAAAATATTTTTTAGGCTTGGATTGAACTGGGTTCTGTTGTGTAATAGAGTCTCATGGGTGAAATCATTTGCAGCCCTATCAGTTGCCTTCTGATTGGAACATGCACTCCATTGATTTTCCTTGCTCGTGGCTCAATTATGAGTTGCATATTTGATGTTTATTTTTTTTTCTTGTTAAAATTTCAATAAATCACCTTAACCCCAAGTATCTTTGACTTTTCTTGCTTGTTTGTATAAATTTCTGAAGGTTGTATTACTATGTCAAGGTTCTCTAAAATAATTAGAACTTAGGGCAAGGTACATTAATCTAGTAAATTTTTTGTGTATCGGTTAATGATGCAAGTCTGTCCAATTTATGTATGAATTTGAACAACTCAGTCAATGACTTTGGATCAGTATTGGTGAGCACAAGATCAATCCTGCATGGTGCAGATTTGACCTGGTCAGAGTTCTGGATTTGTTACAGCCCCAATACATTTCTCTGACCATGATGCATTGATTCATGTACCTTCAATGACCATAATCTGCATGACATCAAAATTATTTGATCATTGTAGTTCCAACATCTAAGTATATCATTTTGTATTTAAATTTGCAAATATCATTTTGATTATCAATTATCAATTCCTAGGTTATTTTAATTGATCTAGGTTAATTCATGCTTGCTTTGGGTGCTTTTATTTAATTAGCATAGATTAACATTAGAAAAATATATTTTTCCTTAACAATAGTATATATGTATATGTATATGTTCTTAATTTGATAATCAAAATTCTCATTTAACCTGACTTTTCTTTTATCATATTGTTAGCTGCAAGCTATGATTAGATGGCAGAGATACTTGAATCATATTAACTTGAATATTTTGGTTTTTTGGGTCAAGATCCCATCATCCCACACATGGACTTCTTGTGGGGTACCAGATTGATGACGTACAGTGGTAACAAGAAAGGGCAATCTGATACAAATTCATTGTTTAACAGTGCATGAGCTGAGATGGATGTTTTTTTGAATAAGGAGAAACACATTTTATAGTATTCATTGTGTTGCAGGTGCAAAAGTAAAGGTTCTTGAGTTTCAAATCCAAATGAAACTTTCAAGAAAATAAATTCATTGATACCGAGTGATTCTCTATTTTTATGCTTTTTTGAATTCTTCAATTCTTTAATAAATGATGTAAAACAGTCAGTGAGACAAGTTGCCAATGAGGCCCATCATTTATATGTTTTGACTTGCTAGTGAGGCTGAAATCAGTGAGATTTCTATTTAGCCAGTGAGGCTATAACCAGTGAGGTTTTGCTTTGCCAGTGAGGCAGTTGTCAGTGAGACATTGAATGTCACCAGTGAGGTTTTGATTTTCCAGTGAGGCTTAATGAAGTAAATTTTTAGAGTGGTTTTTTCTCCCTGTACAGGGTTTTCCACTCATAAATATTGTGTTGTGGCTCCTCTTGATTTGTGATATGTTTGTGTCTGATCAATCATATTTGTTCAAGCATTTTAGTCTTCATTTCATGGTGCTTCTCTCAACATTTGAATATCTATGATACTTGAAGTTTATATGCATAAATTTGTGAGGATTAATTAAGTTAGATTTGATTTGTAACTTGAATCACTGATTCACCCAAATAAATGACTAAACCATGACTAAAAAAATGACTACCATGACTAAAATAAATGACTACCATGACCAAATAAATGGCTACAATGACTAAATAAATGACTACCATGACTAAAATAAATGACCACCATGACTAAATAAATGACTACAATGACTAAATAAGTGAATACAATGACCAAATAAATGATTACCATGACTAAATAAATGACTACCATGACTAAATAAATGACTACTATGACTAAATAAATGACCAGTTAACAACAATCAATGACTAAATTAATGACTAAATATACTACCAAATTTATCAATCAAAACAACCAATAAATGACTAAAAATGGTTTTGTCATGAATTTGGTCTTGTTATAAATGACTGGCAATAAACTACTAATGGTCACGTGACCAAGATTAGTCACATATATGCAATTTTTAGTAGCTTTTTTAGTCATTTATTGCTATTTTTCTACTAGTGTATCAAATCCTGTAATCAAGTTTACATTTAATACTGAATCCTCTCTAAATTTCGGCAACACTTTGTTACTCCTTCAACTTCAAAAACCTGTCATTAATTTCTACCAACTCAAGGCATCATTATATAGAAGCCATGGATCTCAAAATACAATCAATTGTATCCAATAACATGAGAAGATTAGTCATGCAAAAACCAAGTGCTCAATATAGTGAACTCCAAAGCTGCATAGTAAAAATCACCTATTAACTGCAAGTCTCAAACATGGGCACCCAAGAAGTACCAATCAAACATAGTCAATTGAAGTGTTATGTGAAAACAATGAGGTACAACTGAAAGTCTCAACATGAGTGTGTTATGTATGAAAAAGAGAAAGAAGAAGACTAGCATGCACACTAGATCAAATGCTCTTCCACAATAACATTCAAGGACAAAACTGAGTCAAATCACTACTAAATGGAGGTGGACTTAGCTACAGATCTTGTACTCAAGAGTGTTATGGAAAGATCTGATTTAATCAAGCCTTTTTATCAAACCCTAGGTCAAATATGCCCTAAACCCTAGTTCTATGATGATCTGAGCATAACAAACAAACAAAGATAGATATGGACAATCTGAAAGAAGCACTGAGATCAGTGAATAGAGGAGAACTTGATTTCAGAAGAAGAGGTGTTGGAGGATGAATTTAGGGGTGCCCAAGTCCTTGAATTGAGAATCTGTTGAAGGTCTGAACTAAGAAAATGTTGTAAAGACTACCTTGAAGCTAGATATGGAACTTGAAATGATAGGAGGATAATTTCAAAAGCACCCAAGTCTTGCATAGAGGAATATTCCTAAAATGATGTCAAATCCAAAAGCCCTAATCCTTGCTCAATCTTTTGTGTCTTCACTTTTCTGGATCTCACACCTGTAACCTGCACACAAGAAAAAGGGTTTGTGGATTATGGTGTTTAGGGACTTGGCTCAGTCAAATCTCGAGATAGCATTCAAGCTTCCCAACACTGTTGTTTAATAGAGAGAGTCTGCCCTTGCATGGTAGAGACTAAACACAAATCAATGGGATGAAATCAAATGATGATGAACAACAATGATATCACCTATGTGATGAAACCCTTAGGAGGACGAATGTTATTCAACTCATAAGGAGAGATAGATAATAACTTCAAACCTACAACAATACACACAATGACAACACAAATCTGCTCTAGAATCACAATGAATTCTTTGAATGCTCTTTACTCCAATGCTTCAAGTTGGCTATCTCTATCTAGGTTCATAATGAATTCAAAAACACACTTATATATGCTTTCCTGCTAACATTCATCAAATTAATCAAAAGAGATGATAAGGAGAAACCTTTTTAAAGGTCCCAGACTAACATACAATTAAATTTTCCCTAACCAATCAGGGAGGACTTAGGCACGATCTCCCAAGTCCCAAGACACCTTTTTGATTTGGGGTAAGGTAAAATATGGGCCCCTTATTCCCAATTTACATTGGTTTAAGGGGATTTTGCATTGGGATGAATATTTAGAATGTATAATGTTATCACAGGGACCTAGGAGCTAAACAAGGAGGTAAAAAGGCACGTGTCTACTTTTTACTCCATAACATTTAGCCCCCACTTTAATGTGTGTAGGATATTACGATTAGTACATGCATTAAAGTACGGTCAAAGCACATCAAACACTAGAGCGAAGACATTCCCTAAGTTTGGAGGACTATTTCTAGCCCCCAAGCTTAGGCAAACATCAGAAAACACTTGACAGTCACATAAAACATAGAGAATACAATAAGGAAGCATGCAATACACGGAGAAGACAGTGAAAGGCACACAATACATAGAGAATACATGAATGTAATCATGCAATACACAAGGCATACACGAAGAGAAACATTATTAAACAATTATATAACCCTAACTATGCGATGGGGGGAGCTCATCACTACGTGCCACCATAAAAAACACACAGTGTAGGGGGAGCTCATTACTAGATTCCATCACAAAAATACCTAAGACACGCAAGGAAGACATAGAAAACACATGGAATGCACAAGCACTGTAGAGTATGTCATCGACACACTATACGTCTTAAAGACAACAAACATGGGTGATAGGGAGGAGATTATCACTATGCTCCACTATCTAAGACATGCCAAACACACCTAATGGTTGAGCTATGCTACCACAACTGCCAAAGACATGCTTAAGGGTGAATACCTCAAGATCCAACCCTGCCTCTACAAAGGACTTTCAAAAAGGATGTGCAACCACTCAAGGGAAAACACAATCTTGCCTTCTACAGAAGGGCTTTCAAAATGAAACCCCACCTACATCCACAGATGCCTTACAATGAAAAGGAAGCATGCACTCAAAGTATACAACACCACCTGCATTATAGAGACACCTTATGGTGAAAAGGAGGTATATGCAACAAAGCAAAGTACACAACCCCACCTACATCGTAGAGATGCCTTACGGTGAAAAGGAAGCATACGCAAGCATGTTTTATCAACAATATCTAAAATATCCAAGTATTTACCATAATATATGGCCCCACCTTAAAGTGGTTGATCCTGCTTGCCAACGACAATCACATTTAAGGTAAATTAGAAAACACATGAGTGAACAAGAGCTTTTGCAAAGCCCATGCCCTAAAGTGACATGTGCTAACAATCACCAAATGTTCCCAACAATCACACATGTTAGTATCAAATTCTAATCATCAACAATATTTATGCATAGAAATGAGGTAACATACCACATAAACAAACCAAGGCTACACTTACGGGTTTGGAATTGAGTATAGCCATTAGGTTATACTTCAGGTATCTCAGAACCAAGTGTAGCAACAAGGTGAGACAAAAACAACTCAAAGTGCATAGAAGTAGATTTAGAGTATTGCAAAGGTCTTGTTATAAGAATTTCACAACACAACACATGATCACATCACAACACAAAGTGATTCTAGTAGTCAAACATTAGTAATATATTAACCCCATCTTCATATATGGACTGGGTCCATTTTTATTTTCTTGTTGTAGGGACAGACGTCCTTATCAATATTTATTTGTTATCATGATCCGCCGACTAGTAGAGCCACGAAAGAATGAAAACACAAAAATGAGAGAGGAGACAAAATTGACTTATGTTTACAATGTGGGAAAATGCCCCCAAGACATCCTCCACAACGTTATGCCCCCAAGGCACCACACAACAATTACAATAAGAGAGAGGAGAATAGAAGAATAGAGAAACAAATAGAAGAAGTGTCAAAACAAAGGCGATCTCCTTGTATCCCTGACCTTACTAGAGTATTAAGAGTCATCGAAGGAGACCTAAAAAACATTTAAAACAATACGGGGGAACACAACAGAACACTATATATATCTAGGAGGAGGCCACCCTTGAAAGCAACTGGAATAGGTGCTACATTGAGTGTGGCAAAATGAGGCAGAAATACTTACCTGGTTCAATGGGATATTTTTTTGTTGATATTGTATTAACATTAAGTTTAGGACAATGATAAGCTTTGGTGGGCCTCAAAGAATGGTATCCAATACCAGCCAACTAGTTAATTGCAACAACTTGTAAAGGTACTTTGATTCCTTGTTGGTTTACACCACAACCATTGCCTACGTAGTCACAATTTTTGTAAAGGATTTGAAATCCATGACCATAGAGAGACTCCATATTTTTAGAAGAAGGTGGGGCCTAATACGTCTCATATTCTGTAGTATAAGTAAGAGTATTATCTTTGTTTGCCACTAAAGAAACTTTAGGTTTCTTAGATGTTTCCAAAGATTGCTTGGATGAGACTAAGGCAACTTTTGATGCTTCAGGATTATTGATTTTATATTCCCCCACATAAGTAGGATTAAAGTCTAATGAACCCCAATTGTCACCAAGAAATGCATTCAATGACGGTTTAGAATCTTGCGCAACATTATCTGTGGCAAGAGGTATTGATGATTCAACTTTTAAATTATTTAGAGTCTTATGATTGATAACTTGTTTTTGTGTTTCAATTTGTAAACAACTTTCTGGCTCCGTATCAGCTTCGATGGTGTGAAGTTTATTTTTGTAAATAAACTTTACTGATTGATGAAGGGTAGACAAAACTATCCCTATGGCATGAATCCATGGTCTACCTAGAATGATGTTATATGAAAGTGCACCATGCATGACATGGAAAAGGGTAGATAATGTCATGGGTCCAACCTTTATGGGTAAAGTTATGGTACCCAAGGACTGTCTACCAATGTTATCAAATCCATGCATGTGAATTTTATCTAGTTTGATTAAAGATGTATCAACCTTGATTTTATGTAGCAAATCAATGTCAGAAACATTAAGAACCGATCCATTGTCAATCATAACTCACTTTATCAACTTTTTGTTTATTGTGACAAAGATTAGAAGAGGATCATGTTGATTTTGAATTTCAATTGATGGTAACTCATGTTGTTGAAACTGAATGTCTATTTTTGTTGCATGCATACAATCTGATAGAGTTGCTACATCATTAGGCTTAACAACGGGTGGTACGATTGCCTTTTAGAAAGCTTCTTGGAGAATTCTGTGGTATGTAGGTGATGTTTATATGAGATCCCAAAGAGAGATCTTAGCAGGAGTAACACAAAGTTGCTCAACAAGATCATAATCTTGACCAACTTTATGAGTAAGAGGAGGTGGTTGAGGAAGCATAGGTTGAGAAGTTGGTAAAGTGATCAGAGTGTTCAACTGTTGTTTACTTTGTTTATTATTTCATGTATTGTATGTGTGAGCAACCACATTGTAATAGGGTTGTGGCTACACATTTTGATATGCTTGATTTCCTTGAGTAATTTGTTTTGCAAAATTGAGAATTTAACCTATGTGTCGAGGTGGTGTTGGAACACCTTGAACCATAATCACTGGCTTGAAGCGAGGAGGCACATTAAGTGCCCCTTGCACAATGATTTTAGGAACATTAGTACAATTATTCACTATCCCTTTAGTAGGTTGAATAAGTCTATTAGTGATGACTGAATCAACATTGTTTTTACTTTGATTAAGCTCAACATCCTTCCCTGAGACATTTAATGTGAGAGACCTTTCTTCATCCATCAATGCTTTGTCTTTTGGAGGGAAAGCATTGGAATGAAGAAATGGTAGTGTGATGTTAAGGAATGTATCAATGATTTCATATTATTTTGCCAAAATGTCCTCACAAGTGGGAACAACTTTGGGAGATAGATCCAAATCATAGGGTGAAATAGGCAAAGCGAGGTCACCATCACATGTATTACAGAGTAACTTCATGGGAATAGACATAGAATCATTATGACTTGTAGTAGAAGTAAAAGGAGAATTATCACCATCATCTTTCTCATGATAATTCATGCAGATGAAATTAGTAAATCCCTTTAATATCGAAGGATACTCATTTGTGAGAGTTATGATGTTTTTAAAATCAAATAAACAAGGATTTCAAATGAAGAGCATTTAAAGATATCCCTATCATACATGGATGCTATATGAGTCAAAACATAAGGTTACATGTTAACAAATTACTAAAAACATTCAAAATATTTGATATATGCATGCAAAGATACCAAAGAGGAAAAATTAGAAGATGCCATAATGAAATGTCTCAGAACAATAATGTACAATAAGATATATTCATTTATCAAATACAACCAATATGAGAGACTTTTGTACACCACAACACTAGTTTAAGGAAACCAGGTTTTTGAAGCTTTTTGCAAAGAACAAAAACACACTATTGTCACTACAAATGAAGTGATCAAGATGTTAAAAGTGCTGCACAAAAGGTAATATAGACATCTGTATGATTTATTGCAAATATATGTGAAAGAGATGTTATTTTCTTATGTTGAAATACACAATGTGTAATTACAAACATATGGATTTTCAAACCAAGATATGAAATGATGTAAATTTTCAAATGAGCAATGAAAATATGCTACAATATAATGCAAGATCTAATTTGAAATGTTTATAATGACAGCAAAATCTAAAACAAGATTTTGACTATAAACCCTAGATTTTGAATTTGTCTAGGTTTTCAAAAATGCAACTTTTCCAATAAAACCCTAGCAAATGAAAGCTTCAAATGTGAGATACAACACCATGAAATGATTATTTACTATAATATGGATCAGATCTGATGTAAAAATCAAAGATTTAAATCTTTCTAGGATGATTTATAACATATGCAATGAAACAATGCAAAACTATGCCTTTTGCAAGCCTAAAATGCTTGATTTTTTTACTTTTTTCAATGCAAATATGCAAAAGTTGTCTTACAACAGCAAGGATGAGAAGGTACAATAACCTAAAATCCTTTAATCAATCCAATAATGCAACAAGATTTACCACAACACGTTAATCTTGAAACCCTAGGTTGAAGATTAGCTAGTTTTCCTAAAAATGTAAGGATTCTTGAAACCCTAATAATGAAATTAAGCAATGAAACTATGCAAAATGATGAATGAATTGAATCCAATCAGATCTAGGGTAGAAAATAGCTCAAATCTGATGCAAGAAGGATGCCAAAGTGTAAGATCTACATGTTCACCAAAATGTTATGTATGAAAAAGAGAATGAAGAAGACTAGTATGCACACTAGATCAAACCCTCTTCCACAATAACATTCAAGGAGCCAAATCACTACCAAATAGAGGTGGACTTAGCTATAGATCTTGTACTCAAGAGTTCTATGGAAAGATCTAATTTAATTAAGCCTTTTTATCAAACCCTAGGTCAAATATGCACTAAACTCTAGTTCTATGATGATCGAAGGATACCAGACAAATGAATATTGTGTATGAGGAAAATTGATAGGTCGAATGATAAAATCAAAACTATGATAATAACCAAATCAATAACCCATAACATAAAGAGATCTATCTCAATAAAAAGCCATGATCAATGAATAAATCAAATAAAACAAGAAAGCTTTTACCAGATTGTATTGTTCTCTTTTGTCGAATGTGGATTACTCAAATATGTTGTGAAACCATGTTTGCAACAAGTGAATGCTCAAAGTGCTCAAAGATCAATGTCAAAAGATCGTAAAAGGTGCTCAACGATGTGATGTATGCTCAAAGCACTGTAAAGGATGCTTGAGAATAAGTGATTGAAGAGGATTTGTGAAGGAGATGAGGGGGGGTTTATATAGGTTTCCATCATGATCGATCAATGTATGACATAAATCCATAGAATGAATGGTTGAGATAAATCAAATAACTCATGCTGAATGTGCACATGACATGTGTCACTCCAAAAAGGTATTTTTATTAAGATAATTGTTTTTTTGATAAAGATAGATTTGATTTTATAAATTAGAATGCTTTTTCTTCTAATTCATGAGTTGATGAAAATAATATAAATTAAAGCCAATTAACTTAACTTTAGATTTGCCTTTTGAAGTTCTAAAAATAAAACTGATTGTGCATGAGTTAACATGATATTTTTAGAGGAATTGGAAAGATAATTGAAATTAAATAAATAAATTTATTTAATTGATTTTGAAGAATATGAAGATGTGAAGATTTAAATAATTAAACAAATAAATTGATTTAATTTATTTTGCATGATGAAGGATAAATAAAATATGTGATTATATTTTATTTTTAGAGGAAAAAATAAAATAAATAAATAAATTTATTTAATTGTTTGTGCAAGATTAGAGGACATAGAATAGATTTGAAGATTTAAATAAATTAAACAAATAAATTGATTTAATTTATTTTACATCATGAATGATAAATAAAATATTTGATTATATTTTATTTTTAGAGGATTTATTTTTAGAGGAATTGGAAGATATTTGAAGAAAATTAAATAAATAAATTTATTTAATTGTTTGTGCATGATAGAGGAATATGAAGATTATAAATAAAATACTTGATTTTATTTATTTTTAGAGGATTGAGATAATTTAAATAAATTTGCATGATTTATTTAAATTTAGAAGAATAATTGATTTAATTAAATAATGTAAATTATTTAATTGTAGATAAGAGGATTTGTGATGAATTAATTAAACAGTTGGATTTATTTAATTAATGTGGACTTGAAATTTGAAACAGGATAATGATTTAATTAAATAATTAAAATTATTTAATTTTAGAAGAATAAGGTTGATTTTGCTGAAATTAATTAAATAAATACAATTTATTCAATTAATGTTAAATTTTGGAGTTTTGGAAGAATTTGATGAAAATGCAAATGATTCGAAGACTTGGTCATTTTAGGGTGTCTACATTTTGCCCCTATTTGATGCAATGCAGTTTACAGCGTTGCTTCAAAGAAATCGATTGTTGAAGACATGATACAATTTTGATGCCCCAATGTAGCTGCCATAGGATGCCCCCTCGAGAGGAAAGATAGAGAAGTGACAGAAGAACTGGGTTGATGCTCCACTAGAAGATTGTGTTGGAGATAGAAGAAAGGAGATATAAGAGAATATGAGAGAAAGACTATTGGTCAATCCTTGCTTGAAAAACTATATGAGGCCATGGATAAATGGATGGGTAGATGAATGAACTTGTTGCATTGGTCTCACAATTGTTTATAAAGAGCAATCCTTATTTTTGATAAAGCACGTGGATAGTTTGCTACCAAGATATAAAAGACCAAGGTGCTATGATATCCGAGTGCGTGGACGTTGACTCTGCAAGCAAGCGGTTTGATCTTAGATCCCTTAGATAGAATATGACCTTGTTGTACATGTGAATGAGCCATAGTCTTGAACATAAAATAAACTTCAATACATATATGCAAAAAAGTGTATTAATATGTAAGATGCTAGGACGTAACACACACAAGATAAATATGCTGCTAAGAAAGATACTAAAGATCATTCCTCAAACACGGCACACAAAAGCAATGACTATGCCCCTAATCTGTACTGCATCGCAACATACCAAGATTATAGATAAATCAAGGTAGCCTTGAATAGGTAATGGACAAAGGAGCAAAAGATAAACCAAAAATCAAATTGACTGACTTACAAAGTAAACATACAACCAACATATTCTCTTGCCAAAGAGGTTGCTCAAGATAGATTGGAAAGGAAAAATAATAGCCTTATTGTAGGATCTATGTGTCCGTTAAAGGGTGTTATCTATTGAAAGGATAATGTCTGCCTTTAGGAAATGCAACATGTCATATAAGACGCGTGTGTTGGTTTGGTTTCGATCATGGAACATTTTGTATAAGACAAGTGTGTTGATCTGTTGCTTGGTTGAGATTGATTTAGCTGATGTTGGTAATCGATACGTAGGATAGTATATGACTCTGGAAGTAAGCTGCTTTGCTCCAGATTTGTTAAGAACTTCTAATTTGAAAGAATGCATTTGTTTGTTGTTTTGTTGCTTGAGTTAGTCAAGTTAGGGTGAATGGATTTTGATAAATAGAAGACTAGAAAGATGGCATGTCAATGGATTGAGATGGGTGAAGAATGATGAATCGTATGTGCCTGAGTATTGGATACATCCTTTGTATTCCAGATTACCTACATACCCTGTATCCACGGGATCAAGGCACATTACGATGAAAAATGATAATATGTAATTCTAGGTAGAGTGATGAGATGGGTCAAGGTGTTTGGAGCTTGGGTAGGTGAAATGATGAGATCTTATGTACCTGAGTATTGGAAACATCCTTCATAATCCAGACTGCCTACATACCCATATCCATGGGATCAAGGTACCTTAAGATTGAGAAGAGATGATATGTAGTTATGGTTGGTATGATGATGTAGGAAAAGTGTTGTCAAAGATAACAGGCTTATTGTAGGAATGATGTGTCTATTAAAGGGTGTTATCTGTTGAAAGGAAAATGATTGAAGTGTTTGCGAACCATGAACAAGGATCCCTTCCTAGACCTAGGTTAAGGAAAGAGTTGCCCCCATTCTAGTAGAGGTATTTGCATGGGTGACTAATGGAGAAGACATAGAAAGTTTGACCTAGGACAAGACAATGATAATTGTTGACACAGATCAAGATGTGGGATGACGATGATGGACATTGACAAATTTCCAAGCTATTCTAGATAAGGAGATGGAAATGCAAACAAGGTCAATGATTTTATTATGGATGGATGGACGAAGTGTGTTTGTGAAATGGCCATGGAATGAAAAAGACTTGATAGATGATGGATACTGACTCTACACATAGCACCTGTTTGCCAGGTTTTCACTATGGTACTTATCCAAGGCACCTGTTTACCAGGTTTTCACCAGAGGATGGATTATTGTGTTTTTTTTTTACTCTAAGGATTAGGCATAAAACTTCTTGAGATGAACATTGTTGAGTGGCTCATCTAGAGGAATGTCATCAGGTGTAGCTAAAGTATAAGCTCCTGATCCATATGCTGCTATGACAATAAAGGGTCCTAACCAATTAGGCTCGAACTTGCCCTTCTTTTCTCGATCTGCTTGATTTCTCTGATTTTCTTTTAAGATAAGATCACCAACTTGAAACTGTCTTTCTTTGATCTTTTTGTTGTAATTACGCCAGAGGCGGTTTTGATAAACATGGAGATGATTAAGTGCGGCAAGGCACCTCTCATCTAGTAATTCTAGCTTAGCTAATCTGGAAGTGCGATAGTCCTCTCCATCAATCAGGTTCTGTATGGATACTCGGAGGGATGGGATCTTGACCTCTATAGGTAGGATGGCTTTAGAGCCATAGAACAAGGCATAGGGTGTTGCACCAATGGGTGTTTTGATACTAGTGCGATAGGCCCATAGGGCGGGATTGAGTTGCAGGTGCCAATCACGACTAGCTTCATTGACCATTTTCTTGAGGATTTTAAGAATGGTTTTGTTAGAAGCCTTAGCTTGGCTGTTACTCTGCAGATAGTAGGGAGTTGAAAAGCAATGTTGGATATTGTATTGTGTGCACAAGGCACGGACATCTTGGTTCCTCAATGGTCTCCCATTATCGGTGACAATGGCTTGGGGGATACCATACTGGCAAATGAGGTAGTTTAGGATAAACTTCGCTACTTGCTTACTGGTGATATAGGTCATGGGAATGGCTTTAACCCACTTTGTGAAGTACTCAATGGTGGTAATGATGAATTTGTGGCCATTGGATGAGGATGGGTGGATTTGTCCTACGAGGTCGAGACCCCATTGTGAAAAAGGCCATGGAGTAGTCACAGGTTGTAGTTCATGAGCTGGTGCGTGAATCAAATCTCCATGTTACTGGCATTGTAGACACTTCTTAGCAAACTGTAAAGTATCTTGCTCTATTGCAGGCCAGTAATAACCTATTTTGAGTATCTTCTTAGCAAGATTAGGACCGGTAGAATGTGCACCACAGACACCTTTGTGTATGTCTTGTAAGGTAGCTTCAGCTTCTTCCGCGTTAAGACATCGTAAGAGGATACCATCGAGACTCCAGTGATAAAGTGTATCACCCAGAATGGTGTAATGGGAGGATCGACGGATAAAGGTTTTGCGTTGGGTAGCGGATAGCTCAAAGGGAAAGGTATCATGTTTAAGGTATTCATAAATATATTCATACCATGGGGAATTTGGACCAACAAGTTCACAGATGATTTCAGTAATTGGAACATCGACAACTGGTATCAACAATTGCTCGATCAAGAATTCACATTTCTGTGTGTTTGCAGGCATGTCTATAAGTGACCCCACATAAGCCATATAATCTTCTAATTTGTTATGTTCTCTTTGAATTTGCTCAAATGTAATGCTAGAAAAGTGTGGTTTGTAGGCATCCACTAGTTGCTTGTAGGGGACCAACTTTTCATCTTTTGTTTAGTACTCATTTGTGACCTGGTGAATGACTAGTTGTGAGTCTCCATATACTTGTAATTATGCGATGTCCCATTGAATTGTTGTATTGAGACCTATGAGGAGTGCTTCATACTCGGCTATGTTGTTGGTGCAAGGAAATGCAAGCCGATATGACTTTGGAATATAGTCATTTTGAGGTGTGATGAATAAGATGCCAGCCCCTGATCCATACTATGTGTAGGAACCATCAAAGTACAACCTCCACATTATTGAGGTAGAAAGAGTGAAGAGATTCTCATCCAAAAAATTAGATACCATAGGATGTACATCTGTCATAGGTGCTGCTACTAGTTGATCCACTAGGGCTTGTCCCTTGATTGCCTTACGATCCACATACTCAATGTCAAACTCACTAAGGATGATGACCCATTTAGCTAGTCTACCTGTAAGAGCTGCTTTTGCTAGTAGGTACTTCAATGGATCAATTTTTGCTATGAGATTTGTATGTTGGTTTAGCATGTAATGCCGTAACTTTTGGGAAGTGAACACTACTGCTAAACAAGCTCTTTCCATAAGTGAATAATTAAGTTCATATCCCACCAAGGTTTGACTGATATAATAGATTGCATGCTCTTTTCCTGACTCATCATGCTATGCTAGAAGAGCCCCTAGGGCTACATTTATAGTTGAGATGTATAAGATCAAAGGTCTATCGATGACTAGTGGTACCAAGACAGGAGGTGTAGCTAGATATTCTTTGAGCTGATAAAATGCCGCTTGACATTTATCATCCCATCGAAATGAGACATCCTTTCGGAGCAAGTGTTGAAATGGTTGACATTTATCTGCTAGCTATGAGATGAAACATATAATAGATTGTAACCTTCCTTGAAGACATCTTAATGCTTTTAGATTATTTGGTGGAGGCATTTCCACTATAGCCTTGACTTTTGCTGGATCTACTTCAATGCCTCTATGAGGTACTATGTATCCCAACAGTTTTCCTGATGTTACCCCAAAGACACACTTCTTTGGATTGAGTCTTAGTATTTCTTGAGCTTGTCAAAGATCTGTCCTAGAACTTGTATGTGATCTTCCATAGAAGATTTTGCTAGTATATCATCCACATAGTCCTCCATGATGTGATGAAAGAGATCAAGGAATATCACTGTCATTGCTCTCTGATAGGTTGCCCCTGCATTCTTTAGACCAAATGGCATGATGCACCAATAATAGTTACCCCAAGGACAAGTGAAAGTTGTTTTATGCTGATCTTCTTCCACTATCATTATCTGATTGTAGCCGGAGAATCCATCCATGAGAGAAAGCATTTCATGAGCCGCGATCAAGTCTACTATAAGATCAATGTTTGGCAATGGGAAATCATCTTTGGGGCACACCCTGTGAAGATCTCTGAAATCATTACACATGTGGATGCCCCCATTGGGTTTAGCCACAGGTACTATGTTTGAGACCCATTCCCGATAATCAATAGGCTTGATGAATTTGGCATCTAGCAACTTTTGTATTTCCACTTTCACCAAAAGAGATATTTGTGGATGCATCTTCCTTAGCTTTTGCTTGACTGGTTTAACTATTGGATCAACTGTGAGATAGTGAACTACTAGCTTAGGGTCAAACCCTGGCATATCAGCATAGGTCCATGCAAAGTTGATGGTTCTTTGTAAGAATAAGTTGTTAAGATTCTTGTTCTTTGTTTCTGATAATGATGCTGCAAGGAATGTGGTCCTAGGATTTTGCTCTATGCCTAGGTTTATCTCTGTAGAATCTTCCACTAGGAGAGCTAATTTTTCTTATACTTAGATGGTAGGGGAAGGTCAAATCCTCCACCCTTAGGTGCCACAGTTGGGTTTTCACCTTTGGATACATCTTTGTTTTTACTATTTTGTGATCGGGAGGTGCCACAGTGTGGTTTTCACCTAGGGATCTTTCTTTATTCTTACTTTTGCGACTGGAGGATTTCGCATTCTCACCAAAATAAGCAGTTGGCTCTAGTTCCATTACAAAACCAACTTTGTGATCACCAAGAGGGATACCATCCTGGAGTCCCATGAACTCATCTATAGCTTCGTCATTCTGAAATACATCTAGAATGGGGGACCCTTGTTGGTCCCAATTGATAAGTTCATGGTAGACAAGTGTTACCATCTGAGTGTTAGTGGTGGATGTTAAGGATACAGATGATATCATAAATACAGAGGATTTAGTGAATAGGTCAGTCATATGGAGGGAAGAGTCATCGATGATATCCTCATTAGACGTTGAATCAGTGGGAAAAGTTTGCGCTAACTTGTCAAGAATACCCTCGATGTCCAAGGCATGTGGTACCTTCCTACCAAATCCTAACCCTTCTTGTCTAGTTTCTTTGTCACAATAATGGGTTCCATTGTTCCTTGATTATGTTTCCCAAGGCCACCTTTGCCTTTATAGCCCATGTTTTTTACTATCCTTAAGCCATTGCCATATTGCTTGACTGGTATTGTGACTAGTTCTTTCTCCTTATAGAGCCAAGAAGAGACATATTCAATAGTTTCCTCTGCCAATAATTTTCCCTCTTGGAATTTGGTTAAAGATGTTGGGGGAGGAATAGCTACTTTTTTTGTTACTTTGGCAATGGGTGGTTGGCCATAGGATTTAGGGGATAAAGGCATCCACCCTACACAACAAGATTTTGAGATATCATATTCTCCAAAGCCAATATCACGGATGTGAGCTTTGATTTCAGGAATAAGATGAGGATTAGGTTCACTTATAGAGGCTTTTGTAAAATTTTTAGGGTTGACATATAGTGGGGATTCAAGGGCTTTGTCGTTATTAGGCACTTGGTTGCAATTCTTATAACTGCCTTGCAAGACACGACATAATTCGAAAGGATTAGGATCTCCTGGGATAGTGATCTCTGTACCATTAAATGGGAACTTAAGAGACTGATGGTACATTGAGGGAACAACTTTCATGGCATGGATCCATGGGCATCCTAGGATAATGTTGTATGGTAGCTAAATGTCAAGGACTTGGCACCTAGTTTCAAGTATGACCGGGCCTACTTGTATAGGCAAGTGGATAACACCTTCAAACCAGCGCTCCGCATCATCATACCCCTTGATTGTAATACTTTGATCAAAGTTGACTTGATCCTCAGAGCATCCCAATTGTTTGAGTAACTTTAGAGAATAGATAGTGAGACCAGCACCACCATCTATAAGTATGTGTTTGATCTTGCGTTTATGGATGAGAACCTCAATGTGAAGGGCATCATTGTGGCATGGATCATGAGATGGGAGGTCTTTTTCAGAGAAGACCACATTGTAGGGTGAGGCTATGTTACCTATTATAGCTTGGAAATCCGTGACCGCTATGTTGTTAGGAACCGAAGACTCTTGTAGGGCTTTTTCTAGCACATCTTTACAGGCGGGTGATGACCGTAGAAGGTCCAAGATAGAGATCTGCGCAGGGGTTTTCCCTAGATGTTCAACAAGATTGTAATCAGATTGGGTTGGGAGACTTGGTGTAGGACCACAAATGGTGACATGACCTCGACGAGTTGTAACAATGTAATCCATAGATTTGCCTTTGATTGTGAGGGTAGATACATGACTCTCTTCAAAACGACCCACAATGGAGTCATAGGAAGTGGAAGCTTTGTTAACACCTTTACCTTTATCCAGAGGAGGACCTCAAGACCATGGTTAGGGAATGGTTCCTTGTACATGTTGAGATCCTTGTTGGTATGTTGGATTGGTTGTTCATCCTCAAAAGAGATTTTGTTTCCATCGATGAGGTTTTGAATGATGTGCTTAAGTTTCATGCATGATGCGGTTCTATGTCCTTGGCTCCTATGGAATTCACAATATTCATTTTCTCTATATTGTGAGGATTTGTAAATAGGTTCACCATATGGGGGAGCATCTGGTAAGGTGACGAGTCCATTGTGTAAAGTTTCTGTAGAACAGACTCTATGGGCTCTCCCAAGGGAGTGAATTCACGTGGTGGAGGGTAATTTTGTTGAGGTTGCTCTTGTTCTCATTGGTTTTGGTATGGTTGCCTTTGTTGGTTTTGTTGAGGTGAAGGTTGACTTGGTTTGGAAAGCTGAAGGGGTTGTTGCAATGTTTGGTCATGTTTAGAATCGACCACACCATCATTGACCACGTTTTTATTTTTGTTCCAAAATTTTGGTTTGTCGTTTGATTGTTATTGGGGAGCACTGTCTTTGTTATCTTTAAAATTTTTGACCACGCCCTTAGCGATGAGGGCCTTTTCAATGTTGATTCCCTTGTAGGTAATTTCGTCGAAGGTTGTTGCACTAAGAATTTGTAAATGGAAACCCAATTCTTGGTTAAGGTTCTGCACAAATATGCTAACAAGCTGCTTTTCAGGTATCTTGAATGGGAATTTTCTAGCCATTTGTCTCCATCTTTGGAGGAAGGAAATGAAAGTTTCCCATTTTTCTGTTTATTGTTGCATAGGTCGGTCATGGAGATCTCATGTTCTGTGTTGTAAGAAAAATGGGTGGCAAATTTCTCTGCAAACTCATTAAAAGATTTAATACCCGTGGGGAGGTGCGAGAACTATTCTATAGCTTGACCTCCAAGATTGCGAGGAAAGAGGCGCATAAGATATGTGTCGTTATGTGAGACCTCGAAGAAAGCAACATAGAATTCTCTAAGATGATCTTTTGGGTCCTCTTTTCCTTTGTATTTATCAAATTTTGGAATAGTGCAATTGTGAGGAAAAGGGATCATTGGTAATGACCGATCAAATGGATAAGGACAAACTTCTTCCAAAGAGAAGGTTTTCTTGGTGTGGCCAAATGTAAGATCAGATAGTTGTTGTTGAACCTCTGCAAGTTTTAGCTCCATAGTTGTGGGAGGGGTTGGAAACATATCTTGTTGTCCGAGAGGTGGTTGTTGTTGCCCATGATTGTAGTGGAAGCCATGGGCATTTGTGTTATAAGGGTCATATGATTGGTTGGGGTCGTATGTGTTGTATGTTGGGTTGAGATTGGGTGTTTTGATTTTGGGGGTTGGAGGTGGTGATAGGTAAGAATGTAGGCTTTGTGATGGTTGTTGATAAGAATTTGTTGGAGGAAAGCTAAAGTTTGTTGGGTTTGGATGTGGAGGTGATGTGATGAAAGCATTTGATGGAGGAAAGCTAAAGTATGTTGGGTTTGGTTGCGGTGGTGGAACATAGCTTTGGGAAGTTTGGTTTTGGGAATGTTGAGGGTGGTTAGGAAATGTGTTGAAAAAGGTTAGTGTCGATGAGCATTGTGGCGGAGGGACATAAGTATATGTGTTTTGTGATGGTAGAGGTTGACTAAGATTGAGTGTAGAAGAATGTTGTGGGGGAGGGACATAGTTGGTGTTGACGTTTTGTGATGGTTGGGGTTGCATGACATTGTTTGGTTTAAGGATATGAAGGGTTGATGATGGTGGGGGTGGTATTTGTTGAGACCCTTATTACATGGCTACATAAGTGTTTCCCAGGTTGTAATTTGGTGGGAAACCTTCTTGTGATGGGGTAGCCAATGTTTCACTTGCGATTGGTGTGGGCATTTTAGGAGGTTGTTGTGTGTTTGATTTTGCTAGAGTGGCTTGTCTTGCTAATTCTTCTTGACAATGTAGAGTCTCTTGTTGTTGTTTGTAGATCTCCATAGGAGCCAGGAGCGGTGATATGGGTCTCTCTGCCATTGGATTTTGATAGAGAGGATTTTCATATTGTGCAATTTTTCTCCCTTGTGAGCTTTGTTTGGGTATGGGTGTGGTCATAGTTGACATGGTTTGGACCATAGGTATGGCGTCATAGGTTTTGTTTGTGTCCTTGAGATTGGATAGATCAAAATATTAAGGTAATTTGGCTCCTTGTTTGGCTAGTAAGCGAAAGAAATGATCTTGGTTCTTGCTAAGGATTTTGTCAAAGGCAGCTATGGCTCTAGGATCTTGTATGATTTCATCAAGCTCTTGTCTATCTTCTTGAGAGGATTGACCTATTTCAAAGTGTCGCTCTTCTTGAGATGGAACTTGAACCGTGGTGTAAACTTGTGGAACAAAATCCTGAGGCATGTCGGTGGTGAATTGAGTCACATCTACCAAAGGAATATGACTTTCTTGTGGATTGTTTGTTTGGTCATGTTGTGGCATGTTTTGAGAGTTGGTTAATTTTTCCATTGGTGTCTTTGGAGTAACCTTTGGAGTCATGTTTGGTTGAGGTGTATGAGGAGGCAATTTGCTCTTCCTTGGGGCAACTTGCTTTGCCTTCATAGTTTGCTGGAGTCTAGTGGTTACCATGGGATACACTAAGACAATATGCTTTGTTTTGATATGCTTGCTGGGGTTTCTGCTTGAGTTTTTTTGGAAATGATAGTTTTGATAAACAATTTACTGGACCAAAGGCTCTATACTATTTGACCAAAGGCATAGGACTATGTTACCAAAAGTGAGCTACTGTGTTACCAAAGGCATTGGACTAAGCTACTAGAGGCAAGATACTGTTATACCAAAGGCGAGCTATTATTAAACCAAAAGTGAGCTACTATGATACCAAGGGCGCTGAAGTAGTTTTGCCAAAGGTGAGGTACTATTATACTAAAAGAGAGCTACTGTTATACTAAGGGCGAGCTGTTGTTATACCAAAGGCGCTGAAGTAGTGTCAGTGATGTTTATAAGGCAAATTTTGATAGATTTTGTTTTGATTTTGATTGGATTTGCTTTGGCAAGAGAAAACACATCAAACAAAGTGGAAAAAAAAAGACCGATACAATAGATAGTGTATCTTCGAGGCTCACAAAAAGCCCAATGTTTCCATAAGTATGAGACAATTTCAAACAATATCAACCATTTTTATCCCTAGAGACAAGGATTCATTGTAGTAGATCAGCTCACAACTTAATTCTCCATCGACCAAATGTCATTCCATAAAGGTGTCAGATATTTGTATCTTTGTGAGAGACGATAGGTAGGGATATCTCACCCTCTCCTTAGAAAGCTCAAGTAGGTCACAAGAGCTTTATGGCTGAGGGAATACTCTCTTCTCAAGGGAGCCAATGGTGAGTATCTTGAGGGCTTAAATCGATTCCCCTTGCATTGATAATTACCACAACGTTCAGAGGTGGATCGGGTAGGCACTATCTAGATTGGTTTTTAGTAAGTTTGAGGGACCAACACCTTACGAGCAATGTGACAAGCTACTAAAAGATTTAACCAATCCTACTAAGAGTATCAAACACTTCGCATAATGTGAAAATCATTTCCACAGAGTGCTAGTACACCTCTTTTTGATTTGCCACCACAAGGTAAGGCTGATGTTGGTTAGGACTTGGATTTCACCTTATCCCTCTCATATAGCGGTTCAAAGGAAAACTCCGCTTAGGTTCATCCCTTTTGGATGAAGCACAATCCAAAAGTAGACCCTTCTAAAGGAATAACTGAAATGTAAGATCAAGCACGTCAAACAAAGGTTTAATTGTCCTATTATAAGAAAAATAAGGTGCAACTAGATTAGGCACACACACGATTGTAGTTGTCAATTGTCCCTTATGAAATTGAAGTGTTTGGCATTAATTTCTATTGTCCCTTAGGAAATTGAAGTGTTTTTGCATTCATGTCCATTGTCCCTTAAGAAAGCAATATGTTCCTAAGACTTAGATTGCAAAAAAGATGTTTTGTCCCTTAAGAAAACAATATGTTCCTAAGACTTAGTTTGCAAAGATGATTTGTTCAATTGTCCCTTAAGAAAGAAATATGTTCCAAAGACTTAGATTGCAAATATGATTTGTTCAATTGTCCCTTAAGAAAGCAATTTGTTCCTAAGATTTTGCAAAAGATGATTGTTCAGTTGTCCCTTAAGAAAGCAATATGTTTCTAAGACTTAGTGTGATAGGTTTTCAATTCTTCAACGCTCGTCCTGCATGAACATGTTAGGAAAACCCATTTGCTCTATTTGAGTAATAAGAAGTTGCAAAAAGTTGATTAGTTCCACTCAAACTCAAAAGTTAGCAAAAAAAAGCAATTTAACCAAAAACGCTCGACTGTATTACCAAAAGTGACTTACTGTATTGCCGAGAGCATTGCACTGTGTTACCAGAGGTGAATTGCTGCAGGACCAAAAGT
The DNA here is from genome assembly GCA_027924645.1 of Cunninghamia lanceolata. Lineage (NCBI taxonomy): Eukaryota > Viridiplantae > Streptophyta > Pinopsida > Cupressales > Cupressaceae > Cunninghamia > Cunninghamia lanceolata. Next base: position 14,160,904 of record BSBN01000219.1, on the reverse strand, counting down.
GATCTACTGTGCTACCAGAAGCATTGTATTGTGCTACCAAAAGTGAGCTACTGTGCTACCAAACGTGAGCTACTATGCTACCAAACGTGAGCTACTGTACAACCAAACACGCGGTACTATACTACCAAATGTGCGGTGTAATAACAGGCCTGCAAAAAAAACAATATTTTGTCAAGAAAGCTAGATCGAAGGATGATTGAATGATTGAGTGATGATCCAGGATGTTGATAAGGGATAAGACACTGCAACAAGTGATATTAGTTCCAAAGAAAATAACAAGATGTCAGAAATCAAGTCAAAACCCTAACAATAAGTTAGAAACCCTAGAAAAGAAAAGTGAAATCTAGAAAGTTGGTGACAATTATGATAAGATACAAAATATTAAATATCACCAATGGATTCCTTATGATTGTCTATGCAATTTTTTTTAAAAAGCATCAAATTTTGTTAAGTTTTGAGAAAGTTATGGGGTTTTGAAGTTTGCAAGCCTATTATCCCAGCCAAGTGCGCTTTACTATTATACCAAGTGCGCTTTACTGTTATACCAAAAGTGCTTTACTGTTATACCAAGTGCACTTTACTATAATACCAAAAGCATGGTTCTGCACTACCAAAGGCACCGCAGGATGGCCTGAAAGCGCTGTACTGCTCTACCAAAGATGTTTTTCTGTGTTGATTTGCGTTGTTCCGTACTGTACTTAAAAAAATCAATTTCTTAAAGAAAAAAAGAGATCAGTGGGTCCCACCGAGCGTGCCAAAATGTGTATGATAAAAATTGATAGGTCGAATCATAAAATCAAAACTATGATAATAACCAAATCAATAACCCATAACATAAAAAGATCTATCTAAATAAAAAGCCATGATCAATGAGTAAATCAAATAAAACAAGAAAGCTTTTACTAGATTGTATTGTTCTCTTTTGTCGAATATGGACTGTTCAAATATGTTGCGAAACCATGTTTGCAACAAGTGAATGCTCAAAGTGCTCAAAGATCAATGTCAAAAGATCGTAAAAGATGCTCAACGATGTGATGTATGCTCAAAGCGCTGTAAAGGATGCTTGAGAATAAGTGATCGAAGAGGATTTGTGAAGGAGATGGGGGGGGTTTATATAAGTTTCCATCGTGATAGATCAACGAATGACATAAATCCATAGAATGAATGGTTGAGATAAATCAAATAACTCATGTTGAATGTGCACACGACATTTGTCACTCCAAAAAGGTATTTTTATTAAGATAATTGCTTTTTTGATAAAGATAGATTTGATTTCATAAATTAGAATGCTTTTTCTTCTAATTCATGAGTTGATGAAAATAAGATAAATTAAAGCCAATAAACTTAACTTTAGATTTATCTTTTGAAGTTCTAAAAATAAAACTGATTGTGCACATAAGTTAACATGATATTTTTAGAGGAATTGGAAAGATAATTGAAATTAAATAAATAAATTTATTTAATTGATTGTGCATGATTTTTAAGAATATGAAGATGTGAAGATTTAAATAAATTAAGCAAATAAATTGATTTAATTTATTTTGCATGATGAAAAATAGATAAAATATGTGATTATATTTTATTTTTAGAGGAAAAAATAAAATAAATAAATAAATTTATTTAATTGTTTGTGCAAGATTAGAGGATATAGAATAGATTTGAAGATTTAAATAAATTAAACAAATAAATTGATTTAATTTATTTTGCATGATGAATGATAAATAAAATATTTGATTATATTTTATTTTTAGAAGATTTATTTTTAGAGGAATTGGAAGATATTTGAAGAAAATTAAATAAATAAATTTATTTAATTGTTTGTGCATGATAGAGGAATGTGAAGATTATAAATAAAATACTTGATTTTATTTATTTTTAGAGGATTGAGATAATTTAAATAAATTTGCATGATTTATTTAAATTTAGAAGAATAATTGATTTAATTAAATAATGTAAATTATTTAATTGTAGATAAGAGGATTTGTGATGAATTAATTAAATAATTGGATTTATTTAATTAATGTGGACTTGAAATTTGAAAGAGGATAATGATTTAATTAAATAATTAAAATTATTTAATTTTAGAAGAATAAGGTTGTTTTTGCTAAAATTAATTAAATAAATATAATTTATTCAATTAATGTTGAATTTTGGAGTTTTGGAAGAATTTGATAAAAATGCAAGTGATTCGAAGACTTGGTCATTTTAGGGTGTTTACAAATATAGATATGGACAATCCAAAAGAAGCATTGAGATCAATGAACAAAGGAGAACTTGATTTTGGAATCAGAGGTGTCAGAGGATGAATTTAGGGGCACCCAAGTCCTTGAAGTGAGAATTTTTTGAAGGTCTGAACTGAGAAAATGTTGTAAAGACTGCCCTGAAGACAGATCTGGACCTGAAATGGCAAGAGGACAATTTTGCAAGCGCCCAAGTCTTGTACAAAGGAATATTCCTAAAATGTTGTCAGATCCCAAAACCCGGATCCTTAGTCTTCCCGTGTCTTCACTTTTCTGAATCTCACACTTGTAACCTGCACACAAGAAGAAAAGGGGTTTGGAGGTTATGGTGTTTAGGGACTTGCCTCAGTCAAATCCTGAGATAGCATTCAAGCTTCTCAACACCGTTGTTTGATAGAGAGAGTGTGCCCTTGTAGGGCAGAGGCTAAACATAAATCAATGAGATGAAATCAAATGATGATGAACAACAATTATATCACCTATGTGATGAAACCCTTAGGAGGATGAATGCTCTTCAACTCATAAGGAGAGATAGATAGTAACTTCAAACCTGCAACTTTACACACAATGACAACACAAATCTGCTCTAGAATCACAATGAATGCTTTGATTGCTCTTTACTCTTATTCTTCAAGTTGGCTATCTCTATCTAGGTTTATAATGAATTCAAAAACACACTTATATATGTCTTCCTGCTAACATTCATCAAATTAACCAAAAGATCTGACAAGGAGAAACCTTTTTAAAGGTCCTAGGCTAACATACAATTAAATTTGCCCCAACCAATCAGGAAGGAGGACTTGGGTGTGGGCACCCAAGTCCCAAGGCACCTTTTTGGTCTGGGGTAAGGTAAAATATGGGCCCCTTGTTCCCAATTTACTTTGGTTTTGGGGGATTTTGCATCGGGATGAATATTTAGAATGTATAATGTTATCATGGGGACCTAGAAGCTAAACAAGGAGGTAAAAAGCATGTGTCTACTTTTTACTCCATAATAGGGTGCCCAAGGATTCAAACTCAAACTCAATCAAATGAAGTGTTATGTGACAATAATAAATCTTAACTGAATGTCTCTTCATGAGTGCCTAGTAACTCCCAATTAACTCTATCAACCGAAGTGCTCCAACTCACACCAATGTCATGCAAACAACATGCATTACTTGGCATCCCTAATATGAATACATAACAACCCATTTTTATCATGCAAGAGTCATGTAACAACCTGTATCATCATGCAAGAGTCATGCAAATATGAACCTGAGTTAGAGTATCATGCAAGGCACATGCAACACCATATAAGTACATGCAATTGACATGCAAACACATGCAACTAAAATACAACAACATGCAAGTACATGCAAGTGACATGCAACAATATGCAAGTCCATGCAAGTAACATGCAATAACATGCAAGTCCATGCAAGCTCATACAAGTGACATGCAACAACATGTAAGTCCATGCAAGTAACATGCAAGCTCATGCAAGAAACATGCAAGTATCATGCATCTCTAACTCCAATGTTAACTCCCACATAAGTCTCATGCAAAGTATATGCAACATTATCCACTCGTGCAAACAAAAAAGCTAACTGCAAGTCCACATTGGATTCTCCTCCAAAGTTAGTGCTCCTGATGGGTCCCACCTCCTAGGAGGTATCTCCAAGTCAACATGGACTTCAATAAGTCAACTCCAAGTCTCCATGGGCTCCACTTCCAAAGTGGGCGCCGAAATTGGGTCCCACCCCATAGAATGTAACTACAACATGTCCAAGTGAAATAATTAATAAATAATTTATCTCCCAAGTGTCTATGTGTCCAAGAACGTTAGAGACACATGAAAATGGTTAGGATTGCAAAGTTCATGACAACTTATCCCAACATTGTATACTACACTGAGATTACATAGTCTAGGGTATTGATTGTTTGGTATTCGAAGGTTAACTATACTTTGCATGCTGTGTAGGTTGTCGATGTCCTTCAAATCTGACTTGTTGTTGTGTCTAGAGTTTAGTACCCACTTGCACTTTGTAGATGTGCAGATTTCTAGTGAGCCCCAAAGTCTAACATGTTATTGGTTCAAAGTCTCAAACTTGATTACATTTTATAGACATGCAAACTACAGGAGGATCCCATAGTCTGAACATCTTCTTAGCCAGGAACTAGATTTTGTTTTCACATTGCATCTTGCAAATTGAAGAATTTTTTCAAATATCAAAGTGGTTCGTGGTCAGAGTCCAGGGTCGGCATGTTATTTGCATGATGCATTTTGCCAACATAGTATAAGTTCTATATGGGTGCAAGTTTTGATTGCAGCCTGAAGCCCAAGGTCTGTGAGGGTGAGAGTTTCAATTATATCCCAAAACCTAAACTTGACCTTGTTTGCAGAGTTACAAGTTGCAACTCGGGTTTGAAGTCTGACTTGCCTACAAGTTTCTTTAGAAACCTAAAATTAGCAGTTTTAGTCTTTCTATTTGTTATAATTTAGTGAATTTTGGTGGGTGGTTTAGTAGAGAAGTTATGAAGGCAATCCATTGGTTTTGAAAGTACTATCTCTCTTCCATGCCTTATTTTTTGTGCAAACCATGGTGTCTTGTCCCATGGTAGTTAAGTCTTCCACTTGTGTCACATTGCTTATGCATCGATGTGTGTGACAAGTGTATCATCATGGATTCCATATGACACCTTGGGCATGTTAGTATGTTATGTGTTTTCTTATTACCACTTTTGTTATGTAAAAACTTTATTCATCATATTTTATTCATTAATGTCTTGAGTGATAGGTTAGGGAATTATATATATATAGATAGGGGGGGATGGAGGGAGAGATAGAGAGAGAGAGGATAGAGAGATAGAGGGAGAGTAAATAGAGAGATAGACAAGGGAAGATAGAGAGGGGGTGTTGGTGTAATTAAATATTTAATTACACTTTATTAAGTTGACTTGGGGCTATTTTTAGACTTAGGTTATTCTTAAGTCATATTAGAAAACCCTAATATGTCTTAAGAATAGCCTAAGACTAAAAATAGCCCTAAGTCAACTTAATAAAGTGTAATTAAATATTTAATTACACAACCACCCCCCCTTAAGTGCAACTTAGGGAGAAATGAAAACATGCAACCAATGCAAGAATGATAGGTCCCAGCTACAAGGCCCGATGAAGTACCCATGTACAAAAGATTCTTTCACAAATAGAGAAAAGGAGAAAACCATGTGGTAAAACTCATTTCTAAAAGAGAGAACAAACCTCCCTACAATAGAGAGAGAAAGAGTGAAGGACTAAGAAGCCTCCACAAAAGATGTCCCAAAAGAATAGGAAAAAAAGATGAACATGAGGAACTCCATGAAGCATGAAGAAGCTACAAACACTGTCAAAGACTAACTTCTATAGTGCTAAAAGAACCTCCTCTAAAACAAGATGAAGATCAGAATCAAGAAGACAAGAATCTACATGAGTGCCCCCAATGAAACTACTCGAATCAGATGGAAAATAAAGGCAAAACATTTGGAACTTGAAGATATAGATGACATAGGTACCAAAAGTCTGAAGAACTGATCAAGTGAAAATAGAAGGTCGCCTCCACAAAAGGAATACAAGAGTGTCCATATGGTAAATGCTCCATCTCATTGAAATGCATGGGTAACCAACCACTATGTACGTTGCATCTGCCTAGTACATGGAAAAAATACTAGATACATAGCTCACTCCAATGCAAAACCAAGGAAGCATTAGCACTAACAGTAGAAACCACCCTCATAATGTTGACAAGGGAGAGCCACATGATAGGTACATTAAAACTGTGTGAAACCAAGAAGTGCATGTAGGAGAAATAAGAACATTTGAATACACACACATAAAAGTACCAGCAAATAAAAGGGTGTACAAACCAAGGCACACACGCATGAGGCAAGAATCAATGTAATTCATTGTTGTCGTGGAAGGGACACTCACTTGAAAAAGATGTGATGGCAAAACAAAGGGCCTACACTACCCCACATGGCACTTTATATCATAGTGCAAGTACAATAAGGCAGAAAATGATGTGCAAGATCTAATAATACATGTACAATGTTGAGGCACTTTATTTAAGTGTGTTTACATATGAGAAGTGCTTACAATGGAAGCTCACAATGTCCAAAAAAGGACAACATATTGAAAATACAATTCTCTAATACAAAATAAGGAAATTGATAGCACCATGACGAAGTACACAAAAAATATGCACTTTCAAAAAAATGACACTCAAAAAGGAGTCTAGATGCAGAAGATATGGCCCGTCAAAGACTCCAAAATGAGGACTGCACAACAACAACACTGAGAAAATTAATTTATGGAAAAAGTAGAAGTCAAAATTAGAAACCACCTGCACCACTATGAAGAGCATAAAATTATACCCCATTTAAAAAATACCACAGTATGACTGAGATATGGTCTCTTGAAGATGGAGTGCAAAAATGAAAAGCCCAACGGAGAGGGGCAGGGATGGGCAAAAGAACATCTCTACCAAGTTTTGTTAGACAAACTAGGATATTGAGAGGGGGGGTGAATCAGTATCTTAACAACTCTTCAATTTTAACTTATCCAGAGAAGATTAGAACTTAAGTATCACAATATTAACATGAACAAGAAAGATTAACACAATGCACAACAACACATAACACCAGATATACGTGGAAAACCCTAAAAGGGAAAAACCATGGTGAGGATTAACTCACAATATATGAAGCTCAAATAATAAAGATCTTTGTGAAACTCTTCCAGATGAGTCCACATGACTCATACAACATCCCCAAACACTTCTTTGTCACCGTACATCAAAGAATTGTGTCGCCCACCTTCAATCATTAACTCTAAGAGCACACTATTATCCGGAACACACTGCAACATGCTATCAATTGAAAAACTGAGCTATGGACCACCAAGAAGCTTGAAACAGGAAAGAAACATGAAATGCACATTCAAAAACATGTTATCAAAACTGCAAGGTCAATCATTTACTTCCAGAAGAATGTAGAGCATTCTAGTGAGTCTTCAATGCTACTCCATTCTACCAGAGCACATTCCAGTACTTTACCAATCATAACTTTCACTGCGGAGGGAATAATGGTATGGAACTTTGGAAACAACACATTTACCACCTTCTAAACACATATCCAAAACCGCATAGCCATATTTGCAAATGCAGAGGAATGCAGAGCATTGCATTCATCTTTCAACATCACATTACATTGTCAGAGCCTAAACCAGAACTCATTCACTTATATCTTTCACTGCGGAAGAGAAAACACTCTAAAACTTAGGATTTAGCATATTTACATCATGCTCAACTTAACTCTTGAACCACAAGACCATAGCTTCAATATTAGAGGAATGCAGAGCATTCTATTATCATGCTAGAAACATCTTCACATAACCCACAGTGTCTTCAACCTACTTCCAGAGGCCAAGTCTTCTTTACATCACCATATACAACTATAAGTAGGACCTCCAATGAGTTTTCTCTTTCTTAGGAGCATGACATCCAACCATGACTAGTCTCTTACTCTTGTGATGGTGTTGACATCAGTGTCTATTATTATGTTGACATTAATGACAACACATATGGCCAACAATCTCCCCCTTTGTCATTGATGGAAACATGTGCTCTCCCTTAGACTCTCTCCCCCTTTGACATCAAGGACAAAGGAATCCAATACTTGCTCATTCTCTTCCTTTCATCAATAATCATATATCTGTGAACTTTTTCTTGCAAGCTCCCCCTATCATCAGTCACCACTACCTGCTCCCCCTGAGAGGTAGTCATCATCAGTCCAGGATAAAGATATAGCATGAACTCCCCCTAGACAGATGCACCATTTTGCATCTTAGCAATAATGAGGGGCAATTACCCGTAACCTTTTCCATAGATCCTCAAAGATGTCTTTTGCAAGAGCCTTTGTAAAGATATCTGCAATCTGATCCTTGGTTGGAATATATTCCAAATTAAATTCCTTGCCTGCAACCTTCTCTCTCAAAAAATGATACCTAATTTCTATATGCTTGATTCTTGAATGCATCACTGGATTCTTGGAAATATTGATAGCACTTGTATTATCACACAAAATAGGGATAGGCTCATCATACACTACCTTAATATCCTTCAAAGTTTGTTTCATCCATAATACTTGTGTATAATAGGAGGCTGCTGCAATATACTCTACCTCTGCAGCAGATAGGGACATTGAATCTTTCTTCTTACTCTACCAGAAACCAATTTTCTTCCTAGAAAGAAAGCACCACCACTTGTACTTCTTCTATCATCAACACAACCAGCCCAGTCAGCATCAGTGTATGCACTCAAATCAAAGTCATTACCTTTTGGATACCATAGACCATAGTTTGGAGTTCCTTTCAAGTAAGTGAATATCTTTTTCACTGCCTTCTCATGTGTTTTCTTAGGATTGGCTTGATATCTATCAACCACACATACCACATGCATGATGTCAAGTCTAGATGTAGTCAAGTACAACAGTGCTCCTATCATAGACTTATAAACAATCTGATCCACCTCTAGAGACTCATCATCTTTTCTTAAGTGGCATCCGGTGACCATAGGAGTACTTACTGCCTTTGAATCCTCCATACCAAACTTCTTTAACAATTATTTAACATACTTAGCTTGATAAATAAAGATACCACCATCTAGTTGGGAAATTTGAAGACCAAGGAAGAATGGCATTTCACCAATCATGGACATTTCAAATTCTTTTTGCATTTCCTTTGCAAACCTTTCACACATATCATCATTTCCTCCAAAAATAATGTCATCAACAGAAACTGTAACTACCAAGATCATGTCTCCCTCTTCCTTTATGTAAAGATTGCTATCTGTAGTGCCTTTCTTGAAGTCCTGATGAAGTAAGTACTTGTCTAATCTAGCATACTAAGCCCTAGGTGCTTTCTTGAGCCCATACAAATCCTTCTTGAGTCTACATACCATGTACAGATCTTTTGATATCTGGAAACCATCTAGTTGCTCAATGTACACTTCCTCCTCTAGATCACCATTTAGAAATGTTGACTTGACATCCATCTAATACACCTTGAAGTTCTTGTGAGCAGCAAGAGCAAGGAACATTCTAATTGCCTCCATCCTAGATACCAGAGCAAAATTCTCCTCAAAATCAATGCCTTCCACTTGAGTATATCCTTTGCACACTAATCTTGCTTTGTTCCTTACCACTTTATATTCTTCATTTAGCTTGTTCTGGAACACCCACTTTGTTCCTATGACATTCTTGTTGACTAGTCTAGGAACTAATTCCCATATTTAATTCTTTTCAATTTGATCCAGTTCTTATTACATTGCTTTTATCCATCCATCATCTTTGTTGGCTTCAACAAAGGTCTTAGGCTCCACTTTTGATAATAAGCACAAGTTTGCTTGTACATGTGTCTTGGCAAAGCTTCTTCTTGTCTGTACTCCTTTATTCTTATCTCCAATGATCTGTTCTACTGAATGATTCTTCTAAACATACTTTACTGGGGTCTTGGGTAACTCCTCTCGTTCTTGTTGCTTAACTTCTTCATCTTCAATGGTCTGGTCTGCTAAATGATATTCCTTTTCTTCTTTCACTTCTTCTACATCTTCAATGCAAGGGAAGATATTAGATCCGGTGCCTTCTGGATCTTGTGAGAACTGATACAAGTCTTCATCTACTTTGACATTTGTGCTTTCAATCATCTTTTCCAATCTTTTGTTATAGCATCTATAGGTCTTGCTTTTGGTCGAGTAACCAAGAAAGATTCCTTTATCACATCTTGAGTCAAACTTTCCTAGGTCTTCTTCATCTCTTCTAATATAGCATTTGCTACCAAAGATCCCAAAGTATTTGACAGAAGGAGGTCTTCCATACCACAACTCATAAGGGGTTTTAGAGCTATTGACCCTTAACTGCACTCTGTTAGTTAGATAGACAACAGTGTGAATTACTTCCAATATACATCAGGCAGATTTGCATCTTTTAACATTGCCCTAGACATTTCTTACACAGTCCTATTCTTCCTTTCCACTACCCCATTTTGCTGAGGGGTTCTAGGAGTAGACAAGTTCCTCCTAATGCCATGTTCTTCACAAAATTTTTCAAATTCATTTGAAGTAAACTCACGTCCTCTATCTGACCTCAAGCATTTGATCTTAGCATCCATTTAATTTTCAACTAAGGCTTTTAAAATTTTAAACATATCAAGAGCATCAGATTTTTCTCTTAAGAAAGTAACCCAAGTCATTCTAGAATAATCATCAATGAGCAACATAAATTACCTTTCACCTTGTTGACATTTTACTCTTGTAGATCCACATAGGTCTATGTGAATTAGCTCCAATAGCTTTGAATAAGAGCACTCCTTGCTTTTAAAACTTGTCTTTGTCTACTTTCCCATTTGACATTCCTTACATACAGTGTTTGCAGGCTTGATTATCTTAGGTATATCTCTCACTGCATGAGTTGAGTTGATTCTTACCATAGTATCAAAGTTGTTGTGTCCCATTCTTTTGTGCCATAGCCAACACTCACTGGATTGAGTCAACATACATGTTCTTCCATTTGCCTCTTTCAGGTGATAAATATCACCACAAGTCTTGATACTTTCTGCAACAAGTTTTCCAGATCCTACCTTCCTGATTTCACCATTAGCATGCAAAGTAAGATTGTAACCTTTCTTGCACATCTAACTGACACTAAGAAGATTGTGTTGTAATCCTTTGACATAGATAACATCCTCAGTCCTATTCTTTCCATTAATAGATATGACACCTTTTCCACATATTTATGCTGACTCATCTCATCCAAACTTGACAGCTCCACCATACCACTTCTTAAGGCTAATGAATTTCTCTTTGTCACCAATCATATGATTTGAACAACCACTATCAATGACCCAAGCTTTGGTTTCTTCTTTTGCATGAAAGGCAGTCCATACAACCATTGATTTTTCATTGTTTTGAATTGTTTGCAAGGTATCTAATTTTCTAATCTCTTTTTTTTTGTCACCAACACTCATGGCCAAGAAAAGTGTTTCATCATTTGAATCATCATGATCCTCATCTTCTAAAGAATAACTTTCCTCTATAGAAAACAAACTTCTTTTGAATTTTCTATTTTTGTTACTTCTCCTAGATTCTTAGAGAGGACATTTGGAAGAAAAATGACCAACCTTTCCACAATTGAAACATTTGAAGGGTAACTTACCTTTATATTTGCCAGATCCTATCTTCAAGGTTCTTACAAAATTTGCTTTAGCATCATCAAGGCTTTCATCTTTATAAGCAGTTTCTTCTTTTTCCTTTTTACTGACTTTGAAAGTAGCTTCCGTCTTTGGAACATCACTATCAAACTCCCTCATTTCAAAAGCAGTAAGGGTCCCAAACATTTGGTCTAAGGAGTATGTATCCAGGTCGATAGTCTCCTCAATAGTAGATACTTTGGAACTATAAGATTTGGGAAGAGATATCATAACCTTTTTCACAATCTCATCTTCTTTTAATCCTCCACCAAGACCTTTGATACCATTGACTACTTCATTCACCTGGAGCATGAAACCTGCAATATTTTCATCTTCTGACATCTTTAGGGATTCAAATCTATTCTTGAGTATTTGCATCTTGGCTTGCTTCACTTTCTTATCTCTTTCATAAATAGTTTCAAGTTTATTCCAAACTTCTTGAGCTGAGCTACAACTTATCACCTTTGAAAGTTCTGAGTTAGTTAATCCACTCATGATAGAAAACTTGGCCTTGGCATTATTATCATACTTCTTGATTTCATCTATATCTATTGGAATATCTTTAGGAATAGTGTGACCTTTCTTTATAGAATCCCATACTCCGCACCCTAGTGAATTGATGTAGACTTCCATCCTCACCTTCCAAAAAGCATAATTAGTACCATCGAACCTGGGTATCCTGTTGGGTCCACCTATTTCCATCTTGGACCTTCCTCAAGTGGTTAATCTTCCTTCAAAGGAACTTGGATCTGATACCAATTGTTAGACAAATGAGGATACTGGGAGGTGAATTAATATCTTAACAACTCTTCAATTTCAACAATTTTAATTTATCCAGAGCAGATAAGAACTTAAGCATCACACTATTAACATGAACAAGAAATAGTAACACAATGCATAACACATAACACCAGATATACATGGAAAACCCTAAAAGGGAAAAACCACAATGAGGATTAACTCAAAATATATGAAGCTCAAATAATAACTTTGTTTTAGGGGCTTTAACCCAAGAAAGCTGCTACTCCCTAAGTAAATTTGATTTAGGGTCACTCCCAAGGAAGATTCTACTCCTTGATGAATTTGTTTTAGGGTATTTAACCCAAGGAAGTAACTACTCCCTAATCTGAGAACAAACTCAGAGATGATTATAGTATGACAATCTTTCAACTGTCTGAAGTCTGCCTTTGAATCTCACACTTGATGATTGCACGTTTATCTCTTCACACACTCTCTACTAAAGATTTGATCAATCAGGCACACTCTATACTTGATCACTGTCACAAATAAGTCTTCAAAATGAATCAGGACAACATCAACAACATTTGCTCTTTCTCCCACAATCGCACACACGAATGTATTATTCTTCTTTTATTTGCTTGCGAACCTTATTCATTTGCTTGTAATCATAGCCTCTGCATTCAATTTGAACTCCTATTTATACATGATATTACATTGATTACATAGCTTGTTGGCCATATTAAACATGAGAAATACATTTACAAGTCAGCCATACAATACACAATATGAAACATGTAGAAGATAGGTCTAATTAGGACAACACGTTACACCAACAAAAGACTTAGGCCTTGCGAACCCCAACACTTGCTTAACCAGGTCCAAAACATCCTTCACAGCTTCAAACATCAAGGAATTACCTCTGCACACTCCGCTCATTTGAAAATAGGATAGTTTTAAGGTAAGCTCATGAAAACTTGAAGAGTAACGGCCATATCAGCTAGAGAACCTTGTATGATACTGGAAACAAGAAAGATCTTCATGAAACTTTTCTAGATGAGTCCACATGACTCATACAACATCCCCAAACACTTCTTTTCCACTGCACATCAAAGAATTGTGTCACACACCTTCAATCATTAACTCTGAGAGCACACTGTTATCTGAAACACACTACAACATGCTGTCAATTGAAAAACTAAGCTGCGGACCACCAAGAAGCTTAAAACAGGAAAGAAACATGAAATGCACATTCAAGAACATGTTATCAAAACTGTAAGGTTAATCATTTAATTTTGAAGGAATGCGGAGCATTCCAGTGAGTCTTCAATGCTACTCCATTTTACCATAGCACATTTCGATACTTTACCAATCATAACTTTCACTGTAGAGGGAATAATGGTCTACAAATTTGGAAACAACACATTTACCACCTTCTGAACACATATCCAAAAGCACAGTCATATCTACAAATGTGGAGGAATGCAGAGGATTCCATTCATCTTTCAACATCACATTACACTGTCAGAGGCTAAACCGAAGCTCAGTCACTTATATCTTTCATTGCGGAAGAGAAAACACTCTGAAACTTAGGATTTAGAATATTTATATCATGCTCAACTTAACTCTTGAATTGCAAGACCATAGATTCAAGATTAGAGGAATGCAGAGAATTCCATTGTCATGCTAGAAACATCTTCACAAATCCCACAAGGCTTCTTTGCATCACCATATACAACTATAAGTAGGACCTCCAATGAGTTTTCTCTTTCGTAGGAGCATGACATCCAACCATGACTAGTCTCTTACTCTTATGATGGTGTTGACATCAGTGTATATTGTTATGTTGACATCAATGACAACACATATGGCTAACAAGTTTAGCAAAAACACTACCAAATTTGAAGATCCACCAATTATAGAACCCTTGCCAAAATAATTAATTGTAGCCAAAATAAGAACTCCTCTAAATAGTTTAGAAGCACTTCTAGATTTTAAAAAAAAACTCTAAAAAAAGAACCAAATTTGGAGCTGCCACCAAAAGAATAAGTACAAATGTCGAGGCATATTTTTTTTAAATAAAAAACATTAAAAAAATTATTGAACAATATTTTTTTAATAAAAAAAAAATTAAAAAATGATAAAAAAATTGTTTTATTAAAAAAAATTATATTAAAAAAAAAAGTAGGGGGGGTGGGGGTTTATACCTTGTCTCCTTCCTCACGTAGAGGGGGGTACCTGAGGGTACCCTGCCCCTTGCCACGACTCTGTTGTGATAGGGTTAACCTTCTACAAGAGAAAAAGCAAAGGAGAGCAATTTGCACAATATTGGATGCAATATTGTGCGAATTGCTCTCCTTTTCTTTCTCTTGTAGAAGGTTAATCTTAGGTTTTGCAGGTGATCCTGGTGGCTTGAGTCAATCAGTGACTCTCACAATATAGATAGAGAGAGGGAGAGATAGGATGGGAGAGAGAGGGGGGAGGGAGATTAAGAGATATAGATAGAGAGAGGGAGAGATAGAGAAAGGGAGAATAGAGAGATAGAGAGATAGAGGGAGAGTAGATAGAAATATAGAGAGGGGGGAGATGGGGAAATAGAGAGATATAGATAAAGAGAGGGAGATATAGATAGATAGAGGGTTTATTTTTAATTTTTTAGTGTTGATGTTTAGGGTTTTGGTTTCACATTTAGGGAATTCAGATTTCAATATTAAGAGGAAGGTAAAGGGTATGTGTGTGAGAGAGAGAGATAGAAAGATGGAGAGATATAGAGAGGTTTTATCTCTTTATCTCTCTCTCACTATACATATATCTTTATGTCTCTACTTCGCTATCTCTCTCTCCCTCTCTTTCTCTCCCTCTATCTATATCTCTTTATCTCCCCCTCTACCCCCTCTCTATATCTCTATCTACTCTCCCTCTATCTCTCTATCCTCCCCTTTATGTATATTTATCTCTCCCTCTCCATCTCTCCCTCTCTATCTCCCCATATATCTATCTATATCTCTTTGTCTCCCTCCCTACCTCTCCCCCTCTCTCTCTCTCCCTTTATAGAGGGAGAGTAGATAGAGATATAAAGAGGGGGAGAGGGGGAGATAATGAGAAATAGATAGAGAGGGACAGGGAGGAAGGGAGGGAGAGATAGAAAGATACACACACACACACACACACACACACACATATATATATATAAAGAGATAAAACCTCTATATATCTCCCTCTATATAATTCTCTCTCTCTCTCTCTATTTTTTTTTGTTTTATTGACTACAAAACATGATCATGATCACATTATAAAAATGTGATCGTGTTAAATAATGAGAACTTTTTATATTTATTCAAATTTTAGTTTTGCCTTTTTAGGCTTGGATGACCAAACCTAAGGATTGGACCTTTATAATACCTCCCAGAGACATGTTTTTCATAGTCAATAACATTTTTGAAAATGTCATTAGATTTATTTATTTTATAACAAAATTTGATGAAACCACCACCAAAATGATGAGCTAATTCTTATCTTTCTAACCATATAGTTTTTTAATATTTTAAATAAGTTAAGGTTTTTATTTTTATTTTCTTTGAATAATTTCTTCATATTCCTCAATCACATATGTATTAATTTTTATTTATAAATTTTGATCCACTTATCTAAATTTCAAAAAAATTATATTGGATTATTCTACACTTCATTCTTTACACATTCAAAAAGATTTACATTTTTTATTGTTTTTATGCAAGTTTTGTGATGCACATGCTTAGAAATGTGATTTTCAAGATGCATCCACTTTGAAAAATTGCAATAAAACATATTCAAAAAATTGAAAAAAATACACAACTTTTAGTACTCACTCTTAACTATATTTCTACCAACCAATTTTTAAAAATACTGAATGCAACAAAAAAATAGGGGGGTGCACACCAGACACTATGTTATATTTTAGTATGAAAAATGGGAACACTTTTGTGTGTGTACAACATTTCACCCTCTTAATCTTAACCATTTTTAAAAAACTTTAGTAGTTTAGAAACTAGATTCAGAGTACTACATTTTTTGTTCTTTTCATATCTCCAAATTTTGAGTGCATGCATCTCAAATTACTCATTCAAGTTTAGGTTTAGCTGATTTCAAGAAAAAAGGGGCTTGTTGTTCAAAATTTACTCAAGATCGTGCTAATGAGTTAGACTTTGATGCAACACATCAATTGTATCCTTGCTAAAGGTGCCTACCCAATCACTCTTGCTCTTGTGGCAAGAGTTAGTCGAGTGGTGGTGGAACCGAGCCCGGGTGTTTTATTCTTGAGGATGTAGAACATCATGGATCGTGGTTAAATTGATCGCGTTATTGGATTTTGTGTGTGGTTGTTGATTTTTGTGATTGTTGATGTTTATTTCACAGAGTTGTGAGGTCAATTCTTATAGTAGATTGAGATTTTATTTCATGCCTCTCTTCTAATTGTTAAGTCTTGTATGGTTTGTTCATGGAATTGATTGATAATTTGGCCTTAAACTTGAAAGATCCTTAGGATGTGAGTCCTAATTGTACCTAGTTTGATTTGATCTAATATTTATACCTATTCTTGAGTATCTTCCTCAATGGGGTTTTCTTGAGTGGGGAGATTCTCCCTAATTTCTTCTAAGATTGCTTGGATCCAATCTTCCCTCACACCTAGGCACATTGAGTGCTAAGTGGAAAAGATGGGTGTTTGTTTTCACTTTGAGTTGAGCTTGTTGTGTTTTGAATTGACTTTGTTGAGTTTTGTGCCTCATTATGAGATCAAGGGATTCCTTATTGAAAGTTTTTTTGTTTGAAGTTGTGTTTTGTGCCTCGTGACAAGATCGAAGGCTTCCTTCTTGTTTTGAATGTTGCATGAATCTATATATGCAATTATGCTAAATGAATGCAATATTTTTGTTCTTTTTCCAATTTTAGATATGGACTAATTACTACTGAAAATTGAAATATGAATGCAAGTCTAAATGATTTTTCCTAAATTTAATTTGTCTATGTTTTTGGTTTTTTGTGTTTTGATGTTGATGTAAGTTATTCAAAGAGCAAAATTTGCAATTACTCTAAGCACAATTGAAAGCAAATCTAAATATAAAAAGCAATGAAAAGTAATGAACTCTACACTAACCAAGAGAAAATAAACATAAGTTTTACTTCCTTAAGTACAAGACGAGCTAATTACTAATGAAAATAAAACAAGAACTTATGAATAATTGGATGGCAATGCCAAGCTTTTGTCCTGAAAGATCCCGTGGCAACCATTTCCTCCTCTATAGCAGTGGGGTCCTCCTCTTGATGACATGGACAAAGACATTGATATGAATAAATGGATTTTATCTTAGAAGTAACAATAAAATGGAAATAAGAGGTTCAATTAGTCCTATACGAGCATAAGAATGCTATGGGGGCTGCCTATGCATAAGATTGAACAAAACAAGAATGCAAGAGTAATTCTCAACCTCATGTTGGGATCGAGGACTTAGAAACAAAACAAAAATAAAAGGCTCATGGGGTCTTGTACAAGCATAAGAATTATATAGGGGTTGCTATGAAAAACAAGAATGCAAGAATAATTCTCAGCCTCATGTTGGGATTGAGGGCTTAGATGCAAAATGGAAACAAAAGGCTCGCAGGGTCCTATACGAGCATAAAAATGATAGGGGGGTGATATGCAAAACAAGTATGCAAGAATAATTCTTAGCCTCCAATAAAACATAGAGGAGTGGGTATTTATAGGAAGAAAATTAACATAATAGGTGGGGTTGATTGGAGATAACAAGGATTGATTGAGGAGATCATTGGGTTTGATTGGGAGACCACAAGATTTGAAGAGGAGAGACTAGAAGACTAAATGGAAGATCATTATGGATTGGTCTAGAGTGAACAAAAGAGTGATTGAGAGTTCATAAATAGTCATTAGAATTAATGACTCAGTTGTGCATGACGGAACTCTCAATCAAAATTTAAAAATAAAAGTCAACTGAGTAGAACTGAAAGAAATCATACATGCCAAAACACGACAAGGTCACCCCTTTCTCGAGTGAAAGTTTCCCAGGAAACCTTGAAACTTAAGGACAGGTTGCTTAGGTTATTCTAGGGTCTCTTGGGTGACCCTCTTATTAAAGATCTAAAAAGGATTGTTCAACATTTGGAAAGTCCTAAAACTTAGTTCGAAGCTTGGAAAAGATGGCCAAAAGGAAAAAACACAGGGGGACATGTCATCAAGGGTGAGATTGTTGAGAGGAGTATAATTGATGCCTTCATGGGTCATGATTTGGATCTCTATATCATCATATTTCCATGTAGGTCAGTACATTTTTTTGTACTTGCAATAACTAGGGTTTTGAAGTGTGTAGAGGTGATGAGAGCAAGAATGGTTTGTAAAGCTGCTGAATTTGGATATGGATCCATCCATAAGCTTGTAGCGATATTTGAGATGTTGAAATGTTACTCAACTTATAAATTTGATAGATGGAAAGTAGTTGATGATCTCTAGATGCAAATGAGGTAAGGGGTGGTCTTTTTATATTTTTCCTAGACACAGTTTGAAACTTTTTCCACGTGAATCAACACATAAGATCTAATTAGAACTGAGTCAACTCAATCCATCATTAAAGTTAAGTTTTAAAAGTTTTGGGATCATTTCCACAAATTGTGTAACCAACTTGGGTCAATCCTACAAATTATTGATATGAACCTAGGTCAAAAATAGGTAATTTGGGAGCTAAAAAAGGCTAGATAGTGGATTTGGCTTAGATACTA
The DNA here is from genome assembly GCA_027924645.1 of Cunninghamia lanceolata. Lineage (NCBI taxonomy): Eukaryota > Viridiplantae > Streptophyta > Pinopsida > Cupressales > Cupressaceae > Cunninghamia > Cunninghamia lanceolata. The sequence goes on along the minus strand of BSBN01000219.1, from coordinate 14,141,896 downwards.
ATGGTTATTTGGAAATTTGTACCCAATTAGTTAAAATCATGCTCTAAGTCAAGTATTCAATACATCCACACAAAGTGGCATAAAACTAATGGTAAAAAATGTAGGTTACCCATTTTTATCCATTACATGCATGTGTGTATGAATTGAAGAGAAAGTGAATAGAACTTTATTTTAAACTCTTATGATTTGTTCATTGATTTTATCATGAAATTGGGTTGTAAAATATCCTCAGACTCATGAAACAAATAACATTATTCCATATACTCTATTTAAGACATTTTAAAGCAAGTTGATAATGAATCTTGATTATGTGTATCGTTATGGTTTTTTAAACATAGTATTGATTCGATGTACATTGATTAGCTCATAGAATATTGTTTATAATTGGCATCCCCATTCAAGGTCCCCTAAAACAACTATGTATGGTTAATTTGATAAACAAATCATTTTAAGTTAATTGTATCAAGAAGCAAATATAACATTTTCAACCAAGGAATAAATCAAATTGTAACATTCTTCTACGATCAACATTGACATGAAAATAAAATAGTAAGCTATGGTATTTTTTTTATTACAACAGGTGGCAAAAACAAGGGGCTGAACCCTTAACAAAGATTACATAAGTAAAAACATAGGCTCAGTAAACAAAAAGAGCCTGGACCAAAAACCAAGAAACACCAGCCAACAAACGGCAGAAAGTAAGCAACAACAAAAAACCAGCAACAAGACAGCCGAAGACAAACTAGGACATAGAGTCCTCCAAATCTTTAGCAAGAGCTTCAAAAACTTTTTCCAACTCCTGAGTTCTATCATTGTCGGCTCCCTGGGAGAAGAGTTGAATATCCTGCAAAAGGGTTAAGTTGAGCATGGAAGACCTGCACAGCATGCGGGTAATGAACTTGTATAGAGTAGACATCTTGAGTTGCAGAGCCACCATCCTATGGTATTGTTATGTGCTACAAACCATAGGTTTTGACAAGTATTATATATACATCAAATAAATGAGATTGTGAAATAGTATATTTACTCTTGATAACTAAATATAATTCTAATTGTTCTTAATTTGCAATAACTAATAAATTGATATTATATACTTCCCCTTGTTCATGGGGTAATCAATAAAAAGTTGGATAAGTCTAAAGCTTGTTGGAAAAGGTCCCTTAGTGATTTTTTGAAATTCAATTCTGACGGTGTATCTCAAGGCAACCCTAGGAATATTGGGGTTGGTTGTGTCATCTGAGATGATTTGGGTAGAGTGGTAAGTGAATCCCCTTTCTTAATAAAATTTACATCTATAATCTATATTCAAGATCAATGACACAACTAATAGATATCATAGCCATCACTAATCAAGCATTGTCATATTCAAATGTGCACACTCCTTTGTACATCATAGGTGATTTCAATATTGACATGTCTATAGCTAATAAAATACAAAACTTTTTAAACCCATATACAAAGACACAACTTGCACTTTCTATTGAATGGAATACATCCTTTATCTAAACCAATTATTGATCATGTTTAGTCTAATATACATACACAAACAACTCACATCTACAAATTAGAGAAATATTGTACTTATCACGATGCATTTTTCTTGAATGTCTAAATGTTGATAGAAATAAATCAAGTTCAACACTACATAATTTTAAACCAATGAAACATGTCAAAAGTAATTAACAAATCTATAATCAAATCAAATACAACAAAAAAAAGATCTACATGAATAAAAATCAAACTTAAAAAATGTTAGCAAATAATTTAATAGCTTTCTCCCATTTTCTAATGTTGGAGACATCATTGCTCGTGTATTTTCTCATCAACAAATGCATATATTTATTTTATTTTTAGTATGATTTCACACTTTCCCTCATACTAACTTTTAACTCTTTTTAACAAAATAAAATGTTCATAAATGTGTAATCTCACCTTATACATTTTAACATTTCACACTTCTCTTGTAGTTAATAACAAAAGATACCAAAAGAGCAAAAGAAAACAAACAGATAATTCAACAACCATCAAAAAGATATTAAACATTATTTACTAACAAATTTAATATTGATTTCCCACTTTTGCATGCACTCACTCACATTGGTGCCTACCTTGTAGATCAAAGAAAGAAGAGCATAACTCAATATCAATTGAAGATTTGAATGCTCGCCCAACTCAAAATATATATGTGAAGAAGATGTTATTCTAGTTTATAAAACAAATTTAGACAAAATCCATAATACACAAGAAGTCCTTTATGCCACCTTGATAACTCACAAAGGTGAGATGGCAGTCACCCTCAACTTGACTGACAGGCTCATCCATAAATATGAAGAAAGAATAGCTCATGGATAAGCTATTTACATTTTATGCTTCAATATTGCTCCCAAAACTAAATATGCTTATGATTGCATTCTCCTCCTAAACAAGTCAAGCACAATTGAAAGCATACCACATCTACACGAAGAGTATAATTTAATACCAAACACAATAATTAAACAATTGCTAACAAACATAGATGACTATGCACTTGGATCTATAGGCACACTTGCGGTTGCTACTACAAGAACAACTTACCAATATTTGCTTGGCATAGAAGATGATGATTATGATTATGAAAAAGCACAAGCGATAATATAAATGCATTGCTTCATTCTATTGTTATGTGCAATCTCTTTTCTCTTGAACATTTGTTTTGTTTAAATTCTCACAACTTCCTTTTGTTATTGAATAACTATAACTGCATCCAAAACTGATACAACATTTCTCCATGATGGGAGAACAAGTTCTAAGAATGTCATTCCCTACAATGTTGTTTAGAAACATAATGAAACTAGTTGATACAAAAGACAAGATGCTCAATACATGTCAATCAACCTTTGTTGCACATGTAACAAATAAACATACCTTGGATCATCTACAAAACTTATTAAACTCAACATTTGAGGTAACTACTCGCATTCCTAAATCTTAACATTTTTCACCAAAATAGAAATAACAACATTTCTTTCAAACACATTCAAACGTATGTTGTTAAATCATGCAGGTATATTGAAGTTTTAAAACAACAAACTCAATCTCCATTCCATTTAAGTCATTTCCCCAACATTCAAATACACATTTGACAACTTTGGGACACTGCAAGATCAAACTTTTCATTGTTATATATGCAATATAGATATTACCCATATTCACTCTCTCCACTTGAAAGGTGTTATAACAATTGAAAAAACAGAAACATACACTATTATATTGACAAACCTATCTTCTAGCTCTTGCTTCCTCAACTACAAAACATCATATATGAAGAATATTTCCAAGACAAATCAAGAATTGTCTTCATCTTGCATGACTTCAATGTAAAAGGACACCACTCTTAGCCAAAACAACATCAAATGTAAATTGTAATCGACTATGAGTATGGAATTATGTTATCACATGCAATTATCCTTCCTTTTAAAACATGACATTATAAAAAAAAATTGTAACCATTTACTACCTTTACATTTTTTCCTTCTATAGGTGGCACCAACCAGCAGACCACTCCTACCAACCCAACCAATAGAACCAAAGCTAGGAGCAAAAAGATCAAAGGGAAAGAAGTGGACTTGGGTGACTAGGTCAACAGTGTGAAGAAGGCTACCTTTGAAGATAACTTGGAGTTCCTCAACCGAGAGTGGCAGGCCATCAGTGGCCTGAAGCATCTTTCTGAGTAGTAGTGTTTTCTCTTGTTGGTTCTGTGTTGGGTGTTCTATTTTTTGCTGGTTCTCTTACTGTAGTTAGTTGTTTTCTGCTTTGCTAGGTTAGTTCTTAGTTTTGCTGCTTGTAAAACTCTTTCTATTCGCCTTAATGGCTTTTTTGTAAGGGTTCAGGCCCTTCCCGGTTACCTTAATCAAAACTTTACATTATTTCCAAGCTACATGCTTCTACTATTAGATCAAAGAATAACATAATGTAGACCTCCCACTACTATACACTTGTTGCATTACATAACATTTATAAACGTGTAACCTTTCTCTCCTAATGCATGTCCTTGCAATATATGATAATTTATGTATTTCCAACTACTCTCATAATTCACAAAAGTATTCTTATAGCTACAACCTATTGTTATATCAACATCTACACCTATTTAACTAACTTTTCTTTTGAGTGTTTGAAGAACTTAAAATCTATTGTGACTTAATAATTATACTCATATAAGCTATTGAGATGGCCATAGCTACATCTTTTTGCCAATATTTTGTTCTATGCTTTTTAAATACCTATCATACACAAATAACTATGTTCTTGCATTTAATAAGTCCACCCACTTCACTACTTTGCATAAAAGGCTTGTGTTCAATATAGTTGTTTGTGATTTACAAAATCTAATTAATGCTATCCTCACCTTTAAGTCTAATGTCATTGTGTCTCTTGTTGTTGCATTATTTTTTAAAACAATAAATAATATTATTCCTTTTACCCAACTTGATGAATTTATTTTAGGTACAATAAAAAGTGATGATATTTTTATATATACATTTTTTAGTCATATCATGGCCTTAGTCATTGCGCATGTACAATTCAATGTACAATTTATAATAATAAGTGTAATGTGACATTATTATAAATAAATTAAAATTTTATTGACACACCATGGCCTTATTAATGAACATTTAATGGCAACTTGACATGTGCTCTTAGTCAATCTCTTATTTATACCTATACATCCATTTGGACACTTGGCCTCATCTTTATGTTTCATGTCATCTCAACTTAATGTAGGCACCAAGTTTCCAATATTGCTTAGTACTTGTTCAAAAAGAGACCATATACATGCTAAAGTCATTAACAATTATTATTTCATATAATTCATATTTGTTCCATAGATAGTCATCCTCCCTAATTTAATATTCTATAAGGGTAAAACCAAAAACAAATTTAAAAAAAAATCCAAATCTTTTTCATATCATTTCAACCTTCCATGTTTCTCACCTTTCATCGCCATTTATTTTGCTTCTATCCAATCAAAATAGTTTGGGAATATATTGCAATTTGATCTTACTAGTGCTTTTTTCTTTCTAATATGTCACACCATTTTTTAATTCTTTAAAAAAACCAAAATTTCTTTTATATTGAAAATTTGCATGATTGATATATTTTTATGTTCTTCTAGAGAAAGAAGTATTGAATACATAAAGAATGTACGAGTATAGATGATGAACATTGTTGGTGTGGGTTTTATTTTATTTTATTAGTTTATTGTGTATTTTCTTGTACTCAGGTTTAGCTTGCCTATGTCTGTCTTGGAGTGGGTCATAGAGGATACTTTGTTAGCATCTTCCATAGGAGTTACTCTTTCCTATTTTGGAGATTCTAGATTTACACTTCCTATTGGATGTATTTGCCACCTCATCTCCTCCCACATTTGTTATAAATATACTCACTCACTCGCATTTAATGCATCATGGGCATCTTAAACATTTTGATTAATGGGATAGCATTATTCTTCTATTTTAGTTTTTGGATCATTAGTGTGAATAGTGATTTTGTGGCTAATGCTAGCACACTAGGTCTTAGTTAATTCCTCCTTTTTACAAAATCTAACATGGTATCAAAGCATTGGTATCTAGTTTAATCTATTTTTCTGTTTTCGTTAGCACTAGGGATTGAGTATTTGTGAGATGATCCAATTTTCAATGAATGGTACAACAATTTTACCATTGTATCTTGAAGGCTCATAATAATTAGGTTAGGATTTCATTTCACTTTAAATAGATATGGGGAAGTCAACTAGGGGAAAAGACCCAATACCTGAGATAGTTCCAATGGCTGACATAGCATTTGTGCATTTAAGGCCCAATATTTTTGAAAGTTTAGCACTAGTAGTTGTGACTTTAAGGTTGCTAGTGTTGATTATTAGTACTAATAATTGAATGAAATGTGCCCTTTAGATCTAAAAAGCAATCAATCATGTGATGCCACATCAGCTCACCAACAAAACATGACTTAATGCACACCTACTGGGCCAACCTTTTTTGGGGGGAACTATGTGACACGTCAACAAAAAGCATGCTGATGTGGCATCATATTTGATGACGTGGCCCTGAAACCTTAGTTATAAGCAGGGGCCTTGCCAAGTAAGCCACTGTAAATTTTTTGGAGTGATTCAAAATTACCACGTATGATTTTGAGAGGTGTGAAGTTAGGATGCTCAACTACTAGGTCCTCTCCCCTAAATGTAATTTTTGGATACTTGATTTGTAAGATGCATGAATTTTGAAATATTTGGGTGAATTTTCATGCTTGTCATTGTTCCAAAAAGGCCGGTCTATTTACCTAAAATAGAGCACTCTGCCCTAGGCTTTTAGTTGATTTTTCTTGGTTTATAGGGAGCTTCAGGTGATTCACCGTACGAGGTCACTTTTTTTGCAAACTTCAAGGTTGTGGGTCCTCTTCACCAAGTATGAGGTATTGTTCATGAAAATCAAGATTTTTGTTATTACCTAGGGGAGTAGTTGTGCACCCTAACTTCACACCTCTCAAAATCATACGTGGCAATTTCGAATCACTCCAAAAATTTTATAGTAGCATACTTGGCAATGCCCCTGCTTATAACTAAGGTTTCAGGGCCACATCATCAAATATGATGCCACATCAGCATGCTTTTTGTTGAGGTGTCAAATAGTTCCCCCCAAAAAAAGGTGGACCAATAGGTGTGCATTAAGACCCCCTTTGATGGTGCGCTGATTTGGCATCACATGATTGGTTGCTTTTTAAATCTAAAAAGCACATTTCATTCAATTATTAGTACTTATAGTAACACTAACAACCTTAAAGTCACAACTATTAGTACTAAACTTCAAAAAAAATTGGGCCTTAAGGTCACAGCTCCTATCTCAACCATTGGAACTATCTCACCTATTAGATCTTTTCCCCTAAGAGTTGAGGTTCTTTTGAAATTAAGGTATCATATAGGGACGGTGGTTCGAGGGTCAAGGTACCTCCTAGCACCTCGTACAAAGGCCATAAGCCTCGTACTTCCCACTACCGTCCCTGATGTTCAGTTCACTTGGTTTCTGACCCTTTGGCCAGCTCCTTTGATTCCATTAGCGGGCTCTTTTCATTACCCAAGTGACATTTGAAGACTTCCCAGCGGTGTGTTTGTGTTTCAGAGAATTGGTGTTCTCCAACCGCCAGCATACCATCTACCACGGTGATCAGAATCTTTAGCAGTATGTGATCAACAGTACCTACCAACCAACAGTGTCCTATGTTATAAAGCCTGTGGCCTCCCATTAAACGTACTCCATCAAATGGTTCACTGTGTAGCCTGCTCACATGGTCTAACTGTAACGTACCTAATGTCGACTGTATTAGATAGTCATGCACCATCCAGTATCGATCAGTCATATTCTTTACGCCAGGGTACTGCATAGTGACTTGGACTCCACGCCAGCCAAGGACCCCTCCATGTGGGCACCACTATAGAACCTTTGCTGACTGGGCATGTCATCTAGATGCACTACTGACATTATCTTTTTTCTTTGGAGAACCATGCCTTTATGGATGGACAGTTTTTTTTTGTAAAGTCTGACTCTGGAGAGCCATGACTTTGCCATAAGTTATCTATTTTTTGCCCAAAAAAAATTCATCTTGGCTATTTTTTTTGGCTAGCTACATGCTAGTAAACTTTTACATTTACTATCCATATTGTTTCGAATTTATAGTTTTTTAAATATTTTGCGTACTTCTTGGTTTTTGAACTTTATAGACTTATAATTTTCACATGCGAACTTGTTTTTGGGTCCTATGTTTTTGAAAGTGAGATTTTCCATGTTCTATGTGAAGATGTAGGCTATTTGTTCATATTATGTACTAAGATTATACATTCAGTATTCTAATCCTTTTTAGAGACTGTAAAATTATGTTGAAGCACCTACAAACATTAAACACACTGATAAAAAGTGTCAAACATTGTACTTGCTAGTGAGTTCTTGCACCAAGTAGTAACAAGGGAGGTGTACTAGTGTGTCTTATTGATTTTTGTGTTCTCTCCTTTCTTTCTCAATCATGGGTTCACAACCTATTCCAATTTTAACACTCTACAACTATTTTCAGTGGAAAACAAAAATCATTGTTGCTAAGAGCCAAAGGATTGTATAGGATGACTCAAGGAATTAAAATAGAACCTAATGATGATGGTAAAAAGATAAAATGGTTTAATAAGTGTGATAGAGCCTTTGGCTTTCTTTGCCTAGTTGTGTCTCTCAATTTGTTCTTTCACATAGAAGCATTTAAAACACAAGTAAAGATATATGGGACACGTTGTCGACATTGTTTGGACAAATAGACAAAATTAGGGGCCATCTATTAGAGAATAAACTAATTAGTCTCAATCCTTGCAAATTTGACAATATACATGACTTTATCACATAATTTAAGTATCTAAGAACATAGTTGAAGCAATTTAAAATTGAGAAGAAAGACACTCACTTAATACTTAATGTGCTTTTTAAACTTGGACCTAATTATTTAGTGTTCATTTCTACCCTTTATACCTGATTCTTCAGTGTTTCTTTGATGATTTTATGGTTGCACTCACTAGGGAACAATATAAACTTATATAGATGGACACTTTGAAGTTTTCATAGTCTCATTTGCTTGCAAACCAGAGCACTAAAGATTAAAAACTTCTCACAACAAGAGAAGAAATAGAATACTAAGCCAAGAATGGTAAAAATAACAAAAAGAATAATCATAAACCTTCCACTACTCTTAAAGTAGAATCTAAAACCTCATCTTCTAAAGGTGACAATAAAAAAAAGAAAAGGTCAAATGTTCATATTGTAAGAAATCTAGTCATGATGAACACAAATCCATGAAGGAATAGATAGACAATTTAACACATTATCTATAATAATAATATCAATCTCCTAAATTATGGGTTCATCTAATTATGGGTCTTCTAAGGGTAAAGGAAAACCCCTTGTTGTAGTTGCAACTCCATCCTCTAGGAGATGGATACTTGACTTTGCTTCTTTGCGCTACACGATTTCATCTCAAGATGAGTTATCATCTTTGGAGCCTTATTCTATGCTACAAATTTTGATGGTTGACAACTCTTTAGTCAATGTATATGGGAGAGGGTCTATTAACATGGGTGAGAGAACATTTCATAATGTTCTTTGAATACCTTCTTTGTCAACTAATCTCCTATCAGCATATCAAATCACTCGCACTGGTTCTAGTAAGCAAGTTGAGTTCTCTCCAAAATTAGTGGTTATATGAGATTTGTAGAGTGACATTATAGTGGTAGTTAGGAGGGCAGATCGTTAGTCTCGACTCTGTCTTCACACTTGTTCTTGATACTCCTTCAATAACACTTCTTGCTCACACTTATGATGTGAGTAGATTGTGGCATGAGCAATTTCATTACTTGAACTACCACTACTTACAAAAACTAAGCCATCAAGGCATGGTTACATGATTCTGTAGAACCCACTTTTCTGACAAAGTTTTCCATGTTTGTGTTTTGTGCAAACATCCTAAAGAGAAGTTTGACAAAGGAAAAGCATGGAGAGCCACACAGATTCTTGAGTTGGTTCATAGTGATCTATTTGAGCCTTTTCCATTTGTTTCATTTAGTAAAGCCATATATGTCATAAACTTCATTGATGACTTTTCTCGGTACACATGGGTCTACTTCCTTTGCTAGTAGGTTGAGTTGTTTAAGCACTTTCAAGAATTCAAAGTATTTGTTGAAAAACAATTTAGGAAAGCCATCAGAGTTCTTGACATTGATAATGGTGGTATGTGAACCAATGGTTTGATCAATTTCACACTTCAAAGTGTATTGACTTGTAGTGCATAGTTCCATACAACCCTTAATAGAATGGTGTTGTAGAGCGAAAGAACATATCACTAAAGGAGAAGACTAGTTGTATGATCCACTTTAGATCCCTTGCACTACAATACTAAATAGAAGCCACTAACTATGTGAACTACATCCACAACCATGTTTCCCATAAATCCTTGAAAGGAGTTGCTCCTTTTGAAGCTTAGAGCATTAGAAACTTGTTGGAAACCCATAGTGAAACACTTTAGAGTTTTTAACTCTCCTAGTTGAGCCCACATTCCATTAGTGAAACATAAGGCCATGGAACCATAGAGTAGTTAAGGGTTATCAACTTTTGCATCTTGTCACTCACGAGATATTTATTGAGAGGTTCATTTTGAGGACTCTTTTAATCCTACCTTGAATACTCCTCCACTATCTACATTTACAATGGTCTCCCTTGGTATCATTGACAACATTACTAAGGATTCAAATCATCCTACGCATATTCTTGATGATGAGAATTCTCCTCCCTCTACACTGATTGACAAGAGTGATGATGAGGATTCATCTCCTTCATCTCCTAGTCACTATCTTGAGGTTGAGGAAACTCCTCTTTTTCCTACTTCAATTCCACTTTGGGCAAAGTAGACTTTGCAAGCAATCGGTAACTTGGTTGGGAATCCCACAAATCCTAGGAGGACAAGATTACAATTTATGGGCATGCATACATTTATATTGCCTTCAATTTTGATCCACAATCATTTCAAGAGGCATTAGGTATTGCTAAGTGGGATTCATCAATGCAAGAGGACTATAGTTCCTTAACAAGGAACCACATTTGGGATCTTGCCCCCCTTTCTAAGGGAAGGAAGATTGTTCGATTTACATAGATATATTGAACCAAATTTCTAATAGACGTTTAAATTGATAAGTTCAAAGCACTATTGGTCACAAAGGGGTTCTCACATGTTCTAGGTATTGGCTACACTAGGACCTTTGCACCAATTGCAAAGATGATAGCCATCTCCATCACACTTGCCATTGTCCCAACACAATGTTGGGAGGTTCATCAAATGGACATGGAGAGTGCCCTTCTTCACAAGGATCTTCAAGAGGAGATTTACATGGAGCAACCATAGGGATTTGTTTAGGACTTCTCCATGGTATGCAGACTTGGGAAATCTATCTATAAACATGCCCCTTGGGCTTGGTATGCTAAGATGGATTGCTTTCTCCTCACAATTGAGATCTCTAGATGCCATTATGATCAAACATCTATGTCTTGTGACATGATGATACACTCTTGCTCTTGGTTTTATATGTTGATGACTTACTTATCACAAGGAATTCTTCATCCTCTATTGTAGCAATGAAATCTTCTTTTCATGACAAGTTTTCTATGACTGACTTGGGCTTGTTGCACTACTTTCTCAAGATTGCAATCTCTTAGTCTACATTCAAGATTAGTATTGCACAATCCAAGTGTGCACTTGATTTGCTCTCACAATTTCACATGGCTAATTGTAAGCATGCTCTAACTCCCTTCCTTTATGGAGTCAAACTTAAGGCACAATGTCCTTCGCCTTTGGTTTATACTACCTTGTATTGATAGTTTGTTAGCAACCTCATCTACTTAAATCACACTTGGCTTGACATTTCATACTCTATTGGCATGGTCTCTCACTATACACAAAAGCCACATGAGCTATATTGGAAAGTAACTAAGTCAAATTTTCATTATATTAAGGGCATTCCCATGTATGGGATTCACTATGCAACAAGGATTGATACAAGCTTGGTTGGATAAATAGATTTGGATTGGGAAAGGGATTTTGAAGATCACACCATCTTCGTTTTCATCCTATTTGTTGGTAGAACAAGAAGCAACATGATATTGCTCTATCCTCTATTAAGGCCGAGTATCGAGGGGTTGTAAATGCCACCACTAAGGCCATCTAGCTTCAACACATTCCCACTAAGTTTAGCATTCCAATTTGTCAACCATTTGTCATTTACTATGACAACTAGAGTGATACAAATCTTGAGAAACTTGGTCCACCAACAACAAACCAAACACATTAAGGTCCACATGCACTACATTAGAGAGTTGATTTAGAGGCAAGACATGAATCCTCACTACTGTCCGACTTCAAAGCATATTGCAATTATCTTCACCAAACCCTTCAAGGAAAGAAAGTTATTTACAAGCTTTGCTAGGGATGTAGGAGATGGAGGGGGGATTTGTCTCCTTGGGGAAGAATTTCTTCTCGAGAGGGGAGATAAGGGGTAAGGGAATCTTTTGTACACAGGTACCTAATATGGCTATACATTTGTTGAGACCCATTTTTTATCTACCTAAGCTATTCATTTTATTAGTTTATTATATATTTTTCTACACCTATGTTTAGCTTGCTTAGGCTTGTCTTGGAGTGAGTCATAAAGGATGATATATCAACATCTCCGATAGAAGTTACTTTTTCCCCTTTTGGAGATTTTGGAGTTTAACACTTCCTACTAGATGTACTTTTCACCTCTCTTTTCGCATTTTTTTGTAAAAGTACTCACTCACCTGCAGTTAATGCATCTTAAGCATCTTGATTAATGAGATAGCCCTTTTCTCCTATTTTGATTTTTTAATCATGGGTCTTGGTTATCTCTCTTTTTTTTTTTTGTAAAATCTAATGGACATGGTAAATTGTTTGTTTTTAATGTTATTTTCAATTAGTAAATTTGTTAAGGTAAAACCTTTTCACCAACTTTTATAAGTCATTGTGGGCTACCTTATCTAATTCTTAAACACTAGAATTTGAAAATTCTAAAATATGCTTTGTAAAACGGATGCTTAATAATTTGTAAAACACTTTAAAAACTCTAAAATAACTTTGCATGTTAACAACTTTGCACTAAATCTATTACCCCCACGTACACATGCATGTAGTCTAGAACTACCATGGCTTTTCCTAAACCTTATTGCTATTTGAATTTCATAAAAATATAAACATTTGTTATTTTGGTAGATTTAGTTTTTTCAATTGCTGTTTACATCAGCCACACTCAACTTGACGCGAAGGAACTCATCGCTACATGACCCTCATCTTACAAAGCATTTGGCAATATATTTTCATTTGAGAGTTAGAAGGCAACTAAAATATAAAAATGAATTTTAATTTTAACTACAGCAATGCAGCTAAAGTTTTAAGTTTGAACAGAATATTTGCAAAACATTAAGAAAATGAGGTTTAATTTCAATGGCACATGAGCAACTAAAGGTTTGTAGCTTGAAGCAAGTTAAAAATGAATATGGAGGGCTTTGGAACTGTAAATAATTTTATGCACATTATTTTCTAAGAAAATAACAGATTTTTTTTTAATTAATGCAGGTTTTAACAGTATCTGAAGATGGATTTATGCATTCCAATGTTGTTGCAAGCCATTAAGCCATTCTAATACAATGAGTGTTAGAGAGTGTATTGGAGGATTTTAAATCGTGGCAAGGTGAAGGAGGAATGTGTTATTTTTCCTCTATCTTTTGGCTTGGTAGAATTTTTTTTTGGTCGGTTTTATGAAGTGTAATATCTTGATATATTTCTTCTTTGGTGTAGGGTCCTATGTGGGTGATAAATGTTTATTCCCTGAGAGAATAACACCATTTAACATAATTAGGATACTTGCATACCAAGTTTATCTAATTAAAAAATTAAAAGAATTGTGATTACTAACTATTTATTTATGTCACTTGTATGTAGTGCAAATGCCAACATAACAAACACTCGTATATGAAATACAATATTGTACTGAAATGAATTATATAGATTATGTATACGTGTGCATTTGAAATGTAAATCTCTATAGTGCCAACTGCAATTGCCAAACCTGAGTAAACCCAAAATAGGCCATGGACATATATCTAACAAGTGATGAATTGCATTATGTAAGTGTACACTTCAAATACAAACCTCCATAGCTCCAACTGTAGTGGCCAAATTTTAGAGTAAACCTGAAACAAGCCATTGACTTACAACTAAGGAATGATGAGAATGCACTTGGGTCATAAACAACTCCTCTGTTTTCTTAACAGATTATGTATAAGCGAACACTCGAAATACAAATCTCTGAACCTTCAACTAAAGTGGTCAAATCTTCGAGTAAACCCAAAATAGGCCATGGACTTATATCTGATGAGTGATGAGAATGTACTTGAGTCACAAACAACTCCACTCCATTTTCTTAAGAGTGCATTCATGGAATCTTTATGCAATGAGAAATGCAATAACATAGTTAAACCATATGTGATAAAAAATTGCCACATGTAAGAGATATTAATCACCATGGCTATATTTTACATAAAATAAGTGTAAATATTGCATGATAAATGAAAAGTATCCTTTACAACCTAATAAATCACATTATTACCATAATTAATCCTCTCATGATGAATCAAATTTAGAGGAATGGAGTTGTCCATTGTCCCTGATATATAGATAGACAGTTCAGAAAAACAGAATTGTCATTATTGAAACCTATAAAGCCTATGTCATTAAAAGTCATAACAAAATATGAACAAATCATCTGATAAAATTTTATAAATAATATATCATTTCAAATTAATCTGCATGGGAAAATATGAAATAGTTATTGTACAGTAATGCATGGAAAGAAGGTATAAGATGCTAAGACTAATAACCTGTATTTGTTTATATTTACTCTCATGCACCTACTACTAGAAACATCACAAAATTACAGAGAGTCATGCTGATAGGCCTATAAATAGAGGTGTCTGTCAATCTTTTGTAAGCTGGAGATGTCTCTGTTACAATAATCAAATCGCCATTAAAAAATGTGTAAAGCTAAGGGTTGTGCCAAAAAAAAGAAATGGAATTTGCGCATACTGTGGAAGGTACCTCACTAATAGAATCACCAGAAATGACTTATTACTTCTCATCAGACTTTTAGTCTGAAATAGATTTTCTCCTCCAAAAGGGAACATGCGTGGTAAGCAAGGTTTAGTATTACTTAAAATTTAGATATTTTGCATCAGAAATGATTTTATCACCTGCAAAGACAAAAAGACATGTTGATGCTAGTGAGTAAAGCAGATAAACGAGATGCATTATGCACATGGCGTTCAGGACAAAATTTAAGAGTTATATTCTAGAGAAAAACATATAACCTCAAGACCTTAGTAAATATGAATTCAGTAATATATGGGAATCAATGCGACCATGCTTTTGCAGCTGTTTTTTATTTTTTACATTAATGTAATATGTATTATCATAGAACTACTCTCAAGTTCTCTGATGTTCAAAACCCAATCAGGGAGAACAAGTTACCATTGGCTGTTTGATGACTTAGAACTTTCTCGAAATGCATGTTCATAAACACTAGAAGGATCAGCATTTTGGACTATCCATGGATGTTGAAGAAGGCCTGTTAAGGGAAGACGCTGCCAAGAATATTTCACCAACACCTGCAGCATAAATTGGTCACTTAGATACTTTTCGACAATTCATATGTGTGGGTGGGTACATTAATGCCATGTGAATTCATACTCACCTTAGAAATAAGGTCCTTGGCTGCATCAGAAATTATTGGATTGGGAGGAAAATTCAAGTCCACTTTTATAATCCTGCATAAAGGTTTACTAGCTTTAATTAATCCAAAAATGACAAATCACATTCAGTATCATGAAATTGATGGTCCTGAAATTATAACCTGCAACATATATTGACCATTGTTCTATACAGTGATTTCCCTTGATCTGATATTAGACATTTTGGTAAACAATTCCAAGATGTAGAGGAAACGCAAGATTTCCGCTCATACATAAACACCATGGGCTTAGAAACTCTAAATTAAGTTAAATTAACTTAGTACTTATGTATAAGGTATAAGAAACAAAATTATTCAAGCAGTTGAAAGAATATAATAAAGTTTCATATAGCACATGAAACTAACATTGTTAATAACAAAAAAAATTGTTCTCAAACTACTACCTATAATCTATATTGATAGTTGTAAACAGTGATTCTCTGCCTTTGGTCAGAATCTGATAATAGAAATTTTGGTAACATTTCCACAATGTTGGAAAAAGGAAAAATTTCCACCCTTAACACCAAGCACCTAGAAACATTAAAATTGACTTAGAATTTGTGTAGAGAGAATAGTAACCAAAATTCTTTGAGCCAGTTAAAAGAATATGTGAATGTTGCATATATCACATCGATTTAGCATTACCAATAGAAAAATCATTTCAGATTAAGACCAAATCTCATAGAGCAGTTAGCAGTTCCATAGTGGCTATCATCAATATTAACATGATATATAAAGCAAGGATGCCAAACTGCCTTCAAATATAGATGAAGCCCTTGAAAATAGATCGCTGAAATGATTTCATGTGTGCTATAAACAAATAATAAAATCTCACAATGCACAACATAGGCACGAATGGCTCTAATGAGATCAAGTTCCTCCAAGTCTGTGATGCAGTCTAGTAACTGTGAGCTTCTTGTACTTCTATTTGCTATATTGTTCACCAGGTTAGAGATTTATGTTTCCTATTTAAAAATAGTTTTAGAGACATGCATAATGTGGCAAACTCATCTAGACCTCAGCAAATGCACCCGGACAGCAGCAAAAGTGCAAATGACTCTGTTGGAAGCGGTGAATTTGTGGCATCCAATGACTTCCCAATTTTTCAATTTTTCTTCTTCCAAGCATGGTTTCTTGCTCTCTTCAGCTTCTAAATGGTTGTAAAGTTATTTAGACACCCTGGGGGATGTGTTAAAACAAGTTCTTAGTGTTGTTCTATCATCTTAGAGAGCTGTGAGTGGAGTTCTTGTAGGGAATTCTCTGTTATTTGAGACTGTCATTGTAGCAACTGTAGGGAACGTGATTGCAAGAGCTATTGGAGGTCATTGGGAGTTGTCTCCGTTGTTTGGAGGCTCTGTCCATTAAGCTTGAGGGCTGTTCTTCCATTGTAGTGCCATTATCAGAAGTACAAGTGAGACTGTGCTCACATTTCCAGCTGCAGTTTTTATCCACAAGGGGTTTCTCCAAGGTAATCTTGTCTCATTGATGGTGTTCCTCTCTAATTTGCTTCCATTTTCCTTGCTCATTTTGTTATTTGTTTCCAGTCTTATTGCTCTCTTAGACTAAGAATTAAAATCCACTGTTAACAAGCTAGTTGAGGAATATCCTTCTAGTTTATGGATCACACACAAACTGTCCACATCAACTCTATTGGATACTTGCAACTCAGCTGATGGTTGCATTTTGGATTTGTTGGCTTTACTTAGTAGGCAAATTAATCTCCCAACAACTCTTCTATGACTTCAATAATCGTGAAACTGTTTTTTGGCTTGAACAGTTTATTTAAGAAGGGTGAGGGTGAAGCAAATTAAGGAAATAATCATAACCACAAGAGAAAATATTGACCTACCACATGTCACCCGTATAGATTGAACAACTCACAATAAACCCAAGGGTTAACTTATCGATGTTTACTAAAGAAATGAAACCACTACAAAAATCGTCAAATGGCTAGGTACCAAAAAAGTTGGATTAGGATGCATCTAAATCTTCAAAGTGGAAAAAACAAATTAGTTGGAGCAACAAATGCTTAGGGCAATGAATGAAGGGTAAGTAATGTTGCTTGTTAGTGAGGTTGATCCATAATTGACATGGATATTCCATTGCATGTTTCATCAACACCAACTTATTTGCAACACCTTGCTGCTCACAAGTTATATGCTTATTTGAACAACTTTTAAGTTGTGCTATTAGGCTCGCTCAAGACCGAGTCCATACCCAGACTAATTTGTACTAGGCATGGATCCCTATTCAGGTACAATTAATCTTTTATTCATTTTTTCAACAAGTAATGGTATCTACTATCCTAAGGTTACGTTATTATTTTTCCTTGACTTGTTTATTTTCAAAACATGTAGATACAAGTATAATCTAAAATGGATTGGAGTTCTAGCTCTGTGGACCCAAGATTGGCTAGGGCTTTCAAAATTAGTCTTTTTTAGCCATCTCGACAACATGTGATGATGATTGAGCAAACTTCTTGGAGGTGGGGATTATCTTTGGCATTGTAACAACTGCTAAAATAAGTGTAGGAGCTCCTATAGTCAAGTGATCACTAGCCAAGGAATCAAAGCTTGTGGTGGGCGATCAAACATGGGTTGCCAAAGGGACAAAATCTTGATTATATCAAATAGAAAGAGGAAATAAACAGTATGGCTAAGAAATCTAGATCAAAGTTTCATCCTTTGGCCAAGAAAGGATCCCACAAGCCACCTACAAGGCCATTATCAAGTACTCCCATAGTGGCTACCGCACATCTCTTTCTTGCAACATTGTCTTTACACGAAAACAATAGCACCCCTTTTTTTGCAAATCCTATAGGATGCAAGACTATTAGAAAGTGCATTTTTTAATGAGGCGAAGGATATTGTAGATGAACACATTGCACATTCTATTTACATCAATGGCCTTCTTCTCAACCTTGTAAGATCACCAAGAAAAATGAGGCACCTATAGGGTATATAGGGCCTAGCTATGAAAAGGTGTGTACCACCTTATTAGCCAAGGAAAGAGAAAGTTTAGATACTTCATTGCAACCCATTAGGAATTCGTGGATCAAAAGGGGGTGTGCCCTACCACCTATATTTCTGATGGATGGAAAATTTGCAAAAATAGGCCCATACTTAATGTCATTGTAGTTTGCCCTAAAAGGACAATGCTTTTTAGGGCAATTGAGTGTGAGGGGTAGGTAAGGATACAAACTTTGTTGCCAACATCCTCATAAAGTCCATTAAAGTGGTGGGGCCTAAGAACGTTGTCTAAGTCATAACCTTCAATACTAAAAATTGCAAACTCGCAATGTTGTCGATTGAGATGTGATGCAAAAGCTTGGTACACAAATCTAGTGGATGAAACAACTCTATACTGACAAAAATGAGATTTTGATGTTTGTGACTAATCATATGTCACAAGCCATCTTTAGGTCCTTCTTGAAGTTGAGTGGTTGAAGGTAAATTTCTAAGATTTCAATAATTTACATTTTGATTTACTTCAGTTTTAAAATTTTAATCTACATTTTATTATTTTACATAATCCACTTTGTTTTTAAATTTAAAATTTTAAAAACAAAGTAGATGTTTTAACTTGGAATTTATTTAATTTGTTTTTATTTTTTACACCACCATATTAAGTTGTTGAAACTTGATTTGCCTCCCACACAATCATTTTGAGAGAACTCATGAAGGTGCCAGAGTTTGAGTGCTCTAGTAATTCATAACCTTTGGTGCATGGCAGCAGTCCAATATAGAGTGCCTAAAAAATCAAAGCATTGGTCATGGACAATGATTGGTGTATGTGTTGAATTTCATTGATCCCATCATGAGTATGATCAGATTCACTAATCTAGATCAGTTATGTTTGGGAGAGATATAAGGCGGCCTTGATGCCATGATAACAAAAAATGAGGGGCATAATAGCATCTAAGGACCCAGATCCCTCTAAAACATTTTTCAAGTAAGTACAAATAATTGAACACTAGAACAAAATGACCGCCCGATTGGATCTCTTGGCATAGCACGGATTTACTTTCTTTACCCAAGAGGGTGCCACCATATCGAGATGTTGAAGTCAGTGATGTGTGCAAGGTGACATTCACTAGATTCTTCTATGATTTAGATATAGAGGATATATTTTTGGGCGAGTTTGGAAAGTTTATAGGTTCAACAAATCATAGCCTTAAGGCTCTTTAAGACAAGTACAACGATGCTCAAACGTGGTGGTACCTCCATGGCCATGGGTCTATTTCACAGTTACCGGATATGCCACCCCCTCTCCCCTAGTACGTGTATCGTTGTATCGGATACGGATACTCATAAGATATGGCTCAAATACGACTTGGATACCATGTCTGGTCGTACAAAAAAACCCTTTTTTTCCTGTGCCGGATACACACATATACGGCATTCTCATGATATTTGTGTCGTATCTTAAAAATATTAACCCTTGAATGTTAAAAATTGCCGCAAGCAACTGCTCCATGACCTGGCATGTTGATTTCTTGTTACAAGGAACTACTTTGGACCAGCACACACACGATTCGAAATATGCCTTTCTACGCAATCGTATTTACTCAAATAATCGCGTTCATTCTAAAGTTGGAGATATATTGTCAACAAGCAATGGAGGAAGAGGCAAATTTTGTTAATTGGTGATACTTTTTTTAATTTTTGAATTTTTTATTTTACTTTATATTGTAAACTTTTATTTATTTATTAAGTTTAATACATTTAACTTTTAATTTAAGTTTAATATTGCTTATTATTAGATTGCATTTTTTTTAATTAAGTTTATTGTTTATTAAGTTTAATTTATTAATATATAATATATTTGTTAAATATATATTATTTATATTAAATTATATTATTATTAAATTCAAATTATTTAATATTATTTATTGCTATTTTATATATATATATATCTGTGTGTGTGTGTTGGGGGAGGGGGTATCTAGCCATATCCATATTAGGGGTCTTGAAAAATAGTCGTATCTGTATCCGATATTGTATCTGTGTCCATGCAACTCTGGCCTCTTTACCTACAACCACTTGCCATCAAAGTTTGTCACAAATGTCTCTAATTTTTTAACTCTTACTTTTTTTTGGCAATTGTCATTATAAATTTTGTATTAACGTTGTCTCAAATCACAACAGGTTGCAAGCTCCTCTTCAAATAAGAAAAACTAAAGTATATACTCCTTTATCCACTTAGTTAAGTGCAACTAGTTGGCAATGAAGAAGGAAAAAGTGTTGGCATATGTGCATTCCAACTTGTAGCTCCTCTCACGCAAGCAAGGGGAATAGAAGGAGAGAAGGCATTGAGATGTAGCATCAGAGCATCTTGACTTGGATGTTTCCATTGTACAAATTTCCTTAGTCACATTCGATGATGAGGGCCATAAGTTTGCTACCCAAGACATGCAAAGTGCAACTAGTGAGATTGGCACTCAATTGATTATGGTTCTAACAAACCGATTGATGGCGTTGACGCTCTCGATGAAAAGCAATATGATGATTTGTATTTATTTTCCACGCGCAATTGCACTACTATAAATCGTTTTGATTTATCTTTAATATTTGACATTAAATTGTCAATTATTAGTTGTGTTTTGTATGCATATTTTGTGCAAATTATGGCTAATTTTTAAATATTTTAAATTATATATATAGTACCTAGCCATATGGAAGCTAGGTTAAGAAAATCAATGAACCATCCAACCTAGACGTAAACCAACAACTTAGCATTTAAGGCTGCAAACTACGATGTTCCTACAACTCTATGGCTGGTTTCTAATGTCATGCATTCATTATTTAATGAATTAAACATACAATTGTTCATCCTTCTATACAGCTAATTCTTATCTACTTGATCTATGAGATGTTAACAAGTTGCAAGGAAATAACATAAATAATGGAAAAACCATCACACGTGATTTACATTCGAGAAGCCCAAATAGAGAGAAAACCCCAACAAGAATTCACTGTCAAAGAGTTTGTACAAGAAGGATACCCTTCATGAGGGCTATCAAGAATGTCTTACACGACTCAATTGAGTGTATTTGTGCTATAAGATGATCACAAGAGTCAACAAGAGGAATTGGAATGTCTCATACAAAGAGACAGAAGGAGAACCAATCAATATTATTGAAAGATATTCATCTTTGTTGTTTTGTCGTACATGAAATTGTCTCTGCTCCAGCTGAAATGATAAGTTGTGCCTCATCTATGTGTGATGTTCTTGCCTGCTACTAAAATTTTATGACCATTTTGTCCCCAACTGATTCTATCATTGATCAACATATCCTTCCATTTGGTGTGACTTGCACCTTTTCTTCCTCTGTTATGATTCTGACTCTGCAAGTCTTCTCTGAAACCATCAAACTGAACCTGTTTTCACATTTCAAGACTGCCAATCCACTTAATCAGCTGAAATTGAATGTTTTCCCAATCATGCCTCCCAAATTGGGGGCTTTAGTCCCACAAAAGCCTATAACAAAGATTAAATTTTGGCTTTCTCAAATTGGAAACCATTCTGCTCTCTTGGAGTCTTTGCCATCCTGCTGCCCTATAAAATGGATTGTCATTAATGTTTCTCCAAGTTTCGGTTTTGGATTTTGGGCACAGCAGGGGAACAACTATTAAACTAATATGTAAAAATTAATTACAAAAATACAATAAAAGAAGTTGCAATTTATCATTTATGTAAACAATGAGTAAAAGAAGCTGAAAATTATACAAAGTTTGACAATATGACAATCAAATGGTCCAATGATCAATTACAAGCATCTGTAGTATATAATAATATATTTATATTATTCATCAAGTTCAAGATACAAAATACAATACTGAAAAATTCAAACTAGCACTGATACAAAATACAATGGCTAATCTAACTTATTGTCCAATGCAAATATCGTGGCATATTCCTCGTGACTGGAACTGCTAGACTCATGTAGCTCCTACAACTAGGACCTTGGCCAACCTTTTACATAGTCTAATCCCACCAATCCGCTTTGGCTCTATATCCCACAGTGCTATTGGAATCTCTTTTACTCAATCATCTTGCGACCCACGAGACACAAGGCATTGTGTACAAACACAAGCTTCTCCACTCTCCTAGAGGTAAGCCTATTCTTCTTGATAGAGTGGATGAAGCTATATCTATACAAATTCCTCTTGACAAATAAGGATCTACAAACCTATAATAAAAGTCAAATGGCCAGTGTGCTATCAATTATGGAGGCATGCAACTGCCACCAATTCATTGAGTTCCTGGAGCCAAAGTCTCCCTATCTATTTTTGCCAAACTCATGTAGTCCCTGAGTTTGGAATATTTGGTCCACTCATGTTGGATCGATGCAACTTCCTTTGTACTGTACATCTTCTTAATGGCCTTCATAAAGCCCCTCCTCACCTCCATGCCATCTATGAGAAGTCTCTTAGGCTTTTGCACATACCACTTTAGGTTTAGTGCATACGCAGCCATGTGCAAAGGAGTGTTGAGATTATCCCACCTCCACTAAATGATATGTTGAATGTGCTCATCGTAGAATTGCAAGGTGGGGTCTCTTTGTGGAGCACATTTGGCCAAGCATGCTATCAATGCATTTATATATCTCCCAAAGGCTGGGAGTACTAGAGTCCCCATATCTGATCACCATATAAATTAGGGATATGATGGAGATTATGTATTTGGAATCTAACCAAAAATTATCACTCTTCACCACATTCGTCACCTTTATACCCTACTTTTCTTTGACTTGACCCACCAATCCCAATCCTTTATCATGATCATTAATTCCAAGGGCTCTTGCAATTCAATCATCCTCTTCAAAAGAATCACGTTGGATGCATATTTGGTTTCGATGGGTTTAATAAATTCCTTCTTGGAGAAAGCTTGAAATAGTGTATGTGGCATTCGGTGATTGCAAATAAACACTTGCATATCTCTCACATTGGCTACAACCTATTTGATCCACTCAATTTTGTTGATGTCCTTGAGTGAATTGTTCATGGCATGCACCCAACAAGGGGTCGAATATATAGGAATCTTTGAGGCTAAAAAATAGAAACGTTGCATCCTTCCAATTTCCTAAACAATCAATTGCCCTAAGTAGGGCCCCTCCTTACATGTGACAATGATATTGATGAGTGTATGGAGTCTAATGTCTTTCCACCCATCCATGATAATTTTGCACCCATGTGAGACCCATGTGGCTTTGATTTCCTCTCTGAGTACATATAACTTGGAATTGTTTTTATCCAAGATAGTAGTCCTCAATTTTATAACCTCCTTATAATAAAGAGAACAAGCAACATGAATAAATGCCATTAGAAAAGAAGAATTTGCTAATGGGATCATTTGTCCCAACTTTGGATTGTCCATTGAACATATCTACCACTAGGTTTGGAGCTAAACTTGTGACCTTACGTTTACCCTTAGCCTGTACTCCACATGATGCAAAAAACAAGAACTTATGCACATTGAGTACTAATAGTTCTAGAAGAAGGTTTCTATGTCAAGGTAACAGAAGGTGTGCAGATATCACCATTATACGGTTTCATTATCTTAACCCTTTTACTAGTGATGTGTAGGAGGTGTACATTCACTCTAGTAATGCTGACAATGTACTCAAGGGATTGAAAAAGGCATTTCCAAAGGAAAGTCATCCCTAAATTAACAATTTTGTTGACATCTAATCTTGTTGCAAATTGTTGTAAAGGAGCCTTCTTATTGAATGGACACTTGGCATAATTTTCCAACAACTTGGAAGGGAAATCGGAATTCACACTACTCCCAGTTGAACTGCCACTTTGAGTGCTCCCTTTGGCTACCCTTTAACATTCATCACCTCCACTACCAATTTATGCATTCCCCCAAATGCTTGACTCCTCCTACTTAGGCTAAAGGAACTCATACTAGCACTACAAAAACAAAGTAAACTTACTATTTACTACATATAGTAAGGACTCAAGAGTAAGACTCGATTTCTAGTTCTACACAACAATTTTCCTTGTGTTTTTCTTACTTCAAGTCACACAAAGCGTAGAAGAAGGGGATACACAAAAGTTGCAGTCCTTCTTTGATTTATCTAAGAAAGCTAAGATATTATTTGATCAGTGTGTTGCAACTTAAAACTAAAAATAATCACTAGTTGCTACAAGGACAAATGTTTTCCTTCTATTTTTCTTACTTCAAATCACATGAAGCACAAAAGCAAAGAACATGCAGAAGTTGCAATCCCATTCAACATTATTTAGTATTTTCAACTATGCAACCCGAGGATGCTTCCCCTACCAAATCAAGGTCATCCCCAACAGGGACGTTTCGAGGACGTGGGGACAGGTTGGAAACATCCCCGCACCGTCCCCTTTTTATTTTTATTTTGGAAACATTTCCAAGACATTTGTGAAAAGTCCGAAAATGCCAGGGGGCGTTTGGACGTCCCCAAGATGGCCAAGGGACGTCTAGCCGTCCCCTATGGCCCTTTATGGCCTAGAAGTCAAAAGTCTTATTGTTTTTAAAACACAATTGATAAAAAAAATATAAAGGGGTGTGTGGTCTCAAAGGCTTTAATTTGGGCTTGGTGGTTGCCCCTAGACCCCGTGAGGAGTGCTGCCCCTCAACCCCGCTGGGGGCACTACTCGTCGACCTCGCTAGGGGCATTGCCCCTAGACCCCTACAAGGGGTGTTGCCCCTTGACCCCACAAAGGGGCACTGCCCCTCGACCCTACTTATAACTTCATATAGACAATCAAGAGGAATAGGTTTACCTCTTGATGACTAGAGAAGTTGTGCATAGTGCCTTGTGACTTCAGGACCGACAGAGTCTTGAGTAACGTCTGACTCCAACCAAATGTTGGGATGTTAATCTTAAAGATGCCATATAAGGTGATGAGGAGGAGACACAAAAGAGATTGGTTGGGGTTCCATTGGATGAGGCAATCCCCCATAGTGGCAATGACCTAGACTTGACTTTGATTTTGATGCAATGTTAGTAGATGTTGATTAAGGGCAGCGACATATTTTCTATGTTTTTGTCATTTTGTAGTTGAAACTTGCAGCCTTTGGGCATTCTGTTGTAATTTTTATACAACATATATGCACATTGATAATGAAAGCAATTGAATTTGTTAACCTGTTATATATTAAGATTCTATAATGTATATGATGAATGCCTTATCAATGTTATCATATGAATATTATAAATTTCCTATATTTTTAAAATTTCCCTACTTTTTTAATAGTCATCCCCTAAAAAATGGCCTCCCTGCCGTCCCCGTCCCCTGTTGT
This sequence comes from Cunninghamia lanceolata, assembly GCA_027924645.1. NCBI lineage: Eukaryota > Viridiplantae > Streptophyta > Pinopsida > Cupressales > Cupressaceae > Cunninghamia > Cunninghamia lanceolata. The sequence goes on along the minus strand of BSBN01000219.1, from coordinate 14,116,200 downwards.
TCTTGTCCCGAAAACTTGGGGTAACATAGATTTTAAAAAAAAATACAGCTTCATGAATGATTTAGTTTGAACTAAAAACTTGAAACATGAGAAGATCAATGATCAATGAGAATTGGGAACATAACTCAATGAGTTGTTGTTGGTCCTCTCCCTCTTCCTTTCCTATTCCTCTTCTATTTTCCTCTTCTCTATTCCTCTTGTTCCCTTTTGGAGATTGAAAAAGAGAATAGACTAGAGTTTTTTATTTTTTAAGGTTCGAGACCTTGGTGGCCCCCCTTTTAGGTATAGGTTAAAAGAGGAGCTTTTTTCATTTTTGTGTTTTTATTAATTTAAATGATTTTTTTCCTACTAGGGATGCCTTGTTGTCCCTAGGACAACTAGGTGCACCTAGTTTAGGTTTAGGTTTAAGGTAAGAACTTTTTTTATTTTCTGTATTTTTAATTTAAATGACATTTTTTCTCTAATTGGGACACCTTGACATCCTTGGGATAGTCAAGAGTTGCTTAGACATCCCCCAAACCATTCCAAGGATGGCAAGGGAACTTTTTGTTCCCATCCGACATGGCTTGGGCTAGGAATGCATCCCCCTGGACCTCTAGTTGTCATGGATTCTACAACTACATTTTGTTGTTAACTCTATATCCTTCCTACCTCCAACCAAGATAGTCTTACATTTTTTACCCTAACCAAATCTATCATCCTCAATTATGTTTTTCTAATGTCATTTACAACTTTCTACTGCCCTTTACATGCCTCATTTCATCTACAATTTCTCTTCTTTGGGTGCTACTCGTTTATGAGTGTCTCGTTAACTCATATGCATGCCAATCAAATATTCTATCCACAAAACTAAAAATGATTTCTTACCATTACCCACTTGCAATGTGGATAAGGACTACTCTATGAGCTACTCCCTCTTAGTGGCTTCTTCTTTGGATACAACGACTTCTTCATTTGCTAACTTGTTCTCTACGGGTGCATGTACAGCTTTTTTCTTTCATCTTGAGCTGTCTTTTCCTTCTTGAAATTCCCCTTGCTCTTTGCTTTTGGTGAAATTGCGGATGAAGCCTCCAACATTTGGCATGCCTATGTCTACTCATGTTGCAATGGATGCAATAGTTCTTATCCATGGCCTTGGACAACATCTTCTTGCATTTCTCTTCCCTCAAAGAGTGGTTATCAAGAGTTGTATGTCTTTTGCAGCTCTCTTTTGCTTCTTCCACCTTTAACTCTTCCTTGAGAGTGATGTGAGTTCCTAGCCTCCTTAATAAAGTGCTTAGTCTACTTTGTGATGGAATTCCTCTTCCAACACATCTCTACACAATGGTTACTCTTTCCACTACACAAAATAGGGAGAGGTACCAGCATTTTTGTGTTATATGGCCCTTCTTTTTACTATAGAAGCAAACAATGGAAGACTTACTTCTTGCACACCTTATTAGACTGCCCTCATGCTTTCTTGCATAACCTTTGTGGAGTGGTGCTGCTTTACCTTCTCCCTTAGAAATATATTCACACGTTGTAGGTTTCAAAACTTAATTAGATGTTATGAAGTTTATGATGCCATTACCTTTGATGGTTTTTTTGCTTTGGCTAGTGGCTTGAGCCCCTTGTCCTTGCAAAGTAGCCTTGCTTGAGCCATCTGGGAGAGCATTCTCCAACTTCTTCTTGCTACTAAAATATCCCAAACCTTCATATTGGGGTCTTTCCCTAGCACCTATGGGACTTGTTATGCCTTGGCCATTCTTCCAAGACCTATGTTGTACTTACTCATCTTTAGCATCAACTTAGAGCCAATTCCTTTAGTGTTCTTGTCAAAGCTATCAAATGATTCATCTATCTCTTGATTAGAAGAAAGAATATATGGTGGAGTGCTTATTGTGTGAACCTCAATCATGGTTTGTATATCCTTTGTAAAGGATGGTCTCCTTGGACTAATAGATTATTATCTCTTCTTCACTCCTTCAACATCATCTTGAAAATTCGCAAACATCTCTTCTTTCATGTGCAACTCTTGTTGCAAATCATCAATGATGCACATGAGAAAATTTCCATGGCTTTCCAATTTGACTTGCGACTCTTAATTCTCATCCTCCAAGTGCTGCAACTTTGTTCTCAATTCTTTATTTTGCCCTTCAATTTGACAATTTAATTCTTCAAGTTCTTGGAATCATGCTTTCTTGTGAGCTTTGCCCATGGTTGAGCTATGCAAAAAAAAACTTGTACTTCCTTGGCAATGAAAAAATATGGAAGCAAATACAGACAAATCTGAAATGTGTTAGCACATCCTATAGGCACAAGAAAAACTGCTATGATATAAATTCTATGTTCCACAAGACATGTCCTCGAGGCTTTTCCGGTCATCCTCATACCCGAGACATTTCAAGGATGCAGGGACATGTCGAAAACATCCTTAGGCCATCTCCTATCCCTACCATCCAACCAAAAACGTCCTAGAAACAACTATAAGTTGGTCAGGGCTAACTCGCTTGGAAAACAAAGCGTTTAAAAAAATCATCAATTTGATTAAAAAAATAAAAGAAGTTGCCCAAAAAATTGAAGATATTGGGTCATTCTTGGTCTAGGTGGGTGCAAGTAGGTTTTTCTTTTTCTTTTTCTGGATCAACTGCTTTATCAATGCATAATATACCCACAAAGGGTTTCCACTGTCAATAATATGTTGTAGGGCTCCAATGACATAAAAATGATCGCCTATAATTTTATGTGTCAGAAAGAATAATCATATATAACAACTATCATTGTTTGTTGTTGTTTAAGTTTGTATACTGCTATTGACATTTTTTAGTTTTAGGATTTATGTAGCTGTCAGGATTTTTTGGGGGAGATTTATGGCTTGTCTTTTATAGCAAGTCTTGCAGTATATTACATGTTGCTTCATGTTATTAAAAACAACACATGTTTTACTTTATAGCGCCTTTTAATAGAGAAGTCCATATGATATTATAAAACTTCTATAGTTATTTTGTTTATTAAATGAATGTTATGTGGATATTTAAACTTAATTTCTATTTTTTAGGCTTGTTAGGTGTCAGGCCTGTGATGTCTTTCTTGCCTTTGTCCCTACCTTTTGCGTTTCTTTGAGACATTTGACCCATTGTTTATAAACGATCTGAGACATCCTAAGTGGGTCTCCCGTGTGTCAATGCAAAAAATCCATAAAGATCTAAGTCTGGGTGATTCTGGTCTTTCCCTTGGTTTTGTGTGTTTGTCCACTTATTGAAGTTTTGGGGTCATCCATACATACATACTTTCCGTATCGACCCCGAAACTCCACCTTCGATCCTTGTTTTATTCGCTTAAGTGTTGGTGTGTTGGCATGTCAGAGTTGTGCATCTTTTTCTTCCATGTCATCGGGAAGCTGCTAGGTCCGATGCGCTAAGGAGGTTTTGTTGGAGCAAACTTGTTTGCATGTGTTGTGTTTTTCGGATTTCAAAGTTTAGGAGGTGCTTGATTCTCCCGCTCACAAGGAAGATGGTTTGGCGGAGGCCCGATTTGTTAGGGCCCAATGATTTGGCCTTCTCGTCGGGGTTCAACATGAAGGCATGGCATCCTTCAATGGCCCAAGAATCTTCAGGGACCCAACGTTTATAATGCATGTTTCTTTGTGTTTGTCGGGAGTATTAAAATTGTTCTATGCTCGTCTCATGTAGCCGACGAAGTCTCCAAGGGCCGATGTAGGTGGATGAAGTGGTGTATCCTTTGTGTTTGTTGGAGTTGCGGGGAGTCTTACTCTCCTTTCTCTAATGCAAATAGTTTGTGAAGACCCGAAAGTGAGCGGCCCGATATATAATGTGAAATTGCATGGTGTTTCGAACTTTCGGAGAGTATGATTTTCTCTTCAACTCTGATGTGTTGTGAAGTGTTATTTCTCTTCGTCGGGGCCCGATGAAATGTTCTGTTGTATTGGCTCCGAAATTGTATGCTCCTCCATTCTCAAGCTCGAAGTTGCAGGTGACCCAACTTCATTGATGTATGGTTTTCTTTACACACATCATGGATATGGTGATTGTTTTGTGCTCGCACCTTAGCCTGGTGAATGTCTCCAAGGATCAAATATTGAGGGATGATGTATGTGCGCCCTGCATTCCTATCGGGGGTTCAAAGATTATAATGCCTATGTCCTGCTATGAGACGTTCCACAGACCCGATCCATAGAAAGAATGTCTGAGTGCATTGGCCATGTGTAGAATATGATGAGCGATGGATCTACATTGCTATGGGCAAAATGTAAAATTAAATGATATTTAATATATCATTTGGGCGCCAATGGAACACGTTGCTTCTACTTGCCAACCTACCCGCCAACCTACCGCAATAACTACAAGAATGCTCTCCCAACTACCCTGGTATTTCCTAAGCATGCACAGCATCTGGGACTTCCATTTTGATAGAATTGCATCTCCATCCTCCATTTTGGTGTTGCTACAGTGTTACGAGTTAGGGCAAGCGCCCAATTTGGATATGATGAGATTTTGAGGATTCATTTTAAAAGAGAGGAAAAAAGAGAGAGGCTGGGATACAGAAGAACAAAGAAAGAGCCAAAGACTCACAGAAGAAGGGTAAAGGTCATTGAAAAATATTGTGTATGTGTTACCATTTCTTATTTCTCCATGAATGTATGAACAGATTCAAGGAAATTTCTAGCTAGTTAGATATTTTCTCTCTTCACATTTGATGTTGTGAGTGTAAATCCTATTTGGTGAATGAGGCAACATTCTAAACCTGTTACAACTATTTGCAATGGATCATTTTGTATTTACACATGGATCTATGCAGCTCATTAATGGATTATTAAGTATTTAGAATTGGTGACACTATATTTGATGTATTTAAATGATTAGATCAATTCATTGTTGGTTAATTTCACCTGCATTCCTCTCTCTGTTAGTTGTGACTCTGTAACCCTAGGATTGGCACCAGTCTGGCATGCTTTCTTTACATCAAACAAATCAAAGAACAAATCTTGTAAACCTATATTTTTTACTTATTTCAGAATTATTGCAGCTCATGGTTTCACAACAAAATAGGGTATAGATTTCTGCAAATTGTTCTTATTCATTTACCTTGTGGTCCATGTGCTTTGCCTGCACCTTGCACTCATTACATAGGTGTTAAAATCAGCTATATTGAGGTACCTGGGTGGCTAATTGTTCTCGACTCTGACAATATTTGGAGTTACGTTAATAGGTTGGGTTTAGCCATCAGCATTTTAGTTGTTCATCTGGTTTATCAACCCTAAGGGAATACCCTCCCAAGTCTAAGCTGAGCTCAAAGAATAGGGGAGAAAACCCACTCTCGTAGAGTTGACCTTCAACCCTCCATGGTCTATGGATGAGCAGGTTTTACTTTCAAGACGACAACCCTAGCCTTTAAAGTAGATCTATGTCCTAGGAAGTGGAGCAGTGGTTTTGGGACCCAACAAGGCTAAAATATGTATTTCCTATATTTTAAAAATTTTCCTTTTTTTTAATTGTCATCCCCTAAAAAAGGCCTCTCATCCCCTACTATCCCAGAAACGTGTCACTACATTTCCTACCATTTCTATGTTTCCTGTTGTCCCTATCCCAGGAACACCATGGAACATAGTATAAATTTGATTAGTATTCAACATGGATATTCCATTGCATAATTCATTAACAAAGATTTATTTCCAACACCATGTTGCTCACAAGTTCTATTCTTATTTGAACAACATTTAAGGCTGCAAACTATAATGTCCATACATCTTTATGGCTGGTTTCTAATAACAAGCATTCATTATGTAGTGAATTAAACATATAGTTGTCCATCCTTGACTACAACACATTCTTATCCACTTGTGCTATAAGATATTTACAACTTTTGAGATATCCACTATTATAGAGTTTGTACTATAATGTTGAGACTTGGACTCAACAAAAACTCGGAAAGCTGAAGCTGAATTTTTTTCTTGGACTCGGACTTTGCCAAAAACTTGGTGTAGACTTGGCAAAACTCAACAAACTAAAAAAATCATTGGAAAAGGTGAAATTTAATAAAAAAAACTTTTTATATTGCATCTCATCCAAATACACACAAAAAGTGATCAGTTAGATCTATCATACATATGCATACACAACAAAATACTACAAAATTCAAACTTGAATGATAATACAAAAGAAAATTTGTTTCAATATACTTAAAATTATTTTTTTACAAAAACAATGGATTTAGAAATCCATGTACATAGCATCAACAAAAAATACATACACAAACCAAACTAAGGTTGAGAGGAGTCACTCCTCCCAACATTAGATACAAGTCACTAGGATCTACGCCTCTTTATGTACCTCAAAGCAACAGTGCAGCCATTCTATTTGCAAAAGCGGTAGCAACATCATCTTGGACAACTACTTTATTTCTAGTTGCACGGGCTTACACCTCCTCCTCCCTTTTGCTACAAGCTTTGACTAACAATCAGCCTAATCAACCCATCCATGTTCCTCCTCTAAAAAATGGGGCCATCCTCAATGATCCACTCGAATGTGGGATCATACTCTAACTCCACAAATACAAGGTCATTCAATCTGTCTATTGCACTTTTTGGAGTGTATGTGCTTAAAAATACTCCAATTGCACTCACAACTTGAAGCACTGAATGGTTAGCTCAAAGATCAAATTGCAATTCTCTAAAGATTGGGCACCTTAGCACCGAAATTTTTCCACCATGCATCTATACTGATAAAATTAAAACATTTAAGATTTACAAATACTAAAAATTTAAGAATTAATAACAAAGGAAAATCTTGTCAAAGGGGTTTGGTCAAATGGTATGGGCACAAGGTTCTCATGTTGGAGACCAAGGTTCAAATCCCCCAAATGACATCTTAGTGCTAGTGGATGTGCTGGAATGGTATCCCTGTTACAATTGAAGCAAAATCCCTGTTGGAGGTAGAGTGGTATCCCTATTGCAGCTGACACGGGAGGAGGTGCAGTATCCCAACAAGAGAAGTTGGAGGTGCATAAGAGGAGCAGGAGTGCCGCAAGAGAAGCTAGAGAGGAGGAAGATGCACAAGCAATGGAGGAGAGCAAAGCAGCATCCCCACAGCTGAAGTAGGAGAGGAGAAAGATGTGTAGGTGAAGGAGAGAAAGAACGGTATCATTTAGGATGACCCCATTTATACACTATAGTTTGTACAAGCAGGATACCTTTCATGAGGGCTACAAAGAATGTCTTGCATGACTTAATGTTCCCTCTCACCTACAACAAAGTGGATTTACTTGTTGAATCAACAAGGACTAGACCTATGACTAAGGACTGCAACCTTACCAGCATCTGGGATGGAATTGGAATATAATCCTCAAATTCCTTTAGAATCAACAAGGACTAGACCTATGACTAAGGACTGCAACCTTACCAGCATCTGGGATGGAATTGGAATATAATCATCAAATTCCTTTAGAATTATCAGTGAGCTCTCTCCACCCCCTTATCACATACCCCAATGGGTGTGCTTATGCCATAGGATGAGTACACGAGTCGACAAGAGGAACAGTAATGTCTTTCATTCGAAGAGACAAAAGGAGAAATGATTAAGCTTCCCAAAAAAGATTCAGCTATGTTGTTTTCTCAAAACTATGATGGTTTCAGCTCCAACCAAGATGGTAAGATGTATCCCATCCATGTGTGATGTTCTCGCCTGCTGCCAAGATGGTAAGACCATTTCATCCCCAACAGATTTTATAACTGATTGACATATCCTTCCATTTGGTGTGACCCACAACTTTTTGTCCTTTGTTCTGATTCTGACTCTGCAAGTCTGCTCTGACTGTCGAACTAAACTGGTTTTCACAGTTCAAGATGGCTGATCCCCCTTAACCAACTGAAGCTGAGAGTCTTTTTGACAATTTCAGATCAGGTAAACCTGGACTATCGATAAAGAAAAAAGGTACACATCAGCTCAAGTGAAGTAATGAAAATGAAAGGCAGGAAGTGCACATAATCACACAATCAACCATGAGGAGGCACAATGAAGTGGCTTTGATGTTTGTTAGAAAAATAAGAGATGTTCATCACAATACAAGGTGACAATGTGAAATTTAAAGAGAACTGATTGTTGCTTGATTAAAGAATTGTCCTCTTCAATATTTGATTCATCATGCATTGCTATGGCAAATGCTCCTTATGAAAAGAAAAAACATGATCATCTTAATTAAGAAGTTTGTCCCGATTGTCTTGTGCAGATTTTGTTCATCTTAGTCATTATAAATTAACTCCCACACTTACATTTAGTACCAGAAAGTTATATATTGTAATGACAACAATTCCTAGTGCTCTACTCCTGCGATAGAAAGCATAAAACTATGATCCAGAAGGGCCAATAAAAGCACCCACAACTGGAAACAGAAGGTACAGACAAAAACAAAGCATATCAGACCTCAACCCAAGGGAAAGATGCTTGTGAGAAGTAAAATATCGAAATGGAAATAACATTAATAGATCATGTCAGTATGAAAAAGAGAGAAAAAATGAATTGAAAGGTGCTGAACAAGCATGTGTGATCTCCATAATATATCGGAGCATGAAACCATTTCAATATTTAAATATCTTTGGACTTGAGCCACTGTATCTTACTAAATAAAATTACCTATCGAATACAGAAAAGTAAATACATAAAAAATCTGAATGCGGAAAATTTTGTCAAACCCTCATCCATTGGATTCAGAATATCAGTTATAAATTCTCAGCATTTAACAGATTGAAGATGCATTAAGGCCTTTGGTGTTAGTGCAGACGGTACAGGAGTAATCTCTTTAAGTACTTTTCTCTCGTACTAATTGTTGATGATATTTTTGTGACAACAACATTAGAATAAAACACTAAGTGCTCTATCCTCTCTTGAACAAAGTATCTCGAATGCTAAACTATGTGATCAATCGAGAGTACTCCAAGGTTCCTTGAATGTCAGGGCTTGACTTGCACATGGATAGACTCAGTGGAATGTTGTGATCTTGCTGGTAATCACAAAGGGACTTACATTAAATCACTCCTTCATGTACATGGATGAAGTTCATTACTCCTTGGATGTGTGAATGAATGGAACTTCTTCAATCAAACTTTAAAAAAAAGGCAAAAGGAAAGGGTTAAGAAATCTAATCTAAGGACAATGAAATGATGGACAATGCTTCAATAGACAAATTCCTTCAAACCAAGCTTCGCTTCGCCATGAGAACAACAACTACACGAAACTAGTGCAATCTTCAAATGAAATGAAGGATTTTCAAATTGCAAACATGCATTCAAATACCCACAGCTGGCGCAACTTGAATGAACATCCACAATCGAACTATTGCAACAGGTTCAAGCTAACTTTGCATTGCAAATCACCATCAGCAATCCACAAAAAGTATGAACCAAGGAATTCATCAAATATCTCCACATTAATTCACCATATCAATGAACTGTAACTAAAATCTATCTAATGTGTTTTGAATCATCTTCAAGAAATTGGAAACCATGCTAACATCCCAAAACAACACAATATCACCAATCTCCAATGAGAATGTATTAGTTTTGGTAGTATCTTTACAACAATTTGCCAATTATCTCTTTGACTCTTCAAGAGCTTCTACTCTACTCTCTAACTTACATCCAACAACTTAAGAATCTAATGATCTAATCTATGTCAGCCTTCTTTACAAATGAAGAGAGTGAGCCTTATATAGAGCTCAACAATTACAACCAAGGGCCCAAATTGATTCTTGAATCAACGGCTAAGATTAATACAACACAAGGTAGTTACAACTACTATCACTCTCGACCAATGAGATGTTTACAACATGATTTTCTAAAAGGTTCCATCCTTATCTCCATCTTGGTAGCCAAGTTCAATGTATCTAGACATGTAGATGTGGCGTAATGTGATTGGATGATGATGACTGGATGCCACCTCAGCATGCTTATCCTTTGAATGTTCCTTGAACTTGGAATTCTATCTTGGTGTTGTACTTTGGATTTCTTGGATTGGCATTGGAATTCTTGGTGCAATTCTTGAATTTCTTGACATTGAGCTCGATTCCCTTGATGAACGGAGAAGTTGATTCTTGTTCCTAAATTGAAGTTCTTGACGATTGACCTTCTTGTTCGGAATTGAAGTCCCTGATGTGGAATTGTTCTTTATTCCGTTGTCTTTGATATGGAACTTGAAGTGAGTCTCATCATGTCTTAAACTTCCTTGGTCTTCATCGGAAATTTCATGAAGTCTTCTTTGTCAGTGAAAGCAATTTCCTTCTCCGGGTTCGGAAGTTCTTGTGAGGTCTTCTTGATTGTGTGTTAATTTCCTTGTCCGACATTGGAAGTTCTTCACAATTCCTTGAACATTTGATTCTTCATCAAGCATCCTCCTCCTGGAACGAGTCCTCGTTCTTGAATTCCTGCAAATCAAAGGAAATTTTGAGTAGTCATAGTGAACAAAACCTTGAATGCAATGTAATAATGAAACACGAATATATTTGTATGGAATTTATTTCAATAATCTATTTGGAAGAAATGAATAATAATAATAATAATACTTAAACAAAACATATTTCTTCACAAATAATTTGCTTCTTATCAAAAGTTCACCTCCTCTTGAAAAGAAATTCGCTCTTCTTAAAGAATTCACCTCTCCTTATTAAGAAATTTCGCCCTTCTTTTAATAAAATTTGCTCTTCTTTAGTAATTCACATTTGTTTTGAAAATTATGATTTGAAAAGCCCCTTTATATATATTCTTTGGGCAAATTCCTTTACAAATCGATCCCATTAAGGAACTTAATAATTCTTTTTTAATCAACTTCGTAGGCTGACTTTATTAAGGAAAACTTAACAATGTTTTTTAATGCGAACCTTAAATATTGGCCGACTTGGATATATTTTGTTGGTTCCCTTCACAATTTCTCACCTTTTATGGGTTCAAAAACAAACTTTAGCGCATTATTTAAGTGGTTGTGAATAAAATTTATCAGGAATTTCCATGAAGCCTTCACAATAATGTGCGCATTTTCAAGGTGGACTTTCACTGTTTGAACGGAAATTTCATATAGTCTTTCAATTCCCAGCGCATTTTTGAGGATGCCTTTCACATTTTGGAGAGCGCATATTCTCTAGGGTCATTCATAAACTCCTCAGGCGCGATTTCCTTATTGTTTTTCACAGATGAGGGAAGATCATTCACAATGCTAAGCTTTGAGCAGGGATTTCTTGACTTCATGCACAGGTTTAGCGCAAATCATAGGATGTTGTTCACAATGCAAGGCAGTGATTTCATGAACTTATTCACAAAGGTCGCCAATTTCCTGAGTGCATATTCCCTAAGGTCTTTCAATACTTCCTGTCGCATTTTGCACCGACCCTTTCACAATCCTTCTTGGCGCAAATTCCTTAGAGTCTTTCACATTTTCGTCAAACATTCCATGGGTTCTTTCACTAGCTTTAGGCGCATTTCTAAGAGTCTTGCAGGAACTTCTGTCAGGTTTTACAAGGGTTCTTCACAATTTTTAGAGCACAAATTTCCGGGAAGCATTCACAATGTTTGGCGGATTCTTCTTATGGGATCATTCAAAATGCCTATCGTACCTCTTACTAACTCGTTCACAATGAAGGTGCAGATTGCAAGTGTGTCTTTCACAATCCTTAGAGAGTGTTTGAAAGACATCTTTCACAAATTAATTCCTGACAGGGTTTTGAGTTGAGCGCATGTTTTGGGAATACTTTCATGGATTGGATTGGGAATTTCTTGTGATGTTTCAAAACTTCCTTCATTATGCTAGGCGTATTTCCCATGTTCTTGTTCACAGATGGGCACATATCAATGGATTCCTTTCACCATTTCTTGGCGTCTCTCATAAATTTTCTGCACAGGTTTCCCTGATAGTCGTCCACAAATTCTAAGTCACAAATTCCTGAGTGCTCATTCATAGTTCGGAGTGGATTTTCCTTGGGAGCATTCACAAAATGGCCACAAATTGTATAATGTCTTGCAATTTTCTTAGCGCACACCCCCCTCAATGTCTTTCACGATTCTTGAATGCATTTTAGGATAGGTTCAAATTTTGGGCAGAGTCTTTGGTGGATCCGGAAATATTCTTGCACAAATTTGGACAAATATTTCTGTATGCTTTTCACAATTTGCAGAGCGCAGATCAAGTGGTCTCTTTCAACTCTTCCTATCACAATTTTCATTGACCTGTTCACAAAGCTCATGTTGGACTTTTCATATGCTAATGTAGGGCGCATTCTATATAGAATCATTCATAATTTCCCTAGGCGCACATTACATAAACTCTTCATAATACAAACACATTTCTCATTGATTCGTTCAGGAATTCTTGAGTAGGGTTTTCATATGTTGTTTCAAGACTTCTTGTCGGGATTTCCGTGGACTTATTCACAAATTAGAGCGCACTTCTGATACTTCCTTTCAGTGATGGGCGCATATCCTCTATTTCCTTGCAATGATAGGTGAGATTTCAATTATCTTTTGCAATGTCTGGCGCATTCTCCATAACTTATTTCATTATTTCCTAGGCGCATTTCACATATTGCCTTTCAATGAAGGTCGCATTTTACCTATTCCTATGCAATGTTCCTAGGCAGAATTTCCATAGTATTATTCATAACTTAGGCGCATTTGACAAGGTTTCTTTCACTAGATTTCATTGACAAGCTTGAGCGCATATTGCAAGGGGTCTTTCAATATTCCTTAGGCGCAAATTGCATCATGTCTTGCAATGTGAGCTGCATTTTATACTATATCTTGCAATTCTTTCTTGGTGTTGTTCAATGTTCCTTAGGTGGATTTTCTATTGACTCTTTCAATTCCTTGAGCGCAAATCCTATATACCGGTTCAACTCCTCCTTGAGCGCATTTCACTTGTAGTCTTACAATGTGAGGCGCAAATTATAGGAGGTCTTCAAAATCGTGGATTTCCCAGCTCATTCACTAAGTTTGGTGTAAAATTCCTTAGTTTGAGAACAATTCCTTAACGCCTTTGATGGATCATGAACAGTGTAAGGTGCACATTTCACTATACCTTGTGAACTAATGCAAAGACTTCTGGAGATTGGTAAGGAGTAGCTCATTTATCATGGACTTGCATGTTCAGAGTAGCAAAACTTAGGAATTTTCACATGAACTGATGGATGTTGACACGAAATTGGCAAAGGTAAAGACAAAACCAAAACTTAAACTACCAACCCAGAGAAGACCCAAAACCCTAAAGAAAACTAAGACAGAAAAGCAAGGAAAAAAGAGGGGGTCCCCATTTTCAATGGAGCGATGTGTGAAAACGTCACAACACTAATCAGACCCCATAGAGCATGATAAAATTGGCATAACCCCTGAATTTTCAGGCACACTGGATTTATAGTTGCATAGAAGCAATGGGAGATTGCACTACATGAGTACACTGATTATAAGATCCACTACCTTAGGGTGGTATCCACAATGCATAATTTCAGTGTCTAATATCCAGCAATGGTCTATTATTGCTATTATTCTTTTGATAAAAATTTGCAAATTGAAATTTTGTTAACATGAAGGTAACAGCTATTTCTATAAAATGTTATATTTTCTTTGATAATCTGCCAACTTTTTTACATAAAGGATTATCTATGTTCCACAGAGTTTTGGAAAGGGGAATGGGGGACACAAGGATGGTTTTCAGGGATGGGAAGACTATGGACCAAAGATAGCAGGGAGACGGCAGCTGGCGGCACAACTATAATCTATATTAATTTTAATTATTAATATATATATATATATATATATATATATATATATATATATATTAATTAAACTAAATAATATTTATAATTATTAAACTAATTAATAATAATATTTATAATTATTGAACTAATTAATAATAATATAGCATATTATTATAAATATAAGTCTTTCCTGTGATTCCTATGTGTTCTCCGACACAAAATCCTCATTATTTCTGATCAAATCTTCATTCTTCAGAGAATTTAAGGTGAAGCTGGGGAATCTGACTGGTCTAAACAATGAGGGCTGTGCAGTTGAAGACAGGAATGTCGTCATGATTGAATCTTTTTATTTATTTTCTTCTCTGTTTTTAGAAACTCCTTACAGAAATCAGCAGAAACTTGCACACATTTATGGAAACTTGAGAACATCCACCACCACTCCACCCTCACCAATTCCTCCACACTCTACTAAGCTCGAGGTGTCCGTGATGTACAAAGTAAGAAATATAATATATTTGATCACCAACTTCATAAAGTTAAGATAAGAGAGTGTGCATCCAAGTAAACAAAAACAATAACGGCTGTTTTAATAGTCTATTTTGCCTCCAATACCATGTAAATATTCCTTCTTCCAAGATCAACCATTTGTACATGTCATCATGTTATCTGTTTGTTCAAAGATTTGACACAAATCAAAAATGTTATCATGACATAGAGAAACTTTGGCCAGCATGGGGACTCCCTAATGTCCCTGGGATGGTCAAGGGACCTCTAGGCATCCCCTGGCTGTCCCGAGCATGTCAGGGAGTCCCCCCACCATCCCCAATGGAGGCGGACACACAAGGACATCCCCTGCTTCTGCAGAGATTTCTAGGGAACGTTCCCACCTGCAGGTGGTGGCAGGGGGGACATTTTGTCCCTATCCCTGACCTCGAAACAGTCCTTTTTTTGCACAGGTCCCCAAGGAACACTGAGAGTGAGAATCATAAAAGAATTCAATATTGAAAAAATTTCGCCAAGATTTATGAACTTTAAAAAATACAGGCTTCCTTAAAATCATCCCTAGTATCCACTTCAAAGAAACAATATCCTCAATATTTAAGTAGGTTCATCAATATCTAATTAATCAGAAAACTATTTTTACCATTTTTCCTAACCTTACCTTCTGTAAGTATCTGAATGCTGCTTTGCTTCAAAAGGAGGAATACCATAGAGAAATTCATACAACAACACTCCCAAGCTCCAAATGTCTACTGCAGTGTCATGCTCCTTGTTCTCCACTGTAATATTATTACATTAAGTGTTTCAGTTTTTATAATGTAGTGACTGGAGAACTAAAGCAGCACTAGCAAAGTTTATAAGCAGAGTAATACAGGCATTCGACTCACCCATTTCAGGAGGCAAGTAATCCAAGGTTCCACACATTGTTTTCCTTTTATCAAGTGTGTGAACAGACCATCCAAAATCTGCTAGTTTGAGCTCACCCTACAAATTGTTTTCACAAAGATAAGTAAAAAGTGTTTAGGAATTGGAATGCAATCATTAACAACAAACCTGAAGTCATGTTAAGTACCTTGGTGTCTAGCAACAAATTCTCTGGCTTTATGTCCCGATGTATAACGTGCTTGTCATGCAAGTATATCAAAGCTCTTGCTAGTGATGCAATGTACTATGAGAATAGGGGAAAAAGTAAGAAGGCTTTACAAATGATTACCTTTAATTTATGTGAATAAAAAATCACTTACAGTAGCTGAGCGCTTCTCACTGAAGGATTTACAGCGTCGAAGCTCTTTATATAACTCACCCTTTGCAGCATATTCAAGAATCAGATAAACACGACTCTGTAAAAAAGTAAGAAAACAATCAATAGATGTCATGGAAAACAAAGCATCTCAACATTAGGCCATCTTTTCTATTTTTTAAATACGTACATAAAATTGGATGTATCCTTTACCTTATCATAAAAATAACCATACAGGCGAAGTATATTGGGATGCCGAAGGTGACTTTGTATTTCAACCTCCCTTTGCAGTTGGTGTTCTACTTGAGATGCTTCAAGTTGACTTTTGAATAGAACTTTCATGGCAACAACATACATACTCTGCACAAACAAGGAACCTCTATCAATTAAATCAATTCAATCTAGTGAATAATTAACTAACTGTTGCTTTGTTCATCTCCTATTGGCCAAATTCAATGAATAGCTATAGGAAAACACTGAATAATTTGTTTTGCTTGAACCTTTTTTGACTTGCAATATAAGATTGCAAAACAAATTATGAAGATCATACTAACTTTCATAGTTTGAGTAATTGCTTGAAAGACTAACTATTATGAAAATAATTTTCCTCAAAATACTGCCTATGTAAAAGTCTTCAACTCTCATGTTCGAAGGTTCCACTGATCCTTGCATAGACAAGGGTATTCCCCAATGGAATTGCTTAGATTTTGATTTAGGTTGACTGAAATTGGCCTATATGGATGTTTAGTGATTATGTTTTAGGCACAAAACGATTTCAATGGAAATGGTCATTTCATGCAAAATTTCATATGCATGAAGAAGACTTGTGTGGTGGAAGCTATTATTTATTATTTGTATCCTTTGAGAATTTCTGTCTGTTGAAAATTCTAACGCTATAGAGACTAGTCAAAAAAATTTAGGAAAAAACTGTGTATTTTGTTTGCATCAACACTTTGGATCACACTATGTGATCCATCACCGAAATGAGGAAGAAATGATAATAGGATTGCAGAATTAACACATTAAAAAGGCATGGGATGCCAAGGAGAGCTTGGAAAGTGCAGAAATCAAGAAACCAAATTAAAAACACTCACTCAAATGACCAAATAAGATACGTGAAAGGGGACAAAACTATTATTAACAAAATCAAGCAAGTGATTTAACGATGCAAAGGGAGACAGGTAGGGAATAATTAGATATAGACAAAAAACAAGCATTATGATATAAGGCATGTGATAGGCAAAGTGAGAAAACATGTGGCTTAGTAAAATCTGCACATAAGTGACCTCATGGGAATTTAAAGCAATCTTCCACATTGAAACTGGTCAATCTTCTAGATCCTCTGAAGTCTGAAGTATGGCGAATCTTCTGAAGAGCACTAAAATCTCATTCCTCTAATCCAATGACACTTTGATTGAATTTTCCTTGGCGACAACTCATTGTCAACGCATAAGACAACCTCCTTGTTGCTGTGTGAACCTGTCACAGGGTTTTGGTATGTAGATTTTGATCAATTCAGCATGCTGAAAAGAAAGACAGCTGCTTGGAAACAAGTAACACTCGTTTTAGGACTGTATTGCATCAAAGACAAGACAAGAAAGGAGAATATGAAGGATGCCGCTGAAAACCCTTGAAACACCATTGCTACTCATTGAAAACTTTCATAAATGATGCTAAAAATTCCTTCAAACCTGCAAAAACATGAATACACAGCCTTGTTTTTGCTGTTAACAGCAGAAGCGAATTGCCTTGGGCTTGAAATATATATATATAGCACTAAGTGTTACTTTTTCTTGCATGCTTTCAGGATTGTTTTTTTTAGCCAACCAAATATGGAATGGCACCTCCTTTACAAGATTTTCTCCATATGAAACTTAACTTAGGCAAATTCTTTTACAAGGTCACCTACTAGACTCAAGGTGGAAGAAAGGAGTGGCCATGCCAATGTATAACTGTGACACTTTTGAAGATTTCTTTTAAATGTTAACTACTTGGGTGTACTTAACCTTTAGCCAACTTTTCACATAGGCGCACTTCACTTGACAGGTTGCCATGTTTTGTCTTTGACTGGCACAGTTTAACTTGGTTTGAACCCATCCAAAGGGCACCCAACTTTGTTTTAAGACCTTTTGCGTTGCTGGTATGGATCACTTAAAACATTTCCACTTTGCTTGCTTGCTGGTGGAGATTTCACATGGTAGAACCCTCTGATACATGTGCTCCCTTATTGTTGTTTTAGTCTTTTTATGTGCAGGCAGAACTTAGCATGGTTGCAGCCACAAAAAAGTGTGCTTAAATTTTAATTTAGAAGTTAAAACCCTTTTCAAAAGCTGGATGCGAATCACTTAGCATCTTGCCACTTTTTCTCATGTTTGGCATGGATTTGTGAGGGTTTCTCCAAGAGAAAAGTGTGCCCGAATGTGCTCTTCAAATCTTAGGCATGAATCACTTAACCATTTATCAAGTTTGTTGTTATATGGCAGAGAAAACAAGTGGCTAAGCCCATGAAAAAGTGTGCCTAGGTTTTTGGGTAGAGATTCTCCTCACTTGTGCCACTTTTCATAGCTAGGTGGAAAAAATAGATGGTTAAGCCACACAAAAAGTGCACCTAGGAGGAGTTTTTCATGACTGGAGCCAAAAAGAGGAACTTTGGGAGGAGTCTGCCAACCAATTAAACCAAAAGCGGAATTTTGTGATGGTTTAGCCATAGAAAAAGTGTGCCACCTTGGTAATTGAATGATAGGAGGAGATTTGGGCAGAAAAAGGCTTTGGCTTGGCCATCCAAAAGGTGCACCAGCAGAAATCACCTATGGTTTTGCCATCAAAAACATGTGCTTACTGTACTTAGGCCACATTTGCATTCTCGGCAAAAACAAGATCACTTAACAACGACCTTGCAACCTAGCGGGAGAAAACTAAATTAGTGTGGAGTGACACACAAATGATGACTAATTGGCAACAAGAGCAGACACAAAGTAGTATGAAAATCGAGTTTCCTATGGGTACCAACATAACATTAAAATTGAATAGGAGAAATTTATAATAAATATATAATGTGAAAGAATTAAAAAAATTAATATCAAAAAGGGGACAAGTGATTCAAAGTATAAATAGAGAAATAATGTGGTTAGAAAATTAAATTAGAAAAGAAAAGTGAGGGGGAAGGAAGTTTAATTTTAGTGTATAGATATAGGAAAAAAGGAGGTTGGGAGGAAGAAAAGTAGGGGGTGACTCTTAGTGAGAAAGAAAAGTTAAGGATGGGCTCAAATTGTTAAAAGAAAGAAACCTTCAAGAAATGAAGAAAGGTGGGAAGGTGGGATGCCAAAAAAACTAGGAGAGGAGTAGGGTTTGGAATCCTTTAATGGAGGGAATGGGGGATATGTAAAGAAGATGGAAAAGAAAAGGGATGGGAAGGAGAGAAGGTTACAATTAAATCGGGAGGAAAAAGGCCAATATATGAAGGATAAAGACAATAGACATGTGGTGAAAAGAGGACAAGAGGGAGGAAAAACATATTGAGGGAAAAAGGAAAAAAGTTAGGGGGGGCAAGGACGAAATGAGTGGAATAGGGGATGAAAAGATTAAGGGAAAGGAAGAAACAAGGAGCAAAATTAGGATTACGCAAGAGGAGGGGGGTCAAAGATAAAAATTGGGGAAGGGCAAGAACAAAGACAAGAAGTCAAATTGGAGTATTCTTGTGTATGAGGAAGTTTATAATTGGTTGTCACAAGGAGCTTAGACCCCACCGCTCATCTTTGTTGAGATGAATCGGGTGTTTGTTTATTTCAACTACTTCTCTAAGTTTTCTCTTGTACTAAGTTTCCTCTTTCACAAGGATCATAGTGGACTCTAAGCAAATATGGTGTCTGGTGTGCAACAAGTGTTTTGTGAGGCAATTTTGTTCATGCGCTCATGTTTGATGTCTGCATCATATGCTTTGATCCTAGTCCTAATGGAGCAACAAATTTCACCAGTGTAAGCTGTCTCACATGAGTGCTCAATATGATAGACCCTTGAGTTATGAAGCATTTCTCTATGATCCTTGAGGGAGGGGATCAAACTCCTAACTTTCTTGTGTGGTTTAAACAAAGCCATGATGCCTTTTTTCTTCATATTTTTCAAAATTTTATTAAAGATGCTTTTTTATGTGAGGGATGAAAGCTACCAAGATCTATGAAGAATCGTCAACATCTCTACAATTCTCCTAATGCAATTTGGCTTACCTTAATGCTTTGATGATGTGTTTAATCATATACCCATTCATTTGAAAACCTCTACTCAAGTGAGAGATTTCAAGTGCTATATGTTCCTCATCAAAGATACGAAAGGCTCTAGTGGCTAGGATTTTTAAAATGCTTGCTCTATGGGCAAAGTGTTGATGAGAAGACATGTGAAGGTAAATGCCATTGCGGGTTGTTTTTCTATACACTTGACATGAAAAGGATCTGTTACATTTTCTAAGAAGGAGAATGTCAAGGAAAGGGAGGTTTTATCTTGTTCTAACTCTTTAGTGAATTGGATGCTATCCATAACATTGTTAAGATGGGAATGAAATTCCTCCAACTTGTCTAGACCATGTTGCTAGCTTATTTTGTGTCATCTACATAATGTTTCCACCATCTTGCTTTTAGAGAAAAGGAATTCAAGGATTTTTCTTCAAAGTATTCCATGAAAAGGTTCAACACAACAAAAGATAAAGGAGATCCCATTGCAACCCCTTCTAATTGCTAAAACATCATTGAAGGTGGAAAATGTTGATTTTAAGCAAAGTTCAAAGAGATTGGCAATTTCAATATTCATGTTCCTTTTTACTATCTCAATCCCTCCATTCTTGGGATTTTGATGAACAAAGACACCATGTAAAAACTAACAAGAATTTCATCATCATCTACCCTTTTGTCTTAAATGGAGTCTACAAAATAGGATAAATCATAGATGAAATATCTCATTTTTCCTATAAGAGGTTTAATTTTCCTAATGGGGAAAGACAAAAGCTTGTAAGTTGGAGAGTTTATGGCGTCAACAATGGGCCTGAGTGGTAAGGTAGTTGCAAGGCCACTTTCATTGTGGCATCACCCCCATTGGCATAAGGATCGTAGTATATTCATATTGGACTATGTAAGTTGGCACAAACCAAGCATTCCAACAAATGTGGGATTAATTTTGGATGTAGTCGTAAGGTTTTTTTAATCAAAAAATCAATTCAAAAATGCACATTTTTTAGGTGTATTTGACTTGAGGGGAAAGACATTTTTTAGAAGCTTGTAGGAAGGGGATTTTTTTTGGATTTTCAAACCACATAAGAGAGGGGAGGTCAAGCAAGCAAACATATTCATTTACAAATTACAACCAATCAAGCGTTATGTTAGTAGGAGGGACACTTCCATTGTGGCAACACCCCCATTGGCATAAGGATCATGGTATAATGTCCCCTTTTGTAAATGCCCTAGTTTTTTCCCTAAAATCACAATTCCAAGCAAAGCAAGAAATGAAATAGAGTTAGCGATATCATTTACCAATTTAAATTGTTGAACAAGATAGATCCTGGTTGAGAACCTGCAATCATGTTAGACAATCATTGAAATCATAATCTATAAAATAGATCTTTCCTACTAGGGTTAGGAACATTATCTTAATCATATGATATACCTAATTCATTAATAGAGTCCAACCAAAAAGGGTTAGGATAAGGGTGCATGATAGGGTACCCAAATCGATCCTCTACCCTAGACCCAAGAGCAAATATACCATCCCTCTTGGCCTCATGTGGCCTTCCGCCATCCATATGAGGGGGTGTACCTAGTGAGGAATCCTATAGCCGTTCCCCTCCTTCTTGCCACCCTTATTCTCCTCCCTATGATTTAACCCAATAGCCAACCATGTTAGAGGTTTGAGGGGAAACTACAATAGGGTCTCTGGAGTATCCTTCCCTTCTAAACCCAAGGGCAGGGCACACCTTGCACCCCTTTGGCCTCATGGGACTATCAATCTTCCACCATGAGGTGGTGTGCTTAGAAGAGGACCATCCAACCCTTCCTTGTATTCCTCATTATTCCTTCTCATGGTTGCTTGATGAGAATTACAAACACTAAATACATTCAAATTCATAGAGACTATACAACAATAAATATATCATTATACACAACAATCATGATAGAGCATACCACAATATTTATTTAAACATAGGACTGCTATAATCTCATGAGCAAATGTATTGGCTGCTGATTCTGCCTTTGTCTGCTGAGTGCAGATATGTTTCTGAATCTGTTCTGAATATGATTGATTGATTCAATAATAGAATTATAGAACAATAGAATGATAGAACAATAGAAGGATAGGATAATCAAAAGATAGAATTATCGAATGATAGAATGATAGAATGGTAGAAGAGTAAAAGGATAGAATGAAATGATGATATAATAATAGAATGATGGAATAGTAGAATGATAGAATGATAGAATAATTGAATGATAGGATGATAAAATTATAGAATGATAGTAGAGTAGAAGGATAGAAATAAAGAATGATATAATAATAGAATGATGGAATAATAGGATGATATAACGATAGAAGAATAGAATAAAAGAATGATATAGTAATGGAATAATAGAATGATGGGATAATAGATTAATAGAATGAGAGGATGATAGGATTACAGCATGATAGAATGGCTGCAATAAATGATTCTTTACTGTTATCAATTATTGCATATGTTCTTCTTACAATTCTGCCATAAATTCCTCTTACAAATCTGCCATGAATTCTTCTTACAAATCTGCCTTCAACCTTTCTATTAATGATCTTCCCTTTATCTTCTCGTTTTTAGATCTGCAGGTATAAGTCTGATATAAACTCTTATTCCCCTTTCTAGCTCCCATCTCACCTTATTAAATATCTTCACAAAGGTAGCAACTTAACCAAGAGATGTATCATTGGCAAAAGGGATGCAACCTCTTTAAAATGAATCGCTGCCTTTTAGAAATCGCTGCTCCTCATAATATAATCGAGGCTCTTAAACTAGTTGCTGCTCTTCAACTAATCACCGCATATTCTAATTATGATCGCTGCCTTTTTTATACATGTAATTTCAAATTACATGATATATTTCTTTGGTGCCAAAGGCAATCGACCCATAAGGAAGTCGACCAGCATGGGGAGGTCGGCCTCAATGAAGACTTATAGAATTCAAATTTTGTTTGGCTGCGACTAGAGAGGGAGGTCACCCTCCAACAAGTCTATTGTATGTTTTTAAGTCTCTAATGCAAGTCAGCCAGTATAAAAAATATGGAACATTTCATGGGATATGACACATGGTATATTGGACTATATATCTTGCCATAGACCACGCCTTCTAACCAATGTGGGATTAGTTTTTGGATGTAGATATGAAGATTTTTTAGTCGTAGAATCAGCTCCAAGTTGCATGTTTTTAGGTGTATCCGACTTGAAGGGAAAGGCATTTTTTTAGGAGCCTGTAGGAAGGGAATTTTTAAGCCACAAGAAAAGAGATGGGAGGCCAAGTAAGCAAAAATATTCATCAGCAACCAATCAACCATTATGTTAGTAGGAGGGGCACTTCCATTGTGGCATCACCCACATTGGTATAAGGACCATGTTATGTTGGACTACATATGTTGCTTTGTACGAAGCCTTCCAACCAATGTGACAAAGGTTTGCCTTTTAATTAAACTAGTTGTAGGATAGGTTACATTGCACCCAAAAGTGCTTCAAGTTTACTAAATATTATTTACCAAGAAAAGTGTGTTAGTCTTTTTGTCCTCTTGATTTTCTAAAGGATCCAAGGCTAAGTTTGTTTCCCACCCACACTCATTTGAAACCTGTTGGCTGACGGATTGGTTTGTTCCTAAAAAGTTAAAAATTTCAATAGACAAATCTAAAGGATCTAGATTATTCCTAGAAGAGAGAGAAGAAGCAACAGTGAGGAGTGTGTACCTTGTTTACCAAGCTAAGGATTTTTGGACTGAGAAAAACAATGTTTATGCCCAACATTTGCTAGCTACCTCTACCAAGCTTGACATCAAGCTAAGTTGTTGCAGGGAGTTCGAACAAGCAAGAGTGGGTCCTAACCATTGATCTAGGTCTGGTCTAATTACATGTACAGATTTCATCTTTGTCTACATCTAGTTGCTTCATACAGGGAGGTATAGTTGAGTTAATATCTCTGTAGGAAATGTATATACCTAGTTCATGAGAAGATTTAGGAGCTGTTTGATCCTGTTGTTGGGAGTTGTTGCTAGGTAGAAGGGGAAGCTCTTTTGAATGACCAGCACAAAAAGCATATGTTGCAGTCAATGCTCCTTCAAACTCTGATGCTTATTTAGTTGTCTCTATAATGAAGGCATGGTTGTCTCTAATTTGTAAGGATTTGCTTTGGTCAAGGTGCCACAATAGAGATATAAACACTACATGATGTGTTGAAAACTTTTTTCTAACCAAAGAGGAAAACTTCCTTTTTTGGTCTTTGCTTCCATGTAGATTTTAACCACTCAACTCTTGCATGAGATGAAATATCAAGTCTATTCCAAATGTCTATGCAAAGAAAGAGCCAATTCAATATGTAGATAAAACGACTTGGTCAAAATGTTGTTGATACTAGCCTTAGCATTATTGATGACAAATCTCAACAAAGAAAGACTAGCTCGATCAAAGATGTGACTATTGTACTAGCTCCATAGGTGATGAGAAATCTTAGCAAAGGAAGGAATGATATTGTTATCACAATATTACTTGAGAAACACTAAGTCTGCAATCCTTATATTAATTTTATCCTTGAGCTTCTCAAGGATCTTAGCTTTAAGGCACATTTGCCTCCTTTGAAGGGCATCAATTAAAAACATGAGGTTTTCCATGTGAGTGAGTAAGAAAAGCTTCTAGAAAAAACTATGTATTTTGTTTGCATCAATGTTTCGCATGACACTATGTGATACTTCATCGAGAGGAGGAGGAAACGATAATAGGAATGTAAAGTTAGCACATTAAAAAGGAATGAGATGCCAAAGGGATCTTGGGAAGCACATAAGTCAAGAAACCTAATTAGAAACATTCACTCAAATGACCAAATAAAATATGTGAAAGGGAGCAAAAAATATTATTAATAAAATCAAGCAAATGATTTTAAAGTGCAAAGGGAGACAACTAGGTAATAATTAGATATAGAGGAAAAATCAAGCATTATAAAATAAGGGGTGTGATGGTGCATTTGTGAGGCAAAAAGGCTTCACCAAAATTCATAGTGGCCCTCATGGGTTCAAAAAGCTGTCTTATGTACATCCTCATCTCTAATTCTGATTTGATGATAACCAAAACGAAGATCAAGTTCAGTAAAATAAACAACACCATTAAGCTCATCTAATAAAACATCAATTACTAGAATTGGAAACTTATCTTTTATGATGTACTTGTTGAGCTCTTTGTAATCAAGACACGTCTACCAAGTATCGTCTTTCTTGCGCACCGTTACCACTGGACAAGAGTAAGCACTCTGATTGTGCCTAATAATACCTGCCTCTAGCATCTCTTGAACCATCTTCTCAATCTCACTTTTTTGTACGTAAGGGTACATGTAAGGCCTAATGTTGGGTGATTGGCTCCCTAGTACTAGTTGAATGGCATGATCATGATCTCTTTTAGGAGTTGATTGGCTCCCTAGTACTAGTACCTACTACTAGTTGAATGGCATGATCATAATCTCTTTTAGGAGATAATCCTTTTGGCATAAACCCAAAAACTTATGATTGACTATCTACAATTGCTTGTAGATCTGGCTATGTAGGAACATTTGACTAATAGGCTACTAATGAAAACAACTGGGCCACAACCCCATCAACCCCTTTGTTAAGCATCTTTTGCATTTGATGAGAGCTTACCATTTGTGGAGACTTGGCACGCAACCCTCTCAATTCAACTATCCTGCCCTCTTAAGTGAAAACACACAAATAGCTCCTAGAAGTTCATCTCAATTGTCCCCAGTATAGTAAGCCATTGTACTCCCAACACAATGTTCATTGCACCCATGGAGATAGCAAACATCAGGCAATCAAGTCAATATTCTCCCATGGACAATTTAATGTTGTGGCATTTGCCCAAGCAACTGAAAGTAACCCCACCTACAATCAAGACCTAATATTTTGGAGCTAGATATATAAAACAATTCAAATGAGTAGCTAACTTCTTATTGATGAAGTTGTGAGTGCTTCCTAAGCCTACCAACACTATTACTCTCTTTCTTCAAGAAACCCAATGCCTTGAGAGTTTGTGGGGTGCTAATTCCATAAAATGCATGACAAGAAATGATTGGTTGGGTATCACCCAATTCCTCATCTCGCTCATTGTTGCACTCTAATATTGTTTCTTCCTCACTTGGCCCTTCAATGTAGAACAATTTCTTTTCAATACATTTATGTCCTCGACTGTATTTTCTATCACAGTTAAAACATAACCATTTTGCTCTCTTCTCTTCAATTTGTTGCAGAGTCAGTTTGGTAGGTTGAGGAAATGACTGTGTAGAAGTGCTTCTATCTCTTATGTTTACAAACCTTAGCCTTCTTTTTAGCCAAAAACTTTTCCTCTACCTGCCTTGCCATAATCATTGCTTGGGACACAAAAGTTGGATTGAACATGCATAGCTCATATCTGATAGGGTCCTTTGAACCTACTAGAAATAATTCCTTCAATCTTTTTATTTTTATTTTTGAATAGGTTGTTGAGGCCATATTCACCTCCAACAATCATCTTGGGACTGTTGTGACCAAATCACACATCGCCCCATTGCAAATGGGGACCCCCCTTTTTTTTTAGCTCTGATGCTTTGCATGTAGTCTTGATGATGTCTTAGGTCCATTTCCTCTATCGATCCAATAATGAGTTCCTCTTCTATGATCTTTGGTTCATGATTAGGAGGCAGATGAACTTGCAGTGATGAAGAATCTTGATCAAATCCCATCCAGATAATGAACGTTGAGATCAATCCTGAAGTATGTTTGAGACCCTGAAAAGACTAAGTCTGGTAGCCTGAAATCCTGAAAATCCTGAAAAATTGACTAAGTCTGAAATCTGGTGAATCCTCCAAATTCTAGATTTTGCATGTTAAATCCGGTGGATTCGAGACCTATCTCAAACATCCTGAAAGGTATATTGAAAAATATTTAAAGTATAAGAAATTTACCTTTACCTCGCGAACCCTGAAAAACGCCTAAGTTTCCAGAGGATTCAAAAAGCTTAACTAATGCGACGGGACATCCAAGTGGCGCAAAATCATGATGAAAAGGCGCTTTCAATTAGAGAACAAGATGAGGATTTGCAATTGATGATCCAACGCGCCCAGACTAAAGCACCATAAAGGGGGGACGAAAATTTTAGAGGATTTCAAGCCTTCAAGTAATGCGAATTTTAGAAGATTCCGAATCCTTGAAGTGATGCGCCCTTGTGGAGGGATAAAGTTGAGGATTCCAAACACCCCAACTAATGCGCCTCATTCTAGAGGATTCCACATACTTCAAGCAATGCGCCAAAGGGGGAACATAGAATGAAGATCTCAATATAGGCAACCAATGCGACCTAAGGAAGGAGGGGATAAGGTTTTTTTTTAGAGGATTTTAGACATGCCTATCTAATGCGAAAATTTCAGAGGAAATCAATACCTCCATCCAATGCGCTAAGGAGAAAGAAAAATGCTGGGTGTCAAGGTGTAAGTTTTGATGTTTCCAGAGGATTTCAAATCCTTAACCAATGCACAAATCTTAAAAAATCCTAACATCTCAAACCAATGCGACCTCTTCAAGAAGAATCCAAGGTCAAGTCTTAGAGCGAATTTCTAGAGGAAATTAAAATCTTGTTCTCTTGCGCCACCTTGTAGAGGAGAGTAAAAGTTGAGTTTTGAAAGGAAAATTTCAGAGGAAATCAAACCTTTGAACTAATGCGCCACTAGTGGAGGGTGGTCTAGTTCAAGATTTTAGAGGCAAATCAAAGAGAGAATTAGAAGCGATTAAAAGGCTCGATCGCCAAAGCGAAGATAACAAGAGGAATTTGATTCCCCTAACCGGCGCAACAAGGGAAAAGGTGAGATTTATGAGAATTTTGCAAGTTCCTAGAAGATTTCAAGTGGGTCAACCAATGCGTCGTTCTTGAAGAGGAGTTTGTGAAAAAGGCTACATCATACGAAGCTAGATCCAGAGGAAACCCAAGTGTTAAACCAATGCGCTAAGGGAGATGCTAGAAGAAATAAAAACTTGATCTAAAGCGCCAAGAGGTAAAGATCTAGAGGATTTCAAAGTGCCATCTAATCCGCCACATTTAGGGGAAATTGAATTGCTGAACCAAAGCGCCCAAGGCAAAAAAGGCAAAATTCAGGAGAAATCAAATGTTTCAACCAACGCACTAAGGTGGAAGGGCAAGTTTTGAGTGTTGAAGTGCAAAATTTTATGAAATTTCCAGAGGAAACTAAAACCTTGAACCAACGCGCCACTATGAGGATGGTTTTAAAATGCTAAGTTTTTAGAAGATTTCGAAATCCTTAACTAATGCGCATATAACAAGAGGATATCAAATATCTCAACCGGTGCGCTAGCTTTGGAGGATGTGCAAATTTGATCTAAGGTGTATGCATTTCATTTCTTTTAGGAAGACCTTGAATACTTCATCCAATGCACCTAGAACGAGTAAAAATAGTGCTTTAGAGTGAAATTTTAAGTAAAGATTTAATTTGCAATTGGCTGGGAACTGAATGAAGTGATTCTTATATGTTATAAAGCAAGTATTATCATGATTATCAAGAAGATTAATATTATTTCTTTTGTGTTGCAGGAGCTAAGGAATGATCAGAGCAGTCCACAAGAAGAAGGCATCATGTAGCTGCCTCAAAGGAACCTTTCATCATTCTTGTGTTGGAATTCTTCATCAAGAGGCATCAAATTAAGATTGTCTAGAAGACATCCATCCGAAGACATCAAGTAGCTGTTCTAAGAAGTCACTTCAAGTATCAACTACTTCATCTTCATCAATCAAGACTTTCAAAGGCATCCACTTTACTTCAAGGAAACCTCATGTCATTAAGCTTCAAGTCTCCTTGGGAAGTTAACTGCTCTATCATAAGGAAGTTGTTATCATCAAGATCATCTTCCAGGAAGCATCCTTTCAAGAGATCTACATCACTTCAAGTATTAGCTGGTTTCTTCATCAATCTACTGAAGCATTTCATCAAGTGGCATCATGTTCAAAGACAAGGCATTCATCCATCTAAGCTTCAAGCCTTTACAATTTTCAAGTCCAAGAGAGTCTACTACTCTTCATGAAGGAATCAAGTGTCATCATCTATTCTCTACGTCACTCTCCAAAAAAGAGCATCATCAAGGAAGATCATCAACTTACCTACAAGAAGAAGAAAGAATCATGAAGTTAATCAAATGAAGCAACAAGTATCATATATCCAGTCAACAAGAAGAATGAACAAGGCAAGATCCACAAGATGTATTCCTAAACATACGAGTTCAAACAATCACATTGAATACATCACATAAAGATGATACAATTTTCAAAGTATGCTGAGTTGGCATCTATGTGGCGAGTACACATCATTTAATTTTGATTAGCCGCATTATTTAATGCATTAAATGTATCATTTAATGAAAGAAGCCAAAGAGATTCCTATGTGGAAGAATATTTTAAATGCTTTCGCCTTACCTTATCACATTGGAAAACATGTCTTCATTGCCTCTCTTTTATGCTAAAAATAGCAATTTGTTGTAACTACCTGTGAGGTGGCATGATCTAGACCCTTGGCTATTGAATTAATCTCAGCCATTCATTGTATTCTGGGCACTATATAAAGGCCTTGTTGCCTCATTTGTAATTCAGTAGTTCATAGAAATTAGATTGTAGGCAAGTAGGAGTAGAATAGGAGACTCTCGAAATTCTCTGAGAGGATTTGAAGCTGTTGTAAATATTTCTCAAGAGTAATGCAAAACATTTTGTTTGGTGTTAAGTATTATCTTGTGGAGTAACATGGTTTCCTGAATCTTGATGGAATTAAGAGATGTTTCAAATAGATTAGAAATAGATTAGAGCTCATTGTTGTAATGTATGTTGCATTGAATATTTGATCAACTCCTAGCTCGTGCTTTTAACATTCATCACTGATGAAGTGTTGTGTAAAGCTAGTCTAAGCCTCATTTGCATAAGTTCGATTGTGGATGCTTGTTTGAGCTGCGTCGTTTAAAGGGTGCTCATATGAACCTTCATGATTTGAAAACCATTCGCGTAACCTTAGGAGATTGCACCAACTTCATATAGTTGTAGGTATCCTTGGCGAAGTGAAGTTAGGTTTACTTAGGAGTTTGTCTATTCATACCACATCATTACCTCATTGACCTTAGATTAGCTTTCTGAAGCTTTACCCTTTTTACTTTTCTTCATTATTGAAACTTTGTATAAAAATCATCCACACTAAAGGAGAGATAAGCTAAATGAAAGAAGAAAGATCTAATGTAAGTCCCTTTGTGTTTAACAGCAAAATCATACTTAGTCACTGAGCTATCTCTTACAAAATCATAAAAAAGGAACCTTGGAGTCATCTTGTTTGATCACATAGTTCAACATTCGAGAGGCTTTGCTCAAGAGGGAGTCAAATACTTAGTATTTCACTCTAATTGTTGACTTGTCGAAAAACAATCATCAACAGAGACAACTTGTGAAGATGTGGGAGGCACTTTCTAGCATGGTCATCAACCAACTTGGGTTTGTATGGAGGCAATCCAATAGTGAGAAGGCAGCAAATATTAAGCAAATGATCCTAGATGGCACTTTGTGGGGTCTTGTAGAATATCTTCTTAGTTTCAACAAGCCCATCTTGAGTATGATCTATTATACCAACATTGATAAGCAATGTTTGGGAGAGGGATATGATGGCATCGAATCAATGATTGAAAAGATGAAGACCATCATAAATGACAAAGGGCAAGACCTTGAAGAAACTTTCTTCGAACAAGTGCAAACAATTCTTGTTGAGCAATGGAACAAAATGACCACCCCACTACATCTTCTTGCCTTTGCATTGGCTCCAAATTATTATAACACCGAGATCCTTTCTTCGTCAAGAAGGATTGCACCATATAGAGATATGGAAGTCAGTGAAGGATACAAGCTAGCATTTGCTAGACTCTTCCCTAATACTAGTTTGGAGGATGTAGTCATGAATGAATTTGTTGATTTTGTACACTCTAATGATCGAAATATTTCCACTCTTCGTAACAAGTATAAGAAGGATGCTCACAATTGGTGGTACCTCCATGGCCAGACACTCCAACACCTACAACATCTTGCAATCAAAGTTTTAACATAAGTAAGTTTTTTATTTTTTATCTAAAATTCTCGAAATTTGATTTTTTTTACTTTTGATATAATTTGTCAAGTTTTAAGTTTCATTTTTAATTTTATAACTCTAAATCTCTGACTTTGTCTCAATAGGTTGTCATTTTGTCTTCATCTAAGCAGAATAAGAGTACACGCCCCTTCATCCACTCAATAAAACGCAATCAACTGGCATAAAAAATGGTAGAGGAGTTTGTGTGTGTGCATTTCAACTTGTACCTTCTTTCACACGAACAAAATGAGTACAAGGAAGGGGCAATGAAGCTATGGGATGTAGAGCTAGAGCAAACTAACTTGGATGCTTCCGCTTCCCAACAATCTTCATTTTAAGATTTTGGGGGAGTCTAATAGCCAAGATACTTTTAGTGTGAGTGCTAGCAGCACTCCTTGTGGTTCTTCTAATCTACCTACATCATCTAATGTCAATGATGATGATGATGTTGATTACTAATTTTATTATTTTAATATTGAACATTGAATATCTATCATGATGTTTAAGTTTGACAAATTGACATTGAAATAGTATTTTTAATTTTTATGGTGGTTTTGTTTGTTATATGCATGTGATGTAGTATTATGAACTTAATTCTTATTTTTAGGTTGCAAATATGTAAATATTTATGATTTTTATATTTTTTTGTACAATGTGCCCAAAACAAATGCAACCCCCCAATAATGTCGTAACGGCATGCCCAAAACCCCAAACTGTTAACTTAGTTTTTTACCATTTGGTTATAATGAGCACCACATTCATGTTAATATTATTCATTGCAATGGAAGGATTGCTAATTTGGAAAAAAAAATTATAGTTTAAGTGACGGTAGGGCCCTCTCTCATTTTTATTAATAAGCTTCGAAGATTACAAAGGATAATTACAAACAGGATGGTGATAACCAAAACCGAACATAATAAGACTATGACAAAAGTGACAGATGAAACAATCACCCAACCACCAAAATATTCTTCCACATTGGGCAGACAAAATACAAAAAGCCCAAAACAAAAGAATTACATATGATTCAGCCAAATACAACCCAAAAAGACAACCCAACTTAGATCCATGTTGGGCCCTATGACCATACAAGCCCACAAGACAACAAAGACACTACTGTAGAACCCATTGTTTAGAACTATTTCAAGATAGCAAGAGTTGTTCACAACCATGCCTATGAAGAATAGAGAATAAGCGACATATATAATAGAAAAAACATAAACCCAAAACATTTAAAAACCCAAGTCAAGGTCGAAGGAGCCATCCTTATGCTTAACCAAAGGAGCACGTTTAGAGAGAAAATGGATAGCCTTCTCTGCCTTGGGGACATTAAATCTTACCTGCAATGGGGACTCCTTCACAAGCCGAGAAGGTTCCCCCAAGTCGACCATAGGTTGGAAACCCACGAGCTAGCAACCATCTTTGAGAAAACTTTGAATTGCAGCTAGTTTTTTGACAAGGGAGTCCATACGAGCTTCAAGTGTGCGCATTAACTAGATAGAGGTGAGTCTAAAACTCGTAGTCGGAGCAAGTGCAAAGATTTTTCCTGGATTAGCTCAATTAACCTCCTCCTGCAGCCCCACTTTGTATCTCTCCCAAACATAAAATCTACCCAAGGCCTTAGTGAGTTCCTTATCTCCTGAGAGCTAAGTCACAAGGTTCGAATTTGTGTTTGTGTTGGGTAACTATAAAATTCGGATGAAGTTCGGCAAGGGTAAAAAGAATTCGTCTATATAAAAATTTGATTTTTTTTTAAATATAAGTAATATATCCACAAGTGACGATCCGAAAATATCTTGAAAAAAAAATGCGAAAAAGAGCAGGTAGTCAGCGACAAAGCAATATTATTAAGAATGCAAGAAATGAATCAAGGGCAAAGCACCCTTGCAGCATTATACAGGGGAAGAAGAAGGTTTTCTATGGGGGGGGGGCTCCCCCTCCGCATCCTCAGGACGAACATGGCTGGCAAACTGTGAAGAGTAGGAGGCAGCAGAGGGGAGTTAGGGCAGAGGCAACAGCAAGAGTAACAGATCAAGCCAGGGTGGCAGGAATGTGGGTTATCCCAATAACCTCAGCAACCCCAGCATTTGTAACTGGAGCAAACCGCACCACTCTAGGCCGGGAAAGAAGCCGAAGTGCTCGACAACCCCCTGCTGTCTCCTATCCTTCTATCCAAGACAAGGATATGCGGAGGGTTTTTCAAAACCGGCCCCTAGGCTCATTCATGCAAAGGAAAATTCCCATACAGGTAGCATATCGAATTTCAGGGCACCCCACCATTGGCAAATCTCTAAAAACCCTCAATTCGGCAACTCGGCTCCTAACACTCTTTGGAAGGGCTTAGACTAGGCAACACTCCGTGAACGGGCAAACCCTAGAACCCCTAGGTCGAGACCAAAAATAAGTTCAATATATCATCAAAATTCTGAGGCCATGGAAAAGAAAGTATCAATCGATATCAAAAATATCTACACAGATGGCCTAGGGATTCATTGTAGAACCCACGGTTTCTATATTCGATGGTGTGGGATAGGGCAGCCTGTGAAGGAAATTGCAGAATGGGTCCAAACCCTCTACAAAGACCAGGTAAGTATCACTATCACTTTTGAAGAATTCATATTCATTGTCTACAAGAGTGCAAACCTAAAAAAAGAAATTTTAAACAGCAGAAGCTTGTTTTACAAAGGGCATAATTTCGAGTACTTAGACTGGAGACCTAATTTCGACACTAGTAAACTGAAACTTAAAGTAGCTAGGTGGGTCAAGTTACCGAATCTCCCAGTTGAGCTCATCAATAGTAAAATCTTGAGGGAGATAAGGAATCACCTAGGAGAGTTCATGGGAATGGAGAAGGATTTCTTATCTTACTCAGATGTTTTCCTATTAGTAAAATTGGATATTAGCACCAAAGACCTTGAACCTCTTGAAATTAATACTAACCTGGCCAATTACTGCATCAAGCAAGCTCTCCATCGTGGACCTATCCTTAGAAACACTAACAACAGAATTCCAAAAATGCCCGCTAAGGTGCGCCTCATTTTCCAGCCTGGGGGTATTAACATCAGATTTAATGATAATAAAGGTGGATTTATTGTGGACTATCAGAGGAATAGCTCTTCTTCCCTTAAGGAGCACCTCAGTGGTAATAAGGAATTGTCTGGGCAAAATCAAAACCCGAGTATGGTAATAGCCCAACCTAAGAGAAGCCCTAAATCTTCCCAAAATAACAAAGAAAACACCCTGAATCACAGTAATGAGGTTACTACACAGAACATGAATCCCGGTCAGGTCAGCTCGGGGAAAAAAACAATCACAGCGGTTAAGCCCCCGAATCAAAATTATGAACCACAGATAGGCAAAGAGAGGAAGGAACTGGAGGAGGGGGAAGTTCCTTCAGAACCGGCCAAAGACAATAACCCCACAGCAGTAGAAGGAAGTATAAACCCAGAGGTTTTAGAAACCCCAAAATGGGTTCCAAACACTTTCGAAACAGAAGAAAAATATAAAGACTCCGAGAATCAAAAGAAATCCACAGACAAGCTCAGCCATTCGGATATAGAAGAAATCTGCAATGAGATCCTCGATAAGGCATTAGAGGAAGTGGTAATTGAGGAAGTTAACAAAGAGAAGGAAAAACTCATCACTAAGATTATAGAACTTGAAGAAGAAGAGGAAAGGCAGGATAGAAAGAAAGAGGACCCAAAAGATCAGGGAGATAGAGAAGTGGTTGAAGCAGATCTGATGTTGGGAATTGCCATAACCAATTTCAACAGGGATACCCCGACTGTGCCAAAAGTGATAAGAAAAGGGGTAGGAAATCACTATTGGAGCTAAGAGAGAAGGCAGGCGAGGCTACCGATCAAACAAAGATCACCACACTGTTCTATGCAGGGAAGGGGAAGTGCCTTCCCCCGGCGCCATGAGAGTCCACACCTGGAATGTTAGGGGTCTCAATGCCCCTAACAAATAGCGTATCATAAAACGTTGTATAACCAACACAAAACCAGATATACTAATGATCCAAGAAACTAAACTAAATAAAGAAGAGATTGACAATCTAAACAAGAAGTTAGGAATATGGGAGCTAGTTGGAGTTCCGGCTGAGAGTGCTTCAGGAGGCATAGGGGTAATTTGGGACCCTAGAGTGGTTTCATTTACAGTATTAAGCTGCAAGAAGAACTGGATGGTGGGGTTCGTCAAAAGCATCATAAGCAACCTACACTTTTTTCTCCTCAACATTTATGGCCCTCCTCAGAACCAGGATAAGAGGGCAGTTTGGATAGAAATAGAACAATTCTTGGGAACTTTACAAGATCAAGTATGTATTCTGGGGGGGGACTTCAATGCAATATTGGATCCTAAAGAGAAACTGGGAGGTCATGTTAGGTTATCTACAGCAGCGAAAGACTTTTAAGATTGGGTTCAGAAGAACAATTTATTGGAAATTAAAACTGCACAGGAAGGTTTTACATGGAACAACAGAAGAGAAGGCTTTAGCAATATTGCAGAAAAACTTGATAGATTCTTGTTAAGAGGTAATTGGGCCCAATTCCCTTATATTCTGACGGCGGAGATCTTACCATACTCGGGCTCTGATCACTACCCAGTGCAGCTGAGTATCTCAGAAGATTGCCAACCCAAACGTTGCCCCTTTAAATTTGAACAAATGTGGATCAAAGATAACAACCTTATTACCCTAATTGAGCAATTTTGAAAAGAAACTAGAATATCTGGATCTAAGCTTTTTTGTTTAGTATCCAAACTGAAAACTATTAAATGTAAGCTTCTAAGCTGGAATAAAACTAACTTTGGTAATATCTTTGAGTCCAAAACTAAGCTAGAAGAAGAACTGGAAAACCTAAACAGAATCGTGATTAATAGAGGAATGGACGTTGAAATGTTTTCAAAAGAAAAACAGATGAAAATTGAATATGAAGATATCCTAGCCAAAGAGGAAATCTTTTGGAGTCAAAAGTCAAGAGAAACTTGGCTGGAAGAGGGAGACAAGAACACTAAGTTCTTTCATAATAGCACCAAAGCACGCAGAAACGTAAACAAAATCCTCAAAATTAAAAATGCGAATCATGACTGGATCGAAGATCCTCAACAAATTGCACGTGAAACGGTTAGGTACTTTGAAAATATTCTTAATAATCAGGAGGGATCAAATTGCATGCACCAACAAGCCATTCTGGAAGATATCCCAAGGATTATTTCAGAGGATCAAAACAAACCTCTTAATGGTAAATTCACCAAAACTGAGGTAGAGCTAGCAATCTCTCAAATGCAACCAGATAAAGCTCCTAGTCCCGATGGCTTCCCAACCTTCTTCTTCTAGAAATGCTGGCACTTCATTGGAGATGAAGTAGTTGAAGCACTAGAAGGGGTAAGAAATTCGGGAAGTATTCTCAAAGAGGTAAATAATACTTT
Source organism: Cunninghamia lanceolata (assembly GCA_027924645.1). Classification (NCBI taxonomy): domain Eukaryota; kingdom Viridiplantae; phylum Streptophyta; class Pinopsida; order Cupressales; family Cupressaceae; genus Cunninghamia; species Cunninghamia lanceolata. Next base: position 14,079,925 of record BSBN01000219.1, on the reverse strand, counting down.
CCTTACACTTATTTCAAAAAGAGAGAAGCCAAAAAGTCTAGGGGATCTGCGGCCTATATCTCTATGTAATACTATTTATAAAATCCTCACTAAAACCCTGGCTAATAGGATTCAGGCAGTGCTTCCAGACATCATTAGTGATGAACAAACAGGGTTTGTTCCGGGTAGATCTATATTTGATGGAGTTATTACAGCCCAAGAAGCCATTCATACCATACAGCAAAACAAAAACCTAGCATGTTAATTAAACTATATATAAGTAAAGCCTATGATAAGGTAGACTGGCGTTTCCTCTGCAAAACCCTAGAGGCTTTTGGTTTTAATAAACAGTGGATAAACCTCATTTATGCATGTATTTCTAATCCCAAGATCTCAGTCTTAATCAATGGAATCCCGGAAGGTTTTTTTAGCATTTCAAGAGGATTGAGACAAGGGGACCCTATTTCCCCTTTTCTCTTTATTATAATGGCAAAAGTATTAGGGAGAATGATCACCAAGGCTAAGGAAGAAGGAAAGATCCAAGGAATCAAAATCACTTCTGGTGTCGATCCTACAACACATCAACAGTTTGTAGATGACACTATGCTCTTCGGTAAGGGGTGCATAGAAGAAGCTAGGGCGTTCAAAGATATTTTGGACTCTTATTGTAGGGCCTATGGACAGGAGGTAAACGCTGATAAATCAGCAATTTATTTTTTCAACAAGGATCCTGAAACTGAAAAAGAAATATGCAGAATTCTGTCTTTTAAAAAAGGGGAAATGCCTTGTAAATATCGAGGTATACCGTTGGGTAAAAGCAATAAGATCAATGATCTTTGGGACCATATTACTTCCAGGATCAAGAATAGAGCAAAATCTTGGAAAGGTAAATGGCTCTCCTCACCAGGTAAAGTGACAATGTTAAAATCAATTCTCTCAGCTATCCCAATTTACCAATTATCCTGTATGCATCTTCTAGTAGAAAAACAGGAAGAAATCAACAAAATTCTAAGAACTTTCCTATGGCAAGGTTCGGAGGATAAAAAGAAAATGGCACTTGTGGCTTGGGACAAGATTTGTAGACCAAAAGAGTTAGGAGGCCTGGGCTTAAAAAACTTCAAAGAACAGAGTAAGGCTTTAGGCGCTAAACTTGTATGGAAAATGTATCAGCAACCCGATTCAAAGTGGGTTAAAATTCTTAGAAACAAATATCTTAAGAGGGGAGGAACCAACATTCCTTTTAGAATGGCTAACCCACCTAAAGGATCTCGCCTCTAGAATTTTATGATGGACTGTAGGAAGCTCATAATGGACAAACTGACTTGGAGTTTGGGAGACGGGAACCAAGCACTTTTCTAGGACGACTCATGGGGTGGGTATAAGGTGATAAGCAACTTGGATAATTTAGAGAATGCCAAAAGAATACTAGAATCCCACAGGGGGAAATATGTAAAAGATTATATAGATTTTCCCAATCATGAGGAGAATAGGCAGTGGAAATGGAAACCCCTGGATAATATGAACATTCCGGATAATGAGAAAGAGAAACTACTTGATATCCTTAACAAAAGGAGGGTATCTCTCAAAGGAGCCTTAGACAGATTAGTTTGGGATGGGGCTAAATCAGGAAATTATAAAACCAAGGATGGTTACAAAACTTTAATCAGACAGCAACTAAGACCAAAATCGGAGTTACCACTGAGACTGTGTTGGGATAAGAACTGTCTCCCAAACGCTAGGTTGTTTGCCTGGATGGCCTTGCAAAAAAAAATACTAATGGCGGATAGGTTCACCAAGATGGGATATGAGGGGCCTAGCAAATGTCCCCTTTGTGAAGAGGATCAAGAAACAGCAGACCATATTCTCCTCAATTGTCAATTTTCAAATAAATGTTGGAATTGGCTAAGTAATAAGATGGGATGGATTACTGCCATGCCTAATAACATTTTGAACCTTTTCCAATGCTGGCCTGAGACTCACAAACAAAGCATCTACCATATGCTATGGCCAATTTCCCCTTCGATCATGGTTTGGGAGCTGTGGAAAGAAAGAAACAAAAGAATCTTTAAAGATAGGAAAATGACTTTTGGTCAGCTAATCATTAAAATTGAGGCCGTTATAATAGAAATAGTCAATAGTAGGATTCTGAATAACTCCAAAAAAGAATCCACAATGACGCACTGGAATGAAAAGATGCGAGGGAGATGGGCAGAACTAAAACTTCCCTCCTTTGTGGGACCAGGCAACCACAACTCCACCAACAAGAGAAAGGAATGTAAGTGGCAACCTCCTAAAGAAGGGTGGTTCAAGCTAAATTTTGACGGGGCATCTAGGGGCAACCCGGGAGCCGTAGGAATAGGTTGTGTAATCCACAATTCTAAATTTAGAGAAATGGCAACCTTAGCCAAACCCCTAGGAGAAACAACAAATAATACAGCAGAATTAACTGCCCTGATTGAGGGTTTGAGAATTTGCAAAGACATGAAAATTAAAAAATTAGAGGTCAAAGGAGACTCCACGATCGTCATTAATGGCTTACGGAAAGGGAACATGCCTAATTGGAGACTGAATTCCCTGCTGGCTAATGCCCTCGACATCATTGCTTCTTTTAGGAGGTGCACATTCAATCACACTTATAGAGAGGGTAATAGCAAAGCAGACTCTCTTGCCAACAAAGGGGCGGATGGTCTCTACCTATCTACTAGAGCTAACACCGCTGAAGTATTATCAGAATCAATCTGAAACTTTGGAGGAAAGTTATTTTGAGGCCAATCAGTTCATCACTTGGTCTAATAACATACCACGAAGGGTGAACAAACTCTGAGCATCTTCAGATTTTCTACCCTTTAGACAACAAGGGAGTATAATAGAGCAATTAAGATTTTCCTGCATCCTCCTTTTGTATATCGCATACATATCTTTTGTATATTGGATACATTTTCTTCTGTATACAAGAGTGGGCCCAACTAGCTTTATGAAATGAATTGAAATCACCTTCGAATCCGCATCTGTATCACCTTCTTGTATATCGAATGCATGTGTTTTATATACAATAGCAGACCCCAGCTAAAATTCACATTATTTACTATCATTCAAATCCGGGTTTGTATAAATGTATATATCCATTGGAGATAGGGCCCACATAGGTATCTTTGGTGTTTCGTGCATTTGTATAGACATTTCCTTTGTTTCTCATATGCATTTGTCTTTGCATCTTGTATACATATACCAAAATATACAATCTCGGACTTCAAATAAAGTACTTTCTAACTGGGTCTGGACTTGTATGTATCCGTTTGTACCACCTTGTTATATCACACGCATACACCTTGTATATACATTTCCTTTGTTTCTCATATGCATTTGTCTTTGTATCTTGTATAGATACATCGCAATACAACCACGGACTTCAAATAAAGTTCAGAATTTAAACTTTCTATCTGGGTCCGAACTTGTATGTATCTATTTGTATCTCCTTTTTATATCACATGCATACACTTTTATTCAATCGCGGACTTCATTGGATTTGTGAAACAAATTGGAATTTTCTTGGGATCCTCCATTGTATGTATCTTGTTGTATTACCTTTTTGCATATCATTTACAATCGTCTCCAATATACATACGTGGCCCCCACCCGTTATTTATATCTCCAATGATGTTAGGTTTTGTATAATATTCTCTTGTATATTTTCTTTGTATATTGTCATTTGTATGTTATCTTGTATAAGCGCACATACAAAGCATCTTATACAAACCCTCTCTTGTATATTTTCTTTGTATATTGCTGTTTGTATGTTATCTTGTATAAGCGCACATACAAAACATCTTATACAAACCCTCTTGTTTTTCTTTGTATACTGCCGTATGTATGTGATCTTGTACAAGCGCACATACAAAGCATGTCTTCCCCAGCGATGCTTTTTTCCTTTGTATATCGGGTATGTATATTATAAATATACAAGCACCCCGAACATACAAAGACTTTTCAGAATTTTACTTTCTTTTCGCATCCGGTTTGTATCTCTTATTTGCATCCTTCTTACTTGTATATCGGCTTGTATATCGTTATTTACATAAGCCCGATATGCATACGGTGGAGCCCACATCACTTTTCGGATTGTATCTTCCGAAATGCATACTTGTATCTGATTTTTAGATACAAAGCCGAATACATACAAACTCCTTTGTATCACCTCCTTGGACTTATTTTATAAACCACAGTTTACTTATTTTTCGGCTCTGCGTTGGATATAAAGTGCAATGCATCTAGTCATGATGCATCATTTTAACCAAATCTCAACCTTTCTTGAGTTCCGCATTGTATGTATGTAATGTATAACCACACATACAATGTACGAAACATACAACAATAAAACCTCATTTCATAGTCTTTCGGTTCCGCAACATGCATATAGCTATGTATATCTTCTTGTATGTTTCCTTTGCCAAACTTAAAATTCATCCATCGGACTTGACCAATTATTTATTTAAACTCTTAACTTTGTCGGGCCCGGTTCTATGAAAAGTCGTCAAGTCCGGATCTTCATACATATCGGTGTAAGCCTCATTGAAGCTCTTTTCTTCAATCAGTGAAACTTTAGAGTATCGGAAACTCCTTGATTTTTCTTTCCGATGATAATCTCCTGCCGATGACTGCTAGCTCCCTTTGCTCCATTGGATGCTTCGGTGAGAGTCCTACTGATCTCCACCAACGGCATGACTTACACTGTCGGGAGGGCTTGTAAAGTTCTCGCCGATAGTGCTTTCCTATGCCGATCTAATTGATATGTTTTGACAGGTAATAGCGTTTTCTTTGATGGGACAGAATTTAGTAGGAACGGGATATTTTGGTTTATCAACATTATTAAGTGAAATGGTTGATCACTTACTTATGCCCACATGTAGATATATATATTAGTATTTATACAGTTTATATATACAACCGCGGACTTCATTGGATTTGTGAAACGAAATGGAATTTTCTTGGGATCCTCCATTGTATGTATCTTGTTGTATTACCTTTTTGCATATCATTTACAATCGTCTCCAACATACATACGTGGCCCCCACCCCTTATTTATATCTCCAATGATGTCGGGTTTTGTATAATATTATCTTGTATATCTTCTTTGTATATTGCCGTTTGTATGTTATCCTGTGTAAGCACACATACAAAGCATCTTATACAAACCCTCTCTTGTATATTTTCTTTGTATATTGCCGTTTGTATGTTATCTTGTATAAGCGCACATACAAAGCATCTTATACAAACCCTCTCTTGTATATTTTCTTTGTATACTGCCGTTTGTATGTGATCTTGTACAAGCGCACATACAAAGCATGTCTTCCCCAGCAATGCTTTATTCCTTTGTATATCGGGTATGTATATTATAAATATATTAGCACCCCGAACATACAAAGACTTTTCAGGATTTAACTTTCTTTTCACATCCAGTTTGTATCTTTTATTTGCATCCTTCTTACTTGTATATCGGCTTGTATATCGTTATTTATACAAGCCCGATATGCATACGGTGGAGCCCACATCACTTTTCGGATTGTATCTTCCGAAATGCATACTTGTATCCAATTTTTAAATACAAAGCCGAATACATACAAACTCCTTTGTATCACCTCTTCGGACTTATTTTATAAACCACAATTTACTTATTTTTCGGCTCCGCGTTGGATATAAAGTGCAATGCATCTAGTCATGATGCATCATTTTAACCAAATCTCAACCTTTGTTGAGTTCCGCATTGTATGTATGTAATGTATAACCACACATACAATGTACGAAACATACAACAATAAAACCTCATTTCATAATCTTTCGGTTCTGCGACATGCATATAGCTATGTATATCTTCTTGTATGTTTCCTTTACCAAACTCAAAATTCATCCGTCGGACTTGACCAATTATTTATTTAAACTCTTAACTCTGTCGGGTTTGGTTCTATGAAAAGTCGTCAAGTCCGGATCTTCATACATATCGGTGTAAGCCTCGTCGAAACTCTTTTCTTCAATTGGTGAAACTTTAGAGTATCGGAAATTCTTTGATTTTTCTTTCCGATGATAATCTCCTGTCGATGATTGCTAGCTCCCTTCGCTCCATTGGATGCTTCGGTGAGAGTCCTACCAATCTCCACCAACGGCATGACTTACACTGTCAGGAGGGCTTGTAAAGTTCTCGATGTTAGTGCTTTCCTATGCCAATCTAATTGATATGTTTTGACAGGTAACAGTGTTTTCTTTGATGGGACAGAATTTAGTAGGAACGAGATACTTTGGTTTATCAACATTATTAAGTGAAATGGTTGATCACTTACTTATGCCCACATGTAGATATATATATTAGTATTTATATAGTTTATATATATAGATGTTGGCATACAGTGGATCAGTCAACCAAAATGGGATGCCCCACATAACCAGATTTAAGTTAACAGTGAAGCAAGTGTGCTTGATTAATTTTGAAAAGCTTGGAAATAGCAAGTATTTTTGTCTTTCTTCTCAAGCAAAGGTTTTAAAGAACTAACAAATGTTTGCAAGAGAATGAATTTAAGGTTTTTTGTATAGCTAACATGCGAAAAGAAGTGGTAGTTTTCCTATGGTTTCAGGATAGACAGGTATACCGGTAGGAGCAAGATAGAAGAAGCCCTTTTAATCGGATAATGGACAGTTGATCAAAGGTTATAAGCCTTGGAGGTCATCCCAGGAGTCGAAGAACCAAAAGACATACAGCAAGAGGATATCAAAAGAAAGGCCATGGATAAGGGCGATGTCTGTATTTGTATCTCAATAATTGTATAAGAAAATATGTTTCCTTGTGGGGCTTGACCCCATATAAGTTCTATAAATAAACAGTTTGTACTGGACTGCAAAAGTCTCGGGCTAGACCGGAGGTTTTCTTCGCTCTATTCTTTCCTACCGGTGCCCGCACTGAACAGAGCTGTATTTTATAACTGATTTTATATATTAATGGCCTCGGCCTTTTACCAATCAAAAAAAATATATATATCCACAAGTGACAAAATTATAAAAAGATAGTTTAAACTTCAACATTGTTAAACAAATTTACAGTAGATAGCATCATAGCACCATGATAAACTTATCAACAATGGATTTATGAAACAACAAATAATAAATAGTAGATAAAATATAGTAAATTAAATTTTATTTAAAAAAACATAACTATTTAAAAAACTTATACAAAAATATATATTGTATTTTTATTTTTATTTAAAAATAAAATAAAAATCTTGTTAATAAATTTTACTTATACATTTAAAAAAAACTACACAGTGACTATTTTAAATAAAAATTATTACTTATAAGTAATAAATTTTATTTAAAATAGTCACTGTGTAGTTTTTTTTAAAATGTAATAAGTTTTCTTTAAGTAATAGTTGCGTTAATTGTTATTTAAGTTATAAGTTTTATTTAAAAAACAAAAATACACACAAATTAGAATCTATTAAATTTTACCTTTATTTAAAAAACAAAATAAACAGAACAAAACGAAACGAAAAAAACAAAACCCTATTGTGTCATCCGCGCCCGTAGGTGAAGAATTCTACCCGCCCACCGTTCACGCCGATTCCCAGAAGACTTCACCTTTCCCTTCACCATTCACGTCGACTCTGGATTCGCAGAAGAAGTCAAAAGACATGCTTTTTTGTCACGCCAAATTTAAAGGCGAATTTATTCAAATTTTTTTGCAAAGTTCAAATGTTCGCCGAATTTCGAATTCCATGCCTGAAATTTTAAGTGACGACAATGTGACCATTAAAGGTCCCTCTTGTCGGCATTTCAAGTTTGAATTACAAAATTAAAGCAGGAATGCATATATAAGCATGTTTAGGGTTTCATTTGAAAATTAGAAGATGACTATGATATATTGGCGAACTTATGATTTTAGAGCATTCATTGTTGCAGAGCAGAATATTGTTATTGTGTTTGTTAAGCAGATTTGGCTTCATCTTCTCATGATGTGAAGGATATTCATCTACATGCGAGTTGCACCTTCGAGGTGATATTTATTTATGTTTGAATCAATCATTTATCAATTTGTTTTTGTCTCTGTCCTGCAAGGATACGCACTTTCTATCTAACAACGGTGTTGGAAGGCTTGAATGCCATTCTGGGGCTTGACCGAGGCAAGCTCCTAAACACAACCCCCAACCCCATTCTTGTGATTGCAGGTGACAGGTGTCGTATTATGCGAAATGGAGTTGCAGAGGTCTATAGCAGGGTGTTAAGATTCCAGATCTGAGGAAAAGAGCACTACCAAGGCTTGGGCGCTCGCTCCAAAGCCCTCCGGATTTGCAAGGTAGAAATTCTCTGAGACAGTGGTGATTAGTAGCAGACAAGTTCCGAGAATCCCCTGAAGAAAATACTACCTTGGGCTTTGGTGCCCGCACCCTCGACCCCGACTTTTCAGCATCTTGAATCTCAAAATCTGGTATGTATCTAACCGTCATTTAATATCTCTGTGTGCGAGCATTTGTCGGAATTCATCCGTTTACTTACGATTTTGCATAATTATGGTTTTGAGCATAATCGGGCTTAAGTTAACACAATAATCATTAATTTCTAAATTTTCCTATCATTACAAGTGGCAACCAACCTGTAGGTGAATCCTCTTGCAAAAGTTGAGATTCAACTCGGTTAAATGTCCTTGAATGTGTGTAGTGAAAGGAGGATTTAGGCATATCATTCATAAAACCCTTTACCCCTCTTTTTCTACATTAAAATTGTTAATACGTTAGTTCATTGATGCCTTGTTTTTAAAGCATTGGATGATCACCTACGAGTCGCCCTCAATTACCACCATGTTTGGGACACAAGATTTAAGAACCTAGAGCCCTAGAATAAGAGCCTCCACCTCAGCTTGATTATTGGTCTCGGGGACAAGTTTCTTCGAAGTGGCCTTAATCAAAGCACCCTTGGAATTGCGAACAATGCACCCTATGCCTAAGGGGCCCAATTTCCCTCGAGATGCCCCATCGAAGTTTAGCTTCCAAATTCCAATCAGCGAAGGAATCCATTTGATCATGGAACAATCAATGGAGAGATTATTTGAAACATGCACCCCATGAACAAGGGCTAATCTAGAATATTACTCCTAATGATTTGGATTATTTAATCTATATAAGATAGAGGCTAGCACATGTAATGTCCCCTTTCTAGCTACAGTGTTAGTCTATCATGGGGTTCCTGTAGACTAATAGTTTGGTTAGGGAACCGTGGTTGGATTGGCCTTGGATGGGTTTTTTGGAGGTGTAGATGTGGTTTGGATTCAGTTGGAGCCAGTTGGCAGTGGTCAGTGGTGACTTGGCTTGTTCAGACTCATACTTACTATTTTTAGTAAGTTCGGGATTGGTGCCGGATCGGGATTTTCAGAGTGGGGTTATATTTGTCTTGTCGAGACCTTTCTGGCGAGCTAAAGATCATGGCATTCCAACATCGTCTTGACATTTATTTTAAAGTCCGAAGTTATAGTATATTTATTTAAATGGGACTTTATAAATGTTAAGTGAAGTGACTTATTAAAAGAAATATTTAAAGAAGTCACTTTGGGGTTTGGACGCCCATCCCTATGAAAGCATAAAGTAATTTAAAATGTTATTTTTCCCTCTATGGAACCAACGCCCAACTTGAAGGAAATAAAAGAGAAAAAGAAAAGGTCATTTGGTTATGCTATGTTTTATGATATCTTCTTCTACTTGGCTCTGCTAGGGTTTGATTGTAAGGGTTTGAAAGATTCGAACCAGAGGCTCTTGTAGACGAAAACCTCCCTGAGTAACAGCATTCTACAGATGTGCAATACCATCCAAAGGTGCTAATGGAGATGGATACATCCAGTATTCGCATACGGGCTTCAATGGAGTAGGAATATTGAGGGTTTAAGGATTTGATTGCTTTATCATTTGCAGATGTATTTGTGAACAGCTGAGATTCATTGCCGTGACAGATTTGAAGGAGTTTCAAGGACCATTGGGACTGCATTTCCTTATACATGTTGGTCGTACCATCCTCAAGCTTGGTCGTACCATATTGAGGAAGTTTTGGGAGAGTTTGTTGTTGTTTGGTCTCTTCTCTTGGTCGCCATTTTGAGCAGCAGATACAGATTGGAAAAGAGGAGTTTTGGGACTGGTCTTTGATTTATTTATTGCTGATAACACATACCAGCCAGGCCGTACCTTCCATGGAGGGACGTGGGGTCTTGTAGAGGCTCTTTCTTCCTTGTTTGCAGCCATTGTAGTTCCTATTTGAGGCGTCTAGGGTCTTTAATATTGTTGTTTGCAATTGTAGCACAAATACTTTCATTTTTTGAAGATTCGAAGTGATTCTATGATACCCAGTTGCTGGTCCGGCTACAACATAAATATCAAAGTGCAAATCTTGACATGGGTATGTAATGATAATTCATATTTGGTGATTCTGTGAGCTAGGTTGTTGTTAGTTTGCTCATATTCATTGTACTTTTTCTAGGTTCGAAATATATGCTATATTTTGTATTGTTCCAGCAACACACGTTGCAAGAAAACTGAAACCCCTTCTGCATCTTCTCTCTAATCTGAAAGAACACACTCTAAAAATTAAAAATAACACTAAAAAGATCATAAAAAGAACCAACAGGTACGGCACATTACAACACACTCTATAAGTTGATGGTATAATTTTTCTCGCAATCTATTTTATCTACTGTTTTGATTTCTTACTAACACTTCTATTAACTAGTTTGTTTCATTAAGTCATTTGGTAACTGGAATCACATGTGTCTCTTGAGAAAAGATGCTTTGTTAAACTAGAGAAAGTGACTATTGTTCAAAACATTAGGGTCATTATAAGCACTTGAGAATATCAGAGATGTTTCTAAATTGACTACAAGAGTGGACAATTTGAAGCGCTGGCATTTGGGAATCAACTATGGTTTTGTATCTTTTTCAAAATCCAAACTACCAAATAGGTGACATTCCTCTAAATCTAAAAAGCCAAATCATGGATGGCATACAAATGAGATGCCCTTTAAATAAGATATTGCCTTTAAATTTCACATCAAACGAGTAACAAGTGCATATATTTTTAAATATGTTATGTGATTAGTTTTAGCAATATTTTTAATTGGTCTTCCATCTAAAATTCCATTATATGCTTTGCCAGGTGGTGAGCTTTGTCATGTCCCCTTCTCGAGCGTAAGCCTTTTAGGAGACCCTTAGCCTATCTTTTAATTTTCCCGTAGGCTATTGGGTGTTCGTAAAGGGAAAATAAGTTCAATAATTAAATTAAGCTTGTCAAAGGGTACTTCTGATTAATATTTTAATTGACAGCTTACATTTAATTATTTAAATAGGCGTTTTAAGTGTGCAGGTAAAGTGTCAATGGGCTAAGGTGCTAAAAAGTGGTCATAAGGACACTTTATGTTATTTTATTGAGGAAAAAAGTGTTTTTTTCGAAAAAGCAACAAAAAAGCAAAAAGTGTTTTTTCAAAAAAAATAGGGAAAAAAGCAAAAACCATTTTTTCCTAAAATAGCTCAAAAAGCTATAAAAGGAGGATTGGTCTTCAAAAGAAGGGTTAATGTGAATTTATTTTTCATTTGCTATGTGTAGAATATGAGTTCTCTCTCTATTTGCATGAGGACGAAAACCCTCTCGTGAATCCAATTTTCGGGGACGAAAACCCTCCTAACTTGTTGCATGGTTTCACCCAGAAATCACCATTGTGCTGATAGTGAGATTCGAAGTTTCCTGTTTTCCAGTTTATGTTATAATGGAAGTTTTTGATGTGTTTTGAGTTTGAGTGGGTTTGGATTATTTTGGACTGATGTTTTCATTGTCGTTTGGAGACCGTACCATGTCCTGGGCGCATTAGTTGTTGTTTTCACCCATATTCTAAGCTATACAAACTCCATCTTGCAAGTTGTACCCAAGCGAATAAGAGGTGTGATCTTGCTGGGTGGAATCGCCCTGTTTTTTAAGGTGGAAGTTGGATGTTTTCATGAAGCCGTACCTTCCTACAGGCCAGCCATACCACCAACAGATGAGACATGGGGGTTTTTGTCATTGTTTATTTGCATTTTGGAGTGTTTCCAAGGCCATAACAGTTCAGCAGGAGATCTGAATCAAATCTGGGTTGTTGGCAGCTGATTCTTAGCAGTCCTAGAGGGCCGTACAGCATAACCATGCAGGTCGTATTGTTTGCTTTGGGTCTGATCAGATCTGTGAGCAGTTGCAGCAGTAATAATACTGATTTTTGGTGATTTTCCTTGTTTAGTTGGGGACGTATACCAACTGTTGCTATCCTTCTACGGTTTGGTTGAGCTACCTAGCAATTTGGGAATATATAGTTCAGTGAAATGAAAGCATTTCAGGCCTTACATTCTGATATGTCACTGTTGAGCAGAGTTTATCGAGTTCTAAGTCTGAAATCAACATCCAACATCAACATTCAGTCCCTTGGCACAATGTACTTCAGTTGTTGGATCCATATGGATGGTATAGCATCACTCCTTGCCTTTATGGACTAATATTTGTGTGTGCAGCAGTCTGCTTTTTCTGATCAGAATAATATTATCAGTGTGTTGCAGCTGATTTGTCTATCATTTAGTATTTTGTATGCATTTTACATTTATATTGTAATTCCGGATGGGTACCGCTGGGAGCCATGTATTCCATGATCATAACATTGTAAAATTAGATGGTATACTGCCGATATTGTGCATTTCAACATAGAAGGTCTTGGTTGGTTCACCGCTAGACCCCTCTGCATTTCAAGCTCATTTTAGCATTGATCGGATCCACATTATATCAGCCACTTTGGCTTGATTAGATTCCGTTGTAATATGCCAATGGCTCTGTATTCTCAAAGCACACTTGTCCACCGAAGAGGTGTAGATTTGGGTCGGCTCCACCCCCTGTGTGCTTCTAGTTGGCCTGTCGCCTCCTCATTTCAGCAATGCATTCATCTAGATAGATTGTGTTGTCCAAACACTGTATGCTCTCACCTTGCCCACACAGGGATCTTGCTAACCAGAAAGTGCCCAGACTTGCATTTGCATTTATATATTGCAAAAAATCAAAAGAAATTGGTGTGGGTTCTTACAGGCTTGCATATAATTGCCAACCCCAACTATGAAGAATGATATTATTAGCACTCACTTTTGTTGAAAGTTAGCATCAAATACATGCTATCTTTTACTTTAGAATTGCAATATTCCAGCACCACCTACATTAACTACAACACTACTTTAAGAGAACTTTAAATAGAAAGAACAAGAATAACACAACATCAAACTAGATTCTCCTATTAAGGGGCTTATAGGGACCCATTGGGTAAGAATTTTTTTATAATTATCCATGATCTCAGAATTACCCTCTTAGAAACAATCTGTCATAAGTGATTATGCCGTTGGCTGACATTGTTTTCAAGCATTATTCACATTTTTATTGGGGTTTTGATGGGTTTGGAAAAGGTTTATTTGGACATTATATTCAACCTATTCCAAGATGTCATTTTTTAATGGGTTTGAATGAAAATGGCTATGCTGTAATTTACTTCATTTTTAGGCAAATTTTAATGGTTTGACCATAGTTCAAAAAACCGTTGAAACTCGCGAGTACTTGCGCTTGAAATCGCAGGGTGAGTAATTGATGGGAAAACTCGCCGACGAGTTTCCCTATAAACCCGCAGTGACTTTTGTTTGAAAACTCACGAATCTTACCTAAAACTCGCCCAATGTGAAAAAATAAAAACCTTTTAAAGCGCATTGTGTGATTTTCATTTTCTATTTTTGAGTTCGTTTCAAAGCGGGAAGAAGACATCCGTCAGCGGCCAGACACAAACCCTAGCACACAACTCCTTCAAGTAAGAAAAAATAAAAACATTCCCACCTTAATCCACGATTCCTTCAAAGTCCAGACCATATTCGTGCCTATAAAGTGTAAACCCTAAAATGTAAAGATTTTTTTAAAGAATATGCTCAGTTTTAAACTTTCATCCATTTTAAAAAGACAAATCGAAATTTTAAAAAGACTGTATCATATGAAACGAGAGATTTTGGACGAACTGTCAAGATTAAAATAGGATTATGTTGATATATATATTTGGTATGTCAGTATTTTAAGGGCACCATTGAATAGATAACTGTCATAAAAAAATTGCTTGACAAGCAAGGTTCTGGTTGACTATCGAATTTTGGCCCTGCCTGCAGCCTGCATGATGCAATAGTATACAACAAAGATGAAACAATGCAATAGAACCAGTTCCAAGCATTTTTTTCCCAAATAGTTGATTTTTTTTTTATCTTTACAAATGTATATGCTAACGAATTGAATTTTTCTCAAGGTTTATCTCCATCTTTGTAAAAGAAAATGGCAGCCACGTCTATGACACCTAAGAAAGGAGGCAAGCCTAAAGACCCTTGTAGGAAACATGGGATACCAGGTTCAAGAATGGGGATGGTTATTTGCATCCATTGTCAGAAAGAAATGAATGGACATAAAAATCGGCTAAAATGTCACCTTGCACGGGTTGCTTGCCGAGATGTTACAGGATGTACCATAGCAACTGTGGAGGTTCAGAATGAGGCAAGAACTCTCCTTGAACAATATGAGCAGAAAAAAGAAGCAAAAAAGAGGACAACAAAGGTAATGGACAAGATACAAGGGGCTCTAGTTCTTGTCTTGGGCCACAAATGCGAGGATTAAACAATGTGGGCAATGGTGCATCTAGTTTTTTTGTTCCTCGTAACACTCCCGATGCACAACCTTCGTTGGAGGGTACTTCATGGAATAAGGAATTGCATCATGAAGCAAAGTTAGCATGTGCCAGATTTTGGTACTACAATAGTATTCCCTTCAACGTTGCTTGGAATCCTTATTGGAAGGAGTTGGTTACCACATTGACCGTGGCAGGTAAGGGGTTCAAGGCCCCAAGTAATTATGAATTGAGTGGCCCATTATTGGAGGATGACATCCAAAATACACACAAGCTAGTAGAGCAACAAAAAGAGATTTGGAAAATGAAAGGTTGCAACATCTTATTTGATGGGTGGATAGATGGCAGAAATAGGACACTGATTAACTTTTTAGTGGCTTCAGGAGGACAATTGGTCTTTTTGAAGTCAGTGGATGCCTCTAGTCAAGCAAAAACTGTCGAGACCTTGTGTAGCATGTTGGATGAGGTGGTGATGGAGGTGGGAGTGGATAATGTTATCCAAATAATTATAGACAATGCATCCGCATATGTGGCAGCTGGCAAACTATTAAAGGCAAGGCACCCTACATCGTTTTGGAGCCCTTGTGTGGCCCATTGCCTTGATCTTCTCCTTGAAGGCATAGGGAAATTAAGTTGGGTGAAGAATGTGGTGGAAGATGGAAGAAATATAACCAAATACATCTACAATCACACATGGAACCTGAATCTCATGAGAGAGCACACTAATGGCAAGGAGCTCGTGCGTTCAGGAGTGACACACTTTGCCACCAATTTCCTTACCTTGCAAAGTATAGCAACCACATTGCCCAACCTGAAGCGCATATTTGTGAGCGAGATATGGTTGGAGAGTCCTTATTGCAGGAAGGATGAAGCAGAGAGGGTTGTGAAGACCATATTTGATGATACACTTGTCAAGACCTTGGAGGAGATCATAAAGGTGTAAGTTTTTTATTAAATTTTCTTCTTTTTAAATTTTTTTTATAATGTTACAATTTGTTGTTTTTGTAATGTTTTGATATTTTAATTTGCTGATTTTAATTTATTTTTAATTTTTAATTTATTTTAATTAACTAATTTCGTTTTCATTCACTCTCTTGTTTTAGGTGTCATAACCATTGGTTAGGGTTTTGCGGATGGTGGATGGGGATAGAAACCCCATGGGCTTTTTATATGAGGCCATGGATAGAGCCAAATAAGCAATTCAACAACTGTATGGGTCCAATAGAACAAAATATGAACCCATCTAGCACATTATTGATCGGAGGTGGAATCGACAACTCCATTGACATATTCGTGTTGTTGTATATTATTTGAACCCCAAATTTTTCTTCTCCCCTTCATTTAGAGCGAATGCAAAGGTTATGCTTGGCCTCCACACTTGTATTGAGAGGATGATCCCTGATGACAACCTTCGAGACCTCGTACAAGATGAGCTATAGAGTTATAAAAGGGTGGAGGGGGTATCATTTTCTACACCTATATGCATTCGTAGGAGAGAGACTCTGCAGCCAAGTAAAAAAACATTATGTTTAATTATAGTTTACAATTTATTTAAAATTTTAAGCTTACTAAACTTCTTAATTTCTTACAAAGTTACAAATGTCGTCCTTGTAGATTTGTGGTGGGAAGATTTTGGTGCCACAACACCTAATCTTCAAAAGCTTGCCATCCACATTCTATCTCAGCCCTATAGCGCTTCTAGTTGTGAGCGCAATTGGAGTGTTTTTGAGTCCATTCACACCAAAAAACGCAATAGATTGACTCAAAAACACTTGAATGACCTTGTGTTTGTGCGGTACAACCTTCGATTGCATGAAAAGAAGGTACAAGGGGAGGAGTCACATCAAGCACTTGACCTCGATGAGATTGATCCATACTCAGATTGGTTTGGTGAGGATGTGGATACTCTGCTTACGGCTAATGAGATTGTTGATTTGGAGAGAGGAAGTTGAATGTGTAATGTCCCCTACTTAGCCCAAACAATCAAATGAGGAGATTAGCCTATTACCAGGTTCCTGTAGGCTAATGGCTTTGGTTAGGGAGCCTAATTGGATCTTTTTCTAGGACTTACTATTTATAGTAAGTCAGGCAGGAGGATTCACAAGCAGTGTGGACCGACTTTCTATTTATAGCCATTGCCGGATTGAGCACCTAGCACTTGGTTTGTGGTTTCGAGATGGTCAGGGAGTCATTTATCGAAGCATAAGTTAAATTAAATATTTGACTTATAATATTTAAATGGTTAAAGTTAATTTATTCCATTAAGTGACTTTACTTTATGAAACATAAGTTATAACTTAAAAGTGTTGGTGCTAGGAGTTGGGCACCCTCATGAGGAATTGGAGACTTAATGAAATAACACAAAAATAATAAAATATTTCCCATCTTGGGCGTTGGAGAGGAAGTGAGTTAAAAGAAAAAAGAAGAGCTCATTTTTATTATTCACTCACTTTGCAAATTTGACATTGTCATGCAACACTTTGAAGCTTTGGCTTTAAGGGTTTGAACTTGGATTCTACTGAGACGAAAACCTCTTCAGGATCACTCTCTTCGTGCTTGGAAGACAGCATCAGGAAGGTTTTTGGAAGTCTCATCCAGGGGCTTAATTTGTGCTTCAGTTTGATCCATTTCGGTGAAGATTTGAGGTGGTAATGGATATATTTTATGTAGTTTTTGTGTGCAGCTGAGACTAGAGTTTTGAGGAATAAATTTATGCTTTTGTGAAGGAGTTGTGTGCAGCTGTACTTGCTCCTTGCTGGCTGTACCAGTCAGCCATCAGGCCGTACCATCTGTGCTGAGGTTTTGGGTTTGTGAACAGCAATAGGTATCTTTGTTGAAGGCAGTTTTATTAGTAAGTGATGGTGATGAAATACAGACATAACCAGTGCCAAAAAGGTGATTTTCAGAGTGGTTTGCTGCTCCTACAAGCATCTAGCTGGGCCGTACATCTCAGCCAAGGACATGAGGTTTGCTTCCAGTCCAAACACCAACTTTGAGCAGACTATTCCTCATGTTGGGGTCGATTTGATCCATAGAAGATATTGTTATTGTTTGTTGTTGAAGACTCCTTCATTATTGATGATTGTATGTGATTTTCCAACTTGTATGTAGCTGGTTCACCTACAGTAGAAAACTCAAGTTGAAAGAATGCAAATGGGTATGTCACTATAATTCGTCTTGAGTGATTTTATGATCTGGGTCATTGTTCTTTAATGCATATCTATTGTATATTTTCTAGGTTTTATTATATTCTCGTATTTCAATGATATCATGCAAAAACAAACACATGCAAAACATATAAACCCTAAACCAAAACAACAGTAAGGAAAACACAAAAAGGTTGGCATACAAAACCCTACCGGAACAATGCTTATTACAAAATGGCAAGCAAATGTGGCAGCATATGAGGCTTCAGAAGATGAGTCTAGCGAGTCATTAGGGGGAGGTTCGCATGATACAGAGATTGGTCCCATGCCTGAGGCTCCTATTGAGGATACTACAGCCATACCATCGACTTCCATGGCACCCACACAATGGCAACAGACTTTTCTAAGTTTTAGTCACAGGAGAAATTTATGATTTGTAATTTTTGTTGATATTGAAACTAGAAGTTTATATGTATTGAAACTTTGAAGTTTGAACTCAGTTTTTGGTCTATGAAGCGTATTGAACTTTAATTTTGGTCTATATATGAAGGAAATCAGTAATATGATATTATGATTCATAAATTCAGTAATATGCATGTTTTTAAAGCATATTTTTAAAAATTAATGTATTCTTTAATATTCGATAACTTTACCGAATTATTGTCAAGTTTTTCCCTGAGTTTTTGCCAAGTCCCAAGTTTTTAAAATTTTTGGGGCCTGTCGAGTAATTGCTGAGTCTGAGTTTTTAAACTAGGGGTTTGACATGTGTTTCCCATGATGTGTTGCCTGTTATATATATAAATATAAATCATACAGCCACAAGGAGGTGGCTATCAAACACTCTAAATTATATGAGTACTCTTATCACACTTTTTGAGGATAGATAAGGTTATCTCTGAATTCAATGTATGTGTTCAACCATGTTAAATATAATTAAAAACATTATAATTATTGTCAATTGACTTATGATCTAGTGGTAATATGGCACAATTATCAAAATAATGGCACAGGAAGCAATGGCCATCATCCCCATTTTAATGGGGCTTCTTCTTGAATATGGTAAGTGGAGTTTGATTCCAATCAATCCTTGATTGAAGGACAGTATGATGATGGATAATAAGGTCGCTGGTTTCTCAGCCAAGTGAATCCTGTATTTCAATAAAGACTACAATGTAATTGGAAGGTTGTCCATTCATGTAGGATAAAGAAGGCTGGTAAACCTATACAAAAGAAGCAATGCATACAAAACCTGAAGCAAATAAGAAACAATACACACAATACGCAATATTTTCATTGGGGAAAACCCTTTCAGGTAAAAAAACCAGCAGAGTAACCCTCTTCACTATTGCATACAAACTCGACCATTCACAATACAATAACAAAGCTCTTACTCAACCCTTAAGTATGTGCAGTTATTAATAGGCACATCAAAAGCAGTTCAAGAACGCTTTAAAACTGCTTTAAAACCATGGACAAAAATAGAAAACCCAATAAAGCACTCAACCAAATAAAAATCCTGATTGCTAATGGTTAGCCCTATTTGACTAGTAAACATGGAAAGTTTACAACACACTTCCAACAATTCAGAGAGAATTAATGGACCGAAGCAGTATAATGAGGTGGCTGACTTCTTAGTTAGAAAAGAATGTTGTACTCTGACAAAGACAGTAAAGTGTAAGGGAAAACAGCGGGACAGCAGGATAGCCTGGACCAGTTTATCTAGCTAAAATTAAAATATCCAACATATTGCCATCCAGGAATGGTGCATACCTTCTTTTCCCTAGCAAGGTAGACACTTCCGAACTTGCCTTTTCCAAGAGGTTTCCCAACATCAAAATCATTGAGAGTCCACCTTCTGTAAATGTTGATGTTGTTATCTTCCTCCTTTCCTTGAATAGTCTGCCCCTTCCAATTATACATCCAATATACATTTCATTAACAACTAAACATAACAGCAATCCAAATTTAACACTATGCTTAAAGCCCAAAGCAAATCTCATCTCATATTTTAAGTACACGATTCTATGTAAACAAATAAAAGTGGAAAATAGTGAAAGTATATAATATTGAAGTACGCTTATAAAGTTTAATCTGAAACCTAGCATTGCAGCCAGGCTTGAACCCTTATTGGCCATAGACACCGGTTATCATTACAGCAATTGCAAGTCCATTGCCACGGAACTATGGTCCGCTAAACTTAATTCATTCAATTAATCAAAAAGATAACGAATTGCTATAAAGGAAAAAGGGTCCTTGAAACCAGAACATACTTCAAAACCTATCAAAAGAATTATAGAAATCTAAATTGATTACTCCAATTCAAGAAAGATAACCATTTGGGCAATTCATATTAATTAGGAAGAGGCCTTCACCAGAGTAGAAAAAAAATTTCACCCAATAATTTGTTCTACAATTTTTTTTCTAAAGCTCTCATTCCTAGGTTACAACTTATCAATATTATTATACTTGCCTAAGTTTTACCTGCGTGTCTGGCTGAGAACTCCCTTCTTGGCCTGTAAACATCGTCACCATGGTTAGGAAGATGTTTCAATCGAGAGAAAGCGAAGATTGTATAATTGTTGAGCTTGTACGCGGAGATGGGCTTCTGTATTTCAAATACCAAATCTTTATACCCGTTTGCCTTTTTCGCGGGTTTACTCTTCCCTATAAAATATAAAGCCACATATTCCGTTAATCTTGTTTCTATTCTTTTTAATAATAAACGAATTAAGCGCCTACATTAATGAGATTGTAGTACGGACTTAAGGAATGACAGGTATGTCATTAAATTGGTAATGATGGGTTATGTAATTGATTGTATATGCACTCCAAGCTCTTTGGATTCAATCTGCACCTTCAGCGTTTGGAAATTTGTGCAACTCTAAGCAATTCCCCTAATATGTCTTTATTTTTAATTTTACATTATTTTTAAAATATTAAAAATTAACCAAAAAAATTTAAAAAATAAATTATTAATAATTTGATTGGCTAATATTTTTTAGCTCTTAATATTGGCTAATATATTCCTGCTATTCCAAACTTCAAGGAATTTGAAGAGAACAAAATAATTATCACAATTATATAGATTACAAATTACAAATTTATTAGGCATGTACTATTATAGCAGTGCAAATTTCGTGGGAGTTTTTTTGTCCGATAAAACATACATGTAAATACTTCGATTAAACTTATTAGTCGATAGGCTACTTTATTTGAGAATGGATGCTCAGAAGATTTACCCTAGGACCGGCCGACCACTCTTCACAATGTTGTGCTCCCAAGAGAACAGAACCGCCCCTAAGTCTCGCCTCCACTCGACTAGCTTCTGTAGAGAGAGAGGAGTCACCCAAGGCAAAAAGAGGGTCCATGTGTTTGCATCGAGGCTGACTCATCTATACTTGTGTGCTAAGTCATGTTTTGAAGAGTACAATGTCCGACCTAACATGTGGCAAAATCTATCAAAAAAAAATTCATCTGCAATAGTTGTTTAGTCTATATATGATATATGTAACTGTGCATCACTTACTGATTCTCCTTTGGGCACAAAGCAAGGTCTTATTAGTACCTGCCTTAGGCAAATACTACTATTGTGATCAAAATCACTTAACTAGTAATTAATTGTACATATCAACCAATTAAATGTTATAATTTTTTCATCTAAAGTTTATATCTATTTTTTACAAAGTACACATGCAAATTTTTTAACTACACCTATTTAAAAAAATAGTTATTAACATTTTATTAACTAGTTAAAAGTGGTATTGAATTCCTATTGGTTGAGTAGCTTCACATTTTCCAAAGCATGCGATAATTTATCTTTATAAATTTTTAATTCATTAGTTTTTAAAACAATTAATAACATACTTTTATAAACAATGGATGACAACAAAATGTACAAAATATAATTTATCAAAATTGAATTTATTACTATTCATCCAGTATTAAACGTAGTTAATTGAATGGTTCATCCTTAGCTTATCGCTATAATTCATAGGCACTAAGATGACATAAAAGCTTTGAATTTTTTATGTTCATCATTTATATATCGTTATCACACATGGCAACAACTATAAGTTGTGATTTAATACATAGTTGTACTTGTCAGTGATGTACAGGTTGTAGTGTATTACTCTTACTTGTACAATATTATTTTTGGATAAATTAGCATTCCTTGTTCTACCATCAAGATGCATAAATGCCCACTTTAAAATGAATTTTATCATGTACAAGTCATTTAGTATAACAATTGTTTCTCTCAATATATCTAATACATGATGGTAAACAAATTTTTTCAACTAAAAAATGTAGTTAAATGTGACACCCATATGGTTCCACTAATTTGTTGGTGTCACGTGTGCAATTTGCTTGATAGTAACAATTTGAGTGGAGCATTTCTAAATTTATTCATTCTAACCAAGTTGGAGAGATTGTTGTGTGCAAGTGTGAGTAAACATACATAAACAAGTTATTATACACATAACCTATTCAATTCACAAAAACAAACAACATCAAGATTAAGCATAAAAAAACTTGCATACAAAGGATGAAAACCTATACAAAGTCTCACCCACAAGCTTCCTTGTTGCACCAAGCTATGGTGGTTGTGCTCCAAAGATAGTTGTGCTTGAGAGATAATATGTTAAGTGCTCAAATTGATAGCATAACAATACATTCAAGACTTATGTTGAACATGACTTGTGAGGGGTGTTATTTATAGATTTTTAGATGGGTGGATATAGGCCTAGGATAGATTGGAAATATTAATGGATGAGAATGCTTGAGAGGATTAGGGGCATGAGAGACCTCCAAATGTCACCTTGTAAGAGGTGGTCAAAGGGGGTTCCAATATTTAAGGGAGATCGATGGTGGAGGATTGTCTTGGAGAAAGTGGGTGCTGAATATCCAAGAATTAGATTTTTGGATGGATTTACAAATCCTTGCCCATGCTTAGGTATTAGTCATGTACAAATTAGGGCCATACCTTTGACCCATGCACACTTTATGAACATGTGCAAGATTTACCTTGATTAATCATGCTTTAGAATGTGCAAATGATTATGAAAGGTTAACGACTTGATTTTGACAACTAATGATTGATAGAAAAAAAATATTTAATAGAATATTTATTTAATTTTTAGAGATGGAAATGAGGAACTTAGATAATAATATTTGAATTTATTTACCTAAGGTTGGACTTGTAAGCACTAAAAATGTGCATGGGCCTACATGGTAATCTAACGATGAGTCGTAGTCCTAAACACACATGTAAGTGTGTAAATAAGACCTATCATCAACATTCTTCTTAGAAACACATGGATTGAAGTTCTTCATCTTGTTTGTACCTCCCTTGTCCCCTAACAAACTTCTTACGGTCTTGTGTCTTCACCATTCACCCTTTGTCGACAAGGTATTTTGTCGATTTCTAACCTTGTCAATTTGACCTACCAACATCACAAGATGGAAAATTCACCTTTCCTAAGCCCATTTCAATCATTTCAACCCTATGAAGGCTTCCAATCAACCTCCCAAACCATTCCCTATCATCAATTTCATCACCCATTTCTTCCTTTCTAGGTTGCCCATATTGACCCCTAGAACTCCCCTGGGCGACCCTACCACTAAAGTGGATCTCCCCTGGGCAGGGATGTTTTTAGTGGAAAATCTTTGCCAATTGGCGAATAGTTCATATCTGCATATTGCAATTTGGCAAATACATTGCAACTAGTGGGGGGCCAATTCACCTAGATTTTTCAAATTTTTGGTCAAATGCATTTCAGTTCACCACCAATTTATTTATGAGACATTTATAATCAATATTTTTGCCACCGTATACTATGTGGTTCTAACAGTGATTTGCCTAGAATTTCAGAGGCATATTTTAGTTCACCCACATATTCGTCAATAGCATTAAATGGTTCACTGTGTATGATGACCAATTCACCAATACCATTATAACTCCATGCTAATCCCAGGGCCATATTTGCCTAGAAAATTACAACATTTGTGTTTGATTGAGGTCTGTTTCACCCAACATTTATAGGTACTATTTTACAAGTACA
This sequence comes from Cunninghamia lanceolata, assembly GCA_027924645.1. Classification (NCBI taxonomy): domain Eukaryota; kingdom Viridiplantae; phylum Streptophyta; class Pinopsida; order Cupressales; family Cupressaceae; genus Cunninghamia; species Cunninghamia lanceolata. The sequence goes on along the minus strand of BSBN01000219.1, from coordinate 14,056,016 downwards.
TAGGATTCGCCAAATTATTACGGGATACCATTTTAAAATCTCGTGGTATTTTCCAAATATGGATTGATATAAATGCATTTGAAACTCTAGTTAATCCTTTACACATTTTGTTCATCTTTGAGCTCTCGATTCATTTCAAATCAATGACAAGTTACAACTATAGGCATTGGCAAGTCACTGAAAGGTAAGTGATCATTTCTTTACTCTGTTATAATATAAGATTCATGTTGATTATTTATGTCTTTTCTAGGCTGCCAGTTTGGTTTCATTGTTACAAATGATATTGAGTAGGAGTTAGGACTAGGGAGACATCTTAATCTAGGACCTAGGGATCTATATTCTATCATCTATGATTCCTTCTTGAATAAAATGGCATTGTTTCTGCATGTTTTAATTCGTGAGAGATGTCGAGCAGGAGCAAGTTTCCTAAGGGTGGTAAAGGGAGGTCATCAAAATGCAAAAACATAATGTCGCACTTTGGCAATGTTTGTGGTCCATTAGATGGAGCTACAACATCAAAAATTGTACCATCTATTGACTTGGATCACAATGCAACAGATGATGTTCTAGGGAATATCCAAGGTAGCAGGAATGATGACAATGCCACAAATGATGTTCCACGGAATACCCAAGGTAGCGCGAATGATAATATGAATAAATCAAACTCAACAAGTGATAATGAAGTTATTGAAGTTATAGAAGTTAATGAAGATGTAGATCCTGCAAGTGCACTTAAGGGGGAAAGAAAAGCCAAATAAAAAATAGGGTGTGAGTGGGATATGACAAGGAATTTTTAGATTGATTAGTTGTCAAAGTACCCATTCATTGAACTAGTGAACAAAGATGAACCTCCCACATAATGCAAGTGTAAGATTTACAATTGGAAATATCATAGGGACAAGAGGTTGCAACTAAAACTTGACACCACGGAAAAACATATTGGTAAAGTTTATAAAAAACAAATCATATATGGAAAGGAAAAATAGGTGATAAGATGTAAAACAAAGGAAGAATGTCTTCATGTAAGGAATGTCATGGAATATGATGCGCATATGGAAAGAAAGGTGAAGCTTCATGCATGTGGATGTTCAATTGAAGCTCAGTTTGGAAAGATGATGGGAGAATTACAAATGGCAAAAATTGTTTAGTTAAGTGTTGTTTTTCATATTTTGACCAAAGGGTGTCCTATGATAGACTACCCAGAATATAATAGTTTATTATCTTTTATGGGTGTTCCTAACTTTCCTTACACACATTGGTCAATAAACAATGGACAGGAATGGGCAAGTTGTCTTGTTGAGGTGGAAAAACATGATTTATAAGAAAAAATAAAAGAGTCAACTTTTATTCCATTATCTATAGATGAAGTTATAATAATAGATAATACTTTTTGGGTATGTATGCATGTATATAGTAGAAAATCATGTCCGCCAACCTAATGTACTCTTTGTTTATAAAATGAAGGAGAATGCAACATCACAAAATCTATTTGAGCTAGTTAAGAAATCTTTGAATGAAATTGGAGGTATGGATGACTGCACAATTGCCAAAAAGTTGGTGTGTGTAGGGGTGGATGGAGCTTCAATAATGCAAGGTCATAGGAACAATCTTTGTAAAGCTATAAACTTTTGTTTCACCATACATGATTGGCATTCATTGCATGGCCCACATAATGAATTTAGCATTTAAAATTGTGAGCAAGTTTCTTGCAGTATCAAAAGTTGAAGATCTAATATGTGAGTTCTACTCATACTTCTGTCAAAGTTCCAAACGGTTTTTGAAATTTCAATATTTTTTCGAGGGAATAATTGCAGGAAACAAGCTTCTTAAGGATGTTGATAATAGATGGATCTCCTTGCATGAACTAGTGGTGTAGTCATGGCAGGAGGGTTCAAAGAATGAACTATCCAAACCATGCAGCTAGAGTAAACACAATAGAAATAACTCAATTACAAAATGCAATGGAAGCTTCAATTACTCAATATATGAAAGAATTACAATGCTCATATGCCGGCAACATGCGGGCAACAATCAAAGGGCTCACGGGCCTACTTTCTGGGTTACAACAGATATGCAAAATTTGGCATTGAAGTGCCTTGTGAAAAGAAAAATGAACTCTAAAACACATTCTAAAACTACTAACTAAGAACTGGCTTCCTGATGCATCTAAGAGATCTATATATATAATTGTCTTCAAGCTTATAGAATCCTCTACATCGGCCACAGGAGGTTACAAACTCCAATGAAAGATGTAGCGTGTAGAAACAAGTAGGTCGGCCTACAACATATGGCATTGCTTCGCAAATGGATGAAACTTGGTGTAGACCTCAAGGAAGGTCTATCTGATCCTTATGTGTTGTGTATGATGTTTCATTAGGCTTCGCAAGTCACAGAGGTGCTCTGCAAACCTTCTCCTTCGGCTGACTATCTGAATGCTCTGTTCTATGAAAACTGATGATCTTCTAATAGTGATAACTTTCAGGAAACAAATCCAAATTACTTGAAATCTAAATATGATGTAGATGACATTATGTAGATGTTAAGTCCTTCTCCGTGAGATCTAATACGAAGATGCAGAAAAATGCAATAGAAAATGTTGTGAATTACTGAACTACAACTGAAATGAAAGAAAACAAAAGAATGCAAATATTTTTGGTTGATGCAAGATTGCTCAGCAACCTAGGACACTCCTGCATCAGACACCCGAGGTTGTTGAGAAAGTGAGTCCCTCACTTTACTGGGGCTAGAGGAAAACCAAGGCAGTTTACCTCAGCCTAATAAATCCATGATGAATCTTCTTCTGGTTTTCCTTTCCATTTTACCAAATATTCTTTGTATTGCTTGCCTCCAGTACTGCGTCCAACTCTGTTGTCCAATATGCTTTCTATGTGCTTCACTGGTTGTTGTGGTAACTGATTCGTCAATCCTTTTCCAATGTTGTCACTTGCTTCTCCTTCATGATACTGGTATAGGTTTGCAATGTTGAATATAGGTGATATACCAAATGTATTTGGTAGCTCCACTTCATAAACATTCCCTGAATCAAACTTCCTAAAAATCTTACATGGTCCAAACTTATTCATCTTTAGCTTGTTGTAAGTTCACACTGGAAATCTCTCCTTTCTCAGATATACCATAACTTTATCACCAACTAAAAATTCTATATGTCTCCTCTTCTCATATGCTAGCTCCTTATACTTACTATTCATCTCCTCCAAATGCTTCTTGACCTGATTATGTAATGTTTCCATGTATCCTGCAAATTCTTCTGCCTCCGCACTTCTTTTATTCTCCATACTGATGTCTCTCAGCTCTACAACTCCTCTAGGTTTTACTCTGGTCACGACTTCAAATGGTGTCTTCCTTGTACTCCTATTCACTAAATTATTGTATGCAAACTCTACTTGTGGTAGAATTAGATCCCAATTTCCTACTTTATCTCCTACCGAACATCTCAACAAGTTTCCCAAACTCTTATTTACCACTTTTGTTTGTCCATCTATCTGTGGATGAAATGTTGAACTGAACTTTAGGTCTATCTTCATCTTATTCCACAATGTCCTCCAAAAATACCCAATGAATCTTGTATCTCTGTCTGAAACTATACTCTTAGGTAATCCATGCAATCTCACAATCTCCTTGAAAAATAGGTCAGCAACATGCACTACATCATTTGCCTTCTTACATGGAATGAAATGTAAAATCTTTGAAAATTTGTCCACTACTACAAATATAGAATCATGTCCCCTCTATGTTCTTGGCAAACCTAATATAAAATCCATACTTATATGTTCCCAAGGTCTCTCCAATACTGTCAAAGATTTGTATAAACCAGTATTCTGACTACTCCCTTTTGCAACTTGACATATTCTACAGCTCTGAACAAACTTCCTTACATCCTTATTTATTTAAGGCTAAAAGTAATGTTCACTTATCAAAGCCACTGTCTTGTCAATACCAAAATGTTCTGCCAATCCACCACTATGCTTCTCCTTTATCAAATTATCTCTCATTGAACTTCTACATGTATACATAATTGATTTCCCTTGAACAACATATCTTCTTGAATGAAATAATCTAGCCACTTACTTCTATTTGTGACAACAGGTTCCGTACATGCTCTCCATGCTTCTGCAAAATCAAGATCTTATGCATACATCTGCTTAAGTTCTTCAAAGCCTAATACTTTTACTCTCATCTCTATCAATAAATTCCTTCTTCTGCTCAATGCATCTACAACTTTGTTGGACTTCCCACTCCTATGCTTCAATACAAATGTGTAACTCTGCATGAACTCTACCCATCTCATATGTCTTTGATTCAACTTTCCTTGACTGTTCAAATACTATAAAGCTTGACAATCAGTGTACAACACAAAACTCCACTTCAAGGCTTGAATGATGGCATAGAAGTCCTGATCATAAATTGAATATCTTCTCCTTGTATCATTCAACTTTTCATTGAATTATGCTACTGGTATCCCTTCTTGACTTAATACTTCTCCTATTGCACTTCCACTAGCATCACAATCAACTTGAAATACTTTGTTAAAATCTGGTAATGCTAACAGGGGTTGCTCAGTCACTTTCTACTTCAAAAGTTCAAAACTCCTATTTGCTCTTGATGTCCACTTAAAATCCTTTTTGTCACCTCTCATTGTCTCTGACATTGGTGTGCATACAATACTGAAATTTCTAATGAACTTCTAGTAGAAACTTGCTAATCCATGAAATGATCTTACCTCCCCAATGTTCTCTAGTGTTGGCCATTTAACAATTGCTCTAACTTTCTTAGGGCCCATCTTCAATCCTTCCACAAAAATCACAAATCCTAAATATACCAACTCTTCCTTCATGAAACTACATTTTTTGATGTTTATCAACAATTTCTCTTCCCTCAACCTCTACAATACTTGTCTAATATGCCACCAAATGTTCCTCCTTTATCTTACTGAAAATCAAAATATCATCCAAGTATACGATAACAAACTTACCAAAGAATTTCTTCAAAACCTCATTTATCAACCTCATGAAAGTACTCGGTGCATTAGTTAATCCAAAAGGCATCACTAACCATTCATACAATCTCTTATTTTTCTTGAATGCAGTCTTCCACTCATCTCCTTCTTTGATCCTGATCTGATGGTATCCACTCTTCAAGTCTATCTCTGTGAAATAATTTGCTCCACTCAAACAGTGCATGATGTCATCCATCCTTGGCAATGGAAATTTATACTTATTTGTGATCTTGTTGATTGCTCTAGAGTCTGTACACATCCTCTATTTTCCATCTTTCTTTGGTGCTAGTACTATAGGTACTGCACATGGGCTTAAACTTTCTCTGATCAATCCTGTTGGTTTTTTCCTAGACTGGATGCTTATTCCCAGATTTCCCTACAAGGTAGCCATCAGTGATCAACAGGATCTCTGGGCCAGGGGCCAACAGTGTAGGAGATAGACTCTATATTTTATCTCCTCTTCTTCTTCAGGCTCTGCAAGACCTAGGGGGGTATTCCCTACTCAACATCCATGAGATACGCATACAAGGATTGGGATGCTGTCAGAAAGCAGATAAGTCCTCCTGTAAGTAGACCAAAACTGAAAGATAAGAGCAAAGGGGCTAGCTTTGGGCCTATTTGCAGTTGTAGACAGAGGACTGAGGATCCTAAAACTAATTCTAATGTCCTAATGGTTGTTTTAGAGTTTGATTATGATTTTAAGTTTGGATGCAAAGCTGGACATGGTTGTAACACAAACACAAAGCAAGATTGGTGCCTATCCAGGGCCTGGAGTCAATAGACATACACCTGTGAATGATCAGCATGAACAGCTAAAACTGGATTTCAGGGGGATATATATGATACCTGCCTTACAGATATCTCCCAATACAGAGTGTTAAGTTATCTCTACTTATGGCATCCCTACTGCAGTATACCCTTCCCAATGTTCAACCTGAAAACAGTTTAATCTACCCCTTGAGCAGAAGTTAAAAGATCAGACATTCAACATAGGAATTCTATGTTCTAGAGTCTCAAATATTGCTTAAATATCCAGACTCAGAAGAAAGATACATGCAATACTGGAGACAGAATTAACAAAACACATGCAAACATAGCATTATTCATACAAGATTAACCATGAAATCAGTGGATTCATGCCAAAACGTACAACAAGAGATACATAAACTCATAGGTTTAGCTGTACAGAGCAACCAAAATGAACTGTATTGTGTTACAGAGCCAAAATGTTCAACTTTCAACCACCAAAAGATTGGTAACACAATCTGCTTATATCTGCCAGATAGTGTACCATAAACAATTAATTACATGGCATTGACAAAAAATCTGCCAGATATAGTCCTCAGAAGGAATGGCGCTCAGAAAAAATTAATGCAGCAGACAAAGGGGGGCCTCGAGCCACGCGCCACTATCTAAAAATTTTTATCCACGATCAGGCAACTTCACCATTTGTATTCATCGCCCATACCCCTGCACGACCATCATTGATGGCTCAACCACCCGCATTTCACTTGGAGACCGTCGTTGCATTCAAAAAAGATTTCCCGCCAAAACATGCTTCTTCGCAGGTTCAAAAATAATGCAAGGGGATTAATCCCACATGCACGGTGCCGAGAGCCTTCCATTACCTTATAAGCCTGATCGCATACATATCAAGTGTCGAGCGCTTTTGCCATGCTCGACACACAAGCCCTCACCAAAAGCCCATCGCTAAGACATATGCCATCGGCCTAGCCCATGAATCCTTCGCCGACCGATCAACTCATGCCGACGACACTTCCACCTATCGGCTAGACCACCAACTGTCGGCCCAACAAGAAACACCTCTGTCGATGAACAAAGTCACCCCGATGATCATACCTTTCGGCATGATACCACTTCATCGGCGCGCCCAAAAATTCTCCTACCGATACGCCGGTCACACCGATGACTACTTCGCATCTCCCGTCGGCCAGACACCCACATATCGGCAGCTCCCAAAAAACCTTCGCCGATAGACAACTGTCTCGCCGATCGCTACTCCATACTCCGCTGTCAGTGTGACCCACACCATCGGCCCAACCAAAAACTCATCTGCCGACATCACTTGTTACGCCGATACAACACCATCGGCCAGACACCACTCCATCGGTGAACCCCACGCCGGCTCGCCCGGTAGCCAAAGTCTCACCGACGACCACATGACTCACATATCGCCAAGACATGGAACATCGTCACCCCGACATGCCGAACATCAACTTCATTGTCAGCCAGACTCCCAACCATTGGAGCAACAAGAAACCCCTCCGCCGATAACAAAAGTCACACCGATGGCACATCACTACCACCAACCTGATCGCCCAGAAGCCTGAGGGGTCATGCCGATGGGCAAGAAAACATAGGGTTTAAATGAAGAAAACCTCCAACATGCAAGCTCAACCTCTAGGCCAAAATGGGTACCAACAAATCCTTTCCTCGATAGTTCTTGTATCTATCTATTTAGCTCCGCATTCTCTGCTGGTGTCATCTGGTGTGTTGCTTTATTAGGCAAACTAGCTCCAAGTATAAGGTCCATATGATGATTAATACTCGAAATTGGTGGCAATCCTTTAGGTACATTATTTGATATGATATCTTCATACTCTATCAACAATTCAGTTATATCCTCTGGCAATGGTTCTTTTTCTTTTCCGGCAACAGACTTTGCACTTAGGTCTTTGCACTTCTTAGGAATTAAAGAAAAACACATATTCTCATTTCTCAATCCATCAAAAAATTTCCTTCCATCAACCAAACAAATTATAGCATTCCCACATACTTCACTCTTAGGCTTATCTTCGAAAGGTATCAAGGTATGTTTCTTCCCATTTTATGTTATAGTATAAGTATTCTTTCTCCCATCATGCATAGTCTTTCTATCATACTGATATGGTCTCCCCAACAATATATGACATACATCCATCGACACAATATCACTCAATACTTCATCATTATAAGATCCTATATGAAATTTCACCAAACATTGTTCACTCAATAGTACTGTTGGTCCCCAAATCAGCAGACAATAAACCCTAAAGGTTTGCCAATTCTTATGATCAGGTTTACTGCAGGACTTGGCCAACAAAGACGGGAGATTGTTTGCACTTGTCTCCCCTACACTTTAGGTTCTGCCGCACCTAGGGGGTATCCCTCATTCACAACAAAAAGATTTATCCTTGACTAACTCAGGCATAATGCTCTCATGTATGGACCAAGATTTGTAAGATAAACCCTAGAGTGGTAATATTCATGTACTATCCCACTGGTTTAGCTTAGAGAACATGCAACTAAAACCATACTTCTAAAACATGAAAGATTTGTTGTTTTGTGTTTTTATGTATTTGGTTGTCAGATGAAGGTCTGATTCGTAAAGTAGGCACAAACTTAGGACCAATGCCTATCACAGGGCATGGAGTCAAACTTAAAAATATGAAGATGATTTATCATGAGCTTACTTAACACACAGAGTTCAAGGGGTTTCTTTTATTCTCTGTCTTACAGATTAACCCCAAGATTAAGTATTCTGCTAACAATGCTTATGAAAATCCTTGCCACAAGCATTCTTGTTCATACGTAACCCTAAACATTCAATCTATTTTTTGAATAGAAGTCTAAGATTAAATATGCAGTGCAAGGGTATGTGCAGGATCATGATGGGCCAAACTATACCTCTAAGTGGCAATGAAAATACAAAAAATCAGACTTTATCAAGTTCGTGTGAAATTTTGAATGGATTATCTATACAATTTGAAAAAGATGTAAGAATGAAATTTGTAGAGAATTGAATCTAGTTTATAGGATACTAATTTAAAAAAAAAAAAACTAAATTTACTCAGTGATAATTGAATATTTCAATGAACAACTATTAAATTTTTCAGAAAAAAATAAAAAGTGGGTGTCTGTCCAGCCAACCTAACTATGAGTAAAAATATATATATTTTTTTGAAACTTTCAAAATAAGTAGAGGACTCATGTCCGAATGTGATGCATATTTATTTGAATTTTTTTTCAAATAAAATAATTAGTTATGATTTTTTTACTGTGACTTTTTTTAAAAAATAAAAAGTAATTTTCCAGCCGACCTAACTCGATAAAAAAAAATCAAAATTCAAATTTTTTTAACCTATAGCCAGAAAAGCATAGAGTATGACGCAGGTTTCGGATCTCAAAAAGGTGAAATGGTTTGAAAGTTATGGATGTTTTTCAATCAGTGTGTCCATCAGGATTTCAGAGACACGGTATATTGAAAATTATTAATAATTATTTAATAAAATGATAACCAAATAAATCTTATATTTTTAGAAAGCTAACAATTTTTTCTATAAACCCTTTTCGTTTTATCAATTTTGCATAAAAAAAAGTCGTCAGCACGAAGGGTGAAGTTCGAAGAAGAGACTGAAACATTAAAACACGTTACAATCCATAAAAAGTCAACAATCAAAACGGATATCCGTCTTGCTTTGTACCAAAGCAAGATGGATATCAGTTTTGCTTTGGATATCCATTCTGAAAACGGATATCCGTTTCATTGATCTATTAAAAATTTTGTATCATTGGTTTTGGATGAAGAGAAGCAACATATTTTGTACCATTGGTATTGTTTCACCGAAGATACAATCCATGGGTATATCGTTTATGTATGCGTGGACATTTCGTGTATATCCTGCTATCGTTTATCGTGGTTGTAAATGGCGAATGTACATGTCAAAGGATACAAAGGTTGACCAGCCATATCGGGAAAATTGGGAAAAGATATGTTAGTCGACCAGTTATAACAAGTCATGTTATGTATAGGCTAAATCGAAGACATCGGACTAACAATAGTTATCGGAGAGACAAAGTTCCATTGAGCTGACAACATTGATCTCACTGATCAAGTCATATCGGGGTGACAATCATTAAGTGTCACCGATGGGTTATTTATCGGCACATCGGAAGAATGATTGAGAACTACACCAATGAGAGGGAGTCACACCAACAGAAGGAACATTGGAAAGAGATGGACTCTCGGAGGCGAGAAGAAAAGTGTCACTGATAGAGGCGGTCTGGCCGATGGTGTAGTTCGGTGTTTATTGTTTCGGTGTGAGATACGATATCAGAAATCGAAGAGAATGTTTGACCGATGTAGAAGTCTTACCGATGACTAATGGACGGTAAACACATCGGGGAGAGTTATAACATCAGAATGCAAGTAAAAAGTCTCACCGAGGGTATTGGTCTTATCGATAGACAAGGGTGGTGAATCTCACATCGGAGTAAGTGTGTATATATCCTGCAATCATCTTATTCCATGAGACCACATTTCTTTGAAGCATTTTTTCAAACAGTTCATGTGTCTTGTCTATGCTTCCACACTTTCCGTACATGTCTACCAAAGCATTTCCAACTAGAATATCTACAAAAATCCCACTTCCATTATGCTTTGATGAATGTCCATACCCTATTCCAAAGCTCCCATTTTGGTAGAGGTAGAGAGGATGCTGACAAAGGTTGCAGAATCTAGCTTTACACTTGCCAATTGCATTTGCTTGAAATTTTCTAAAGCCTTTTCAACAAACACGTTTATGCATATCCTACAATAATAGTAGTCGAGGAGACCACATTTCTCCAACGAGACTTCTACCAATTCAGAAAATGTGTGCTTCTGGACCAGTGTTTGGTACAAGAAACATACCAATAGAGTGGTGGCCATAATTCTCCCTCAATTGGAATTAAAAGGTACCCTTTTTCCATCCGAAGGAGGTCTCTCCTTGTTATGCACTTTAAATCTCTCTTTTAGTTCTTTCAAGGGAAGGATTCCACCTTGGTTTGACCAATTGAAAGTGTTGAAGATACTTGACTTAAGAAGAAATGGACTAGAGGGTTCTATTCCCAAATATCTTGCCAATTACTCACAACTTCACTGGAAAAGAATTTCACACAACAACTTGAAGGGGAGCATACTTGCATAATTTGGTGGTCTAGGGAAGTTAGAACATCTTTGTTTGTCCTACAATTGCCTGAGTGGAAGCATTCCAAATTCTCTAGGAAACTGCATGTCTCTACTTGATTTGTCCCTTTACAATAACCATCTCACAAGTGCTCTATTCTCATGTCTTTACTTTGAAGGGAGCATGCTAATTACTTTGATCCGTCCTCTTATACATATCGGAGAACAACGGAGGAGTCACACCAACAGCATAAGCCTGAGCGATGGATTCTACACATCGGCGAGAGGTCCCACATCGGGCTAACAAATTTGAAGGTTACCGATAATGATAAGTCTCGCCGACAATAGAGAAAGGAAGAACATGTGAAGCATAGTTCGATGAGACATTAGAAATGTCTTGCCGATACTAAAGAAAGAGTGTATTTCAGTCTCGTTTGGACCTTGGGAAGGATATTTTAAAAGCTATTTGAGCAATTGGTGGGTTAATGGGTATTTTACACCCTGTTTGTAAGCTTTTGCTGTGTTGCTCTGCATCACTTGTCTACAACATACAAAGTTTACCTTTCTCACCCATACCTTCAGTATATAAAGGACATTAATAGGGAATTTTTAATTTCCACTCAGTCAGTGCAATCTAGGAGAGGATAGATTGTCTAAAGTTGTGATCTATTTCCATTTACACTTGCCATAACTACAAATGCTTAGTGTTTATTCTCAACCCCGGTATATGAATAAAATGTGACCTATTGTTCTAATAGGCCTATAGGGACAAAGAGGTGATAAAACCTTTAATTTTAAACATGACATGGTTTTGATAACTTCCCATATTGGTAAGGTCCTGGATGACAATCCTTTGATGCACCTAATTATAATAGGTGTTATGATAGTCCTTGGTATCTTTTCATTTCTTTCTTGAATGTCCTGCAAATAAGACATAAGACATATTAGATCCTTCATAAATAAGAATTCTCATACATTACATTTAAACTTAAACTCCCTAAACATCCATCAATCCATCCATTAATATCAAAATGCCATGAATATCCTATGATCAACCATTCTAATTCCTAGGATAGTCATATATTGCAATTTTGCTTCTCTATACTAAAATAGCCCAAGGAATATCTAACCTTGAATTTGTATTTTAACAATCTAATGTCTTTACGAATAACATTGAGCCTTCTTTTGGGACAACATTTTTGCCTTTAGAAGCTCCTCATTTGATGATAGCCTAAAATCAAATAATGGCTTATATCCAGAGTTTTATTAAGTTGATACCTAGGTGGATTAGTGTGTAAACATTGAAATTAGATGGTAATTCACAAGTTTATTGAATAATACAATGAATCCCTAGTCTAGAATCCAAATGTACATAATAAAATAGATATCTGTTTTGTAGTAGCCATATGGACATTGCAAGTGTCCGTTGCAAAGAATTGGGTTTTCCAAAACAGATATCTGTTTTGTAAAAGCAGAAAAAAGACAAAAGGAATATTGTTGGGCCCGACTTCCGCAACCAGAGACCCTCTGCTGTCGAAATACTCGTGATTTCTGGCTATGACAGTGAAAGGAATATTTTTATGCACTTTTGGAGACACAATTTTCTTGTTACAATCATAAGGGTGATATTTTTGTTCCCCTAATGGGGAGCAACAGTCGTCGTAAAGAAAAAAGGAGGAGGAAAGTTACATTGGAGGAAATTGAAGCAATTAGGAAAAAAGATAGGGAAAGGAAGAGGATTGGAAGGGTGGGTTTGGCGGATGCTCATCAAGGTGAATCTTCTTCTTTACCATCTAATGACATGCAAATTGAAGATGTTAATTTTGATTATAATGAAATGTTAGATAAGAATGAAATTCACCATGATATTGCAAATGAAAATATTGAAAAATGTTATGAAACACCTATTCATAATAGCAATACCATGGACAAAGAAGAAGAAGAAAAATGAAGACGTGCACTTGAAGAAAGTGGATATGAACATCATGATGTTGAAATTGCACTCCATAATCCATTTGTTGATAAAATTGATGAGGTTGATAACATAGATGAAACAAGAACAATCAATGTATCTCCAAATTTCATAAGAAGAGAGGACATTTGTCAAGAAGAGAATAACCGTGATGAAATTGGAAAACACCCAAAAACCCCAAAATGGTTACTTGAAATTGATGAGAACATAATGGAAAAACTTGAAGGCAAGAGGTCATCACGAACGGTTCGATTATGGGCTACAAAACTCTTCAATGAATACTTTGAGAAGAAAACATTAACCGAACAATGCCAACTTTTTGTGCAATTATTAAAGATGTACAAAATGAGACCTTTACTAAAGAAATTAAAGATTCGGTTAAACAAAGTGTCCGATCGGAATAAAATTATTGTAAGAAGCCTTTTCAATGCACTCAATTCTATTGGAAAGACTAGAAAGGAGAAAGATAAAAGAGTTGTCCGTAGAGTAATAACAACCTCAATAGTAAGCAAACAATTAAGAAATGCTCGATTAATGAGGCAAACTTGTGTTGACTTAATATTGAATCGTAAAACATTGTCAAAAGCACTAGCATTAAGATCAAGGCTAGATAGTCCTGTTGCCAATGATACTTGGGCTTTCAGTGGTAGGCTTCCACGAGTTGACAAGAAGCTAATTGATAGCACAAAGGAAGAAATTGAATGATTTTGGCACACTAACTCTAGGGTATCACCAAATGCAAAAGATGTTGTAAAGTTAAGAAATGGTGATAAAGACCGCACACCACATCCTAAACATTACTTGGAATGTAGCCAAACAACATTGTACAAACAATATTGTGAAACTCACCCAGGTATGACAATCTCACAAAGAGCATTTGAATCTCTTAAGCCATTTTATTGTGTTCCTCTTAAAGTTCGTAATACATGTTGTTGCAAATACCATGTAGAATTTTCTATGTACCATGAATTATTATGCAATATTTGTTCTACTTTGCACACTAACGAAATGTTACAGGAGTGTGGTGCAATTCAACTACCAAAGTCATCTAAGGACTTATTGGATTTATTCCTATGTATTAGAGAGGATGGTTGCATGTTCTACAAGAATGATTGTTTAAATGAAAAGTGTTTACAATGTGGTGGGCTATCAAAGTTTGTATCATGTTTTTATGAGGGCAACGAGCATGATTTTGGAAAGAGAATGGTTGAGAAAAAGAGATATGAGATAGTGAAATACAATTTGAAAAGTGGAGGTGAAGGTTCTAGATGTGAGTTGATTGTAAGAGAGGTAAGTATTGCTGACTTTATTGATGATTTTAAGAAAAATCTTTTCTACAAGTATGTCAAACATAGCCACAGGTCTCGATGGTTAGATCAACAGCTCAGGATGTGTAAAGACTCTTTCCCGATTGGAACTATTGTCTCTGTAGTTGATTTTGCAGAAAACTATACATTACAACCCCAAAATGAAGTTCAATCCCAATACTACAATTCTATTTAGATTGCTATTTTTGTTCACATCACATACAAACATGCCCCCGAGAGTACAGAAGAGAACAAGAAGATTGTCAGAGAATACCATTTTTACATGAGTGATGATTGATCTCATTCAGCAGAGTTTGTGCAATATTGTTTTCAACAATTTTATGGGTTCTTGCAAGAAAAAGATATTAGAATAGATCAACATCTAATTTGGTCAGATAATTGCACTGGTCAATTCAAGAATGCTTGTAATTTCTATTGGTTGAGCAAAATGCATGTAGAGAAGGGTATACCTCATATTTGGAATTTTTTTGAAGCTGGGCACGGAAAAGGTGAACATGATGGAGCAGGTGCATGCGTGAAGAGAGCTCTTTTTAAAGAACAACTAAAGATTAGAGGTGGTGCTACATTCAGTGATGCAGATTCCATTGTTAAGTGGTGTAACTATGCATTGTCACGAGGAGTGGCTCTTGATTCTGAAGTGCGCAGGTTCTTTTAGTTGGTTGATGATGGGATAGCGATAGAGAAATTGGAATGTCAGAGAATCAGTGAATCATCAAAGATGCATTCATTTCAAAGCTCAAATGCAAGTACATGGACTATTTGGACACGAGAATTAGCTTGTTTTTGTCAGAGTTGTATTAAATGTGATTAGAACAATTGTGAGTCAAGTGAGTGGGTAGATGCATGGATTCCACAATATTTAATCCCTTTATATGAAGGTCAATCATCTTCCGTCAATGACATGGAGAGCTCATTTGACTATGAACATCTTTTAGACCTTATACAGCCAGGTCATGTTTATGCAGTTGTTGCACCGCATGGAAATGAAGAGAGGTCAGACTATTGGTTGGCACGATGTGTATAGGGAAAACAAAAGCTAACACAACCTATGACAGATGATGATGGGTTCACATATCCTATAGGATCAGTTTTTATTGCTGGGACTGGGTTACGAACATATATGGTTAAAAAGAATGGCATCCTGGCCTTTGAAGACTTTGAGAAGCATAAAACCATATTGATGTATTCTCACCTAGTTGTAGCAACAAATGTCAAGTTACTAAAGCATCGTGTAAAACCAAAATCAAAAGAACTATGGACAATTAGTAACGCTGATCATGAAGCAATATTGGATACTTTGAAGGTAAGAGATGACCCCTTAGGTACACTTGACTAGCATTTAAACTACCAGATGGACAGGTATGACATTTTTTATCTTAACTTGTTCTTGTTTTTTCTATTTTTTAGAATTGTTTTATTAAAAATCTTGTTACTTTAATAACTATAATGCATGCTTTTGACTATACAGGACTGCAAATAAAGTTATTTTACATGGCATCGTAGATTATTTTGCATGGCATCATAAATTATTTTGTATGGCATCGTAGGTTATTTTGACTATACTCAAGGTATGATTTTTAGTTCTCATTTGTATTTCTTAATATTGCACATTTGTACCTTTTTCTACATAAGGCATTCCATGAGATGACATGTATTTGATGTCTTTTGCCAAATAGTTCATGTGCCTTGTCTATGCTTTCACATATTACATACATGTGTCACATGGCAATTGCAACTACAACATCTGACAAAATTCTCATTTCTTTGAGGTATTCCACCAAACAGTTCATGTGCCTTGCCTATGCTTCCTTACTTTGCATTCTTATAAAAGTCCTATAACAATCATAATTAATCTTCATACTAATCTTGCCATCATTGTATTCCATGAGATGACAGTCCTATAACAATCCTATACATGTCTACTAGGATAGTTTTAACTACAACAGTCCTAAAATAGTACTAGAACAGTCCTATAATAAGTGCAGCATTTAATGTACATATTTATGATATTCATGTTTACTTTTAAGTCTGCTTGTTCATGCTTCTCACAGGACGTCACCTCCCCTACCCATCCAGCTCTATAGAAGAAGAGAGACAACAAATGATCAAAAGGGATCACCAATTGGTGGTAAGTGATTGATTACTTATGTCATGTTATATATTTTGAATATTAAATTCTATATTAATGTGCACGTTGTTTGATTGTATTAATAGGTGGAAATTCAAAAATCTCTATCGAGGAGGTCTAGTCGATGAGCGATAGAAGATGAGTCATTGACTGGTTCACCATCTTCATGGCCTAGCAAGAGCCATAGATTATTTGATAGCAATCCATAGGAGATTTGATTTTGGGACATTTTGTTACATATGTGTATTTGGCTTTGTAAACATACTTTTGTATGTTATCGATGTATATCATTGTATATACCCATATGGTTTTATTTGTACATGCCTATATGGCTTGATATATACACTATACATTATTTTCATGACATTATGTGCAGATATGTATATATAAGATCCTAATTTGGCACAAGTAGGGAGAATGCTTGCACAGGTTATGGAATTTGGTTTTAAACGTTCCAATTGTATTTGCTTCAAAGTTTCTAAAGCCTTTTCAAAAAATCCATTTTGTGCATATCTTGCAATCATTGCATTCCATGAGATAGCATCTCTTTGAGGTGTCATGCCAAACTGCTCACATGCCTTGTCTATGCTTCCACACTTTGGATTTACACCCGCCAATTGCATTTTCTTAACATTTCCTTTCAATCCTTATCAAAAATTCCGTTTTGTGCACATATTGCAATCATTGCATTCCTTCATTTACAACACATGATTAAATAACAAGATGCATATTTACAACACTTAAGACCTTCATGAAATGATACATTCATTTCTTGATATTCAATCATGCATTGGAGATCTTCAAAGTGTTAAATATGTTTGAAGTGATGAAGAAACTTGTTATTTTGATGTATTTCAACTCCAAACTTTTGCCTAGAAATGAAGGCGCAATCCTTTATCAAACTAACCTAAAAGTGCGCCTTGGTACTTAGGGCACTAGATTATGATTGATCAACCTAAAATGTGCACCTAAGGCTAGATAGTGAATAGGAAGGATAAAATGCATCATCAAAGGAGTTTATAGTTATTGAAGGCATCAAATGATGACTTGGGCGCACATCTACCTCTCTACACCATATGTGACTAGTACCAATTATTGAATAAACAACCTAGAATGAGTGCCTTACTATTTGAGGTGCTAGTTCATGCTTCTAGAACACCAAAAGTGCGCCTCGATGTTGAGGCGCTAGCTCTTGCTCAAGCAACCTTGAAAGTGCGCTTTCACAAGGAGGTTAAAATGTATTATCAAAGGATTAAGTTGAATCAAGGAATCATCATTGAAGACAAGTAAAACATGACTGTGAATGAGGCACACTTTTCATCATCTCTAACCTCACAATTATGCCTTCCATTGGAAGCTCATATTGTGCCTAAAGGAATGGTACTGAGATATCATCCATGTCAATGATTGAGAATGTGTCAACTGGAACAATATTTTTTGTTCTGCTCATCGTGGGTCGAACGGACTACGCCAACGCGTCAGGGTGGGTGGGTAAATGCTAGTGGAGGTCTCGTTTCATGCGCCAAGCATCCCAGTCATTCCGGGCAAGAGGCTACTGGCAAAGTCCCTTAAGATCCCTGAGGCCAAAAAATTGCCAAACTTTGACGGGGCAGTTGTCAGAATTCATGACAGTTGGGAATGTTATGTTTGGACCTACAGGTGCACGTGGCATCCTTCCACAATAACCTCTCTCATTTTTGGTCAACTCCATTTCATTTGACCGTGCCGAAATCAAACACATTGTTGCAAAATGTTTCAATTTGATGCAGTGGAAAGGTGCTAGGTGCGACATTTTTCATTCCATAGCTCGTGGGTTCGAACAGACTGTGCCAACGCGTCGGGGTGGGTAGGTAAATGCTAGTGGAGGTCTCGTTTTGTGCGCCAAGCATCCCAGTCATTCCGGGCAAGAGTCTACCGGCAAAGTCCCTTAAGATCCCTGAGACCAAAAAACTGCCAAACTTTGACGGGGCAATTCTCAGAATTCATGACAATTGGGAATGTTATGTTTGGACCTACAGGTGCATGTGGCATCCTTCCACAATAACCTCTCTCATTTTTGGTCAACTCCATTCCATTTGACCGTGCCAAAATCAAACGCATTATTGCAAAATGCTTCAATTTGATGTAGTGGAAAGGTGCTAGGTGCGACATTTTTCATTCCATAGCTCATGGGGTCGAATGAACTGCGCCAACGCGTCGGGGTGGGTGGGTAAATGCTAGTGGAGGTCTCGTTCCATGCGCCAAGCGTCCCAGTCGTTTCGAGCTGTAAGCTATCGACAAAGTCAAAAGTTGCTAGGATTGAAATTTTGCATTCCACAGGTCCTAGGGCCGAACGGTTTGCGCCAACACGTCAGGGTGGGCGAGTAAATGCTAGGGGAGGTCTTGTTTTGTGTGCAAAGCATCCCAGTCCTTTCGAGCTATAAGCTACCAGCCACCCTGACGTGTTGGCGCAAACCGTTCGGCCCCAGGACCTGTGGAATGCAAAATTTCAATCCTAGCAACTTTTGACTTTGTCGATAGCTTACAGCTTGAAATGACTGGGACGCTTGGCACACGGAACGAGACCTCCACTAGCATTTACCCGCCCACCCCGACGTGTTGGAGCAAACCGTTCGGCCCCAAGACCTGTGGAATGCAAAATTTCAATCCTAGCAACTTTTGACTTTGCCGGTAGCTTACAGCTTAGAAGGATTGGGATGCTTTGCACATAAAACAAGACCTCCCCTAGCATTTACTCGCCCACCCCGACGTGTTGGAGCAAACCGTTCGGCCCCAGGACCTGTGGAATGCAAAATTTCAATCCTAGCAACTTTTGACTTTGTCGATAGCTTACAGCTCGGAACGACTGGGACGCTTGGCGCACGAAATGAGACCTCCACTAGCATTTACCCGCCCACCCCGATGCGTTGGCGCAGTCCGTTCGACCCCACGAGCTATGGAATGAAAAATGTCGCACCTAGCACCTTTCCACTGCATCAAATTGAAGCATTTTGCGCCAATGCGTTTGATTTCAGCACGGTCAAACGGAATGGAGTTGACCAGAAATGAGAGAGGTTATTGTGGAAGGATGCCATGTGCACCTGTAGGTCCTAACAAAACATTCCCAATTGTCACGAATTTTGAGAATTGCCCCGTCAAAGTTTGGCAATTTTTTGGTCTCAGGGATCTTAAGGGACTTTGTCAGTAGCCTCTTGCCCGGAATGACTGGGATGCTTGGCGCACAAAACGAGACCTCCACTAGCATTTACCCACCCACCTCGACGCGTTGGTGCAAACCGTTCAAACCCACGAGCTATGGAATGAAAAATGTCGCACCTAGCACCTTTCCACTGCATCAAATTGAAGCATTTTGCAACAATGCGTTTGATTTCGGCACGGTCAAATGGAATGGAGTTGACCAAAAATGAGAGAGGTTATTGTGGAAGGATGCCACGTGCACCTATAGGTCCAAATAGAACATTCCCAACTGTCACGAATTCTGAGAACTGCCCCGTCAAAGTTTGACAGTTTTTTGGTCTCAGGGATCTTAAGGGACTTTGCCGACAGCCTCTTGCCCGGAATGACTGGGACACTTGGCACACGAAACGAGACCTCCACTAGCATTTACCCACCCACCCCGACGCGTTGGCACAGTCCATTTGACCGCATGAGCTATGGAATGAAAAATGTCACACCTAGCACCTTTCCACTGCATCAAATTGAAGCATTTTGCAACAATGCATTTGATTTCGGCATGGTTAAACAGAATGGAATTGACCAAAAATGAGAGAGGTTATTGTGGAAGGATGCCACATGCACTTGTAGGTCCAAACAGAGCATTCCCAACTGTCACGAATTCTGAGAACTGCCCGGTCAAAGTTTGGTAGTTTTTTGGTCTCAGGGATCTTAAGGGACTTTGCCGGTAGCCTCTTGCCCGGAATGACTAGGATGCTTGGCACACAAAATGAGACCTCTCTTAGCATTTACCCCCCCACCCCGATGCGTTGGCGCAGTCCGTTCGACCCCACGATGAGCAGAACAAAAAATATGGCACCTGGCAAGGTTTTTGCTCTTAGGATCTTAAGTGACTTTGCTCTTACAGAACAATGTATCGGCAAAGACCCTAGTTTTCATAAGAGGAGACATGTGATTTTAAGAATTTTTTGGGAATGTGACTTTAGCCTTCCACTCCTTATCTAATGATGAGTTTATTCTCAGAGTTTGATGGCTTTTATGAGCATATACACGATGTTGTTTTAGGATAGTCATACTCTGATGTGTAAATAATAGTAAATAGAGAGCTTCTCGGCCATAAATGGGATTTGCATACACACACACACCCAACTGAAATAGTATCCTTATTGGCCTTATTGGCACCTCCCCCCAAGATGTAAGTTTTTTATGTTTATAATGTGCCCCCAGTGTCCTTGGCATAGAGTTTCTTGACATTAATTTCATTCAAACATGTCTTCAATTCATCTTCAAAATATTTTCAATACATCTCCAATGCCTTTTCCACGAAGGTTTATGCATATTTATACATGATTTGAGGGAAACCAATAGTCTCCAACTAACTCTTGAGTACTTGACTATTCATCTTCCATACTTTTGCATTTTTTTTACATTTTTCATATGACAACTTTGACATATTTACAAAATTTGACAAGATGAAGACTAAATACATGATGAAATGGTTTATCATGACCTTATTTGATTAGGGCATATATAAGGAATTTTTTCATATTGATTCTATTGATTCTATTGATCTAAAACCATTCTCTTGATCTAAAACCATTCTCAATGCTAAACATATCATCAATGGACTAAAGAACTATCATCATAATGTATGGCATCATGGGAAGTATCATGACTTGCACATAAAGAATTTAAATTATATTGTATATCAAGGTGTATATACATTAAAATCTAGTCCATAATGGTAGACATATACAAAAAATTGGCAAATATGCCAACTCAAAATATTTTTTACAAAATGTGGCATATGCCATGTCTCAAAATCTATATACAAGCTACATGCCAAATAGCTACATCAAATACTACAAGTCCACTTGACCCTCAATCTGTGATGGATCCTGAAAAAGTGTCCTCTTTGTACCAAAATGTCTAGTAATTGATGGAGGTGAAGTTTCCTGCATTAACAAGTCAAAACACAAATTTGATTAATCTCTTCAATGGTAAATAAAAATAAGTTAAAGTTAGTAAATAGATTCTTATCTACTACAATTAAGAACTTTCATTTATTAACATACATCTAAATCACTACAATCAACTATAAGACCGCTAGATAAACTATCAATTATTTAGAAAAATTCAATTCAATTACCTCGACTCTATGTTGTTGTTCAGACAATCGTTCTACAAATGATTTTCTCTTAAGATGATCAGGTGTCCTAGTGAAGCATGATGGCAAAGGTGGCACATCACTCACATTCTCAACAGACTACATAAAAGCAAAGTAACATTGAAATAAATTAATATATAATTATTAAACAAAATAGGAAATGCACTACACAAAAACTTATCTACTAGAAAACAAGCACATACCACCATCGAGGCCTCTTGCATCAATTAAGATGGACAAGAATGTAAGACTCTAAATGACTATAATCAAATATTTAAGTTTTCTAAATTATCAATTAAAGTATAATTCAATCAAATTACCTCCACCCTTTGTTGGCATTGAGAAAGCCGTTCTGCAAATGATAGTCCCTTGGGTCGATCGGGAGTTCGAGAAAAGACTATTGGCAAAGATGCCACATCATTCACATTTTTGATTGACTATAAAATAAAATTAACATCAAGATATAAATTAATAAATAATTACTCACAAAGAAATAAATGCATAAAATAAAAGTTAATGTGTACAACAAATTATACCGGCAAGTCCAAGCCAAATTGGATGGCAGACAAAGTTCCATGATGAACTTATGTCAACTCCTCCTCTGTCATCAACTGTTATCCCACTTAGATACATTAGTACTAATAAAGTTGTTTATATATTCAAATGGAATATACCATAAAATTTAACTTTAAATTTTACCTGCACAAAAGATTGCTCATGCATTTCTCCTTCTCTAATGTTTACTGATCTGGTAGCTTCTACTCTTGTCCCTGACCCCTCAGCTTGAGTTCTGGACCCCATTACCTCATCTCGTGAATGGAGATCATACTCTGACGTGTTCAACGGTGGCTCACTACTCTCCATAAGCATAAATGATTGCAAGAAATGCAATGATGGGGCACACATATATGTCTAGACGACGACGGTCTAGTAGTACCAGGTGATCCAATATCATCACCTTCATCATGTGCTTGTGCAAACTAAGATGTCTGTATAATCAAATGCTCGGTCAAAGAGTGTATGGCACTAAGGCCCTGTTGTGTTGCATTTGCAACAACGTCTGGGTGCTACATTGGGGGTGGAGAAGGGATAACAAGAGGGGGAATATAGGGACCTTGTACTTGTCTAATTGCCCTAGGTCTATCTTGAGGCATTCCTCTGCCCACTCCTTGAAACTCTCTAAAATCAAAATAATTAACATGTTGACCCATGATGAACTTTGTATAGAGTTTACATAGGAAATACAAAGGCACATCTAAATTGTTGTTGGGTGGTTTATCAAAAACCATCCACCAACAATCCCAAAAGTTTTGACTAATGCCCTCATGAATACACCATTTGATTGAAAATTTGGGCTTACGAACATCAACATGCAATTCGGTTTTAGGATTGACAAAGTGTTGGGCTAACATAGTTTTTGTAATCTCTAAATCTTTGACTTCCTCATATAATAAACCATTGGCATATTCGGCCTTCTTGGCTTCTCGCCATTATTGAAATGATTCGTGTTGGGTTGACAAGGTTTGAATATGATTAATGATTCCCTCTAAATTCGATGTCATTATAGACAATCGAGGGTGGCGGCGATACATTTCTATGATCCTGCTTATATGATCAATATTTCTTTGAATATTCTCTTCTATTGTTGGAGGGGGAGGGTTTGGTGGTGGAGGGTTTGGGTTTTCATTTTGTGCATCCATTTTACCTAATTAAATTATAAAACATACCCACTTAGCATAAAAACCAAAAAAATTGCTTGAAAATACAAAACAAACAAAAAAAATGCATGAAATCTTACCTCTTTGGATTGGATATCCGTTCCTTAGCTCTGATATCCATTTTTTGAAGATGAGACTACATTTTTGCAAGCCGCGGGTTTGCAAAAACGCAGTCTTTTTTTGCTTTTTATGATCTCCAAAACGGATATCCATTTTCTTTTTCCCTATTGTATTCATTATTTTTATTTTATTATTTTAGCATTGCATACATTTTAAGTATTTAGGCATTTTAGCTATAAAATACAAGCAAATTTATAAAGGATTATGATGATATTTAAGCATTTTAGCTATAAAATACAAGCAAATTTATAAAGGATTATGATGATATTTAGGCATTTTAGCTATAAAATACAAGCAAATTTATAAAGGATTATGATGATATTTAGGCATTTTAGCTATAAAATACTATCAAAATTTATATAGGATTATGATGATATATATATTTGATTTTTATATGATTTACTTATACTAAGGTATCTCATAGTATTTTAAAGGCACTTTTGAATAGATACAGGAGAGAGGTAGATACAAGAGAGAGGTAGATGCGGGTTAGGGGTTAGGGATTAGGGCCATTATTTAGGGTTTACGAATTTAGAGAGAGAGAGACTACTTTTGACATGCAACCATAAACCCTAAATAATGCCCCTAAACCCTAAACCCAAGTAACCCTAAATAATTCTTCCAAATACTAAACCCTAACCCCTAAACCATAAACCCTAAATAATTCCCCTAAGCCCTAAACCCTAAACCTGAGAAAGGGAGTCCTAGTTTTCTTGTTTCCATTTGCTTCGTTGATAAGGGAGAGGGAAGGATAGAGGGGAGAGATAGGATATATAGGAATGATAGGGGAATGACTGGGATGCATGATTAAACCTAACCCCTAACCCCTAACCCCTATTTCCTAACCCCTAAACCCTAAACTTGAGAAACCATAAACCCCTAAATCCTAAACACTAAACCCAAGAAACCCTAAACCTCTATCGAGCTCTATCTCCTATCGAGCTCTATCTCCCTATCTCACTATCTCCCCATCACTATCATTCCTCTACCTCTCAATCTCTCTCCCTGTGCTTTAGCCATGTCCCTCACTCTATATCTCCCTATTGGTCCTCTCTCTCTAAACACTAAACCCTAAACCTCTAAACCTTAACCCCCTAAACCCTAAACATGAGCAACCCTAAACTCTATCTCCTATCTCTCCCTTATCTCCCTATCTCTATCGTCCTTCTACCTCTCAATCCTTCTCCCTATTTCTCTAGACATATCGCTCACTCTCTATCTCCCTATCTCTCCCCTTTGTCACCTCCATCTCTCCCTATCTGTCTCCTCTCTCTTTCTATCTAGCTATCTCCAAAACTGAGAAACCCTAAACCCAGGTACACCCTAAATCCAATCAACTCTAAACCTATATCTCCCTATCTCTATCATCCCTCTACCTCTCTTGATCTCTCTCCTATGTCCCTGGCCATGTGCCTCACTCTCTATCTCCTTATCTCTCTCCTCCATCTCCTCTCTCTATCTCCCTATAATTCCTCTCTCTATAAACCCCAAATCCAAAACCCTAAACCTCTAAACCTAACCCCTAACCCCTAAACAATTTAAATCCTAAACCCTAAATAATGCCCCTAAACCCTAACCCCTGACCCCTAAACCTAAGAAACCCTAAACCCCAAACCCCTAAACCCTAAACCCAAGTAACCCTAAACCACTATCTCCCTATCTCCTCCCCTATCTCCCTACCACCTATGTCCCTCTACCTCTCAATCTCTCTCCCTATGTCTCTAGCCATGTCCCTCACTCTCTATCTCCCTATCCCTCCCCTCAGACTCCTCTATATCTCCCTATCATTCCTCTCTCTCTATAAACCCTAAATCTAAAACCCTAAACCTCTAAACCTAACCCCTAACCCCTAAACAATAAATCCTAAACCCTAAATTATAATGCCCCTAAACCCTAACCCCTAACCCCTAAACCTGAGAAACCCTAAACCCTAAACCCAAGTAACCATAAACACTATCTCCCTATCTCTCCCCTATCTCCCTATCACCTTTGTCCCTCTACCTCTCAATCTCTCTCCCTATGTCTCTTGCCATGTCCCTCACTCTTTATATCCCTATCTCTCCCCTCAGACTCCTCTATATCTCCCTATTGGTCCTTTATCTCTCTCTAAACCCTAAACCTCTAAACCTTAACCCCTAACCCCAAAACCATAAACCCTAAACCCTAAATAATGCCCCAAAACCTCTCTCTCTCTCTCTCTCTCTCTCTCTCTCTCTCTCTCTCTCTCTCTCTCTCTCTCTCTCTCTCTCTCTCTCTCTCTCTCTCACTCTCTCTCTCTCTCTCTCTCTCTCTCTCTCTATCTCTCTCTCTCTCTCTCTCTCTCTCTCTCGTCTCTCTCTCTCTCTCTCTCTCTCTCTCTCTCTCTCTCTCTCTCTCTCTCTCTCTCGTCTCTCTCTCTCTCTCTCTCTCTCTCTCTCTCTCTCTCTCTCTCTCTCCTTTGTCTCCTCTATCTCTCCCAAACTCTATCAGTCCCCTCTCTCTATCTCTCTTTAAACTGTAAACCCTAACCCCTAAACCCGAGCAACCCTAAACCTCTAAACCCTAAATAATTCCCCTAACCAACCTCTAAACCACTTCTCTATATAGGTGCAACTAATACCACTTTTTCATTGTTTTCCACATTTAATTATATTCTTTTCCATTTTCCAAGTCCTACATGTGTCCAAGTTGTATTGTTTGTCAAGTTTTTAGTCTAATTGTTAGTCCAGCTCTCATTGTTATTAAAATGTTAGTATATTATAGTAAGATTTATCCTTCAGTAACATTAATTTACACATTGTTGCACAAACAACCACACTGAAACATAACCTTACCTAATTAAGGTTAACCTTTTAAAAGGTTCTTTCATAAATGGCGAGCTTAACAGATCCAACTAGTTCAATGTTCTTATAGTCCCATGCTTACCCTTCCAAGAGAGTTCATGCATGTTAACTTTGCATTATGTCCTAACATATCACATGAAGGACATCATCATCACAAGAATAACAATGTCATGAAGGATTAACGAAGGTGTAGCTTCACCACATAAAGTATCATTCATAATTTTATCACTAGAGGTAAGGGTATATCATGTGTATCCTTCTCAAACCATGTATCATGAATCAAATCATATGAAGGATTGCGTAAAGCAATTTAGGGCATGAAATCCAAAACGCCCCAAAACACACCCCTACTGCCCCACCATTCCTATCCCCGAAATATTGGAACATAGTCTAGAAAAGTGATTATTTCACCTGATGAACAAAATTGAATATTTTATTATTGATTATTTGAGTAATTCATTAGTGATGATTCTTAGTGTTTAACAAATCCTTATGGATCAATGTGTAAAGAAGCTACCAATGTTAATTTGCCCTCCTCCTTCACTAGAAATGGTCTTTAAGGAGTTCATATATTGATGGAGATCCAAGATTTAAGAGGTGTATTTTCAAAAAGAGTAAAAAGCCTCCCCCTCTTACCCCTCCCTCTCTTTCCTGACCCAATCTTGTTAGCTCCCCTCTCCCTTCTCCTATCTTTGTCCTTTTTTCCCCTCTTTACCAGTTCTTGCCCCCGCCCCCCCTCTGTCCCCTCCTTGTCCCCTTTTGTGGGATTGAGTCTTTGCCCCTCCTCTTTTGCCCTCATCTTATCCCCTTTTCCTCTCCCCCTAGGCTCCTCTCCCCCTTTCCCTTTGCTCCTTGTCCTCCCTCCTCTTTACCCTCCTTGGCCGTTCTCACCTTTTATTTCTCATACTCTTGTCCCCTGGCTTAACCTCCCGTCTCCAACCTCTGGATCTCGTTGCCCCCTTCTCCCTCTTTAATTTCTAGGTTTTTAACCATATCCTTCATTTCTTGTTGCCCCCTAGTGCTCTGTTTGTGGCTTGGAGTTTGTTGTGAATATATATTTATATATATTATTTGGTCATTGTAGCTTGTCTTCCCTTTTATGATTTACTCTTCTCTCTTATGTCTTTCTCCTAGTTAGTTTCTTTCCTCCTTTGGATAGTTATTGGCTTACCTTCTTTTTTGTTAGCCCCCCCTCCTTTGCCTTCGTAGTTCACCCCTCTCTCTCTTTAACTTGGAGCCCTCTCTTGTTCTTTATATGCAGCTTTTCCCAATCTATCCCTCACATTTTAACCTCTTCGATTGTCCCCCCTTTTTTATTATTTATTAAATTATTTAATTATCTTATCTCTTTCATCCTTGATTTGTTCTTTATGGTTGATTGTATTACAGTTATTCCTCTTTTTGCTCCCTTCTAATTTATGGCCTTGCTCCTTTGTTTGCTTTTTTAATTTTCTTTACTTGGGTCTTACTCTCATCCTAGTTAGTCTTTCTTTGTTTGTTTTGTCTTAGTGTGCCTAGATGTCCCCCACTCCTCTTTGTCCCTCACTTCACTAGGTTTGATAGGCAGCTATCCTTCTCCCTTAATTGATCTTGGTTTCCGCCTCACATCTCTCTCACTCCTTTTAAGTGGTCTTAAGTCTGCATACTATCATTCATGTTCTCTCTTCTCTTGCTTGCTATCTTTCTCCTGATGATGGATCACTGTGTGTGATTCGAAATGTTGAGGAAAATAATAATACACAGTCAAATCCAGAAGCATTTCAAACTCAACATCATGGACTATGGAAAATTGATGACTACCAGTAAAAAGCCTTTTTCCTAAATTTTTCCTGAAAATGGATATCCGTTTTGGTTTGGTATCCAAACCAAAACAGATATTCGTTTCAAAGTCAAACTTTGCCAAGTCGCGAATTTGGCTAAGTAAAAACGTGATTTTTTTTCCTATTGCCACTGTTTGGCCCGCGATGATCCTGCACATACCCGCAACATACATGCATTTAAGAACTCAAAATAACCCTTAGTTATTTAGCTCAAAAGAAGAACACAAATAATAGAGGAGACCATTAACAGAACACATGTAATGAGCATTTTTCATTTATATTCAACCTAAATCTAATACAAACCCATGAATAAATACATACAACACATTAAGCAAAAACATATAGCACCATAGATAGAGCAATCAAGTAGAAATTGGCTTTGTATTTACTTCTCAGAGAAAACTTCAATCTTTCAACAACCCAAAATGAAATCCCAACATTTCATTTATAGGCTCAAAACATGTTGCCCTAAAATTTATTACCATATGGAGGTAGGTGAGATATTTCCTTATATTTTGCCTCAAAAAATACATTGGGAAATATTAATATTTTACATTAAAAGAGGAGAAGAATTGGTAATAAATAAAACATATTTTAATTTTCCCCCTTTTAATTTTACATTTTTCACCTACTCCCAAATTTGCACGGCAGTTGAAGGCTACTCATTCCTCTAGACTAACGCAAAATGAACTTTGAGACCTCCCTTCCAGCATCCAATTTCAATTTCTTGCCCAATCAATTTTTTTTTGGGTCATTTTTTACAGAGGAGGGGCATTTTTCATCTTGTTGGCAGCCAAAAATCCATGCAAATGATCCTAAAACCTTTGCCAATGCACTAGGAATGATCATAAGACAAACTTGAAGCACAAAACAATGTATTTTTTGGCTAAAAAAAGCCCTAAAAAATTGGTTTGAAACCAAAAACCGTGAATAGCTTTTTAAATTTGCAACAAAATTAGTCTGAGGCTGATGAAAACCTGTTGAAAATGCCATAGCAGTGAAGGAGATGCATCATATTTACCTGCAGATGAGAAGGAGCAGAAAATGCCCTGCGATGGGCATTTCACACCATTGCAGGGGTCCTTGTATGCACAACCTAGAGGGTTGTGATGGTGCGAAATGCACCATCTTGCCTTTCTTTTCCTTTCATAAACTTTATCCAAAGTTTAATAAACCTTTTTGATAATATTTGTCCTAAAATCACTTTCATTCAAACTTTATTAAAATGCCTTTTAATATTTCATTTTAATATTTGCATTTTAAACCTTACTTAGGCAAATTTTTAATTCCTCCTACCGGGCAATTGACATTTTTTTACCGCAGGAAAATCGGGCATCCAATGACTGCAAAAATTTGTGTAGGGGCATCATTAATTATTTCAAGCAAACCCATTTCCTCAGAATCTACATTGCCGAAAGATTTTAGGGACTTCCTTTGTAAACTGGCCTGTCGGATGCCTTCACCGCAACTGAGATGCATTAAAATAATGCATCATATGGTCTCTAATTTTGATGAAATTGGAACTAGAGAGGTTTAAGACCAAATCAAGAAATGGGTTGTCCTCAGAATTGTGAGATTTGCAACTTTCTAGAACACCAAATCTAGCCCGATCGTAGTCAGAAAAGCATTAAATACCCCATCAAACTTCATCCTGGAAGCACGAAACTGAGCAGACATGTTACCATATGTGCCAAAAAACACTCTACCAATCAGATTTGCAATATGACACCTAAGTTGAAAATTTTTAATCAGTGAAAGTGGCCTCCGGGGTAGATTAAGCAGCACGTCGACCTAGCCTTTGTTGACACCTAGAAAGAGTATAGACACTTCAAATTCGCAAAATTTGAAGGTGTAAACAAGTACCTTGTGTTCATCCCTAATCCATGCTATCTTGTAGGGCTTAGGGGGTTTCAATCTCTCTAGGTTCAACTTAGTCACTATCTCCTCTAAAACCAAATTATCGGGACTACCACTATCAATTATCACTTTACAACATTTACCTCTTGATTTACATCTTGTCCGAAACAAACTTTTCCTCTATGGTGGTTCCTCAATTGTCTCTGATTGAAATAATTCTCTTCTCATGACTAATGATTCTTCTTTCTCTAGTTTTCCAACTAAACTAAGTGATCCAACAAGTTCTTCCTTCGCATAAGTTGTTCTTGCACTGTTCTCTGTCTTCTTACTTGTACTTCCCTGATGACATTCAAATGATCTATGTCCTTCACCTCCACACTTAAAACAAGTTCCTCTGAATGATCTCTTATCAAACCCTCTTTCATCTCTCATGTATCCTTCATTGCGGTAAGAATTATGATTCCCTCTACTATTGCGGTAGAAACTCTTGTCATCTCTATGGTACGAATTGTTATCTCTGTCTTCCTTCTTGTATGGACTACTTTCTTTGTTCTACTCAGCATAAGGTCTTTCTCCTCCAAAATATGTCCTACCTCTTTGAAATTTACCACCTCTACTTCTATGTCTCTTCTCATGCTTCTTATTCAACTTGTCTTCAACTTTCAATGCAAACTGATATGCTTCTTCTATTGTTGTCATCATTACCAGACTTAGTTCTTCTTGAATATTCATCCTCAATCCATTTATGTATCTTGCTACTTTCTCCTTGCTTAATTCACTATGTCCAATCCTTATGATCATCTTATGAAATTCTTCTGTATACTCCACAAATTTCTCCTTTTGCCTTAAGTTTTGCAATCTCTTCAACAATTTCAACTCATAGTCAGCAGGTGTGAACTAATTCTTCAACTTTGTCACCATCCTATCCCATTTTATGATCTTCTATTTTCCTCTCTTATTCCTATCCAATTGAACTTCTTTCCACCAAATAGCAGCATGTCCTTTCAACTTAGTTTTTGCAAATCTTACTCTCTCTGGATCTTTAATTTCTTCATATTCAAAGTATTCCTCCAAGTTAGTTATCCAATTAATCAATTCCTCTAGATTCAAATTTCTAGTATAGTTTGATACATCCACTCTAGGTCTCTTACCAATCTTAGAAATAGATTTCAACATCTTCCCCTAATCAGATTCTTCTTCTTCTAGGGCTTCTTCATTTTGGTCAGCTGATTGAAATTCTTCATCATCACTTTTAGTATAATGTCTAGGGTTTAGTCCTCTTCTTCTTTCTTCCTCTACAACATCCAATATAACCTTCATTGTCCTCATCATCTCTATCATTTCTTCCATTCTTCTAGAAACATTGGCCATAGCAGGCATCCTCCTCGGCAACATCTTTTCGTAGGATCCTGTGCAACTGCCTCAATTTGACGATCTGACTACAGGGTTGCAACTACCTCACAATTGGCACTCTATTGACAAACACAAGTAGACTACCTCAGGTCAGCACTCTGTTCACCACAAGATCTTATGGAATTCCTTCGCTTCCCAAAGGATTCAAACTTCGCTCTAATACCACTTGGTGCAGTCATGGTAGAAGGGTTCAAAGAATGAACTATCCAAACCATGTAGGTAGAGTAAACACAACAGAAACAACTCAATTACAGAATGCAATGGAAGATTCATATACTTGATATATCAAAGAATTACAATGCTCATATGCCAACAACATGTGGGCTACAATCAAAAGGCTCGCAGGCCTGCTTTCTGGGTTGCAACAGATATGCAAAATTCAGCATTGAAGTGCCTTCCGAAAAGAAAATTGAACTCTAAATCACATTCTAAAACTACTAACTAAGAAATGGCTTCCTGATGCATCTAAGAGATCTATATATATTGTCTTCAATCTCATAGAATCCTCTACATCGGCCACAAGAGGTTACAAACTCCAATGAAAGATGTAGCATGTAGAAACAAGTAGGTCAACCTATAACATATGGCATTGCTTCACAAATGGATGAAACTTGGTGCGGACCTCAAGGAAGGTCTATCTAATCCTTATGTACCGTGTATGATGTTTCATTAGGCTTCACAAGTCACGGAAGTGCTCCACAAACCTTCTCCTTCGACCGACTATCTGAATGCTCTATTCTGTGAAAACTAATGATCTTCTGATAGCGATAACTTTCAGGAAACAAATCCAAATTACTTGAAATTTGACTATGATGTAGATGTTAAGTCCTACTCCGTGAGATCTAATATGAATATGCAACAAAATGTGGTAGAAAATGCTAAACTATGAATTACTGGACTATAATTGAAATGAAAGAAAACAAAAGAATGCAAATATTTTTGGTTGATGCAAGATTTCTCTACAACCCGGGATGCTCTTGCATCAACTAGCAAAAAGAGTTTTAGTAGATTATCAATCCTTGATTGGAGTAATGTATGAACATTGCTTCACAGTTGATAGGGTTCCTAACGTCTTACATATGTTAAGTCACATAGAGACACTCCTCATTTTAGTTGCTATTCTTCCCATGCTAGAGAAAATGAACATGCTTGTGAAAAAAGCCTAAGAAAGAACTATGTATATTTCAGAATATACTAAACTACGTAGAATTATATGCATGACCCTCGATAATCTATATCTATCGGACCAATCATTCATAAGTCCAAAATTTAGCAGCTGACACTTAATAACAAATGTGACCAATCCTGCTAAATTTTACAGTTCAATGAAAGTGGGGAGTTATGTGTCTCTATACAGGGATATGAGATACCAATGCACTATTTTAACAAGGCCAGGTGCAATATCAAAGAACAACTTGTTACAAGGGAATCTTTTGACAAGATTGTTAATTTTGTAAGTATTACTTTAAAGAATATTGTGAAATCTCTTTCCTCAAAGATTAGAGATCGATTCCCTCGTGATGAACTACTTGAAGCCATGTTTGTTGTGTATCCTCAATATTGGGTCAACTATCAACCAAGGGATTTTCATAACAAGATAAAGACCTTGGTGAATCATTTTACAAAAGTATAGAATTCGATGGACAACGAATATAGAAGAAATTATAAATAAATCTAAGCTTACATAACAATCATCTTGTTTTGTAACATTGATGAAGGAACAATTTAAACTCATGGAGTCTCCCTTCCAAGATGGATCGATAAAAAAGCTTTGGGAAACCTTAAGTCAGAGAAAAATATTATGTGATTCAATATCAGAATATTTTAATTTGTTGAATTATGTCAAACCATGATATTAGGGTCAGTGGAGGATGAGATAATTTTTAGTGCATTGGGGTTCTTGAAATCAAAGATAAGAAACAAACTTGAACATAATTTGGAAAATTGCTTGAGAATGTATACAACTAGATATGATATTCAGAGTTTTCCTTTTAAAAGGGCACTGGCAATTTGGAGGTCCATATGTGTAAGAAGAGGGTTGTGCAACACTTCAAACAATAATAGTACATATTACAGTGACAATGAATAACACATGTAGTGGTAGTGGTGTTGATGGGATGCTCTTAAGTGGAGATATGGAGATAGAAGAAAATGAAGAACATGATCAAGATGACACTGGATCTCATGGTTAGAGGGAGGAGAATTAGGAAATGATTTGGCAATTTGAAGGGATTTAGCAGTTATTAGGTATTTACACTGTATTTCATATTCTAAACCCCAAACTGTTGTTAATGACATTTTATTTTTCTATCACTAAAGTACATTTTTCATTTTGGATTTAAAATTAGTAATTTCATATTATTATTGTGTGATACTGATAAGTTTTACAAGCATTCAACTAAATGCATAGTAATCAACAACGGTAGCATATTAATATACAACACTAGCAAATATTTAATGTGTATCTAGAAACCAGAGTTTTCCTAAAGTAGGCAATTAAATGGTACATTTTCAAATGAAGGAATACATAGAAGTATTACATTTAGATTGTACAATAACTTGCTCAAAACCAACTCTGCACAATGCTCTACTGAAAACACATATTACCAAATCATTTTATCAACTTTTGTAGCATGCTCCACTCTTCATCTGATGGAAGTGTGATTTGTCTTAGCTCATGGTAACTAAGTTGTAAGTGTGTTAACAATCTATAATTGATACCAGTACTTCACTTGAATTTATCAATCGAAGTTGCATTCAAGGTTATCATTGGTTTGATATAATCCAAAAAGTTTGCATCATCAAGCCTTTGAGGAAATTGGTCCTTATCCAACTTCATTTTATCCTCCATCTTTTTGAAATCAACATTTCTGATGTATCGATATGATGGGTCAAAAGTCACCGATAAACCAAACTTTTTCAAGTATTTTTCCTTTGTTTGTAGCCTCTTTGTCAATATTGCAGCTTTCTCCAAAAGTACACGTGCTTCTTCCAGCTTCATACATTTTTGAATGATAGATGATGCCTTTATTGTGGCATTAATACGGTTCTAAATTCCTTTGGATTCCAATTCTTTGACACTACTTTTGTAGATTTATTGTAAATTTTGGGTTGCATCTGACTGTCATGAAGTTGCCATGTCTCCATTTTCAGCAGTGTATTGTTTGATCGTATTACTACAAAATAGTAGATCATCAATGAATTCAAACAATTTAAACAAATCATCAATCCTCTTCATTATTTTCTCCCAAATTTTATGTTTTATATAAACCATTGTGTTTCTATAAAATTTAGATACATTTTTTTGGAAGGATTTTATTTCATTTTCTGCATTCCTCATTTGCATCTAAAAATTTTTAGAGTTTTTCTCTCTTTCTCTGTATTTTCTTCCCATAGCTTTCCTGCTTTGTTTGCTTCCTCTAGTTGGGCATTGGATTCATTCAAGGATTTTTGTAATTTTCCTAAATTGGCTTTTTCATTATCATAATTATTTATACTTTCACTTAACCTTTTCTTTAGTTCATTCACTTCCATCTCTATTTGTTTATTCACTTCATTTGTAGATGTAGATACAGAGTTTTTTAATCCTTTTCTCTAATTCTTTAGTCATGTTCTCTATTGCTTTCCTCTTGGCTCTCTCATTTGCTATGTCTACCTATAACTTTTCTATTTGAGTCTGCAACCTATTATGTAAATCACAAAGTCAAATGAAAATGATCAATATGAATGGAAATAACATCACTTAATATAGTTTCCTTCTATTTCAACTCAATTGATCAAGGTTATTCTTAAATCATAGATCCATGTACATGTATGTAAGTTTTCTTGTTGTATGAGCTTAATACTCTTCATCCAACATAGTGTTAGTAAGGAATTTGTTAAATGTTTCCTATAACTAAATATTAGAAAAGCTTAGAACGAAACAAAATGTCTATTATGTAACTCTGATTTTTAGATAATATATTAAACAAGGTTACTAGGAAATTAAAAAAAAACCATACCTTTTTTTTTCTCTTTTGATTTAGCAATGATGTGTACACCACTTCGCTATTCCTTTTTGATACATTAATTTTATTAGAATTTTTCATTCTAGAAAAATCCACTTGGAGGGTACTCACCTCGTTGTCAGAGCATTGCATATGATCCTCTGGTTTATCTTGAACTTTGGGCACAACAGTCATGTAACCATTTTTTAGTATTCGGGTCAAATGTAGGAAATACTCTAGTTGTTGTAGGCTCTGAAGTTGCAATAGTCTCTATCTCGAGCACTTTCTTCTTGTGTTTTTAGATATTTTTGCTTTCTTTTCAAACTCATCTTTGTAATCAAGACCTCTGACTATTGACATAACTTTGAATGGTGAAGGAGTAGTTGCAGTGTTGGGGGTATCTCTAATTAATTGAGGTTGATGATTATCCATTCCTATCCTAGTCACACTAACGATAGGAGGGGAGGTGTCTTCTAGAAATAATTCCTTTGATGTGGATTTGGAATCAAAACCTGTCATAATTTTTTGCCTCTTAGTCTTCACAAGGCCTTGTTCTCCAAGTTTGTCTATAGTATTTTCTAATGTTATTGTTGTCATCTTCTGAGTCTATTATTGTGGCACTTTTTGACCACTACTACTACATGTACCATTGCTAGATTTGCCACCAGTAGCACTAGAATGTCCACCATATCCTTCTAAAAAAGAAGGAGAAACTTGTAGATTAGAAGACCCTTGTGGTACTATTTGTGATTGTATCTCACTCTGAGGACTTGAAGCTAGAACAAAATGAATCTCCTTATCTATATGTGTATGCCCTATGGCTTGTTCATCAGCTCCAATGGCTCAAAGATCACTAGGTTTTCTAGGGTTTACCTCTGATACCATCCAAATGCCTTGTCCTATGGGCCACAAACCACCACCTTCATAACCCAAATTTTGGGCTATTGACGCCCCTCTAGTATATGTTTCTCTTGTGGTCTCACTCATATGAGGTTTGAATGCATAGACACTAAGATCTATGGGTTGGGCTTCCACCTCATCATCACTTTCAACATTAGGTTCTTCAGAGGTATGCCCTATATTCCAAAATTTTTTGAACTCTTCATCTTATAGGATTTCTTCGAAGTCTATAGTAGCTTTTGGATCACCAAGATCCCTCCTCATAGACCAAAAGGAATTAATTTTTGACTATGACCACTATTCCTCTATACAAGCTTGTCTTAGAGACTGTGGAATTTTTTTATACGTAGATGTTTGAGCAACTCTTGTATAAAAATTGTTGTATCTTTTGATTGCCACCTCTACCTCTCTTTGTGTTTGTGGAATTAGATGCAATCCCATAATTTATGATGACAATATTTCAAAAGTAATACCTCTCTGAGTAATAGTTTCTTCCATGACTTTTCTGACCTCATTCCAAGAATTCTTGTTTCTCAACATTTTTAGCAAGGTTTTACTTTCATGTTGAATTATAGTTGGAGTGTTTTTATTGGCCACAAGCCTTGCTTTAATCATGTCACATGGGTTATACTGCCAGTGAGACTCAACATCAAATTAAAATTTTTGTAATATTTGATGTGCCACAATGAATGCCTTTATCTCGAATGTGAACCCTCCACATGAAAAAGGCAAGGAAGGAAATAAGGTCTTCTTTTGTTGACTGACAAAATATTGTTGATATGTACTTTCCATCAGCTGTATATATTCCAATGCAAAAACCCTCTCTATCACATGTATTGGAAGTTTGTGGGGCTCTACTCCTGATCCATAAAATCTTAGGACAATATATTCCTCCATGAAGTACTACTTAGCCAATTGTATTTCTTTTCGTAGTTGAATCCAATCTCTACAAGACTCGAGAAATCTAGGCATTTGAGTATTTGTAATTGCTTGATACAATGGAGCCAAAAAATAGTCCACAAAATTATTGTAGTTCTTTAAATTATCATACATCTTTATCTTATGGGTCTAATCATGTAGTCCATCTTTATTTTGCTGAATCTAAAGCTTGTTGTCTCAAAACATCCCAGCAAACTACATTAGAAATAAATAGCATAAGTAGGTTGTGAACCTAAAGGTCTTTCTATTGGAACTGGAAGTGGGACCTTCACTTTGACTTCATTTAATCATTAAAAATATCTATGCATAGATTCTACAATGTGCTTAAGAAATATGTACTTAACAGGTGGAGTGCGTTTATGGATATTGTATACCATTTCAAAGAGGCTTGCATCCACTTGAATATTACTATCCAATCCAAGGAAAAACACTAGCATGGAAACAATAGTTTTGCTAGGTTTATGTGGATGTTTCTGCAATCTTCAGTAGTAAAACCCAACAATTTGCCAAAATATTCTACATTAATGGGTAACATTACTTCTTGGCTATCTTTTCTAACAATTGCTTTTCTATTTTCATCATAATTCTAGGCATAGACCATGATAAATTCTGGGCAAGGGAAAACCTCAGGGAACATCAAGCGTCCCAATCAAACCACCCATGGTGCAGTGATACTTTTATTTGGTAATGGTTTTTTTGGGTTAGCTAAGCTTGCACTTGAAGTACCTTATTCTCACATGAAAATCTAAGTGTCAAGTAAACTACCAAAGATTACAGGGTCATAAATATCATGGTATTCATCTGTAAAACTTGGGGTTTTAAGTAGTTCGACATAGTGTATTTTATCTCTTTCTCTACCTTTCCCAATAGTTGGTTTGGTAGTGCTAATAGACATGCTTCTAGACACTCAACCCTAAACCTCAAGATTGAAAAATTAAGATTTAAAATTTTGAAACTGAAGGACAATAGTAATAAGAATGTAATATTTTTGTATTTCACTTACCTGAAAAAGATGAATACAAAGATTGGCACTGAGTGACTCCATGGCATCCCACAATCGATATTAAAATTATTGGTGCATTGCAATCTCCTTGACCCTCTCGCTTCCAAACAATGTCAATTAAATTTTCTGATGCACTGCAAGTCACAACTTCAATTAATTGTGTGTAATATCATGACTTAACTCCTTGATTTTCTTTTTATTGTCAGACGTGCCAATTAATACATCATGAAGTGCAATGTGTAATGTGTTACATCTGCAATATTAATATATTAAAATTTTGTTCTTCCAATCTTCCATTTCAAACGAAATGTAACATACTAAGGAATTAGATGGCCTACATGTTTGCAACTTCAATTAATGTGGTCAGTGACACTAAAAGCATATTATAAATTCTCAACCATTGATCTATCCAAATCTAATAGCTCTTGGTTGATTCCAAAGGTTTTAATTCGCAAGTCTACCACTTTGAACATTACATTCCAAAAATCAACTACAATTGTCCATCCTCATTCATCGAACAAGGATAATTTTATAGACTTAATTTTTAGTAATATAATATTATGTAATATGAAATCTATAATTATATAATATATTATAGTTACATTTCTAATTAAAAATTTTCATAATATATATTAATATTCAAAACTCTTTTTTTTCGAAATAGGCTCCCCTTGAAGTAGGAATGGTTCAAACTCAATTTTGACGAGGCTGCTAGAGGTAACCCAGGTGTTTCTGGTGTTGGATGTATAGTTCAAGATTGGAATGGAAGGACTATAGGTAGACTAGCGGAAAGCCTTCAGGAAGGAACTAACAACATGGTAGAAATGCAAGCCTTAATTCTGGGCCTTAAGCTGTGCCAAGAACTCAATATCAAAAATCTAGAGAAGGAGATTCTTTGTTGGTTATTAATGGACTCAGAACCAAGAGAATGGTGAATTGGAAATTGAATCCATTATTGGAGCAGACAACCTCCCTCTTAGACTCTTTTGAACTATCCATGATAAAGCATGTCTTTAGGGAAGGAAACTTAGAGGCGGACGCTCTCTCGAACATGGGAGCCAATGGAAATTTTTTTAAGGAAATCTCATAGTTAGCATTGATCCTTAACCAATTTTGAGTGAGCCTGTGGGTGGTTGGGAGGGAGTCCTTCCACACTCTTGGCTATGGAAGGACCAGGGCTTGGTGGTAGATGGATGACTCATCAGACATTCCAGATTCCCCTAGACACAAAAGCCTTTCTTGCCCAGTCAGCAGATAGACACCCCTCTTCCATAAGCATCCATCATTGCACACCATTGGCGACAGTTTGAGGATGGATTTGATAGCCTCTTGATGGGAGTGACTAGAATATCGGGGTAAGGACAAAAGGTGGATTTCCCAAGCATGAGATTGGACTACAAAAGGATAGCTGCACTTCTCAAAGACATGCCAAGGAGAAGCAGTGAGTTGGTGACAAGATTGGGAGTTATTTCACATGCCTTCTTAATCATTAGAAATTAAGGTAGTTGCCATTTTATACCGCTCTGTCTTTGGTTTTCTTAGAAGTTTTTGAATGGTGATTCCCCCTCCTCCGATAGTTATCCATCTCCTTCCTGCGCATTTCTTTGTGTGTGGTGGTATGGAATCTTTGATTTGCCTTACTACGCAAGTAATGTAGATGGCTTTCAAGGGGAAGTCTCGAAGCAAAGACTCAGAAGGGTTCTCAAGCAGTATGATGCCTTCACAGTAAAGGCAGTGAAGCTTATTTTAGGGAAGAAATTTGTCAATGGGAGTGAAAGATATCGTGTAGATTTAGACCTTTCCTCTAGGGCGGTGGCGGCACTGCTGGACGTTTCAACGCCCAAGGAAGAGGTGAAGGATTTGGTGCAGCATTTGTTCAAACCTATCTTCCTCGGATGCCTTGACGAAGTCTTGGTGGTGGTGGAGAGAGGTGGGCTCCCAAGGTCAAAAGATTTGCATAAGGCCAGTCAACCTGGGGTGATAGTTGAATTTTTCCTATTTATCCTTGACATCAGAGGTGCTAAACTGAAGGCTCACAGAAGTAGGGTACGTAGAGGTAAAGACTTCCTGAAGAAAATGATTAATTTGATACCAACTGATGGCTTTGAATGGACAAGGGAGTTTCATGATTATCTATTCGAGGAGGGTGAAATATGAGCTTCTGTAGCGGGTGCATGGTTGATGGATGGTGCTGTTTCACACTTAATTTTCTCTATTTTTATGTTATCGCTCTAATGCTCCAGTAGGGTTTACAGGCCCATTAGGGTGGTGTCTTTATTTTAAGCTTTCTAGTTTAGGGGTTACTTTTATATATTCTCTACAGTCTAGGTGTTTGGGTGGGGAGTCATCTGCCATATCTGTAGATATTTCGATGTCTTTTTTATCAGCTTTTTGCCCTGCATGGCTTTGTTTCAATAGACCCTGCGTGGTCATCTACTATAATGTAGGGGCGGGGTTTTTGAATCTCATAAATAGCCATGGTGGCTCACAATGTAATTTTTGAAATTTTTAATATAATATACTATGTCTTACCTATCAAAAAAAAATATTCAGAACTTCTTTTTAGTAATAAATGTATATTAATATTGGACCAACAGGTTGTAGTAACCCTCATATTAAGTTATTAAGTTTTAACCCTTATTCACTTAGTCCTTCAGAAAAGAGATTACCAATGTGTGTAATTAATGAAATCAACAAATTACAATTAGAATCATCTCTCATTTTATTCAATCAAAAAATAATTGTTACAAAAAATTACTAGTTGATAGAGAAAATTTCCACAAAAGCCAGCAATGACAATAGAGTTATGAGTTCTGCCTTGTATTTTCCTCACTCACAACACAAATATGACATCCCTTTATAATAAAGGTTACATGGAGAAAGAAGAAACCGTCACTGGATGAATATTTCTGGTTGACAAAGAACTGAACACTGTGTATTTCCCTCGTATTTTCCTTACAACATAATGAAGAAGAAGTCTTCGCTTGAGCCCTAGCCCCCGAAGTGGGAATAATATGTGGATAAAATTAGGAATAATGTTGTGTCTTTCATCCAAATTTAAAAAGAAAGGTTAACATGGTGAAAGAAGAAGCCTTTTGGAGGTTGGACTGTATGGACGGAAGCTACAACAATCATTATACTAAGCTAGCCGCCAGACACATGAACCAATGGATTGGGAGAGACCATTGTCCATAATCCATCACTAGGCTGCCATACACATGCACGAATGGATTGGGAGAGAACATTAACCACAAACCATCAGATAGATGAAAGACCATCTATCATACAACACTGCCAGACGCATTTGTCTACAGAGCCAAGGCACTTTCCAACTATACTCAAAGAAGAAAGTTATTAGAAGGCACCATTCTCCTTCCACTTTATTTCCCAAGTACCTGGTTATTATCTTATCATATCCTCCCATGTCATACATGGAGTTCCCATGACTCATGTTTTTCATCTTACAAGAACTAGGTCCTTCAAGGTAAGGATAACAACCCATCTGTGTAACCATTCTAATTGCTTCCTCTGGTGAAAAAGACTACATTCTAACTAAATAATTTCCAAAATTAGCTAACATGGAACAACCAAAAGTTGAAATTGATTGTCATAAACAAATTTCTCCATCCCTTTATAGCCATGACTGCTAGGAGTTCAAAAATTCATTACCTATCCGTCAGTCTATCTTACTAACCCTGCAAAAGATTCTCCAAATGCCAAAATGTCACTTCATATCATGCTCTGAGAGCATTTGGGCATCCAATTTAAAAATCCTCATATGGACTTGACATCTTACTCGTATGGACTTGATATCTCGCATCGAACAGTACCTTGGCTCCCTTTACAAAGCTTGAATTTTACATCCGCTTGATCTCCTTGGGTGACTAATGTGACCACAAGAATGTCAGCCATCAAGTCATCCCACTTTTCAACAATTAAAAAACTTAAAATATTTAAATTATCCACTTGTAAAATTTTCCACCATTCGATGAACAAATGATGAACAGTTGTAGTTCAATTTTGGAAGGTAGATCTCCAATGCTACACATTGCCAACAAAAGCTTCTAAAATCAACCAGGAGTTGTTAGATATTATTAGATCAACGCTTGAGATATATATAAAATATATAATATATTTATATTTATTATTGTATACTATATTGTATATAATTTAAATTATTTAATATAAAATAAAGGTGACGATGGAGTGCAAGCCCTCAACTATGAAGATGGGCCCACCTGTTAATTTTGCAATGTACATAAAACATCACGATGCAATCATGATAAGCCACATGGCATACACCGAGAATTTTTTTAGGAATACTTCCAACACAATCCACTTGTAAATTGTTCCATCGTTTGATGAACAAATGATGAATAGTTGTAGTTCAATTTTGGAAGGTAGATCTCCAATGCTACACATTGCCAACAAAAGCCTCTAGAATCAGCCAGGAGCTGTTAGATATTATTAGATCAATGGTTGAGATATATAAAATATATAATATATTTATATTGATTATTGTATATAATTTAAATTGTTTAATATAAAATAAAGGTGGTGGTAGAGCACAAGCCCTCAACTATGAAGATGGGCCCACCTGTTAATTTTGTGATGTAAATGAAACATCACGATGCAATCATGATAAGCCACATGGCATATGACGAGACAAATTTTTAGGAATACTTCCAGCATAGTCCACTTGTAAATTGTTCTATCGTTCGATGAACAAATGATGAACGGTTGTAGTTCAATTTCAAAAGATAGATCTCAAATGCTACAAATGTGCAACAAAAGCCTTTGGAATCAGGCGGGAGTTGTTAGATATTATTGGATCAAAAGTTGAGATATGGAGAGTGGTAATTTACTTTTTAGAGTCTTAGAGGGTGTTTAGGCTACATGGGTTGCTAAAAATATTATTAGTAATAGCGATGTAATTGTAGTCTATAGTTAAATTACACCACCTCCTAATGTTGTACACTACGTGACACATCTTATATTATTCTAATGTCATATTAACACATTTTAATTTATATACTAACTTACCATTATTATTTACCATCACTAATTAATTAATTAGTCACTAAGTCACTTTTTTGGATCGATCAAAGTGGCATAAGACTATTAAATTATATTAATATAAAAAGTTTACAAATAAAATGGCCTTGGAGCAAGTTCTTAGAACGAAACATATTTTTTGGGATCTATCAAAGTGGCATAAGACCACTGTATTATATTAATATAAAAATTTTACAAATGAAATGGCCTTGGAGCACAATTTAGAGAACAAAACATAATTACATAACAATAAAATATTACTATTGAACTTTTATCCTTGACTTTGTCTTCCAAAATCTTTTTGGTTCTTTTCAGTTCCTCTTTTCAAACATTTCACTATAGTCCATAACCATCCTATTAATAGGCAATGTCTACGTGACCATTTTAATTATGTAGTCATCCACAATGTCAGTAAATGATTTTCCATAGAACTTTGCATTATATGTACAAGAAACCACTAGGTGTGGGTAACAATAAGGCTAGTAAAGTAGAATTAAATTTATTTTCTGTGAGTCACTGTTAATTGTGTTACAGTACCAATTCCATGCATCAATTCAAATTCCCAGTTTCTCATACATACAATTATCTCTAGGAAATTCAACCCACCGTCCAAAAATAGTATGCGTCATTTGAAATTGTAAAAAGTGTTGACTCTTGACAAAATACATCCGAGTTGACGAAGGCTAATATTTCTTCATTCTCAAAATTAGAAAGAAATAACATCCTGCATAGCCATACACAAATAATTTTTTCTATCATACTGTTATACATTTTTGAACTCTATTTTAAATATTTAACTAGTAACTTACCTTCTTCACATAGTTGCCGTAAGAATGCCATTACTTTTAACTTTCATAGTTTCTCAAATATTCTATAGTTTTGTTGTGACATTATTTGATGCTCAGTAATACAAGTTAGCAGTTTGAGTCGATTTACAATTCAACAAGTTAACCTTTTAACCTAACCTCATTGCTTTTCAAATATTTCCAAGACAAGTGCCAACTGCCAAGTGGTAAGTAAATACGTATTTATGAAATACTTATATAATTGATTCACCCAAGGTTGAAGCAATAAATAGTAATAAAGTTTTGTACATGTAGTACAAAGAAATTGAATAATTACAAGAAACTACATTAAGTTGACTCCGTCGGTAGCACGAATAAAATTATTAACATATTTAATGGGAATTGGTTGATCTAGGAGCTTGGTGACTTGGCTTTGAAAATTTTGAGATTTCATATTGTTTATTGGATTGCCGAAGATGGATAATTAAACATTAAGGTACTATAGTCCGTCCTTTCA
Source organism: Cunninghamia lanceolata (assembly GCA_027924645.1). NCBI lineage: Eukaryota > Viridiplantae > Streptophyta > Pinopsida > Cupressales > Cupressaceae > Cunninghamia > Cunninghamia lanceolata. Next base: position 14,011,348 of record BSBN01000219.1, on the reverse strand, counting down.
GGCATGCTGACATTATTTCCAATTCCAGAGATTTAATTATTTATGATTATTGATTAATTCAATTTCTGGAAGTATTTGTTATGAATCATTCATACTTGTTGAAACTTGTCTCTATTCACATATGACGAAAAATAAAATTTGCTATAATATTTTATGTAATTTCTCAAAAATTTATGTTGAAATTAGGGTGTGTTAGAACATTGGCTTAGAATAGCACTTAAGTTGTTGATAAATCATCAACTGACGATAGAAATTTATTATAATATGTATGTGTTAGTGAACAAATTTGTAACTACACTCTAAAATAGTAAATCGCCCAACAAATAGCCATAAATGCACTAACAGTTGGAGAGATTGTTACCAGAAAAACAACATTCCTTTGCGTTTAGAGGGGCAACTCCCTTGTATGATGTAAACTAACTAAAAATGGGATTTTCGTTTAACCAAAAAGAAGGAAAGAACATTTTCTACCAATAAAACTTGAATACAAAAATATGAGTACAAAGCATCACAGAAAATTATACATTCACCACAATAGATATACATGCAACAATGATATTTTAATTTCACCACTTATTTCCTTTAACATATGAAAAAGAATAACAAGTAATAAGATTGATTTGAAGGAAGCACTTATTTAGAATTCCCACCATATGATAATATAATCATAGATCAAATAACTTGCAGATTCAACATACGAAGAACATACAACCATAGAGAAATGTAACATAAAGTTCACAAGATTCTTCTATTCATTCCCATTCAAAATTTCTCATATGCATATGAAATTCAGAAAAGACTTTAACAAAAATAGTGGTCCAATGCAAAAGCAAAATTTTCCAAAAGATCCTTATATGTACATCTGGTAGGCTATATATAGAGCCTTAATAATGAAACCGTCTTTGTGAATAATGAATTCTTGGAAGTTAAGCCAATGAAATTAAACAAACATTAAAATGTAAAATATTTAAATAAGTTTACTTAATTTAAAAGAAGTTCAAATGTCTTTTTGCAAGAACTAATTGAAATTTAGGTTAGAACATTCACCCCTTGATCTTCTTCCGCATTCTCTTCACCTTCCTTCACCTGGTCCCCTGTTGAATTTGACGCTTTGTCTTCTGATGGGTTCATCCTCGCCCTAAAATTTTTGAATTTGGTAATTACAGGTTCAATGAACTTCATGCTCAAACTAATGGTTCAATATGCATCTAAGTCTTCCACATGTCAATTGCTTTGTCAGCCTCATCAATTCTCTTAGTGATGTCAACCAACTCCCACTTAAGATTAGCAAGACAAATAGATATATATGCTACCTTTTCAATTGACATACTTGTAACAATGTCTTTACCACCTAATTCTTCAATAATCAATTTATTGAAGCTTTATTTGACATCACTTATGTCTAAGAGTTTTTCTTCATCCTCATCCAAAATATCAATTTGTAGAGATAAATAGTTAGCTCTAATATCCAATAAATTTGAATTGTATTCGCTTAATATTTTCTTTAGTTCTTCTAGAAACTATTTGACAACCAATAACTTCCATTTGACTGCACACAACCATGAAGAGGATTCATTTTTTGTAGGCTTACTGAAAATGTTTTCAGAGACTAAAACGATAATATCAACTTTGGCTATCTCTTACACATCCCTAGCAAGGATCATTAGCATAATTTCCTCTTTTTTGAATGATTGTGTATCATTATTCAAATTATCCCTCTTAATTAAAATTTTATTGTACAATTTCATGGCATCTTCAATATATACTAACCCATCAAAGACTACTCTATCAATCCGAGATTTAGTGCTCTCGATAAGGTTTGATATCTCCCAATTTGTTCTATGATACTTGAATCTATATTTTTCATAGAAGTATCAATTACAGTGTCTAAGGGTTGAGAGGTAACATCAACAATAGATTGTATATATGAAGTGAGGGCATTCACTTGTTCCTATAGCTTCACCTTTTCTTGCCTCTTTGTTTTCATTTGATTTATTCAAACATTCATTGACAATCTGGTATGATAAATATCACCTTTAAACGTGGGATGACCCATATCAATCCCGCTGACATTGAAATCAACCTCAATAACATTCTTCTCATCTTTGTCCCCTATGGGATATACAATCTCCAGAAAATGATTATTTGAAGATGAGTCCACCACTACCCAGGACATTCTTTTGGCCTTCTTAGGCTGAGGGGTTGCCTGAAGAAATTTGGCCATTGTATCAAAACCAAGGTCTACCACAGGGGTGTATTTCACCTTTTTCTCTATGACTTTCTCTAACCAGGAAGGAGATGGTAAAATAGACTTATTATCTTCAACATTAGGGGGAACATTATCCAACACAGAATCTGACTCAATTTCATGAATTTGTTGTTTGGAAGGAGGAGACATATCAAACATATCATTAATAATACTATCTTGACCAATTCCTTGAAAAGTAGGAGATTCATTACATAGGGAAGATAGATTAGTTGAAGCTCCTTGGCCTACCTGTAGTTGCTACAAAGAATCAACTCTAGGGTTCCTCCTCACTTCCAACTTTTTCATAGGCATCTCATTGTCTATTTCACACAAGCCTTTCAACTTTTAGTTTTCCTCAGGTTCATCTCCATCATTTCCCCACTTTGAAGTAGCTCTTGAACTAGTAGAATGTATAATGGGAGAAGACATCTAAATAATAGGAGTGGTGGAAGACATATGTGCTTAAAAATAAATAGTGCTTAAAAATAGAACACGAGTGCAGGAGAACTTGCAATCGACTAACCTTAAGTTAGAATTGCGCTGGCTACGAACCAACTGAATTGCTATGAATCATTAGAACAATTACTTCTATGTGTAGAGGGTTGGTGAATGTAGATAGTTATAAATTTTAATAAATCACATATTTATATCCATATTTGTAATGAGACTGCTTGTTTCATGACGAGACTAGCCGTAGGTGCGCATTTACTCCTAACGGTGCCAGTAATGAAAACTTCTTTAATGCCATTATCAAAGATGTGTAATACCTTTTTTATCATTCATATCAGTAGAAAAGACCCCTATCAACTGACATCAACAAATGGCTAACCATGAATAATAGCGATGTATTTATCGATGATTAAGTCGATGGATCACTCAATCGACAAGTTCATGAACTTCAGAAGCAAGTGTCAATGAAAACTAATTTCATGACTTAGATATTTCACTGATAGTTATTTATTGTTTAAGCCTCTCCTTTCATTGGTGAAAAGAACACTTTATGAACCAACTTAAAGTTTATTAGGGCAAGAAAGGTTTGTAAAACATGGAACTAACTGATAAAGAACTTAAACAAAAGGTTAAGTTAGCGATCGGTAGAATTGGATGACTCATAACAGAGAGAATATGTAAAGACAAATCACTTCATCAATAAGTTTTAAAATAGGTGGACTCACCAATAGATTCTGGAAACTTTAAGTTCAAATTAGGTGTGTTAGAACTTTGACATGGAATAGCACTTAAGTTGTTGATCTATGATCATCTAACGATGGAAATATGTTATAATGTGTATGTAAATTTTCCATAAATTTTCCAAGAACATTAATAATTATCATTTAGCATATGATATATTCGCTAGCCACATTATGTTTTTAAAAAATTCGTCAGCACATTTGCCGAGTAATTAATTTTACATTTTTTAATATCTATATAATTTTCCACCTACTTTATTTTATTTTTTGGAATACAACTATAATTTGCCAATGATTTTTTTTTCAAATCTATAAACAATTCACCAGCAAAAAACTAATGTCGACAAATTTGAAAAAAATTGCCAATGAAATTATAATTTTTTTCAAAAATAGGCATAGATTTGCTAACAATTTTTGCCTCAGGCTAGGATTCACCATGATTTTATAGGTTTTTTAGGCTGTGGTCATCATTTGTGTTTTGCTTCTTTAGATTCCTCAGGATTTGTGTTTCGACACTCGTGCTTGGGTTCTGTTCTCTGTTTATGCCTCCATCTGTCTCAGATGGCAGTCTGTTTTGGGGGGCATCAGTTTTAATTAGTGCAGTAACCATTAAGGGGGGGTATTAAGATAATCTTAATGGTTACTTCTATGTTCGCTCCTAGTTTTTCTCCTTTTAGATAGGTTTTTCCATCTTTAGCATTATTGCTTTGTTAGGTAGAGCTTTTCTCTAGCTTTTAGGCTTTCTTAGTCTGTAATCTCTCTATAAAAGAGCATTCGCTCTCTCCTTGTAAGATATCACATTACATAATACATTATTCAGTTTCATGTAACTTTGTAACATGGTATCAGAGCAAAGTTTCGAACCTAGTTAGTTTTTCTTTGGCGATTGTTCCTGCATTAAGGCTTTAGTAATTTCCTGTTATTTGCTGAAGGGCGTTAGCCTTTCTATGTGAGGTGATTGTGTTTTGAACCTCGAAGTTGGTTTAGTTACTTGAAGGTCACGTTTGGTGCCTTTTGTGGATTCGACGTCTTTCTTTTGTCAAAACAATGGTCACAGAAGGTTCCGTGGCGCGGGGTTCCTTAAAGTTATCCTTGTCCCTAGGTGACTTGCCCTAGAAAATTACGTGACCTACCCTCTTGAGGTCTGATAACTTGGCTCCAGGTCCTGAATTCATCTTTAACCCCTTCCGACCAATCTTAGCCCTTAAAACCACCTATAGAACCCATTATTCCTAGGTCATCCATATTGACTTCCAAAACTCCCTTGGGTGACCTACCTTGGCAAACTGTGTGACCCATTTGTGTTTACACACGTGAATTTCTCTTCAGTTTGGGCCCAAATTAGCTCCATTTTTTCTCTAGTTTGCATGGTAGTTTGATCCTAACTAAGCTTGGACTATTTTTAACTCATTATCCATTCTTAATCAGTCTATTATTAGCTCTAACTAAGCTATTCTTATCTCTCCATCAACCTCATACTAAATCCATTCCTCTCAAGGTCTATTCACTCCTCAATCAACCCAGTTCACTCTTTAATCAAACTTGTTAACTCATCAATCAAGGGAGTTAACTCACCAATCACCTCCACCATTCATGAGTGCCTCCAAGCTATAAATACCCCCCTCTTATACGCATTATGAGAGGCAAATTTATTGTTGCACATCCATATCTAGCTTTTCTTTCTGCTCTCCATAGCATTCTTATGCTCTTTGTAGGACTTGTGTGCCTTTTATTTTCATATTTTAATTACCAAGATTTCAAAAGCTTCAATACCGTTATCATGCTCGCCGATTGCTTTCAAAAAAGCAAGCCATAATTCTTCAATAACTTCAATAGCTCAATTTGTTTCATCAAATATTTCATAGCCCAACTCATATTCAAATCAATTGCATCTTCATCCTTATCACCAAGAGGAGATCCCCATTGTGGCAAAGGAAAGGAGGTTACCACAAAAGGACTTCTAAGGATACGCTAGGCTCATGCACCAAAGATAATCTAGTTTTTTTTTGCTTTCAAGTAGGCAATTAGATCGCATGCTCTTGCTCTTGGAGAAGTAATCTTGGTGTTGCTTTTTCCTTGATAGGTTTTGATTTGATTGGCATTGCTTAGATTATAATTATTGCAATTCATAGATTAGATTTCAATTCAAGTTATTTCTTTTCAAAGCAATTTCAGTTTCTAAATTAGGTTCAAAAATTAAACCATAAAATACAAAAACATAGGATTAGATTGCATTAAAAATTCATATAGTTGCATTCATATTTCCCTTTTTATTTAATTAGGCAATTTTCTTTGGGAAATAACAAAAAAAAGTTGTTTTGCATTCATACTAAATTGCATTTTATAAGAAAATACAAAAAATAGGAAACATAGAAAACCAAAACCCTCGATTCTATCATGAGGTGTACACATCAAGTCAAACAAGGTCAATCCCTCGACCACATCATGAGGTTTATTGCACGTTTAATAATCAAACAAAAAAACCTTTGAGCACAAGTTAACTCAAGTCAACAAAAGTCATGTCTAGTCAAACCTAGGTCAAACATAACTCTCTCTTACCCTCTTTCTAATTCAAGCATTCAATGTGCCCAAGGATTAGGGGAGTTTGGGTTAAGGAAGTTCTTGATGAAATAGAGGAGATACACCCTAGACCTCAACAAGCGCAACAAACAATTGAAGAGCAAGAACATGCTCTCCAAATCATTCAACAAGGAGATATCATTCAACAGGTCAATCTAGTAAATGAGAATAGACTACAACACCTTAGAGATATCAATGAGTAAAGTAGTCTTAGGACTAGGCATTGGACCGTGAGATATCCCAACATGAGACTTGGAACTAGTGACCCTTTGAGTCATATAGTCATCTCCACTACAACCACCATAGAGTGCATTCATCAAAGACAAGTACATCCTAGGCCTACAAACAAGCCAATCACCCTCCATGATGTTCTGCTTCTATGAGAATAAAACCACCCTTAGGTTACACCTCCACTCGACTGGCTTTTGCCACAAGAGTGAGAGTGACTTGGAGGTCGCCCATAGAAAGGAGACAATTCATGTGTGGTATTAGAGCTGACTCATTTGTGTCGTGCTTGAGTCACATTTCTAAGAACATGAGACTATAGATAGGATTGATTAATCAAATGAATAGTCCCAATTCATTTAATTTATGTCAAATGAATAGAGGATTTACTAATTAAAAAATTAAAAATATATTTAATTAATATTGAAAGTAAAATTAGGATAATTAATTAAATAAATAAGACTTATTCAATTAATTTTAGAGAAATGATTGAATGATGAGTTAGTGATGACTAAAATGGTGTGAGACAATTTCAAGTGTCTACATTTTTCCCCTTTAAAAATGACATTAAAATAACATCATTTCAAAGAAAAACAAAATATAGCATTTTTTGAAGAGGAAGGTGTGACAAGATGCCCCAATCAACTAAAAAATGATTAATTAGGATAGAGAAATGATGCCCCCTCGAGAGGTTAGTCGAGAGAAAAGAGTGAAAATGAGCTCTTGTAAGAATAAATAGATAGAAAAATATGATAGAGGAGAAAAAATGAGGAGCAACGGAAGAAGAATGGGCGAAAAGGGCCCAAAAATAAAGAAATGGGGTAAAAATGAGTGAAGGGGGTGAAAGTTTGATCGAGAGGGGGAATAATTTGATTAGGGGTAATTTCATTTTGGGTGTATAAATAGGCCTAGGGATGAAAATAATTCATTTTCAATCTCAACCTTAGAAGAATTTGGAACTTAGCAGAGGAGTGTAGAGAAGATGGAGAATTCACTAGTCCACAAGCAATGAGTGAAGCAGGTTTGAATTTATAGGTAGCCAACAAGCATGGAGGCATTGATATGTATGGTCTCTCCTAGCTTTCGGTCAAATTTTTAGGCACTTATTGCTAGTTAGGAGGGGGGAAAGAAAGCAGGGATGCATGCACCAATCCATAAAAGTCAGGATTTAGTGCATGTGTATCATGAAATAGTATGTGCATGGCATGGATTAGCACATATGAAGCATTTTTGTATGTGTGTGTAGGGATAGATGAGTGTGTACATGTCACACTAAAAACTATTTGTATGCATGTTTTAGCACATCCGTGATGGATTATCACATGGGTGGGGTGTTTTGGGCACGTGCATCACAAAGTGACACATGTGCTAAAAAGTGGCACATATGTCTAGGATAGGAGATTTGGCCAAGGCTGACATGGGGTTTGGCTAGATGCAAGAGTGATTATTTCCCTTGGTGGCATGGGAGAGGAGGTTGTGGGTACTTTGACTTATAGAGAACTAGGAGGAACATGAATGGGATTGCTTTGCATAGGTTGGACTATGGTATATCACTCAGATGCTTGTCATCTAAGCTCATTGCGCCATGCTCATGGCCTTAGAAAAGAGGTGGTGTAATGAGATGAGTGCTTTTCACCTACCGATAGGTGATAGTACTATCACATTGGAGGATTGTGGCACATATTGAGGACACCCATCTATGGGAGGAGAGTTTATTACAAATCCAGAGCTCCAGATGTAATGTTGATCATATTATTTAGGAGAGCAGATCTACTAAGATGGGGACTCTCCCTCAACTTGAGCATGTGTGAGGGTATGGTGGAGAAGCTTTCAATTGTCATGTAAACTCTTTTTAGAATTTTACTACTTGAAAAGATCAAGAAATTATTTCTAATCAACATGGAAGAGTGTATGAGTGATATGCATATAGACGAGAACATTTTTGCATGGGGAGGTTGTGTGCTAGTACAACTCTACAAAGACTTGCATCTTATTACTTCTAGGGGTAGGAGGAGCATAGCATCAGTGATGTTATTGCAAGTTTGGACATGGGAGCACATTACAGTGCTCTAGTCCATATGAGATAGGGATGAGAGGTGGGAGGGAGATCCCTATGCATTCTTCTAGGGAGGGAGGTAGAGATATTGCCGTGTGAGAAATAAACTACATTAGCAACGGGTGTTAGAGGAGATGGAGGGGGTAATCTAGAGACCCTATTTAGACTATGAGGATTGGGAGGAGTATGCATGGTTTCTACAATTTATGTGGACTTTGATTTATATCATCAGGCGCCACCATCACATCATTGAGAGGTACTAGCTTGACCATGTTTTGAGGTAGTTTAGGATTTGTAAGAGGGTACCTATAGAGGATGAGCATGTGTTTGCACAAGCAGCCCATGAGGAGGACTGATGGGGGCCTAGGATAGATCATATGCTAGCAAGCCTAGATTGGTTGCATTTGGTATGGGTTCCCTAGGATTTAAGACTAGGGGTTACAAATGTAGGAGTCACCCAAGATTATAGGACTTTGTGGGAGTATTGAAGGCTAGTACAAATGATGATTTCATGATAGATAAATATATAGGCCTAGATTAGACAAGTAACAATAGTGGTTCATAGGGGACACTATCAGTAGGCAAGGAGGGGACAAGGGTAGAGGGTAACACCAATACCTATACAACTAGCAGCATAGGTACCACCACAATAGGTATTGCCTTAGAGAGGCAATGGGTAGAGATAGGTGCCTTATTAGGTACTATAGAAATGACCTCCTCTAGGAGGATATGGATAGGGGGAGGTTCAAGAGGCTATGGATGTGGATTCCCTTGAGGTACAGGGCCCACAAGTGGATGTATAGGCTCATCATGAGACAAATAATCTCAAGGCTAGGTTGGGGATAACACTATTAGAGCATGATGCCATGTAGGTGGAGCGAGATTAGTTGAGGGTTGAGCAAGACACCCTCGAGGTTGAGAGGATAGTTTGATGATGGAGACAGATGGTCTACATGCATAGTTACAAAGAGCTCAAGCTAATTTGTAGAGATTGAGAGAAGAGTGTGATTAAGCGTGGGTAGTGGTGAGCATGGTAGGGCTAAGCTAGCTAGTGGCAAATGTAGGGAGGGAAGAGGTAGAGGTAGCACAAGCTAGGAGAGAAGTAATGTACTATGATTCTCTCTATGAACAAGTAGTGTTGGCAGATCAGAGGGTACCCTCTTATGTGGTGTATACGTAGAGAAGGTCAACCAGATTAAGGAGGTTAGGTTTAGTGGGCATGTAGCCACCACCTCCATCACCTTCTAAAGGAGGGGTAGCTTTAAGCTTTCATGTGGATAGTGTGATCCAAGCCTACCTCCATTTTGATATATGTTTATTACATATCTAGATGATGTATCATTGTTGCAATGTATTTTATGACATTTGATATATGCTCTATGGAGCTTGATGTACCCCATTTTTGATGATATATGAAGACACAAATATACCATGAGTTTATTTTGATTTGATGATGTTGTGATGCTTATATATGATGTGATTTGATTTATGTTATGTGATGCACATGTGATGGATAATTGATATATGATGATTATATGGTTTTATTTATGGATGCACATGTGATGGATTATGGATGTACATGATGCTTATATTGTGTATGGATGCTACATATATTTGGTGTGATTTATATGATGTGATATGTTATGATGAATAATGTAAATTGATACGATGTATGTATGAAATACACATGGATATGATGTAGATGTATAATTTTATATATGGTTATATGCAAATAGATGTAAATGGATGATGTGATGAATGATTGATATGTTTGTTCATGGTATAACTATGTTACATAGCTAGAAAATGATGATGAATGGAAGCTTAATCACATATTTGACTAATCAAATAATTAATCAACTAACCATTTGCACATTTTAAACCATGACTAATCAAGGCTAATGGATAAGGAAATAGATAATAATGGATAATAGTGGATAATGGATAAGCTAATGAGTGGTTTGATCTTGAATGTAGGTATTATATTGATATGTAGTGAACACTTATTTTGATATAACATGTAAGATGTTATGCACCAGGGTATAAAGACCAAAGTGATGATGTATCACATGTGTAGGACTAATTTGCAAACAAGACACAAAAGTATGCCTTAACACATCATAAGGCATTTAATGACCTTGGGGGTATTGCAATGAGACAACTAATAAGTAGAAGGATGCCCCAAAACATCACAAGGTGTTTGACAAATTTGGTGGGTACTGTGATGAGACAACCAATAGGTAGAAGGATGCCCCAACACATTACAAGGAATTTGATGGTCTTGGTGGGTATTGTGATGGGACAACCAAGAAAACATGACACACGAAATGATAGAATCATGCCCCAACATACACCATTCAAGACACACCATGATATAATGGATCGTGGTGACCTTGGGGAGGTATAGTGTGAGAAAAAGATCAAAGAGCAACAACCAATCGACATACTAGAGTTTTACCTTTAACTAAAGTGTTGGGATGATTGTGATATTGATGACGCTTGATTTGGGGAATGATATATCCCATGAAGCCAAAAGATGAGATGGACTACGAGTAATACGGGGAAAGAATTATCCCATGAAGGCAAAGATGATGACATTAATTTTATGATGGCAAATGATTCTAGTGCATGTTATCAAGGTTGCAGTTGGATCTATTGTTGGAGTGTTTAAGTTTGATGTTTCAGGTGTAGATCTTTTAGATATGAGACCATTGAACTTGTAAGTGCATGAAGCAAAGAATTGGGAAGGAGACTCATCCAAAACATTGAATAAGCAATAGGGACAATGCCAAGATCATGTTTTCCAAAGAAAGGCACACTCCATTGTCCCCCATCTTATGACAAGGTCAACGATTATAGATGGGATGATTATGGATGGAAGACTAGATGAAAGTTTATTAGGTGATGGTATGAAGATGACTTTATAGATAACAAAGTTTGGATTATATGCATGGCTCTTGCGAGAAAGTTTTCACCATGGTACTTGTCCAAGGTGTCGAGAGGAGTGGTTTTAACCATAGGATGAATTATTTCTCTTTTCTTATTTTTAGTTTTAGTTTTGGTTTTAGTTTTTTTTTGTATTTTTGACTTTCTTTTGGTAATTGGGATATTTTGTGGACTAAGAATGGAATTTTTTGAGATGGATGATGTTCAAAGGTTTCCTAAGCTTCTGGCCATCTAGAGTATCTAGTTGATAAGCACTTGAACCATATTTAGCGATGATGATATAAGGACCTAGCCAATTAGGCCCAAATTACCTTTATTTTCTTAGATCTAGAGGTTCTTCTTATTCTCTTTTAGCACAAGATCACCAATATCAAATTCACAAACCCTAATTCTCTTGTTGTAGCTTGTACAAAGACAATCTTGATAAGATTACAAATGGTTTAGGGCTGTCACATCTCATTTTTATGGACTATATTAATAATCTAGATTAGAGAACAATTACTATGATTGACTTTTACTTTAAGTAATTTTATATGTGTGAAGATAATCAACATGGAAGTAGATATGCAAAATTGGAAAATTGATTTAAATGTTAAATAATATAGATGTGATTACAATGATTTGTTTCGGCTATGTTTTTGGAGACACTAACCTATTGACATCGAGTTGAGTGCAAATGAATACAGATACTCATCGAAGACGAGAACATGGTTGAGGTAGATGTGTTCTAGCCACTTGGCAAGAGGGATAGTTTACCCTGATGCAATCACACACTCACATAGATTCGTGTTGCATTTTTGAATAGCTTCTTTTATGCATCATTGTGTGTCCAAAAATTGTGATTGATTGTTTGATATAATTGTTTTGAAGTCCTTTTCAAATGCATGATTTAATTATAGATGTTTGGAAGACAATATGTTAACTTAAATTTAAATAATTATATTAAATTATAATAGATATATGTATTATTTTACTATTTTCACTTCTTGATTTATTTAAAGTAATTATGATTGTGTTGTTATAAAACAATAGTTATTTTATATTAAAAATAATGTTATTATATTTAGAAAATGAATAAAAGAATTAAAATTTACTTACTGTCATTCATGCGATAGTAAGCTAGCTAAAATATTTTTTTATTTTATTCTAAATAAAAATTTAGAGCTTTTTAATGGGTCAATTTTCATGCAAACAAAAGAGGAGTTCCGGTTAGCTGGAAAAACTAGTTTAAACCAAAATCTTGGATGCCAAAAATAAGGTATTCATTTTGTTAAGAGGAGGCGTTCAGTAGAAGGATCTACCCATGAATTCAAGAGCAGAGGAGAAAAATGTCTTGTGCAGCAGTGTGGATCTGGTTAGACAGCGACAAGAGAAAGGAGAGGCAATGTCTGTAGCAGAGAAGTCGACCTGTGGCAGGAAAATTACCGGGTATTTTTATTGAGTTCTTGTATTGATTAAAATTCTATTAAAATGGTGTTAGAACTTGGTAAAATTGGCCTGTGCCTGTATGCTTTTCTAGCCTGCATTTGATTGCCAAATCAGCATACTTAAAACAACTGTTGTAAACTCTTCCTGGACACATAATGACAGACCTCGACCTGATTTCTTTCTCTATTTTTTTACTCTCTCTCTCTCCCTTGGATTTAATCTTTGACACAATCTTAAAATAGAGACCTGGGCGTTGATCTAAATCGACCTTCGATTTGTGTTTTACCAACCACTAGTTGCTTGTTTTTATCGCTATTTTCTCTCTTTTTGGCATCGACCCATCTCTTTCTTTGGCCGCTAAGATGTAAAACTAGGCCTATGTTGCAAATTCCTTTAATCTTCCTATCTCTTTTGAGTTGACTTGGGGGTGTCTGACTTCTTTTCTGTGCAACCAGATTGGGTTCGACCTCTAGTTAAGGCATTGGGTCTCTTTCCTCTAAACGGACCTGCTATTTTCTTCATTATTACCAGCCAACCAAATCCTCAACAAGGATTCTTATTTATGATTTTATTCCAAGTAAATCGCTTCTTCTTGATCTTGATTTTATCCGTTGAAACAAACGAAATCTCAGATGCCAATAAATTTATTTCCTGACAAACATATATGACTGTATTTTTATGTATGTTGTTTTGGTTTAGTTTATGATATAAATTAACCTTTCTATGGGTGAAATTCGGACTCTTAAAATGGATAAAACTATTGTATTTCCTGTAGATATGTTCCTAAATTGTTTGTTGTATTAAACACTATTTTTGAACCATTATCTTGAATGACAGTTGAAGTTTATGTAAACTCTGTTATTTATTTATTTTTAATTCTGTCATAGCTCCTATCACAGAAATGACAGGAAGGTTACTGAAATATATATAAAACATATTGAATAAATTGAGTAGTACCTGTCACAAAAATGATAGTAGGTTGAATAAAACTGAGAATGACTTCTATACAGTGAATTATAACTGAAAAATGGATTAAGAATTATATAATCTTATGAATGCAATTGTATGAGCGAAAGATGATTTATTGATCGGAAAGTGTATTTCCCTAATTAATGTTTTGGGGGAAGGGTTTTTGTTTAACTTATTGATGAAATCAGATTCTTTTATTTTATTATTTATTTACTTACTTCTTGTGGAAAGAAGTAGTTTCATCTAGGAATGTATTGGGTTACTTTCTGGGCTAGGATGCTGAATGTGGATTTTCAAAGATGGCTTTTCATCTTTTTAGGAATTGTACCAAGTTACTATTTTAAGGATTAGATCTAATCAAGATGACATTGAAATAGATGTTTATTTGTCTAGCAAAACTTATTTATATATATATCTCTACCACATCCTGTTGTGAGACAATTTTCTTTTCATTATTTAGAATTGCACATTCAGACATCAGGGTTGCATCGGGTGTTCCCTCTTGCCAGTTGTTTCCAGGTAGCTAGACATTTCGTGCAGGGATGGGTTTCCTTCTTTTCACTAAGGAATCCAGGGAAGTGTAATTACTTCATGGTTTGGTGGAAAAGCACTTGGGCCATGTTCTCGTGTCTCAACTCACAGGTGGTGGACCACTTGGTTCGTGTAACTAATGAGCGTATTGATTTATTTATTATTTTTTATTATACATGATGATTGTACTTGAGATTGGATGTATTATGGCATGAATATCCATGGATTTTTGTATATTATTTATAGTGTTTTCACTTGGATTGAGCATGTGATTTTGTAAGATTAATGACATTATGATTCATATTTATGAGATGGTTCATTTCACTTGTGATATTGTAGTTAAGTGGATTAATTACGCCCATTTTATCTTTTATATGGTAATTAAGTGGATTAATTACATCTTTTTACTTTGGATATCGTGATGTTGTATTTAAGTGGATTATTTACTTCATTTACTTTTGTAATGAAATTGAGGGATTTACAAGGGCATTGAGGCACTGCTCATCAAGTAGTTCCAACTCATGGAGGCATGCAACATGATACTCCTCATCATCAATGAAGTCACGCAGTTAGATGTGTGGTGATGGAGTTTGAACTCAATCAACAAGATAGATTTAAAGATAAAGACTAGAGAATATGATGTGGCACTAGTGGGTGTGCAGATGCTAGTGTGATAGGCCCATAGGGTAGGATTGAGATGATGCGCCAATCATGACCAACATAATTAATAGTCTTTTTAGGATTTTGAGAAGGGTTTTATTAGTTTCCTTTGCTTGACTATTGCTTTATAGATTATATAGAGTGGACCGGTGGTGTTTGATATGGAAGCACTCACAAAGGGTGTAAACTTCATGGTTTTTGAAGGGTTTACCATTGTTGGTGATAATGGAAAAGGGGATGTTGTAGTAGCAAATTAGGTGATGGAGGATGAATTTGAATATTTGGGTGATAGTAGTAAAATTGAGGGGGGTGGCTTCAACTTAGTGAAGTATTTAATGGCGGTTATGATAAATTTATGGCCATTCAATGAGGAGGGGTGAATCTTGTTGACAAGATCAAGGCCTTATTAAGAGAAGGGCCAAGGAGTTCTGATAGGTTGCAATGCCAATGATGGTGTGTGGATCGAGTCTCCATGCTATTGATAGGATAGACACCTTTTAATGTACTAACATGCATTATGTTTCCTGTTGGGCTAGTCGTAACTTGTTATTAGAAGCTTCTTTATTAGGACCATGCCACTAGTATGGGCATCGCCGATACTGTCATGGACTTCTTTAAGTGCAAGATTAGTCTCTTCTATATTTAGGCACTGTAATAAAGAACCATCAAAGCCTCTTCTATAGAGAGTGTTTCTAAGGAAGTGAGATGTTCATTCAAGGAAGGTTATACGTTAGTTTCATGATAGGTTAGGTGGAAGGGATTGGTCATGGAGATAAGTGTAGATATTGTGATACCATGGTGAGTCAGGACTAAAAATATCATAGATTACTTTTCTACTATTGCAAAGATGGATTCATCAAGAAATTCTATGACAAGAAGATGATCATCTACTAAAGGTGCTTCTACCAATTGATCTATGACAACCTAGCCTTTGATTACTTTTCAGTCCACATGTTCGATGTTGAACTCACTAAGCAACATGAGCCACTTAGCCATTCTTCCTATTAGAGAAGCCTAGGTAAGAGGTATTTAAGTGGATCAATCTTGGATATGAGCTTTGTTTGATGACTAAGCATGTAGTGTTAAAGTTTTTGGGAGCTGAAAATAATAGCTAGGCATGCTTGTTCCATTAGTGTGTAGTGTTGGTTTTCAAATTTGTACACAACAAACTCTAAAGATTTTCCAATTCTTATGATCAAATTCAATGAGAGATTATGTAGGAATACACACAACACTGAGAGGGGGGGTGAATCAGTGTTGTTAACAATTTTAACACTTTTTTTACTCCTTTTCTTAATTTAATTTCACAATCATAGAATTCTTCAGATAGAACACAGAAAATATGCAGAGTATCAACACAAAACTTGACACAAGAAATTTCCCAAGTGGAAAACCCTCCTGGGGTATAAAAACCACTCAACTGCCTCACTGGCTTAACACAAATTTTAGATTACAACTGTCTCACTGACATTACAATTTTGCCTCATTGGCATATTGTACTTCTCTGCATGTCTCACTGACATTACAACATCAACATTCAATGAAAAAAACAAATCAGGGGATTTTCCCTGTTTCAATAATCACAATACCTTATTTCTCCCTTTTAAAAAGAATCAAATAAATGTATTTTTCCTCTGCAACACAATTCCAAAATCAATTCACAATATTATAAACTCTCTGACTGCAAAATTGAAAAATTAACCTTCTCTGAAAATGATTATCTTTCAAAACTTCAATCTGCTCTGTAACACTTCAATCTTGATTGCGTCATCCTATCAACAAAAATTAATGCTCTGCTCTTCAATCATAAAAACCTTTCAATCTGGATTACACCATCATACCTGCAAAAATTCATCTCATAATAAAATCTTTCATCTTCTCAAGAAATCTCTCTCATCCTCAAAAACCTCTCTTAAAACTCTTCAACTCAAAATCAACTTATTTTCTCATGCTCTGAAAAACATTTTCACACTCATCAAGATCATCCCCTTATCTGCAATGAAAATCCACCTGCCATACAAAATCTCTCTATATACAAAATAAACTTCCATCAAACAAAATCTTCAAAATCGGTTCATCTTCCAACACCATGTTTTTTTTATTCATTTCACATTCTCTGAAAGAAAATAAAACTAAAAAAAAATATCATGAAGATCAACTTCTTTTCATATTCTTTGTCGTAGAAAAACTTTCCAAATTCCACTCTTACTCTTACCAAAAATTCTAATTTGAAAGTCTCTTCATCCTCGGTGAAAAACCATGAAAATAGCAACCTTTATTGTCTTTTTAGAACACAATAGTTGTCAAATTTAATAAGGGAAACTAACCGTTTGAGCAACTCCAAGTTCAAACCTTATCCCTCCGATTCGCGCGGCCCGCCACATGAAGATTTAACGATGATCGTTGATTAGCCGTTTCCCGCGGAGCACACAAAACAGTAACCGGTGACCGGGCACCCTAGGCAATGGGGCCGGTAAGATTGACGAGTCTTTACCCCTTAAGTTGTCACTTAAGTGACTATCACCGCTCCAGCCAGTCAACAATCAATCATAAGAAAAGTGCACCGACGGCTATAATAGGCTTTTGAGGAAGTTTTATTTAGGTCTTGTGAAACAATGAAGAGCATTATACACTACTATATGTGTCACTTGTCACTATAAACCACTTGTAAGAGTTTTACAACCTGAAAACTGAGATGATACCAAACCTCCAAACCACTGTGAATACTGAGATGATACCAAACCACTGTGATTACAACAAGTCACAATCAAAAGTGTGTCATAATTACATGAAGACCACTCATAATGCCAACCTTAGCCGCTTTCACTGAAAGCATGACTTAAACTGTCCTATGAAGAATCCTTCTGAAATATCATGTGATCAACACATCTGATCCAACAAGATGAATTCTCTGTAACCAATTCAAATTCATTAAAAGGCAACTTCACAACACTGATTGCATAACCAAACATGATATGTACCTGTCAACTATATTGAAAATCAATACTGCATCTTGTGAAAACAACATCCTGATACATGATCAACTGTGATCAACTGTGAAATGCAACATCCTGATATTTTGACATCAATGAAAAGACAATATGCTCAACTGTGAAATGCTACAGATTCAACCAATAGAGTGAGAGATCAATGTTTACCTATCTCCCATGCACTTTAGGTTCTACCAAACCTAGGGGGTGTCCCTTACTACAATATCAATAGATTTGTCTTTCACAATACTAGGCATAATGTTCTCACAAACATGCACCAAGACTTGTTGTAAAATTATCCTAAAACTAGCAAGGTTCTTGGAGATTTCCACATTGCTGGCTTCAAGAACATGCATCAAAACTTAAACTATAAAAAAAAAATTGAATGATTTCAATTGATTTCTCTTAAATTTTTTGTTCTTTCTCGACTTTTGGGCAAGTAAATTCCCAGATTGGTGCCTTATCAGGGGTAACCAGGTCAAAATTCTACACAGAAAATATTCCTCTTATGATAAAAAACTTCAAATTCAGAGGACTCACAATTGATGATACTACTGCATTACAGTAATATGTCCAAGGAAAAGTATTTCATGCAATTCTTCTTCAACAATCCTTAATACAATACATCACTTCCTATATCTTACTCAAAGCATATTAAATCCATTCCTTGAACAAAAGCAGTAAATAAGATATTCAATGCAACAAATGTGCATAGGTGAAATCCAAAACCCTTGATTCCTTCATTCACAAGAGAAATGCATATATTCAAGGAGACAATTGCAAGAAACACACACAGTGTTATTCATATATTGCAATCTGAACTAAAAATTTTCATACAAGAATTTATTCATAAACAGGCATAATTTTGCTCTGCAACCATGACAATGCACCTATTCTACCACAGAAACTACCCCCAAGAATGTGGATATCTTGTATCTAAAGCCTAGAACGAAATCCTTTTTCTACCAATCCACTTCTCCAAAAAATTCTCCCCCTTTTCTACAATTTTTGGAGTTCTAAATATCGACAAACTATGTCAGCCAGAATTTCCCTAGTACAACTTTTTTGGTTACATTTCATTTAGTATTTGTGACTTAGAAAATTACATCCTTCCTTTGATTGGCTGGTTTTAGAACATATTCCTTTTCAACTAATCCTTCCGTAGTATGAACTGGGATTGATGCTACTCCTTTGACAATAATATTTTGGGGTCCAAGAATGTTCTCGAAGACTTAAGAACTCATAGGAAATTCAAAACAAATGTGCCCCATTTTGTCCCATATCTAGATTTAGATCATAGGCTATTGGGAAGTCAATGTGACTCCCCATATTTCAATCTCTAGCAACCAAGTATCACTACTCCTGGAACCATTGATAAAACCACCAGTAGTTGGAGCAGGAAGCAATCAGAACTACCCTTGAGAAGATGATGTTGCAAATGTCGCCCTTATTTAAGTAAGGACTTCTTTGACTCTGTGCATAGAGTCCAAATTCTTCATCATTAATTGGGCCACCCAAACATAATATCCTCACTATGTTGCAAATGTGTCTTTGATGAGTGCCATCTAACAGAGGGAAAGAGAGAGCAAAATGATGCCTCTCTACCTGTGCATATGGGTCCCAGGTTTGGCCAAGGCTAGTGGAATTTCACCCAATTGATCCACCCCTGCCAAGCAGCTGCATGAACTTGGAGTTTCTATCCAACCTTTGCCTTCCCCACTGGAATGACATTATTCAACTATGGTTATGGGAAAGCAACAAGGCTTCTAAAGCCAAAATCTCCTACTTTTTCCAATACCTCCCATCGCTTTGGTCAATATTCATCCCTTCCTTAATTTGAAATGAGAAAACCTACAACCAAGAGAACATAGACAAACTTCTTTGGGAAGCAAAGGACATAAACAAAGAAGAAAAGGAAACAATTTGCACATTTCCCATACTGAAAGTTGATGTGAATAGTCCATGAAATCTTTTCTGCTTATAGCAAAAATGGAAGGAGGCACTTTGCCTAAGCAATTTCCACTTTGCAACAACCTCCATAACTCCATTTTAGGCATCTATAGTCTTTGCACACTTGAAACCATATCTAGAAATAATTGAAGACCATATCGTGACCTCCGAGGCAGGAAATGGAGGCACAAAGAGATCATGTCTGACTACAAAACACATCTTGCACAAACAACAAATGTCTGGTCTACTTATCAAAGTGCACCTAAAAATCAGAATCAGTTGAGGAAGCATACTAATTGTCAAATGGTAACCTAAAACATAACTAATGATGCCAAAAACCAGATGGCATCTACCATGTAACAATACTCCTGCAAATGAAATTTAGGATTTGAAGCTAGACTGTCGATGTGAGACACATCAGAATGAGACCAGTGGCTTGAGATGAAAGAAAATCCACCCCGACTATTAAAAAGAGTCATCATCCAATCAAGGAGTGCCAAAAGAGATAACCTAACCAGTCAAAGAAACTGTGACCCCATTGTGTGAGAGGAAAATTGAGTTTGATAGGTCAAGCATGAATAACAAAACTCAAACCTATAACCTTCAAGAAATTGATCTAAACAATAACCTAAATTCAATGCCAATCAAACAAAAAATGAAATCACCAAGATTGTATGTATTCCTTGTTTTTTTGTGGATTGCTCATCAAACTATATAACCATAGTTGCAACAAGCAGACGCAGGGGATGTGCTCAAAGATGTGATAAGTGTGCTCAATGATGCGAAGTGCTCAAAGCACTGTATGAATGCCCAAAGCTTAATGATCGAAGAGGATTTGTGAAGAGATGAATGGACGTATATAACTTTTAGGGGAAGATCAATCAACGGTGGAGATAAATCAATGATATCAATGGTTGAGATAAATTGAGAAGACATGAAGGAATGTGCACACGAGACATGTCCATTCAAAAAGATGTTTTATTGAGTTAATTGCTTTCTTGGCTAAAAATAAGATTGATTTTCATAAAAATAGAATGCTTTTTCTACTTTTTGAGTTGATTGATAAAAACAAAGATTTAAAGCCAATCAACTCAACTTTTGTTTTGCTTTTTGACATGCTTTGAATAAAATTAAATAATAAATTAATTTGTGTGCATGGAGGAAAAATATTTTTTTGGAAGATTTAGAAGATAATTAGAAATAAAATAAATAAATTTATTTAATTTATTGTGCATGATAGAAGAATAAGACGATATAAAAATATTAATTTTATTTATTTAGAAGATGTTGGAAAAGTCAACTTAAACAAATTTGAATAATTTATTTAAATTTAGAAGAATAATTAGTTAATTAAATAATTAAAATTATATAATTATTGTGGATAAGAGGAATTAGGATGATGAATTAATTAAATAATTGATTTATTTAATTAATGTAGATTTGAAGATTGAAAGAGGATAATTTAATTAAATAATTAAAATTATTTAATTTAGAAGAATAAAGAGGTAAATTAATGAAATTAATTAAATAAATAGAATTTATTCAATTAATGTTGGGATTAGGGGAATTAGAAGAAATTGATGAAATTAATTAAATAATCAAGTTATTTAATTAACCTTAAATGCAAGTGATTTGGAAGAATGCGATGTATGCAAGGAAAATAATGCAAAAGTCATTTTTAGGTGTCTACATTTTGCCCCTCTTTGAGACAGTGTTGCGTAGTAACAACATTTCAAAGAAATTTAAAACATAGTGTTTGATTTGTTAGAAGAAAATTGATTTAGAAGAATATGGTTGGAAGAAAATGATTGGATTGGAGATGGTGATGCCCTAGTCACTCAAAGCGAGGGTGACAAGGAAAGATAATTGTAAATTGATGAATAATATGAATGATGACGTTTCAAAAACAAACAAAGTATTGCCCCTGTCAAGTTGTATGATTAATTGATGATGATTGATAAGGATAGTGTTGTTATTATGGGGAACAATATATCCCTAGATCAACACAAGGATGTGGGAACGATATATCCCATTGATGATGGATTGATGATTGAATGATTGATTTACGACAAGATTAGGATCAAGACCAAAGGATGTGATTGGATAATTTGGATAGATTGATTAGCTAGATTGGTATGGAAAGGATGAGGTATATCGATAAGATGAATGATGATGATAATGATGCCCCCTCGAGAGGACATGTGGGTTCAAAGAACACAAGTGTGCTCTCAAAATGAAAGGAGAAAAAAATGTTAGGAGATAGAGAGATGTGGGTGAAAAGGTTAGATAAAAGATGGAAGATAAATGGAAAAAGAATAGAAGAATTAATATCAAATTGATCGATCTTCATGAAAGCTATAAATTTTATTAGGATGTATGGGTGAGATGGATGAGTGGGATGGATGGGGTGATGTTGCTTTGGTTATGTTTTATAAAATGTAAAGAATAATCCTTATATTGATATAGCAATGGATGTTGTGCACTAGGGTATAGAAGACCAAGGTGACGATGTATCCAATGCATAGGACGTTGACTCTGCAAACAAATAGTTTGAACTTATATCTACTATACATAATAGAACCTTGTTGGACACATGAATGGAAAATAGTCTTAGCATAGAATGATCTTAATACACATAAGGCCTTTATAGAACCATAGATACAAAATATATTGATATGCAAGATGCTAGTCCCAACATGAACAAGATAAATATTAGTCATAGTAGGATAATAAGGTCATCCCACAAACACATCATATAAAAGTAATGACTATGCCCTAATTCATACTGTATTGCAAGATACCAAGATATAAAAAGATCAAGGTAGTCTTGAGTAGGTATTAGAAAGAAACAAGAGATAAACCAAAAAGAAATTGACTAATTGATAAAACAAAAACACAACTGATATATTCTCTTGCCAAAGAGGGTGCTCATGGTAGATTGGGCCTTATTGTAGGAACGATATATCCGTGAAAGGCTTTGTTGTTGAATAAGATGGATTGTAGTAGATGTGGTAAGCAATATGTGGGCAAGTGTATTGCTTTAGGAGTAGTCTTTTGCTTCTAGTTTGATAAGTACTTGTGCTTTCAAAGGATGAATAGTTCATTTTCTGCTTGAGTTAGTCAAGTCGTGGTGATAGGATGAATTGTGATAGATGGATGAAGTGAAAGGTGGAAAATGATTATGGATTGAGATGGAGAATAAGTGCATCTTATGTACTTGAGTACTGGATACTTCCTTCATATTCCAGACAGCCTACATACCCTATATCTACGGGATCAAGGCACATTAAGATGATGATGATATGTAGTTCTTGTTGATGATGATGATGTGGGTTGGTATGATGTTGATGATTGTTTTTGGGTTTTTAGAATGTTTTTGATTTTTTTTGGAAGTTTTATTGGGTGAGATTGGATTGCATTTGGATAGCCTTAGTACTAGATACCGATGACAAGGGAATATCATGGATAGGTAGATGGATGGGTGATAGTGGATACTGGATGGATAGGTAGTGTAATATGGATAGATAGGTAGAAGGATGGGCAATAGGAGATAATGAATCAGAAATGCATGAAGGAGAGAAGGATGAAAGAATTCAGGATGTGATCTCCAAGGACTATGTTGCATAGGATTAACATGTCTTATTCAAGATATTAGAATCAGGATATCGTGTGACAATACTTGCAATGGTAGGATTGATAGGATGTGGTGGGAAATATGAGATACAAAAAGAGGTATCCAAAGCTTGATTCGACATTTTTTCCCTATCTTCATCAAGATCAAAAGGAGGAAAGGAGGATGAAGTGGATCAATGGGATAAGTATGCAGATATAATGGCTAAGGAAGATATGATGGGAAATGATGAGATGAGATGAGACAACATGCCCCCAAGTGTAAGGTACATAGACAATCAATCTACACATGATGCATGTTTGCTAGGTTTTCATCATGGTACTTATCCAAGGTGCCTGTTTGCCAAGTTTTCACCATTGGACAAAGGATTTCTCTTTACTTTTTTTTGATTTTTTTTGGATGGGATGGAGGATGAGGGCTCAAGCATCTATTTCCAATAGCAAGGTAGTATGTTAGCATTTTAATGCATGTTTGCACATGGACTATACCAGGAAGCATTATACACATGGTTGTTGGTAGATGTGGGAATATAGAAATGGAAAGGATGGTGGGTTATGAGGTGAATGATGGATGGAGATGGATGGATAAATGGGTGATGGAGAAAAAGCATGGACCATAGAGGTATGATGGGGGAAATGTGTTGGATAAGGTATATAAGATGGAGGGATGGAGGTATGTGGAAATGGCATGGAATTGCGGGCAACCAAGACCAATGGGTGCACACATCATGATAGATTTTAAAGCCTTTGAATAGGATGGCGAGTGGGGAGTTGGGAATTGGGATAGGGGATTTGGGAATCATCGATTTAGGGATTTAGGAACCCAAATGGACTTAGAATTTGTAATATTTTTTAATGGGGAACAAGATTTTTAGAATTTCAGGATAGATTGAGATATGGATGCTTCTTTTGGGGTAATTGCATGTTGCTTAGGGACCCACACCATTTTAATTTTTTCTTTGAGGTGTGTGGGCATATGCAACTTATGAGGTGGATTTATCTTTGAATTTGTGTATTGATGCCCTACAACATGATATTCTTGAGTCTTTTGTGGATATTTTGTTATATATGTGGCAACATCTAAATTTTTGTTTTTGAATCTCATGGGGTTTTGGATAGCTTCATATGTGGCCAATGTGTGCATTTGTTGGACATGATTAGGAATGATAGGGGATATAAGGGAGAGGGATGTGTGGATGGAGGGATGAGTGTACTGATGGATGAAGGGATTAGGGGATTGAAGGATAGGAATATTAGGAGTTGGAAGGAGTGGAGGAAGAGTGGAAGGAGGTAGATGTATGGTCACATGCTTTTGCAAATGGTATGATGATGGAGGAGGGATGGTGACATATGAGTGAGAGGTGTGATAAGGTGCAACAGGATACGAAGTGGAAGAAGTAGTTGGAGGAGGCGTGTAGGTGGTACCAACATCTTTGGATTAGTTTGCTTGGGATGAAAAACCAAGGCCATGTGCTTGAGGATGGATTGCAACATGGATGGGCTCTAAGATGCCTTGTTCATGAAGGCCTAAACCTTTGCCTTGATATTTCATGTTTTGGAACATACAATATGTAATGGGATGTTTGTTTTGGAAACAAGACGCAAGTCCATTATTAGATGGAGAAGGTGAGGTGGTGAATGAAGTTTGTTTCTCTTCGACAAGAGAACCACCATGGATGAAAGTAGTAGGATCAATTGGATAGGATAATGGATTTGGAATGGGGTCGATAGGAGATGGTGGAGGATCAACATGAGATAATGGAGGATCCACAAGAGATAATGTGGGATCATGCAAGGGATGACTTGGGATGCTTGGATCTTGACTAATATTATGCTCATTAGGAGGTGAAGTTATAGGATCCAAGTGACTTGTTTGATTGTAAATGCTTTCTTGGGGATCAAGTGTCTCATCATGGGAAGAGAGTGTTGTGGATGGATGGGTAGGAGTAATTTGGATAGCTTGCTCATGGATGGTTGTGGGATTATGAATGGGTGAAGTGACAATCTCTAGATCATGTAATGCATAAAGTGGGATAAGAGGATCATCATGGCTCTCATGATCATAGATAAGGAGAAATGTGAATCATGCTTTGGATTTGACTCTTGACATGGCTCTTGAGTGTGGATAGGACTGGAGGTAGCATGGATGGACATGAGAGGCTTTGTATGTTCAACAACATGGCTATATGCTAGGTCTTGTTTTATATTCATCGTAGGGGACTCTTCAATAGGATGGATATGCATAGGAGTGGATGACGGTGTTGGAGTGGTAGACATGCTATTAGGATGTTCTTTGTTAGGATCAAGGATAGGCATTTGAGTGTATGATAGTTTTTTCTTCCTTTCTATGAGTCCTTGGGTCAAATCCTTCATGAATTCTAGAGCAAGATATTTACAGGTATATGGGGTCACATCTTTCATGATGGAAGATGTTGTGGGGTTTGGATTTGATGGTGGATTATGTAGTGGACTAGGTGGATATTATGGATTGGATGAAGGATGATATGGTATATTGGGAGAAGGATTATGTGGTAGATGAATGAAAGGATTAGGATTAGGGAGTGGATGAATTGCATAGGAGAATTGTTCTTGGGACACGGATGGAGGTGAATATGTAGATGTAGGATTATATGGATGACCTTGATGTCCCTTGTCATAGGATATACAATTAGGTATAGGGTTGTAACTTTTGCTATCTAATGTTGGATTGTAAGAAGTTTGTATGTCCAAGTATGGATTCATGATTTGATGATTTGGAGTTTACATGGACATGTATGATGATGATGTTGTGGATATGATAGCATTAGGAGGATATCTAATGATGAGATGTGCATAGGGGCTATCACGGATGAGATGCCTCAATTACTCCTTAGAGACATGATCCAAGCTCTCATAGTCATGTTTAATTTTTTCTATATGTGCTTCAAGTGGACTAGGAGATGTGTATAATGGAGGTTGGTATGATACTGACGTATGTTGGTTTGAAGATATAGCTTGGGGATGAGATCCATATAGGTATTTAAGTTCCTTGATGTTTGTATCATTTGGACATGATGGGGATATTGGTTGAATTGGAGATGGAGGGTGGTTTAACCTAGGCTTGTTGATTATTAGGACCATTTTGATGAGGATTTGTAATGATGTGACTAAAGTTTGACTCTTTTGATGCTCAAAGATAGTTATGTGACTGATTAGAGAGCTAGTGATGACAAATTACATATAATGGTGCTTCTGGAGTGGCTGGGTGCTTCTAGAGCACAAAGTGGCACTTCTGGTAGTGTTTGGGTGCTTTTAGAGTATAAAATGGTGCTTCTAGAGTAAATAGGTGCTTTTGGAGTGCAGAAACTCACCTTTGGAGGAAAAAATGTAGAATGACACCTTTTCTAATCAAAATATCACCTTTGGTCAATACAAAATCATCTTTGGTTAATAAAGACTCGCCTTTGGTTAAAAAAAGTGGCACTTTTGATGTTTTCAAGGTTTTTGAGTGGTTTGAAGGCAAAATTTCACTCTTGGGGGCCTAATTGCAAAGTGGTGCTTATGGTAAGCAGTGTGGCACCTATAGTTGATAAAATGGTGCTTTTGGTTGATAGGATAACACTTTTGGTGTCCTAGATGGAATGGTTCAGGTTTTTGGTTATGTGCATTTTGATAGATTGCTTCAGATGATGAGAGAGAAAGTTAAAGTGGATTGTATTTGGAATGGAATGAAGTAGTTTTAGGAATGAATTGGAATGTTTTAGGATAGTTGGGTTATGGTTTGGAATGATTTAGGGATGATGTCAAGTGATTGGATGTGGTTAGGGTTTGATGTCAAGTGGTTTAGGAATGATGTGAGATGTTTGAAGGATGTCTTTGGGATAGTCTAGGGATAGTTTAGAGTTGGCTTGGAATGGTTTAGGGTAGTTTAGGGATGGTGGCAAGTGGTTTGGGAATGATGTGAAATGTTTGAGGGATATCTTTGAGATAGTTTAAGCATGGTTTAGAGATGACTTAGAATGGTTTAGAGATGGTTTATGATAGTTTAAAGATGATTTGGAATGATTTAGGGATGATGTCAAGTGATTGGATGTGGTTAGGGTTTGATGTCTGGTTTGGGGATGATTAGGGATGAGGTTTGATGGAAGTGAAGTGAAGTTGTTTTTGAGAAAATTGAGATGAAATGGATATGATATGGATAGAAAGAGGATGGGGAGATCAAATTGGATGAATTGGGATGAAGATGACAATAGGAAAGTCAAAAACTTAAGACCTAACCAAAAGCGTAGAGATATTGACCAAAGGTGAGTTTATATCCCAGAGGTGTGTAGGATAGACCAAAGGTGAGTTTCTGTAAAAAAACTCGCTAAAATTGTCAACAAGACCAAAGGTGAGTTTTTGGAACAGTGTGTTTTTTGAGAGATAGATTTGGAATTTTTATTTTGGCAAGAGAAAACACAGTAGACAAAGTGGTTGTAGACAGACTCTAGGAGTTGGGTGCATGAGGCTATTAACCTCCATGGATAAACAAATGATGAATACTAGGTGGATCAAAATAATACATGGCAAAAATTGTACAACAACCTAGAATTATTCAAGTAGGAGTGTCATATCTCACTGATTCACTTAGGTGCAGCTTCAACCCCCACTATTAGATAATGTGGATTTCCACACCTTTAATACCATCTTATCATCACTAGGATGATAGGTAATGTAAGGTCATGTACCACCTTACACCACTTACTCTTGGAGACACTTAAGTCTATCCAAAAGTGTATTCCATCTCTAATAAACAAAGGTACAAGTGTGAACTCTTTTCCCCCACTATTGGTAGTGATGCATCAGAGATATGATGGCCAAAGGTCTTAGCTAGGATCATAAGGTGTCTATGGAGTTCCCCAATATACACAAGGTACGGGGGTACACAAATCTGTGAATGGGGGTGTCCCAATCAGTTGACACTCAACCATACGAGTCTTGGCGGACCAAGTATCCCAAAGTTTTTTTTTCTTGGAGGTGAAAGGATCTTTCCTTTGAAATGAGCCTTTCGATTCTTGTAACGTTTATATACCGCACCAGAACATGTGGTTGAGGTCATCCCTAGAGGTGATGAAATCCCCTAGTAGCCCCCTAGAAAGGATATTAAGTACTTTTGATTCTCAAGATCGCCTTTCGACGCGAGAGAAGATCATATGTATGACTCTTGATTCCAAAGGAATAAAGCAAGTAAAGCAAGTAAGTGAAAAGCCTAAGTATTTTTGATTTCCAAGATCACCTTTCAATGAGAGGAAAGAGCATACGTACTAAGGTATTCAAGATAAAGTATACAATAGTAAATTCTCTTTATGAAATTGAAGTGTTTCTAAGACTTGGTGATAAAAAGTAGGTCCTTTGACATGTGTCCAGCACCAAATATGTTAGAATTTCACTTCTTGATTCCTTTCTAAGCGATAAAAGGCTACACAACTTAATATTAGTTCCATCAAAAACTAATTGTTAGGGAAAAGAAATACACAGAACAAAAGCACAGAGACAATATGTAAAGGTGGGTTTCTATTCACCAAAGGCGCAGAGATATTTACCAGAGGTGAGTTCCTGCGTTCCAAAGGCAAGTTTCTATCGTGCAAAAGCAGGTTTCTACTGACCAAAGGTGGGTTTTTTCTGACCAAAGGCAGGGTTCTATTAACCAAACGCAGGGTTTTACTGACCAAAAGTGGGGTTTTACTGACCAAACGTGGGGTTCTACTGACCAAAGGCGGGGTTCCACTAACCAAAGGCGGGGTTTTGCTAACCAAAGGTGAGGTTCTATGTTTCAAATGTGCAAGTCCGTGCCTGTAGCTTAAAAACCAATTTTTATTAAGAAAAATAAAATTAGATCATGGAGTGGGTCCCATCGAGTGTGCCAAAATGTGTGAGGAAAAATCAAGTTTGATAGATCAAGCATGAATAACAAAACTCAAACCTACAACCTTCAAGAAATTGATCTAAACAATAACCTAAATTCAATGCAAATCAAACAAAGAATGAAATCACCTAGATTTGAAGATTGAAAGAGAATAATTTAATTAAATAATTAAACTTATTTAATTTAGAAGAATAAAGAGGTAAATTAATTAAATTAATTAAATAAATAGAATTTATTCAATTAATGTTGGGATTAGGGGAATTAGAAGAAATTGATGAAATTAATTAAATAATCAAGTTATTTAATTAACCTTAAATGCAAGTGATTTGGAAGAATGTGATGTATGCAAGGTGAATAATGCAAGTCATTTTTAGGTGTCTACACCCGCCACGTTCCAACTTATCGCACCAGCGCAGGCCCAAAAGAGACCCACACTACCACCCTTGTGATCATGTGCTAGGGGCTTGCTCAACTCACTAATACAGGACTAGGTCCCATATTCTACTTGGCACACCATCGTAGCAGTGCACATAATATTTCATGGCTCCTTTATGTAGCGCACTACCATAATCCAATAAGGAGCGAACGTGTGGCTGATGATTCAATAGATAAGATTTTGCGACTACTAGCTTGAGATCAATGGTCAATGCATTAGTGCAACTCTGACAAATCTAACAGATCCAGAGCCCATGATGTTGTGACAACTATCAATATATCTTCAAAGAACTCCTTTTTGGACTTAGGAAATATTTGCACATAGGGGAGGGTCAGTCACTAGGTTTATGGGGTCAGTTGTGAATGGGACATAAGATGTAAGGTTGTAACTTAAGCCTGGCTAACCACTTATAAAAAGTCACTTTGAAATTAAAACATAAACCCTTCAAAGGATTAAGGGTTTAGGGTTTAAGGCCCTTTAGACATAGGCTTAGCCAATCGTAAAGATTTTAGACCAGTGAGCTGAATTTCTTCATGGAGGCTCCACCATGTAGTTGAGCTCATAACCAACTAATATGTAACTGATAAAATAGACTTCCCTTGCATGGCTTGTTTCATCATGTTGTGCTAAAAGTTCCCCTAGTGTGGTTGATTTAGCTAATATATAAAGCCAAAGGGGCTTGTCTGGAACAAAATCTATGAGAACTGGAGGTAATGCAAGATATTCTTTAATTTTCTCAAAGGCCTGTTGGCAAGATTCATCCCATTGAAAGTTGTTCTTTTTAAAAAGGTGGGAGAATGGTTGACACTTGTATATAGCTATGTAATGAACCTTCTGATAGCCTGTAGTTTACCCTGAAGACTGCGAAGCTATTTCAGGTTCTTGGAAGATGGCATCTTTATGATGGTTATGACTTTGGCAGGGTCCACTTCAATGCCTCTACGAGAGATAATGAAGTCCAGGAGATTTCCTAATGTGATGCCAAAGACACATTACTTGGGATTAGGTGCACCTTGTATTATCTCAAGTGATTGAAGATGTGCTCAAGGATGTGAGGGTGCACTTCTCTTATTTTGGATTTTCTGAGGAGATCATGTACATAATCTTCTATGAGGTAGTGAAGCATGTCGTGGAAGATAACTATTATTTCCCTCTGATATGTGGCTTTGGAATTTTTGAATTTGAATGGCATGATGTGATAGCAAAAGGTGCCCCAATGTATTGTAAATATTATTTTGTGTTGATCTTTGATGATGGTTTGAATCTGATTATACCAAGAGAACCCATCCATGAGGGAATGCATCTCATGAACTACTATAAGATCGATGATGATGTCAATGTTAGGAAGGGGAAAGTCATCCTTAGGATATGCTTTGTTAGGTCTTGAGGTTGGTGCAAACTTAGTTGCATTGAAGTTTCTTGCTAACTAGCATGATGTTGGAGATCCACTCAAGGTAGTTAATTGGGCATATGAAGCCCACCTCTAAAAGTTTATGCAGTTCCTCTTTGAAAAGAAGGGTGATTTGTGGATGCATTTTGCACAATTTTTGCTTTACTAATTTTGCATCAGGATGGACCACAAGGGAGGGATCCAACCAAAGAATGTTGGCATAGGACCAAGTAAAAAAATATAATGTCCTACGAAGGATAGTTGATGTGTTTTATTTCTCTATGGATGAGATGGATGTGGCCATGTATGTGATCTTTAGATTCTATTTTGTTCCCAAGTTTATTTCTTGTGTGTCCTTAACCAAGATTGCATAGCACTCTTTCCAATGTGGAAGTTCTGAGGGGAGGTTGAGTTCCTCATCTATTGATGCCTCAGGGAGGTTTTCATTAATAGAAATGTCTTTATTTTTCTCTTTTGTGCTTGATAGCACTTCAGAGAGGTTTTCACTAGGGGACGTTTCTTTTTTTCTTTTTTACTTTTAAATTTTTGTGACTAAGAAACTATTCCTACTCCCCAAAGTAGGTATCAATGTTAAGGTTGATGTCAAAGCCTATTTTTGTAATCACCTAATTGAATACCATCATGAAGCCTCATGAATTCAGTGATTGCCTCATTGTTTTGAAAGGTGTCAAGAGACACAAGATCTTGTTTCCCAACTGATATGGTCAGGGTATTAGAGTGGTAGGTCAATGGTGAGGATTTCAGTTTCTTGGAATAGGCTAGAGATGTCAACGTATTTAAAAGAGGTAATGATGGTTCCATCCATGATTCTTTAAATAATGTTAGATTGTTCTTCTGTACATGCAGAAGAAATGTGGGTTTCTATACCAAGAGGCATGTATCCTAGTCTAGAATGATCATCATAAAACTACACTTGAATTGGGTCAATAATGCCTTGTTTGTGGAGACCAAGGCCTTTACCCTTATAGTTTATGTTTTCATAGATATGTAGCAGGATAGGGTTGACACCTCAAGCATTTTTGATGCATTTTGATAAGCTATGTTTTGTTTTGTTTGTATGTGTTGTAATAAGGCTTTAGCCATGATTGTATGGTCCCTTTTGTGTGGTTAAGATGATTGAGGTGACCCTATAAACCTCAATCATGCTTAGTCCATCTGGACCCCTGTTGAGCCTCTTAGGTCTAGTAGGTCTAATATTGGCCTTTTGAGTTTGTTTGGGTTGTTCTAGTGTTTTAGCATGGTCTAGGGAGTATGATGGTGGTTTGATTCAATTGGACAAGCAAAATAAATCGCCATCCTTTTGAAAATGTAAAAACTCCATAGTGTAAAAGGTTGCCAATAGTGTCAATGACACATTGGCCGGTTACAACTTAGTTTGGGCAGTTGAATCTGCTTTTGGAAGTTAGACACCAACTTGGATCAGTTAAAAACAATTGTAATTCACTCTTGTATGGCATAGGAGGTCTAGTACGGAGTTTTGGGGCATTGAAACCATAGAAAATAGTCATTTTTCCTGCTTTTCTTACTGTGTACGGCCTATACGGACTTGTCAGGTGTACACATGTTTTTTTTGAAAGTACTTGGAGTTAGGGTTCATATGCAACTAGTTTGAGGTCTTGAAGTGGTCGGGGTCAAAAGATATTGAATTTTCTTTCAAGACTGGTCTAGAAACCCTATTTTCTAGGGTTTGTCATAGAAATCCGGCCCTAGAATGCATTCCCACTGGTGAAAATTCATACAAACTGGTGAAATGTAGGCTAGGGATGTACTCTATAGGATTCCAAAAGCATTTGGCTGGGAGATGCTATTTTCAAATTTTAAGGTGATGCCCTAGGTCAAGTATTTCCTTGTATTTGACCAAATTCATGCTATTTGAGGTTGTAGATGATAGAATCCTGATAAGGTGTGTGAATGAATGATAGTTTTGAGTTGTTTAGGCATGATAGAGACATTCCAAATTCTTGCCCTTGGTCTATGCACCCAATTTTGAGCACTTGCTTTGTAACCTAGCCCTAAATTGATTAATTAGGCCTAGAGACCTAATGAGTGTTTTGGATTGCTGGAGTAGAGTTGGAACAGGAGACTTGGGAGTTTGATAGGATCCCATAAAGGGTATCTAAAACCATCATTTACTTTCCTGGTCATTTGGGATTTTGTCAAGTTTTGGTGAGAAAACCTAGTTTGGAGGGCTAGTAGCCTTACTAGTCAAAGTATAGGTTGGAGAGTTTTGGGAAGTTGGGGATCAAACCAACTACATAGAAGGTGTTTGTTGATCTGTCTTAAGGTGTTGGAGAATCCTTAGGGGTTGGATAATAGTCTGGACATCAAATCCTTCATATGCTTTGAATGTGCCTTTGGTTGGTTGGGTGGTTGAAGGCTAGTTGAAGTGGGTGAGTGGGCAAAGGACAATAGAGTAAACCCTTGTGTGTTGCTTCCCTTATGCCACTCTGCATCAGATTGATAGTTTAGTTAGATCCTCCTTTCACTACATACATTCAAGGACATTAAACCAAGTTGAATCACTAATTTTGAAAGAGGACTTAGCTACAGGTTTGGTGTCACTTGGAATGATAAGGAAATTTAGAATTTGTTGATTAATATGTTAAACCTTAGTCTGATTAAGCCTAAAACCCTAATTATGTAAAATCGTAAGCAAATGGACAAAAATTGACAAATGCTCACACAAAAAGACACAAAATGCAGATCAAATACATACAAGATTTTGGTTTTTAGAATGCGAAAACTTTGGGGTCAAAAGAATGGGTACCCAAGACCAAGGTAGTGCTTTTTCTGAGAGGTTGAGGATATTTTCTGCTACGGACTATAACCACCTTAGAGATTTATGACACTGCAAAACTGGAGGTCAAAAGAGTAGGCACCCTTAACATTTTAGGGATATTTCCTACCTTTTTCTTCAAATTGAAATTTCTTATGCTCTATACTGAATTCCTGCAACTCCTCTCCATAAGATCTGACATTTGTCACCTGCAATCACAAAAGAGGGGTTGGGGATTGTGGTGTTTAGGAGCTTACTTCAGTCAAGCCCCAGAATGGCATTCAAGCCTTCCAACATCATTGTTAGAGAGTGTGTGTCCTTGCAGGATAGAGGCAAAAACAATTGAAATGATAAATGATTGAAAACACAAAAGTAAATGTCATCTTAGTAGGTGTGAGATCTCATTAGGAGATGAAGATCTTTCATGCCATGAGGAGATGGATTAATGAAGACAAATCTGCAACATGAACAGACGCAACATAATACTTCTCTGCAACATAATGTAAGCCTTGAGTATCCTTAGAACAAGATCATAAGTTCACATTATCCATCTCTAGTTAAAATGAAGTCCTAAACATGCTTATATATGCATTTCCACTACAATTTCATAATGCAAACTTAATAGGCCGATAAGGAAAACCTTTAACGGTCACTTTGCCGACATTCAGATTTTGGGCCCTGATAAAATAGGGCAAGACAAGGGCGCAGGCGCCCTTGTCCAATGACCTATTTTCGGGATGGACTAAGCTCAAGATGGTCCCCTTAGTCCTATTTGACATGGGTTTCAGGGGATTTTTCTACAAGATTCATTTCTAAGATGCATGATTAAATTTAAGGGACCTGGGAGCTAAACTCAAGAGGTAAAAGTCCTAGGGGGATAATTTACAACATAACATTTAGCCCCCACTTTAATGTATGTATGATCTTACAACCCATACATGCATTAAGTATGGTAAAAAACTCAACAAACTGTTAGACTTAGGGCATACAACTGAGAGGGGGGGTGAATCAGTTGTGCAAAACTTTTTCCATTTACACACTTAAATCCTCTTTGTGATTAGCAGTATATTAAACATGAAACATAATGCATTCAAATCAAAAGCACAAACTCATCAACACATAAGACACCAAGATTTTGACGTGGAAAACCTGGTTAAGGGAAAAACCATGGGGTGATTAACCCAAGAATGTATTCTCTGTTTGAAAAATAGTAAGAACAAAATGGCACATGCCAATTAGGGCTCACTGCCCAAGCACACTGCTCACAAGAGGCTCACTTCCTACAAGAGACGCACTGTCTAAAGAAATAAGTATCACCTTCTTGAACTGGAAAATAGCATCTTCACCATGCTTGAATCAGTTCCATTAAGCTCAGTACTTCTGCTCTGCCTTTCGCTCTCCTCTTTGCTACCACACACTCATCTCCACAAGCACACTTTACAAATGACTTCACAATCCCTTATTTATACAAGACATCAACTTAGGAATGATCATCCAAGTTGGAAAGCATCCACAATAACATCCACATGATGTATAACTTATCCGATCAGCCTGTCTCAGGAAGAACACCATCATCTAGAAGTTGTTCTTCAAATGCGAACTCCAACTTTAATGCAGACCACCAACATGATCTGGACATGATCCAAAGATCACCACAAGCTTTCCTGAATCACCAATAACATTCACACTTCATCTGCTTACTGAAATCCTTCTCTCCTTCATCCAGAACCTCAAGAACACAGTTTATCATTACTGTCACAAAGGAATTTATGCTTGCAGACCTTTTGACCATGAAACAATCTAATTGATACTCCACAAAGACTCCCTTAGCACTCCCTCAAATCTGCAGAACATGATACTGCATTTTCAGATCTCACCGGACCTATTTGTCTCACTCTGTCACCACTGAGCACCTGCTGGAACCAGTCTAACTTGAACAACCACAACTTCTTCAGATCTTCATGCGGACCTCTGAAATCTCTACTGGACCTCCTTGAGACACATATCTACAAACCCTTTAAACTGCATCCTCTGATCTTCAACCTATCTTGGACTTTTACCTTACTGTCTTCCCTGTTCTTCTCTATTCCTGATTAAGACTAATTTTCTCAATATCCTCAGCACACAACTCATCCAATCCTTATCATTAATACAACAGGAGTATGTTGACATCAATGACAACATGGATTAGGTCCATACTTGCAACAATCTCCCCCTTTGTCATTGATGGCAACATATGATGTGAAAAACTAGTTTAACCATCAAGACAAGAACTTCTCCTTACTGTCACAACTCCCCCTATCAGCAACAACCATTAACTTGTCTTCTCTCTCTTAACTGCTCCCCCTTTGATTAGCAACCACTTGTTTTTCACATGTCTTCTCTCCCCCTTTGACATCAATGGGAAAGGGCACATACTTGCAATTCCAATACTTTAGAAACATACTTGCTGCTCCCTCTGAGTAGCATCTCCCCCTCATCAATCCGGATCACAAGATATGATTGTGACATCCACCAGACTGATGCACCACAGTGCACCTTAGTTCATCACCAAAGGAGCAATAACCCCTAGCTTCTCCCTGAGATACTCAAAAGATTCCTTAGGAAGAGGTTTAGTAAAGATGTTTGCAATCTGATCCTTGGAAGGCACAAACTCCAATCTGACTTCATTTTTGTTTACTTTCTCTCTCAAAAAGTGAAACTTGATGGATATGTGTTTAGTCTTTGAATTCAACACTGGATTCTTGGATATATTTATTGCACTTGAATTATCATAGAAGATTGTGATAGGTTCCTCATACTCCACTTTGATATCTCTTAGCATCTGCTTCATCCATAAAACTTGAGTGCAACTGCCTGTTGCTGCAATATATTCTGCTTCAGTTGTAGACAGAGATATGGCCTCTTGTTTCTTGCTCAGCCATGAAACTAATCTCTTCCCTAGAAAGAATGCTCCACCACTGGTACTCTTCCGGTCATCCACATCTCCTGCCCAATCAGCATCTATATATGCATGAAGAGAGAAATCATGATCTCTAGGATACCACAGACCATACTCAATTGTCCCTTTCAGATATCTAAAAATTCTTTTGATTGCCATGACATGAGATTCTCTAGGATTTGCTTGGAATCTAGCAACAAGACCAACAACCTGCATAATGTCTGGTCTAGTTTGAGTGAGATACAATAGTCCTCTAGTCATTGACTTATACTTTGTCTGATCAGCCTTAGGAGAATAATCATCTTTGCTCAATTTACATCCGGTTGTCATGGGAGTATTCATTGGTTTTGAGTCTTCCATCCCAAATTTCTTCAATAATTCTTTCACATATTTGGTCTGAGAAATGAAGATTCTTTTCTTTGTTTGAGTGATTTGTAGACCCAAGAAGAAATTTATTTCACCAAGCATGGACATCTCAAACTCACTTTTCATTTGATTTGCAAAAGTTTTACACATACTATCTCTTCCTCCAAAAATGATATCATCAACAAACACTTCAACAATTAGGATGTTTTCATGATTAATTTTGAAATATAAGTTACTATTAGCAGTACCTTTGTTGAAACCAATCTTCAAAAGATGATTGTCTAATCTTTCATACCAGGCTCTAGGAGCTTGCTTCAATCCATATAATGCCTTCTTCAACTTGCAGACCATATCACCATGATCAGAAAGCTGAAATCCGTCTGGTTGCTCAATGTACACTTCTTCCAAATCACCATTCAGGAAGGCAGACTCAACATCCATCTGATACACTTTGAAATCTTTGAAAGTAGCAAATGCAAGAAATAATCTGACTGCTTCAATTCTTGCTACCGAAGCAAAAGTTTCTTCAAAGTTAATTCTTTCTATTTTGAGAGTAACCCTTGTAGACCAGTTTGGCTTTATTTCTGATTACTTCACCAACTTCATTTAGTTTATTCCAGAAGACCCATTTGTTCCAATCACATTCTTGTTTCTAGGTCTGGGAACAAGATCCCAAGTGTGATTTTTCTCTATTTGCACCAGTTCTTCCTCCATTGCTTTAGTCCAATTTTCATCATTGCAAGCTTCATTTACTGTCTTAGGTTTAATCTTGGAAATCAAACAACACTCTTCTGGATCTTGAGCAATTCTCCTTCTTGTTTGTACTCCTTTTCTTTTATCACCTATGATCTGATCTTCAGAGTGATTCAATCTTACATACCTGGGAACTTTGGGAATTTTTTGTACTTCTGATTCTTGATCAGGCTCATTGAGATTTATCTCTTCTTCCTGATTTACTGGATCAATTTGAGTCTGACTTTCAGAAGAGGCTTGAGCTCCTTGAGTCAGAACACCATTATGATCATCTTCATCACATTCATAAAATCTTGAAGGTTTTTCAATTCCCTCATCAACCTTCACATTTATACTTTCTATCATCTTCCTCAATCTCTTGTTTTAACACCAGTAGGCTTTACTTTGAGTAGAGTATCCCAAGAATATTCCTTCATCACTTCTAGCATCAAACTTTCCTAGATCTTCATCTCTTTTGCTGTAACAGTTGCTACCAAAGACTCTAAAATATTTTATAGTAGGAGTAATGCCAAACAAAAGTTCATAAGGGGTCTTACCAGTATTGCTTCTAATTTGAACTCGATTGAGAGTATAGACTGCAGTGCTGACAGCTTCTCTCCAATAGATCTGAGGAACATTTGCTTCCATCATCATGGTCCTAGATGCTTCCTGGATGGTCCGGTTCTTTCTCTCCACTACTCCATTATGTTGTGGAGTCCTAGGAGAAGACAACTGTCTCTTAATTCCATGTTTCTCACAGAACTCTATGAACTCACCGGATGTGAATTCATCACCTCTATTAGACCTCAGACATTTCAACTTTAATCCTATTTCATTCTCTACCATAGCCTTGAATATTTTGAATTTCTCAAGAGCTTCTAATTTTTCTTTTAGAAAGGTTACCCACATCATTCGGGAATAGTCATCAATTAGTAGCATGAAGTATCTATCACCTTGAAGACTCCTGATTCTTGCCAAACCACAAAGATTAGTGTGAACTAATTCCAATAATCTGGTAGAAGACAGTTCCTTGCTTTTGAATGAGACTCTACTCAGCTTACCCAACTGACATTCCTTGCACAAGCTGTTAATAGGTTTCACCAATTTTGGAAGATCTCTCACAGCCTGAGTATTGCTTATCTTGATGATATTATCAAAATTCACATGACACATCCTTCTATGCCATAACCAACTCTGATCAACTTGAACAAATAAGTAGCTTTTACCAATACGAACCAAGTCGAAGATATTACCTTTAGTTTGAGTACCGGATGCAATCTCTATTCTGAAACTTTCAAAGATTTTGTATTTTCCATCCTTGAATCAGAGATCATAGCCTTTGTCCACCGACTGTCCAACACTAAGAAGATTGTGCTTCAAACCTTCAACATACAGTAAATTACCAGTTTTGTATCTTCCATCAAAAGAAATAGTTCCTCTTCCTCTGATTCTACTAGTAGAATTGTCACCAAACTCTACCACTCCTTCATACCTTTCCAAATCTACAAACTTATTTTTGTCACTTGTCATATGGTGAGAGCATCCATTGTCAATGACCCAATCATTCTTCTCTTCAATTTGGGCAGCCAGAGCTCTTTCCACAGTCTTAAGATTGACAGATACAAAGGACATTGGATATTCTTCCTTGATGGCAATGAAGACCCATTCATTTCTGGATTTGTTTCCTATCTCTGATTCATCA
Organism: Cunninghamia lanceolata; assembly: GCA_027924645.1. Classification (NCBI taxonomy): domain Eukaryota; kingdom Viridiplantae; phylum Streptophyta; class Pinopsida; order Cupressales; family Cupressaceae; genus Cunninghamia; species Cunninghamia lanceolata. Next base: position 13,971,697 of record BSBN01000219.1, on the reverse strand, counting down.
TTTGTTACTCCTTCATTATCATCATCTTCATGTACATAGTAACAGTTCTTTTGGAGCCTTGGCTTGTTAAGATTTTGCCTTGAAAATCTTTCTGGACACCTTGAGGCAAAATGACCAATCTTATTGCAGTTAAAACACTTAAAAGGTAATTTTCCTTCATACTTACCAGATCCTCTTGGCAGCCTCTTTGCAATAAGAGCTTCAAGTGGAGCAGTTTCTATTTCCTCTTCTTCCAGATCTTTTCTTGCTTTTTCATACTATGACAATTTCCTTGAAGAATTCTCTCCTGAATCAAACTTTTGTTTACCTTTAATAGAGGCACTGGCTTTGAATGCAAATTTAGTCTTGGGGGTGTCATCTCCAAACTCTGTCATTTCAAATGCAGCCAATTTCCTAGCCAATTGATCTGTTGTGATAGTTGTATGGGCTCTGAATTCTTCAATGGCAATAGCCTTGATTTTGTAAGAAGCAGGAAGAGATCTTAGAATTTTACCAACAATCTCATTTTCATCCAAGACTCCACCAACATTTCTAATTCCACAAACCAGCTCATTCACTCTTGGCATAAAAGTAGTAATATTTTCATCATCTCTCATCTTCAGTTTTTCAAATTTCCCTTTTAGATTCTATAACCTTGCACATTTAACGTACTGGTCTCCTTCATGCAAAACTTCCATTTTATTCCAAATCTCAAAGGTAGTTGGTAGGTCAATAACATTTGAGAGCTCTGAGTCAGATAATGCACTTAGAAGAGCCTCTTTGGTTCACAGATTGTTTTCAGCATCTGTGATTTCATTTAGTGTTGTCAGACCACCCTGTGGAGGTACATAATATTTTGTAACCATGGACTAGTACACCATTCCCATACACTGTAGGTGACATTTCATGCGACCTTTCCAAAGAGCAAAGTTGGTTCCATCAAACTTCAGACTATCCTTCTTGTAAGACGACATCCTGGATCTCCTCAAGTGGTTAAGCTCCTTTTAGAGGAACTTGGCTCTGATACCAATTGTTAGACTTAGAGCACACAACTGAGAGGGGGGGTGAATCAGTTATGCAAAAAAATTTCCATTTACACACTTAAATCCTCTTTGTGATTAGCAGTATATTAAACATGAAACATAATGCATTCAAATCAAAAGCACAAACTCATCAACACATAAGACACCAAGATTTTGACGTGAAAAACCTGGTTAAGGGAAAAACCACGAGGTGATTAACCCAAGAATGTATTCTCTGTTAGAAGAATAGTAAGAATAAAATGGCACATGCCAATTAGGGCTCACTGCCCAAGCACACTGCTCACAAGAGGCTCACTGCCTACAAGAGACACACTGTCTAAAGAAATAAGTATCACCTTCTTGAACTGGAAAATAGCATCTTCACCATGCTTGAATCAGTTCCATTAAGCTCAGTACTTCTGCTCTGCCTTTCGCTCTCCTCTTCGCTACCACACACTCATCTCCACAAGCACACTTTACAAATGACTTTGCAATCCCTTATTTATACAAGACATCAACTTAGGAATGCTCATCTAAGTCAGAAAGCATCCACAATAACATCCACATGATGTATAACTTATCCAGTCAGCCTATCTCAGGAAGAACACCATCATCTGGAAGTTGTTCTTCAAATGCGAACTCCAACTTTAATGTGGACCACCAACATGATCTAGACACGATCCAAAGATCACCACAAGCTTTCCTGAATCACCAATAACATCCACACTTCATCTGCTTACTGAAATCCTTCTCTCCTTCATCCAGAATGTCAAGAACACAGTTTGTCATTACTGTCACAAAGGAATTTATGCTTGAAGACCTTTTGACCATGAAACAATCCAGTTGATACTCCACAAAGACTCCCTCAGCACTCCCTCAAATCCATAGAACATGATACTGCATTTCGGATCTCACCGGACCTATCTGTCTCACTCTGTCACCACTAAGCACCTGCCAGAACCAGTCTTACTTGAACAACCACAACTTCTTCAGATCTTCATGCGGACCTCTAAAATCTCTACTAGACCTCCTTGAGACATATATCTACAAACCCTTTAAACCACATCCTCTGATCCTCAAACTATCTTGGACTTTTACCTTACTATCTTCCCTGTTCTTCTCTGTTCCTGATTGAGACTAATTTTCTCAATATCCTCAGCACACAACTCATCCAATCCTTATCATTAATGCAATAGGAGTATGTTGACATTAATGACAACACGGATTAGGTCCATACTTGCAACAGAAACATGCCAGGCACTTGAAGCTAAGGCATACACCAAGATTGAGGAACCATTTCTAGCCCCCAATCTTAGGTAAGCACTAGAAAATAGATTGTAGCCACATAAAGCATGGAGAATACTGTAACAGGCACGCAAAATATAGAGAAGACAACATTGAAGACATGCAAAACACGGTGAAGATAGTATTGAAGACATGTAAAACATAATGAAGACATTGATATAACATTTTCATTTTCATAATATGCATGGAAATAAAAATTGCAACACAAAACCCCAAAAATGTAGGGGGGACTCATCGCCACTCCCTTTAGACTACACCAAGGGGAGAAAACATGTCATACAAAACCCAAGTGTAGGGAGGACTCATCACCACACCCTTTACATTACATGAGGAGGAAAACACGCCATACAAAACCCAAGTGTAGGGGGACTCATCACCACAACCTTTATACTACACAAGGGGAAAACATGCCATATAAAACCTAGATGTAGGGGGACTCATTGCCACACCCTTTACACTACATGAGGGGGAAAACACATAGAAGACACATGGAAAACATGAGCGCCGCATAGCATGCCATAGACATACTCTACATCTTAAACACAACAAACAAGGTGATGGAAGGAGCTTATTACTAAGTCCCACCATCTCAAACATGCTACAAGCACACTTGATGGTTGTGATTATGCCACAATAACCACCAAAGACATGCTTAAGGGAGGGTGGTCTCAAGATCCAACCTTGCCTCCGCAAAGGACTTTTGAGATAAAAGGATGTGCACTAGCTCAAGAGATACACCATCCCACCTTTGTAGAGGGATTTTGAATAAAAGGATACACACTTGCTCATGAGATATGCTATCCCACCTCCGTAGAGGGCTTCTTTGATTGCAATATAGATAAAGATGTGTACTCACGTCGGAGATACAACATCCAGCCTCATGGAGAGGGCTTACAAACACGCTTCGTTAGTACCAAAATCATTAGACAGATATCATTATATATGCCCCCACCTTAAGGTGGTTGATGTTGTGTACCAATATCAAGCACATTAAGGTAAAGAGAAAACACACAAGGAAACAAAAGCTTTCGCAAAGCCCATGCCCCAAGGTGACATGTGCTTATGATCAATGAATGTTCCCACAAACACATCCAATTCATTAAAGCTATGCATGAAAACAATCACATCTAGGAGCAAGGCTATACTATGGGTTTGGAACCGAGTATAACCGTTGGGCTATACTACAGATACCTCAAAATCGAGTGCAGCAACAAGGTGATATACCAATCAAAGTGTACAAGAGCAAATTGAATGGATTGTAAAATGTTAGTCACAAGAGATATCATAAGATGATACATCACATGAAGTGATTTTACTAGTCAAGCATCAGATATATGTATATCAATCCCATCTTTGTATATGGACTAGGTCCATTTTTGCTTTTCTTGTTGAAGGGACACATGGTCCGTATCAGTATTTGTTTGTGTTCGTCATTAACCGACTAGATAGAACCACTAGAAGAAGGTAAACAATAAAATAAGAGAGAACAAGTGCCTTAGGAACACCATGTAGGAGGATGCCCGCAGGTCATCAACCACAATGCTATGCCCCTAAGGCATGACACACAAAAATAGAGGAGAGGAATAGATAGAAGAATGATGAAACAAATAGAAGAATGGTCACAACAGAGGCGGTCTCCTAGTATCCTTGACCTTACAAGAGTATCAAGGGTCATACTAGGAGACCTACAGAACACATAACACATCATAGGGGAACACAGTATGAATCTAACAACATATATATCTAGGAAGAGACCACCCTTCAGAGCAACTATAATAGGTGCTACAATGAGTGTGGCTCAAAGAGGGAGAAATACTTATTCAATGGGTTATTTCCTGGCAAACAATTTTGGTTTATTAGCTCAAGATATCTTGCATGTTGTTTTAGTCTTGTTGATATTGCATTAACATTAAGTTTAGGATGACGAGAAGCTTTGGTGGGCTTCAAAGAACAGTATCCAATACTGGCTGTGTAGTTAATTCCAACAACTTGTAAAGGTATTCTAATTCCTTTTTGATTTACACCACATCCATTACCTGCATAGTCACAATTTTTGTATAAAATCTGAAATCCATGACCATAAGGGAGTCCATCTCTTTGGAGGATGGCGAGGACTCGTAAGTATCATAGTCTGTAGTATAAGTAAGAGTATTGTATTTATTTTCTACCAAGGAGACTTTAGGTTTCTTAGGTATTTCAAAAGATTGCTTGGATGAGATCGATGCAACTTTTGATGTGTCAGAGTTATTAAATTTATATTCCCCTGGCCCAGAAGGAGTAAAATCTAATGAACCTCAATCATCACCAAAAATTGCATTAGATGGTGTAGGGTCTTGTACACCATTATCTATGGCAAGATGTATTGATGAATCAACTTGTAACTTATTTAGACTCGTATGATTGTTAACTTGTTTTTGTGATTCAATATGTAAAAAACTATTCAGTTCAGTATTGGCTTCCACAATGTAGAGCTTATTTTGATAAATAAACTTTATTGATCGATGAAGGGTAGACGAAACTGCTCCCATGGCATGGATCCATGGTCTATCGAGAATCATATTATATGAAATTGATCTAGGCATGACATGAAAAAGGGTAGATAAAGTCATAGGTCCAACCTTTATGGGTAAAGTTATAGTACCCAAGGATTGTCTACCAACATTATCAAAGCCACAAATGCTAAGCCTATCCAGTTTGATTAAAGATGTGCTGATCTTGATTTTGTGTAGTAAGTCCATGCCACAAACATTAAGAGTTGATCTATTGTCAATCATAACTCACTTTATCAACTTTTTATCTATTGTCGCAAATATTATGAGTGGATCATATTCATATTTTACTAACGGTATTTCATGTTGTTGAAACAAAATATCCATTTTAGTCACATGCATACAATCTAACAGAGCTAATACATCATTTGGCTTAACAAAAGGTGGTAAAATCACCTTTTGTAAAGCTTCTTGGAGCATTTTGTGGTATGTAGGTGATGTTTATATTAAATCCCAAAGAGAAATCTTAGCAGGAGTAGCACGAAGTTGCTCAACAAGATCATAATCTTGACCACTTTTATGAGTAAGACGAGGTGGTGGAGGGAGCATAGGCTGAGAACATGGAAGAGAGATAGGTACATGTGGTGCTTTCTTACTTTGCTTATTATTATGGGTGTTGTATGTGTGAGCACTCATGGGATACTGCGGCACATTTTGAACACCTTGACTTCTTTGAGTGATTTGTCTTGCATAGTTTAGAATGTAATCCGGGGGTTGAGGTGGTTTTCGATCACCTTGAACCGTAATCATCAGTTTTAAGCAAGAAGGTGCATTAGGTGCTCCTTGCACAATCATCTTAGGAATATTACTACATGCTTCTAATAACCCCTTAGTAGGTGGAAGAAACCTATTAAAGGCAATGGAATTCACATTGCTTTAATCTTGATTGTTGATGGTTTGATCTTTAGTGATGTCCCATGGAATAGACCTTGTAACCAAAGGAGAGCTACCCAAGGTCTTCACATCCTTAGATATATCCAAGGTAGTTGAACATTCAATCAAAGGAGGAAGATCAAGGCTTTTGACTTCTGAGAGGTCTATGTGATTATTAGGTGAATTACCTACCCATGGAGGATCCTTTTTTAGAGGAGGCTCTTCATTTTCTAATGTTTTCTCTTTCAAAGGGATGGTATTGGAATGAAGAGAGGGTAGAGTGATGTTAATTTCATCTTCTTGTGCGAAGATTTTCTCATAGGGAGAGGAATCATTATGTGAAATAGATGAATGTAGGTCACCATCACATTTATTAGAGGTGAAATCTAAGGCATGATCCTGACTTGTAGTAGAAGAAGAGTCATCACAGTTGTCTTTCTCATGATTGTTCATAGGGATGTACATGGTTAGATCTTCTAATGTCAAAGGGTATGTATTCATGAGAGCTATGAAATTGTCAAAATTAGATACATAATCAAGGAATTCAAATGAAGAGCATTTAAAGATATCCTTGTGGTACATAGATTGTATATGAGGAAGAATATGAGGATCCGTGTTAAGGAATTGTTGGTGCAATTGTTAGTCATATTAACACAAATAAAAGTTTACACAACAAAGCTTTATCATCTTGAAAGATACGATAAATTCAGGATGAATTTATGATCCCAAGTCTCCGATAGTTAGGTCTTGACCTTCTGATGTTACTAATTGGTTTGATGTGATGATGCTATTCATCATTTTGGGGCCTTACGTCTAGATTTGTAGAAATCTTATGTCAATGTTTGTCATGTTACCTGCTTTGCATGTATCTCAACAAATTACATCAAATATGATAATCCTAAGCTAGGATATGCATGTCTTCATGTATATTTATCATAAGTTTGCTCAATTCTTCTAAAATTTACTCCAATTGAGATTATATATGCTGATCTTTGCAACTTTGATTAGTTCTTCTGAAATTCTCTTAAATTTGAACTAATCTTCACTCCTTTCCTTCAAACTTACTCAAAGATTATGCAAATAAACATGTATTTCACTGTTATTATCCGATATTTGCATGATATTTACTAAGATTGTAATGTCCTATTCAAATATGCTAAGATATGCACTTATCTACTTCAATTCTACATATTTTCTCTGTATTTGCTTATCATTTGTCATTATGTGCAGTTTATGATGATGATTTATGAAATTTAAATGAAATTCTAAAATTATTTGAAATGAGTGAATTTCAACCACTGATCCATATGCATAATTTAACACTTTCATGAAAAGAGATGAAATCAAACCATGCTTTGCCAAAATATTCCACAACTACACACAACTAATGCTAATCTTCAAAGGAATCAGATGACAACAACATGCACAAATTGAAATGCACCTCCAAGGAGTGCAACAAATCACAGTGACATATCTAGATATCATCCACAAAGATTACTCAAGATTTACGATGGAATTGTAATCTATATCTCCATTGCATTAAGTATTCAAAAGTATGCATATATACAGATGGTCTTGAGAAAGAACCATGTGGAAACACAAAGTTACAAGAATGTACACTTAGTGCTCGCTAGCTCAACAATTCTATCTCAATTAAGCTCCTAATAATTTACAAATGGCAATCCATCTCCTTTTATAGAACAAGGATAGGATGTGGTTATGAAAGATCTAATGGTTAGGATTAACCCAAGATGATCTGACAGTCAGAAAATGTAGCACGTGATTGCACATTTGGCAATCTTTAGTTGAGGACATCTAGCAAAATGGCATATTCTTTGAATCTTTGACTTGGTCTTCATGACCTCTTCACTCTGCATTTTCTTTAGATTCCTCCTCTGTGGATCCTTCCTTTGTTATCCTTGTAACATCAGAAAATGTCCCCTTGGGGGCTTTTCCCTCATAAGGTTTAGCTCCTGGGTCTTTAGCATGCATTTAGGACATCTTAGTTCATATTTTGGCATCCCGATGGAATGAGACCTAGGTTTCATGGCAAAGTGGACCTAGGAGGACCCCTTGAACTGTACCCTACCCAAAATAGGGGGGAGGACTTGGGTGCTCACCCTAGTCTTTCCCTATTTTGGGGCAGCCCTAATTTCCAAGTGTTAGTTGATGACCATTATTTGGGTCCTTTGTCGACACGGTAAGTTTGAATTACGAAAATATTGGTGGGAGTGTTTGTAGTTGCATATAAAAGCATGTTTAGGAATTCATTTGTAAACTAGATGATCATTGTGAACTTTAGGCATTCTCAAGGTGATTCAAGGCTGTCATTGTGTTGCAAGAGTAGACTTGTGTGTTTTGTGTGCTGATATTTGCAGATTTGAGCATCAATTTCCTCATGGAATGAGGGGCATCTTCCTCCCATGAGAGCTTTACTACAAGGTGACATAATAATGTGTTTTCATCATTGATTCCTTTGGTTTTTGCCTTTGCCTCACAAGGGTACACACTCTTTATATGACAACAATGTTTAGAGACTTAAGTGTCCTTCGAGGCTTGATTGAGGCAAGCCTCTAAACACCACAACCCCCAAACCAAGTTTTGTGATTGCAGGTTAGCGGTGTCATATTCTGGAGAAGTGAAGTTGTAGGAAGGATTGGTAGGCATCAAGGATTCAGGATCTAAAGAAAAGGACACAGGAGCATTTCTAGGACTTGGGCGCTCGCTCTAGTGTCCTACACATCTGAGTTTCAGGAAATAGAAGTTACAGGGCTGATCAGTTTTGGAAGGAGGTTTAGATCCCATGAAGAAACTAGTACCTTGGACTTGGGCACCCACTCTAGTTTCCCTGACTATTCCACTTCAGAACCCCAAAAATAGGTACTCTGTGATTTGGTATTTTACTCCTATCTATAAGAGCATTTTCTGTTATTCGTCAATTTGTTGTCATATTTGCATAATTAGGGTTTTAATGGTCAATTGAGCATAGGAGAAGGAAAATTGATAATTGAATTACCTAATCCAAGTTTTCCTACATCTCACAGTGACCTAGGGTATGATAGTGCTTGCCACTCAACCCTAGATCCTTGAATGTCAAGTGGAGAGGAGGATTTAAACATCAAAACATTAAGACATTTACAAATCCAATTTTCCACCTAAACATTTTGGTGAACCCATGTTTTTGGACTTAAATTGCAACTTTTTGAGTGTGTGTCTTCATATTTGGATTGATTTCATTCATTCATATAGTCATTCATTTTATTGCATTGAGAAAAATTAAAAAAAATTGAAAAATTAGAAAAACACAAAAAATTACATTGTTTGGCTTACTGAATTGCATCAGTTCTTCCTAAATTTTCCTAATTCATGATTTTTGCATCAGATCTGATATAAAATACAAAAAAATCCAAAAATTCAGATATTTGCATTGCATTTTCATTATTTATTTGCCAGGGTTTTGTGGAAATTTTAACAATTTTATATAACTTAGTAATTCCAAAATCTAGGGTTAGTAGGAAAAATCTTTTCTCAGAATTTTCTACTAATTTTAGAGGCTCATTAAAATAAAATTTGGCTGTAGTCTTTCATTTTAGTGTAAATTTGCATTTAGATTTAAACTATTTGTAATTTTGCATAGAAAATTTCAACAAAAACTAGCAATTTTGATGCATTTTCATTAAATTTGCATGGGCATTTTGCATGTTCAATTTGAAAATCATTTTCAGATCTAAGAGTATTTAATTTTCATCATAAATCATACTTCAAAACATTCGCATAGCATTTTGTCCCATGATCTCAAACCTAGGGCTTAAAAAATAACGATTTTCATTAAATTGGCCTTATCAACTTTATAAACTTGCACCATAGGCGTGTTGTGAGGAGTATTTTTACATTAATTTTCTGTTATCATGGTAAATATTTTCTTCCCCTCCTAAAAATCTTCACAACACTCTTTTATCGGGCTCTTGTAGTGAAAATTCGGTGAAAAACTACACATTTTGACTTTTTTGCCCTAGGGTTTGACCTAGTTCGCACTCCAAGCATGTTGTGATCAATTTTATGGATTCAGGTGACTTATATCATTGATATTATTTTCTGTACCTCCTGAAATTCATTACAACAACTCCTTTTCTAGGTCTTGGAATTGAAAAACCGTGAAAAATAACCTATTTTTTCTATATTTTCACTAGGGTTTGACCTTAAGTGGCACTAAAAGTGTGTTGTGTTGGGTATTTTGGCACCAAGTGGTTGTTATTACTGATATTATTTTCTTTCAATCATCATATTCCTCACAACACTCTTTGTCATGCTCTTTTGCATTTGAATTTTGGTGAAAAAGTGCTTATTTTGACATATTTTCACTATATTTCGACTTGGCATTAACTTAAAGTCGCATCAAGAGTGTGTTGAGAAGGATAATTTTGCTGTTTTGGACTGATATCAGACATATAATTTGCTACCCTTGACCAAAATCCTTACAACACCCTTTGGTTTATTCATTTGCATTACAAGAGTACAAAAAACCATGCATTTTGGCCGTCAATCATATCCTTCTCCTAGTTTGTGCGTTGTATGCTTTGGTATAAGATTTATGACATGCTGTCCTAAAAACAATATCCCTTTGAGAAGAAGTAAAAGATTAATGGGATCTAGTGCTCTTGAAGAAATTGGTACTTTGGACACCTTTACAAAGGGAGAAACTCAAATTTTGCAAGATATTATACATCCTCCAACCACAATGGAATAACAAACTTTTCATGATGTTGATAACACTATTGAGGCAATAGGATATGTATCTGATGAGAAAATAGAAAAATTAGATAAGGAGCTAGATGATTATCAATCATTTATGGAAAATGAGAGAATAGCTGAAGAAGTTGTCCCTACAATTCATAACATAAGAGAATTGATAAAAGAAGGACAAGATGGTGTTAATACAATTCGTGGTCTAGCACATATTGTACAAACCAATATCATTCCAGTGACCAAATGTGTGCAAGTGATAAATAACACTCTATCACTATCTCATACTTAAGTTTCGGCATCTATACCGACTACGGGAATATCCACTTTTACATCAACAATCCTAACAACTAATGCGAACACTTGTAGTAATGCTACCACTGGTATTGGAGTATCTAATGCCACCAATTACAAAGTTGTGGGATTTAATTATCAAAATTTGGTTCCTAAAGGGACCTCTCCTATGAATAATTATTCTCAACCTCCTATCTATTCCACTCATTTCTAGCCACCTATTACTTACTCACAACCATCTTCCACTTATCATTATGTCCAACTATCGTCAACATATTCTTAGCCTTTGCCTATTGTATCTCAAGCTCAATCACCTCCTCACCTTGGTTCCAATTCCTCACAACAAACCGCATCTCCCAATGATGCCATCCTAAACCAACTTTTATAGGGCACGACTGCTTTACAACAAAAGGCAACAAATTTGACAAACTCTTCACAGCCTAGTCTACCAACATATCGTGCCCGTAATCTGTTATCCTATGCAATTTTGAGAACCCCTATGCCTGAGAGGTTTGAGACTTCCCGCTTTGAAAAATATGGTGGAAAAGGTGATCTTAATATTCATATGGCAACATTCACAACTATGTGTAGTGATTTTTATTTTTAAGAGGATTTGTTAGCAAAACTTTTCCCGTGATCTCTCAAAGATACTGCTTTAGAATGGTTTTGCTCATTGCCTCCGAATTCAATACACTCCTTTTCATAGTTGATTGGTCAATTTTTACAACATTTTCAAGCAAACATCGGACCCCAAGTCACTCTTATTGACTTGGTTCAATGCAAACAAGGTCCCAAAGAAAAATTGACTGAATTCATTAGTCGATATCAAGGACTTTATGCACAAATTCAGTATTAGATGAAAGATGAGGATGTTCAAAATATATTCATTAGAAATATACAACCTAATTCGTGATAAGATTCTCTTGATGAAATATAACTCCTTTCAACATTTATGCACCGCTCTTCATGATTATCAACTTTTGTCTAGTTAGTATGAAAGCCAAAACTCATCGTCTCAAGTTGGTCAATCCATAGGTGGATCATCAGAAAGCAATTTTAAGAGAAATAATAATAGGAGTTTCATCAAGATCAATGGACCAAATACGAATGTGTCTGCTATAAATAATCCAAAGAAAACATCATATCAACCAAGAAAGTTTACTCCGATATCTTAGTCCTATCATTCTATCATGAACCAAGCTATGAGTAATAACATTCTGAAGCTTCCCTCAATCAAGCCTGTTGATCCTAGTAAACAAGGACCTTACTTTGATGCTAATGCCTTTTGTCATTATCATCAGACACAAGGACATGACACTGAACGATGTATGCATCTTAAACATGAAATACAAGACTTTATGGATTCAAATGTCATCCAGGTATTGGGTGTGAATGATAATGGAAATAAGTCAGTTGCTCCGTCGAATCAGAATTTACAAATCTTCACTAATCCTTTCCCTAACATATTGAAAACAATATGGTGGAATAGGGTTTAGTGGAAGTAGACAAGGATGATTATTTGGTCTATGATAGCATTGTGGGAATGATTGAAGTGGATAAGAAACAAGCAGATAACCCACCTCGTCCACGAAGAAACATAATTTATGTTGAGGTTCCTCCTCTGTTATCCTTGTATGGATCAGGAGACAAGCAAAATGCATTAGAAAAGCAAGAACAACAACCAATACAAATGAGTAAGATGATTCTCGTTACTATTCTAGAAAGATTCAACAACAAAAACTCGCTAAAAATTAGAAAAGAGCAAGACGACAATCAATGATCAGAAATAATAGTGGTTCTCCCCCTCATAAACAACAAAAAGTCTCATTTAAACAAGGATTTAAAGAACAAGCATCATATGATAACAAACAAGACTTTCATAAGAACCACTCAAATTTTTCATTAAACATGATCAAATACCTCTCCAAGAGGTTCGTGAGCTCCAAGATATAATATGCAGACCTTACAGGTAAGTATCTCTAACCCTTTATCTCTCTCGTGATGTGCTTCCCCCATGATGTGTTATATGTTGCTGAGGCCTCCTGGGATGACCCCTGATTCTCCCATAAGGTCTGGGATACCAGGAGACTGCCTCTATTGTGACCTTCTATTTGTATCATCATTCTTCTATATTGCCTCTCTTTCTAATTTTATCGTTGTGTGTTGTGTCTTATGGACATAGCGTTACAGTTGGTGACTTGGGGGCACCCTCCTACATGACTATCCCTAAGACACTTGTTTCTCCTCTCTTATTTATTGTTTCCCTTCCTCTAGTGTTTTCACCTAGTAGGCGGATGACGACAAACATTTATACTGATGCGGACCTAGTGTCCCTTTCGAGAGCAATCAAAAAAATGGACTTAGTTCCTAATATGATGATGGGGTTGTATATCTTATCTGATGCTTGGCTAGTGGAAGCACTCATGCTTTCTGCGTAGTGAATTTTATGATGTTTCTATTGCATTTACAAACCTTAACAATACTACTGCTCCGTGCACATTTGTTTGTTTTTGAATCTAGCCTTGACGGTACTCGATTCAAAGAGCTTCGTGATATAGCCCTACAATTATCCTCAAACTCTGGATTCATTGTATAACCTTGGCTCTTTGTGTGGTTAATCATATGCATTGATGTTGTTTTTTATCATGATGTTTTAGACACTAACATGTTTCTTGCATGGATGTGTTTGTGGGAACATTTGACGATCGTAAAGTACATGTCACCTCTAGGGGGCATGGACTTTGTGAAAGCTGTTGTTCCCTTGTGTGTTTTTATTCCTACCTTAACATGCTTGATATCGATAACTGATATCAACCACCTTAAGGTGCGGGCATATATAAGGTAAGTTGTCTGTTATAGATGTTAACAATGGGTTTGACCTCAGATGCAGAGACTTGCACCCCAAAGTAGTGCATCGTGCATCCTGAGCTTGTTTGCAATCAATCAATCAATCATGTAAGTCCTCTATGGAGACAGGATATCATGTATATCCTTTTTTATCTTAAGCCCTCTATAGAGGCGGGGATGGTGTATTTCTCAGAGCAGATTGCATCATCCTGTCATTTTCAAAAGTCCTCTATGGAGGCGAGGAGCCGTTCTGTGACTAACTAAACCCTTAAGCGTGTTTTTGGTGATTGTTGTGGCAAATCCCAATAGTTGGTGTATGCCTATAATCCGCCTGAGATGGTGTTGGACCTAGAAATAGGTATACTCCATCGCTCGTCTGCCGTGTTTTCTCTGTGTCTTCAAGTGTGTGTGTTTTGGCGTGCTTGTTTTGTGTGGCATGTTTGTTTCCCCATATGCAGAGACCAATGCCTTCAGGTAGTGCTTCCTACATTTTGGGAGGCTTTGCGTGTCTTGCGTGTGTGTTGCCCCATATGTACAAAGACCTGCACCCAAGAGTAGTGTATCCTGTATTATGGGAGGTTTGTTTACTTTATAGTACTTGCATTTGCATTTCATATATATGAGAAAAAGAAAAGAAAAGATATCATTTCTGTCTTCCATGCATTAATGTGTCTTCTATGCATCTGTTGTCTTCTCCGTGTTCTGTGTGACTGTAACTGTCTTCTCCATGTTTTGCATGCCTATTTCTGTCTTCTATGTGATTGGAGTGTCTTCTCTGTGCTTGGCATGTTTGCTATGTTTGTGACCTTACTTTAATGCATGTATTGGCCTTGCATTTATACATACATTAAAGTGGGGGCTAAATGTAATGTCAGAAAATGTCTCCTTTGGGGCTTTTCTCTCATAAGGTTTAGCTCCCATGTCTTTAACATGCGTTTAGGACATCTTAGTTCATATTTTGGCATCCCGATGGAATGAGACCTAGGTTTCATGGCAAAGTGGACCTAGGAGGACCCCTTGAACTGTACCCTGCCCAAAATAGGTAGGGAGGACTTGGGTATTAGCATGCGTTTAGGACATCTTAGTTCATATTTTGGCATCCTGATGGAATGAGGCCTAGGTTTCATGGCAAAGTGGACCTAGGAGGACCCCTTGAACTATACCCTACCCAAAATAGGCGGGGAGGACTTGGGCACTCGCGCCCTAGTCCTGCCCTATTTTGGGGCAGCCCTAATTTTTGAGTGTCAGTTTATGACCGTTATTTGGGTCCTTTGCCGACACGGTAAGTTTGAATTACGAAAATCTTGGCAAGAGTGTTTGTAGTTGCATATAAAAGCATGTTTAGGCATTCATTTGTAAACTAGATGATCATTGTGAACTTTAGGCATTCTCAAGGTGATTCAAGGCTGTCATTGTGTTGCAAGAGAAGACTTGTGTGTTTTGTGTATTGATATTTGTAGATTTGAGCATCAATTTCCTCATGGAATGAAGGGCATCTTCCTCCCATGAGAGCATCACTACAAGGTGACATAATATTGTGTTTTCAGCATTAATTCCTTTGGTTTTTACCTCGCAAGGGCACGCACTCTTTATCTAACAATGATGTTTGGAGACTTAAGTGTCCTTCGGGGCTTGACTAAGGCAAGCCTCTAAACACCATAACCCCCAAACCAAGTCTTGTGATTACAGGTTACAGGTATTGTATTCGGAAGAAGTGAAGTTGTAGGAAGGATTGGCAGGCATCAAGGATTTGGGATCTGAAGAAAAGCAGGACACAGGAGCATTTCCAGGACTTGGCTGCTCGCTCTAGTGTCCTCCGCAGCTGAGTTTCAGGAAACAGAAGTTACATGGCTAATCAGTGTTAGAAGGAGGTCTAAATCCCACGAAGAAACTGGTACCTTGGACTTGGGCACCCGCTCCAGTATCCCTGACTATTCCACTTTGAAACCCCGAAAATAGGTACTCTGTGATTTGGTATTTTACTCCTGTCTGCAAGAGCATTTTCTGTTATTCATCAATTTGTTACCGTAGTTGCATAATTAGGGTTTTAATAGTCAATTGAGTATAGGAGAAGGAAAATTGATAATTAAATTCCCTAATCCAAGTTTCCCTACATCTCACAATGACCTAGTGTATGATAGTGCTCGCCACTCAACCCTAGATCCTTGAATGTAAACTGGAGAGAAGGATTTAAACATCAAAACATTAAGACATTAACAAATCTAATTTTTCACCTAAACAATCCTACATCCAATACCTTGGATGGGCTCATATGCTCTGAGGGCCTTATCTATCTCTACTCTATTTTGTACCTTAGCCTTTTTAGTTGCATGCTCTCAAGCTTTCAATTGCTCATTCAAGGATATCCACCTATTGGTCCTAATGTCCAACTCTTCATTGTAAGCATCTATCTTGGACTTCATAAGCATAGCTTGATTAATTGTGTCCTCTAAAAAATGTTGGACAGTATCTTCTATGGTTGAGCTAAAGTTATCTCTAAATGCCTTAATTGCAAAGTCATTATCTTGATTTTCAATCTTACCTTCAACTTCACCTTCCAAAACTTCCAAAATGGCTAGTTCCTCCGCTAGAAGTTCATGTGCCTTTATGCTTATGTCAACTACTTTTTGAGTTACATCTTTTCAAAATACTGACCTCAAATATTAGGTCTTCAAACTAGATGTCCATATGTGGTAATGTTTGATGTTAGTGTGAATAGGGCTATTTTATATCTAGTTTGATATTTACTAGCTATTTTCCCCTAGCTATGTGAATAATATTCACACACATATTCACATGTTAAGTTGACTTAGGAAGCATTCTAGTTTTTTCTAGATGTTGAGAGTTGTCTCTAGTTGTCTCTAGTTGTCTTATCCTATAGTTGTCACATGCCATAGGATTAAGACACTTGTCACATGACTACAACATCTTAGCTCTCATCCCTACCTTTATAAGCAAGGTATGTCATAGCATATTGTAATGGGAGTGTAATCTTGTATATTGTTGTATTTGCATTCTTTGATATGAATACAATTTATTCTTCTCATATTGATCTTCTCATTTATTTGTGAGTTCCATTAGGCTTCTAGATCTTGGGTGGCTATCTCCATAGCCACATCTTACATGGTAGCAGAGCTTTTAGATTGCCTTTGGTTAGTCCATTGAGATATATTGAGTACAAATAATGGTGGATCTTGAAAAATTGAGTATCCTCTTCTCTTGCATCGCATGATGACATCGAGAATCAGAAAAAATTGATAGAAATACTAGATTTAGGAGGGCTTCCTTCTTGTGGATTTATATTGCAGGTCTATTTTGGAGCATGTTGGTGGAAATATGATATCACCATTGCATCCAGAGTAGCTGAGATAGTCGAAATAACCTTTTGCTTCATCCAAATTGGACATTAGAGGCCAAATCTATGAGGGTTTGAAGTTGGGAGGTGCATGCAAGATCCCATAGGTACCTGATCCTTTGGAGCATTTTGGGTCAAATTTGACCTTGCTATCACATTCAGGAGGCCCAAAAACCTTAAGATCGACTGTCAAATCATCAAAATCAGACAACTTTGCCCCGGGCCACCAAGGAAATTTTTTGCCATCCGTATGGAATCTATAGAGAATATCCTCTATGCAAAAAGAATATTCCACAAGTCTGCATCAACATAATATCTGTAGGGGTACGGGTAAATAAAATTTTTATTATTCTATTTTTATAAAATTTTTAGAATTAAAATAAAATATATATATATAGTCAGCACTGCGCAGGCCTGTGTCAACACTGCGCAGACAGTACTGTGGTAGTCTATAGATTTTACTTGAAAAAAAAAATTGCAAATTTTTTTATAAAGGTCTACACCCTTTATTAAAGGCCACAACCTTATATAGGTTTGCGGACCTTTCAAAGGGCCGCACGACCCATAAGAGGGTTGCAGACCCCTTCAAAGGGCCACAGACCCATCTTTGGGTCTGAGGTGAGGCCTTTGGCCCCCTGGACCCTCCATTTATACATGCCTACATGGCCTCAAATAAATTTATGTCATGTTTTATTTTAAAAATTAAATCTTTGCAAACAGTCTGCTCCAGATCCTTATCAGCGAATAGACCTTTTGGCCTTAAAAAATATTTTTTCTCTCTGCTATTAGATCCGCTATTTGTGGCGGTAGTTTTGGTGGCTCCACCAAATCAGGCAGACTCTGCCAGTTTTAGCAGCTCCCAGATTTAGTAGATGTCTACAAATTAGCTGAGAATCTTCTACGTCTGGCGGCAGTTCTAATTTATCTGGAGGGTTTCTACATTTGGTGACATCTCTAGATTTGGCAGAATTTCACCAAATTTGGTGATTTTTTTTTTGCATTTTCTCCCCTTGCTCCAATGGAGTTTTTGATTTGACAGTTAGACTCTGCAGGCCTCTATCTCAGTCATTCGGGCTCCAATTTTGGTGATTTTTTTAATTTGGATTAGAATTTTGCAAGCTTCACAGTGGTACAAATGGTTTTTGATTTTGGTCTTTGGAGTTTCTAGAAATTATAGATTTTCATCGCTGTTGATGAGAAGTTCTCATTTTCAGACCTTGCGGGGCTCCATTTGGGGTCATACAGTAACATTTTCTGGTGAATTTTTTTTGAAAGTGCATAATTTTCAAGTACTTCTCAGATCTGTAGTCAGTTTGTTCTAGTTTTGCTCATAAATTGTACTTTTAGTTATAGCCTAATTTTAGCATCCGCATGTGCCGATGACGATGTGGTTTGGTGGTTAAGTCACTCCGTTGTAGTGGTAGCCACCAGAGTTCAAACCCCTGCTGGGCCAATGAGCTCGCAAGGCTTTACGCCTTTGCTAGGACAACGAGCTTGTGGGTTTGAAGTGTTCTTGCTAGGGGATGAGGTCCTCCATGTTGTGGCCTCATCGGTTCATTGCTCCAGGCAAAAGCATTCACGTGGAGCTGGAGGGCGTGTCGCACCAGCATCACCGGTCACGTTAAAAAGTTTACCAGGCACATTATCTTTAATTTTTTTTAGCATCTGCATGTACCAATATCAAAAGACCACTTAGCTATTTTGGCTTGTGGCAACCATAATCGCACTAATTATAAAGTGCCAAGATCATAATGGCTTGTGGGATCATTCATTGAGTGAATTTGGGAGGTGATTTTGTAGTGGTTGATTACTTTCAGTTCTTGGTTCTGTGTTTTTGCAATGGGGAAATCTCAAATTGAACTCCTAACTCCATATAATTATGCATCATGGAAACAATCAGTATGGAATTATCTAATGGGAAAAGGTTTCATAGGATATGTAAAAGAATCTATTCCTGAACCTACTAATGTGAATGTCAAGGCAGTATGGGAAATCATTCGTGATAAAACTCTTGGGTACATTTGTTCATTTGTCTCTTTTGATTTACAATTCCATGTTGAATCATTCACAACACCTAAGGAGGCTTGGAAGACTTTTGAAAAATTGTATGGTAAAACTGACAAGATTAGGGGTTATTAGATTGATAATGATTTGATGAGTCTTGATCCTAAAGAGTTTGACAAAATTGAAGACTATATCTCCAAGATTAAGCAATTGAGAACACAACTAAAGGATTGCAAGATGCATAAGGAGGATTTACAATCAATTCTAAATGTGTTATCCAAGCTTGGTCTTGAGTATTCAGTATTTGTTTCTAGCTTTCACACTCAACAGGTTTCCATGGGGGCTGCATATGTTGAGCCTACTTTTGATGATTTTTCAAATCTTCTAATCCAAGAAGAAGCAAAGTTAATTCAAATGGGCATCCTCAAGATTTCCAAGCCACAAGCATTGGTGGCTAGTTAACCTAAGGTACATAAAGACTTAGGGAATCCTGAAAAGAAACAAAAGAAGAAAAAGAACAAGCCACAGAAAGAATCTGAGTTCTCTCCCTCCAAAGAAGAATCATCTAAGAAGGAGAAGCCTCAGTGTGCATATTGCAAGAAACTGGGGCATGATGAACATAAATGTTACATAAAGAAAATTGATGAATTGCAACATCAACTAAACAAGGTTCAAATGAATTCATCTTTAGGGGGTTCATCTTCATCTTCATCATCTTCAAAGTGAAAGTTTGAGAAACAAAAGGGGAAAGCACTTTTTGCAGTTGTAGATTTTGAGTTAGGGAAATGGATCCTTGATTCTGCAGATTCACATCATATGGCTTCATCACAGAGTATGTTCTCTTCATTTGAGACTTGTTCATCACCACCAATTCTGATGGCCAATAACACATCTATGATTGTTTGTGGGAAAGGATTAATTGACATTCATGAAGGGTCATTCAATGATGTCCTTTGTGTACCTTCATTGTCTACCAATATCCTTTCTACCTATTAGATTACACATGGTGGAGTAGGAAAGAGTGTTGAGTTCACACCTGATTATGTGATTATTCGATATTTGCATAGCAGAGATATAGTTGTAGTTGGAGAGGTAGATCATCAATCTTGAGTGTACACCTTCTCACATTTTGCTCCTATTGTTCCTTCGGCTAAGGTTCACACTCATGTGGACACTTTTGAGGAGATTTATTATGGTCATTTGCATCTTGGTGTTCTTCATCAACTGAGGTTCTAAATACATGTGCTGAAATTCCATCTCCTCCTTCATATCTTGTTGCATCTACAAAATTTAATGTTGCTACATCCATGGTTTCCAGTGATTTAGTGTAGCAGGACATTCATAGTCTTCCAAATTCAGCTACTTGAGATGGGTACTTGACAGGTATTACAGACTTGTTTTGTGAGTCCTATCTTGCAGACTTGGAGGACACTATTGATGACATTCATCTTCTCTTTGATGAAGTTGCTTCATCTTCTTCAGATGTTAAGGGGGAACCTTTTGACCCTCTTGTTCTTTACCCACATGATCATACCTCACAATTTGACATGACTGTGGTTACTATTGAGCAACATCCAAAGGAGGCACCTTTTTCTTCAGAGAAGACATCTTTGTCTTTGGATCATGTTCTACATTAGTTTCCACTAGATCCTAGATTGTCACATTCTTAAGTTTGGCATGAGACTCCTGATTGGTTTGTGGTTTCTTTCAACATTGACATGGCAACACCTGAGTAGAGTTCAGAGACTTCATACATTTTGAGTTTTCTTCCTTCCTATTCCTTTTAGGAATGGGGAAACTTTCTACATACATTCTTGGTCTTGTTTCTTCTTAAGGGGAGGAATGTTGTTTGGTGATTGTGGATCACCTTCAACATTCATTGTTGGGCATATACCATTAGTGCTGGACATCCTACATTTATGGGGAGCTACTTGGTCTCTCTTCTTTTCCTCTCTTTTGGGGGGATTATTCATTGTATATATGTGTTGGAATTGGTAGCATATGATTCATGTTGGCTCTACCTTTCCACACTTCTTGCATTCTCACTTTTGGGGAGGAGTTTTTTCCCATGTGGTTTTCTCCTTTACTCCACTTGAGATTTGTTTGTACATGGGTACCTAACATGGCCTAGTAGCTGGGACCCATCCATAATTGCATCCTTGCATTTGTCAGTTTCTCCCTAAGTTGCACTTAAGGAGGGGTGTTAGTGTGAATAGGGGTATTTCATATTTAGTTTGATATTTACTAGCTATTTTCCCCCAGTGTGAATAATTCATATTATTTAACTATTTATTAGTTAAATAATATTCACACACATATTCACATTTTAAGTTGACTTAGGAAGCATTCTAGTTGTTTCTAGATGTTGAGAGTTGTCTCTAGTTGTTGATAGTTGTAATATAGTTGTCTTATCCTATAGTTGTCACATTTCATAGGATTAAGACACTTGTCACATGACTACAACAATTCTTGCCTTTATAAGCAAGGTATGTCATAGCATATTGTAATGGGAGTGTAATCTTGTATATTGTTGTATTTACATTCTTTGATAGGAATACAATTTATTCTAGTCATATTGATCTCATTTATTTGTGCTTTCCATTAGGCTTCTAGATCCTGGGTGGCTATCTCCATAGCCAAATCTTACATTTGAGGTGTCAAAATCTTCTTTGTCATGAGGGTATTAATATATATTTTCCTCATATCCTTCAATGTAGTCAAATCCTGACTACTGTTAATCAATCTTTAGCCGACCTCCTTCTTCAATTTATCTGCTTTACTTTTCATATTGCTTAGCATGTCTCAATTGGACAATGAGGTCTTTATTAATTCTTCTCCCTCCTTTGGGAACTTGGTGAACCAATTGTTTATCATGTGTGCTTGATGTTTCAAAGTATCTAATCCAATTATCTCCTATTGAGATACCAATGCCAGAGGTGTAGTGGTTGTGATAGGAACATTAGTAGGTGCCACTAACCCTTTGATGAAGGCCTGAAGTTGGGCAATTTTCCATTTATACTTCCTATTTTTGGCCTTGGCCTTTGTGATCCTAGTAGCAGTTGCATCTATACTCTCTCTCAATTCTTGTATATCTTGATCAATAGCTCCATGCCCTAGGTCTATAGTAGTTATTTGAAATTCATTGGCACTTATTTCTCCTTTATTCTTAGCAATTGGGCACAACTAATTGAGTTGTCCTCTTCCCTCTGACTAGATCTATCCTTATTGCAGAGGTTTCCCTTGCTTTGCACTTGGGTTTTGCAACCTCGAGTAAAAATAATGATGAAATATTAAAATTGGAAGCACCAAGTGCTAGAGGCTGACTTACCTCATGTGCTAGCCAATGTGGAGCACTGGATATGGGCCCTTGCTGGCCAGTCTACTCAATGTGAGCATCTTGTACTTCCACATCTTTCTCTTTTCAAACTTCCTCATCTACATTCTATTGTTGTTACCATTAGTGGGAACCTCTCCATGCACTTGTTGCTAAATCTAATCCTATGCAGCATCTCTGGATGTCATGCCCTGATCTTGTAATGTTTCTTTCATCAGCTCTTGTTTATCAGACACCTTGGTCTGGACATCCTCATCCTATTTATTTGTATTAACATGGACATCCTGATGTGTTTCTACATTTTATTCCTGTGCATTTTGATTATCTTGGGGCTGAGGATGACCCGTATGAAGCCTTTGGTGGTTAGGATCTTGAATATCCTAATGTGTGCTTTGATCACCACCTGTTTCTATTATTTCCATCTATTCCTGATTACCACTGTCCTTTGGACCTTCATGTCTAGATGCTGTAATTTCTTTATCTTTTGGATCTTCTAATCTTGATATGACCATTGGACCTACTTGTCCAGATGTTGACATTAGTTGTTCTTTATCCTATGCCTCCGTATGTCCTTCAATTTCTTGGACATTTTGTTTAGGTAGCCCTGTATGGATATCCATATCTATAGCCACATTATCTTCATTATGCACATCATCCATGGCTTTATCCCTATCTTCATCATCACCCCCATTATATGATAAATCAATAACTACTGGACTGGTGACCATTCCCACTAACACATCCAAACCAATGGTCTGCGCCACTATCTCAGGATCTTTAGAGTCATCCTCATCTCTGGTACTCTTTGGTGCTTGTGGGGTACCATGGGGTGTTAGGGATATGTGTCTTAGCAAGTCCTTAGGTGGATTGGCTATCAAATCCTTTGTCACCTCATCATCTGTTAATTTAATGGTTTTATCCAGTGACAGAGGTTGACCAACCATCTTCTTCTTTTCTTCCTCCCTTGCTCCTTGAGCTAACTCTGATTTAAACTTAACTATGATAGGGATGGGGACATCATGTTGAAACCCTATTTGTACCATCTCCACATCCTTTGGGACCATAGTTTCTTAAGTTTTTTCTATTGTATGTTGTCTTGCAAACATTTGTTCCATCTTTGTTAATTCTTCAGTTTCTTTCTCCTTGAGTAGGACACCTGATTGTTTACTAGTTGATCCTCTCATAATAGGTACTTATCCTCTCTTTTGTTTGGGGATATTTGTTCCCTTCAATATATCCTAACCTTTTCTTATCAGGGTTCCCCTTCATCCTCCTCCTCAATATCCTCATCTGCATCTTCAAGTTGTTCCACCCGCCTTTTAGTTATTGTGATAGTAGGGACAAGATTTTCTTTCTGAGGTGAAGGTCTTGTGGCTATTGTGATGCCACTAGTAGTAAATTCTCTAGTTTCCTTTGACGAATCTAATTTTGCCCACTTGGCCTCCATGATCTACCTTTTATGAATCAAGAAATCATCAAACTTAGCATCTAGTAGCTCTTGTATTTTCATCTTCTTGTCCACAGTCAGAGATACTCCCTTTGCTTTCAGGGTAGCTAACTTCTGATCTACCCACTTCATTGTCAACTCCATGACTCTGGCTGTAATGAGGTTAATGGATGTGACCTCAGGCTGACTCCAATCAGGAGGGGAGATGGTCTCTTTATAGATATGATTCTCCTCATATTCTTTGGTTATCAACATACCATCACCAAAATGTAGCTAAGGGGGAACATCAAAGCAATCTAATGTCTAGATCTAATTTAGAGTTAACCTCTGATAACTTCTTCTCCTGACCTCCACATCATCTGGACAATCTACCCAATAGTCTTTTAAGTGCACTTGATGCACTAACTTCTTGCTCACAAATCTTTCCATCTTATGATATGGATAATAATACCTTGCCAATGAAAATGGTTACAAATGAAGCATATACAACTTTGCCTCTGAATGTTTGGCAACATCAATTGATGGACATACATACCATTTGATGACCAGGGGAAACCTTACATTACCCTTCCTATTCCTCTTCACATATGCTTCATATGAAGGTATAATTTGTCTTGTCAGCTCCGACATAAATCATTTACCCTTTAGTAATTCTAGATGGAAGCCTTTCTTTCTAACTAAGGATAATGATCCCGTATGGTCACATCTCCTAAACTCCTTCCCACTTTGCCTACTGTTTGTAAGCCAGAAAATGTAGATTGAGCTGCACATGCATAGACAACATATGATGACATGTAAAATAGACACGCCTTGCCTCCAAATTGTTTCATACCCCAATCAAGGCTATCACAGATGAGTGATGCCCATTGCATATGTGTATCTGAGGTCTCTACCAATCTGATGAGCCCATACATCCATGGCTCAAAATTACCAGCATCAGGTTTTCCTATCATTCTGCTCAACATCACCATCATGTATTATATTTCTGGGGTGAAATCAAACTTGTATAAATTCTGTGGCATCTTGGCCACTACCTTGACCTTACTATTAGCTACCCTCCAACATGTGAACATTATCTTTCGGCAATATGTGTTCTTATTTTTTATTGATTTTTAAAGGCCTCAAGATCTATCTTGAATAAATTGGGACATGTAGGCAATTGGAATGCCTCCATTATACCCTGGATAGAAAAGTCTACATATAGTCTACCATCCCTTTCTACTTTTCTATTATCTTTGTTATAGTTCTATGCACATGCAACAATCAACTCCATTGGCTCTACTACATAAGGGAAACCAACAACATGCCACATCCTAGAATTGTATATCTTTTGTAGCATTGGATGTCCATTCCCTCCAACTAATTTGGCAATACACTCATCTAAGCTTGTGTTGCCTAAGTGTGTAGCTCTAATCTATCTAAATTTAAAACCAGAGGCTCGAGGATTTGGGAACATGGGGTTCCTGAACTCTGCGTCACTTTGGTTCTTTATGTCTTGCATCTTGTCCTATAGTTAGAGGACATGCATATCTCAAAATATATTCTTCATATTTGGTTTAACAGTTAATTTTCTCAATATCCTGACATTTTACAACTTAAGAAGCATAAGATGTGCATATGCAAACAAGATTTTACCCTAAGTGCAAATATTTACCTTTTACTACGATGTAATAATGCTAAAATAGGGTTTTATCATTACATACCTATTTTCTACACTCAAAACCTGATTAAAAGATGTCTGGATGCGTTCTTTCACTGTGCAATCGCATTTTACTATTCACCATTTGCCATCTGTTTAGGCTTATGGTTGCCATAAATTTGTTGTAAAATCACCAGAGCTCTATAATTTTAAATTTCTAAATGCTTTGTGAGCTTAAAATGATAAAAATCTAGTTTTTATGCATTAAATCATGAATTAGGGCATAATAAATGCTAATTAGCCTTCATCCATGGATATCCACCCATCATTTGGGAGATTGTTACAAGTGGCGGTTTCTAATTTGAATTTTCAAAATGCCAATGACTCCCTTTTGTTGCATTTATTGTGAGGTCTAGATATGAACACATGTCTAGATATTTAAGCAATGTGCTTAGTTTTTGAAATGTCCATATGCATACCCAGATGATGTCATCAAGTCGTTTGGTCAATGCTGACCAATGGTGGATATCAGGATGTCACGATTCAAAGGCATTTGCCTTGATCTTTGAATGTTAGGACATTAAAAATGTCCATGTTAAAAATTCAAAGTCATGCCATGTGGCATCATCTGATTGGTCCATGGGAAGCTGTAAATTTTGTTCGTAGGAGACAGGGATATGTATATTAAGAAATATCCAAACATTAGAATTTGTGAAATATCCCTTGAGTCTAAATGTCTTGATGACGTCAACCTTTTAAAGTGACTCTTTAAGTATAATGAGAAGTGACATCATTGGGATGTTTGGGAAGGTTTGGACATTAGTGAATATCTAAATATTAAGATTTATGAAATATCCATGTGCCCTCAATGTCCAGATGATGTCATCATTTTATAATATTCCTTTTATGATGAAATCATATGATGTCATCTGATTGTTGAGGGAGGTCTGGATGTTAAGTGTTTAAGAGAAATATCCATAGTCTAATGTCCATTTGAAAAGTCAAATCAGACACATCATTAGGGTATTCAGAAAAGTTTGGACATTGACGAGTGTTCAGATATTAAAGAAAGTCGAGATATTAGAACAAGTATGGATATTAAGAAATGTTTGGACATTATCGAATGTTCGGATATTAAGATTGAGTATCCATACTTGCAAATGTCCATGCTATGCAATTATGCACATGATAGTTTCGTTGCATAATGAGTTAAATTTGACGTGCGCACATTTGCAAATGTTAGGATATTAAATTTTACTCAGCAATTTCTACAGTTGGGACATTAGCGAATGTCCAAATATTAAGATTATGAGAACATCCTTGTGACCAGTTGACCAAACTTTAACCGGGCATAACTTCTTAGTTTTAGGGAATTTCCACGTGTTGTAAAAGGCAAACTTGCTTAGAATTTCATTCTCTTTCATTTAGCAGGCTTCATGAGGGGAAATTCATACTTTAAAAATTTGATCCATATTTCAAGATCCAGATATGCCTAAGGCATGACCTAGACATACATTTGACAATGATTTTACCATACTGCCCAAACCAAAGGAAAACAAAACAAGCCAAGAAAAGCAAGCAAATTTAGGTCACTTTTTTGCTAGGGCAAAATGGGGCGTGTTGTGTAATGACACAACAACTTGCCACCAAAGAAAGCCACCAAATTCCAAACAATTTAAGAGAGGAGGACAAATTAAAACATAAAGTTTCAACTCTTATCAGACATAAGCATCCTGACCTTTCTAAATGAGATCATATTCATTAACAAACAATATGCTGAGAAGGAATTTAGGTGTGTGCATTTGATTCATTTCCTTCTTCTTGAAGAAAGGTTGAAAATAATAGTAGTTAGTGTTAAGCTACATGATTTGATTTAACCCTCTAGGCCAACCTTGGATAGAACCTTGTTGCTAGTTGAGCATCCATAGCCCCGACAAGGTCATTTTTACAATTCTCCCAAGTAGAGCCCCACTGTGAGTCAGGCGTCCATAGCCCCGGTAGAGCTACTTGGATGACCTAAAGAATTCTTGTCTTTGGATTTTTAATATTTTCTCTTTTCTCTTTTTAGTATTCATATGATATGATATTGTAAGCTCATTTGCAAGGTGTGGGCACTTGCTTGTTTAGGCTGAGAATTGCAATGGTAGCAAGGGCAAACCTTTAGACTTTTTACTTAACATAGACACCAGTACTTTCAACCAATCAAAGACTATTAGATGTATTCATGTGATGATTTCCTTGAACAACAAAGGTAAATATTGATGAATATGATTTCATAGATAGGACCAAAGTACCTAAGCTGACGAGAATTGCAACCTATGTGAGAATTTTTAATTCTTTCTTGAATTCTAACAATTTTATTATTTTTCTAAAGTGAAAGGTGTTCCATCTTGCCTAATTAAAACAAGGACTCAACAAGCAAACAAAACAAAATAAACAAAACAAGCAAACAACTATACAAGCAAGTATTTACATATAGTACATGGTTTTGACCTTTCCCTATTTAGGTTTGGAAATAATGCTTGAGGAACTGTCCATTGACAGGCAATGGGACATCCTCACCAGTTAGGGTTTTAAGCCTATAGGTACTGTCACCTAGTATTTCAGATATCTGAAAGGGACTGGTCCATAGTTTGTCAATCTTACCATGGTCTCCTTTCTTTTCATGGGCTTTATCCCAAGAAAGGACTAGATCTGAGATCCTAAATGCTTTGACCTTGGACCTCTTGTCAAACCAGTGTTTGACAATGGCATGATGTTTGGTAAATTGATCTATTACTCTATCTCTTTTCTCTTCTAGATGTAGCAGTTGCAACAATCTGACTTCTATTTTATTGTCCATGCCTAGATACTCCTGGGCAAACTGCAGGGTTGGGATTTTTAGATTGATAGGCAGGATAGGATCCACCCCATACACCAATTGATAAGGGGAGTTACCTAAAGCTACTTTAACTCTTGTTCTGTCTACCCATAAGGCATACTTGAGTAGCGTATTCCATTCTCTAGGGTTCTTTTCTATTAACTTCTTAATGATACTCAACAAATTTTTGTTAGTTGACTCTGCTAAATCATTACCATGGGAATAATAATTTGATGAAAATTTTAAAATTATGCCATGATCAAATGCCCAACTGGAAAACTTCAGAGATGCAAATGCAGGGCCATTATCACACACTAAAGCATATGGAATTCCAAACCTTGTAATAATGTTGCTCTCCAAGAATCTGATCACATCATTAGATGTGCATGTCTTGCTACTGATGGCCTATGTCCACCTGGTACACTAATCAATAATTGTAAGCACATACCTATGTCCAATAGAGGATTGGGAATTAATAGGTCCAATGAAGTAGATGCCTCATTGTGTAAAGGGATGCATCTCCATCACATGCTATAATCATTGAGCTACAGATTTCTCTTTGTTGGAAATTGTTTGACATGTATGAGAAAACTTGATGTGCTCAGCTGTATCTTTGAAAATGGTGGGCCAATAATATCCAGCCCTTAGAATAGCATGTGTGATAGAAAAATGGGATCCATGGGCAGTACCAAACTTGTCATGTAGTTCAAGAAGGATCTTGGTGGCTTCTTGTTTGTCTAAACATCTGAGGTATATCCCCTCATAATTTTTCTTAAATAGGACTCCTCCCTTGATCCTGTATTTCTGGGATTTGATCCTTAGAGCTTTTCCTTGAGATGCCTGCATATTGGGTGGGCATCTTCTTGTGATCAGGACATGTCTTATGTTGGAATACCAGTCATCATGCAAACCAAAATCTACTGCATACTGTTGACTGATCAGGTTAGGATCTATCTCTGCAATCATTTGGCTCAATACCTATCCTCTAACTAACTTCATGGGTGTGATGTCCATGTCATACTCCTGTAACACAGTGATCCATTTGGCTCTTTTTTTATCCAGTTCACTCTGCATTAGTAGCATTTTCACTACTGAATCAGGTACTACTACAATAACCTTACTTCTCAGGACATAGTGCCTGAATTTCTTGACTGTTCTGACCAAGGCAAGAGCTTGTCTTTCCAAATCCATGTATCTCAATTCAACATCTCTAAATGGAGTACTCATAAATACTATTGGATTTTCTTCTTTGGTCTCACTCCTCTGTGTTAGGATAGATACACAAGTATGATCAGATGCAAAGGAATATATGTAAAAGTCTTTAGTGTAATCAGGGCTGATCAACACTGGAGCATCTGCAATTGTTTTTTCAATATCTTCAAAGGTTTCTTTTGCCTCTAGAGTCCACTCAATTTTTGCATCCTTCTTCAACATGGCATTCAAAGGCCTCACTATTTTAGCAAATCCAGTGATAAATTTTCTGACAAAGTTAATCTTACTAAAATAAGACTTAAATTCCTTCTTGCTTGCTGGGAGCTGAAGCTTCATGGTAGAATTTACCCTATCAGGATCTTGTTATTCCATTTTCTGATATGACATGACCCAACAACTTTCCTATGGCCACTCCAAAGATACACTTCTTTGGATTCAGGGGTATACCATATTGCTCACATTTCTTCAACACTTTTATGAGATCTTCAATATGGTCCCCCCTTTGTTTTGAAAACACTATTAGATCTTAAATAGTGTAAATCACAATACACTGACCTACCAGTCCTCTGAAGGCAATGTCCATGGTTCGCTGGAAGGTAGCTCCAGCATTGATTAAGCCTAAGGGCATGTGCCTATAGACAAAAATTCCCCATTTGGTGGTAAAGGCAATCTTCATTTTGTCTATTTTGTCAACCATTAGTTGGTTGTATCATGAGAAAGACTATCCAAGAAGGACATCATTTGGGCTCCATTCACCATTTGGAGGACTTCATCTAGAGAAGGCAAAGGATAGTTATCTTTCTTTGATGCTTTGCTTAGATTTCTAAAATATATGCATAGGTGTATAGCTCCATTCTTCTTACGTACAGGGACCAAGTTGGCAACCCAAGTGGAATGCTTGACCAGAAAAATGATTCTGGTGGTAAGCAATTTCTTAACCTCCTCAAAATGAGGGGTTCTAGCAATGCATTCACTAGCCTCTGTTTTTGTCTGAATGGCTTGGCATCTGGTTTCAATGGAATTGTATGAGTTATGATTGATGTGTCATAAGTTTTCAACTCATCATACGTCCAAGCTATTACATGAATGTAATCTTTCAGAGCTTGGGCTATCCCTTCTCTTTCATCTGTAGTACAGACTTCGCCTATCAAGAGATTTCTTTTATCCTCACCTTGCCCTATGTTGATAGGCTCATATTCACCTCTATTTGTTTTAGGTGGGTCTTTCTATTTGATAATACTATCCAGATCAAAGGCTCTCTCTAACTCAATCATTCCTTTTAGAATTGTGTTTCTTGGTAGGTCAATTATATCTTCTTCATCCAAGATGTGATCCTTAATATTAGTTTCATCGACTACCTGGGCTTCAAATACATCTTTGTTAGCAATAAAATCTAGAATATGCTAGTCATCATCAAATACTTGAAAATTCATGATGTTATCTAGAATAGATGGTATTGACACCAGCTCAACTGAGAACCTCTTCATCCTAGATATGGATAAAGGCTCCAGTGTACTAGCAGCTTGTACTAGAGCATCTGCACAGTGATTGAATTCTCTAAGGACATGGGTGATATTGAAGGCATTAAAGCTCTTTATCAAGTCCTATACTCTGTGTTTATAACTGGATAATATTTTTTAGTTGCATGAATATATGCTTCTCACCTATTTTACCACTAATTCTAAGTCTCCAAAAACATGTAGGATCCTCACTTTCTTCTTCAGGGCAAACAACTGGCCATTGATCAGAGCTTCATACTCTACCACGTTGTTTGTGCACGGGAATTGTAGTCTATATGCTACAAGGAATGATTTTCCTTGTGGATCAATAAGATCCACTCCAACTCCAGCTCCTTGCTTTGACTTTGAGCCATCAAATCTTAATGTCCATGGTTTATCTTCTATTGAAGGTTTATCCAAACCTTCCTTCTTTCTTTTAGCTCGTGCGACACTTCCTGTAGGTATCCACTTTATTCTTGATCGTTCTTTATTTATAATCTCTGGATGTTTTTGAGAAACTGAAACATCTGGATACTCTTCCTTCTGATTATCAAATTCCTGATTATCCTTTCCTTTCATAGACTCATTGTCCTGACATGCATTTTCTAAAGATACTGCAAACTTTTCTTCTATTTCTTCTGATTTCTGGTCATATTTCACTGTATTCGGATGAAGTAACAGATGGTTACTTACATCTGCATTTAACTTCTCATTCATTTCTAGCAGTGATAACTTATTATTCTGGAGTATTCTCTCTACCTTTTCCACTATGTCTAGACATAGACTACATGTGTTCTCTAAATGTGTCTCTTTATGTCATCTACACCATCCTTTCGTTAGGATATCTTTGGCAGATATTCCTATCAACTAGCACATTTGGACTTCTTTTGATAGGTACCTTTAAAATTCAAGAAAATGATCACCTTCATCCTCATCAGATGAACTATGATCAAACTCTACCATTAACCTTGTTCCTAGCATAACTTCATCCTTATTATCATATGTATGCACATGTCTGCACATGACCACTTCTTCTATCTTGACTGTTTGAGGCCTCAGTGTGTACACTCTTGGATCTACCTCCATATACAATACCTCAGTATTATGATGGTATTCTATTATCATGTGCTTCATCCTAAGTTTTGCCTCAATCCAGAGCTGGTTGGGAATAACCCTCCATGGCAAGGACATGTGAGAAAAGTTAGTGGCCATATAGCCATTTAGGGTTTTTGACTAGTCTCTGCTCAGGCGCATGCCATATGTATCAAGAATGTCAACAACCTAAATATCTATATAATGCTACACCCTAAGGTTAGATGCCAGCTGCATGTGGATGTGAGTTAATTCTCCTATGACATTAGCTTCAGATTTGTCTAATTGGGTGACTTTTTTCAATGATTTGGTAGGAGAAAGACCTAATGTCCTACATATGGACAAGGGCATGATGTTTGTGGATGCACTTCAATCTGCAAGGTAGTTATGCAGATTCTTTCCAAAAATCATTAAGGTCAGTAGAAATGGACGTGACTCAGACTTCTCTTTATATAGTGTCACTTGGGCTGCATCAACAGTATGGACTGAAGCTTTTTCTTTAGGTTTAAAGGTAGTAGTATTCCTAGGTGTAGGATCTTTGATAGGGATGTTTCTAGGGATGTCATCTTTTACTATAGGCTCCTCTATGGACTTGAGGAAAGCTTGCCTTCTTAATAATAGGAGTCTTAAGTAACTCAAACAAGGATAAACTAATTTTAATCTTTTTCATCTCATCAGTAAGATATGTAACTAATTTATTAGATTCAGTTAGTTGATTCATACCTTTTGTCATCGTTGCTTGTGATGCAAAATGTTGCCGGTTTACCCTTGGAGCTCCAGGATTGTTATTGGCCTTAGGATCTGGAGGTGTGTTAAAATTATTAGGTGGAATAGAACTAGTCAGTGGACCAAGAGGACGATTGTTATTACCCTCGAGTTGTAGTTGTGGCCTCTCTGATACTACTGATAAGCATGGACATCTTGTAAAGCCTCATAAACCATGTAAAAGCATTTAAACCAACTCAAAAATAAATGAAGTATATAATCCACTTAAATACAACATCGCAATAACCAAAATAAAAAAGAAGTAAATACTCCACTTAGATACAACTTTTAAAGATAAAAGATGCAATTAATATGCTAAATCACAATATCTCAAGAAAAGATAATCTTATAAATATGAATCTCAATTCCAATAAATCTTACATATTCACATGCTTAATCTAGGTAACAAGCATGATAAAATAATATACATAAATCCTTTGGAAACATGCCATAATACATCCCAATAGGTACAATAATCAAGTACATCAACAATAAATAAATCAATACACTCTCCAGCTGCACGAACCAAGTGGTCCACCACCTACAAGCTGAGAGATGGGAGCATGGATCAGGTGCTTTTCCACCCAACCATGAAGTATTTACACTTCCCCAGATCCCTTCCTGAAATGAAGAAAACCCAACCCTGCTCGAAATGTCTAGCTACTTGGTAACAACTGTAGGAGGGAACACCTGATGCAACCCTGATGTCTAAATGTACAATTCTAAATAATGAAAAGCAAATTATCTCACAATAGGATGTGGTAGAGATATCAATAAATAATTTTGCTAGACAATAAACATCTATTTCAATGTCATTCTGATTAGATCTAATCATTTAAATAAATTGGTCAATTCTTGAAAAGAGGAAAAGCCATCTCTGATATATCGACATTCAACATCGCCATCCCAAAAGTAACCCAATAACATTCCTAGATGAAATCTACTTCTTTCCCCAAGAAGCAAGAAAATAAAGTAAAGAATTGAAAGTACAAGTTTTCAATCAATCCAATTCCCTTTTCCCAAATCATCAAATAAGGAACAATACACTTTCAAGCAATAAACCATCTTTGGTCATACAATCAAAATCATAATTTTATCCAATATTCATCAAATCATAAAGGTTTCAATCCATTTTTAGTTACAAATTGCTGTGTATAAGTCATTTTTTAGTTTACTTCTACTTACTATTATTTCTGTGACAGGTACTAATCAGTAACCTTCTTGTCGCAGTTGCGACAGGAAGTTCAAAATGACAAAGAATAGTCTTCCTATTGCAGTTGTGATAGGAACTGTGGCAGAAATACATAAAGCCAGAAACATAGATTTTCAATCTTCTAAAAGTCATTCACTGATAAAGTTTTAGCACTGTTTTGCAATAGAAATTCATAAGAACAAAATATAGTTTAAACTACTTGCTATGAGTTTGATTTTCAACATAGATAGGTCAATTTTCTACATAATTCGTTTCAACCAACATATAAAAAGAATATTATAGTCATAATATTGTCTGACAGGAATCAATTTAGCAGCCATCTAGAGAATTTGGCAAGGGTTTTAATAGTTTCTAATTAGTCATATAATTTTGAGGATAATACTAAGTTTTGGGTAGTTTTAAACAATGAAGAAAAATATGTTTATCAGTCACGTTTTAGCCATGATACAGATCTGCGACAACAAACTGGATTGGGTCAATTTGATTTAGCATAGGATCGACTAGGGAGATTTTAACTACCAAACAAAGGCATGATGGCCAACATGAAGGCATCGCCCAACAAAAGACTTAGGCGGCCAAGAAAATGCAGTCGACGGCCAAAGCAAGGAAAACATGCAGCTAGAGAGATAAATATGCAGTCAACAAATATATATCAAGAGTTGCCTAACAACCATCTAGAGACCGATGTATGGTTTTAATAGAAGAATTCAAGATCTAAAAATGATGACTTCTTTCAAGCAGTTTGGACAAGGAAGAAATATGTTTTAGAACCATCATTTCAGCAAAGACAAGACTAGGCGACAAGTAAGATAGAATGGGTTGATCCATTCATGATCACCCAAGAAGACCCAATGGCTTGGATGGTAGGGATGACGGCCTATGAAGAAGCCAACAACTATCAAAGGAGTGGACAAAATTCATACAAAAGGGCCAACAAATCAAGCGGCCAAAAATAAGGATAGAAGACTACAGTAAGTAGGCCAAATTCAAGAGGAGTCAGACAAAGCAAGGGTCAACTCAAGCATCCAATGTAGGCCAGAAGAATTAAACACTCATGCAGGTTGATTTTGATAATTCTATGACCTTTAAACAAACTTCTCATCAACGCCAACCATCAGATAAATATCTAGATCGATATATTTTGGAGAAGAGTCGATTTGCCAATCTAGTCACAGCACTACCTGTCATTGATTTTGCCAGAAACTACGTCCTCTCTGCTAAGAAAAAACCTTCTGCTGCTCACTTCATGGGTCTCCTTATGAGTTCATGGTGTTTTTGGCTACCAAGAACTTTCTTTTTATCAAAGTTTCTTTTTCTTATTTTTGATGATTCCTCCAATTAGGTTAGAAACTACAGTTTTTATCTCAGTTTGCATGATATTTCCTCCACTAGAATTTGAGAAGAAAGTTATTTAAAACAAATAAATAATATCTTCTTTTGCTCTTATTGTTGCATGGGTGACCGTAATAAATTTAATTCTTTTTATTTACCGATCTAAATATAATAACACCATTTTTAATATTATTTAAACTATTTTATTAAAATACTATTATTTTGATAGTTCAAGAAGTAATAAAGTAAATTAATACAAAAGTACATACATATTTTAATATAATATAATTATTTAAATTTATTTCTAATAGTGTCTTCCAAACATCTTATAAACAATATTTTATTTTGTTTTATTTAACTAACACACCATACATCATTTGAATACATTTCAAGAAGATATTAAGTTAAAGTAATTACATCATGCATTCAAAAATGATTGAAAATATGCATTAAAGAAATCAAAGCCATTCGATAATGCATATGTAACTACGTGATGTGTGTGATTGCATCGGCCATCCATCAGTTCTTGCCAAGTGGTTAGAACATTTCTACCTCAGCCATGCTCTCGTCTTTGACAAGTACCTACATCCATTTGCACTCAACTCGATGTCAATAGGTTAGTGTCTCCAAAACATAGCCGAAGCAAATCATTGCATCAATATTCAATATATAAAACAATTTCCAATTTTTATGAATATAACTCATAATAATTACCTCCACGTATGAAAAATTACTTAAAGTAAAATTAGTCACAATAATTGTTCACTTAACTAGAATAATCATATTGTTCATAAAAGTGAGATGTGACACCTCTTTAGTCTCTTATTCAGGTTCATTTTTATCTTCAAATGGGAAGACATGTGTTTCAAATGCCATGGCTGACTCTTCACATGCTAATGTGTAATTCTCATGCACTGTGTTCATATTCACCTGTTGTTGGTGATCTATAGAACTCTCAAGTACTATAGAAGATTCATACCCTAGGGGTATTATCTCATTTCCTTTAGGGAAAGCAACCTCCCCTGTAGTGTTCTACACTTCTGCTTGAAAGATACTTGCTGCAATCTTGAACTGAGGACAATCTAGTTTAGCATGTGTATTGGTGTTATGTATCCTACACCAATTGTTGAGTACATCTTCTGCTAAATTGACTCTTGTGGTCTATTTTAGCTCATGAGGTGGCTAATTGTCCAGAGGTGATGGCAAAGAACTTGTTAGGTCACAAAACATAGGTTGTTAACCCTAAGAGGTTGCCAAGCTCTCTTGACATTTTTGGCTAACGATACGAGGCAGATATGGCTAAAATCCCCTTCACTTTAGGCTCTGCCAGACCTAGGTGGGTATACCTTAATGATTAGTGTAGACTTGTTTTAACCTTCACAGTGGCAAATAAGTGTAAAGTAAATGTATGATTTTGGAAGTATTTCTAAGACTAAGGTTTGCAAATGCGGAAATTGATAATTAATAGGACCAGTGCTTATTTGATTGGGCAAAAGGGGTCAAGGGTAAATGGTATATGAATCTTTATGTTTGGTTTAACTCGAATTGCTAGGCACTTATATGAATCTATACCTTGTATAGATGTGCAAGGATGTCAGGTTGCAGGGTTCTTCTTATCAAATCCCAATGATATTTCCCTAAATTGGTGTGACTAAAGGAAAGGATTGTTTAATTCTAATAGGAAGGAAACCAACCAAGATGACTTGTTCAAAGGATTTTAACCCTTGGGTAAAGACCAATAAATGTGGACCACTTGGTAGGAATTAAATCAACTTCTTGTAGAAACCAATCGAATAGATCACATAGAACAATAAATGTGCACTGATAAATTAATTATATCCTTGATATATTAATTTAAACAATTTAGGAAACCATTCTAGAGACAACTATGAAGCCTATAAAATGAAAATTAACACAGCAACTGAACACCAAATATTATGATCCACCAAATACCTTTGTCCCTTTGTATTAATTTAGAGGTTCATGATATAATTGAAAGTATATACTGATATACTTAGAAATTTGTGAGAATTGTATTGTCTATGTCTGAGAGATCCTCCCTCCCACTGCTTGATTTTCATCTTTAATATATACATTACATTTCCAAGGGTTGTGACCCTTGAGATAACCACCTGATGTAACTGTTCACTTAACTAATTATCTTCAACAGATTAAAACATTTTAATTTTAACCTTCTCTGTCTTCAAAATGCTCTGTATTCTCTATTTGATGATAGCGGTCTTTTGAATTCTTAGTGGATGCATTTGTATATGTTTATTTTATTATTTCAGTAGATACAAATGTATTAACTATTAATGACATCACCAGGTTGAATTTAAGCAAGTGGAGCAATTACCTTTTAATATCAGATTCATTTTCAGCTAACTTTGGGACTTGTATATGCATGTTTTATCATTTTGTATCTCATATACATATGCATATGTGGTTGGCCTCTGTATTGTGTTCAAATTTCCTTTGTATTGACTCTTGCATTTGTATATCATATATTTTATGCATTCAGAATATATGTGCATATACAAACTTCATCAGGTTTACGTACCAGTTTTAATTTACCTTCGAATCTGATTATGCGTATATCTGGTTATATAATCTTTTGTATATAATATACATGCAATCCATAGCTGCATCTTTCCTTTTGTATATCGGATACAATACATCATAATATACAGGTGCGGACTTCACATAAAATCCTCAAAATTTAACTTTCAAATTAGGTTCAAACTTGTTTCAATTTGTTTGTATCACCTTTTATGTTCAATTGAATCTTCTTTTCAAGTCTGCTCATGTATATGTGCAATGTATACAAGTGGTAGGGTTGTGGACTTATACACCGATTTTGAATATCTCTTGCCATCCGCGAATGCACATTTGGATTTGTATAAGATATACATGCACTATGACATATAAATGTGGATTTCAAACATAATGAAGCCTACCTATGAAAGATATCAGGTCCGGATTTGTATGTCCCTTTTGACAACTTGAGAATTAAACCCAATGAATATTATCCCTTGATGGATATGAAAAGTATTGTATATGATATGCATACAAATGAAAATGTATATGAGATACATTTTTGACCGTGTATAGTTTTCAATCTTGTTGACTTGGCCATAATTTTTGAAAAACAAGGAATTTTTAGGAAATTCAAAAAAAAAAACCCTAACTCATTTTCAACGGTGATGCCAAAATTTTAAGTTTCCAACAGTGGCTCTGATTGGGGATGAATGGCCGTGAGGTCATTCCAAGAATTCAGAAAATATTCTCTAGGACACAAACCAATGGTGATGGGGAGGGTGGAGAATGGAAATCCTAACTTATTGTGCATGGAAAAAAGAAATTTTTTTAAGAGAAGTATTTCAGGAATTGTCCATGCATTGGCAATCCTTGTACTTCACCACTCATTTTCTGTAGGTAATAAGAATCTTCACCACATTTACTAGTGATGATGAATGGGCCCATCCATAATGCCTCAAATTTACCATATTTTCCTTTATCCTATACTCTAGCATTCCACATTAACACCATGTCTCCTACCTTGAATTTCCTTTCTTTAGCTCTTTTATCAAATAAGTATTTCGTCTGTAACTGCATTTTTTCATTCTGCTCCTGAGCTTGGGCCCTTATTTCATCTAGTTCAGCTAATTGTTCCATTCTCTCTTCCATGGATTCAGGAACACCTATGTTTTCTTGGAGAATAAACTTGTAAACTGGTAAGAGATTATGCATTGGTAGCCTGGCTTGTGCACCATATACTAATTCAAATGGGGATTTTCCTGTTCTCTTCTTTACAGTAATCATGTCTACCCACAATGCCAATCTTAGTTTTGATTCCTAGGTTTTTTTGTTATTCTCTAACTTTCTTTTGATTATTTTCAAGATGCTTTTATTGGTTGATTCTGCTTGTCCATTAGCCTAAGGGTGATATGGGGAGGCATATGAGATTGTTATGCCATATGATTCACAAAATGTTTTAAACTCTTCTGATCTAAAACACATGCCATTATCTGTAATGAGTCTGACTGGAACTCCAAATCTAGTGATGATATTTTCTAATAGAAAATTAACTACCACCTTGCTAGTGGCCTGTTTGGTCAAAATTGCCTCTATCCATTTTGTAAAGTAATCTGTTGCTACCATAATCCATTTATGTCCACCACTAGATTTTTCTGTGACCTCCCCTATAAAATCCATCCCCCATTGATGAAATTGAGCTTCAACCTGCATTGGTCTCAATGGTACAGCTCCTTGATATTTTAATTTTCTAGAATTTTTTTGACAAGCTTCACATTTTCTCACATATTTGTGGGCATCCTTAAAAAATTTAGGCTAGTAGTAGCCTGCTCTCATTATTTTATGGGCAGTAGTTCCTGATGAGAAATGCCCTCCACACACACCTTCATGTATCTCTTGTAACATCTTCTCGGTTTGTGTCTTATCTAGGCACAATAGTAAAACACCATCTCTATTTTTCCAATACAAATCCCCATCCATGAAGACATATTTTGATGCAACAAATTTCAGAGTTCTCTTCTGATTATCATTTAGGCCCTGAGGACATTTCATGTTTTTGAGATAATACATTATGTTGGCATACCATGGTGTATGCCTAATTCTTGTAATGAAGTTATCTCCTTCTTGCATGTTGCAAATTTGTGCAGCCTCCAAGTTTGATTTAGCCATCAATTTAGCTAGACCCTGATCCCTAACAAGCTTGGTGATTTGAATGTCAATGTTAAATTCCTGGATTCTATTAATCCATCTGCACCTCCATCCTGTAACTTTATTTTGGACAAAAACATCCTTTACTGCAGCATTTGGTACATACGCTATCACATGGGCTCCAACCAAATATGGCCTGAACACTTTTACTGCCTTTACTAGGGCATATGCTTGTTTTTTGGTAATATCATACTTCAACTCTACCCCCTGGAGTGATTTACTAAAAAATGATATAGGTTGTTCATACCCTTCATTGTTTTTCTGCAGCATTACAGCTACCGCTGTATGAAAAGATGCAAAAGAGAATATTAGGAATGGTTTATCAAAATCTGGGGACTTCAATACAGGGGCCTCTTTAATAGCCTTCTTGATGGATGTAAATGCATCAATAGCTTCTTTAGTCCAGTCTACCTTCATACCTTTCTTCAACATTTTTGAGACTGGTTTAACAATTTATACAAAATTGGATATGAATCTCCTGACAAAATTTATCTGTCCAAAGAAAGATTGAATAGCTTTGACATTGTTTGGAATAGGATCTTGCCAATAGCCTCTACTCTTTTAGGATCAATCCTTACACCATGCTTTGAGACTATGTGCCCTAGAAGTTTTCCTTCTGTTATAGCAAAAAGGCACTTTTTTGGATTTAGAGAAATACCATATTCCAATGCTCTGATAAATATTTTCTCCAAGTGTGAACAATGCCCTTCAACCCTTTTAGAATATGCTGTAAGGTCATCCTCGTAAACTACCATTATTGTGTTGATCAAATCAGCAAAGGCTACATCCATGGCCCTTTGAAATGTTGCCCCAACATTTGTAAGACCAAATGGCATCCTAACATAAACATAGGTACCCCAAGGTGTAGTAAAAGTAGTTTTATATTGTTCATATTCTTTGACTTTTACTTGGTTATACCCAGAGAAACCATCCATCATAGACAATAATTCACATCCTGTCACTTGTTGTAGCATTGTCTCCATATTTGGAAGAGGGTAATTATCTTTCAGTGATGAGACATTCAAGTTTCTAAAGTCCACACACAATCTTATGTCCCCATTCTTTTTTATTACAGGTACCAAGTTTGATACCCAAGAAGAGTGTCTAATAGGTTTAATAATACCTCCTTCCCTAAGTTTCATAAGTTCTTGCATTTTAGGTGCCAGTTTCAGATTGATGGGTCTTTGCCTTTGCCTAAATGGTTTGGCATTTGGTTTTAGTAGAATTTCATGTTGAAATGGATCTTCTCTATATGACTTTAGATCATCATAAGACCATGCAAACACATGTTTGTATTTCCTGAGTAGGACTATAAGCATTTCTCTGATTTTTGGACTAATTCTCTTTCCAATGTAAACCTTCTTAGGGGCCATATCTGTTCCCAAATTAATTTCCTCCACATCCTTACAATCCACTATTGTAGGTTTAAGATTACATCTGTCTTGCCCATTGAATAGTCTCTCCAAGGCTACAAGGCTTTTAGGAATTTTGTTTGTCTTGAGTTGGACCACTTCTTTTCCAAAAAGATTCTCCTTGCCATCTACCTCCTCAAAGAATGCATTAAAGTCAATTTCTTGTGATTCATATTGGTCCACACAATGGAAGAACTTAATGAGGTCTTGGTCATAATTGAATATCTGCCAGTTATAAATATTATCAGGGATCGTTGGCCTAACTTTGAATTCTATCTCTACTATTC
Source organism: Cunninghamia lanceolata (assembly GCA_027924645.1). Classification (NCBI taxonomy): domain Eukaryota; kingdom Viridiplantae; phylum Streptophyta; class Pinopsida; order Cupressales; family Cupressaceae; genus Cunninghamia; species Cunninghamia lanceolata. Next base: position 13,929,891 of record BSBN01000219.1, on the reverse strand, counting down.
CTGATCATATAATATCATCCTTTTTTAAGGCTACATTGGCTAGAAGTCTACCATTATATTTTTAGACCTTTCTATCTAATCTACAGAGAATGCATTGAAGAGTTCTATTGTATCCCACACAGCATTCCTGTATTGCTTTAGTCTCTTATTCTTTGAAGAATATTTCACCTTGATCTGCGAGACAACTAATTCAGAGTCACCATATACTGCTAGTAGTTTGATTCCATGTTTTAGGGTGATGTTCAAACCCAATAGCAATGCCTCGTACTCAACAATGTTATTTGTACACTCAAAGGATAACAAGAATGAGTATTTGAATGTCCCGCCTGTAGGTGAAATAAATACTATTCCTGCCCCATTTCCTCCTTTGCTACATGCACCATCAAAATACATTCTCCATACACCATTTTTTATCTATTTGAGCCTCTTTTCTTATTGGTTCTATATTTTGTAATTCAGGATGTGATATCTCAACCCTAAAACTCCCAAGATCTACATCACAGAAATAGTTCATTTGGTTTGGATCCAATCGTTCTATTATATTCTCATATCTTGGCTCTGTATATTTTAACTTCTTTACAATTCACTGGTATGGTTGCATATGATAGATCCAACTGGACATTCCTTCCTGCGACAGTAGTCCATTTTCTAGATAGTAGCATCCCATAGTAAGGTGGAGTATCTATCACAGTAATATCAGTTATGTAGGTAGCTTCAGGGCATGAAGCTAATTTTAGTTCCACATCCTTCATTATTCCAACAAGGATAGACCTATTGTCCATTGCATAACATTTGCCATATGTTGTATCTACCCATAAACCCAATTCTTTCATGACGACAATTGGCATAATATTTATTTCTGCCCCGGAATCAATCATACAATTTCTCACTATTTTGTTATTTACCAATAATGTTATGTAAAATAGGTCTACCTGAGCTAGGTTCTTTATCATGGCATTACCAAGATAGATTTCAGGGGCATTGATTACTTCTTATTCAAGATTGTTTACTTTTTCATTTGTTCCATCTTTATTTCTACTCTGATGTGGTACACCAGAAATCAATTTGAGGGCACTGTCCCTGTATTCATCAATTCTCATCATCTCCATCAATGGTATTGATATTTTGATTTGAGACAATGCCTGCATTATATCAAATGAAGGAGTAGCAACAATCTATTCCAATTTGGGGCCCTTGTCTTTGGCTTGCTTATTTTTGTCGTCCACCTTATTTTGTTCAATTTTGGGTGGTTCCTTGTGTGTAGCCTTCTGGTATTCTTCTTTCTTATGGTCACCCACAGTCCCCTTTTTGTGATCTATTTCTTTGACAAACAAGCCTCTAGGTGTTCCTTGGTCTGCATTCACAGTCCTAGTCCTCAAATTATAATTATTTTTGGCATGAGCCACAACAACAACTATAAGGGCTCTCTTTTCCTCCTCAGTGGGTATTCTCAATTGGAAGTGCATAGTAACATGAGGTAAATGGGTGTTTTCCTCATAATTATCTTCTTGGTCATAAAATACTTCTTGTTCACCCATGTTAATATTGTATCTCTAGTTATCCACATCATACTCATACCCTTCTTCATCGGATGAATAATTGTCATCAATTGAATAAGACTTAAATCCAACCATATTTATAATATGCTCATCTCTATTTTGATCATAGGGTATCTCATTTTCTTGCAATGATTTGGCTACCACACAATATTTTGGTGAGGAAGATTACATGCAATACACCATGGAGTGCTATTTTCTACATGTGTCTCATGTTTCTTTAGGGGTTCAGGAGTTTCTTTGAAATAATTCTTCTATCTATTGTCCATAGGTCTCACATCTTTCCAATTTGTGTTATAAGTCATGTTATGCAGTCCAGGGCTTTCATTCTTATAATAATTTACTGGCTTTGCTTGATTGTTATTTGCATTAGGTAGGACTTTTGGATTATCCCTTCTCCCAAGCTTCCCAACTGCTCTCCTATTGTTTTCAATACTGATGGCTACCTTCTAAGCTTCTTCCAATGTCATAGGAGCTTTGTTTCTGAGCTCATATACAGTCTTAGGATCAAAAGCATTTAGATACAAAACCAAGGCCATACGATCTTGAGGCTTTAATTATGATGGGATATTATGATATATCTTTGAAAATATTTAGTTGAAATCAACCACAGATTCATTATAATTGTTCTAGATACTTGTCAACTCATGGACAACAAAATTTAGATCAAACTGGCTCCCATACTGTTCTTTAAATTGATCCTTGAAATTTTCATAAGAACAAATTGATGCATCAGACAAATCCTTGCACCAGTCCCTAGCATCTTCAACAAGGGATAACATGAATAATTTTATCTAAACATCTTCATACTATACTTCAAAATTATCCATGATTGTCTCAAAACTTCTAATATGCTCTTCTGTAGAGATGTCATTGTTCCTAGCAAATTTTGGGAGAGCATTCCTTAGATCGTTATCAATAGGGTAAGGACACACTTGATATCTAGACAAGTCAAGCTGTCTGTACCTATTGATATTAAGAGGTCCTTGTAATTGTTGGTTTGGTTGGTAATGATTATGAGGCTACTGATTTGGTTAATACTAACTATGGAAGTGATGTTGTTGTATGCTATGATGTGGGTTCATGCTTATATTTTGATGGTGAGGTGGAACATACTGCTGGCCAGGAGGTGGATAAGGATTAGTTATATGTTGGGCTGTGGTATGGGAATTTGGGTGTCTTGGATTTCATGGTGGAAGGTTGCGTTGCACATGACTAGTGTTGCTTGGATTATAGGGTGCTCTTGTATTATTTGAGCCACTTGTATTCTGCCATGATCCATGAGGATTACTTGTATGGGTATGCCCACCTTGCTTGTGGGGGGTACATATTTTGAGCTGATTGCTGTGGTTCTAGAGTTTATCTATTGTAACTCTTGTTTTAACATTTCCTCTTCTTCTCTTAGCTTAGCTAGTTCAAGTCCTTGTAATTTAAGTAGATCCTACTACATCTCTTCCCTATTTCACATGTCTCTTGGAGGAGTGGATGTTATCTGATCTATGAATTCATCTTGAGCCTCTCCATCCTATTGTAGTGACATTTGGTAGTTATACTCAGCCTACTTCTGCATTATTTCCCTTTCAATTTGAGCTTGATATTCAAGCTGCTTTTGAGGGTCAGGCCTGTATTTGGCTAGAATATCATCAGATTGTGCATGATAACTTTTAGATTGGAGTTCATTTGATTCATGTAGGGGAGTGAAGCTGTTATGAGTTATTATTGGTTGTTCTGAAGTATTATCTTGGATGTTTTGGTCATTAATATGTTCAGAATGATTTGATATCTTGATTTTCTTGGAAGGGCCCATTCTAGGTGGTGAAGATTGTAATTTCTTACCATCCATTTTAGATCTCCTACCATCCATTATTATATTTCAACTGATCTTGTATAGAGTCGCCACCTCTCCTTAAAGAGGAATGATGTTCTTTTCTAAGTTCTCTTCACCAGTAGAGTTATAGTTTCTTATTTATTTGACTCTAATAACATGGTCTCCTACTAGGCTTCCTTATGCTAGGTCCCCAACAGAGTCACCAATTCTGTTAGGTCACAAAAATGCAAGTTGTTAACCCTAAGAGGTTGCCAAGCTCTCTTGACATTTTTGGCTAACGACACGGGGCAGATATGGCTAAACCCCCTTCACTTCAGGCTCTGCCAGACCTAGGTGGGTATACCTTAATGATTAGTGTAGACTTGTTTTAACCTTCACAATAGAAAATGAGTGTGAAGTAGATGTATGATTTTGGAAGTATTTCTAAGACTAAGGTTTGCTATAGTGGAAATTGATAATTAATAGGAATAGTGCTTATTCTATTGGGCAAAAGGGGTCAAGGGTAAATGGTATATGAATCTTTATGTTTGGTTTAACTTGAATTTCTAGGCACTTATATGAATCTATACCTTGTATAGATGTGCAAGGATGTCAGGTTGCAGGGTTCTTCTTATCGAATCCCAGTGATATTTCCCTAAATTGTTGTGACCAGAGGAAAGGATTTTTTAATTCTAATAGGAAGGAAACCAACCAAGATGACTTGTTCAAAGGATTTTAACCCTTGGGCAAAGACCAATAAATGTGGACCACTTGGCAAGAATTAAATCAACTTCTTGTAGAAACCAATCGAATAGATCACATAGAACAACAAATGTGCACTGATAAATTAATTATATGCTTGATATATTAATTTAAACAATTTAGGAAATCATTTTGGAGACAACTATGCAGCCCATAAAATGAAACTTAACACAACAACTGAACACCAAATACTATGATCCACCAAATAACTTTGTCCCTTTGTATTAATTTAGAGGTTCATGATATAATTGAAAGTACATATTGATATACATATAAATTTGTGAGAATTGTATTGTCTATGTCTGAGAGATCCTCCCTCCCGCTACTTGATTTTCATCTTTAATATATACATTACATTTCCAAGGGTTGTGACCCTTGAGATAACCACCCGATTCAACTCTTCACTTAACTAATTATCTTCAACAGATTAAAACATTTAAATTTTAACCTTCTTTGTCTTTGAAATGCTCTGTATTCTCTATTTGATGATAACAGTCTTTTGAATTCTTAGCAGATGCATTTGTATATGTTTATTTCATTCTTTCAGTAGATACAAATGTATTAACTATTAATGACATGACCAGGTTGAATTTAAGTAAGTGGAGCAATTACCTTTTAATATCGGATTCATCTTCGACTAACTCTTGGACTTGTATATGCATGTTTTATCATTTTGTATCTCATATACATATGCATATGTGGTTGGCCTCTGTATTGTGTTCAAATTTCCTTTGTATTGACTCTTGCATTTGTATATCATATATTTTATGCATTTGGAATACATGTGCATTTACGAACTTCATTGGGTTTACGTACTAGTTTTAATTTACCTTCAGATCCGATTTTGTGTATATCCGGTTATATAATCTTTTGTACATCATATACATGCAAGCCACAACTACATCTTTCCTTTTGTATATCATATAAAATACATCATAATATATAGGCATAGACTTCACATAAAATTCTCAAAATTTAACTTTCAAATCGGGTCTAGACTTGTATTGATTTGTTTGTATCACATTTTATGTTCAATTGAATCATCTTTTTAGGTCCACTCATGTATATGTGCAATGTATACAAGTGGTAGGGTTGTGGACTTATACACTAGTTTTGAATATCTCTTGCCATCCGTGAATGCACATTTGAATTTGTATAAGATATACATGCACTATGACATACAAATGCGGATTTCAAACATAATGAAGCCTACCTATGAAAGAGATCGGGTTCATATTTGTATGTCCCTTTTGACAACTTAAGAATTAAACTTGATGAATATTATCCCCCGATGGATATGAAAAGTATTGTATATGATATGCATACAAATAAAAATGTATATGAGATACATTTTGACCCATGTACAGTTTTGACTCTTGTTGACTTGGCCATAATTTTTTGAAAAACAAGGAATTTTTAGGAAATTCAAAAAACAACCCTAACGCATTTTCAATGGTGATGCCAAAATTTTACTGTTTCCAATAGAACTATTATTAGGTCTGGTATTCCAGACTCTTGGAGGTCTAGGAGCATTTTTTTAACTCCTATCATTGCTATATCCTCTATCAGGATATCTAGATCTTTCATTGTTATATCCCCTGTCAAGATCAATCTTGCATCAACCAAAAACATTTGCATTTTAGTTTGTTTGCAGTTTAGTTTGTTTCTTTTACTTTCCATTTCAGTTTAGGCAATTCAGTCAGAAGTAGTTTCAACTTTTGGTCTGGTATTTGGCCGCAGTAGTCTTTCACACCTTGCGGATCTAGAATTAACATCTACATTCATTCATCTACATTATATCAAGAATTCAGAGCATTTGGATCAGTTATTGGAAGGATATCTCTATCAGAAGATCAACTATTTTTAGAACAGAGCATCTTGACAGTCTCATACAATTAGTTGAAGGAGACAACCTGTGGATCATTCCTTGACTTGCGGATCTTAATGACACATCATTCGATGATCTTTGGTTCATGGCCAACCTTTCTCAAGGGACCACATGTTATCCCATTCATTTGAGGAAGTGTTCTATGCATTTAGGTCTGACCTATCAGTGAACACGTTACAACTCTTCATCTTAGTTTGTGACCTTCCTTGGCCGAAGCGAAGGAATCTATTTGTCTGAAAATGATATATATTGATGTAATAGATCCTTAGAAAAGTAGTGATCAATTTCTCATGATTTAGAAGATTGATAGTTTAAATTTTCTGCAAGGAGCTTCAAAGATTTATCTTGCACATGTATGTAAACAGGCCTATGAGCCCTAATTGTAAGCCTGCATGTTGTTGGCCATATTGTATTTGAATTCTTTGATATACTGAATGAATGAATCTACATTTATTCCATTTCATTGAGTTGTTTTCATTGTGTTTACTCTTGCTGTATGGTCCATACAATTCATTCTGTGAACCCTCCTATAGTGACTGCACCAAGTGGTATCAGAGCAAAAGTTCAAATCTTTGGGAGTGAATTGAGTGAAGTTGGTGAGGGAATTCCATAAGATCTTGCTATGGATAGATCACCAAATTGAGGCAAGTTACTTGTGTTGCAACCGATCGCTGATTGAGAGGCAGTTGTCGCCTTGTAGCTCGATCGCTGAACCTAAGGTAGTTTGTACTTGATCCTAGGAAGAATGCTCCTGAGGAGAGTTGCTGCTGTTGGAACAATGGATGATACAATGGATGAGATGATGGAGATGATGAGAACAATGTGAATTCATTTGGATGCTGTTGAAGAAGATAGGTGAAGAGGATTGACACCGAGACCTAATGTTGAAAGCGATGAAGAAGAAGAATTTCAATCTGTTGAACAAACTGGTGAAACCCTAGGAGGTGATGAAGAGGAAGAATCAGATCAAGTAAAGATGTTGCAAGCTATTTCAAAGATTGGAAAGAGACCTAGAGTTGATGTGCCAAACTATACTGGTAATTTGAACCTGGAAGAATTGATTGACTGGATAAATGACAGGGAAGAATACTTTGAATATGAGGAGGTTGAAGATCCGAAAAAGGTGAAATTTTTAAAGACAAAGTTGAAGGGACATGCTGCTATATGGTGGAAAGAAGTTCAGTTGGAAAGAAATAGAAGAGGAAAATAAAAGATTACAAAATGGGATAGGATGGTGACAAAGTTGAAGAATCAGTTTATACCTGCTGACTATGAGTTGCAACTGTTGAAGAGATTGCAAAACCTGAGACAAAAGGAGAAATCTGTGAAGAAGTATACTGAAGAATTTCATAAAAGGATCATAAGGATAGGACATAGTGAAGCAAGCAAGGAGAAAGTGGCTAGATACATCAATGGACTAAGATTGAACATTCAAGAGGAACTAAGCTTGGTAAGGATGACATCTTTGGAAGAAGCATATCATTTTGCCCTAAAAGTTGAAGAGACGCTGAATAAAAGACATGATTAGAGACAGCGAGGAAAAGGAGGTAAATTTTAGAGAGGTAGGACATTTTCTAGAGGAGACAGATCATATCTGGAGCAGAACAAGTTTGATAGCCCATTCAAGGAGGACAAAGATAACAGTGCTTACCAGAGAGATGACAAAAAGTTTTACTGGAGAGGAAACCCTAGTGCATATCAGAATGGAGGATACAAAAGAGAAGGAAGAGGATTTGATAAGAGAGCATTTAGAGGTACTTGTTTCAAGTGTGGAGGTGAAGAACTTAGAGCATTTGAGTGTAATCAGGGTAGTACAAGTAAGAGGATAGAAAATAGTGGAAGAGCAATCTATGTTGAAGAAGAACCTGTTGAACTAAGTGACCCCTGTTCAGTTGGCAAACCTGAGAAAGGAGAGTCATTGGTGATGAGGAGAGCACTATTTCAAATAGAGACAAATGAGGAACCACCACAGAGGAAGAGTCTATTCAGAACTAGATGCAAATTAGGAGGCAAGTGTTGTAAAGTTATAATTGATAGTGGTAGTTTAGATAACCTAGTTTTAGAGGAGATGGTGACTAAGCTAAAGTTGGAAAGATTGAAACACCCTAAGCCCTATCAAATAGCATGGATTCAGGATGATCATAAGGTACTGGTGAGTAAACAATGTTTGGTGAAATTTCATATTGGATCTTATCACGATGAAGTCTTGTGTGATATTATGCCTATGGATGTTTGTCATATCTTGTTGGGTAGACCTTGGTAGTATGATAGAAAAGCTATACATGATGGGAGAAAGAATACATATACTATAACAGAAAATGGGAAAATAATTACTTTGATTCCTTTGGAGGATGATCCTAAGAGTGAAGTATGTGGGAATGCTAGAATCTGTTTGGTAGATGGAAGAAAATTTCTCGATGGTTTGAGACATGAGAATGTGTTATGCCTTGATTCCTAAGAAGCCTGAAACATTAAAGAAGGAGACTAAAGAATCACAACTGGAGGAGATAAAGGAGTTGCTGAAAGAGTATGAAGACATCATATTAGATAATGTACTTGATGGATTGCCACCTATAAGAAGTATCAGTCATCACATGGATCTTATACCGGGAGCAAGTTTGCCTAACAAAGAAACACATAGAATGACACCAGTAGAGAAAGAAGAATTGAATAGATAGATACAAGATTTGTTGAGGAAAGGTTTGATCAAAGAAATATTGAGTCCTTGTGCAGTACTTGTAGTGTTAGCACCGAAAAAGGATGGAGAATAGAGAATGTGTACTGAATCTAGAACAATAAACAAGATCATAGTTAAGTATAGATTTCCTTTATCTAGGATGGATGATATTATGGATTGTTTGAGTGGAGCAAAATATTTCACAAAGATAGATTTGAAGAGTGGATACCATCAGATTAGAATTAGAGAATTTGATGAATGGAAAACTACTTTTAAGACAAATGAAGGATTGTATGAGTGGTTAGTGATGCCTTTTGGATTGACAAATGCACCGAGTACTTTTATGAGATTGATGAATGAAGTTCTAAAGAAATTCTTGGGTAAGTTTGTGATTGTATACTTGGATGACATTCTAATTTTTAGTAAGACAAAAGAAGAACATTTGTGGCATATTAGAGAAGTTTTGCAGAGACTAGGAGGAGAGAAATTGCTGATAAACATCAAGAAGTGTAGTTTTATTAAGGAAGAGCTAGTATATTTGGGATTTGTGATTTCAGCGGAAGGATTGAAGATGGACCCTGAGAAAGTGAAAGTAATTATTGAATGTGTTGCAAGTATAGGCCTAACTAGTGTTGTCATTAATGTCAACATACTCCTGTTGCATTAATGATAAGGTTTGGATGAGTCGTGAGCTAAGGATATTGAGAAAATTAGTCTCAATCAGGAACAGTGAAGAACAGTGATGACTGTAAGGCAAAAAGTCCAAGATAGGATGATGATCAGAGGATGTAGATTAAAGGGTTTGTAGATATGTGTCTATAGGTGATCTAGTAGAGATTTCAGAGGTTCACATGAAGATATGAAGAAGTTGTGGCCGCTCAAGTAAAACTGGTTCCGGTAGGTGTTCATAGGTGACAGAGTGTAACAAGAAAGGTCCGGTGAGATCTAGAAATGAAGTTTCCTATTCTACAGATTTAAGGGAGTGCTAAGGAAGTCTTTGTGGTGTATCAACTCTATTGGTTCATGGTTTGAAGGTCTGCAAGCATCTATTCCTTTGTGACAATTATGACAGACTATGTTCTTGAGGTTCTAGATGAAGGAGAGAAGGATTTCAGTAAGCAGAAGAAGTGTGGATGCTCTTGATGTTTCAGGCAAGCTTGTGGAGGTCTTTGGATCATGTCAAGTTCATGTTGGTGGTCTGCATTGAAGTTGGAGCTCACAATTGAAGAGCAACTTCTGTATGATGGTGTTCTTCTTGAGACAGGCTGACCAGATGAGTTATGCTTTTGTTGGATGATCTTATGAATGTTTGCTGACTTAGATGATCATTCCTAAGTTGATGCCTTGTATAAATAAGGGATTGTGAAGTCAGTTTGAACTTGCCTTTTTGTGCAGAGATGAGGGTGTGGTAGTGAAGAGGAGAGTGAAAGGCAGAGCAAAAGTATTGAGCTTAATGGAACTGATTCAAGCATGGTGAAGATGGTATTCTCCAGTTCATGTATGTGATAATTATTTCTTTGTAGACAGTGTGTCTCTTGTAGGCAGTGAGCCTCTTGTGAGTAGTGTGCTCAGGCAGTGAGCCCTAATTGGCATGTGCCATTTTGTTCTTTCTATTCTTCTAACAGAGAATACATTCTTGGGTTAATCACCCTGTGGTTTTTTCCTTAACTGGGTTTTCCATGTCAAAATCTTGGTGTTTTATGTGTTGACGAGTTTATGCTTTTGATTTGAATGCATTATGTTTCATGTTTAATAAACTACTAATCACTAAGAGGATTTAAGTGTGTAATTTGGAGAAAGTTGTGCACAACTGATTCACCCCCCTCTCAGTTGTGTGCCCAAGTCTAACAGAATGGCCTACACCAGAGAGCATTGGAGAAGTTAGATCATTTCATGGATTAGCTAGTTTCTACCAGAAGTTCATCAGAAATTTTAGTTCAGTTTGTAACCCTATGACAGAGACAATGAGATGTTATAGAAAATATTTAAAGTGGACATCAGGGGTAGATAAAAGTTTTGAGTTGTTGAAGCAGAAAGTGACAGAGCAACCTATTTTGGCATTACCAAATTTTAATAAGGTATTTCAAGTTGATTGTGATGCAAGTGGAAATGCAATTGGAACAGTGTTAAGTCAAGAAGGTAGACCAGTAGCATATTTCAGTGAGAAGTTGAATAATGCAAGGAGAAGATATTCAGTTTATGATCAAGAGTTCTATGCCATAATTCAAGCCTTAAAGAAGTGGAGACATTATTTGTTGCCTAAGGAGTTTGTGTTGTATACAGATCATCAAGATTTGCAATATTTGAATAGTCAAGGTAAGTTGAATCAGAGACATATGAGATGGGTAGAGTTCATGCATAGTTATACTTTTGTGTTGAAGCATAGGAGTGGAAAATCAAACAAAGTTGCTGATGCACTGAGTAGAAGAAGAAACTTGTTGAAGTGTTGGGTTTTGATGAATTGAAGAACATGTATGAGGGAGACACTAATTTTGTAGAACCTTGGAAAGCATGTAAGAACCTGTTGTGATAGATAGGAGTAAGTGGTTAGACTATTTCATTCAAGAAGATATGTTGTTCAAATGAAATTAGTTGTGCATACCTAGAAGTTCAATGAGAGATAATTTGATTAAGGAGAAACACAATGGTGGATTGGCAGGACATTTTGGCATTGGTAAGACAGTGGCTTTGGTGGGTGAAAATTACTTTTGGCCTCAGATACATAAGGATGTTCAGAGATTTGTGCAGAGTTGTAGAGTTTGTCAAGTTGCAAAAGGGAGTAGTCAGAACACTAGATTGTATAAACCCTTGACAATACCAGAGAGACCTTGGGAAGACATAAGCATGGATTTTGTAATGGGATTGCCGAAGACATAGAGAGGACATGATTCAATCTTTGTAGTAGTTGATATATTTTCAAAGATGGCTCATTTCATACCTTGCAAGAAGACAACTGATGCAATGCATATAGCTGACCTATTTTTCAAGGAGATTGTGAGATTGCATGGATTGCCTATGAGTATAGTTTCAGACAGAGATACAAAGTTTGTTGGGTACTTTTGGAGGACACTTTGGAAGAAGATGAAGATAGATTTAAAGTTTAGTTCAACTTTTCATCCATAGACAGATGGACAGACAGAGGTAGTGAATAGGAGTTTGAGAAACTTGTTGAGATGTTTGGTTGGAGACAAGACCAGAAGTTGGGATTTGATTCTTTCACAATCAGAGTTTGCATACAACAATTCAATAAACAGGAGTACTGGAAGAACACCTTTTGAGATCGTTACTGGAGTGAGTCCTAGAGGAGTTGTAGAATTGAGAGATATCAATACAGAGGAAAAGAGAAGAGCAGAAGTAGAAGAATTTGTAGATCATATGAAGACAGTACATAATTAGGTAAAGAAGCATTTGGAAGATATGAACATTAAGTATAAGGAAAAGGCAGATGAGAAGAGAAGACATAAGGAATTTGATGTTGGAGATGAAGTGATGGTGTACTTGAGAAAAGAAAGATTTCTAGTTGGGACATACAACAAGTTGAAGATGAAGAAGTTTGGACCTTATAAGATACTCAAAAAATTTGATTCAAAAAATGCATATGAAGTAGAGTTACCAGAGACATGTGGTATATCACCTATTTTCAACATTGCAAACCTTTATCAGTATCATGAAGTAGAGTTCAGTGACAGCATGGAAGAACACTTGAAGAAGTAGTTACCACAACAAGTACCAGAGCAGATTGAAGACATTTTGGATAGTAGAGTTGGACGCAACACTAGAGGAAGACAATACAAAGAATATCTTCTGAAGTGGAAAGGCATACCGGAAGAAGATTCATCTTGGATTTCTCAAGCTGATGTGGATCGTCTTGGTTCTCCCCTAGCCTAGCAAAGTGAGGGACTCACTTTTTAAATAACTCTGGATGTCTGATGTAGGAGCATCCCTGGTTCAAGAGCAATCTTGCATTGACCAAAAACATTTGCATTTCAATTTGTTTGTAGTTCAGTTTGTTTCTTTTATTTTCTAGTTCAGTTCAGATAGTTTAGTCAGAAGTAGTTTTAGCTTTTGGTCTAGTATTTGGCCGCAGTAGAATTTCACACCTTGCAGATCTAGACTTAACATCTACATTCAGTGAACACATTACAACTCTTCATCAGAGTTTGTGGCCTTCCTTGGTTGACGTGGAGGAATATATTGGTCTGGAAATGATATATATTGATGTAATAGATCCTTAGAAAAGTAGTGATCAAGTTCTCATGATTTAGAAGTTTGATAGTTTTGATTTTCTGCAAGGAGCTTCAGCTTTATCTTGCACATGTATGTAAACAGGCCTGTGAGCCCTAATTGTAAGCCTACATGTTGCTGCCCATATTGTATTTGAATTATTTGATATACTGAATGACTAAATCTGCATATATTCCATTTGATTGAGTTGTTTCTATTGTGTTTACTCTTACTGCATAGTCTAGACAGTTCATTCTGTGAACCTTCCTACCATGACTGCACTAGAAATTCTAATTCCTTAAATGTGTTACTTCAGTGGTCAACTTCTTCAGTTGAGTAGATATTTCCTTGATATCTTCTTTCTCTTCCTGCACCTTGGCTACTACATTATCCTGACTAGGTTGGAAGAATGAACTACCATTGCCATTCTGCCCAGTATCCTGAGGTACATGTCTAGGATGTGGTACTATTTGACCATTTCCCTAAGGAGACATGATGCTAAGGGGTGGCACTTGCAAAGGATTTAACATTGGGGTAGGGGGCATTAAGGCTCCACTAATTTGCGTTTAGTTAGGGAAAGTAGGATATCCTAATTTAGGCATAAGACATTGTCCTACTGGTTTCATTTCCATGTTGACCTTGACTGCTTCTGCAAGGGCACCAGATAGGGATGTGATTACAAGATGTGTTCTTATGAAAATTGCTATTAATGGATCAAGATAAGAGTAATATACTAGCCTAGTAGCTTCATCAGGGATGTCATAGGTAGGTGTAAACTTAGAGTACATCTTTTGAAAGCGAGCATTGAAATTTGAGATCAATTCCCCTTCACTTCTTTTGATTGTTGCAAAGTGGTGATGCATGGTAGCTGCATCTATAGGTATCCTAAACCTTGCTTTGAAAGCATTCTCCAACATTTTAGAGGTACTGATGGATGTTTGAGGTAGGATCATATACTAGCCATATGCCTCCTCTCCTAGAGAGTAAGGGATGAGTCTACATACAACATCTTCATGTTGTATCCTTGCCCTGAAGTAAGCCTCTTTAAATGTCTGAATATGGTCATCCACATCTTGATATGGATGTTACATAGGACAAATCTTGTCTAGATTTTTAGGAAGGTCATTGTAAGCAACAAAGTTGAGAGGTGACTCAATGACAAAAAATGACATTGGAGCTGGTATTAGTGCTACTAAAGGAGCTACTGCCGGATTAAGGACAACAAGTCTAGGTTGACTGTCTGAACATGTTCTATGTCTAAAGGCATGAATTCTTCAAAAGTTCTAGTGGATCTTAACCTTGTGGCAGGTCGACGAGCCAACTCTTAAAAGCTCAGAGTAAACTTTAGATATTCAGATAGGATCTTCGCAAAGATATGGATAAATTCTTCGTGGGAGTTGATATTTATGATGACTTATCTTTGATGATGAGTTATTTATGGAATATTTGTAGAGAATGCAAATTTTTAGTTCAAACTTGAAATTCAGACAACTGTCTATAAATATCAGGCTAAATATCCTTAGGGAAGTGTTATTTACACTTGGATTCTTCAAATTGTTGAATATTGATGGAATCTTTGCACAAACACTCAAAGCTCTGGAGTAGACTAAGAAATTTTAAAACAATTCATCACAAGAACACGGACAAACACATCTGGATGACAAATTTTTCCAAATCCTAGCCATTCTGCTTTCCTTCTAGAGTCAAAAATTGTTGATACAACTGTTAGTCATATTAGCACAAATAAAAGTTCACACAAAAAACCTTTATCATCTTCAAAGATATGATAAATTTAGGATGAATTTATGATCCCAAGTCTTCCATAGTCAAGTCTTGACCTTCTGATGTTACTCAGTGGTTTGATGTGATGATGTTGTTAATCTTTTTGGGGCCTTACATCTAGATTTGTAGAAATCTTGTCTTGATGTTTGTCCTGTTACCTTCTCTACATGTATCTCAACAAATTGCATCGAATATGATAATCCTAAGCTAGGATATGCATGTCTTCATGTATATTTATCATAAGTTTGATCAATTCTTCTGAACTGTACTCCATTGAGATTATTTATGCTAATCTTTGCAACTTTGATTAGTTCTTCTAAAATTCTCTTAAATTTGAACTAATCTTCACTCCTTTCCTTCAAACTTACTCAAAGATTATTGAAATAAACATGTATTTCACTATTATTATCCAATATTTGCATGATATTTACTAAGATTGTAATGATCTATTCAAATATGCTAAGATATGCACTTATCTACTTCATTTCTGCATATTTGCTATGTATTTGCTTATCATTTGTCATTATTTACAATTTACGATGATGACTTATGAAATTTAAATGAAAATAAACTAAAATTCTAAAATTATTTGAAATGAATGAGTTTCAACTCCTGATCCATATGCATAATTTAATACTTTCATGAAAATAGATGAAATCAAACCATGCTTTGCCAGGATATTCCAAAACTATACACAACTGATGCTAATCTTCAAAGGAATCAGATGAAAACAACATGCACAAATTGAAATGCACTTCCAAGGAGTACAACAAATCACAGTGACATATCCAGATATCATCCACAAAGATTACTCAAGATTTATGATGGAATTGTAATCTAGATCTCCATTTCATTTAGTATTCAAAAGTATGCATATATACAGATGGTCTTGAGAAAGAACCATGTGGAGACACAAAGTTACAAGAATGTACACTTAGTGGTCACTAGCTTAACACTTCTATCTCAATTAAGCTCCTAATAATTTACAAATGGCAATCCATCTCCTTTTATAGAACAAGGATAGGATGTGGTTACAAAAGATCCAATGGTTAGGATCAACTCAAGATGATCTGATGGTCAGAAAATGTGGTATGTGATTGTACATTTGGTAATCTTTAGTTGAGGATAGCTAGAAAAATGGCATATTCTCCAAATATTTGACTTGGTCTTCATGATCTCTTCACTCTACTTTTTCTTTGGATTCCTACTCTGTGGATCCTTCCTCTGTTAACTTGCATCTAATACCTTGGACGAACTCATATGCTCTAAGGGCCTTATCTATCTCTAATCTGTTTTGTACCTTAGCCTTTTTAGTTACATGCTCTTGAGCTTTCAATTGCTCATTTAAGGATATCCACCTATTGGTCCTACTGTCCAACTCTTCATTGTAAGCATCAATCTTGGACTTCATAAGCATAAGCTGATTAATTGTGTCCTCTGAAAAATGTTGGATAGGATCTTCTATGGCTGAGTTGAAGTTATCTCTAAATGCTTTAATTGCAAAGTCATTATTCTGATTTTCAATCTTACCTTCAACTCCACCTTCCAAAACTTCCTGTAGACACCTAAAAATGTCTCGACCACCAAACTAACTCCCGACATCCCTAAACATACCAATTTCCTTTCCAACCAATTAATTAAATTTTTATTTAATTAATTACCCCTTTCATTTCCTAAATCCACACCATTTCATCCCCAAAATTGAATTAATTTTGTTGATTCAATAGTCCAAACCTTAGCCAATTGATTTAATAAATATGCAAAATTTATTAAATCAATTCCCCCCTTTTTCCTAAATCTAATTAATTAGTTAAAACCATGTTAACTAATTAATCCAGCCTACTAATTAGCCTATCCCTACCCTAGACAATTAAATAGCTATTATTTAATTGCCTACTCTAGCCTACCTCATCCTAGCCTTAGGATTAATTAGTTAAATCACTAATTAATTAATCTTATCCTCCCTCTAATCCCTCTACTAATTTATTCCAGCCACATTAATTAGGTTAATCACCTTAATTAAGTGAGTCAAACCCTCATTAGCACTTCTCTCCACATCCCCCAAATTTAAAATTCAAATAAATTACACATCACATTTACTCCTCTTACACATCCCTTACACATGTCATAACTCATAAATATCCACTCTTCCCCAAATAAATTTTTAATTCATTTTACCCTTCCCCATGTGAATTTTTAATTCACAAATAATCCATCTCACCCAACCTCATTTATTCACCCATTTCCCAAAAATGAATAAAAGATTTACTTTTATTCCTAGCCCTCCATTTTCCAAGATCAAATCTAGGCCCTCCACATCACTTTCATCCTCCACCATTGATCTCTCCAATCAATCTCCACCCTTGGATCAAAATCCCTTCCAAAAGTCTATAAATACAACCTCTCACAAGTCATTTTCATCATCCAAGTTTATGCAAAGTTACCATGCCAAAATCATCCTTGAGTTAGATAGTGAGTTGCACAATTGAAGAGCATTTCACATTTGAATCCATAGTCTAGGGATCATCTTGGTCTCGGGAGCTTCTTTTGGGTGCAAAGACTCCTTCTTCCCTTGATGGGATTAGGTTTTGCATGTGAGGTATAATCTTGTGTTTTATTGCATTTGATTTAGTGTTTTTACCTTCATTGCTTTATCTAATCTAACAGATCCAAAAATTTGCCATCAAAAAATCTGTCTACCCTGTTTCAGCGCTATATCTGTCTGATTGTAGTGCCATTTCACTCATGGATTGGTGCTATCTTTAGATTGACTTGCCTGAAACAAAGACCCATTTAGTTGTGATCTACACCCTCTGCTCCGCCATAATCCATATCCATCTCATAGAAATCCGTCAACAGTCCAGCCATTTTCTTCAAAAATTTTCCAAATTACACTTTCTCTTTGACCTTAGAGAATCAATCACCACCATTGTTGGACCCCATTATCAGCCCAAATACATATCTATCCATCTCCTTTCAATCTTTTTGCACATCTCCTTGGACCAAGACAAATCATTTCAAAAAATCCACAACCAAATCAAAACACCATCAACAACCAAAGCGTGTCATCCTTTTGAGCCAAAGTTAGATCTAGATCTTATCATTAACATCACATTTTCCTTGAAAAGTCATTAGTCTACATTTCAAGAAAAACAAATCACCTCTCTTTGCGTAAGGTCATTAGTCTACCCCCAAACAAAGAAAATCATCATCCTTTTTGTGCCAAATCAAAATCTAGATCTTATCCAAAGGCTCAATTCGAAAAACATCAAGAACATCATCCTCATCATCCTAAATCAATCAAAAAATCAAAAACATCACAATTCCAAATCCCTTTCTCATCATCCATCTTTGGTCCAAAATTTGTGCAAAAATCAATATCACCCATTCATATCACCCTTAGGATAAAACCTTTGGAAAAACATACCGATCTTCTCTTCTACTCCATCTCACTACCACATCCCTCTTTGGGTCCAACAAAATCAATTCGATTCTCTAAGGTCTCCATCTCCATTCCACTCTACTCCTCATCAAAATCATACGCGTATGCCCATCACGAGATCACAACACAAAAAGAATCAAGAAATGGCGGAACAATGGACCTTTGGCATGCCTAACACCAACAATAGCAACATACCTAGTTATCAAACATACAATCCACCTACATATTCCTCCATCCCCCCATTTGGCGCCAACGACCCTTTTCACTTCTTACCACAAACACAAACACTACCACCACCACCACCACAAAATGTCCCCACCATATCACAAGATGACCTAGATGTCTTGAGCTTCATGCAAGATGCCAATAATATGGACCTACTTGATAAAGTCCTAAGATCGGACCCAAATAGATATCTTGACTATCTTCTCAAGCTTGGTACTCAACTTCCCCCCATCACAACATCATCACAACCATCCACTTCTACAATTGTCCCTAACACATCAAATACCCAAGCAACTACATCACATACCCAACCCACCATCTCTCAAATGTCAACACCTAATGTATCTACCACCTCCACAACCTCAACCCCTACCACATCTACAATTTCCACATCCACTGCTATGCCTAACATCTCCCAACCCGTCATCACTTCTACTACCACAACAACCATCAACCCTTCCATTTCACACATCACCATGGGTATACAAGGCAACATCACACAAGCAAGTACCTCCACAAGTGTGCCCCCACCAAACCCTCACACCATTGCATACCTACGACAACTATTCTCACAACAATCTCACAACACATCTAACCAATCCAACGTCCACATACCCAACATCAATCCTATAAGTCAACATAATCCCAATTCCCAAATACCCCCACATATTCTCCAACAACTCTACGCGCACCAACAACAGCAGGCACTAATCAATCCAAACCCCAATCCACAATACCAACATCTTAATCAAACCAATCTCCAACATCAAATCCCACCCCACCTCCAATATCTCACCAACCAACTACCCTACACGTTTCAACCACAACAACCACAGGATTTCAACACCGTCCTACAAGGCTTAATCCAAAAGGTGGATGACCTACAAACTGGGGGCAAACACAAATACTATTCTTTTGAGGATATTTGCCCCTACCCATTTGACCGCACCTTATACATGCCCCCTTTCCCTAAAAACTTTGAAACGCCAAAATTTGACAAATACAAGGGAAAGGGCGATCCTAGGGACCACCTTCGGGAGTTCTACATTGCTTGCCTCGAAGTCTCTAACAATGACACATATCTTATGAGACTCTTCCCATGAAGCCTTGGCGGCCAAGCCGCTGAATGGTTTGCCCATCTTCCACCTAGAATTCGAACATTTCCCAAGCTTGCGGAGAAGTTTGTCAACCACTTCTCCTACAACTTTGAGCATGAGGTGTCTATGACCGACCTCTGTAATACCAAACAAAAGAATGGAGAAGCTTTTGCTTCTTTCTTACAAAGGTGGAGGGGCCTAGCAAGCAAGCTCCCATGGCCTATTCCTGAAAAACAAATTGTCACCATGTTCATGGCCAATCTCAATTAGGAACTAGGATTTCACTTACAAATTCTTTGCACATCTACCTTTGAAGAGGTTATTGACAAAGGCACTACTGTCGAACGAGCCCTCATTGCCAAGGGTTCCATCAAACTTTACAACCCCAAATCCCACAACAACAACAACAAGTCTAATCACAACGCCCCCAATACCAACAACAATACCAACACCCAATCTAATGATAAATCACGTTATTGGGGGAAGAACAAGAATAATCTGAATAACGGCGTCACCGATGTGAAGGCCGTCCAACACATCCAAAACTACACACCTACACACACGTATGCAACAAATGCCAATAACCCAAGAGGGCCAAATAAACCACGCAAACCTTGCCGCAATTTCACACAATTAGTAGAACCTATCGAGGACGTCCTCGATAGATGTCTCAAACAAGGAGCAATCACACTCCCGCCTGTTAGACCACGCCAAGACAATGACCTCAAAGTAGCATGGTATAATGAAAATGACTATTGCGAATACCACCGCATGGCAGGCCATAAAACAGCTAACTGTATGCAATTAAAGCATTGCATCCAAGACCTAATAGACAAAAATCTCGTTAGCCTCGAGCAAAGTGCACACCCATCACCAAACACTAACCTTGGAGCTTACAAGGATCCTTTGCCCAACCATAATAAATCATCCCCGTCTAACCAAGCATACAATGTCACTCCACCACCTGCATCCTATGACTCCATTGTCGGCTGCATTGAACCCTCATCCCACTATGTCAACACAATCACCATTCGGGCACAAGCACCCGATTGCGCCGTAACAACTCGTCGAGGCCGTGTCTCAATCCGCACTGCCCCTCCCACTGAATCGACACCCCCATCCACATCTGATCCCCTCCCCCTTGTCCAAATGCCCGTCCATCACCCACAACTCGATATAACCTCCTAGACCATCTAGGAAAGACACCCGCACAAATCTCCATCCTTGAGCTGCTTTGCACATCACCCCGCCATAAGGACATTCTTGACAAGGCCCTTTTGGAAACACAAGTCTCGACAAATTTGGATGTCAATCAATTTCAAGCCATGGTCGGCCATATTGCTACACCACACCATATCACATTTTCTGAAAAAGATCTCCCTGCTTCCGAACACCTACATAATGATACACTACACATCGAGGTCTGCATTCACAAACACACCATTAAAAGGGTCCTAATAGATGGTGGTTCCAGCCTAAATATATGCACTCTAAAATTGCTAAAACACTTGGGGTACTCAGATGTGGTTGTGGATGCTAGCGAGTGTATAACAATCAAAGGATATAATGACACCGAGAGGCTATCCGAGGGCACCATAAAGCTCCCTATTCAAGTGGGACTGCAAATCCTTGAAACAAAATGTCAGGTTCTGGATCTTGACCTCCCTTATAACATTCTTCTTGGCCGCCCATGGATCCATGCCATGCAAGCCGTCCCATCCACTTTCCATCAATGTCTCAAATTCCCCCACAACGGCACCGAAGTCACTATTTATGCCGATCCCTGTCCCTTCCAATACTGCAGTTTTCTGGAAGGACACAACCAAACCTTCTGTCCATATAATAAAGCCACCACCCAAACCACCCCAACAGATTCCACTTCATATATGGACCCCACCAACATCACCACCACTTCATCCCAAACACCTTTACCACCTAAGGTCAAGATCAAGCTCGGTGACCAAGGCTGTGGGGAATACAACCTTCACAGCACCTTTTGCGTGGGCTTATTACCCACTCCTAAGACATTTAGCACTCTAAACATAGAGGCAGCTGACACAGTCATCATCAAATGCAAACCCTCGCCCATCTTTGAGAAAAAACACCTTCTGGATCAGGACATACTTGAAGATATTTCACCCTGGCTTTACAAGGATGAGGAAACAGAACAAGACATTCCCACCATCCCAACAAACAGTTACAGCAAAGGTTCTGAGATAGTCAAAAGCATGGGTTACAAAGGACAAGGCGGCATTGGCCTTCATGAACAGGGGATTGTAGAACCACTGCAAGCAACAAGAAACCCCTATACTCAAGGGTTAGGGTATGGTCAACCACAACGCATCCTTAATACTGGCGAATGTATCTTAGCCGAGTTTGCTCCAGTTTCTCTAGACGTCGACAATGTTAATGAAATGGACCTATAAGACTCCTTTAGTGACTTTGCCGATTTCTTCGCCTCCTCCATTTGCACCATCTACTCCGTCACCACTCTCGCCTCATCATCCAATGACCTACCATTAGTATACCCCGACCTCATCGATTGGGACCAACAAGGACCTCCTATTTTTGATATCGCACCTAATGATGAAGCCATTGCTGAAATGATGGGAGTAAGAGACAACTTCCCCTTGGGAGATCACAGAGTTGGATACATCATGGAACTCAATCCGGCTGCCTATTTTAGGGAGACTACCCCTGCTTCCAGTCACAAAAACATAAAAAGAAACAATAGATCTGATGGTGAAAACCATTCCACGGCAGTATCAGATCCTAAAAAAGTAAAAATAAATGACATATCTCCTGGTGAAAACCTCTATGAGGCGCCAGGGGATGGAAGCATGGGCCTCCTTGAAATAGATAAAGTATATCCTGACAGATCACTCATCTTGGTTGAACCAGCTCAGGAAATGAATCGAGGGATAGAGGAAGAGCCAAAAATCATGTACAGAGCAGAATCTCTCAGCTTGTTCGAACAGGAAGACTTCTTGGCATTCTTCACACGCAGAAATCGCAACTTTGCGTGGACCTACACAGACATGCCAGGGCTAGATCCCGCCTTGGTTGTTCATCATCTTGCAGTGCATCCTAATGCCAAACCAGTCAAACAAAAGCTCTGAAAGATGAATCCTCGGGTGGCCCTTCTTGTCAAAGCAGAGCTCAAAAAGTTACTAGATGTGGGGTTCATACGTCTAATTGATTATACTGAATGGGTTTCGAATCTAGTACCCATTGCTAAACCAGATGGTAGAATCCACTGTTGCACTGACTTCAGAGACCTTAACAAGGCCTGCCCAAAAGATGACTTCCCACTGCCCAACATTGACATGATCGTGGATTTTACCGCAGGGCATGAGATGCTATCTCTCATGGATGGCTTTTTAGGATACAATCAAATCAAAATTGCCGAAGAAGATTAGCACAAGACATCCTTTATATGCCCATGGGGGACATACTGTTGGGTAGTAATGCCATTTGGCCTAAAGAATGCAGGAGCTACTTATCAAAGAGCAATTACTGTCATCTTCCACGACCTCTTTCACCACATCATGGAGGACTACATTGATGACTTACTCGGCAAATCAAAGACCATAGAAGAATACTTAGATGTGCTAGCCAAGGTCTTTGACAGGATAGAGCAATATAATGTTTGTCTAAATCCAAAAAAGTGTGTCTTTGGTGTCACTTCAGGTAAATTGTTGGGATACATAGTCTCCAGACGAGGAATCGAGGTGGATCCGGTGAAAGTCAAAGCTATTACTGAAATGCCACCTCCTAAGGCCTTGAAACAACTGAGAAGCCTGTAGGGTAAACTACAGTCTATTCACTGATTCATTGCTCAGCTTGCTAACAAATGCCAACCATTCCAGCATCTCCTCAGGAAAGATACGGCTTTCACCTGGACTACTCAGTGTCAGGATGCCTTCGACCAACTAAAAGCATATCTGGCTAATCCCCCTGTTCTATCTCCACCAAGACAAGGAGAGCCCCTCCTCTTGTATATCTCTGCGACTGACACAACAATTGGGGCTTTGTTAGCACAACATGATGAGCAGGGGAAGGAAAGAGCCATCTACTACATCAGCCGCACCTTGATTTCCTATGAGCTTAACTACACACAAATTGAACGAGCATGTCTTGCCCTGGTCTTCACATCACAAAAGTTAAGACATTATATGCTCAATCACAAGACTAAGCTCATTGCTAAGATCGACCCACTCAAATATTTGCTAAACAGAGCAGCTCTCACTGGAAGAATGGCAAAATGGGTCATGATTCTCACCGAATTTGACATAGAATACACAGAGAGAAAGGTAATCAAAGGACAAGTCATAGCAGATCAGCTGGCTGAGGCACCTATTCAGGCAGAACATCCTACAAAAGTAAAATTTCCAGACGAGGCCATCTTGACAATCACACCAACCACAGATACATGGAAGATGTATTTTGATGGATCCTACACTCACAGAGGCTCAGGGGCAGGCGTCTTGTTTGTTACCCCTCAAGGTGACACGATCCCTAAATCATTCAAAATCACATTTCCATGCACCAATAATGTAGCAGAATATGAGGCCCTCATCACAGGTCTCCGAATGGCCATCCAATGGAAAATAGAAAAACTAACTGTGTATGGCGACTCTCAACTCGTCATCAGGCAAGTCAATAATGAATACAAAACCAAGGACGATAAGCTCCTTCCCTATAAGAAGATGGTCGATGACTTTAAAGATTATTTCAGTGACATCCACTTTGAGCAAATCCCAACAACAAAGCGGCAGATGCCATGGCCACCATCGGATCTCTGGTTGACATGAAGCAAGGTAGCAAGAAATGCGAATTCCTGATTGAAGAGCTCCCCATCCCAGCATATGACGTTCCCTAATTTGAACTAGTGTGCGAAATCATTGGTCCTTTATCCCCCTGGTATCAGGAAACCTACCTCTACCTTCACGATAATATCCTCCCCAACAACCTATCCCCATCACAGAAAAAATCCTTCATCCTTCGAGCCTCTTGTTTCATCCTTGTAGGTGACACCCTCTACAAAAGGAGTCTTGATGGCACGCTTCTACGATGTTTAGACTCTAGGGAAGCTGAGGCAACTTTGGAAGAGGTACACACAGGTATTTGCGGGGCACATTCAAGTGGACCAGCTCTTTCTAAAAAGATCCTGAGGACTGGCTATTATTGGCCCACCATGGACAAGGATGCACATCAGTTTATCAGAAAATGCCTCCCATGTCAACAGCATGGCGATCTCATCCACGCCCCAGCACAGGAGCTACAACCAATCACAACACCATGGCCTTTCTCACAGTGGGGACTCAACCTCATAGGGAAAATCCATCCTCCATCTTCCAACAGCCATAAATTCATAATCACTGCTACCGAATACTTCACAAAGTGGGTGGAAGCAATACCACTCACCTTCACCACAGGCATCCAAATCTCCAAGTTCATTCTCCACTACATCATCTGCCGCTACGGTATCCCTCATTCCATTGTCACTGATAATGGGAATCCATTCAAAAACTAAGAAGTTTGCACTTTGTGCGAAACGTTTGACATCAAACACTGATTCTCCATGCCATATTACCCCCAAGGAAATGGTCAAGCAGAGGCTTCTAATAAAACCATCCTCCGCATCCTAAAAAAGACAGTCAATGAAGCTGGCCATGACTGGCACCTTCAACTCAACCCTGCCCTATGGGCTTACCTCACAAGCATCCGCACTCCTACCGGAGCCACTCCATACTCACTAGTATTCGGATCTGAAGCCATTTTACCTATAGAGGTCGAGCTCCCATCCATCCGAGTATCATTGCAAAACATTATCTCTGATGAAGACTATCGCGTCGCAAGGTTGCATCTACTTGAATTATTGGATGAGAAACGCCTGAATGCATTAAATCACTTACAGGCATACCAAAACCGCCTCAAAAGAAGCTACAACAAAAAGATCAGAACCAGAAAGTTGGAGGTAGGTGACCTAGTCCTAATGGAAAATCAGAAGAACCTGCAAGATCGTCCAAAGCAAGGAAAGTTCGAACCTAATTGGCTAGGACCTTATGTCATCACTACCGACTATGGGTCAGGAGCTTATCAGCTTGCAACACCCGAGGAGAAGCCTCTAGATGAGCCAATGAACATCTTGCATCTCAAGTGATTCTATGCATAACCCATCTGGTACCACAAGTCAAAAAAAATCAGAAAATCAAGAAAAAATCAGAGTGCAATAAAAAATTCCAATGGTGAAAATCACCTCGGTGACGCCTTGGATAAGTACCATGGTGAAAACCTGTTTCAGGCGCCATGCGTAGTGGCCGGTTCTACCATCTAATAAGTCCTCTTTCCATCATAACACTCCATACCCACGCATCCCATGGCTTGAAATTCTGAAACATCAAGTTTGTTCCCCCATTCCGCACTACCTCACCCACCCAAAACCCCCTCCATGGAACAAGGATCCTTGTAAGCTCTCCTTTGTACAATTCATAAAATCAGAAAATCCAAAAACATCATAAAATCATAAAATCTAAAAACATCATAAAATCAGAAAATCCAAAAATATCATAAAATTAGAAAATCCAAAAACATCATAAAAAATAGAAAATCCAAAAACAATCACCCCATGCATCAATCTCGCATGCCATCACGATCATCTAAACACACATCAACCCTCATCACATCCCATCGCAAACCATTCCCACATCATCAAGTCTTGCCAGAACTACATATTCATTTCGCCCGCATCTTAAAAGTACCTTGATCCTGTGGACATAGGGTATGTAGGCAGTCTGGAATACGAAGGATGTTTCCAGTACTCAGGTATCTAAGATGCACCCATCCCACCCGTTGAGATGGTTCCCACTCACTGAGCTTTCTAGATCTCAGAAATGATACGCATGCTACGTATATAGTTGAAACATGGTCCTTCACGCAAAAATTATCAAGCAACATACCAACTATAATCTTACATTTGGCCCAAATGTTCTTTTGCCCATCTTCCAAAACTCTCCAATCAAAATAGATCTGCGTCCTAGGAGATGTCTTTCCTACAATGGACAAAAATCTATCATTCTATCATCACGTCTCTTGGCAAGAGCACACAAAGACTATTTGTATCTTTCGTTGGTCTTTTTGCTTATTGATTTTTATCTTTTTGTCTCGCTCCAAGTAATCTCCAAAGCTACCTTGATCTCATTATATCATGGTACGTAGTGGATAGCCCTTGGAGTAGACATAGTCATTGTTTCGGTATGCTGTGCTTGTGGGTTGGTTTCATTACTCCAAGAATAGTATTCATATCTTGAAGTCCAGGTCGGTTCTAGCATGATGTGTCCTATTTGCATATACAGGTACAAACACCTTATATGCATTATTCATACTCACTGCTATGAGTCCCCTTCCTCCACTAGACAAGATTATACTACCTTGGGCATGCATGAAATCAACCTATTGTTTGTGGGTCTAGTCCATGCAATCGTCGGATATACATCATCACCTAGGTCATTTCATACATTTGTGAACTGTATCCTACATTGCTACATTAAACTAAGAAATGCTCTCAATTAATTTTGTGCAACTACTGATACTAGCTCGACATCATCATCCTAATCACTTAGTCACCTACCCCATATCGGCCTAGATTTGATAAACACTTTTCAACCCCCCCAATCTAACTCCCTCACTAACCCCATCTTCCCACCATATCTCCACTTAACACAACCTGAACCAAACCAAACCCCAACCCCCCCTCCATGACGTGGTGTCTTCTAACCTAGCAAGCCTCCAATCTCCCCACCGCCATCCCCTAGATGCTCCCACCCCTATCCTCCCCACCACCTAACACGCTCTCCCACAGTCTCACCCCTTAGGGTCCTCACAAGGAACATCATGTGTATCAGGACTAGGCCATCTCACTTATCACCTAGTATGCATACCACTTATCACCTAAATTGCATCTAAGCATAACATCTTAGGTTCATTTTAATCCATTTACTTTGCATTGCATTCTTAGGTTCATTTTAATCCCTTTGCATAACATCTTAGGTTCATTTTAATCCATTTAATTTGCATTGCATTCTAGGTTCATTTTAATCCATTTAATTTGCATTGCATTCTAGGTTCATTTTAATCCCTTTGCATTGCATTCTTAGGTTCATTTTAATCCATTTAATTTGCATTGCATTCTAGGTTCATTTTAATCCATTTAAATTGCATTCTAGGTTCATTTTAATCCCTTTGCATAACATCTTAGGTTCATTTTAATCCATTTAATTTGCATTGCATTCTAGGTTCATTTTAATCCCTTTGCATAACATCTTAGGTTCATTTTAATCCATTTAATTTGCATTGCATTCTAGGTTCATTTTAATCCATTTGCATCACGTTTTACTCCATTGCATTCTAGGTTCATCCATTTAAATTTGCATAAAACAAAAGTAGGTTCATTTTAGCTGCATATCATTACACATCATATCATGTTCATTTATCACATAGGTGCATGATAAAATTAAAAATAGCATCATCACATTGCATTCCATACATATAAACATCTCATAAACAATTAATTGCATTACAACATCATCAGCATCACCATTAAAACAACACATACATCTAATGGCATATACATAATTCCATACATTTTCATCCCTAATAAATGTTCATTAGTCCGCATATTTAGTTACATCATATAGTCCATAAAATCACAACACCATGCATATATCACAAAAACATCCATGCATCCACCAAATCACACACATCATTTGAAACAACATCACACATCCACAACATATAAAACATAACATGTGCATCCATCATATAAGCATCATCACAATAGAACATCATAAACCATCAGAAGTATAGCATCATATATAATCACCGCAAAAATAATGTACATCGCTCACATCATCAAAAAATAAAGTGTCCTGATACAATGCCTCTAAGGGCTAACATGGTACAACTATCACATCGAGGATCCTCTCTCTGAGGGAGTAGGAGACGCTGACCCTAGTCAAGCTTGTGATCCTGACGGCGGCTGTGGCTGTGGTGCTACTGGTACCTGAGGACCCTGCTGGGGCACATGTGAGGGAGGAGGCATCGTCTACTATACTGACTGCACAGATCTCGATTTATGTGATCTCGATGCCCCAGATCTACTGACCTGGCTGTAACTCGGTGCCCACTGCGCCGCGGGCACAGCTGCATAGTACGACCCCCGATAATACTCCATCTGTGCTCTGGCCTCTGCTAGCTCTCCCTGTACCTGAGATATCTGTCCCTGTGCCTTGCTCAACTGCCCCTATATCTGATGTGCATGCGTCTGCGCCTGAGCCAGCTGGGCCTGCATCCCTGCCAAAATCAGGGCAAGTCCCCCACCTGCAGCCTGTACACTGCTCAACACAGTCTCTGCCTGATGTGCTCTCATGAGTGCTACATCCTGCTCTATCCTCAAATCCTCCATGTCCTCTTGAGCCTGAGCCAACTGAGCCTCTAGCACTGCCACCTGCCCATCTACTCCCCGCAGCTGTCCCAACTCAGCCTCTCGACGCCCTAATGCCTCCTCTAAGCTGGCTACCTGAGCACATAATGTCTCCACCTCCTCCGTCTCCTCCCGTGGCCGTCGCCGAGGTGTCAGCCTCTCAACCTCTGTCGCCACCCCTGCCCCTGAACTCCCTGCCCCGGTATCATGTCTACCGACTCGCAGCTGCTCCACCCATGATGAAGATAGATCACTCTACTCTGCCCTCGGCTATCCACCGTGCCGCCGCGGTCCTCTACGCTATCGTCCACCCCTAACCTGGGCCTGCTGTGCTGGAGCCTACTATGCAGGAACCTCCTGCCCCACCTGTCCCTGTCCTGCTGCCGCTGCTGCCAACTCCTGTACATGCTGGCCATCTCTCGCAATCACCCTCTCCTCCCCATCATCCATCACCTCCACAAGATAGTCCTCCACAACCTCATCTCCACCCCCATCTGGATCATCTCCACCCCCATCTCCCTCATCCTCTGATACCTCCACCGTCAGATCTGTCAATCGAGTGGGCCGATGCATCTGCCACCATACCTCATAAGCAGGCGTAGTACCTACATCCCTCACTGTGCTCCTCCAATCCCACTGAACTGGCCGAAGTGCTGCCCAATCATTCAGCGCAACCTGTGGCTGTAATGGTGTGGGCCAGTGGGCTGTATCCCGCGATGTCCACGCATATATCGCCATCTGCTGAGGTGTATCTTGTACCAGTCCAAATTGACGCATAACCCGCGAGGGTAGGTACATCTCTATGGTATGGTCTGCATGACCCATAAGATATCTCTGCTAAAATGTGTACAGGAGATGAGTCACATCATCGGGCCACTCCTCACAACCAATATATGCACGCCATACCACGCTAATCATGTCATCCAATATCCGCCGCCAGTGGCGGACCTGTCCAGTGTATGTATACTCTGCATCCTGATACAAAAACACAAACGCCTCAAACGACCATCGATAATAACCGCATGTCAACCAAGTCATAGGGATGTGCTCCCAAATCCATACGTGTAGCAGCGTAACCCCAGCAGATAAAGTCCTGTCATGAAGATAAGCGACCGTGTGCATCTCATGAAGCAGTTGTGCTAGCATCATCGGCCCCCATGTGTAGACAATATCATGGCTCACCATCCCCTCTATCATCCCGCCCCAGCCCACAAGAAAACCTTTGCCTTGCCTATCCGGCATCACCACACCTCCAATCAGCGCACACAGAAATAAAGCAAAGGGATCTGCACCCGCCACCAGCATCTTATCATAATCCAACTCCCTCCCATCTGCCGAAAGAACTAGGTGCTCTGCTCCGAACACTCTGATCAATGCAGTCCGCCCCCTCCTCGTGTCATACCTCACATGTCGACCTAGAATCGGGAGCTTGAGGATGCGATAAACATCCTCAAGTGTGATGGTCATCTCTCCTGTCGGCAGCAGAAAGCTGCAAGTCTCGGTGCGGTATCGCTCCACCATGGCCGTCATCAGAGCTTTATGAGCTTGCAGCACTGGCATCGATGCCACCGTCCAAAGCCCTAGCCTCGCCAGTCGAGGCCGCCATGCCTCATCAAATAGCGGCATCACGGATCGCACTTGTCGCTCCTGCGACTGCAGTATAAACTGCTGTGTATCTTGCATCCACCACTTCTTCGTTAGATACTAGCTTATTTTTCCTACACACTTTTTCTTCTAAATGTCTCACAGGCCCAAATCATGTGGCCCCACACGGACAGTCCCTAGTGCCATTTTTAAAATGGCTCTACTTTTCCCTACCCATTGCGCCAATATAGATAATGGCGCCACTGCGCGCCCTATATCGCGCTAATCTAGCAATGGCGAAGCATTCCATTTTTGCGTCAATTTCCCTTTTAGCGCTAAAACTTACAATAGCACTATTCCCCATTATGGCGCTATTCCAGACGATAGCGCTGTTATAACCATAATATGGTGCCAAAATGCCATATTTCTTTCTCCCTGAGTTTTGGTGCTAATCTAGCCGATGGCACCAATATTTCCCCCAAATGGCGACAAAATCGCCCTACACTACCCTGGCGGATAGCGCTAATCCGCAGGATTGCGCTAATTCGCCTTATCTTTGGCGCCATGGGCTCCAAAGCCGTATCCCAAAACCCAAAAAAAATGTGCGTAAAATAAAAAATCACAAAGTTCAGGCTAGGCCCTACCTGGGGTCCAGCCTCGGGTGACCACCTGACCTCTTGGAATCGCTCTGAGATGTGATGAAGTCGCGGGAACTATGGTTTGCACTCAACCATCTCTCCTTTGTCTTTTCTTCTACAAAGTCAAAAGTGTGCCAATGTGGCACTCTTTGGGCCCACTTTGCCTAATATAGTGGGCCATGTCATCCTTCCATCTTTCCTCTTTTCCTCCAAGGTGCATATCTCAGCCTTTTTCCTCCATTTTTCCTCCTACCATCTTCTTTTTCCCCCACCTCTCCAACTGTCACTTCTGTTGCATCCTTTCAAGAGCTTACCTACAAAATTTTCATTTTTCCGCTAACCTCTCAAGGGGGCATCCCCTTCCATCTCATTCCTTCTCGGCAGCTGGGGCATATTTTTCTTCGACCTGACGCCACTTCCCTCCTAAGTCCTGACACCATGTCAAAGAGGGGCAAATGTAGACACCTAAAAATGTCTCAACCACCAAACTAACTCCTGACATCCCTAAACATACCAATTTCCTTTCCAACCAATTAATTAAATTTTTATTTAATTAATTACCCCTTTCATTTCCTAAATCCACACCATTTCATCCCCAAAATTGAATTAATTTTGTTGATTCAATAGTCCAAACCTTAGCCAATTGATTTAATAAATATGCAAAATTTATTAAATCAATTCCCCCTTTTTTCCTAAATCCAATTAATTAGTTAAAACCATGTTAACTAATTAATTCAGCCTACTAATTAGCCTATCCCTACCTTAGACAATTAAATAGCTATTATTTAATTGCCTACTCTAGCGTACCTCATCCTAGCCTTAGGATTAATTAGTTAAATCACTGATTAATTAATCTTATCCTCCCTCTAATCCCTCTACTAATTTATTCCAGCCACATTAATTAGGTTAATCACCTTAATTAAGTGAGTCAAACCCTCATTAGCACTTCTCTCCACATCCCCCAAATTTAAAATTCAAATAAATCACACATCACATTTACTCCTCTTACACATCCCTTACACATGTCATAACTCATAAATATCCACTCTTCCCCAAATGAATTTTTAATTCACAAATAATCCATCTCACCCAACCTCATTTATTCACCCATTTCCCAAAAATGAATAAAAGATTTACTTTTATTCCTAGCCCTCCATTTTCTAAGATCAAATCTAGGCCCTCCACATCACTTTCATCCTCCACCATTGATCTCTCCAATCAATCTCCACCCTTGGATCAAAATCCCTTCCAAAAGTCTATAAATACAACCTCTCACAAGTCATTTTCATCATCCAAGTTTATGCAAAGTTACCATGCCAAAATCATCCTTGAGTTAGATAGTGAGTTGCACAATTGAAGAGCATTTCACATTTGAATCCATAGTCTAGGGATCATCTTGGTCTTGGGAGCTTCTTTTGGGTGTAAAGGCTCCTTCTTCCCTTGATGGGATTAGGTTTTGCATGTGAGGTATAATCTTGTGTTTTATTGCATTTGATTTAGTGTTTTTACCTTCATTGCTTTATCTAATCTACACTTCCAAAATGGCCAGTTCCTCCACTAGAAGTTCATGTGGCTTTATGCTTATGTCAACTGATTTTGAGTTGCATCTTTTCAAAACACTGACCTCAAATCTCAGATCTTCAAACTAGATGTCCACCTGTGGTAATGTTTGAGGTGTCAAAATCTTCTTTGTCATGAGAGTATTAATATCTATTTTCCTCATATCCTTCAATGTAATCAAATCATGACTACTCTTAATCAATCTTTGGCCAACCTCCTTCAATTTATTTGCTTTGCTTTCTATATTGCTCAGCATGTCCCAATTGGACAATGAGGTATTTATTAGTTCTTCTCCCTCCTTCAGGAACTTGATGAACCAATTGTTCATCATGTGTGCTTGATGTTTCAAAGCATCCATTCTGATTATCTCCTATTGAGATACCAATGCCAGAGGTGTAGTGGTTGTGATGGTGACATTAGTAGGTGCTACTAACCCTTTGATGAAGGCCTGAAGTTGGGCAATTTTCCCCTTATACTTCCTATTCTTGGCCTTAGCATTTGTGATCCTAGCAGCAACTGCATCTGTACTCTTTCTCAATTCTTGTATATCTTGATCAACAGTTGTGTGCCCTAGATCTATAGTAGTTACCTGAAATTCATTGGCACTTATTTATCCTTTATTCTTATCAATTATGGGCACACCTAATTGAGCTGTCCTCTTCCCTACGACTAGATCTCTCCTTATTGCAAAGGTTTCCCTTGCTTTGTGCTTGGGTTTTGCAACCTCAAGAAAAAATAATGAAATATCAAAATTGGAAGTACTAAGAGTCAAAGGTTGACTTACCTCATGTGCTAGCAAATGTGGCGCATTGGATATGGGTCCTTATTGCCTAGTCTGCTCAATGTGTGCATCTTGCACTTCCACATCTTTCTCTTTTGGAACATCCTCATCTAGATTCTGTTGTTGTTCCCTATCAGTGGGAACCTCTTCATGCACTTTCTACTGATTCTGATACTGTACAACATCTCTGGATGTCATGTCCTGATCTTTTAATGTTTCTTTCACTGGCTCTTGTTTATCAAGCGCCTCAGTCTAGACATCCTTATCCTATTTATTTGTATCAACATGGACATCTTGATGTGTTTCTACATTCTATTCCTATGCATGCTGATTATCTTGGGGCTGAGGATTACCCTATCAAGCCTTTGGTGGCTAGGATCTTGAATATCCTGAAGTGTGTTTTGATTGCCACCTATTTCTATTATTTTCTTATCTTTCTATTTACCTCTGTCCTTTGGACCTTCATGTCTGGATGTTGGCATTTCTTTATCTTTTGGATTTTCTGATCCTGATATGACCATTGGACCTACTTGTCTAGATGTTGACATTGGTTATTCTTTATCCTCTGCCTCTGTATGCCCTTCTTCAATTTCCTAGACATTTTGTTTAGGCAACCCTGTATGGATATACATATCTGTAGCCACATTATCTTCATTATGCACATCATCCATGGATTATCCCTATCTTCACCATTACCCCCATTATATGATAAATCAATAACTACTGGGCTGGTGACCATTCCCACTAACACATCTAGACCAATGGTTTGTGCCACTATCTCAAGATCTTCAGATTCATCCTCATCTCTGGTACTCTTTGACACTTGTGGGGTACCATGGGGCCTTAAGGTTGTGTGTCTTAGCAAATCCTCAAGTGGATTGGTTGTAAAATCCTTTGTCACCTCATCATCTGTCAATTTAATGGTTTTATCTAGGGATAGAAGTTGACCAACCATCTTCTTCTTTTTTTTTCCTACCTTGCTTATTGAGCTAACTCTGATTTAAAATTAACTATGGTAGGGATGGGGACATCATGTTGAAACCCTATTTGTACCATCTCCACATCCTTTGGGACAATAGTTGCTTCAACTCTTTCTGTTGTATTTTTCTATCTTGTAAACATTTGTTCCATCTTTGTTAATTCTTTAGTTTCTTTCTCCTTGAGCAAAACACTTGATTGTTTACTAGTTGATCCTCTCATAATAGGTACTTGTCCTCTCTTCTATTTGGAGATATTTTCTCCCTTCAATATATCCTGACCTTTTCTTATCAGGGGCTCCCCTTCATCCTCCTCCTTAATGTCCTCATCTGGATCTTTAGGTTGTTCCACCTGCCTTTTAGTTAATATGATAGCAGAGACATGATTTTATTTCTAAGGTAAAGGTCTTGTAGCTATTGTGATGCCACTAGCAGTAAATTCTCTAGCTTCCTTTGAGGAATTTGGTTTGAACTACTTGGCCTCCATGATTTGTCTTTTTGTGAATCAAGAAATCATCAAACTCAGCATCTGGTTGCTCTTGTCTTTTCCGCTTCTTGTCCATAGTTAGAGCTACTCCTTTTGCTTTCAGGGTGTTGGTACTCATTTTGGCCTAGAGTTGAACTTGGATGTTTGGAGGGTTTCTTCATTTAAACCCTAGGTCTTCCTGTCCATCGGCAAGAGCTTAGCCTATCGGCTGGAGTATTTTTGGTTCCACCGATGTGGTTTGTCTCGCTGACCAGGGGATGGTTAGAAGTCTTCAAAGAGAAGTGTTCATCGGCAAGAGATTGCATATCAGCTTGGTCAATGGAGGTTCCGCCGATGGTTTAGGTCTCCTTGACAAGGCATAGCAGTGGTGTCAGTGAGACTTGGTGTTATCGGCGAAGATGGAAGGAGCTAGGCCGATGGTGTATGTTACACCAATGTCGGTGGGAGTCAGGCCGATGGGTGATGGTATAGGTTTTCAAGGCTTGTCCATCAGAGTAACTTATGATTTCGGGTTGACTATGGAACGTTGGGCCGATGGTTAGTGTCTCGTCGAAGACCTAGTTAGGGATGTGTTATCGGCAGGAGTTGTATTGTCAGCCGAAGGGTTTTTTGTGGTGCTAATGGGGTTGGTCTCACTGAAGGAAGTGGGCTATTGGTAGGAGTTGGGCCGATGGCTTGATGGTAGAGGCTTGTGGGTCGAGCGGGGCAAAGGCGGTCGACATTTAGTTTGCTCGCGGCCGTGTTTATAAATTGCATAGTGGGTCTCTGTCCCGTGCATGTGGGATTAATCTTCCTGCATAGTTTGAATTCTCAGCATAATACTTTTTGGTGGGAGGTTTTCAGTGGCACTGTTGTTGAATTTCTCGGTGGCCGCAGGTGGTTGAGCCATCAATGACAGATGTGCAGAGGTGTGGGCGAGTGGTTAAACAGTCATGTACCTAATTTTTGGCAAGAGAATTCTCTAATGGTGGCGCAGGGCTCGAGTTCATCTACTTCCTGTCCTTCTCCTGCTTCTCCATGTTTTATCCCCTGCTGTATTGATGACTTTTGAGTGCCACTTCTCATGAACTATATCTGGTAGATTTTTGACTTGAGACATGTAATTAATTGCTGTGGGTACACTTTCTGGCTGTTTTAAGCAGACTGTGTTACTCCTTCTATTGTTGAAAGTTGGACATTTTGGCTCTGTAATGTAATACAACTGATTCGGTTTGCCCTGCACAGGAAGCCTTGTGAGTTTATGTATCTCCTATTGTATGTCTTATGCATGAATCTACTGATTTCTTGATTGGTCTTATATGAGTAATGCTTTATCTGCATGTGTTTTGTTATTCTGTCTCAAGTATTGCATGTATTCTTCTTCTGAATTTAGATATCTAAGGGATGTCTAGGATTCTAGAATATAGAATTCTTGTATTGAATGCTTGATCTTTTAACTTCTGCTCAAGAGGTAGATTAAAGTGTTTTCATATTGAATGTTGGGAAGGATATACTGCAATAGGGATGCCATAAGTAGAGATAACTTAATACCCTATTTTGGGAGTTATTTGTAAGGCAAGTACCACTAATCCCCTTGAAATCTAGTTTTAGTTGTTCATGCTGATCATTCACAGGTGTATGGCTACTGACTCCAAGCCCTAGATAGGCACCAATGTAGCTCTGTGTTGAGGTTATGTACCAGGTCTAGCTTTGCATCCAAATACAAAATCAAAATCAAACTCCAAAACAACCATTAGGATAGTAGAATTAGTTTTAGGATCCCAAGTCCTCTGTCTACAACTGAACATAGGCCCAAAGCTAGCCCCTTTGCTCCTATCTTATAGTTTTGGTCTACTTACAAGAGGACTTATCTACTTTGTGTCAGCATCCCAACCTTTGCATGCATATTCTCATGGATGTTGAGTAGGGAATACCCCCCTAGGTTTTGTAGAGCCTGAAGAAGAAGAGGAGATAAAAATAGACTCTATCTCCTATACTGTTGGCCCCTGGCCCAGAGATACTGTTGATCATTGATGGATACCTTGTAGGGAAATTTGGGAATAAGCATCCAGTCTGGGAAAAAACCAATAGAAATTGGTGACTCTACTAGGGATGTGATTTATCAAAAGTACTATCTTGTCATCCCTGGTGATATATTATTGCCCATCTGAGTCCCAACAGAAATTGGCAACTCTGCTGGGGACTTTGTGAAAGAACCCTGATTTTCAAAAGAAAACAGTTCCTAGTTATAGGTGGTGACTCCGAAGTAATCTCCTAATCGGTCAAAGTGAAATTTATATGCAGGAGAGAAGATCCCAACGTAATCCTCTATTTGAAGAGTTACCATTAGAAAGAAGGATGATGTATAGAAGAAAGGGAACCATTTCAGCCAGTCGTGAGGGTTCCCCCAGGAAAAATGAATTTATTCAGGACAACCCAGAATCTTCAGAGCAGACAATACCTTATTTTTCAAATGCAGAAGCTGATATTCAAGGTGCATATGAGAGGCAACAGGGTGGTAGTTTAAGGATGAGGTCAGAGGTGTTCCAAGAATGCCCTTTCTTAGACCCTGGTGAAAGATTTGAAGAGGCGGAATCTCTGAGGGATGATGAGATGATGACCAGAATGGTATGAGACCATCTACCTCCATGCCTAAAGAAGAACAGTTAGCTGAAGAAATCAAAAGCCTAAGAGTAGAATTAGAATATCTACAAGCTATGAAAGTCAGAGATGACATGAGACAGAAAGTGCAAGCTTTAAGGACTGATCAGAATGATTCAATCCCTACCCTTGAAAATGCAAATGTGTAGAGACATCAGCAAAGAAATGAAGTGCGACATCAACATAATGATCAAAGATAGAATGTAAATGATGCCAAAATACCATTAAACAATGCAAGAAATCAAAATACAAATAGAAATATTAATGTTAATTAGTTTGATAGACAACCCATGCAGCTGGATAGATTCAGACAGCTGGTGTATGATGGTATTCCTGGGTATCCAAACCCCATTAACAAGCATGTAAGGCTGCAAATGCCAAAATTTTTAGGAAATAACACTGTGTCAGGAGAAGATCATCTAAAAGCTTTTCAAAATGTCATGGACAACTTTGAGGTTGAGCATGAGGATGTTTTCATGAAGTCATTCATGCAGTCTTTAGTCGATGAGGCTAGAGAATGGTACAAGAATCTGCCTGATCAGAGCATTTCATCATGGGATGATTTCAAAAGGATATTTAAGGAGCAGTATGGTGACAAAACTGACCCTATCTTTTTTGTAAATGAGTTCACTAGTATCACTAAAGGGTCAAATGAGCAGGTTGCAGATTTTAATGCAAGATTTACTAAAGTGTTGAACAAACTGCCACATCACATGAGGCCAAATGAACCAATGTGCATAATATTATATATCAATGCTTTTGATGCCAAAATTGC
Source organism: Cunninghamia lanceolata (assembly GCA_027924645.1). Taxonomy (NCBI): domain Eukaryota; kingdom Viridiplantae; phylum Streptophyta; class Pinopsida; order Cupressales; family Cupressaceae; genus Cunninghamia; species Cunninghamia lanceolata. The sequence continues at coordinate 13,891,505 of BSBN01000219.1, read as the reverse complement.
ATATGGGTTAAGAGATAAAGGTCCTGCTACTCTCAAGGATGCTTTCAGAATTGCAGTGAACATTGAGAACAACAGGAAAGCATCAGGTAAAACAAACAGGAGGGATGATGTGAAAATTTTGTAGAATCCAAACAAGCCTCAAAACACTCAAGGTAATACATCTGCCTCTGAAGATAAAATAGACAAATTGGCAAATGTTGTTAAGGACCTAAGCTATAGACTGGCTAGAAGTGAAAAAGGGATAGGTCCTGATAGGCAAGCTTACCAAAGACAGGAAAAGAGACCATCATTGCATGATATGCCATATAATACCAATTGGCATAATGGTAAGCCTGTATTTCCACATAACAACACAAATCAGAGAACTCAACATACCAAGGAAGCTCCTAATCCTTTGAAGAAAACTATAAATATTGCTGATGATACTCCATGGTGCATAATTTGTCAGATGCCACATTCACAGTCACAATGCATGATTGCTCAGTGTTTGTATGATAACGCTGTATCTTGTAATGAATGCAACGAGCCACATTATGTGCAAGATGATGATGTTAATATGCTATCCATAAGCAGTGGACACCCTCCTCATGATGCTGATGAGAATGCAGATGATGGAAATCAGGCCTGTCAATAGGTTTTTTATGATGAGGATAATGAAGATAGTTATGTGTATGCTCAGGGCTCACACAGTTTTTTGAGTAACCTACAGAGACCTTCTATTGAGCAAATTAGGGCCCTCACAGTTGCAGCAGTGGCCCAAGTCAAAAGCAATTACAATCTCAGAGGTAAAGCTCAGATAAGCAGTTCACATCAGCTAGAAGGCATTTCTACAAGTCAGCCAGTGCATAGTCATAAGGGGATTGAACCACAAAAAAGGTAGTGGGGTAATAACAAGCAAAATTTTAAGCAAAAAATAGATCATGAATCTCAAAGACCAGAAAATAGAATCCCCCAGGTTGAAGATCAAAGCAAAGGTTCCCAAAACAAGAATGATGATCAGGGGACTATGAAGATAAAAGCTAAATCAGTTCAAGATAAGAATAAAACCATGGAGCAAGCTACAACTGTTATACAAAATTATGCTCCATTTGATATCACTCAAATCCTCTCTTAGGTAAAGGTTTCTGTCCCATTAATGGAATTGATGAAGGTTGAAGAAATCAAAAATAGGATAGTATCCCTAATTTTAGGAGTACCTTGTCAAGCTAAGCAAAATGTTCAGGTCCAAGGTGAGAAGCATGTCTTATGTAATGAAGAAGATGAAGCTCTTGAGGTGTATTTAGGGGTGACCATGACAAAATGTCCTTCACAAGTGGAGTCATTTTATGTATCCCTGGTTATAAATGGAAAAATAATTAGAAATTGTATGCTTGATTCTGGAGCATCTACAAACATCATGCATTTAGCCATCATGCAACAAGCTGGATTGAAAATAGACAAGGCATGTGGAAAATGTTATGCTATGGATGTCAGAGAGGTACCAGTTATTGGAATCATGAAGGATGTGGATTTCAGACTGGCAACATTTCCTGAAAAGATCTACAAAATGAATATAACAGTGGTTGACATCAAGCCACAGTATGGTACGCTGTTGTCAAGAAGATGGGCAGCACTGATTGGTGGAAGTATGTAGCTGGACCTGTTATATGCTATGATTCCAATAAATGGCAGGGATGTTAAGCTAATCAGAGAAGAAAGATCATCAGAGACAGTGGAAGACCAAGAATTAGAGGAACAAATATGCTTTGTAAACACTGACTGTGATAATTTCAAGGTTGTCTCAGATGATAAAGAGGGTAAAGAGAAAAATGTTTGCATTAAAGAGCTGGACCAGTAGGGTCTATGGACCATGTATTTTGATGGAGCTTGTGCAAAAGAAGGCTCTGGAGCTGGAGTTGTTTTCCTGTCTCCAAATGGTAAGCTCCTCAAATTCTCCTTCTTGCTGAGGTTTGGTTGTACAAACAACATTGCAGAGTATGAAGCATTACTCTTAGGCTTAAATGTAGCTCTCAAACATGGAATCAAGATGTTAAGGGTATTTGGGGATTCTGATTTAGTTGTATCCCAAGTTAGAGATAGATATGCTGCAAAAAACAAAAGATTAAAACAATACAAGCATGCTGTTTGGGATACAGATGAATTATTTGATGCATTTTCAATAGGCTGGGTAGAGAGATCAAAAAATGTTATGGCTGATTTCCTAGCTAATGTTGCAATAAGGCCAGATGATATCACTCTATCAGATGTTACAAATGTGGAAGTTAAGATTAGGCCTACAGTACCAGAAAACATATGCAGTTGGCAAGTATTTGATGATGATAAGGACTTGTTAAAATTTTTGCACTGCATAGATGAATATGAGAATCAAGAAATTGATTTTCAAGCTTTTGTAGAAACTATAGATGGAAAAGAAACTCTTATGGGGAAAGAAATAATTCAGTTGAAGACTAACAAAATCCCTAGAGGGTTAGTGGCTTTAGAAAGAGCTTTTGACAGTAGAGACCAATTGGTCACAAAGACATCACCCACAAACAAAGATGATCTAGAAGAGATAAATTTGGGGACATCTCAGGTCCCCAAGAAGGTGTACATTGGTAAACAGCTCAAACCACACATTAGGAGCATGCTGATTACATTGCTAAAAAAGTATAAAAATGTTTTTGCTTGGTCATATGAAGACCTTAAAGCTTATAGAGAAGACCTATTCCAGCATGAGATCCCTTTGAAGCTTGGAGCTAAGCCATTTGGATAGAAGCAAAGACCTATTAATCCTACCTTAGCTCCAAAAATGCAAGAAGAACTCAAAAAGCTTAGGGAGGCTGGAATAATTGTGCCAATCAGACATTCAACTTGGGTGTCTAACCTTGTCCCAGTCAGATAAAAGAATGGTGATATTAGGCTTTGTGTTGACTTTAGGAATTTGAATGTATCCTCCTTAAAGGATAATTACCCATTGCCTAATATGGAAGCTATGTTGCAGAAAGTGACTGGTTGTGAACTCCTATCCATGATGGACGGATTCTTAGGTTATAACTAGGTGAAGGTAAAGGAATCAGAACAGTACAAGACCGCCTTCACCACTCCATGGGGAACATATGTGTATGTTAGGATGCCATTTGGACTAACAAATGCAGGTGCTACATTTCAAAGAGCAATGGATGTTGCTTTTGTAGGGTTGATTGACTCAATCATGGCTGTTTATCAGGATGATCTGACTGCCTATTCAAAGAAGGAAGAGCAACATTGTATGCATTTAGAGCAGATTTTCATGAGAGCACTAGAGTATGGCATCTCTCTAAATCCAAAGAAGTGTGCTTTTGGGGTAGTTGAAGGAAAGATCCTAGGACACATTGTTTCCAAAAATGGAATAAGGATAGATTCAGAAAGGGTAGGTGCAATTGATAAGATCCAGATGCCAAAGACAGTAAAAGGAGTTCAGTCTTTCTTTGGACAAATAAATTTTGTTAGGAGATTTGTTCCCAACTTTGCAGAAACCATAAGGAACATTTCTAAAATGCTGAAGAAAGGTGAGATTGTCAGTTGGGAAGGAGAAGCAAGCAGATCTTTTCAGGACATCAAGGAAGCAATCAAGATGGCCCCTGTTCTTAAATCTCCTAATTTCTCTAGGCCATTTAAATTGTTTTCATTAGCTTCTTTTCACACTGTTGCTGCATGTTTGCTACAGAAAAATAAGGATGGTTTTGAGCAGCCCATAGCTTTCTTCAGTATGTCTTTGTAGGTTTCTGAGTTAAAATATGATATCATGGAGAAATAGGCATATGCACTAGTCAGAGCAGTCAAGAGTTTCAGGCCATATCTTGTAGGATCCTAGATAGTTGCATATGTACCTCATGTTGCAGTCAAGGACATCTTCACTTAGCAGGAGGTGACAGGAAGAAGGTGTAGGTGGATAAACAAAATACAGGAGTTCAACATAGAAATACAAATTACCAAGTTGGTAAGAGGACAAGGATTAGCCAAGATGATGGCATAGTCAAACTTGGAAGCATGCCAGATCAATGTAGTCCAGAATGAGAATGTTAATGTATCAAAATTTGAATGGTATAAGGACACCATACATTACTTGCAAAATCTAAATTGTCCTTCCCATTTTAGTGACAGTCAAAAGAGAACTTTAAAATGACATGCAATCAGGTATGTTATTGTTCAAGGTGAGCTATACTGGAAGAACCTTGATGGTGTGCTGCTAAGATGTGTGGATGAGGATGTAGCTAACAATGTTTTGATTGACATGCATAAAGGATTGTGTGGTGGACATTATACTGCCCAAACAATAGATCATAAGATCCTCAGGGCAGGATATTGGTGGCCCACTCTCTTTTCAGATGCACAAAGGCTAGTGAGGAAATGTGACCCTTGCCAAAGGTTCTCAGGAAAGTTAAGATATGAAGGTGTACTGCCCCTTAGAACTATAATTGTGGAGGCTCCATTTCAGAAATGGGGAATTGATTTCATAGGGGAAATTGCAGAAAAGTCAAGTGGGGGACACAGTTGGATCTTGGTAGCGACTGACTACTTCACCAAATGGATTGAGGCTATTCCAACTAAGAGAATTACAAGTAAGGTGGTGATGGATTTCATACTCAAAAATATTATTATCAGGTTTGGAGTACCATTCAAGATAGTCACAGATAATGGAATGTGCTTTAGATCAGGTGAATTTGTTGATTTTTGCAACAAATATTGGATAAATCTATCATATGCATCACCATACCACCCACAGGGAAATGGTCAAGCAGAATCAAGCAATAAAAGCATCATGAAAATTATCAAGAGGATATTGGATAAGAACAAGAGAGCTTGGGATTCAAAATTAAAGTTGGCATTATGGGCTGACAGGGTGACAGTAAAGAAGGCAATTGGAATGTCACCTTTTGAACTAGTATATGGTGCCTCAGCCAGGCTGCCTATAAACAATCTCCTACCAGTTTATAGATTCATCTAAGAGAATGATGAGGAGATTGAAGACTCCATGACAGAAAGAGTAAACCAGTTGGTTGCACTAGATGAATGCAGAAGGAAAGCCCACCAGATTAACCTCAAGAGACAACAAAGTGTGAAGTATCTGTTTAACAGGAGAGCTACAAAAAGGAAGTTTCAAATCAATGATCTAGTGCTCATCTGGAATGCAAAAAGTTAGGATAGGGGCAAACATGGTAAGTTTGAACCCTTATGGATGGGCCCATATCAGGTTTGCAATATTCATGGGGAGGATTCTTACTTCCTCCAGGCCCTAGATGGTGAACTGCTGGAATTTCCTGTGCATGGTCAGTTCCTCAAGTTTTATTTTGCATAAATGACCTATCTCTGTGCACATTTGTAAAAATATGTATATAGTGTAAATGTCTTGTACAGTCTGTGCTTTTTTGCTTTTTTGCCTGGTCTGCTCGGAGATCTGGTTCTCATTGTAGTTTTGCACCTGCACGTCCCCATTTGGAGCCAGTGTTGGTACTCATTTTGGCCTGGAGTTGAACTTGGATGTTTGGAGGGTTTCTTCATTTAAACCCTAGGTCTTCTTGTCCATTGACAAGAGCTTAGCCTATCAGCTGGAGTATTTTTGGTTCCACCAATGTGGTTTGTCTCGCGAACGGGGGATGGTTAGAAGTCTTCAAAGAGAAGTGTTCATTGGCAAGAGATTGCATATCAGCTTGGTTGATGGAGGTTCCGCCGATGGTTTAGGTCTCCCTGACAAGGCATAGCGGTGGTGTCAGTGAGACTTGGTGTTATCAGCGAAGATGGAAGGAGCTAGGCTGATGGTGTATGTTACACCGATGTTAGCAGGAGTCAGGCCGATGGGTGATGGTATAGGTTTTCAAGGCTTGTCCATTGGAGTAACTTATGATGTCGAGTCGACTGTGGAATGTTGGGCCGCTGGTTAGTGTCTCGTCGAAGACCTAGTTAGGGATGTGTTATTGACAGGAGTTGTATTATCAGCCGAAGGGTTTTTTGTGGTGCTGATGGGGTTGGTCTCACCGAAGGAAGTGGGCTATCGGTAGGAGTTGGGCTGATGGCTTGTGGGTCGAGCGGGGCAAAGGCGGTTGACATTTAGTTTGCTCGCGGCTGTGTTTATAAATTGCTTAGTGGGTCTCTGCCCCGTGCATGTGGGATTAATCTTCCTGCATAGTTTGAATTCTCAGCATAATACTTTTTGGCTGGAGGTTTTCGGTGGCACTATTGTTGCATTTCTCGATGGCCGCGGGTGGTTGAGCCATCAATGACAGATATGCAGAGGCGTGGGCAAGTGGTTGAATGGTCATGTACCTAATTTTTGGCAAGAGAATTCTCCAATGGTGGCGCAGGGCTTGAGTTCATTTGCTTCCTGTCCTTCTCTTGCTTCTCCATGTTTTGTCCCCTACTGTATTGATGAATTTTGAGTGCCACTTCTCATGAACTGTATCTGGCAGATTTTTGACTTGAGCCATGTAATTAATTGCTGTGGGTACACTTTCTGGCTATTTTTAAGCAGAATGTGTTACTCCTTCTGTTGTTGAAAGTTGGACATTTTGGCTCTGTAATGCAATACAACTGATTCAGTTTGCCCTGCACAGGAAGCCTTGTGAGTTTATGTATCTCCTATTGTATGTCTTATGCATGAATCTACTGATTTCTTGATTGGTCTTATATGAGTAATGCTTTATCTGCATGTGTTTTGTTATTCTGTCTCCAGTATTGCATGTATTCTTCTTCTGATTTTAGATATCTAAGGGATATCTAGGATTCTAGAATATAGAATTCCTGTATTGAATGCTTGATCTTTTAACTTCTGCTCAAGGGGTAGATTAAAGTGTTTTCAGATTGAATGTTGGGAAGGATATACTACAATAGGGATGCCATAAGTAGAGATAACTTAACACCTTGTTCTGGGAGGTATTTGTAAGGCAAGTACCACTAATCCCCTTGAAATCCAGTTTTAGTTGTTCATGTTGATCATTCACAGGTGTATGGCTACTGACTCCAAGCCCTAGATAGGCACCAATCTAGCTCTATGTTGAGGTTATGTACAAGGTCCAGCTTTGCATCCAAATACAAAATCAAAATCAAACTCCAAAACAACCATTAGGACAGTAGAATTAGTTTTAGGATCCCAAGTCCTCTGTCTACAACTGAACATAGGCCCAAAGCTAGCCCCTTTTCTCTTATCTTACAGTTTTGGTCTACTTACAAGAGGACTTATCTACTTTGTGTCAGCATCCCAACCTTTGCATGCATATTCTCATGGATGTTGAGTAGGGAATACCCCCTAGGTTTTGGAGAGCTTGAAGAAGAAGAGGAGATAAAAATAGAGTCTATCTCCTATACTGTTGGCCCCTAGCCCAGAGATCCTGTTGATCATTGATGGCTACCTTTTAGGGAAATCTGGGAATAAGCATCCTGTCTAGGAAAAAACCAACACAGGGAACCAACTTCTGATCTACCCACTTCCTTGTCAACTCCATGACTCTAGTTGTAATGAGGTCAATGGATGTGACCTCGGGCTAACTCCAATCACGATGGGAGATGGTCTCTTAATAGATTTGTTTCTCCTCATATTCTTTGGTTATCAACATACCATCATCAGAATGTAGATGAGGGGAACATATAAGCAGTTTAATGTCTGGATTTGATTTAGAGTTAACCTCTGATAACTTCTTCTCCTGACCTCCACATCATCTTGACAATCTTCCCAGTAGTCTTCTAAGTGCACTTGATGCACTAACTTCTTGCTCACAAATCTTTCCATCTTATGATATGGATCATAATACCTTGCCAATGAAAATGGTTGCAAATGAAGCATATATAGCTCTGCCTCTGAATGTTTGGTAGCATCAATTGATGGATATACATACCATTAGATGACCAGGGGAAGCTTTACATTACCATTCTTACTCCTCTTCACATATGCTTCATATGAAGGTATAATTTGTCTCGTTAACTCCAGTAGAATTACCTTATTTGTGGGATATTTTGGCAACATGAGAGGTTTCCCAATGAATCCTTCCATCTTGAGGTAGGTGAAGGTTGGGAACTGGATAAACCAAGTTGCATTTCTAGCAATGGCTTCCTAAGTGTTAGTGCTCAATCTCTTGGCTCTATCATTATCCATTAATCTAACTAAATGCATAACAAAGCAATCATTTACCCTTCGGTAATTCTGGATGGAAGCCTTTCTTTCTAGCTGAGGATAATGATCCCATATGGTCACATCTCCTAAATTCCTTCCCACTCTGCCTGCTATTTGTAATCCAAAAAATCTAGATTGAGCTGCACATGCATAGACAACATATGGTGACATGTAAAATAGACATGCCTTGCCTCCAAATTGTTTCATACCCCAATCAAGGCTATCATTGATGAGTGATTCTCATTCTATCTATGTATTTGAGGTCTCTACCAACCTGATGAGCCCATACATCCATGGCTAAAAATTACTAGCATTAGGTTTTCCTGTCATTCGACTCAGCATCACCATCATGTATTATATTTCTGGGGTAAAATCAAACTTGTTGTGAGGCCAACCATTTCATTCCCTTATATTTGACTACTTTATTTTACTGTTGGTGACACATATTAGACTTATGGGACTGTCAATCCTGATTTGCAAGACTATTAGACTTTATGCTTTATGTGGATTTATTATGTTTAGCATGATTATGATGTGATTAGACTTTGATATATATTCACTGATGATGTTAGACATACGATTTACATTATGATGTTATTGGTATACTATTCATGAGATTTTAGTTAGAAATTTATTATGTGATTCTATCTTGTGATGGATTTTTGAAATTCAGAATTTAGAATTTAATTATGATGTGATTCCTTGATGTTATATGATCATATGATGATGTGAGTGTATGTTTCACTTTGCTTCGGCTATTATATACATGTGGGATTAACATTTCATTTGAGTGCATAGGTGTTTCTAATGAAGCCGCGGATATTCAGAGATCATCCCACACACTATGTTGTTTTCCCGTGTAAAGCTGATCTAGTTCCAAGAGGAACCAAGATCAACTATGTGATGTATGATGAATTTTTGTAATGTTGTTGTGTGATGTTAGTTGGGTTAGGTCTACCCTTCTTTTATTTGATTTCTGATTGGTGTTGTAAGTTGTAATGTTATTTGAATTTTATTTTGAGTTTTAATTTTTGAGACCCCTTTTATGTGTTTTTACTCAACCTATGGTACTCAAAATGGGTTAAAATTGACCCTGGGTTGTACCCCTAGGGTCTAGGGGTCATTTGGGCTTGTGTAACCTTAGGTAAACTCCCATTTGGTCACTTTAACTTCACCCTAAAGTAAAGTGACGAAAATGGAAGTTTGGGAGGGAGAGGATGAGTGGGTCAAACACTCAACCTCTTCATTTCCTCTTTCCTAGGTTGGGGGAGTCTTCAAGACCCCCTAATTTTGGAGGAATCAACTCCAAGCCTCTCCCACAATTGGTGAGGGTACCTTGGGATTATGTGGGCTTTCCTAGGAGGAGATGATTGGGGCTCATGTGGTACCCACTCCTCCTTTGGCTCCACCTTTCTCTCCCACATATGTGAGAGAGAGCAAGTGGATGGGAGAAAGACTTAGTGGAATGGGTGGATGACATGTGTCACTACCCCATTCCAAGAGTCTTGCAAGTAGTTGGGTGGAGGAGTGAGGAGGTGACATGTGTCACCTCCCCATTCTTCAAGGCTCATGAGAAGAGCCTATTTTAATCCCTCTTGAAGAGAGGGAGGGGGTTGTTGAATCTTTTCCAATTTTTGTATTTTAGTTGTTTTGGGGACAAAGTTAGAGGAAAGATTGGTGGCTCAACTTGGAGGAGTTAGAGGAGCTCTTCTCAACTATCTTCCATTTGGGCTTTATAAGGTTGGTCTCAAGGCAAATGTCTTTTCCTATGCATTTTCTTTACTTGTATGTTGTGTGTGTGAGATCCATTTGGTTTGTTTTTACTTTGTGTTGTGGGAAAAATTGGGTATGGGAGTTGTGAGAGCCTCTCCATTTGGAGAAGATGCTCAACAAGTGTGGGGTGGGGGAGGAGTGAACCTCCTCAGGGTCACATCCTTGGTTTTGTGGAGTTTTGGCCTTGAGGGCAATATGTGTATATGAGCAATATGTGATATGGCTTGAGAGCCAAAAGAAAGTTTTGTGAAATCATATTTAAAAGTGTTGGCTTGAGGCCTTGAGAGATTTATGTATTTGGGAAGTTTTTAGAGTGGCACTCTTGAGTTGAGTGATGTCCACTCCCCTACCCCATTAAACTCACTTTGAGTGAGTTTTTGATATATGAAAGCCATGGGAGTATTCTTGTTTTGGTGTTTGTTGCAAATTTTGTGATGTGGTGTGTGCTACCTTGTGTGAGGATGACCCCTAGCTCAGGGGTGACTCATGAGTGAGTCAATGGTAGGGATGAGAGTAGTTTGTTAGTGGATTCTTCCCATTCCTTGTGTTATTGCAGGTTTCTGAAGCTATGAAGAGTGGAGAAAAAAAGACTTTTTGTGGTTGTATTTTCTTTCTTTTTGGGACTCTTGAGAGGGCATGGCCAAGTTTGGCCTTGTGTAATTGTTCAAGTCAATAGAGAGTAGAAAATTCCTCTCTTGTAATGTAAAGTCACATGTTTTAAAATTTGAGTGTATTTAGTTGTATTGAACTTGGATATTGAAATATATTAAGTTGCTGATTTTATTATAATTGTGAGAAAGAAAAAAAAAAGAAAAAATGTGTCATGATGTTGTTTCCTTTCTTACATGTATGCTTTCAAAAAAAAGAGATAATATATATTGTTGATTCAAAATTATGAGTTTGTAATTACTTCTCCAAAAAAAAAAAAAGAATTAAAAGTGTGTCCTTGCTGTTTTATTTTCAAGAAAAGAAAAAAAAAATTATTGTTTTTTTTGTATTTATAAAAAAAGGGAATAAAAATAAAATTAAAAAAACTACTTAGATTATTATTCAAAAAAAAAAAAAAGTTATTTGATATATGAGATTGACACTAGTGAATATGTCTTTAAAATATATATACATATATATATATATATATATATATACATATATACATATATATACATATATACATATATACATATATATATACATATATATATACATATATACATATATATATACATATATATATACATATATATATATACATATACATATACATATACATATATATATATATATATATATATATATATATATATATATATATATATATATATATATATATATATATATATATATATATATATATTCTTTTCCTTACTTGCTGGAAGGGGAAACTAAGTATGCAATTCTTTTATATATATATATTACTGAATATTTTTTTATAAACTGAAAAAGAGTTGTTGCTAAGCTAACTGTGTATATTACTGAGTATATATATATTAAATTGCGTAATACACATTAGATGCTTTTAAAACACTCAAAATATTTAGCAGACCTGAGAGACTGCAATGACATCAAGTAAATCTTTTGAGTTTACAAAGACCCCAAAAGAAAAAAAAAGGGGGCATGGCGGCTCTGGCCATGAGTGGCCGTTTCTCATGGCTGCAACTTCGACAGTGGGGTGGGGGTTTAGAACCCCCACTGAAACCCTTGGCATCGTGGTAAGAGTGTGTGGGGTGTGGGGGTTACAAACCCCACCCACACCCCTTAGTTCCAGCATCCCCTGTGTGGTTCACGACGACTGACGTTTCTTTTGCTTTGGATGGCAGCGACCCTGCAACCAACATTTCCCTTCTCCATGGTATTTTGGCCTTGCCGTTACCACCAACAAACTGTCACGTATCCATTGCAATATACACAATATATGTGTGTGTGTGTGTGTGTGTGTGTGTGTGTGTGTGTGTACATTCTCATTGTCATTTAAATAAAAAAAGAAACTCTCTAGATTTAGAACCAGAGGTAGATATACACATATATGCATTGAAATGCATTCATCATACCTTGTCTTAGCAAAATAAAGCAAACATGTTTATCTAATCAGTATACCTCCATGGAAGAGAAACCATGTTTACCCTTCTCCAAACCTGCAACATCAAAACAAAAAAGGAAGGTTGAGAGATTAAGAAGAGAAAATAGAGTGTGATAGATTGAGTCGGGTTAGGTTTTCTTTTTGGCTTAATGTGCATAAGGATAGTATTATTTTATTAGAGGAGCCCATTAGGGATTTATTTTTAAAAATTGCTTTTATTACATTCTCCCTCTCTTTTATTTTTTTTGTCTCCTTGTTATCCTTTGTTAAAAGGAAGTAATTAGAAAAGATTTATAATGGATGGGTTTATTTTTTTAGTTAGTAATTCTTAGACTAGAAGGTTTGTGTCTTAATGTTAATTGTATTGCCTAGAAGTAGAGCTTATTTACTTTTTATTGTTTTATTTAGTTTTATAGAGATTATTTAAATGAATTAGAGGAATTTAAATTAAATTATTAGATTGGGGTTCTTTTAAAAAAAAAATATTTAACTGTTAAGATGAAATTAATCTTTATAGTAATTGAAAATAAATTTTTGCATGTGGACGTTAACCTATAAGGTTAATTTTATTACATTTGATTTATTAATTCAGTTGCGTTAATCTAATCATATTTGAGTGTAATAATTAATTAATTTTTGTTTAGTCGTTAAACCAACTAGTAAACCTAGCAAACTTTGACCTAAAATTATTTTATTTAGAATAAACCCTATTCACGCCCGTGAGGTGTTATGCTGCTGGATTTTTCCAGAATCTAGGTTTAATTTAGTTTATCTTTTTTAAACTTTGTGTAGTGATATATTATCATCTTCACAAACTTGATGTTATTAAATTAGGCCATTAATCCATTCTTATGCATTAGAATTAGGCTTTTGTTTTTGGCTATGTCCAAATCCCATCATCCACTTAGGATAACCTGGGGTTTGATCTTCGATCCTAACCCTATTAGCGATGTTAATCACGCCACATTGACCCCCTAGTTGGCCATCATTGCATGAGGGGAATGCACATGTGATCACATTACCCTGCCTTCGACTGTCATGATTACGCCTTATGCGTAATGCCACCGAGCATGCTTACGCATGTGAGGGGGTTTCTTGGAAAGCATGGAAGATTTTTGGTATTTCGTGTCATGACCACATGATAGATGTGGAAATGACATGTGTGATGCATGTCGTGACCACATGGGAAATGTGGGCATGACACTTGTATAAATTCTATGGCATCTTGGCCACTACCTTGACCTTACTATCAGCTGCCCTCCAACATGTGAATATTATCTTCCGATAGTTTGTGGTCTTATTTTTTGTATTGATTTTCAAAGGCCTCAAGATCTATCTTGAATAAATTGGGAATTGTAGGCAATTGGAATGCCTCCATTATACCCTGGATAGAAAAGTTTGCATATACTTTGCCATCCTTTTCTACTTTTCTATTATCTTTGTTATAGTTTTGTGCACATGCAACAATCAACTCCATTGCCTTTGCTGCATAAGGGAAACCAACAACAGGCTACATCCCAGAATTGTATATCTTCTGTAGCATTGGATGTCCATTCTCTCCAATTGATTTGACAATCCACTCATCTAAGCTTATTTTTCATGAGTGGGTATCTCTGATTTGTCCAAATCTAAAACTAGAGGCTCCAGGATTTGGTAACATGGGGTTGTTGAACTCCGCCTCACTTTGGTTCTTTTTGTCTTGCATCTTCTCCTACAACTAGAGGACATGCATATCTCAAAATATATTCTTCATATTAGGTTTAACAATTAATTTTCTTAATATCTTGATATTTTACAGCTTAAGAAGCATAACATGTGCATATGCAAAACAAGATTTGACCCTAAGTGCAAACATTTACCTTTTAATGTGATGTAATAACAACAAAATAGGGTTTTATCATTACATACTTGTTTTCTGCACTCAAAACCTGATTAAAAGATGTCTGGATGTGTTCTTTCACTATGCGATCACCTTTTACTATTTATTATTTGCCATATGTACCATTCCGTTTAGGGTTATGGTCACTATAAATTTGCTGTAAAATCACCAGAGATTTATAATTTGAAATCTCTGAATGCTTTGTGAGGTTAAAATAATAAAAATCTATCTTTTATGCATTAAATCATGAATTAGGTTATCATAAATGCTAATTAGCCTTCATCCATGGATATCCACCTATCTTTTGGGAGATTCTTACAAGTGGTGGTTTCTAATTTGAATTTTCAAAAGGCCAACGACTCCCTTTCATGGCATTTATTGTGAGGTTTGGATATGAACATATGTTTGGATATTTAAGTAATGTGTGTACTTTTTGAAATGTCCATATGCATATCTAGATGATGTCATCAAGTCGTTTGGTCAACATTGACCAATGGTGGATATCAGGATGTTAAGATCCAAAGGAATTTTTCTTTGATCTTCGAATGTTAGGACATTAAAAAATGTCCATGTTGAAAAGCCAAACTCATGTCATGTGGCATCATCTGATTGGTCCATGAGAAGCTATAAATTTTGTTCATAGGAGATAGGGATATGGATATTAAGAAATATCTAGACATTAGAATTTGTGAAATATCCCCTAAGTCTAAATGTCCTAATGACATCATCCTTTTAAAGTGACTCTTTAAGTATAATGAGAAGTTACATCATCAGGATGTTTGGGAAGGTCTAGACATTAGTGAATGTCCAGATATTAAGATTTGCAAAATATCCATGTGCCCTCAATGTCTAGATGATGTCATCATTTTATAATATTCCTTTTAAGATGAAATCATATGATGTTATCTGTATGATGAGGGAGGTTTGGATGTTAAGTTTTTAAGCGAAATGTCCATAGTCTAATGCCCATTTGAAAAGTTAAATCAGACACGTCATCAGGGTATTCAGAAAAGTCTGGACATTGATAAATGTCTAGATATTGAAGAAAGTTGAGATATTAGAACAAGTATGGATATTAAGAAATGTGTAGACATTAATGAATGTTTAGATATTAAGATTGAGTATCCATACCCACGAACATCCATGCTATGTGATTATGCGCATGACGGTTTCGTTGCACAATGAGTTAAATTTGACGTGCGCACATTTGTGAATACCAGGATATTAACTTTTACTTAGCAATTTCTACGGTCGAGACATTAGTGAATGTCTGAATATTAAGATTATGTGAACATCTCTGTGACCTGTTGACCAAACTTTTATCAGGCATAACTTCTTAGTTTTAGGGTATTTCCACATGCTGTAAAAGGCAAACCTGCTTAGAATTTCATTCTCTTTCATTTGGCATGATTCATGAGGGGAAATTTCATACTTTAAAAATTTGATCCATATTTCAAGATCCGGATATGCTTAAGGCATGACCTAGACAATACATCTAACAATGCTTTTACCATACCACCCAAAACAAAGGAAAGAAAAACAAGGCAAGCAAAGCAAGCAAAGTTGGGTCCATAATTTTCTAGGACAAAATGGGGTGTGTTGTGTAACTACACAATAGGAACGTGCAGAAATTCTCAAAGTTTTTGATATATGCATGTAAAGATACTAAAGAGCAATGAGATAAAGATGCCATAATGAAATGTCTTGAAACATAAGTGTTTAATAAGATCTAGTAAGACAAGACATGCAAAGTTTTATGATACTTAATACACCCTAGATGTGAGACTATTTTACACCCAGGCACTTGTTTGAGGGAAACGGGTTTTAAAGGATACACAGAGTCCACAACAAATAAAGTGGATAGGAGGAAAGAGTACTACACAACAAGGCAAAGTTGATGATTTTAAAGGTTTTGATAAAAAAGATGTGAAAAAGGTGTAACAACACTTAGTGTTGAAATACACACTATGTAATTAAGATTATGCTATTTTTCACAGATGTTATGTCAGAAATTATCCTCCTACATGGAATGGTATAATTTGTCATAGTTTAGCTCCTCTCCTTTGGTGTCATTTCAACCTAGTTTATTTTAGACCTTCCTAAACCTTGATTGACCTATGTCGAACAAAGAAATGTCATATTTCAAAATAACTAAAGACTGATCCTAAAAAGAAAGTTTGGATTTGGGATTCCCAAGACCCCCTTAAGGTAGACCTGATTGGAAAATTAGGGCTTGGGCTTGGGCGCTCGTGCCCTAGCCCTGCCCTATTTCTTGAGGTTTTGAATTTTGGCGAGGTGTCAGCTCCCACTGTGCATCTTAGGATTTTGTTTTCAAAATTTCATTTTTCACGTGATGTCGACATCTTATTTTGAAATTTGAAATTCCTAAGGTTAGATATTTAAAAACATTTAAAAATCATTTTATTACATATAATATATATGCAAGCTTTATGCCAAAACTCTGCCAAAATTTCAATTAAGATCAACAACTTGTTGAAGCTCTTGAAGTTATTTGAATTTTTTATCATGGAGACATTTGATGGAGATTAGGAATCAAGATCTTGAGACTATCTTGCTCTTCCTAGGTTTTGAACAACCTTTTGTATGATCAGGAGAAGGGTTGAAGCCTCCAACATTGAGCTTGGAAATCCTCTGTGGATAAGGCTGCCTCACCTTCTTGTTCTACAAGTCTTCATTGCTATCATCTCCTTGAGGTGAAGTTATGTTTGTTTCATTGAGTGAAGCAAAGTGTTGATCTTTCCTTGATGATTGAGTCATCTAGGGTTTTACATTTCTGCATACACATTTGTTAGATGAGCACACACATTTGTAGATCTTTATCCTTGGCTATTGTTGAGGTAGGAATACCGAAAATGAGGCTTGACTGAGGCAAGATCCTATATAGCCACAACCATCTTTCTCCTCCTTTTGTATGTGTAGGTTAAATTCATTGAGATCTGGTGGAAAGGAGTGACAGGAAGATGGATATTACAGACATAGTCATCACAAAGTTTTGAATTTCAAGATTGTGAGACTTTTGGGGCTTTATGACTCACACCCTAGCCCACATGGGTACTTTATTTAGGATTTAGAAGCTTTTGAAGATTGTCAAATAGCTATTACAGAAGATCCCGACAGTTAGAAACCTTTAGGGCTTTATGACTAGTACCCTAGCCCATTAGAGCCTCTGTTTCAGGGTACATTTTCTCTATACTATATTCTCTGCATTCCTGTAATCATTTTATCTATATCTATGTTGGAAATTTAGTTATTTCTATCTGATTGGTAATTTAGGGTTTCGTTCTTAGTGAGTAATACTAGCTTGTGAAAACCTGATAAAAAACATCCACACAAACATAATTAGTAGAAAAAGGGAATTAGGAAATCAATAGTTTATCCATAAGCTTATTCCTTACTTCCCTAATGTTTTAGTTGTGGAAAGTGTGGGACTTGAAGTCTTTGATTACTATATTGATTCCCCATTTTCCCACTAAACATTTTGGTGAACCCATGCTCTAAAATAATTTGCATCCTTTTTAACATTAGATCTGAATTAGTTTGCTGTCCTAAATCATATTTAGATTGCAAACCCTCTTTTATGAAAGTACATGCATTGAAACTTGAGTGATTTCTTTATCCTTTCATTAAAAGAGTTTGAAATTACAACTTTGTGTTTTATATAAGTGCTATATTTCATTTTCACAAAGTTTATGCTCTATCATTTTACATTTAAGTCTTGGGTTAACTAGAACATTCTATAATGTTAGATTTCTTTTTGCAAGACTTTCATGTGTATGATGAGCCATTTAGTTGTGATGACTTCAATATGTTAGATGAAGCCCTTGAGAACTTTATCTCGATTGAACATTCCACTATGACTCCTAAACTGTCGTTGTTTCAAAGATTAGTAAATACAATCTATGTTCCTAAACCTCAAGAAGAACCTATGAAACTAAAGATAGTGGTCAACTTGTGTTCATATGTGGCAAAACCATGCTCTAAATTGGTGCTCACTATTAGACGTCTTTTGCCTTCTTCCTGATCTCCTGATTACATTGATAACTATGCTAAACAAATAAATCATTTAGTTGTGATGAATTCAATATGTTAGATGAAGCCCTTGAGGACTTTATCTTGATTGATCATTCCACTATGAATCCTAAACTGTCATTGTTTCAAAGATTAGTAAATACAATCTATGTTCCTAAACCTCAAGAAGAACCTATGAAATTGAAGATAGTGGTCAACTTGTGTTCATATGTGGCTAAACCATGCTCTAAACTAGTGCTCACTGTTAGAGGTCTTTCACCTTCTTCTTGACCTCCTAATTACATTTATAACTATGCTAAACAAATAACTCATCAAAATTCACAACCTAGTCATACTATGGTTGATCATATATATAACACACAAAATAACAAAAAAAGTAAACAACAATCAAGCATTATGATATCTTTACTAGCTTCTCAACCTATGCTTCCTCAAGCACCTCATTTAACACAAAAAGTTGGTTAATATTATGATATTGTTGAATAGCTTTGTGCTACTCCTACTAAGATTTCTCTTTGGGAACTTATACAAACTTTGCTTACAAACCATGGAATGCTCTAGGAAGCTTTACAAAAGGTGATTGTGCCACCTACTGTCAAGCCAAATTTTGTAGCAGCTCTCTTAGATTATATGCATGCGACAACAATAGATATTATGTTTGAACAACATGAGTTTCCATCTCTTGAAGTTCAAAATCAATATGATCCTTTGATTATATTCATTACAATAAACAAGAAATTGATTAAATGAGTTATGATTAATCATGGATTAGGTCTTAATGTTTGTGGCTTTGATAATGTTGGAAGACAATCCATAGGCACCATAACTTTACCTGTACAAGTTGGGCATGTGACTTTATCTACCCTGATTCATGTCATGCCTAGTTATTTATCATACAACATGATTCTTGGTAGACCTTGGATTCATGCATTAGGGGCAGTTCCGTCTATCCTTCATTGTTTGAACAATGTTTATTTATAAAGAAAAACTTCATACTATTGATGCTGATCGTGAACCAGATAACTGTTTACAAATTGAATCATAGAAACAAGTTCTTCATCATAAGATATTAAAAAACTTGAAAGTTGACTCGTCAAATCCTCTTGCCACAGATAATGTTGTGCAAGAGCTCAAGCAATCAAATGTATTTCTTGGTGACAATTGGGGTTCATTAGATTTTACATCCCCCTCCATAGCTGAATATAAAACTAACAATCCTAATCCTGAAACATCAAATGTTGCATCAACCTCATCTAAAAATTCAAATTTGAAAGTCTCTTTGGTAACAAACATGGCTAATACTCTTACTTATACTATAGACTATGAGACCTATGAGGCACCACAAATGGCCTCCCTTTATGGTTAGGGATTTCAGATCCTTTATAAGAACTATGACTATGTAGGTAATGGTTGCGATATTAATCAACAAGGAATTTGAGTACCTATAGAATCTGCTTTGCGACATTACTCAAGTGGCATTAGATATAATCCTTTCAAGGAATCTAAAGCCTGTAGATGTCCTAATCTTAATGTGAATACAATATCAATGCTTAATTTGATATTTCCTGAGATGATTGACACTAATTGTCCTCTAAGAGAGATTCCTTTAGATATCTTTTCAACAGATGAAGCGATAATTGAATTCTTGGGTGCTTACGACAATATTCCCCGTTACCATCATAAACGTGGATTACCTTATTGTTTGAATAGTACAACATATTTTGGAAAGTCCACTAACATGATAAATACTACTCTAAAATCTAAGAATCTAAAGAATTACCACAATCACTTGATCTCCTAGACCACAGTACTCTACTTTAATGGAAAGACTGTTGATGTTTTCATGGAGAAAGATAATACTGAAAAAATTATCCCTAAAGGTGATTGTTTAAATGCAGAAGAAAAAGAAGATATGATCAAGTTGTTACATGAATTTTCTAAATTGTTTCCTTGAAATTACTCGGATATGCCTAGTATTGATCCTTAGATTGTAACACATAATATTGTATTAAAACTAGATGCTAAGATGTTTAAACAAAAGATCCATAAAATGAATCCCAAGGTTGCATTACTCATTAAGACTGAGATAGAAAAGCTTTTACAAGTTAGCTTTATCCTCCCTATTGACTATTCACCTTGGATTTCAAATATCATGGCTATTGCTAAACTTGACGGCCGTATTCGAATGTGCACTAACTTTAAAGATTTGAACCTTGTGTCTTTGAAAGATGATTTCCCTCTTCCAAACATTGATATGATTTTTGATTCAATAGCCAGCCATGAACTACTCTCCTTCATGGACAGATTTTCAAGATATAGTCAAATTTTTATAAACCCTCAAGATCAATATAAAACAACTTTTATAACACCTTGGGGAACATTTTGTTGGGTAGTCATACCATTTGGACTTAAGAATGCCGGAGCAACTTACCAACATGCTATGACTCTTATCTTTCATGATTACATGCACAATATCTTAGAGGACTATGTCAACGACATCTTGGCGAAGTCTATTCATTGCCAAGATCACACCATGACTCTCTGATAGATCTTTAAGTGAATAAAGAAATACAACATGTGATTAAATCCTCGTAAGTGTGTCTTTGGCATAGACAGTGGAAAAATGTTAGGATTTATAGTTTTGAATCATGGTATTGAAGTAGATATGAAAAAGATTGATGCGATTGTTAATATACGAGCACCTAAAAACATATCTCAACTTCATAGTTTGGAAGGGAAGATATAGGACATTCATCGATTTGTCTCACAACTCACGGATATGACTCACCCTTTTACTCAACTACTGAAGAAGGATTTGAAATTTTAATGGAATTCAGAATGTCAGAAGGCTTTTGAGGACTTAAAAAGTTACCTCACCAACCCTCTTATTTTATAACCTACTACTGTTGATAAATCTTTCATTCTTTATATCTTAGCATCTAATAATGCCCTTGCAACATTATTAGCACAACATGATATTGAAGGAAAGGAATGTGCTATATATTACATCAGCCGAACATTGCTCAATTATGAAGTGTGATATACTGTCATTGAGAAATAATGCTTAGCTCTTGTCTTCAAAACACAAAAGCTTAGGCATTATCTTTTAAATGCTAAGATACACGTCATGGTAAAATTTGATCCCTTGAAACATTTATTTGCTAAAACAGATCTTTCAGGTTGCCTTGTTAAATGGGTTATGTTGTTAACTGAATTTGATCTCAAATTTATATCTCAAAAAGTGATTAAAGGACAAGCGTTAACTGACCATTTAGATGAAGCACCTTCTCCCTTTGCTATACAAAATCATGAGACTTTTCTTAATGATCAAATATTAAATATGGATAAAGATGACAAATGGGAATTATACTTTGACGGATCAAGATGTCAAACTAGCTCCAGTGCTGGTGTTATATTTGAAAGGAAGCTAGGTGTGCAGAAATCGCTTCCTACACTAATCTAATGAGGGGAATAGAGTGCAAACTCAAATTTATCTTTACAATTATAGATTATGTTAACCCACTAATAGAGATATTGTAGAAAACACATACATAAGAATGTAAGATAGAAGAAGAGAGACACAAGATATACGTGGGGAAAACCCTTATCAGGTGAAAAACCCTACACTCCAAAATAGAGCTCAAATGTATTCCATAAACAATGAAGGTTACAATATAGTCACAGAGCCAATGCTCTTGTAGGAGTCTTCGACACTCATATCTAGAGATGATCTGGCAGCATACCAGTACCTATTAATCACACAATGCATCATCTCTCCAAAGCACCTATTTATAAAGCAAATACAAGGCAAAAATGGCTCCACATTGAGATGGGCATCCAACATGGCCTCATGGCCCAAAACCCACACCTATGGACACTTGTCCAACATTGTAGGATGTTCCTAACACTTGTCAAGTCACCCCATCCCAAGGAGGTCACCTATTTCCAAAATGAACTATGACAGATGCTCTTACAACTCTTACAACCATCATAGAATCTGTCATAGCTGTCATAACTTACAGCTGTAAGAGAATCTATCATACATAAGCTATAAATAGCATATTCTCTTAAAACATGTCATAGTCCACCTTGGGGTGCCCAAAGATGCCTTTTTCAAAGATGCTTCTCGACACATGTCCATACCTGTCATAGGATCTTCTATTTCTGACTCTTACATGTCATAACTTTGTCATAGGAATCTGTCATGACCATTTCAGTCAATATTCCCTTACACACATTCCAAGATGCCAACACATGGAAAAATATTCCTACCACTAAGTGGGATGCCTATCTCCTCATGTGAGGACAAATTTACATGTGGTCATATGCCATGTAGGATGACACATCACCGTGCCAACTCCCACAATATGACAACATAGGATTTGCATCCAAATTATACAATAGGTAATAAATAAATAAATACAATGAAATAATACAAGGAATTACCAAGGTTGAGACACCTTAATTCCCAACATTCTCCCACATGTCAAACACCTTATAAGAGCCAATAGAAATAACATGATTTAACTACTATAGGTCGAGAGGCCCATAGACTCTGAACACCATCTGAACTTCTCTGTGTCCACTGGCTTTGTCAATGCATCTGCAACATTCTTCAAAGTATCTACCTTCTCCAAATTTACCTTCCCATCCTCTACGATGTCTCACATGAAGTGAAACTGCACATCAATATGCTTTGTTCTAGCATGGAAAGTTAGATTCTTTGAAAGGCAAATCACACTCTAACTGTCACAACAAATCGTAATCTGTCCTATATCAACACCAATATCTGAACACATTTTCTTAAGCGAAATAGCTTCCTTGCAAGCATGAGTTGCTTCCATGTACACAGGTTCTATCATGGACCAAGTAACCACAAGTTGTCACTTACTCATCCAACTAATTGCACCACCAAACATAGTGAACACATAGGCACCGGTGGATCTCTTGCTGTAAATGTCACCTACCCAATCAGAATCCACAAATCCACAAATACAAACTAAATGTGGAGGTCCTGTAGCATTACCATGATAGCATATGGAATACTTAGAAGTATCCCTCAAATATCTAAACACTTGCTTAACTGCATCCCAATGTACCCGTCCAGGATTAGCCATAAATCGACTAAGGACTCCCACTGCTTGGGCAATGTTTGGTCTTGTGCAGACCATGGCATACATCAAACTACCAACAACACTAGCATAAGGTACTCTACTCATGTCCTCCACCTCACTAGGAGATTTTGGACAACCATTAACAAACAACTTTGTCCCCAATGAAACAGGAACACACAATGGTCTACAATCTTCCATGCTGAACCTATCCAACACAGTCTTCACATACTTACTCTGGCTTAACCAAAGTTTTCTATTAGCTCTGTCTCTTTTGATTTCCATTCCTAGAATGTACTTGGCTGCCCCAAGATTTTTTATCTCAAACTATGTTGACAATTGAGACTTCAAATCAAAAATCATATTCATACCATTCCCAATCAACAACATATCATCAACATACAATGTAATAATGAGAATGCGATTATTGTCAAATTTGTAATACACACAATGATCTGATTTTGATCTCAGATATCCAATCAACAACACAAAGACATCAAACTTCAAGTACCACATCCTAGGAGACTGCTTCAAACCATACAAAGACTTCTTTAACTTGCAAACCAAATTTTCTTTATCTTTCTCTATGTAATGCTTTGGCTGTGACATGTAAATCTCTTCCTCCAAATCACCATGAAGGAAAGCTCTCTTCACATCCATCTGTTCTACCTCTAAGTCATAAGTAGCTGCAAGAGATAACAAGAATCAAATGGATGTTAGCTTTGCAACGGGAGAGAAAATTTCACCATAATCAATTCCCTCGACTTGTGAATACCCCTTTGCAACCAATCTAGCCTTGTACTTTTTAGCACTGCCATCTGCACCGAATTTCTTCTTGAACATCCATTTGTATCTAATGGGTTTCCATCCATCAGGCAAAGGCACCAAGTCCCATGTTTTATTATTTTCCAAAGAAGCCATCTCATCTTCCATGGCCTCCTTCCAGGAACTTGCATCTTTCATGCCCATAGCCTCTTTCACAGTTCTAGGCTCATCAGTGTTAGTAAGTAAAGCAAAAGCACAACTAGAATCAAGTAATGAATAACCAAACTTATAAGGTTGCTTTCTCATTTGTGTAGACCTCCTCAATGGCTTAGGTTGAGGTTCTACTTCTTCTTTTGAGCTTTCAGAGCTGCTAGAGCTTTCCTCATCATTAGGTCTCACAGTGTTTGTCTGTTCAGTCTTCTCAGGGGTAGAAGGAAATTGAACCGCATCATCTTTCTTTTCTATCTATTCTAGTTGTAGAACAACAGAAGAAGGTGATAGCTCTCTAAAGATAACATTTCTACTATACAACACTTTTTCAGCCACATGATCCCAAAGCTTGTATCCTTTCACACCGACACCATAGCCAATGAAAATACATTTAACAACCTTGTTCTCAAATTTAGACCATTTCTCCTCTAGGCACATGTATATTCCTCACAACCAAAAACATGAAGATGTCTAACTGAATGCTTCTTACCAGACCACACCTCCATAGGTGTCTTACCAACAAGAGCTGATGTAGGAGATCTATTTACCAGATAGCAAGCAATGACAACAACTTCAGCCCAAAACTTTTGTTCAAGGCTTGCTCCACTAAGTATATTCCTAGCCCTCTCCATTAGTGTCCTATTCATCCTCTTTGCAACTCCATTTTGCTGCAGGGTATATGGAGTTGTCTTATGTCTTTCAATCCCTTGCTCTTTACAGAATTTATCAAACTTTGTCAAACAAAACTCACCACCGTTGTTAGTTCTCAAACACTTGATCTTTTTACTAGTCTAATTTTCAGCAAAGGCTTTAAACTCTTTAAACCGACTAAAGACTTCAGTCTTGCTTTTGATATAATAAACCCATGTCCTTCTACTGTAATCATCTATGAAAGATACAAATATACAAATTTGGAAATCAAAGGAACATTAACAGGACCAAACACATCAGAATGAATAAGATCCAATATACCAGAAGACGTGAGAACTAGAGTAAAAATGAACATGGTTTTGCTTTCCATATACACAATGTTCGCAAAAGTCAAACTTGAGATTACAATCATTTAACCCCTCAATAAGGTTTTTATTTTTCAGGGTTTGCAGACCCTTCTCACCAATGTGGCTATATCTCAAATGCCATAACATAGTCTTTTAAGTAGGAAGTTTAACTTCCAAAGCATGTGTACTACCATTAGAAAGTGTTACAATAGATTTCTTCATTGCTTGTTCAGATGGTGGGGATGAAATGACTGCAACTCTTTTCTTCAGGTCAGAAGAACTATTGTACTATGAAGTGCATGCCTCTAGCTAAAACAGAGTACCTCTTCGAGTACCCTTCGCAAGCACCATAGATCCTCTAGTCATCTTGCATCCATCCTTCAAAAAGACAACCTGCACACCTGCATCATTCAACATACTTACAAAAAGTAGGTTCCATGCAAGGCCTGGGATGTGTATAACCTTAATGATCCCCTTCACTCATCCATCAAGGAATTAGATTGAGACTCTTCCATGACCAACAATCTTCAGATGAGAATCGTCACCCAGGTACACTCTTCCACCATCGAACTCTTCATATTTCATAAACCAGTCTCGATGCCAGGTCATGTGGAATGATGCACCAAAATTAATCAACCACACATCATCAGATGCATGGGTGGCCAGGGCTATGATGAAGGCATCACCATCATCTTGTGACTTGTCAGAATCTGAATCATGAGCATTCTTCTTCTTCTTTTTCTTCTCCTCTTTGCACTCCTTTCATAAATTCCCAATTTTCCTATAGTTCCAATAGAGAACCTTGGACTTTCCAGGAGATTTGGATCTCCCATGGGATTTGGATCTGTCCTTATCACCTTTCTTGTCCTTCTTCTTCCCTTTCTGTTTGGGTCTTCCACGAACCGTAAGAGCCTCTTTGGTTGCCTCAGAAGACTTTCTCTGCATCCCTTCAAATAATAGTGAAGAAACCACATCTTCCATCTTGAAAGTGGTAGTGGTACTTATGATAGCCATGACAAGATGATCCCATGAATCTAGCAAAGAACAAAGCAGGGTCATACACCGATCCTCCTCCTCCATTTTCACACCCACAGATGTCAACTATGCAATGATCATGTTGAAAGCATTCATATGGTTTGCAATAGATCCTCCATCTTCCATCTTTAGAGAAAACAACTTCTTTTTCAGAAAAAGCTTGTTCACCAAGGACTTGGCTTGATAAACATCACCCAGCTTCTTCCAAAGGTCTTTCGTGCTCTTCTCCTCATGGACATTCAACAGGACAGAGTCAGCTAGATAGAGTCTTATGAGATCCTTAGCTTTCTGATCTTTGAGGTCCCAATTAGCTTATGATATTGAAGTAGGTTTTACACTAGATACAGTTTTCCATAGGTCACGATCAACAAGTAGGTCTTCCATCTTGAGCTTCCACAACTCAAAATTAGTGCCATTAAATTTCTCCACCTCTAATCTTTATGATGTGGTTGCCATCTCCCTCCTACAACAAGATACGAAATACTCTACACAAACTCCCACTCAACCTAAGATTATCTCAAAAAACCCCTACCCAGTAGCTAGAACCAAAACTAGCTAGGCTCTGATACCAGCTGAAAGGAAGCTAAGTGTGCAGAAATCACTTCCTACACTAATCTAATGAGAGGAAGAGAGTGCAAATTCAAATTTATCTTTACAATTATAGATTATGTTAACCCACTAATAGAGATATTGCAGCAAACACATACATAAGAATGTAAGATAGAAGAAGAGAGACATAAGATATATGTGGGGAAAACCCTTATCGGGTGAAAAACCCCACACTCCAAAACACAGCTCAAATGTATTCTGTAAACAATGAAGGTTACAATATAGTCATAGAGCCAATGCTCTTGTAGGAGTCTTCAACACTCATATCTGGAGATGATCTGATAGCATAGCAGTAACTGTTAATCACACAATGCATCACCTCTCTAAATCACCTGTTTATAAAGCAAATACAAGGCAAAAATGGCTCCACATTGAGATGGGTGTCCAACATGGCCTCATGGCCCCAAACCCACACCTATGGACACTTGTCCAACACTGAAGGATGTTCTTGACACTTGTCAAGTCACCCCATCCCAAGGAGGTCGCCTATTTCCAAAATGGGCTATGACATATGCTCTTACGTCTCTTACAACTATCATAGAATCTGTCATAGTTGTCATAACTTACAGTTGTAAGAGAATTTGTCATACACAGGCTATAAATAGCACATTCTCTTACAACATATCATAGTCCACCTTGGGGCATCCAAATATGCCTTTTTCAAAGATGCTTCTTGACACATGTCCATACTTGTCATAGGATCTTCTATTTCTGACTCAAGATACATGTCATAACTTTGTCATAGGAATCTGTCATGACCATTTTGGTCAATATTCCCTTACACACATTCCAAGATGCTGATACATGGCAAAATATTCCTACCACTAAGTGGGATGCCTATCTTCTCATGTGAAGACAAATTTACATGTGGTCATATGCCATGTAGGATGACACATCACCGTGCCAACTCCCACAATATGACAACATAGGATTTGCATCCAAATTATACAATAGGTAATAAATAAATAAATATAATGAAATAATACAAGAAATTACCAAGGTTGAGACACCTTAATTCCCAACAATATTAGTATCTCCTCTAGGTAAGCTGATTCCTATGTCTTATCGTCTAAATTTATCATGTACAAACAACATCACTAAGTACAAAGCTCTCATCGTAGGACTTCTTGCTGCCTTGGCTTTGAATATCAAAAACATTACCATGTATGGTGATTCACAATTAATTGTATGATAGATAACAAGATCGTATCAAGCGAAACAAGACAAATTATCTCAATACCGCGATCTAGCCTTATCGTTGTTACAACAGATTACATCTTTCTCAATTGATTCTATACCTAGAAAGAACAATCGACATGCATATACAATGGCAAGCACAACTTCCCTTATATCCCCAGTCAATTCTCCTAACGAATATACTTTTATCATACATAATCTTAAGACACTTGCATTAAATGAAATGGTATCTTTAGATATTAACCTTTGTTGTAACATGAACTCTAATGAATGGTTCTCCCATATATTCAACTATTTGCATGATGGAACCATCCCTAATTCAACATCTAAAAACACTTGAGTTCGCTTACGTAAACTTGTAGTGTACTATATCATTCTATCTAATGTCTTATATAGACAAAGTTATAATGGTGTTCTCCTCTGATGTCTTAGTAATTTAGAGATCCTGATAACTTTGGAATAAGTTCACTCTAGTTCTTGTGGAGGGCATTTTGGAGGAAAATCATTGGTACAAAACTAATACACATGGGGTATTACTGGAAATGCATGGAACAAGATTCCTTCGCTTATGTCAAGAAGTACCCGCAATCTCAACAACATCAACATTTAATCTGAGCACCTGCCTAGGAACTTCATGCCCAAGTTTCACCTTGGCCATTTCCTATTTGGGGTATGGATCTAATTGGTAAAATTTCTCCACGTCCTTCTCAAGGACATACCTTTATAATCACCACTACTGCTGAGGTAATTTGTAATTTTATACAAGATAACATAATCTCTTGATTTGGTATTCCTTCCTCCTTGGTCTTTGACAATGGCACACTATTCAAGAACAAGGATGTGAAGAAATTTCTTAAAAAATATCACATTAAACACCACTTCTCTACGCCTTACTATCCTCAATTGAATGGCCAAGTAGAAGCTTCAAACAAGGTTATTGGACAAAGTTTACAAAAAACTATTAATAAACATCAGAAAGACTAGCATACTCAATTATCCTATGCATTATGGGCTTATAGAACAAGCATTCATATAGCTACCAGAACTACTCCGTATAATCTTGTTTATGGCATTGACTTGGTAATGCCCTTGAAGTTAGAAATTCCTTCATTGAGAGTTTCCTTGAGAGACATTATTGATGATGACATGGAACACGAAAAGAGATTACAAGAACTTGAGATGCTTGATGAACAACATATTAATGCTCTTGAGCATATTAAGGCTCATCAGAAGAGTATCTAATGATCATACAATGAGCATGTCATACATCATTCATCGACATTGGAAATTTGGTACTATATGAGAATCAACACAATGTGAATGCACCTTCTGGAGAAAAAGGAAAGTTCAGCCCTAATTGGCTTAGACCGTATGTAGTTATTGAGGCCTTTGGATCAAGAGCATATAAGTTAGCTGATGAACAAGGTACGCTGCTTAAAGAACCTATTAATGCTGCGCACCTCAAGAAATTTAATGCTTAAGATTATATGTTAGATGTTACTTTAAAAAGCAAACTTATTAGTTAGTTTAGCTTCAATTTTGACAAGATATGATTATTTTATCTTAATTCATTTAACATAACATCTTTTTTGGTTAATCATTGTTGTATCTTGTCTAAACATGATTTATTAAGATCACCTTTGTATTAATTGAGTATAGCATAGAATGCTAGTTATGTTGGAAATTCATTAATCATTGTGCTTTTTACTATATGTTCTACAAATAATTGTTTAGTATCACATTAGCATTAATCACATTTCCACATGAGCATTAATATTTATCACTAGTAGCATTTTATACAAATCACATATGATAGATTAAACAACACTAGAAGCAATAATAGAAAAGCATCATGTATATAATCATGGGTTTGAATATACATCAGAGTCGACCATCCCATACATCAAAATTAAGATGTCATAGTACATAAGATACATCATATAACTAAACCTCAGTCACTTGTCCCCTCGAGACCTGGTAGTGTGCATGTGATGAAAGGCTAGCCATGTGCGGCTAAGGACTACAAATAACTCCTAGAGACACTTCGTGATCGTAACCCCCTGATCTCACCTCTCAGTCCTAGCACCTCGTCATGTGACTCTTGATACATCTGTTGATATTAGTCTCTCTTAGATATGGCTCTATCCTGCTCTACTTGGGCCCTATCTTTGTCAACTCTCGCCTAATGTAACTCAGGAAGTAAGACCTCACTAACAATAGGATCTCTCTTAGGAGACGGTACTGCTATAACATGACCTCTAGTGCCTAGAGTTCAGCCTCTGCACACTTAGCTCTCTGGATGGCTTGGTCTCTATTCTCTATAGCTCTATCTGAAATAGACTCCATAGCTAACATGTATCTCATGAATGGCATGAAAATATCTGCATGTCACCCTGTGGATGGCTGTGGTGAGTACCCTGTCCATACTTGTCACTCAACCACATCAGAAGGAACTATCTTTGCTATGACGTGACTCACAAGGTTGTGCCATGAGTCTATCCCAACTACAAAAAGAAAACAAAATAGATATCAATATCTCATATACGAATCATAATTAATTATCAAAATTCATGCATCTATATAAAAGTATCCTACCTGGATCTCCATCTCACCAAGATAGATCTTGGATAGTTGATGGTGTGACTAGCTCTGCAGTAGACTCTGCAACTGGGGGCATATGACTACTGGTCTCTCCTGGCTTGCGCTGGCTCAAACTCCTAACATCTGTTGGAGCTAGACCATGAGCTCTTGAATGTGCCCTCAACTCGGCCTCCTCGTCATTGTCTACCTCCTACTGATCTCACTTCAGTCTCTCCCTAAAGATGTACCGTGACGGGGTCTCCTTCTCCTCCTCCTCCTCATCATCATTCTTCTCCTCATCTAGATCATAATATCCAACAAAGTCACTAACATCATCCTCTACCCTTGTGTCACTAGCATGACTGGCCCAAGGTTTAGGATTGCCTGTGGGGTGATTGGGAGGATAAATAGGAGCAGGCCGCATTGTCTGCCACCAGATCTGGTATGCTCGGGTAACTCTGACATTGTCTGCATCAGATATCAACTCTGTATCCTCTATACCATCATCATCACTAACTACTATATCATCTACTATCAGCCATCAGACATTCTTTGCCTTGACTGTACTACATAGTGAGCATGCATAGATCAGACGCATCATGGGGACATCCTATTAGTATTCAAACTGCTGTGCCACTTTATCAAAGTAAAACCACACAAGTATGTGATAGAGGTGACTAGACATCATCTGATCCCTTTACATTCTAGCCAACTACCTATGCTGACCTGGCCATGCTATGTAACCATGATATGGTCTCCAGATGATGTCGCTTAGTTGCAGTCTGTCAAATATAACTCTCCAATACAACAGATTACCATGTCTCTAGCATTTGACAAGAGGATATGCGCAGACACATGGATGAGTAAATACTGGCTCTATGGGAAACCTATAGGCCATGTACATATGATGTGCTCAAATGCCTAGACCTGTAGTAAAGTGTAACACATCAAGATTTGTGCCTCATAATGGACATATTGTCCCAACCCATAGTAGAGGTGTGCAAGCATACTACGCCCCCACGCGTATACTATCCTTTGCTCCTCCATAGCCCAGATAGTGTGAACAAGGCTCTTGTGAAGGTGAGTGCCTTGTCCATCTAGTGTGACTGCTAATGTTGTTGATAACTGAGAGGGGGGGGTGAATCAGTTATCCTAATTATTTCTACTTTTTGAACTTTCTTATTAATCAATGCAACATTAATTCAAATAAGCAAACATAACCATGAAATGGAAATACACATGACACAATATTTTTGACGTGGAAACCCTGTTAAGGGAGGAAACCATGGGGTGATTAACCCAAGATTATATTCTCTGTTAGAAGAATGAAAATACAAAATGGCACTTGCCAATTAGGGCTCACTGCTTGAGCACACTGCTCACAAGAGGCATACTACTTACAAGAGACACACTGTCTACAATTTATAAAGAGTGTAATACAATACTTGAACTGATAAGGAGCATCAACATATGCTAGAGTTCAGTTCTGGTTAGGCTCAGTATACTGATCTGCTGCACTTCATCTTTCCTCTTCTTTTGTGTTGCTCTCCTTTCACATACCGGATCTTCCTTACTGCTTTTACTCTGCTCTACTGCTTTTCTTCGCACATCACAAAACACCACCACACCACTCACAACTAAATCCATCTTGTATATATATCCGCATAAGTGATTTCATCACCTTTTTAGTCGGCATCCGGAATAGTCAATCTTTTCCACAAACTTTGATCTGTTGGCTGAATCCTTGCTTACCAAGTAATGCGGATCAAGGATATACTTGTAGATGTCATCAGTCATGTTGGCCAATCATAACTTATGCCTTAATAACCTTTACCATCATCAGTAACACATCTGGAATAATGTCTGATGTTCTACCAGTCAGTTCTTCCTCTGTCCATACTGCCAATCAGGAACCTGATACTCAAGTATTCATATCTTTTTCTTCATCTATCACCAGAGGCTAAATCCTTGGAATCTATCAGTCAAGGTAGTCCTCTTGACTTCCCCAAATCTGCACTTCACCAAGATACTTCCTCTGAGAGATCCAGACTTGACTGTCAGACCTTGCCACATGCTCTGTTCTTGCTTACCGGACCACAACATTCTTCACTCTGACTTCTGGTATAGACACACCATGTCCTGCGGATGTGTGGGATGAACTTTGTTGCCATCAATGACAACAATAATGAATCCATATAGTGTCTCTTGCCAACAATCTCCCCCTATGGCATTGATGGCAACACTTAGTGAAAAATGACTAAGTGTTTACACTATGCTCCCCCTTGGCTGATGCTCTGTTTTTATATACATTTTTTGGAGCTCCCCCTTAGTTGGATTCCTCATTTTTCACTGCTTCTCACTCCCCCTTTGACATCAATGGCAAAGGGTGGGGTCCGCACACCAAAATTCTCAAAAAATCAACTATATAAGTATATATTTCAGTTATACTTTGCATAAACTTTAGTATATCTGCAAAATTATTTGTCAATTGTACAACTTCTGTCGCCCAACTCACCTTCATCCTATCCAAAATTGAGATGTGACCACTCAACAGGAACGCAAAAGCTTCTACCCTCTTAAGATCTGTCAGATCATTGGTTTGGGCGGTAGTCTGAGCCTCACTTATGGCCTCATGCATGGCCTCTAACTTAGGGATGATGATCCCTCTAAGTTCACCCATCTGACTAATTATGTTCTTCCTTTCCTTCTCAAAAATCTTTATTGCATTTGTGATCGCAATAGCTTAACACTCTTGATTTACTATGGAGGATGAGAGAGGATCAAAACTTTGAGACAAACTTAGTAGTTTATCCTCTTGCTCTTTTACTTTCTTCTCAATATCTTTGGTCACTGTGGGCCAAGATAAGCAAAATTTGTACATATTTCTGCCATCTTTAAGAGCATTTTCCAAGCTCTTTATCCCAATATCCATAACTCTCCTATCATTTGTTATCAGACCCTATACTTCGGAGAATCTCTTATCCAAAAACTCCTTCCAGACCTTTTCTTTAGCTGACTTCTCTAGAGAATCAAAATGTGTGCTAACACTGTTGACTAGAGTTTTGAGATTACCAGAAGAGGAGGTTGTGGGATCCTTCTGAAAAGATGGCATGATCTTTTCCAACACTCTGAATGCTACCTCTATAAGCTCATAGTCTTCCATGTGAGATTTCAGTAATTTCTCTTTGGCCTTCGCATTTGCAAATGAAGCTATCTTCATTGTTTGTACCGGAGATAGAGAGTCAAAGTCTAATAGACCTTTTAGCAGTTCCGGTTCATCAATCTCCATAGACTCTTTTGTCAAGAAGTCCTTGATAGATTTGACAGTGTCTCTTGCCAGAGACAGATTCTTCTTTTCTTCTACCCTTAGTGCTTTCTCTCCTTCCACAACCTTTGTATTGTCATCTCCTTTTTCCTTCACCTCTGCTTCTTTCTCCTTTATTCTTTCTTCTCCTTTGGATCCAGAGTCAGCAGGGGAGACTGGAGGAGTGATGTTTGTCTGTTCATGCACTTCCTTTTCTAGAACAGAGGATTCCAAGTCCTTATCCTTTCCTGTACCGGTGTCCATTACTTCTTCTGCCATTTTCTTAGTGGACTCTTCTACAATATTTGTGGCCGAGGGGTCAACACCCAAGTCCTCTATGATAGGAAGATTGAATCTTTTGAAGGTCTTCTGGAGGATCTCTTTTGTTTCCTTGGCTACCTTGTTAGTGTCACCAAGCATGAGCTGATTTATTCTGGCTTTGCTCCTGAACTCATCCTTGTAATCTTTAAAGATCATATTCATTTGCTTTGAATCAATTGAAGGATATAGCTGAATAGCTATTTGTTCCCGGATCTCAAGGTATTTTGCCATGACATTATTCTTTCTTATCTTTAGTTCCTTCTCTAAGCTTTTGGGAATGAGAGATATGATTTCAATAAAAGCCTTATTATATATATTTAGATACTTAACTGTAGCATCCTACAAGATCTTCTGGTCAGCTTCATTATAATCATCATAGAATTCAGCCATTGGTTGGAGATTTCCATCCATAGTGATTGATTTGATGACATCATCTAACGATAGAGTAGGCCTTTCAATGAATTCTTCTATTGTCTCTTCCTTGTCTTTATCGATAGAGGGTTCACCGGATCCTTCCTTCTTCTGCTTCTTCATTTTCTTTATCTCCTCATCTGATTCAATTTCTTCTTCATCCTTTTGGCTTGCATAGGACCTCGTTGCCTTTTTCTTTGTTCTCTTCTCTGCTTTACCAGATGATTTTGCTTCCAATTTTGATGTTTTTGAGCTCTTGGTAGTGGCAAGTGCAGATCTCTTTGATGATCTAGTCCAGGTGGAGGTTTCTACCAAAGCACTCTCCTTGCTTTGCTTTTCTACCTCTTTCTTCTCTTCCTCAACCCTTTGCCTCTTTTCCCTGTTGGTATCAAGTGCCTCCTTTGAGATGCCAAATCCTTTGGCAACATCTTCAACTTCTTTTCTTACCTTCCTCTTGATCTCTGGTTGTCTGAGTTCCACATGAATTTTTACACTTAGCTCTTCAAAGGTTCCAAACCTTGCTACCTTTGGATCCTTTGATTGTGTTGAACATGTAGCTCCACAATTTGTTCATCAAATTCATACGCCATAGGCATGATCCAGACTGTCCTTGGCTCTACTGCCTCCATTAGGCATTGATCAGTGTCTACCATGAAGCACACTGTATCTTTATATTTCTTAACCAATGATTTTGGAATTCTCTCTCTGATTTGCATAGTATTTTGGAAGTTCTTAAAGTACCCCCATAGAGCTGTATTCCTTGCCTTGGCACCCCCAAGTTCATGCAAGTAATCTTTGATTTGAATTGCTATCGGTTTGTTATTTTCCCATACCCATCCATTGGATCTGGGTAGTTCATTCATGAAGTAGAAAAATAAGCACAATATCAGTCCACCATATTTAAAGGAGATCTTCTTGTCCTTTTTGATCTTCTGTATGTTTTCCATCAATTGACTCAGAAGGAGTTCACAGAGATCATACTCTGCATTCTTTCTCAGCATCTCATAGGCAATATATACTGTAGTTCCGGATATTGAATTTTCCCTACTGGAGTGATATATCTTATATCCTATTATCATAGATGCAAACTTGATATTCGGGTTAGTAATATCTTAAATGGTCATTGCCCTCTTATCAAATTTTGATCCGGTGGCCTCAGTTACAATGTTGTTTTTGATAGATTTGAGGACAGGTATCCCTCCAGAGGAGTATAAACCAGTTACTGCCCTAACTGCCTCCTTAGTGATTTTGCAAGGTCTGTTCAGCCATAGGAAGTTATCATGCACCCTACTCAATACATACCGGACCCATTCATCTTCTTCAAAGCAGGGGAAATGAATGAACTAATCAAAATGTTTCTCCTGGATGCCCTTATATTCAGGTTTAAGCTCAAAAGCATCATCTATCAATTGTTTGTGATAGATGTCTCTTAGTTTAAATTCCCCAAACTCTTCAATATTTGCATGTATGTAAACCCTAATGTCTTCTGTGTGCAAAATGCCATGCGGAACACTAGAGAATGCTCCTAGGAGATCTACCTCCAAGGATTTGTATGGATGTTTCTTGAATTTTGGGCGAGGCTTATCAGAGATCTTTGCTATATTTGGAGTATCCATCACCAGAGAATTTTACTGAGAGATATCGAGAGCGGAGAATACCTTTTAATGCTGTCTAGGGCACACGAAGGAATCCTGATTGATTTGTAGGAAGAATCATCTTGATCTTTGGGAGAATTTGTTGCAGAGCTCTCTCTTTTCATTTCTTCTTGAATGCAGAATGAACAAATGCTTAATGAGAAAACCCTTATATTGCTCCGCAAACCCTAATGTTAAGTTGCAATAAATGCTCAACCTAAGTCATTCCAGTTTGCCTTATTCGGATAACCTGAAGAACCGGATCAATCTTGATCTTAAACATCTTGTGGATCTTTCAAATCTTAACCATAGTTTATTTGGATGTTTCTCTTATGAACCCTTTAATCTGCAACTCTTCTTGTGCCTGTTCCGGCACCAATTGACTGGCTGGGGGAACAAGGTTTTCTTTGTGTCTCCCCCTGAGCCAGAGCTCACTTTTTAATTTTTGGAAGGAATAACAACACCAAACTCTGGTGCGGACCCATCCCCTACATTCTCTGTACTTTTCTTCACCCAAATCTTGTTCATCTCACTTTGAACTTCATTCGCATTCACTTTTTGTTTTCCCTTATCTTGATTTTGATTATGATGTACCGAACCTCTTTTGTCTTGATTCTTGCTTCTACAGAATTTTGCAATATGGCCGGATCTATTGCAAATTTGGCAAACAATATTTCTTTGCATATTTGATTGATATCCTCTTGATCTACATTGATTAGCCATATGACCTATTCTATTGCATGCAAAGCATCTACCATTGAATGATTTGTTCATTTGCATATTTCTGCATTCATGAGATTTGTGACCATACCTTTTGCAGTTGAAACACTGTTCGGAGAAGGATGAATTATTTTGATTCATTCTCTTTCTGCACTGATTAGCTTTATGACCAAAGTTATTACAGTTGTGGCAGTATCCATTGAAGGTTGGATATCTTTGGGCATTAGGCTGCCTTACCGGAGGTCTTCTAGGCCTATTCCTTGGATTTTCTGATCCAAAATTCTTCTGACCGGATCCGGAGCTTTCTCCTTTCTCATATCCCAAACCACACTTGTCATCTACCCTCTTTTGACTTTCAAGAAGAACTTCAAGTTGAGCAGAACTTATCTTGAATTTTTCTTTATATTCATTTGCTATTTGAAGATCCCTTTTAAGAGAGACAATTTGATCCTCAAGTTTTTCTTCATTATCTTTAGCATCTTCAAGTTCAGATTCAAGGTGTCTGATTATTCTATCCATCTTGTGGCAGTCTTCTGATTTCTCCTTGAGAGATTTTCTTAGATCATCTTCAGTTTTTCTTTTCTCTTCAATTTCTTGGGTAAACTTCATAACTCCTGATTCCATCTCATGTTATACCATGATGATCTCTTTTGATAGCTTTTCACACAAATTGGTTTTCTCCTTCAGATCTTCATTTTTATCATTGGCTTCACCTTGACTTGCCAGTTGCTGAAGGTGCTCTTTTATCTTTTTCATAGAGAGACTTAGTTTCCCTTTTAGTTCATTTATGAAATCATCAGCCTGTTTGAGTCTTTCCTTCAATTCATTGACTTTAGAATTTGACTGCTCAAGATCATCTAGGGCAGACTTGAGTTGCTCCCTCATACCATACACATCCATTTGAATTCCCAGGTCTTCCTCAAGTTGTTAGGCTCTATTGGGAGGAACTTGGCTCTGATACCAATTGTTGATAACTGAGAGGGGGGTGAATCAGTTATCCTAATTATTTATGCTTTCTGAACTTTCTTATTAATCAATGCAACATTAATTCAAATAAGCAAACATAACCATGAAATGGAAATACACATTACACAATATTTTTGACGTGGAAACCCTGTTAAGGGAGAAAACCATGGGGTGATTAACCCAAGATTGTAATCTCTATTAGAAGAATGAAAATACAAAATGGCACTTGCCAATTAGGGCTCACTACCCAAGCACACTGCTCACAAGAGGCATACTGCCTACAAGAGACACACTGTCTATAATTTATAAAGAGTGTAATACAATACTTGAACTAATAAGGAGCATCAACATATGCTAGAGTTCAGTTCCGGTTAGGCTCAGTATACTGATCTGCTACCCTTCATCTTTCCTCTTCTTTTGTGCTACTCTCCTTTCACATACGAGATCTTCTTTACTGCTTTTACTCTACTCTACTGCTTTTCTTCGCACATCACAAAACACCACTCACAACTAAATCCATCTTGTATATATAACTGCATAAGTGATTTCATCACCTTTCTAGTCGGCATCTGGAATAGTCAATCTTTTCCAAAAACTCTGATCTGTTAGTTGAATCCTTGCTTACCAAGTAATGCGGAGTAAGGATATACTTGTAGAAGTCATCAGTCATGTCGGCCAATCATAACTTATGCCTTAATAACCTTTACCATCATCAGTAACACATCCGGAATAATGTCTGATGTTCTGCCAGTCAATTCTTCCTCTGTCCATATTGCCAATCAAGAACCCGATACTCAAGTATTCATATCTTTTTCTTCATCTATCACCGAAGGCTAAATCCTTGGAATCTATCAGTCAAGGTAGTCCTCTTGACTTCCCCAAATCCGCACTTCACCAGGATACTTCCTCTGAGAAATTCAGACTTGACTGTTGGACCTTGCCACAGGCTCTGTTCTTGCTTACCGGACCACAACATTGTTCACTCTGACTTCCGGTATAGACACACCATGTCCTGCGGATGTGTGGGATGAACTTTGTTTCCATCAATGACAACAGTAATGAATCCATATAGTGTCTCTTGCCAACAAATGTGACTGTAACCGTCATGACCCTTTGAATCAAAGGGATGTCAGTGCATCCCTACTCTAGTAATCAGAGTTGAATGTGCCCTCGCTCCGCTCGAGCAACTATTCAGCCTAGATAGTATATCTGGCTCTCTCATGTGTACTCCGCTGAGTGATGCTCCATGATCCTCACTGTCTCTCCACATATAGGAAGTCATAGGATTTGGTAGACATCCTCTAGTGTGACAGTCATCTCCCCTGTGGGTAGATGGAATGTAGAAGTATCTACATTCCACCTCTCCATCAAAGCAATAAGCATACTACAATAGAATCTAACCATGGGCATGTCAAATACCCATTGGAGCCCTACTTCCTGTAGGTGACCTCTCTCTGCATCGGTCATGGTACCAATATGATCTCGAAGAAGCAACATCAGGCGACCAACTTTATTCTCTCGCATCTCAGGGATGACCTGCACGACAAACAATGAGAAGTTGAATCAATATACAACATCAAATAATCATTTAGTATCTACAACAACAATTAGTACCCTGCCCCTGGGGCCCTTGTCCTTTTTGGACTTGGGCGCCTCAGGAGGACTTGGGTCCCCAAGGTAGACTAGGGCACCCTGGTGAGACACATGCACCCTGAGTGAACTTGGGCGCCCCTGTTGGGGACCCTTATCTAGAAAGGCCTATGCGGCACAAAAAAAAATGTAAAAGAAACAAAAAGAATGATGATAGAAGCAAGGATTAGGACCCTACCTTAGCCTTGAAATGTCTCTTTGCCATGCGGGCTCGGAGCATTTCCAGTCTCAGAATCAGGTACGGATGTTAGGTCAGAATTATTGGTCTCTTCCTCCTCCTTCTCTCCTCTACACAATGAAACAATAATGAATAGTGAAAAGTGAAAACTCCCTTTACATATAGTAAATGGATGAGAATTCCTATCACTATCTAGGTGCAAAAATGAACAATCTTACTCTTGACCCTCTATCTTGGGCTAACAAACTTGGATTTTCGCACCGTTTGTTGCGTTGGAATCCTGGTTCCACCCTCCATCTTACCCAATGTGTTGTGATTGGGTGTTGTCTATAAAAACAACCCTTACAACACATTTCTCATCAACTTTACTTGAAATTGATGCGTGTAGATATTCTCCTTTTTTCTCCTTTTCAGACTAAGTAAGCAGAAACAAGGGGGCATATATCTCCCTTGATTTCCTCCCTAATCTTGTCTTATCACTCAACCCCTTAGTATTTATGAATGACTTATTTGTGTGATGGTTGAAGGTTGATTTGATTCTCTGACAAGTGTTCCCTTGTAGGTTGTGGTTCCTAACTTGGTGGTCTTACAAGATTAAAAGTTTGGGGGCTTCTTCCTCTTCCGTGACAACACTTCGATATCCTCTACAGTATCCTTTTGGGTATCCTTTTCATGATTGATGTATTTACTTTCCTTTAGTTGCATATGCACATAGTGTCATATGGCCACTAAAGTGGGGGCTAAATGTTATGTTAGAAATTGTCCTCCTGCATGGAATGATACAATTTCTCATAGTTTAGCTCCTCTCCTTTGGTGTCCTTTCAACCTAGTTTATCTCAGACCTTCCTAAACCCTGATTGACTTATGTGTAATTGAAGAAATGTCATATTTTGAGATAACTGAAGACTGAGCCTGAAAAGAAAGTTTGGATTTGGGATTCCCTAGAACCCCTTAAGGTAGATTTGATTGGAAAATCAGGGCTTGGGCTTGGGCACTCGCACCCTAGCCCTACCCTATTTCTTGGGGTTTTGAATTTTGGTGGGGTGTTAGCTCCTACTGTGCATCTTAGGATTTCGTTTTCAAAATTTCATTTTTCACGCGATGTCAACATCTTATTTTGAAATTTGAAATTCCCAAGGTTAGATATTTAAAGACATTTTAAAATCATTTTATTACACACAATTTATATGCAATATTTATTCCAAAACTCTACCAAAATTGCCATTGAAGATCAACAACTTGTTGAAGCTC
Source organism: Cunninghamia lanceolata (assembly GCA_027924645.1). Lineage (NCBI taxonomy): Eukaryota > Viridiplantae > Streptophyta > Pinopsida > Cupressales > Cupressaceae > Cunninghamia > Cunninghamia lanceolata. The sequence continues at coordinate 13,850,664 of BSBN01000219.1, read as the reverse complement.
TTGAAGTTATTTGAATTTGCTATCATGGAGATATTTGATGGAGATTAGGAATCAAGATATTGAGACTATATTTCTCTTCCCAGTATTTGAACAACCTTTTGTATGATTGGGAGAAGGGTTGAAGCCTCCAACATTGAGCTTGGAAATCCTCCACAGATATAGTTACCTCGCCTTCTTGTTCTACAAGTCTTCATTGCTATCATCTCCTTGAGGTGAAGTGTTTGTTTTATTAAGTGAAGCAAAGTTTTGATCTTTCCTTGATGCTTGATTCATTTGGGGTTTTACATTTTTGCATACACATTTGTTAGATGAGCACACACATCTACAAATCTTTATCCTTGGCTATTGTTGAGGTAGGAATACCAAAAATGGGGCTTGACTGAGGCAAGTTACTATATAGCCACAACCATCTTTCTCCTCCTTTTGTATGTGCAGGTTAAATTCATTGAGATTTGGTGGAAAGGAGTGATAGGAAGATGAATATTACAGACATAGTTCTCATAGAGTTTCATATTTTGAGATTGTGAGACTTTTGAGGCTTTATGACTTGCGCCCTAGCCCACTTGGGTACTTTCTTCAGAATTCAGAAGCTTTGAAGATTTTTAGATAGTTGTTACAGAAGATCCTGATAGTTGGAAACCTTTGGGGCTTTGTGACTAGTGCCCTAGCCCATCAAAGCCTTTATTTTTTAGTACATTTTCTCTGTACTGTATTCTCTGCATTCCTGTAATCATTTTGTCTGTATCCGTTTCAAAAATTTAGTTATTGCTGTTTGATTGGTAATTTAGGGTTTCATGCTTAGTGAGTGATACTAGATTGTGAAAACCTAATCAAAAACATCCACAAAGACATAATTAGCAAAAAAAGGGAACCTAGGAAATTAGTAGTTTATCCATAAGCTTATTCCTTTCTTCCCTAATGTTTTAGTTGTAGAAAAAGTGGGACTTGAAGTCTTTGATTACTATCTTGATTCCCCATTTTCCCACTAAACAACAAAATGATATGAGACTATGCATGATTTTCAAATGAAAAATGAGTATATGCTTGGAGATGAATGCAAGATCTAAAATGCAAGATATCCAAGATGAATGCAATGAAACAACACCAATCTATGCTTTTTAATGCACCGAAAATGCTCAATTATTTCACTTTTTCAATTCAAATGCACAAAATATGTAATGAAATTATGATAATGATGAGGGGCAAAAAATTGAAACCTTCTAATCAGTCCAATAATGCACCAAAATTTGTCAATACAACAATCTTACAATGCTCAATGCAAATTAACAATGTGAATGATCAATAACAAAATCTTAAATGTGCTCTTCTAGGGTTTTTGAATTTTCTAGGGTTTTGCTCCTCTGTTTTTCATGTGATACTTGGGGATGGAGGGTGCTGCAGGAGGCAGTACCTCTATTCCCCTACCCATTTCAGACACTGCCAGGCTTGCAAACTGGAAATTAGTTCTGACGAGATAGGTGGAATCTCCTAAGAATGGATAGATAATGGTTTTCCACCATCAAGAGATGGTTGAATGGTCTTTCCTCGTGGTTCCTTACAATCTGGTGGATACGATTGTCACTTCAATGGATCTTGCCCTAGTTGGCAAGTTTTTCTCCCTTTGTCCCAGCATTGAGGTGGTCTGCAAAGGGGTCTCCAATCGTTGGTATGTTAAAGGCAATGTGACTGTCATGGGTATGGCACAAGGGCTATTCCTTTTCTACTTTACCGGCAAAGAAGACATGCTGGCTATCTTATCTGGAGGACTATGGCTTTATGGTACACATTTTCTTTCTTTGGGCTATTGGAAACCAGGTTTTGACCTTAGTACTGATCTCAATAAAATTGCCCCAGTTTGGGTACATCTGCCTAGCTTTCCCTTAGAATACTGGGATGGATCTATTTTTAGGTCTATTGCTAATACCTTTAGTAATTTTGTTACCCTTGATAACTCCACACACACAAATCTCACTTCGTTTATGCAAGATTTTGTGTTAATGTGGAAATCAATAAGACTCTGCCCATGTTTATTGACATTAGCTCAAAATTTGGCATCTGGAGACAACCCATTTCATATGAGAATTCCACAACTTACTGTCAAAAATGTAAGAGGAAGGGGCATCTCATCTCGCATTGTAAGTTCAAGAAAGCTGAGGAAAATATGAATAAGGTAATTGCTATGGAGAATAAGGAGGTGACCTTGGTTAATGCTGATCACTCAAAACAAGATTTTGCTCTTATTACTGACCAAGAGAAGGATCAGAACCTTCACTCTCAAGAGATTCCACAACCAACCCTGGAAGAAGGTGAGATTTTGAATCAAGTTAAGAATATTCAGTTAGAGGATGGTAACTTAGAAGAGCCCCAGATTGAAACTGATAAAATTAAGGAGACCCAGATGGGTTTTGATAGGGTTGAGAAGGCACAAATGGAACATGATCAAGTTGAGGAGACCTAGTTGGGATTTGACAAAGTTGAGGGGACCCAGATGGGATATGACAGAGTTGAGGAGACCCAGATGGGTTTTGACAGATTTGAGGAGACCCAAATAGGAGATGACAATATTAAGGAAACCCAAATGAGATTTGAAAGAGAGATAGAGTCACAGGTGGGATTTGAACAAATGAAAGAGACCCAGTTGGGTCTTGACAGAGTGATGGAGACTCAGGATAATGAGATAAAGTTTGTGCCTTTGTCTTTAGATCAAAATAAGCTTCACCCTTCTCCCGGGAAACTCACATTGGGTTTTCTCAAAGAAGGAATTTTCCTTCTTCTCCAAAGAAGCATTCTAATCAGTCTATAGCTTCTATGGGAGTAGCTAATGCTTCAATGAGTGACCATGATGAGTGGACATCTCAAAATAAAAAGAGCTGTAAACCAACAAAGTTAGTTGATGTTGGTTTAGATCCTTTGAAGGGTAGACCTTCATTGCGAGAAACCATGTAAAGAGAAGCATCTAGGGAGATTGCTAGTGGAAAGCAGAAGACACTGGAGAATCACTCTAGAAAATTATTTAAATGAAAATTCTTTCATGGAACATAAGGGGTCTTAATAACCCCTCAAAACAATTTGAGGTCAAAAACTATATTTTTGACCACAAAGTGGATATTCTTTTACTTCAAGAAGTTAAAATGTCTAAAGAAGGTTTCAAAAAGATTGTTGATAGGATTTGGCCTAATGCTTCCTTTTGTATAAGTCCTGCTATTGCTTCCTCTGGGGGAATTGTGACTATGTGGAATGCTTCCAAATTTCCTGGTAAACTTTCTTTCTTTAGTAAAAATTGCTTGGTGATTGATTTCTCTTTGCCTTCATTTTGATGGAGTCTGGTTAATGTTTATGCCCCTAACATTAGGGTCTTAAGGAAAAATCTTTGGGAAGATTTGGCTAACCAACTCTCTTCTTATCTTGATTCATATTGGATGCTGGCAGATGATTTTAATACTCCTCTTTACCCTTCTGAAAAGTCTGGGGGAATTTTGGACTATCTGATAGTATGTTGGACTTTGCTGAGTTGATTAACACTTTTAGGCTTATTGATATTGATTTGATGAACCAAAATTTTACTTGGACTTATAGGAGGAAAGAGGACCAAATGATTCAAGTGAAACTTGATCATTTTCTTATCTCTAATAATTGGCCAAACATTGCCACCCTTAAATTGGTGACTCTACCTAGAACTATTTCTGATCATAATCCTCTCATTTTGGAATGGGCTAATCAGAAGAGAAAGGGTCCTTTTCCTTTTAGATTTGAGGCTATGTGGACTAAACATCATGATTTCAGGAATTTTCTTTCTAGATGGTGGCAACTTCAGGTTGTGGGTACTCTTATGTTCAGACTTTATAAAAAGTTGATGCATGTCAAGAGAGAAGTTTATGGTTGGAATAAATACAGTTTTGGTAACATTTTGTCTCAGAAAAAGATATTATCCAATAAGTTGGCAAATATTCAATATAGGATTGCTCAAGGTGATACTTTTGATATTTCCCTCCAATTGGAAAATGACTTAATCAGAGATTGGAAGAATTTAATGAGTAGAGAAGAGTTATTTTGGAAGCAAAAATCTAGAGTTTAATGGCTTAAAGAAGGTGACCGTACTACTGCCTTCTTTCATGTCTCTGCTTTAAGGAACATAAAATCAAACTCTATTTCTCAAATAAGATTGGAGAATGGTAATATGATTACTAATGAGGAGATTGGAGATCATGCTGTCAGTGTCTTTCACAATTTTCTGTCTGAACAAGGACCGAGTGCCGATAACTCATAGGTTGTGAATCAACTTCTAAACAATATCCCTTCTCTAATTTCTGAGGAAGATAATGCTGAAATTTTAAAGCCCATTTCTGAGGAAGAGATTTGTACAGTGGTCTTTTCTATGGGGCCTTTTAAAGCTCCAGGGCCAGATGGCTTTCCCCCCTTTTTCTTCCAAGAGTTCTAGGACATTATTGGATATGATGTCACTGCTGCTGTCAGAGACTTTTTCAAAACTGGTAAGCTTTTGAAACAACTCAACAATACCTTCATTTCCCTTATTCCTAAGAAGCTCAACCTAGAGTTTCTCATTGACTTCAAGCCTATCAACCTTTGTAATACTATTTACAAAATTTGTACCAAGCTTTTGGTGGTCAGAATCCAACATCTTCTTGACAAAATTATTTCTCCCTCACAAAAGGGTTTTATTCTTGGGAGACAAATATTAGATGTTGTGATTACTACTCATGAAACTATTGATTCAATGGAAAAGAGTTGTATCCCAAGTATGGTTTTCAAACTTGATATCTCTAAAGCTTATGATAGGGTGTCATGGCAATTTTTATTTAAAATCATTCAGAAGCTTGGGGTCAATGATAAAGTTTCTCTTCTCTTCAAGGAAGCTGTTACTACTACTAAATACTCAGTCCTTGTTAATGGAGTTCCAAGAGGTTTCTTTTCTCCTTCTAGGGGGTTAAGACAGGGAGATCCCTTGTCCCCCTATCTTTTTATTATGATAGCTGAAGCACTTGGTAAATCTGTTCACAGTAAGACCAACTCTAAAGTTTTAACTAGGATTAAACCTACTTCCTCTCTGTCTCATATGTCTATCCAATAGTTTATGGATGATACCATTCTTTTTGGCATCTCCTCTGTCTTGGAAGCCTCTAGATGGAAATCTTTACTAAATGATTATGCTATGGCTTCTGGTCAACATATTAATTTTCAAAAAAGCAATGTTTTCTTTTTCAATACCCCAGGGGATCTCCAAAGAAAAATTGTTAATATCCTTGGTTCTACGGCTGCTGACCTTCCTTCAGTCTATCTTGGTCTCCCTTTGACTACTAAGGAAGTTTCTCTAGGTTTTTGGCATAATATCCTTGAGAGAACTCAAAAGAAATTATTGGGATGGAAAGGAAAACTCCTAAGCAGTGCAGGAAAATTGCAGCTTCTAAGGTCCTCTCTTCAGGGCATTCCTACCTACTTTTCATCGCTATTTAAAATGCCCAGATATTTGGCTGATAAACTAGAGCAAATTTAGAGAAATTTCTTGTGGACGGGAACATAAGAAAAAAAGAGAATTTCTTTGGTTAAATGGGATGAGGTCTGCCTACCTAAGTCTCATGGTGGGCTTAACATTAGAACAATTCGAAATATGAATAAGGCTCTACTATCAAAGATTGTTTGGAATTTCTTAAATAGAGATACAAACTGGGATATTATTATAAAGGTCAAGTACTTAAGGGATACTGACAGATACTCTTTCCTCAATCAGGAGGGCCTTCCTCAAGGATTTGTTATTTGGAATAAAACTATAAAAGCCAGAAGTCTTGTTAACAAGGGTATCAAATGGAAACTTGGTGATGGATTGCTTATAAATTTTTGGGAAGATCCTTGGTTGGCTGATGGGCCTCTTTCTAAACAGATGGGTAATGAAGCTATTAGTGTTTTTGCTAAACAATTTTTTGGCAACAAAGTTAGTCACTACATTCATCAAGATCATGGTGTTAGAATTTGGAAAAATCTTTTGGAATATTGTAATAATAATCTGAATCTCCTCCACAGGGCTAATAAAATACAACAAATTCTTCTAAATACCAGGATTCCTCTTTTCTCTAGAAGTGATCAATTTTTTTGGTTTGCTGACAGGAAGGGGTTTTTTTCAGTTAAATCTGCTTACCATTTGCTGATCGAGGAACCTAAAGATGATGTCTGGAGGAAGGTCTAGAATTGTAAACTCCTTCCTAATGTTAACTTTTTTTGGTGGACTGTTATTCATAATAAAATTCTAACATAGTACAATCTTCAATGAAGGGGTATGCAACTGGTTAACAGATGTGTTTTGTGTTTGAAAGAGGAAGAATCTATCTCCCATCTTATCTTGCATTGTGAATTTGCAACCGAGATATGGAGTAAAGTCTTTCTAAATTTTGGGTTACAATGGGTCTGCAACAAAGAAATAAAAGATCTCATTCTTAATTGGATCCCTCCTCTAATCCATCCTTGGTTAGTTGAATTATGGACTCAAACCCTTCCTTTCGTTGCTTGGTTCCTTTGGAAAGAAAGAAATAATAGAATTTTTAGAGAAACTATAAGAAATTCTTCACAGGTTTTCAATTCTTTTTCTAAGGCTCTCCTAGAAAATGTGTCATATTCAAACATCAAAATTGCTGATAAACCTCTTACTCAACATGAATTCCTTGTGGCTTCTAATTGGGGGATTGGGAATCAAATTCCTACTTTTGATGATTCTAAATGCATTAAAAGACTTAACACTATTTGGACTCCCCCTAATAAAGGTTGGTCCAAATTAAATTTTGATGGAGTTGCTATGTCTAACGGTAAGGCTAGTGCTGGAGGAGTTATAAGGAATGACAAAGGAGCTCTTATTGCTACTTATGCTGGAGGAATTGGTAACCAAACTAATAATTTTGCTGAAGCTTCTGCTCTTTTATGGGGTCTTAAGTTGGCCATTTCTCTTGGCATCCATCAACTTCATGTTCAGGGTGATTCAAAAATTATTATCAAGGTTGTTTCTAAAGTTTTGGAGTGTGGATGGAAACTTAAGGATATAGTGCTTGATATTCAAACTCTCTCTTAGGCTATTCCTGTCATTTCTTTCTCTCACATTTACAGGGAGGGCAACACTGTTGCTGATGGCTTGGCAAATTTAGGTTAGCAATTTCAAAACTGACGATGTTGGTGCCAACTTCATAATATCCCACGTCAGATTAGGGATATCATTCAAAAAGAACAAATGCTTATATGATGATTACTCATCATTTCACCTGGCTTATCTATGTCGCCAATTCTTTAATTCAGGGCATGTTGATTAGACACTCTAAAAATGATGGGAGTGAGCCTAGACAGTCTTGCATGCATGTGAAAGATAGCCGATTAATTTGGAAAGATTATATTAGGACCTCAAGTTATCGTTTTAATGATTGCTTTAATTCTAATCGTGTCTTCTTTATTGCTGTTTATACTCATTGCACTATGTTCAAAGTCTCTCAATTTTCTCATAGTATTGATAGAAGTTTCCTGGAATACAATTCTATCTACTCCTTTCCCAGGGTCATTCAGTTTCACTAGTTTTTTTATCATGGATGGTGACAAGATTCGAACTGAACCCAATAACTGTGTAGAATTCAAAGAGAATGCCTTGGTTTGGCATTATTGTAAGGAAGGAGGAGTCACCCCTTTCCTTGAATGTTTGAATGGACATGATGAAAATCTGTCTATTCAATTTGCTTAGTCTTGGGATAACCACAAGGTGCAAATTGGGAATGTCAGCTTTGTGGTCTCTGAGAATGACATTGCTATGGCTATGGGTCTCTCTCCAAAGGGAACAAAGATGCAGAAAAAGTCTAGGGTTTCAGATGTTCAGAATCAGAAATTATTTCTTGGTGAAGGAGAGAAGTTGGTGCCTTACCAAGGTGGTTTTGAAAGAGCTCGTCTTCCTGAACCATGGGCTGACATGTGTTATATGGTGATGAAGTATTTCACCCTTGAGGGCTGTTTCACTAGGTTTTATCACTACCATCTCCCTTTTATTGAATCATTTTAGAAGGAATGCCAAAATTAGTTTCCCTTTCTACTTGCTTTCTTCTCTTGAACACTCTATGCAACATGTTAAAAAGACTTTGCTGAAGAAACCTGATGAAAAGCCTATTCCTTTACACCAAGAGCTCATTCATAATTTATACCAGTTTCACTTAGCCTTGTCTCCTCCTTCTCTTCAGCCCTCTGGTCAGGATACCCCTGCCTCTGTGAAATTGAGTCTTGCTACTCCTAGTCAACTCCCTGTTGGTGATCCTTGCTCAGGTATTTCTAAGTTTTTGACCAAGAGTGTTCAAAACGCTCCCTCCAGATTTAAATTGAAAGCTCAAAGATATCTCTCAAATGTGGACATGGAGGCTAACCTTTTGAAGGATGATATTGGGGTTTCTAGGACCCAGATTGAGTAGAGTCAGGGTGGGGAGGGACCCTTACAGAACCTCAAAAAAGTGAAAACAAAGGGTAAATTTGTTGTCATTAGGCAGTCTGGTAGAATTGCTGGCAAACGGGCTCCCAAACTGAAGCTGATTGACTATTCTGAAAGCAATTCGGAAGCATCTACCCATGAGGCAGAAGATCTCAAAACTGATGTTTAGGAAATTGCTATTGAATATTCTAGTGGTGAAGAAGAAATTGATGGGTAGGGCATTCCTATGGAGGTCTCTAAAACTAAAGATAATGTTGGGGTTCATAATCCTATCCCCATTAGTGACTGTGTGGATGTTGGTGATATTACTACCCAGGCGAAAATGACTGATATTGATGAGGACATTGGGAAAGATATCTACTCTGTTCCCACTTCTGTTCCTATTGATCCTAATAATACTACTCAAGATGGTAGGGAAGAAGACAATACTGAGGAAATTAATGATGCTAATTATCTGTCTCAGCTAAAGGAATGGGTGGAGTTCCTAGAAAATAAGGTCTCTTCTCTTGGTAATTTCATTTCTAACATGTTATGTAAGACTGCTATGGACAATCTCTCTCTTCTTCAAGAGCAGAAGGCTCTCATTCATGGAGCTAATAATGACAGGGTTAAAGAACTAGACAAAATGTTGGAGTTTCTTTCAAAGGGAGAGGAGGACATATCTTCCTAGTCTTTCTTTACTTTCAGTTTGCTAGCTTTTTACTATTAGTAACTTTTTGTTGTCTATCGGCCATATGTAAGCTGTCGGTGGTTGTTTTGGCTCTTTTTTTTTCAAGCCTTTTCTGCCCTTCTTGGGTTCTGTTTTGTAATTTGGGATCGGCCCCTGGTTTGCTACCTTATAATATCAAAAACAATGTGAATGAATATACTCATTTTTGTTGAAATACACAATGTGTAAGTGGAAAATTTCAAATGCAGATGCAAAAACACACTATGATGAAAAACAATCATCCAAAATCAGATTTGAATGAGTGTTAAAAATGAGTAGTAAAATCTGAAACAATATTTTAGCTACAAAGGCTAGTTTTTGGAATTACTAGGTTATATGAAAAATGTAAAATTTCAAGCAAACACAAGAAAATAAAGTATGTAAATGCAAGGTAAATGATTATGAAATGATGTATTTCTATAGTTTCTATTAGATCTGATGTAAGTATCAAATATTTAAATGATTTAGATGAAATGCAATGAAAATAGTGCAAACTATGCCTCAATGCAAGCTTAGGATGCTTGATTTTTTTAAAATTTTCAATTTTTTTATAGGATTTTCAAATGTATAATGATGAAAATGAAATGTATGAATGCAAATCTTATATACAACACTTAGAAAAATGGAATGTTTAGAAAAACACAGGTTCACCAAAATCTTATGTAGAAAAATTAGATTTGTTAATTTGATTGATAGTTTAGTTAGATCCTCCTTTCACTACATACATTTAAGGACATAAAATCGAGTTAAATCACAACTTTTGCAAGAGGAATCAGCTATAGGTTTGGTGTCACTTGGAATGATAAGAAAATTTGGAATTTGTCAATTAATTTGTTAAACCTTAGTCTGATTAAGCCTAAAACCCTAACTATGTAAAATCATAAGCAAACAGACGAAACTTGACAAATGCTTGCACAAAAAGATACTAAATGTAGATTAGATACATACCAGATTTTAGATTTTGGAATGTAGAAAATTTGCGGTCAAAAGAGTGGGTGCCCAAGACCAAGTTAGTACTTTTTATGAGGGCTTCAGGATATTTTCTTCTATGGATTACAACCACCTCAGAGATTTATGACACTGTAAAATTGGAGTTCAAAAGAGTGGGCACCCTTGAACTTTTAAGGATATTTTCTACCTTTTTCTTCAAATCTGAATTCCTTATGCTTTGCACTAAATTCTTGTAACTCCTCTCCTCAAGATTTGACACCTGTCACCTATAATCACAAGAGAGGGGTTGGAGGTTGTGATGTGTAGGATCTTGCCTCAATCAAGCCCCAGAATGGTATTCAAGCCTTCCAACACCATTGTTAGAGAGTGTGTGTCCTTGTAGGACAGAGGCAAAAATAATTGATATGATAAATGATTGAATACACAAAAGTAAATGTCACCTTAGTAGGTGTGAGCTCTCATGGGGAGATGAAGATCTTTCACGCCATGAGGAGATAGATTAATGAAGACAAATCTGCAACAAACATGAACAAACACAACACAATACTACTCTGTAACACAATGAAAGCCTTGAGTATCCTTAGCACAAGATCATAAATTCACATTATTTGTATCTAGTTAAAATGAATTCCTAAACATGTTTATATATACATACCCACTACAATTTGATAATTCAAACTTAATAGGTCAACAAGGAAAACCTTTAACAGTCACTTTGCCGACATTAAGAGTTTGGGCCCTAAAAAAATAGGGAAGGACAAGGGTGCAGATGCACTTGTCCAAGGACCTATTTTAGGGCTGGACTAAGCCCAAGATGGTCCCCTTATTCCCATTTGACATGGGTTTCGGGGGATTTTGCTCCAGTATTCATTTCTAAGATGCATGATTAAATTTAAGGGACCCAGGAGCTAAACTCATTAGGTAAAATTCCTAGGGGGACATTTTATGATATAACAGGAACCTTTAATTTCTTATTCAACTAATGTGCTTGTAGACATGAAGGTGGAGGGCCCAAATTGTTTGGTTTTCAATATCTTTAGAGGAGGACATTGATGATAATTATCATAGGATCATGGAGATAGAGACAACTTTGATGTGAAAGGTGTTGTGTAACTCATATTCTCCACATTTGATGTTGACGATCTTGATCTTGGTAGATTTCAGATTTTAGGATGAAGATGATGTGGAAGTGAGGGTATCGAGATTGACGTATGAGGATGAGGATTTGACCTTGTCATGATTAGCAATGTTGGTGCAAGGGCAATTATGGGTTTTGTGGTAGGAAGCCTCCATGGCTTTGCAATACTTGAATGGTTGGGGATCAACATGAATAGTAACTTCTATGCCATTGTGGGGGAGTTTCAATCATTAATGGTATGTGGATGGGATGGCTTGCATGGAATGGAGCCATGGGTAGCCAAGGAATAGGTTGTAGGGAAGATTAAGATCAACAGCATGACATGTTTTCTGCTATAGATGGGATCCACTTGTATGGGAAGGTGTATTGTTCCTTCTAATTCATGCTCTACATAATTGTAGGACTTTCTTCTGATTCGTGCTCTACATTATTATAGGCCTTGATGGTGATGACATGTGGTTCCAAGTCATTCATAGAGTATCCCAACTATTTTATGAGCCTTAGGGTGCATAGGTTTAAGTTAGATCCATTATTGAAGAGGACTCATTTAACCTTATGTTTGACAATTAAGACCTTGATATGGAGGGCTTTATTATGGGATGGATTAATAAGAGGCATATCAGTTTTACTAAATGTGAGTTGATAGATGGATGATAGATGGCCCACAAGGGCTTGTAATTGTTTAGGGTTGATATCATTTGAGACTTGGGATTCCTATAAGGTGCAATCCAATATATCTCTATGGATGAGCAATATTTTGAGGAGCTATGGGATGGATATTTATATTAGGGTCTTGCCAAGATGCTCTAAGAGATTGTATCAAGTATCCTATGAGGAGGAAGATGATGAAGGCCCTTGAACGATGACCCTGCCATGCCTTGTAATGACAACATAGTCAAAGGATTTGGATTTGATCTTTATGGTTGTAACTTGCATGTAGTCAGATTCTATATGTCTCACATGATGGTATTGTAGGAAGGGGATTTGTTGTAGTAGATATTATTGGTGTGATTATTATGAAACTGATCTTAGTTAAAGGTGGATGATTGGGATTGGTTGTACTTTGGAAGGGGATCTTTATATATGCCCAATTTTTTCTTTGACAAAGAAGATGAGTCTCCTTCTACTTTGATCTTTTCACAATCAACAATATCTTGGATGTAGTTTTCTAAGCTTCATACACTTACCAGTAGAGTGGCCTTTTATGTGGTCATATTCATAGGATTAGTTTTATTTGTACCATACAGGTTTAGGCTTTGTGTCATCAAATGGTTTATTTATTTCTTAAAATTTGAATGAACTTGACTCTGATTCTAATGCTGATATTGAAATTGCTAGCCAGGGAGGGGAAGGCACTAGCCTAGCTATTGAGGTTAATGCCCTAGACTCTACTACTAATGTTTTTGATCCTCCTCTAAAGACTGAAGCAACCCAAAAGGGCTATTCTATTTGTGATCAAACTACCTAGGAAGTGGCTACTCTCAAATCCAAAGTTTTTGAGATGGAAGAGAAAATGAAGGTTATGACAAGATTCAACACGAAGATAATGCACCGATCTACCACCACTCTTTCTATTTTCCCAGACTTGGAGCTTAAAAAAGCATGGCATTAGTACGAAGAAGATGATCAACTATTATGAAATGTATAAATTTCTTATGGATTATTGGGGACATTTGTTCTCATAGCTTGTGCTTTGTTATGGTTTTTGTCTTTTCACTGTGGTTTTTGATGAAGACTGTTATAAACTTTATCATGTTAATGGTTTGTTAGTGTGCTGTTTGTGTGGTGTCTCTGGCTAGTTTGGGGCCTATTTTTTGGTGCCTTGGGGACTATTTTGTAAAGGGCTCAACACCCTAGTTTTCTTCTTATCTTAATAAAAAATAATTAAAGAGCCTTAAAGACTTAAAGATCCTTACTCTTCATGGATATATTTCCTCCTTTGATAAGAGTTCAATGGAAGATCTTTCATGATTTTTCTACTAAGCTAAATGGTTTGGATGCTCTTATAGATCAATTTCAGTTTTTTTGGGAGATAATAACTTTAATTCCTAAAGGGAGGATGAAGTAATTTGGACTCGTCATACTTCTAGGTACTACACCATTGCCTCCGCTTACTCTATGATTTTGAACTTTCCTAATTCTCCTTTTGATTAAAAATTGTTTTGGAATCATAGGATCATTCCCAAGATAAATTTAATTTGGTGGGCAACAACTCACAATAGGATTCTCACTCTTGATAATCTTATAAAGCATGGATTTTATTTTCCTAATAGATGTCAGGCTATGTGTTGTTGTGCAGAAGAGTTGGTTAATCACTTGTTTTTCCATTGCATCATTTATAGGAATATTTGGCAGATGGCCTTATCCAAGCTTGAGACTTAGTGAGTTATGCCTACTAACTTGGTCACTTTTGTGTTTGTCTGGACAAGTTATTCTCCTTTGCATCACCCTGTTGTCAAGGAACTATGGATTTAGATTCATCTTCATATTGTGTGGGGATTATGGAAAGAGATAAATAATAGGAGTTTTAGACACTATTTCTAAAACTCAAAGAGTGTTTCAGATTATTGGTAGTAGTATCGAAGAAAGTGTGAATGTTGCTAAAATTGATAAGCATAAAAAACTTCCTACAACCCTTGAAATCAGGGTTAGTAAAAATTGGGGTATTACTCAAAATCTCAACAAGGTGGATATCTAGAAAGATTTGGTTAGGAAACATACTAGATGGAAGGGTTGTCCTCAAGGTTGGATTAAAATTAATTTTGATGGGTGTTCCAAAGGTAACCCCGATCAAGCAGTAGCTGGTGGTGTTATTCAGGATGACAAGGGTACTATAATTGAATGTTATGCTAAGAGTATTAGTTGCAAAACTAAGAATGAAGTGAAGGTGTATTCTCTTTGGTGGGCTATTAAGAAAATTTAGTTTCATGGATTTCAACATATTGAAATTGAGGGGGATTCTAAAGCAATCATTGATTTGGTCCAAAGCAAAACAAACCCCTTGGAAGATAAAAGACTTTATAGAGGATATAAGGACCTATTTAAGTAACTTTAATAATTTGAATATTCACCATATCTATCAAGAGGGAAATATGGTGGTGGATAGATTGGAAAATTTGGGTCTTGAATTTGAAAATTGGAATTATTGGTTAGATATCCAAGCTCTTTCAAATGATATTTAAAGTATTATTAATGATGAGATCATTTGTCAGGTTTAATCATTTTATGAAAATGGCCATATTCAATGTGGTCATTTTCATGACTTTTAAAGATTGTAATGTTATTCTTTTAGTGTTCTCGAGAAGATGGCTAAGTAAGGTGATGAACAATGATGATATTCCTTATGCCGCTCGTGTTTCTCAGCTGGATGAGTTGGGGTGGCATAATTATGGTAATACAAGGGATGACCAAAGGGGTATCCTCATTATTACTATTCTTAATCAAATTTTAAATTAGTTTAGTTGGGGTTTAAATAATTTCATTTCTTTTGTCTGTATTCTCTTCAATCTCAACAACATTAGTGAGTTGAGAGATATGGGTGGTCAGCGCCTTCGGGTTGAACCAACCTTGTATATTTCTCTAAAGAAGAATGGTGAGCTGCGGAATATCTTTGAGAAATGGAGTGTTGCTTCTTTTTTTCAAGTGATGAAGGGACATGATGAAGCCCTTACCACTCAATTTGTTAATTCCTAGCACAATAGGGAGGTTGCTATTGGGGGGTTTAAGGTTATAGTGACTGAGGATTTAATTGCTCAAACTACCAGGATGAGTTGTAATGGAAGGAAAGTTTAGAGGCTAGGAAAGAGAAACTACAAGAAGTTCATAGAATCCTTCTTGGAGGAAGGGAAATATCTCGTTAGACACCAAAATGGTTACAAATACATTGCTCTACCTTCTCCTTGGGCACTTGTCAGTTATCACCTCATCGAATATTTTACACTTGAAGGTAGGTTCTCTACTATCCATGCCTATCATTTACCTCTCTTGGATCATCAAAGAAATGGTAATTTGATGATTGGACCTTTCTTTTTACTATCTTCTTTGGAATATTGTATTAAAGATGGTGTCACCTCAACCCTCCATCAGGGTTTGATCTTAGCCTTGTACTAGTATAACCTCCACATGACCCCTTTGCTTATTCCCAACACTGGTTCTCCTATAGTTGATAAGAATGCTAAGAATAACCCTAGCCCTTCTATAAGGGATTCCCTTGGTAACCCTTCTATAGATGGTTCTCCTAGTAAGAAGACTTTTTCTATGAAGATTTCTAGATAAAGGTAAGAAGAAAATTTCTTTTTTTCAAAATGACCCTAACCCTACCTCTATTGAAGAGAGATCTTTGAAGAATGGTCCTAGTCCCTTTGTTAAGGGTTCCTTGGGTGATAAAGGGAAGAGAAGGATATCTTTAGTTGAGGATGAGTCTAACCCTACCTTTGTTGATAAGAGAGATAACCCTAAGTCTCTTACTTCTCTATTTGCTGCTAAGTGTAAGAAATCCATCAAAGATTCTATGGATTCCCATAAACATATATTGACATCTCTTAAGGATAGGGAAATGGGTACTGGTTCTTCTTTAAGACTAATAAAAAGAGGATTAATATTAAGTCTACTATTGATAAGGTTAATATTGATACCTCTGTTAATTTCACCCCCAAATATAGTCTAGATGATGTGCATGCTCATACTATTACTACTAGTAGGAGATCTACTCGGTTGGATAGGGCCACTGTCATTAGAGAGAATACAATGCATAAGAAGGGTGTTAAGGTCCCAAAGGTAGTTGTGCAAGAAATTACCTCAGAATCTTATTCTAAGGATGGTGAGAAGTATGAGGAGAAAATTAAAAATAGGGATGAGGATGAAGATAGGATTGAGGAGGAGATTGACCACCAACCTCCTCTTGAGGATGTTGAAGATATCTTATCCCTCTCCCCTAAGGAGGAGGATGTGGCTCTGGATGTAGGTGATTTTGGTTGTTAGTTGAAAGCAACAGATGGTATGAAGGATCTCCATGATGCTTTGGATGATGAGATAATCAATCTCTAAATGAGGGTTTAAAAGTTGGAAGAGATGTAGGGTAGGGACATAAGATGCAATAGTTGCAATAAAAAATGGATCAATATGTATGATACCATGAAAATGTATCAAAATAGACTTGTGAACATGGAGAAAGGGATGAATGAGCTGGTAAGACTAACTGATGAGATGATGAGGAAGGTTGTTTCTAGTATTCTTACTCTTCAATCTAAACTAAGTAAGTGCAAACATCAACAAGAAGGTTAGAAGTCCAAGAGAAAGATGAAGCTACAAGAAGAGTAATTGGTTTTGGGTGTAGCTAATTGGGATGATACCTTGAAAGTCATGAGTAGAGATTAGGAGTTCCTTCTATGTAGTTGCAGGAAATATCTTTTCTATTTTCTATTTAGGTTTTGGTGTTGTTTCTTTTTTTTTTTTTGTTTGCTATTTCCTTCCTGTTCTTGTCTATTCTATTTTCTAGCCTAGTTTCTACAGCTAGTGCCAAGTTTTGTTGTTTTGATGGTCTTTCTTATGCTTTTATGCTAGTCTCTTAAACTCTTGGATCTTATAAGGGACTATGACCCTTTTCCCAACTTACTTTAATAAAAAACAATTAAGACCCTAACTCTAACTTGAGTAAGCAAAATGAGCTCATACAAAGATATAAACCACTAATATTGTGAGGAAACAATTAAAACAAAATAACATTCAACAACTTTTATGGTCAAACCATGTGATTTAATGTAATGGTTATAGGCTTTTACGATGTCAAAACATTTAACAAGTGATGTAAATTGAGCCAACAATTAGAAAGTAATCTTATTTATAATCTAGAACTTTAAGTATACTAATAATTTGTGCTTGAACTAAAGAGCCAACATTAATAAAACTATTTAACTAAAAAATATGGAGAAGCCATAGATACAAATGGTCACCAAACCATGGTAAATGAACTAAAAGGTGGTAAAAAATCTAAAAGAAAAGTCACCATGGTAATTAGTGAGACATCCTTGATTTGTGAGAGGTTGTGGTCTATCTAGTATTTGTGGCATGTGATCCTTGCCCTCCAACATCTTCAACACCTCCATAATGGCTAGTCTAAATGCTACCATTATAGGGAAACAAAGAATGCCCACTAAAACTAATCTCTCCATTCTTCTATAAGGATTGTCCTCATGGTTTTTGTTAACTATAACTAGGAAATTTTTACCTACCTTAACAAGCTTCCATGCCTAATCAAATATTATATATAAAAAATTAACATCAACTATGCTACCAGGGGTCTTACTATTAAACTCAAAATCAACTACTCAATCTACAAAGGTTCTTTACTAACAAATCATTTTCTCATCAATATTTAATGAATATTTGTTCTAAGGAACAAACTCATATTCAACTATACTAGTTACAATTGTACCTAGTATGAATCAAACGTAGAGTCAAGGTGAGTCCTAACAATTTTGATCTTCATTTACCCAGTAAAATTGAAATACATATGGCTTGAAAGAATATGTTGATCTCAAACTATTATTCGAGGCCTACCCCATTATTGCTAGATGTAATATCTCATCTATCAACTAGCCAACAAATATTACTATTGCAATACTACAAATGTAAGTTCTTGCCACTACATGACACTTGTTGATTTATGCTTGTTATGAAGGGGCCATGTTAATTTTTTGTATGTTTCAATATTTTTTAAATAGATAAAATAAGTCTCTCTAAGTTTGAAGTTTAAGGTAGTATGGTGGTATTTAAGCTTTTAAACTATAAAATATAATTAATTTTAACTATATTACTTCTTTTTAATTGATTATATATTACCTAAAAGAAGCTATAGCAATTTAGAATATGATTGATCAGCCCATACTGTGCAACAAGTTTCTAAGGACTCAGTAGTCCAAAATCATGACACTAGTCTGCAAACTAGATTATACAACACAAAACATTACAAATGAGAAGAGTATCTCAACACAATCAGTTACATAAACATGTATAACATATCAAAAGTCAAAGATTTGTTCTAAAAATTGTATGAATAAGCACATTGAAGAGAAAATCACTTGTTCCATCTTTCACTGTATCTATCTAGCTCACCATAAAACCCAATTGGTGGAGTGATTTTAGAAATAAAATCATTATCTCTAACCATTTCTAGAACTACATCATGTGAAAGTTCTTTCTCATTTAATTCCATGTCCTCCAAGAGAATGTTGAAGGTGAAATTTTTATTATATCTTTCTTGAAACTTCATATACTGTTTAACAAAAAGATCATCCACTTTCTTGGCATCATGAGGCCATAATTTGGCTATTATAATTTATGACCTCTCTCAAACATGTTTGGCATTCATCCATCAACTCTAAAAACTCATCCTTAGAGATCTCTAGAGTCATCAAAACTTGCATAGCAACATTATGAAAAATGAGTCTTCTTGAAGACTCCGTAAGGTGCCTCCTCTTGTCCTAAAAGTTCTCATTTCTCAATTTCCACAAAGTCCAAATAATTTCACTAGTCAAAGTGAGCCAAAAAAGATTAAAAACTATATTCAAACTAATGGTGATCACCTAAATTTAGGGTTTTGTGATCAGTTTGCAGATTCCTGTGTGTGTTTCCTTCAGAGCCTTAGTGCCTTAATTTAATTATTCCCCGAGCTACATGTAGTGTTTTACCGTTTGTCCCTATCGCACTTCATAAAAAAATGCTAAGTTCTATGCATGCAAAGGTGAATTGTATATTGGCAGGCTTGAAAATCTCAATCGGGTTCCAAAATGCAAAAAAAACTGAGTTATATGCATTTTTTATGCATATCAGGTCGCAGATTCCCCGGGAATATTCTATAGTTGTATGCATTTCCTAATGCATATCAGGTTCAAAAGGATGCATGTACATTGGGGGAATCTTCCGCAAGAAACTAGGAATATGCCGCTGTTGTATATCAGGTTCGCTTGTATGTGTTTTGTTGTACATCCTAATATACATTAGCTGCATGCATTTGAAAATACAAAGAAAATATACAAAGGTGGAATATTCCTTGATGATTCCTTGCTTGTATATAAGGGGTTTGTATGTTTGCATTTGTATATTCGATATACAAAGGAAATGTACATTGAAGAATATACAAGAGGGCGCACATACATGTGCTACAGTGCAATGAACAGGTGATCTTTTATGTTCGCCAAACATACAAGGAAAAGATATGCATGTGGTGGGGCCCGGGGATATACAAGTGAGAATGTATGTGCGAATATACATTTAGGCATATGAAGGTGGTCGCAGGGTCAAATGTATTTTGAGTTTGTATATCCAAATACATAATGAAAAGGTACAAGAGAAAATGTACATTTGGCAATATACAATGGGAAAGTGCAAATGGTCTTGTATGTTCGGCAAATATACAAAGGTGAAAGATACATTCTGGACCCGAATATAATTCCAAGATGCTTCATATAGGTTTGGGGTCCACATCATGTATATTGGGTTTGTATATGCAGCATACAACCTGATATACAAAACAAAGATATACAACCCAAACGTGAAGGATGAGTCAAATACAGCGAATGGTAATTTGAGGTCCGTGGGGTTGTACAAGGCACTTGTATATGCTGATATACAAGCCGATGTGCATTGAAAGGGATACAAGCTAGACCTGAGTAGTTTTTTCAATTTGTTCTAGACTGGCATGGGGTTTGCCTTGTATATTAAGCTGTTGTATGTATATGCATTTTACATATACAAGGGATTTTGAAAGATGAACAATGACGATTGTATATGCATTCATTCTTGCATATACAAGGGTGAAAAGGCAAAATGAAAGGAGAAAAGGTCAGCGATAGAAGGTCAAGGTGCCTATGTGGCACGATATTATTGGCTGGCGACTCTTCATGCATGTTTTGGGACCGTTGATCACAACGATGGATTTTGGATCGACGGTCGGGTTTTGAACCTTTAGCGATGGTTTTTTCCTTGTGTTTACAGTCATTTTTTGAGCAGGAAATTTCCATGGGTGCGCTGTGACAGTTCCCAAGAGGAGCTATGGGTGGTTGAGCCATTAATGGAAGGATTGCAGATAGGCATGGGCCGATGGTCAGACGGCCAAGTACCTGGTTTGTGACGGAGAGTCTTCCAGCGGCGGCACAGGGCTCGAGCTCAACTACTCCTCGCCCTTCTCTTGCTCTTTCCCATTTTGTCCCCTACTGCATTTATGATTCTGAGCACCATTTTTGAATGTAGTGTATCTGACAAATTTTTGATTTACCTTGTAATTAATTTTGCTGAGTACACAGTCTTGGTATAAAAGGCCAAACCGTGTCACTCATTGTGGTTGTTGAAAACTGGACAAATTTTTGGTGTTGTAAGGAGATACGACTTCATTGGTGGCTCTGTCTTGGCTACCTTGTGAGTTTATGAGTCTCATGTTGTATGTTTAATGCATAAATTCACTAGTTTCATGCTATTTTATATGAGAAATGCTCTGAGCATGTGCTTAATCATTTGTCTCTAAGCTGTGGGCATATTCTTTCTTTTGAATCAGGATAACTAAGGGTTGTTAAGATTCAGGAATATAGCTTTTCTATATTGAATGTTTAATCTCCTACTTTTGTTCAAGGAACAAATTAAGTGTTTCAGGTTAATCATTAAGAAAGTGTGTTGCAGCAAGGATACCATTAAGTATGAATGACTAAGCACCTAGTTTTTTGGAAGTATCTGTAAGGCAGGTGCTAAACAATCCCCTTGAAACTCAGCCATCACTATAGGTTTATGTATACATGTGCATGTGTATGTCTACTAACTCTGAGCCCAGGATAGGCACCAATTTGGTCCTGTATTGAGGTTACATTCCAAGTCCTAGTTTTGCATCCAAACATAAAATCAAACTCAAACTTCATATACAAACCTTTAAGACTTTAGAATTAGTTTAGGATCAAAATCCTCTATCTACAACTGAATATAGGCCCAAAGCTAGCCCCTTTGCACTTATCTTACAATTTTGGTCTGCATAAGAGAGGATTTATCTGCTTTGTGTCAACATCTAAGCAAATACATAGATGCATTTTCTAGATGTTGAGTAGGGAATACCCCCCTTGGTTCTACAGAGCCTAAAGAAGAAGAGGAGATATTTATAGAGTCTATCTCCTATACTGTTGGCCCCTGGCCCAAGAATCCTGTTGATCACTAATGTCTATTTTGTAGGGATTACTGGGAATAAGCATCTAGTTTGGGAAAATAACCAACAGAAATTGGTGACTCTGCTAGGGAATGCTTTGTAACATAACCCAGATTTTAAAATAGAACAATTCCTAGTAATAGGTGGCAACTCCGAACCAATCTGCCAACCAGTAAAGTAAAGATTTGTATGCAAGGGAGAAGATCCCAACGTAAGCCTTCATTTGAAGAGTTACCCATAAAAATGATGTATAAGAAAAAAGGGACTATTCGAGCCAGTCAAGATGGTTCTCCTAGCCCTAGGGAAAATGATTTTATTCAGGACAATCCAGGATCCTCAGAGCAAACAATACCTTATTTTACAAACACTAAGGCTAAAATCTAGAATGTATATGAGAGACATCAGAGTGGTGGATTGAAAATGAGGTTAGAGGTGTTTCAAGAACACCCTTTTGTTGATTCCCCTGACAGATTTGAAGAAGCCGAATCCCTAAGGGATGATGATAATGATGATCAGAATGTGATAAAACCATCCTCTTCTATGCCTAGAGAGGAGGAACTAGCCGATGATATTAAGAGCTTAAGGGTAGAATTAGAATATCTACAAGCAGTAAAGATTAGGGATGACATGAGATAGAAAGTGCAAGCTCTGAGAGTTGCTCATAATGATTCAGTTCCTACCCTTGGCAATGCAAATATGCAAAGAAATCAACACAGGAATGAAGTTCAAGATCAGTACAATGATCAAAGACATAATGTAAATGATGCCAGAATACCATTGAATAATGTAAGAAATCAGAATGCACTCAGAAATGCAAATGCTAATCAATTTGGTAGGCAGTCGATGCAGCTAGACAGATTCAGGCAGTTAGTTTTTGATAGCATTCCTGGTTATCCAAACCCTATCGACAAACATGTGAGGCTGCAAGTGCCTAAATTTTTAGGAAATAACACTGTATCAGGTGAAGACCATTTAAAAGCTTTTCAGAATATCATGGACAACTTTGAGGTTGAGCATGAGGATGTTTTCATGAAATCATTTATGTAATCCTTAGTTGATGAAGCCAAGGAATGGTATAAAGGTCTGCCTGACAGAAGCATTTCATCATGGGATGACTTCAGAAGAATTTTCAAAGAACAGTATGGTGACAAAACAGATCCTAGTTTTTTCATTAATGAGTTCACTGGCATCACCAAAGGATCAAATGAATAGGTTGCTGATTTCAATGCTATATTCATGAAGGTATTGAACAAATTGCCACAGGACTTGAGACCTAATGAACCTATGTGCATAGTGTTGTACATAAATGCATTTGATGCCAAAACAACCTATGGATTGAGGGATAAGGGTCCTCACAGCATCAGAGATGCTTTCAAGATTGCAACAAATATTGAAAATAACAGAAAAGCATCTAGTAAGACAAATAGGAGAGATGATGTAAAAATTCTGCAGAATTCAAATACTAAATCTCAGAATGCTCAAGGCAATGCATCTACTTCTGAGGACAAATTAGATAAATTGACAACTATTATCAAGGACCTGATCTATAGAATGACTAAAAATGAAAAGGGGGTTGGTCCTGATAGGCAAGTTTACCAAAGGCAAGAAAGAAGACCATCATTACATGATATGCCATATAATACTAATTGGCATAATGGTAAGCCTATCCTCCCAAACAACAACATAGGTCAAAGGATTCAAAATGTTAAGGAAACTCCTGATCCTTTGAAAAAGGCTGTTAACATTGTTAATGACACCCCATGGTGCATAATATGCCAAATGCCTCACTAACAGTCATAATGCCTGATTGCTCAGTCTCTATATGATAATGCGGTTGCCTGTGATGAGTGCAATGAGCCGCATTGCATGGAGGATGATAATGTCAATATGCTGTCTACAAAAGTGCAATGAGCCGCATTGCATGGAGGATGATAATGTCAATATGCTGTCTACAAACAGAGAGTATCCATCTCATGATGTTGATGCAAGTGCAAGTGATGAGATTCAGGCCTATCAGTAGTTCCCCTATGATGAAGATGAGGAAGATAATTATGCTTATGCTCAGGACACACAATTTTCTAAATAACTTGAGGAGGCCTTCTGATGAAGAAATTTGAGCCTTCACAACTGTAGCAGCAGCTCAAGTTAAAAGCAATTACAACCTAAAAGGTAAAGCTCAGGTAAGAAATTCACACCAACCAGAGAATACTTCTCTAGGCTAGCCAGTGCAAAATTATAAGGGGACTGAAACATATAAGAAACAATGGAACAATAATAAGCAAGGTCTTAAGCAAAAAACATGTCATGATCTTCAAGGACTAGAAAATACAATTCCTTGGGTTGATGATCAAAACAAAAATTCTCAGGGCAAGAATGATAGTCAAGCAGCCATAAAAACCAAGGCTGGATCATCCCAGGATGGAGGTAAAATGGTGGAGCAAGTTACAACTGTTATTCAAAATTATGCTCCATTTGACATCACTCAGGTCTTATCATAGATAAAAGTCTCTGTTCCATTGATGGAACTAATGAAAGTGGAAGAATTCAAAAATAAAGTAGTATCTTTGATTTCAGGAGTATCCTATTAAGCTAATCAGAGTATTGAGACTCAGGGTAGGAAACAAGCCATGTGTATAGATGAAGATGAGGTTCCTGAAGTGTATCTAGGAGTGACCCTGACAAAGTGCCCTTCACAGGTGGAACCATTTTATGTCTCCCTTGTCATAAACAGAAAAATAATCAAGAATTGTATGCTTGATTCAGGAGCATCAACAAATATCATGCCTTTGGTCATCATGTAGCAAGCTGGGTTGAAAATAGACAAAGCATGTGGGAAATGATATGCCATGGATGCAAGAAAAGTACCTGTCATTGGAATCATGAAAGATGTGGATTTCAGACTGGTAGCATATCCAGAAAAAACTTACAAAATGAACATAACAGTTGTTGACATCAAGCCATAGTATGGCATGTTGTTGTCAACAAGGTGGGCAACATTGATTGGTGGAAGTATGCAATTGGATCTATCATATGCCATGATCCCAATGAATGGCAAGGATGTCAAACTGATTAGAGAAGAAAGGTCTCTAGGCACAGTTGAGGACCAAGAGTCAGAGGAGCATATATGCTTTGTAGACACTGACTGTGATAACTTCAGGGTTGTCTCAGATGATAAAGAAGGTAAAGGAAGAGATAGGTGCATTCAAGAGCCTGACCAACAGGGTCTCTGGACCATGTATTTTGATGGAGCTTGTTCAAAGGAAGGCTTTTCTATCTCCAACTGGTAAGCTTCTAAAATTCTCATTCTTGCTGAAGTTTGCCTGTACAAATAATATTGCAGAGTATGAAGCTCTGTTGTTAGGATTGAATGTTGCCCTGAAGCATGGAATCAAGATGTTGAAAGTATTTAGGGATTCAAAGTTAATTGTTTCCCAAGTTAGAGACAAGTATGCATCAAAAAATAAGAGATTAAAATAGTATAAGCATTCTGTTTGGGATACAATTGATTTGTTTGATGCATTCTCAATAAACTGGATAGAGAGATAAAAAAATGTTAGGGCAGACTTTCTAGCTAATGTAGCTATAAGGCCAGATGATATCACTCTGTTAGATGTCACAAATGCTGAAGTCAAACTTAGGCCTGCAGTACCAGATAATGTATGTAGCTAGTAAGTGTTTGATGATGATAGGGATTTGCTAAGATTTCTACATTGCATTGATGAGTATGAGAACCAAGAAGTGGATTTTTAGAACTTTGTAGAAGTTGTGGATGGGAAAGAAACTCTCTTATGGAAAGAAATAATTCAACTCAAGACAAATAAAATCCCTAGAGGGCTGGTTGCTTTAGAGAGATCTTTTGACAATAGGGACCAATTTGTTACAAAGACATCTCCAACAAATAAGAATGATCTAGAGGAGATAAACTTGGGGACATTTCATGCTCCCAAAAAGGTATACATTGGCAAACAACTCAAGCCACATATTAGGACTATGCTGATTGCATTACTAAAAAAGTATAAGCATGTTTTTGCCTGGTCTTATGAGGACCTCAAAGCTTATAAAGAGGATTTATTTCAGCATGAAATCCCTTTAAAGCCTGGAGCTAAACCATTTAGACAAAAATAGAGGCCTATCAACCCAACCTTAGCTCCAAAAATGCAAGAAGAACTTATGAAACTTAGGGAGGCTGGAATAATTATGCCTATCAGACACTCTACTTGGGTGTCAAACCTTGTCCCAGTCTGAAAGAAGAATGGTGACATAAGATTATGTGTGGACTTTAGAAATTTGAATGTATCTTCTTTGAAGGACAATTATCCATTGCTAAACATGGAGGCCATGTTGCAGAAGGTGACTGGCTGTGAACTTTTGTCCATGATAGATGGGTTTTCAGGGTACAATCAGGTGAAAGTGGAAGAATCAGAACAATTCAAAACTGCCTTCACTACTCCATGGGGAACCTATGTATATGTGAGGATGCCATTTGGGCTGACAAATACAGGTGCCAAATTTCAAAGGGCTATGGATGTTGCCTTCACAGGATTCATTGACTCAATCTTGGCTGTGTATCAAGATGACTTGACTACTTATTCAAAAAAAGAAGAACAACACTGTATGCACTTGGAGTAGATTTTTATTAGAGCATTAGAGTATGGCATCTCACTCAACCCCAAGAAATGTGCTTTTGGGGTGGTGGAAGGAAAATTGCTTGGACACATTATTTCCAAGGGTGGAGTAAGGATTGATCTTGAAAGAGTGGCTGCAATTGACAAAATTCAGATCCCTAAAATAGTGAAAGGTGTTTAGTCCTTCTTTGGACAAATTAACTTTGTCAGAAGATTTGTGCCTAACTTTGCAGAGACCACAAAAGATATCTCCAAGATGTTGAAGAAAGGTGCAATTATCAAATGGGAGGATGAAGCAGCCAAATCATTTTAGAATATAAAAGAGGCTATAAAGATGGCTCCTGTGCTGAAATCTCTTGATTTTTCTAAGCCATTTCAGTTGTTCTCATTTGCTTCTTACCATACTATTACTGCATGTCTATTGCAAAAAAATGAAGAAGGTTTTGAACAACCTATAGCTTTCTTTAGCAGGTCATTGCAGGTTGCTGAGTTGAAGTATGACATCACGGAGAAACAAGAATATGCACTGGTTAAAGCAGTCAAGGGCTTTAGACCATATTTGGTGGGCTCTCACATAGTTGCATATGTGCCTCATGCAGCAGTCAAAGATATTTTTACTCAGCAGGAGGTGACTGGAAGAAGATGCAGATGGATGAATAAGCTACAAGAGTTCGACATTGAAATACAGATCACTAAATTGGTAAGAGGACAAGGTTTGGCAAAACTGATGACACAGCCAAATCTAGAGGCATGCCAAGTGAATGTGGTACATAATAAAGTTGTAAACATGTCAGAATCTGAATGGTATAAAGACATAATACATTATTTGCAGAATTTGAATTGTCCTTCTCACCTTAGTGATGATCAGAAGAGGACCTTGAAGCTACATGCTATTAAATACATCATTGTTCAAGGAGAGCTATATTGGAAAAATTCTGATGGTGTATTGCTCAGGTGTGTGGATAAGAATCAGGCTAAGGATATTCTAAGTGACATGCACAATGGAGTGTGTGGTGGACACTATGCTGCCTATACAACAACCCACAAAATTCTTAGAGCTGGCTACTGGTGGCCAACTCTTTTCTCAGATGCACAAAAAATGATAAGAAAATGTGATCCTTGCCAAAGGTTCTCAGGAAAGATAAAATATGAAGGTGCATTGCCCCTTAGGACTATAACTATAGAAGCCCCATTTCAGCAATGGGGAATTGATTTTATAGGGGAAATCTCAGAAAAATCTATTGAGAGGACATAGTTGGATTCTTGTTGCCACTGATTACTTCACTAAATGGATTAAAGCCATTCCAACTAAAAAGGCTACAAGCAAAGTGGTGGTGGATTTTATTCTAGAAAATATTATTATCAGATTTGGAGTTCCAACCAAATTGGTCACAGATAATGCAATGTGCTTCAAGTCTGGTGAATTTATTGATTTTTGCAGCAATTATGGAATACATTTGTTACATGCATCACCGTATCATCCACATGGAAATGGTCAAGCAGAGTCAAGCAACAAAAGCCTCATGAAAATTGTCAAAAGGATGGTAGGTAAAAAGAAAAGGGCTTGGGATTCAAAGCTGAAAATGGCATTATGGACTGACAGAATAACTGTGAAGAAGGCAATTGGAAGGTTGCCATTTGAACTAGTGTATGGTGCAGCAGCTAAATTGCATGTGAACAACTCCTACCAGTTTATAAATTCATACAAGAAAATGAAGAGGAGATTGAGGACCCAATGATTGAAAGAATAAATTAGCTGGTTGCACTGGATGAAATAAGAAGGGAGGCACATAGAACAAACATCAAGATACAGCAAAAGGTAAAATATCTGTTTGATAGAAGGGCTACAGAAAGAAAGTTTCAGGTAGGTGATTTGGTCCTTGTATGGAATGCAAGGAACTAGGATAAGGGCAAGCACGGTAAATTTGAACCCTTATGGGTAGGCCCATACCAAATCAACAACACTCATGGAGAAGATTCCTATTTTCTCTAGGCCCTAACTGGTGAACTACTAGAATTGCCTGTGCATGGACAGTTCCTGAAACCCTACTTCTCATAAATGGGTAACTTCTGTGCACACTGTAAACTAGATGTGAATATTTTGTACATGACCTATATAGTCGGTCATGTTTTGAGTTTTAGGTTTTGTTTGGTCTGCCCTAGAGTAGTTTGGTTCTCACTACAGTCTCACGTCTGCACGTCCCGGTCAGAGCCACTGGTGGTGATCACCTAAATTTAGGGTTCTGTGATCAGTTTGCAGATTCCTGTGTGTTTTCCTTCAGAGCCTTAGTGCCTTGATTTAATTGTTCCCCAAGCTGCATGCAGTGTTTTACCGTTTGTCCCTATTGCAGTTCATAAAAAATGCTAAGTTCTATGCATGCAAAGGTGAATTGTATATTGGTGGGCTTGAAAATCTCAATCAGGTTCCGAAATGCAAAAAAAATTGAGTTATATGCATTTTTTATGCATATCAGGTCGTAGATTCCCTAGGAATATTTTGCAGTTGTATGCATTTCCTAATGCATATCAGGTTCAAAAGGATGCATGTACATTGGGGGAATCTTCTGCAAGATTCCAAGAATATGTTGCTGTTGTATATCAGGTTCGTTTGTATGTGTTTTGTTGTACATCCTAATATACATTGGCTGTATGCATTTGAAAATACAAAGAAAATATACAAAGGTGGAATATTCCTTGATGATTCCTTGCTTGTATATAAGGGGTTTGTATGTTTGCGTTTGTATATTCGATATACAAAGGAAATGTACATTGAAGAATATACAAGAGGGTGCACATACATGTGCTACAGTGCAATGAACATGTGATCTTTTATGTTCACCAAACATACAAGGAAAAGATATGCATGTGGTGGGGCCCGGGGATATACAAGTGAGAATGTATGTGTGAATATGCATTCAGGCATATGAAGATGGTCGCAGGGTTGAATGTATTTTGAGTTTGTATATCCAAATACACAATGAAAAGGTACAAGAGAAAATGTATATTCAGCAATATACAATGGGAAAGTGTAAATGGTCTTGTATGTTCGGCAAATATACAAAGGTGAAAGATACATTCTGGACCCAAATATAAATCCAAGATGCTTCATACAGGTTTGGGGTCCACAACGTGTATATTGGGTTTGTATATGCAGCATACAACCCGATATACAAAACAAAGATATACAACCCGGACGTGAAGGATGAGTCAAATATAGCGAATGGTAATTTGAGGTCCGTGGGGTTGTATAAGGTGCTTGTATATGCCGATATACAAGCCGATGTGCATTGAAAGGGATACAAGCTGGACCCGAGTAGTTTTTTCAATTTGTTCTAGACTGGCGTGGGGTTCACCTTGTATATTAAGCTGTTGTATGTATATGCATTTTGCATATACAAGGGATTTTGAAAGATGAACAGTGACGATTGTATATGCATTCATTCTTGCATATACAAGGGCGAAAAGGCAAAATGAAAGGAGAAAAGGTCAGCGATAGAAGGTCAAGGTGCCTACGTGGCACGATATTATTGGCTGGTGACTCTTCATGCATGTTTTGGGACCGTTGATCACAGTGATGGATTTTGGATCGACGGTCAGGTTTTGAACCTTCAATGATGGTTTTTTCCTTGTGTCTGTGGTCATTTTTTGAGTGAAAAATTTCCATGGGTGCGCTGCGACGGTTTCCAAGAGGAGCTATGGGTGGTTGAACCATTAATGGTAGGATTGCAGACAGGCATGGGCCGATGGTCAGACAACCAAGTACCTGGTTTGTGACAGAGAGTCTTCCAGCAGTGACACAGGGCTCGAGCTCAACTACTCCTCGCCCTTCTCTTGCTCTTTCCCATTTTGTCCCCTACTACATTTATGATTCTGAGCGCCATTTTTGAATGTAGTGTATCTGACAAATTTTTGATTTGCCTTGTAATTAATTTTGCTGAGTACACAGTCTTGGTATAAAAGGCCAAACTGTGTCACTCATTGTGGTTGTTGAAAATTGGACAAATTTTTGGTGCTGTAAGGAGATACGACTTTATTGGTGGCTCTGTCTTGGCTGTCTTGTGAGTTTATGAGTCTCATGTTGTATGTTTAATACATAAATTCACTGGTTTCATGCTATTTTATATGAGAAATGCTCTGTGCGTGTGCTTAATCATTTGCCTCCAAGCTATGGGCAGATTCTTTCTTTTGAATCAGGATAACTAAGGGTTGTTAAGATTCAGGAATATAGCTTTTCTATATTGAATGTTTAATCTCCTACTTTTGTTCAAGGAACAAATTAAATGTTTCAGGTTAATTATTGAGAAAGTGTGTTGCAGCAGGGATACCATTAAGTATGAATGACTAAGCACCTAGTTTTTGTGAAGTATCTGTAAGGCAGGTGCTAAACAATCCCCTTGAAACTCAGCCATCACTATAGGTTTATGTATACATGTGCATGTGTATGTCTACTGACTCCGAGCCCAGGATAGGCACCAATCTGGTCATGTATTGAGGTTACATTCCAAGTCCTAGTTTTGCATCCAAACATAAAATCAAACTCAAACTTCATATACAAAACTTTAGGACTTAAGAATTAGTTTAGGATCAGAATCCTCTGTCTACAACTGAATATAGGCCCAAAGCTAGCCCCTTTGCACTTATCTTACAGTTTTGGTCTACATAAGAGAGGATTTATCTGCTTTGTGTCAACATCCCAGCAAATACATAGATGCATTTTATAGATGTTGAGTAGGGAATACCCCCCTTGGTTCTACAGAGCCTAAAGAACAAGAGGAGATATTTATAGAGTCTATCTCCTATACTCTTGGCCCCTGGCCCGAGAATCCTATTGATCACTGATGGCTATTTTGTAGGGATTATTGGGAATAAGCATCTAGTCTGGGAAAATAACCAACACAATCCATCAACATAACCAAATAAAATCTCTTTCCAAGAAATTCTTTTTCTTCTATCCCAACCCTTAAGACTAGAGAAAAATAAAAATCAAACACTTTTGGCAAAATTGCACAAAAAAAGATGCTCAATAGATTCAGGTAGATTGCAAAAGCTGGAAAGATTCTCGACAGAGTTAAAACTGAAAGAATTAATGCCAACAACAAGTTTCTTTAACAAAAGAACCACCTAAAACATGACTTTTTTGACTCAATAACATTGGACCAATAAAGCTTTAGGACCTTGGACCACTGCTTTTGATTAAGATTTAAATTCCATGTGTTAACATAGTCGGTGACATCCTAGGAGTTGGTCAAAATCTCATACAACTTTTTAGGAAAGGTTTTTAGAAAAATAGATCCATCTTCCCATTTGATGTTATCATAAATCTCAGTGTTGAATCTAAGCTCAATGGGCAATTGAAAATTGAAACAGGATTTCTTAAGGAAAAAAAAAACCCTTCTTTGAGACTGAGGTACTCCATAAGACTTGCTAAGTTCCCATCACTCCTTTAGTTGACCATTGACCAAGATGTCATTGAAGGTACTCAATCCTTTACTATCCCACTTCTTAGTTGAACAAACTTGGAGGAGGGCCAGGGGTTTATTAATCTAGTGGAGATTCCATTAGATAGATCTATAATTGCAAACTTTAATTCCAGACTGATCCCAATCATTGCAGTCTTTGATCTAAATTTTCACCAATTCCCATGCCTTCCACAAACTCTTGAATACTCTAGAGCCAAAGGGGGAGATGGAAAAATCACCAAACAAAACATCATGCATGTGCAAACATTTCCATTATCTAGCATTGTTTGGAACAACCAACTGAATATTATTTCTTACTAGCACTTTCCAAGGCTCCTCTCCTTCAAAAGACTTAATTATCCATTTGATAGCTAAAGTTATCCCTTGAATATTTAAGTCTTTTAACCCCAGTCCACCAAGATCTTTCTTCATGCAGCATCACTGCCACTTAACAACTCTCTTCTTATTGCCCCTACCATCTAACCAAAGAAATGTTCTAATACTTTTTTGAATCTCATTGATATCGATGCTATTAAAGAACCACAATGAAGAGTAGTAAATATTGTATGAGGATAATTTTTTTTGATAGATTTGGATTCTCCCTGCCATGGAAAGATATTGTTTGTTCCATCTTGTCAAATTTCTATCAATCTTATCATGCACACAGTCCCACATATCTTTAAGAGAGGGGTTAATAGAGAAAGGGATACTAAGGTACCTCACTTGTTTATTAGGGCCTCCCCTAACAAGACCCTGTTCATTAAACCAAGCTAGAGGAGACTCATTCCAACTAAGTAGATTTGAGTTGCTTTCATATATTTTTTCCCCAGAGGCATTACATAGAATATTCAGTTTCCCTATCAAATTCTCAAAGTTATTCTCATTCATATCAACAAAAATTGCTATGTCATCAACAAATTGAATGTTAATCAATTCCTCATTATTTAGAAGGATCAAACCTTTGATGTTCTCACCATTAGTGGTAGATCTCAAAAGAAGATGTAATGCATCATAGGCAATAACAAATAGGGCAGACACCAGTGGGCACCCTTGTATAATAGACCTTTGGAGAGGGAATGACTCAGTTAAGGACCAATTAACATCGAATTGTGTAACAACATCTCTAAACAAGATTTTTATCATATCACAAAATCTAGGAGGAAATCCAAAAGCCTCAAGGGTCATTATTATAAAAGACCACTCAACTCTATCACAAGCCTTCTCAAAATCCAAGTAGAGCATGCCAACATTATAGTTAGTAACTTTAACCCAGTTCATATCTTCCCAGCTAGTTATAAGGTTTTCAAAAATATATCTACCTTTTAGGCATTAACAAATTTTAGCAAAATATCTATCAATCTTAGTGCCAAAACTTTGACCATAATCTTGTAGGATACATTCAAGAGGGTTATAAGTTTCTATTTTTTAATATACCCTCTATAACCCTGCTTAGGTAACATTTTAATAATACTTCTGTTTATCTTACTTCCCAAAGTACCTTTGTTAATGGATTCTTTATAGACTAATCACAAGTCATTCATAATCTAATTTAGATTCTTTTTATAAAATTCAAAAGGTAAACCATCAATACCAAGAAACTTATCATTCTTAAAATAATTGATGGATTTTATAATCTCCTCTTTTCTTGTGTCACTATTCAGGATGTTAGCATCACCCTCTTGAATTTTCTTAGCTATTAACCTTCTACATACACTCTGGGCATTTTTACAAACCATATTATTATCACTAGCAGTAAAGAGCCCCTGGTAAATTTTTTTAAATTCCTCCTTGATTCTATTAATGTTAATGGTCTATACATTATCAATCCAAATGGATCTAATTTCTTCTCTTATATTCTTCATTTAATGAACTTGAAGAAAAATTTTGAGCCCCTGTCACTTGCCTTAAGCTAGTTCATCTTTACTCTTATCTTCATACTCTAAGCCTTCTTTGTTTGTAGACACTTCAATTTATGTTTGATGTTTGTCATTGCCTCCACAAGAGATTCATTATTAGGATCCTTCTATAGAAGCTTCTCAACACTGTACAAGTCTTCTTGAAGTCTACTTTCCATTTTCCTCCCATCTAAAGTCATTTTCTTACCAATTGTTTGAAAAATAATCCTCCAACTTTTAGTATTCTCATTCCAAAGCTCAATATGTGACAAGTTTTGCAGGAGACTTCTATTAATTTCTCTTAATGCAAAAATCCCATCATTACAATCATGATTTTTAAGAAGCTCTATGTTGAGCTTGAAGACATTATCCCTTATAATCTTATTATCAGTGCAATTATTTTGTACAACAATCCTAGCCTCAATAGGATAGTGGTCAGAGATGGTGTTGGGATGAACTTTCACCTTATTACCATTATCACTATGATCAAAGGTGAAGAAATCCTAATTAGCATAGAATATATCTAATATACAATAGATTCTCTTACCTCCTTTTTTAAAATTACACCAAGTATACTAGATGTTTTTGCTATCCTTTTTACCATTCTCTAGAAGATTAAAAAGTTTTAGCTTTTTCTTTATTTTTCTAGAAATACCGCTCATTTCCTTTCTAGCTCATCTCTAAACCTCTTATTTTGTCTTCCATTTTCTCCACCATATTGAAATCCCCACCAACAATCCATGGCACTCTTAGCAAGGTCTAAAGTCATTTCCACATCTCAATCCTCTCCTTATAATCATTAGCTACATAAATTGCACATAGACCAAATTTTAGGTTTTCTTTTTCAATCAACACCCAAACACCTCTATTATAATTAGAGTACCTAGAGTCCTTCACAAAATTAGTCCACTTTCTGTTCAGTAAGATGGAAGTGCCCCCTCCCTTTATCATGTTTATTGGAAAATTTAATTGCATCTTTCCAAATAAATTTCAGGTTGGTTCCCAACTGGAAACCCACTGCTTTTACTTTTATAGAAACAAGAAATCAATTCTTTTCCTCTTACTAAAGAAAATATTTATAGTGTACTTTCTATCAGGGGATTCCAATCCCCTGATATTCTAGCTAATGCAATTTAGGGTCATCTATATTAGGAGAGGTATTAGAGAACTTCTGATTCCTATATAGTTTGTCAATACACTTGGGAATCTTTTCCTCTTTCCCCTTCTTTTTATTTTTTTGCCCACTATCATCTCTACTAACTTGTTTTCTTTTCTTTTTTTCCTTAACTTTGTAAATGATCTTATCAATATCCATCCCTCTTTCTTCTTCACTAAGAAGGAGAGAGGTGTCACCAATCTTATGATCACTTTCCCCCTCCATGGTGTTTTCTTTTGTTGAGTATCTGAAATCCTCCTTTGGCTCTAGTGTAATAGGACTATCAACTTCAACCATTTGTTGATTGTCATCTTTTATTATCTTATTATTCAAAATTTTTCTCTAATTTTGTCCATCACAAGCTCTTGAGCATTTTTCTTATGTTGTTATCTTTTTGAGCTGCATCAGTTTTATTACTGGGCACCTCAAGATTTTGAGTGTCTCTTTGAGGCTTTTCATTTCACCAAGCTTCTTCAAACCTTCCAAATTATTAGCAACTGCATCCATGGCCTCTATTATATTATTAGGTTCTACAACATTTTGAATGTCTCCCTTGAGACTCTCAAAACTTCTTAAAAACATATTAACCCTTCCAAATTAATATTATTAGGAATCTCTTGAGTTTCTCTTTCTTTATTATCATGACACTATTTATATTTAGTTTTTTCTTTAAAATTAGGCTTGAAATTCTTGTTTTTCCATCTAATTTTTGGGTAATCTCTTTTTTTATGCCCTTCTTTTTGTAGAGAAAGCATGCATTCAATCCTCCCAAAATTTCCACATTGCAATAGATTATATTATTTCCCATGTTAATCCCAATTTTTTTAGGATATCAACTTGAGTAAATGTATGCTCAAAATTATGACGTCAGTGGCCTGGGGCTGTCAAGTCAGATTTTGGCATGCACATGGATCCTTCCCTCCTTGCCATGGGGTGAATTGCCACGTCACTCTCACTCTCATGGAAGTAGCTAGTCATGAGGAGGAGAGACACATGGGTGGTCTGGCTCCTTGGAGAGCTGGACTTTGCAAAGAGGGGTCAACACATCCTAGGGCCTATGCTGTTGTGTACTTATGTAGATGTGTTGTTTAATGATTGTGGTAGTAAGGATAACTATATGAAACGAATGGTCACTAGTCACTCTTCTCCTATTGGGGCTTATGATATTTCACCTTTGTGTGGGTAAGCTATTGTTCTCGTTGATGTCTTGATCATGCTGACGTTGTCTTTCAAACTGTTGGATGAATGCTTGTTGTACTAAGAATTGCCTATGTTCTTCTTATTGTTGGATGACTAGTGGGTCTTGTTGTGGTTTTGGGTTGATTTCCTCTATCTCGTCGAGGATTTCCCTCACCCACTCACCTCTTAATACATGGAACATTCGTGAGATGAGACAAGAGATAGGTGATTGCGAGATAACCTTGACTAAACTTAGGATTTGACTTAGGGTTTGTTCGACCTAAGGTTTGATTATCTGTTAACTTCATTTGACCTTGTGATAGAACCAATGGTTTTGACCAATGTTTGACTATGGTTGACCTTGTGATAGAATCAAGGGTTTGCAAAATTTCAAAGTCTCTAATGTTTTTGTTCTTTTTTTTTTGGTTTTTATGAATGCAAGCCTAAATGAATGCAAAATTTCTTTTTGTGATTTTTAATGTTTTTGGAATTAAAGATGCTTTTTTCTAATCTAGGAATCAAAGAATGTATGCAAGCTATAATGAATTTACCTAATGCAATGTAAACTATGTTTTTGGGGTTTTCTAAATATTTGAAACAAATTAATCTAAGAAAAGGGAAATTGCTTTTAAATGAATTAATCTATGAACTTTGAAAGCAAATTACTCTAAGAATGCAAGACATATCTATCCCATCAAGGAAAAAGCAACAAGATTACTGATTCCAAGAGCAATTTTGGTGATCTAATTACTACAAATTGAAAGAAAACATAAAGGAATTTGGAGACGCGTGAGCCTCCACTACCCTTAGAAATCCTTGTGATGGCAACCTCATATCCTCTTGTAGCAGTGGGGAATCTTCTTGGCAACAAGATGACAATGGAAGCAAAAGAAGATTTTGAAACTTTACAAAGAGAGCTTTGTTGATCACCGTGGCTTGATATGAGTAGTGTATGGATGCGTAATGAGCTTTATATGAAAGCTAGATGAACAACGAATGAAAACAAAAGGTTCCTATGTCCTATATGAGCATGAGAATGCTTAATGTGGAGAGCAATAACTTGCAAGAGCTATGTGAACAAATTAAATTGCCTCCTCTATGCAACAATAAAATCTTTGAAGCTTTGGAAAACTAAAGAAAGAAATGAAGAAAGAGGCTCAAAGGCCTATGAAGAAGCTTAAAAAAGCTTGTGAAGAAGGGAAGAGCATTCTCCAAATTTCCAACTTGGAAAATAATGAAGAGGTGAGGGGTATTTATAGGTTTGAAGAAGGGATGAGAGGTGAAGAAGAAGAAGAGATAACTCAATTTGATTGGAGAGTTAACTTAGAAGACTTAAGAGTGATCTGGGCTAAAATTGGAGTGATCTACCTAGTAAAAGCTTATCACTCAAGAAGTGAAGAAGAAGGAATGTAAGAGAATGCATGAGTTGTTAATTAAAGATAAAATAGAGCTAATTATGCATGTGTAGGTGCATGAAATAGTTAACTCTATATTTGACACAAAAATCCATGCAAACAGGAAGAAAAATAGGTGAAAACAAAGATTTTTCGAGTTAGAAACTTGTGTTTTTTAGCGGCTGAAAATGTGATAGGGTCACCCATGGGTTGCCCCTTTCATGAGTCAGGGTTGCCTAGGGGCGACCCTGGGTTGTTTAGGGGGAGATCCGGATTTAGCAAGATCTCTCAAGGGAGATCTAGAAAGAAAGGGGTCTGGGTGAAAATGCATGATGGGAGATGGAAGTGGAGGAGAAAAGAAGGGGATCTACGTCTAGAAATAGGTCAATCTTGTGTGAAAATGCAAATCTCCACTTGCAAAGTAGAATCTCCCTGGAGAGACATGGAAATAATAAGGGGAGATTTGGATTAATTGAGTGAAACTAAAAATTGAAAGTGGGAGATGGATTGGAATGGGGAAAGAAATAGAACTACCACTATAGCTAGGTCAAAATGTGGTCAAAAACCAAATCTCCACTTGTAAAGTAGGATCTCTCGAGGGGAGATCTGGAAATAATAGGGGGAGATTTGTATTGGTTGAGTGAAACTAAAAATTGAAAGTGGGAGATGGCTAGGGGGGACCTCTAGAAGGCTTTTAGGGGGTGGAGAAGATGAAAAACACTGAGGAGAGGTGAAAAATCACCTACAAGATGCATACAAGGCTTAGGAATAGGGTCACAAGCCTAGAAAACATAAATCGACAAGTATTGAAAAGCGTCGACAACAAAGAGAGAAAACGACAAAGGGGAAACACCACAGAATGAAAGAAAAGACACATCACCAAGAGAATTTTTTCTACTCAAGAGGATGTTATTTCACACTTACATGTATGTGACAAGGAATATAAATCATCATAGGGGTCGTCGTGGAGGCTGTGCGTGATTTTGGTGCTTACATATTTGCCCCCTTGGGGATGGTAGTCTACATGAAAGGTAGGTACCATTCCCAAACTAGGCCTTACCTATTGTTAATTTTCCCACAATTGTACTTGCAATAACTAGTATTAGTTTAGCATCGAGATATATCAAAATGAACAATGAAAATTGAAACGACGAACTTACCATAGATATGAGAGTTTGACTAGTTGTTTGCCTTCGTCGGTGAGACCTGTAAGAATGAATGCATGAGAGATGTATAAAAGAAATAGAACATAGAGAGGGGGTGAATGGATTGTCCTTTTATTGTAGATTTTGAAGAACGTATTTGATTTTTAGGGATTTTTGATGTTTTACAATTTTTTTAGGTTTTTTTAAATTTTCAAATTTTTATGGTTTTTGTGGAGATTACACTCCTTGAGGTCTTTGGAAGACCTATAGTTATTGAAGGGGTCTCTACCCTTTCCCCCTTGCATGGGGAGACTTGTGTACTTGACTACACAGTTGTGCTTAGACATTATTTTACACTTATTGTTATAAGACCTGATTTGATGAGGTCCATACATAGCTTTGTGATGATAATTTGGAGAACAATAGTAAAAACCTATTAAGCTACCACACTACTATAAATTTATACTCAAACCAAAATCACCAATGAAACTAATAGAAAAATAAAGAATTTGAAACAAACATGATTTATACCTTCAAACTCAGATTTCTCCTTCATGTCCCATTATGTATTATCTTCTTAAGATCTTGATTTTGCCGATTGTAATTATGCTCGTAGAATGCACTTCTTTGTTTCAAGATGACTCTAAGATGAATGGACTTGTGGTGGATTTTATGCAAAGTGAATGATTCTACAATGCTAAACTATGATAATGATTTTTATGAAGCTAATGATGATAGTGAAATGAAGATAATGCTATGAATCTAAGATACTATGAAGCAACTACAATGCAACAATGGAGATTGCTAAATACTAATGATATGGTAATAGAGATTTCTAATGATAATGCTATTCAACTAAAAGTCAAAGGCACACTTTTGATATTTGATATGATTTCTACAGCATGTAAGTATTATCTCTCTTGTGTTGTGTCAAAATGAGGATGAGAGGCTTCCTTTTATAGGCAAAGGATGGCTTAGATCCAAGTGGCAAAAGATAAATGGTTGAGGAATTGGTCTTGTGACATGTAGGGTCAAGATTGAATTGGTTGGATGAGGGGAGATATAGAAGGAGGATGTTCCTACTACATTGACAAGATGGAGAGATATGTGGGACAAGGAGCCACATGGCGAGATGCTCACAAAGACCATGAGAGAAAGATGGAAGACCATGAGAGAAAGATGGAAGAAGGAGTCTATGTTTGTAGGGATATTGGAGGGAATATAGGGCTCATGAGACAAGAGTCTCATAG
Source organism: Cunninghamia lanceolata (assembly GCA_027924645.1). NCBI lineage: Eukaryota > Viridiplantae > Streptophyta > Pinopsida > Cupressales > Cupressaceae > Cunninghamia > Cunninghamia lanceolata. The sequence goes on along the minus strand of BSBN01000219.1, from coordinate 13,811,125 downwards.
TCAACTTTGACCATGATGATGTAGAGAGACCAACTTCTACAAAGTAGGGATGCTTGAGAGCAAATAAGACATGTGTTGAGGATAATTGTTTAATTAAATATTATTAATATTCAATTTCTGGTGCAACATGGAGGTGAGGTGTCAAATGATGTGTAGGTTAATGTGGATGAATGATGTGGATTTTAGGAATATGACTTTGTCTTAGAAGAATAATTAAATAATTAGGATTATTTGATTAGATATAACTTTAGACGAATTAAGATATTTAATTATTGGAAGAATAGGATAAATGTGAATCAAAAAAATAAATTAGTATATTTATTTATTGATAGAGGAAATAAGAATAAAATAAATATATAATATTTATTTAATTTATCTTGAGCCTTTTTTAGGTGTATACATTTTGCCCCTCTTTGAGAAAATGCATTTTATTACGTTGTTTCAAAGAATAAAAATTTTAGGAGTATGATACATGCCCCAGTTTACCCCTAATATAGGTTTGATGTTGGTAGTATGCCCCCTCAGGAGATCGATCAAGATAAAAATTGTGGAAAAATAACGGATGATCTCTCGATGAAGAAGAATGAATGGCAAGATCATCGTGTGAAAAATGCTGGTGATGGAAAATGAGAAATGGATAAATAGAAAAGCGTGCACATGTCAGCAATAGGCAAGGTCAGAACATCCCCAATTAGGATTGATTAGGCTATAAATAGGTTTGAGGGGACCCATTCTAAGTCATTTGTACACTTGTCCTTAGAAGAGTGATTATAGAGAGCCTCAGAGTATAACAGAGCAGAGCATTCTGAGTGAAAATGTAGATTCCAGTAGCTAGTCATAGGTTTGAGTGGATCCATCAATTTGGGTGCCTAGAGGAGTATGGTCCTTTGGTACATATAGATTTAGTTTGATGTCAAGTGAACTTATTAGGGTCAAAATCTAGGGTCAAAGTGAATGGTTTCATATGCGCAGGTTGAATGATTCTACGCTTATGTGCAATATTACTATGCATATGTCCCAAATTTGCACATATGACCCTCAAAACTATGCATATGTCCTTTGTTTCGGCGGATATGCTCTAAAATGGTACATATGTTGTAAAGTTGCGCATATGACTCTTATTGCTGCGCATATGATTAGAATTGCACATATGACTATTCTTTTTGCTGATATGTGCTAAAGTGGCACATGTGATTACTAAAGCTGTACACATTTAAGATAGGTTAATTACTTAGTGAGTTGATTGAGTCGGCATCATGGTCAATGTTGGCCAATTGATAGGTGCTCTTTGAGATTGATAGAATCCCAGAAGAGATGATAGGATAGATTTTGATAGGATGGCTAAGTAACTGATTAGATAGATTTGATAGATATGCAGCTTAGTTGGTTGTTGATTAACACGCTTGTGTGGTTTCTTGCAGGAGGTGTTAGATGTTATGATGTCTTGAGAGAGATTTCCACTTACACAGTTGTTATGGCCATACTTAACTGAGATTGATCATTTTGTTCTGGGATCGATAGGATTGTGGCATGTCACTTTTATACCTGAGATTCAGGGTAATCTAGGTATACTAACCGCTTTGGCAGAGAGATGACACAGTGAGCACCATACCTTTCACTTGCCTATTGGAGAGATGATTGTGAAGTTAGAGGATGTATACATGATTCTAAGGATTCCTATATATGGTGAGATGGTGACCTATGAGCAACATGTGGGAGATGCTTTGGATGCATGCCGCAGAGTTTTCGATGATGATGATATAGACGGAGTGGAGATCAGTTGGATGGATATGGTTGATTATTATGAGCCACTACTGTCTATTTTGGTAGGATTGATTGGAGGTGTGATCTACCCTGATAGGAGATCACATGGTTTAATAGTTGGATGGGACAGGACCTTAGAGTGGATGGTGACTGAGGGGACATGTTTTTTCTGGGGTGTCTGCTTACTAGCTCACCTGTATCATGACTTACATCAGTTTGTAAATGATGGGACTGCTAGTCTGTCTGCCGATGTTTCTTTGTTACAGATATGGGCATGGGGACATATAGCGGTGACACAACCTATATGCATGGGGGTTAGAGGTGAGGGGCAACCATATGCCTATGCTTATCAGGGCACAATTTCCTATCCCAAGCTGGGAAAGATGGAGTACTAGAGACATGCACTGGATAATGTAGATACAGTTGATTGGTGCCCATATCTAGAGTGTGAGCATTGGGAGGATGATGTAACAGGGTTGCCATTTTTCTCTCAGACATGATGGTTGATTGGGAGGACTCCCTCTATCATTCATTGTAAGATTATTTCTCGTGTGTTCTGACAGTTCGGCAGGATTCAGTGGATGCCCCAAGATACTGCTATATTTACTTGGATGCACAAGGAGCATTTTTAGTGGGGTCTTGTGGCTTCTTTTGAGAAGGCACAGGTAGACTTTCTCTAGATTCCATATTTGGCATGGGATATGAGGAGTGACATTGTTGATGTAGGGATGACAATAGATTATGCTAGACACTTTACAGAGCATCCCTTTTCGAGATATTTAGGACTTGGAGAGGTACCTTCGAGGCTAGTGGATGAGGAGGATGAGGAGGTGCCATTGAGGAGGAGACAATGATGAGGTGGCAGAGGTGGGAGAGGTGGAGATCAAGAGGATGGAGGAGGTAGAGGGGATGGAGATGGTGGTGATGATGAGGTAGAGGGAGGAGAGTCTACAGGAGAGTGCAGAGGCCTCCATAGGTACAACCTCAGCCATACGTACAACCATAAGTGTAAGATTACGCATAGGCATTGGTTTAGGGTGATGGAGAGGTGGTATCATTATGAGCCTAGGTGGCTCAGCTATAGTGACAGGTTGTTCAGCTATAGGGGTAGGTTGCTCAACTACAAGGACATGTGGGGACAGTGACAGTAGAGCAAAATACTACCATTTAGAAATATACTAGGGTAGAGGCTCTACTACAATAGGTTCAACAGACTATAGCCTAGGGTCCCAGTGGGTAGACAATTGTAGAGATTGTTCATACAGGACACAATATCTTCTATTAGAGATCTTATATGAGCAGGAGGTGCCCCTTGAGTGGAGAGAAGGTAGCTTCACTCAGAGTTCATATGGAAGATCTAGGCTGGCACAGACAGAGAGTGGAGGGGTTATGGGATCACCACCTCCTCGAGGACCACCAGGGACAGGGCCTTTAGGTTCTTAGTAGCATCAGCCATCACCTTTTGGAGGCAATACCTCATAGACATTGAGACATATATCATTTTGTACTCATTGTTTTGATAGCTCGAGTACTTACGATTCATGATATCATTGTATACTTGGACATTTTATTGATGATGATATACATATATGAGTTTGATAGACTATATGCATGTACCCTATTGATGGATGTTTTCTATATGATTGATCTCATGATGATGATTTTATTATGATAATTCTACCATGTTGATTCTATGATGCATATGGTATTTATGATATGATGCTTCCATGATTCTTATGATAACATGTTTCTATGAGTAATGTTAAGAACATGACTTTATATGCTTATAGTTTATGATGATGTAATGCATATTCTAATGATTTCTAATACAATACATGATGTTATATGTATGATGATATAATATGTAAATGCTATGACAATGCTATCTTTGTTTTTGATTTTGATGATAACATTATGTATGATACCTATGTTGATATATGACATCACTATATGAATTACTTTGAAATCATGATCTAAATGTTTTTAGATAATGTACTTAAATGATATGAACTTATGATTGCAATGCCTATGATATGCACAATGATTATTAATTGTTATTGTTATGCCAAGTACACTCAATGATGAATAAAAGATCACTTGGAAGAATTAGTGTAGACACCCTAAAATGACCAAGTCGTCACATCACTTACATTTCATAATCTGTCTCATCACCTGCATTACAACGTTAATTAAATAATCTAATTATTTAATTAATTTCATCAAATTCTTCTAAATCTCCTAAATTTCAACATTAATTAAATAAATTTTCTTTATTTAATTAATTAAATAAAATTCCTCTATATTCTTCCACAATTAAATAATTTTTAATTATTTAATTATTATCCTCTTTCCAAAAATCAAATCCACATTAATTAAATAAATCCAAATATTTAATTGATTCAACAAATTCCCTCTTATCTAAAATTAAATAATTCTTAAATTATTTAATTAAATCAAAATTATTCTTCCAAAATCATGCACACCAATTAAATAAATTTATTTATTTAATTTGCTTTCTAATCTTCTAAATTAAATAATTCCAATTATTTAATTACTTCTTCCAAAATATCTTCTCTAAATTTAAATAAATCAATTATTTATTTAAATTGCTTTTTCTTCTAATTTGAGTTATCTCTAAAATAACTCAAGCTTTCTTGCTCATCAATTAAATATTTCTATATTTAATAAAGCAAAATATCTTCTTTTCTCATGTAAATCCCTTCTTCTTGTTTTAAATCATTTAACTGATTGCTTTTTTCTTTTAATTGATTTATTTCTTCAGTTAACTCATTCTTCTATTCTTGATAACTCCTCTCATGCAAAAGAAAGCAAGACACATGTCTTCTTCTCATTCGTTGCACATTCCTCAACTATTCTCCTCCGTTGATTCCTCTGAATTATCTGGACCGTTGATCGATCTCTGTTGAAATCTATATAAACCCCCCTCATCTCCTTCATTACCCCTCTCTCTTCGATTGTATTCTTAGGCATACTTAACAATGCTTTGAGCATACAAAACGCATCGATTAAGCACTCTCACGATCTCTTGACATTGATCTTTGAGTACATTGAGAACACTACTTGCTTGTTGCAGCTATGGTTTCACAACTTCATTGAGCAATCCACATTCAACCCAAAGGAAACAATACAGATTTTGGTAAAAGTCTTTATTTCATTAATTATTTGTCATGGCTTTTATTTAAATTTGTTTTCTTTATGTTATTGGGTTCTTTGATTTTATTTAGTTTAGATTTAATCGATTTTTCCTCATACACATTCTGGCACGCCCGGTGGGACCCACTAATCCCTTTGTTTCTTTGAAGAAATTATTTTTTTTGAAGTCACAGTACGGCACAGTGCAAACGATATTGCACAGTGCTTTTGGCAGCATCTTTCAGCACTACTGGAGGCATAGTTCAGTGCCCTTGGGGGCACTGCAGTGCTTCTGGTGACACAGAGCAACGCTTTCGGTAACACAGAAAAGCGCGACCGGCAGCCTTGTGAAGCGCTTCTGGCTTAATTAGGTTTTTGACCGCATTCAGTATTTTTTGCAGGGTTTTTCTCATTTCATATCAGGGGATTGGTTTGACAAGCTATTGTAATTGTCTTTCCAAACCTGCTTTTGATACATCCTAAGCTGATTTATTTAGGGGTATCTTCGGTAGTTGTGTTAATCTATTGTATTGCTACACTTTCTAAGCTTTCTGGATTTTACTATTTAGATCTGTCAAATATTATTGTTCAGAGCAGTAGATTAAACACCATCCCATTTTGATCTAGTCCTTTTTGACAAAAGCTAATCTTTCCATGATCTGAGACTGTGCGGTGCACTCGGCATAATAGTATAGCGCTTCCGGCTATTCTTTAGCGCTTCTGGTAATATCCTGCAACGCTTCTGGTCTGCATCACAGCGCCCTAGAAAACACAGTGCAGCACATCTGGTTATTTTGCTGCACCTCTGGTAATATCCTGCAACGCTTCTGGTTTGCGATACAGCGCCCTTGAAAAATAGTAAGTCGCGTATGGTAAAAAAGTACAGCGCTTTTTGTCAAAGTTGATTTGTTTTTTGCTAACTTGTGAATTTTTGGTGGAACTAACTCACTTGTTGCAGCTTCTTATTACTCACACAGAGCCAATAGGTGTTTTCTTAACATGTTCATGCAGGACGAGCATTGAAGACCTCTTTGATTTATCTCACTAAGTCTTAGAAACACATTGCATGCTTAAAAGGATAATTGAACAAATCTTTTCTTGCAATCTAAGTCTTAGGAACATACTATTTTTCTTAAGGGACAATGGACATGTATGAACAAACACCTCAATTTTCTAAAGGATAATGGACATGAATGCCAAACACTTCATTTCATAAGGGACAATTTACAACTACAAACGTGTGTGTGCCTAGCTTAGTTGCACCTTATTTTTCTTATAACGGGACAATTGAACCTTTGTTTGCCGTGCTTGCTCTTACATTTTTTGTACTTCACTTAGAAGGGCCTGCTTTTGGATTGCGCTTCATCCAAAAGGGATGACCCTAAGTGAAGTTTTCCTTTGAACCGCTATATAAGAGGGATAAGGTGAAAGCCAAGTCCTAACTGACGTCAGCCTTACCTTGGGATGCCAAACTGAAAAGAGGTGTACTAGCTCTTTGTGGAAATGATTTTCACATTGAGCGAAGTGTTTGAAACTCTTAGTAGGATTGGTTAAAGCTTTTAGTAGCTTGTTGCATTGCTCGTAAGGCGTTGGTCCCTCAAAGTCACTAAGAACCATTTTAGATAGAGACTACCTGACCTACCTCCGAACATTGCAGTAATCATCAGTGCAAGGGAAATCAATTTAAACCCTTAAGATACTCACCATTGGCTCCCTTGAGAAGAGATAGTATTCCCTTGGACATAAAGCTCTTGTGACCTACTTGAGCTTTCCAAGGGGAGGGTGAGATATCCTTACCTATCGTCTCTCGCAAAGATACTAAATATCCGACACCTTTATGGAATGATATTTTTATCGATGGAGTATTAAGCTATGAGCTAATCTACTGCAATGAAACCTTGTCTCTAGGGATAAAAAGTGCTTGTTATTGATTGCAACTGTCTTAGACCTGTGGAAACATTGGGCTTGTTTGGAGCCTTGAACATACACTATCTGTTGTGTCAGTCCCTTGTGCTTTTTTGACCACTTGTTTGCTGTGTTTTCTCTTGCCAAACCAATCCAATCAGAAACAAAAAAATTTTTGCCTTTGAAAAACATCAGACACTACTTCAGCGCCCCTGGTATTACAGCAGCTCACCTTTGGTAGTATAGTAGATCGCCTTTGGTCAGCAGTAACCCGCCTCTGGAAAAACTCTACTTCAGCGCCCTTGGTATAACAGTAGCTCACTTTAGGTCACTGTAGCTCGCCTTTGGCGTAGCAGTAACTCGCTATTGGTAGCTCAGTCCATCGCCTCTGGTCCACAGTAGCACGCTTTTGGTAGCACAGTCCTGCGCCTCTAGTCAAACAGTATAGCGCTTTTGGTCTAGTACTTTGTGCATCAGAAGTTTGTCCATTTCTTAAAGCATCTCACAGATTCCCAGCATTACATTGTGTCCTAGTGTATCCCATGGTCACCACTAGGCTACAGCAAACTATGAAATCCAAGCAAGTTGTCCCTAAGAAGCACAAGTCACCTCCTCGCACACCACAATCAGGTCGTCTCAACATTACTTCCAAGGTGACTCCTAGTACACCGGCGGCAAAACCAATCAGCTCTCTGAACATGCCGCACATTGAACAACCAAGCAATCCTCAGGAGGATAGAACCCCTTTGATAAATACACCTCAATATACCACAGGCTTGCCTCCAGATTTTTCCCTCAAGGTTATATTGTAGATCAACCCCACCTCAGGAAGAGCGACACTTTGAAATAGGTCAATCCTCTCAAGAAGATGGGCAAGATCTTGATGAATTCATACAAGATCCTAGAGCTATAGCTGCCTTTGATAAAATCCTTAGTGAGAACCAGGATCATTTCTTTCGCTTGCTTGCAAAGCAAGGCGCCAAGTTACCTCAAGATTTTGATTTATCCACTCTCAAGGAGAGCAACAACGCCCAAGATGCCATACAAGCGGTGCAAACCATGTCCACGGTGACTACACCCTTACCTACACAAGGCTCGCAGTATAGGAATCCCCTTTTTCAAAACCCAACAGGGGAGAGGCCCATATCACCACTTTTGAATCCTATGGAGATCTATCAAAACCAACAAGAAACTCTCCAACGTCAAGCAGAGTTAGCTAAGCAAGCCACCTTAGCTTGATCGAATATGCAACCACCTCCTAAAGTGTCCACCCCAATCGCAAGTGGAATCTTGGTTACCCCATCACACGTAGGTTTCCCACCCAATTACAATCCGGGGAACAATTATGTAGCCATGCAACAAGGGTCTCAACAAATGCCACCTCCTATATCATCACACCTTCATGTCTCTCAACCAATTAGAGTCATGCAACCCCAACCACAACATTCTTCTACTCTCGTCCTCAAGCAACCCCAACCACAACATTCTTCTACTCTCATCCTCAATCAACCCCAACTGTCGCAAATCACTTCTACTTATGTTCCTCCTCCACAACGTTCATCCTCGCTCAACTTCTTTCACACATTGCCTAGCCACTCTCAACATTCCCAACATCAGGTTTCCCAAAGCTATGTGCCGCCACCAGAACCTAATCAAACGCACTTTAGCTTTCCTCCACCCAATTCGTTTCTTCAACCCTCACAAAGCCAACATTCTTACCTAGCGCCACCTCCACCTCTGCCTAATCAAGGCCTCCAATTCCAACCCAATCTAAACCAAACGTACAACCCATATGATCCCAATCAATCTTACGACCCTTATAATACCAGTGCGCACGGCTTACATTATAATCTTCCATATGGGCAACACCAACCACTTTTTGGACAACAGGAGATGTTACCAACCCCTCCCACGACTATGGAGCTAAAGATTGTAGAAGTTCAACAGCAGCTATCTGATCTTACGTTTGGCCACACCAAAAAGACCTTCTCTTTAGAGGAAGTGTGTCCTTATCCTTTTGATCGGTCATTACCAATGATCCCTTTTCCTCAAAATTTCACTATTCCCAAGTTCGATAAATACAAAGGAAAAGGTGACCCAAAAGACCATCTTAGGGAATTCTATCTTGCTTGCTTCGAGGTCTCACATAACGACACATATCTTATGCGTCTTTTTCCTCGCAGTCTTGGAGGTCAAGCAATAGAATGGTTCTCACACTTACCCACGGGTATCAAGTCTTTCAATGAGCTAGCAGGGAAGTTTGCCACCCACTTTTCTTACAACGCAGAGCATGAGATTTCCATGACTGATCTATGCAACAATAAACAGAAAAATGGTGAAACTTTCATTTCTTTCCTTCAATGATGGAGACAAATGGCTAGCAAATTCCCTTTCAAGATTCTGGAGAAACAACTTGTTAGCATATTTGTGCAGAACCTCAACCAAGAGTTAGGTTTTCATTTGCAAATTCTTAGTGCTACAACCTTCGATGAAATCACATACAAGGGTATCAACATTGAGAAGGCCCTCATTGCTAAGGGTGTGGTCAAAATCTTTAAAGAAATGAAAGATAGCGCTTCTCATCAACAATCAAATGATAAACCCAAATATTGGAACAAGAACAAAAACGTGGTCAATGATGGGTGGTCGATACTAAGCATGTCCAAACGTTGCAAACACCGCTGCAGCTCCCCAAACCAAGTCAAGCTCCACCTCAACAACAGTAGCAACAAAGGCAGCCTTATCCCAACCAACAGCAACAACAACAAGAGCGTCCCTAACAAGATTACCCTCCGCGATGTCAATTTACTCCCTTGGGAGTACCCATCAAATCGGTCTTACAGTAAGCTTTGCAGAAAGGGCTCATCACCTTACCTGATGCTCCCCCATATGGCAAACCTATCTACAAAACTGCACGTTACAGAGACAATGAGTATTGTGAGTTCCATAGGAGCAAAGGGCATAGAACTGCGTCTTGCATGAAGCTTAAGCACCTCATCCAAAACCTCATCGAGGGTAATCAAATCACTTTTGAGGATGAATCACCAGTGCAACACACGAACAAGGATCTCGATATGTACAAGGAACCATTCCCTCATCACAGTCCACCTCCTCCTCAGGATAGAGGTAAAGGTATCAATCATGCTTCCACGTCTTTCAATTCCATTGTAGGTCGTTTTGAAGAGAGTCGAGTGTCTACCCTCACCATCAAAGGCAAATCTATGGATTGTGCTATTACTACTCGTCAAGGTCATGTCACCATCCGTGCACCTACACCTAGGCTTCTAGTTTAGTCTGATTATAATCTTGTCGAACATCTAAAGAGAACACTAGCACAGATCTCTATTTTGGACCTTCTATGGTCATCACCTGCACATAGAGTGGTGCTAGAAAAATCCCTTCAAGAGTCTTTCGTTCCTAACAACATAGCAGTCACAGATTTCCAAGCTATAGTGGGTAATATTGCTTCACCTTACAACATGGTCTTCTCTGAGAAAGACCTCCCCTCCCACGATCCTTGTCACAATGATGCCCTTCATATTGAAGTTCTCATCCATAAGCGCAAAATCAAACGCATACTCACAGATGGTGGTGCTGGTCTCAACATCTATTCTTTAAAGTTACTAAAGCAATTGGGATACTCTGAGGATCACGTCAACACTGATCATAGTATTACAATCAAGGGGTATGGTGATGCAGAATGCCGTTCAGAAGGTGTTATTCACTTGCCTATACAACTGGGCCTAGTCATGCTTGAAACTAGGTGCCAAGTTCTTGATATTGATCTACCTTACAACATTATCCTAGGCCGCCCATGGATCCATGCAATGAAAGCTGTTCCCTCCACGTACCATCAGTCCCTCAAGTTCCCATACAATGGTACGGAGATCACCATCCCAGGAGACCCTAATCCTTTTGAATTTTGCCATGTCTTGCAAGGAAGCTATAAGAATTGCAACCAAGTGCCTAAAAATGACAAAGCCCTTGAATCCCCTCTCTATGTTGACCCTGAAACTCTCACGCAAGCCTCTACAAGTGAACCTACACCCCTCCCCAAAATCACAGCTCATGTCCGAGATATAGGCTTTGGCACTTATGATATCTCAGAATCTTGTTGTGTAGGGCGGATGCCTTTATCTCCAAAATCTTATGGCAAACCACCCATTGCCAAAGTAACCAAAAAAGCAGCTATTCCTCCCCCTACATTCCTAACCCAATTCCAACATGGACAGTTATTGGAAGAGAAAACTATTGAGGACATCTCTTCTTGGCTCTACAAGGAGAAAGAACCAGTTATGATACCAGTCAAGCAATATGGCAATGGCTTAAGGATAGTGAAAAACATGGGCTATAAAGGCAAAGGTGGCCTTGGGAAACAGAATCAAGGCACTATGGAGCCCATTGTGGTAACAAAGAAGCTAGACAAGAAAGGATTAGGATTTGGTAAGAAGGTACCACGCTCCTTGGACGTCGAGTATATCCTCGACGAGGTAGCTGACACTTTTCCCACCGATTCGACGTCTACAGAGGATATCATCGATGACTCTTCCCTCCACATGACCAATCTATTCACAGAATCCTCCATTTTTACACTATCCTCCGTCTCCTTAACTTCCACCACTAGCACCCAGAATGTCACGCTTGTCTACCCTGAACTTATCGATTGGGACCAACAAGGGGCCCCCATTATAGATATATTTCAGAATGACGAAGCTCTGGCCGAGTTCATGGGACTTCAGGAAGGTATCCCTCTTGGCGATCACAAAGCAGGTTTTGTAATGGAACTAGAGCCCACAGCTTATTTTGGTGAGAACGCCAAATCCTCTAGTCGCAAAAGTGCAAATAAAGAAAGATCTCTAGGTGAAAACCACACTGTGGCACCTCCTGATCACAAAATAGTAAAAACAAAGGACGTATCCAAAGGTGAAAACCCAACTGTGGCACCTGAGGATGGAGGATTTGACCTTCCCTTACCATCTAAGTATCAAGAGAAATCAGCTCTCTTAGTGGAAGATTCTATAGAAATAAATCTTGGCACAGAACAAAATCCAAAGACAACATTCCTAGTAGCATCATTATCTGACACAGAGCACAGAAATCTTAACGACTTCTTTTTGCAACGAACCATCAACTTTGCATGGACCTATGTAGATATGCCAGGGTTAGACCCTAAGTTGGTAGTTCATTACCTCACAGTTGATCCCAAAGTGAAGCCAGTCAAGCAAAAGTTGAGAAAGATGCACCCACAGATAGCTCTCTTGGTGAAGGTGGAAATACAAAAGCTGTTAGACGCAAAGTTCATACGACCCATTGACTATTCAGATTGGGTCTCAAACATTGTACCTGTGTCTAAACCCAATGGGCGCATCCGCATGTGTAATGATTTCAGAGATCTCAATAAGGCATGTCCTAAAGACGACTTTCCACTACCAAACATTGACATTATAGTGGACTTGACAGCAGGTCACGAGATGCTTTCTCTCATGGACAGATTTTCGGGTTACAATCAGATAAGGATAGCTGAAGAAGACCAACATAAAACAACCTTTACTTGTCCTTGGGGCAATTATTGTTGGTGTGTCATGCCGTTTGGTCTGAAGAATGTAGGAGCAACCTATCAGAGAGCAATGACAATGATCTTCCATGATCTGTTTCATCACATCATGGAAGACTATGTTGATGATATATTGGCTAAATCTTCTAGAGTGGATCACATACAGGTCTTAGGACAGATCTTCGACAGGCTTGAAAAATACCAAGTAAGACTCAATCCAAAGAAGTGTGTATTCGGTGTAACATCAGGAAAGCTGTTGGGATACATTGTATCTCGTAGAGGCATCGAAGTAGATCTAGCGAAAGTAAAGGCTATAGTGGAGATGCCTCCACCCAAGAACCTTAAAGCACTAAGGAGCCTTCAGGGAAGGTTGCAGTCCATCAGGTGTTTCATCTCACAGCTAGCAGATAAATGTCAACCCTTTCAACACTTGCTCCGAAAGGATGTCTCATTTCGATGGGACAATAAGTGTCAAGCAGCATTTGATCAACTTAAAGAGTATCTAGCTACACCTCCTATATTGGTTCCACCAGTTGCGGACAAACCTTTGATCTTATACATCTCCACTACAAATTTAGCCCTAGGGGCCCTGCTAGCACAGAATGATGACACAGGAAAGGAGCATGCAATTTATTACATTAGTAGAACCTTGGTGGGATACGAGCTCAATTATTCACCAATGGAAAGGGCTTGTTTAGCAGTAGTGTTCGCCTCCCAAAAGTTGTGATATTGCATGCTAAACTGACACACAAATCTGATAGCCAAGATTGATCCCTTGAAGTATCTACTAGCAAAAGTAGCTCTCACAGGCAGACTAGCTAAATGGGTTATGATCCTTAGTGAGTTCGATATTGAGTACATGGATCGTAAGGCAATCAAAGGACAAGCCCTTGCGGATCAACTAGCAGAAGCACCTATGAAAGATACACATCCTATGGTAGCAGACTTTCTTGATGAGAATCTATTCACTCTTTGTAACTCCATAATGTGGAAGTTGTACTTTAACGGTTCTTACACACAACATGGATCAGGAGCTAGCATCTTATTTGTTACACCTCAGAATGACTACATTCCAAAGTCATATCGGCTAGCATTCCCTTGCACCAACAACATAGCCGAGTATGAAGCACTCCTTATAGGTCTCAATACAGCAATTCAATGGGATATCACAGAATTACAAGTATATGGAGACTCACAGCTAGTCATTCACCAAGTCACAGATGAATACCAAACAAAGGATGAAAAGTTGGTCCCCTACAAGCAACTAGTGGATGCCTACAAACCACACTTTTCTAGCATCACATTTGAGCAAATTCCAAGAGTGCATAACAAAGCTGCAGATTCTATGGCTTCTGTAGGGTCACTGATTGACATGCCTGCTAATACACAGTAGTGTGAATTCTTGATCAAGCAATTGTTGATACCAGCCGTCAATGTTCCGGTTACTGAAATCATCTGCGAACTTGTTGGTCCCAATTCCCCATGGTACGAAGATGTCTATGAATACCTCAAGAACAATACCTTTCCCCCTGACCTATCATCCACCCAACGCAAAACCTTTATTCGTTGATCCTCTCGTTACATCATTCTGGGTGATACACTATATCGCCGGAGTCTCGATGGTATCCTCTTACGATGTCTTAACGCGGAAGAAGCTGAAGCTACCTTACGAGACATACATGAACGTGTCTATGGCACGCATTCTACCGGTCCTAATCTTGCTAAGAAGATACTTAGAATAGGTTATTACTGGCCTACAATAGAGCAAGATGCTGCACAGTTTGCTAAGAAGTGTCTACAATGTCAGCAGCATGGAGATTTGATTCACGCACCAGCTCATGAATTACAACCTGTGACAACTCCATGGCCTTTTTCTCAATGGGGTCTCGACCTCGTAGGACAAATCCACCCTTCCTCCTCCAATGGCCACAAGTTTATCATTACCGCCACTGAGTATTTCACGAAGTGGGTGGAAGCCATTCCTATGACCTATATCACCGGTAAGCAAATAGCCAAGTTTATCCTAAACTACCTCATATGCCGGTATGGTATTCCCCAAGCCATCGTCACGGATAATGGGAGACCATTCAAGAACCAAGATGTCCGTGCCTTATGCATACAATACAATATCCAACATTGCTTTTCAACTCCCTACTATCCGTAGAGTAACGGCCAAGTTGAGGCTTCCAATAAAACCATTCTCAAAATCCTCAAGAAAACAGTCAATGAAGCTGGTCGTGATTGGCACTTGCAACTCAATCCCGTCCTATGGGCCTACCGCACTAGCATCAGAACACCAACTGGTGCCACACCATATGCCTTGGTCTTTGGCTCTGAAGCCATCCTACCTATAGAGGTCGAGATTCCATCCCTCAGAGTATCCATGCAGGACCTGATCGACGGAGAGGAGTATTGCACTTCTAGATTAGCTGAGCTTGAACTACTGGATGAGAGGCACCTTGCCGCACTTAATCATCTCCATGTCTATCAAAACTGCCTCCAGCGTAATTACAACAAAAAGATCAAAGAAAGATGGTTTCAAGTTGGTGATCTTGTACTTAAGGAGAATCAGAGAAATCAAGCAGATCAAGAAAAGAAGGGCAAGTTTGAGCCTAACTGGTTAGGTCCCTTTATTGTGACAGTAGCATATGGATCAGGAGCTTATACTTTAGCTACACCTGACAGCATTCCTCTAGATGAGCCACTTAACAGTGTCCATCTCAAGAAGTTCTATGCCTGATCCTTAGAGTATTACAAAAAAAAAAAAAAAGAAAAAAAAAGCAACAACAACAAAAAATCCAAAAAAAACCGTCCTCTGGTGAAAACCTGGCAAACAGGCGCCTTGGATAAGTACCATAGTTAAAACCTGGCAAATAGGTGCTATGTGTAGAGTCAGCATCCATCGTCTATCGAGTCCTGTCCACTCCTTGTCCAGTTCACAGTGCCTCTCCATCCATCCATAATAAAAACCGTTGACCTTGTTTGCATTTCCATCTCCCTATCTAGTATAGCTTGGAAATTTGTCAGTGTCCCTCGTCGTCATCCCACGTCTTGATCTGTGGCTATAGTTAACACTGTCTTGTCCTAGGTCAAAGCTTTCTGTGTCTTCTTCGGCAGTCACCCCCACATTTTCCTCTACCAGAATGGGGGCAACTCTTTCCTTAACTTAGGTCTAGGGGAGGTTCCTTGTTCGTGGTTCGTAGTGCATACTTCAATCTCTTTCTCATTTACACAGGTAACACCCTTTAACGGACGCATCACTCCTACGATAAGGATGTTATCTACTCAACACTTTTCCTACATCATCACACCAACCAGAACTACATATTATCATCTTCTCAATCTTAAGGTACCTTGATCCCATAGATATGGGTATGTAGGTAGTCTGGAATACGAAGGACGTTTTCAATACTCAGGTACATAAGATCCCATCTTCTCAATGCTTGTCCACATCATCGCACCAACCAGAACTACATATTATCTCTTCCCAATCTTAAGGTACCTTGATCCCATGGATATGGGTATGTAGGCAGTCTGGAATACAAAGGAAGTTTCCAGTACTCAGGTACATAAGATCCCCCCTCTTCATCTTGAGCCTTCTCATCACTTTATCTAGAACTACATATTTATCACTTTCATCTTTCATCGTCGTGTGCCTTGATCCCATGGATACAGGGTATGTAGGCAGTCTGGAATATGAAGGATGTATCCAGTACTCAGGTACACACGATCCGTCATTCTCCACCCGTCCCAATCCATTAGCATTCCATCCTTCTAGTCTTCCGTTTGTCAACTTCCATTCGCCTCGACTTGACTAACTCAAGCATCAAGCTAGCGCATCCTTTCAAAGCAAAAAGTCCTTAACAAACCTGAAGCAAAGCAGCTTTCTTCCAGAGTCATCTACTGTCCTGCATACCGATTGCCAACATCAGCTAAGTCCCGCTTATCCAAAGCCCTAGATCAACAGGCTTGTCTTCTGCAAAGTGTTCCATGATTGAGACCAACACATGCGTCTCCTACGACATGTGGCATTTCCTGTAGCAAGACATTATCTTTTTAGGTAGATAGCACCCTTTAACGGACACAGAGTTCCTACGATAAGGCTGTTATCTTTCCTATCCAATCTATTCTAAGCAACCTCTTTGGCAAGAGAATATGTTGGCTGTATGTTTACTTTGTAAGTCAGTCAATTTGCTTTTTGGTTTATCTTTTGTTCCTTTTCCTGTACCTATTCAAGACTACCTTGATTTATCTATAATCTTGGTATGTTGCGATGCAGTACGGATTGGGGGCATAGTCATTGCTTTCTGTGTGCCATGTTTGAGGAATGATCTTTAGTATCTTTCTTGGCATTCTATTTATCTTGTGTGTGTTACGACCTAGCATCTTACATATTAATATTCTTCTTGCATTTGTATGTATTGAAGTTTATTTTATGTTCAAGACTATGGCTTATTCACATGTTCCAAGAAGGTTATATTATGTCTAATGGATCTAAGTTCAAACCGTTTGCTTGCAGAGTCAACGTCCACGCACTTGGATATTACTGCACCTTGGTTGTTTATACCTTGGTGGCGAACTATCCACGTGCTATATCAAAATAAGGATTGCTCTTTATATACAAATGCGTAACCATTGCAACAAGCTCATTCATCCATTCCCACAACCTTTATATCGCTTTCATCGCAGCAATTGATCAACAGTCTCTGTCTCCATCTCCTCCTGTTCTCCTCTCTGGTGCATATCTGTAAAACCCACATGTCAGATATCACTAGTCATCACATCTATATCATCATATATCTCTAACATCATACATCTATAAGCATCATATAAGCCACATATGTCATCACATGAATCCATAATCATACATACATATCATCACATCCATGACATTAAAGAATGCATACACAAAAGCATGAATAGCTGTGAGTCGAACAGATCATCATATATATATATCATGTAATGGCCTTCATAATACAAAGTGTCGGTGTCTACATCAATAATACAAAGAATGTATAAATCCAAATATACATCAATTTAGTACATCAAGGCTATCAAGAGCCCGCAAAATACACATCAGAATGCACGCAGGCATCTGTCCAAAATGATATAATATGATACAATACAAATGAAGGTGCCTTAGTGAGTGGAGCTACCCTCCTGCTGTGGCCCCTGGCCTCCCCCTGTGCTCAGTGGAGGTCCCCCTGATGGTCCTCCTCCTCCCCCTAGCGGTAAGAGTGGTCCTCTGACTGAAGACACTGACTGCCCTGTCCTCTGAGATCCGGATGCCCCAGATCTGCTCCTATCTCTGTAACTCGGTGCCTGCTGAGCTGCTAGCACCGCTCCCACGTACAAGCCCCTGTAGTACTTTGCCTCCCTGCCGGCGGATACTAGCTCGCCTTGCACTCGGATGAGCTCGCTATATAAGGTCCTCTGGTCTGCACCCAGTGCGCGGCGTGCCTCCTCTCTCTCCCGCCTCACTCTAAATAGTGTGGCCTCTGCTGTCAACCGCAGCTGCACCTCTGCGTCTCTCTCTCTCCTAGCCTGTGCTAGCTCATCTGTGTCTGCTACTGGTGCGGCTGGTGGCTGCACCTGTACCTGTGCCTGTACCTGTATCTGGGCCTGCAGCTGTCTGTATGCCTGCACTTGTGCTTGTAGCTGCGCCTGTACCTATGCCAGGGCTGTCTGTGCTGCTGAGGCTACCTGTGTCTGTGCCTAGGCTGTGGCCTCTGCTTGCCTCGCATTTGCCCACGCTGCATCCCTGTCTCTCCTAAGTCGTGCCATCTGGAGCTCTAAGCGAGTCCTCCGGGCTATCTCCTCCTGCAGCAGTCGCTCGGCTCTCTGTAAGTCGGTCTCTATGACTAGGCCCACTGCCTCTGCCATCTCCACATCTGCCTGCTGGCCACTACCCTCTCCACCTGCCTGCTGCCTGGCTGCCCTGGCCTGCCACCTCATCCTCGCCTCCCCTCCAAGGACCAATACCTCTCCCACTGCCCCTGCTACACTTGGTGTAGTCAGTCTCATCGGCCTGTGTGTCTGCTAGTACTGATCATACTCTGGCAGTGTCCCTGGGTCTGCTAGCCCAGAGTCCCAATCCCATCTCACGGGGATGAGTCCCCGCACCTCTGTCAATGTTGTCGCCACTAGGATATCGGCATCCCAGTTTCCAACCTCCCTCCGTGTCCTGGCATGAGTGGCCTCCCCCACGGTAGTCCCTGCGGCAATCCAAATTACCTACGAACTCGCTCTGGGAGGTATCTCTCTATCATATCTGTCCGTCTACCGAACAGATAGCGAGCCTGTCTACAGTACATGAGCTGCTCATGCTCGTCTACCCACTCCTCACATAGTAACCAGGGCCTCCATATAAATAGGTCCATCTCGTCTATCTGCCGCCTCCAGTAGCTAACAGACCCCATCCTCCGGTGTGTCATCACCCCGTCATATAAAAATGCATATGGCTCACCTTTGTCTCGGTGGCGCTGTGCCATGGGTTGGATAACTGGAATGTGCTCCCACGCCCATACCTGTAGTAGAGTCACCCCTGCTGAGAGGCTCCTGCCTCTCCTGTAAACACAATGGTGCATATCATGGTATAGCTGTCCTAGCACGCAGGGTCCCCATGCATACTGTCTGCCATGGGTGAACATCCCTGATAGCACTGTACCCCAGCCAACTGATAATCCTCTAGATCTCCTGTTCGGGCACAGGAAGCCACCAATCAATGATGCAACGATCCATCTGATCCTATCGCAGAGTCTTGGGATGTCTGCCCATCGGATCTCCCCATCCTCTATCCACAGGTCATTTGTGCAGAAGACCTCCTCCAAGCCTGCCTCGCCCCGTGCTGGGTCAAAGTCTATGATCTCTCCATCTATCTGGATCCTCAGGATGCGGTATACATCCTCCAGTGTCTCTATCATCTCCCTTGTCAGAAAGTGGAATGACAAGGTCTCGCTGTGATACCTCTCCACGACTGCTGTCACTAGGGCGAGATTCGCCCTAATGTGTGTCAAGTGGGCCACATGCCATAGTCCCGCATGCTCCAGGAATGCATCCTCCTCCCATGTCAGCTGAACAACCTCATGCGCGATGGCGTGGTGTCGCTCCCGCGACATCAGCGGTGGTAGTATCTTCTGCATCCATAGGCAACACACTTGTCAGTTTCGTTCCTTAATCCCTCAAATCCTCCCTACCCATAGGCTATGCTATGCAAGCCCCCAACTTTCCCTTTCCTCTTTGGTAGCCTAACTTTTCTATTACACCCTAACTTTTCTTCTATTCAACCAAAAGCACTTTGTTTTATATAAAAGCGCTCTCTCTCTCTACCAACAGCGCCATACTGTTCATCCAGACGCGCTATGGTTTTAAACCACATGCGCCTTGTTTTTCCAGCAGTGCCACTCTGTCCTACCAACCGCGCCACTCTATCCTACCAGACGCGACGCGCTTTTCCCACCTACCACCACTTGCGCTAACCTGCTTTGCCAAGTGCGTTGCACTGCCTAACCACATGCGCTGCGGGATTTGCCACATGCGCTGCAGCGCGAATCATTTAGCCAAAAGCGACGCAATTTTTCCATTAGCGCTGCAGGCGACTACTAGCCGCGCTACAGCGCGCCAAAAGCGCTGCAACCCTACACCATACGTGCTGCGGCTTCCTAAAGCGCCTTTGGCTGACTTGACTAACCCTACCTAAACCTAGCCCTCAACGACCCTAAACGACAAATGCAAAGGGGGTTTTCGATCACTTACCACTGCCGGAGCTCCTGCTGGCCGTCGGTAGGTCCGCACCAGCTCTGCCTGATGACTGTGTACTAGAATCGGTATCTCTCGTCGCTGGCTGCTCCACTCTCTCCAACTAGGTTTGAATTCTCTCCTCTCTAAATTTAGAATCTCCAAGGGTGCAAATGAGGATTGTGGTCCCCATGGGACCTATTTATAGTGTTTCCCCCCCTTAGTTTTTCTTTCCCACCCCTTCTTCTGCTTTTTCTTCTGCCTAGTCGCATCCTCTTCTGGTCGAGTGTCACCACCATTCTTCTGTTGCTTCCCTGTCTTCCCGCTCGAGGGGGCATACGCTGGGACAACTACTTACACTGGGGCATAAAAACAATTGTATCATGTATTCAACTATCGATTTCTTTGACACAACGCTGTAAACTGCATCGCATCAAAGAGGGGCAAAATGTAGACACCCTAAAATGACCAAGTCGTCACATCACTTACATTTCATAATCTGTCTCATCACCTGCATTACAACGTTAATTAAATAATCTAATTATTTAATTAATTTCATCAAATTCTTCTAAATCTCCTAAATTTCAACATTAATTAAATAAATTTTCTTTATTTAATTAATTAAATAAAATTCCTCTATATTCTTCCACAATTAAATAATTTTTAATTATTTAATTATTATCCTCTTTCCAAAAATCAAATCCACATTAATTAAATAAATCCAAATATTTAATTAATTCAACAAATTCCCTCTTATCTAAAATTAAATAATTCTTAAATTATTTAATTAAATCAAAATTATTCTTCCAAAATCATGCACAACAATTAAATAAATTTATTTATTTAATTTGCTTTCTAATCTTCTAAATTAAATAATTCCAATTATTTAATTACTTCTTCCAAAATATCTTCTCTAAATTTAAATAAATCAATTATTTATTTAAATTGCTTTTTCTTCTAATTTGAGTTATCTCTAAAATAACTCAAGCTTTCTTGCTCATCAATTAAATATTTCTATATTTAATAAAGCAAAATATCTTCTTTTCTCATGCAAATCCCTTCTTCTTGTTTTAAATCACTTAACTGATTGCTTTTTTCTTTTAATTGATTTATTTCTTCAGTTAACTCATTCTTCTATTCTTGATAACTCCTCTCATGCAAAAGAAAGCAAGACACATGTTTTCTTCTCATTCGTTGCACATTCCTCAACTATTCTCCTCCGTTGATTCTTCTGAATTATCTAGACCGTTGATCGATCTCTGTTGAAATCTATATAAACCCCCCTCATCTCCTTCATTACCCCTCTCTCTTCGATCATATTCTCAGGCATACTTAACAGTGCTTTGAGCATACAAAACATGTCGATTGAGCACTCTCACGATCTCTTGACATTGATCTTTGAGCACATTGAGCACACTACTTGCTTGTTGTAGCTATGGCTTCGCAACTTCATTAAGCAATCCACATTCAACCCAAAGGAAACAATACAGATTTCGGTAAAAGTCTTTATTTCATTGATTATTTGTCATGGCTTTTATTTAAATTCGTTTTCTTTATGTTATTGGGTTCTTTGATTTTATTTAGTTTAGATTTAATCAATTTTTCCTCATACACAATTAGAAAAATGACTTGGATAGAAGAACAACTTAGAGGAATGATAGAAATGACTTGGATCTTAAGCCACGAATAAACACAAGAGAGATAACTATGAAATCATAACTTAGAAAATGATAACTCTTAAATGCTTATAAATGAAATGAAATGCAAACTTAATATGCACTAATGAGACATAGTCATAATGTATACATGTTTGAAGTGCTTTTTTATCATCGAGCTTTTAAAAATATTGTAAGAGAATACAAGCATCTAGGTATAATTAAACCAAGATGACCTAAGTATATCTTACATGGATTTTGATTTAGCAAGTTAATACAAGCATCTAGGTATAATTTAACTGAGATGACCTAAGTATTGCTTGCATGTATCAATAGACAAGGATTGTACTCTTTCATGCTTAGACTCATAACATCCTCGATGATCTTTTGCTAATCATATCATTAGACAAGTCTTCACATTACTAAAGATTAACCTGCAAACAATAAACAAATGAAATAATCATTCCCCATCATAGCTCCTCTAGTCTTGGACATCCTTGAGTAGCATAGGAAACATGATACTGAAAATCAAGACATAAGACTTACAATTATAACTATTGAAAACAAGGTAGATAACTGAGAGGGGGATGAATCAGTTATCTCAAAATTTCCTTAATTTTCTTTTCTTTCGTTATCTCAATATTCACTGTTATATCAAAACATGAAAGCATATGTAATCATAAGAACAAAAATAGAATCAACACACTAACACAAGGATTTTTATGTGGAAACCCTATTAAGGGAAAAACCATGGGGTGACTAACCCAAGATTGTATTTTCTGTTAAAAGAATAAAGGAGTACAAAATAGCACTTGCCAATTAGGGCTCACTGGCCGAGCACACTGCTCACAAGAGGCACACTGCTTACAAGAGACTCACTATCTATAGAACTTACAGAAGATAATCAAGTGTTTAAACTGATGAGAAGCATCTATAGATGCAAGAGTTTAGTTCCGGTTAGGCACAATATACTAATCTAACGCACTTCATTCCTCCTTTGTTTAATGTTGTTATTTAGTCACATACCGGACTTGAATTGTTGTTCTCACACTTATCCTACTTTTCTTCACACCTTATTTCTTTACATCTTCAACACACACCTTTACATGTTGGAATCGATCTGGTATATATATCTTCATCAAGGATTTTCATCAATTTTCTAGTTGGCAATAAGAACACCTAAGATATTTTCAAGTTATAAATCTGTCAGCTAAATCCATGCTTGATTAGTGATACGCATCAAAAACATAGGCATAGAAGTCATAAATCATGTTGGCTAACAATGTATAATATCACAGATTTCTTGATCAGGACCTTTTACACATCTAGATTGAAGTCTGATACTCTGTCAGTCAGTTTTTCCTCTATCTGCTCTACCTGACTGGAACCCAACACTTAGATGCTCATATCTTTTTCTTGCTTTATCACCAGAGGCTAAATCTTTGGAATACAATATTCATGATACCCCTCTTGACTTGTCCAAGTCCGCAACTTACTGAGTTACACCATCTAACAGATCCAGACCTGACTATCAGACCTTGTTACATACTCTGTTCTTGTTCATTAGACCAAAATAATCTTCAATCTGTGTTCTGGTATAGGCATACTATGTATTGCGGATGTGGGATAGACTTTGTTGCCATCAATGATAACACTTATGAAGCCACATAGTGTCTCTTGCCAACAATCTCCCCCTTTGGCATTGATGGCAACACTTAGTGAAAAATGCCTAAGTGTCGCAATAACTCCCCCTTGGCTAATGCTCTATCTTTTGCACTATTTTACCAAAGTTCCCCTTAGCTGGACTCCACATTTTTGCACTAATCTTCACTCCCCCTTTGACATCAATGGAAAAGGGCAGAATCCGCATACCAAAATTTTGTAAAACTTATTCTATACATGGCCGCATAAGTATATATAAATCATATGTTATACTTACATATACTTAAGTTTATCTGTAAAAGTAGTCTTCAGCTGTACAAACTCTATGGCCCAACTCTTCTTCATCCTATCCAAAATGGATATGTGACCACTCAACAAAAATGCATATGCTTCTGCCCTTCTTAAATCTACTGGATCACTAGTCCGGGCTGTGGTTTGAGCATCTGTTAAGGCCTCATGCATTGCCTCTAGCTTAGGGATAATTATCCCTCTGAGTTCACCCATTCTGTTCATTCTCTTTATTTCATTTATTATAACAATAGCTTGGCATTCTTGATTCATTAAAGAAGAGGAAAGAGGGTCAAAATTCTGAACTAGGCTTGACAGTTTTTCTTCTTGTCCTTTTACTTTCTCCTCAATATCTTTTGTCACTTTAGGCCAAGTCAGAAAAAATTTGAATAGGTCCCCACCATCTTTGAGAGCATTTTCAAGGCTCTTTATTCCAATATCTAGAGTTCTCCTATCATTTTTAATAAGTCCTTGCAACTTAGTGAATCTTTTTCCCAAAAACTCCTTCTGGACCTTTGCTTCTGCTGATTTCTTTAGAGTTTCAAAATGAGTGTTAACAGAATTTACTAAGTTTTTCAAGTTACCGGATAGTGAGGCTGAAGGATCCTTTTGATAGGATGGCATGATCTTCTCTAGCATCTTGGATGCAATCTCCAAAATTTCATAGTCCTCCATGTGAGATTTTAAGAGTTTTTCTTTTGCTTTGGCTTGATCAAAAGATGCTATTTTCATTGTCTAAACCGGGGAGAGAGAGTCAAAATTCAGTGGTCCTTGAAATAGCTTAGTTCATCCAGCTCCATCATTTCTCTGTCTAAGAAGTTCTTCATTGTCTCTGCAGTGTCTCTTGCTGGAGATTTAGACTTCTTTCCTTTTGATATATCAGAACAATCATCATTAGTCTTTTCTGCTTGTTCTTCTTCTTTTCCCTTATCCTCTTTTCTACCTTCCCCTTCAGCTTCAGAGTCTGGAATGTTTGTCATAGTTGCAATGGGATCTGGAGGAGAGATGTCACCTATGTTTGTTGCTTCATGAACTTCCTCTTCCAAAACTGAGGAGTCTAAGTTCTCAGAGATTTCTTCATTTATTTTCTTTAATCCTTTGACATCCTTGTCAGAAGGTTTTTCATTGACATCATTTGATCCTTCAACATCCATGGTAGAAGGTTCTTCATCTATTTCCTCTACTATAGGAAGATTGAATCTCTTCAAGGCATTCCGGAGGATATCTTTTTTTCTCTTGCTACTTGGTCAGTTTCTCCAAGCACGAGTTTGTTCATTCTTGCCTTGCTCCGGAACTCATTCTTACACTCCTTGAAAATCTTGTCCATTTGTTTTGGAGTGAAGGAAGGATAAAGATGAATTGCTATCTGCTCCTGAATCTGTAAGTCTTTTTCCATTGCATTCTCTTTTCTCAGCTCAAGTACCTTTTCTAGGCTCTTAGGAATTAATGATATAATTTCAATGAAAGCTTTATTGTAAATGTTCAAGTACCTCACAGTAGCCTCTTCTAGAATTCTCTTGTCAGCATCACTGTATGCATCATAGAACTCAGTCACCGGTTGTAGGTTCCCATCCACAGTAACTGCCTTGATGATGTTATCAATGGAAAGAGTGGGCTTTTCAACAAATTCCTTTGCCTTCTCTTCCTCATTTATGCTAGCGGAGAACTTTCTGGATGTTTTCTTCTTCATTTTCTTGATTTCTTCATTTGATTCTATTTCTTCATCATCCTTATGGCTTGTATATGTTCTTGAGGCTTTGGTCTTCATTCTCTTTTCACTTTTGCTGGATGGCTTGACTTTCGATTTGGTAGCCTTTGAGCTTTTATGAGTGACAGGTGCAGAGCTCTTGGAAGATCTAGTCCGGAAGGAGGCTTGCACTGGAATGTTTCCTTTCTTTGCTTCTTGTCTCTCTTTCTCTACCTTCTCCATTTTCTCTCTATTTGCATCTATAGCCTCCTTTGATAAGCCAAATCTTTTGGCAATTTCTTCAACTTCCTTTCTTACTTTCCTCTTCATCTCCGGCTATCTTTACTCAACATGTATTTTTATATTTAGCTCTTCAAAGGTGCCAAACCTTCTGCTTCAGTGTCCTTAGGTTGGCTCAATAGGTATTGAATATGTACCTCCAAGATTTTTTCATCGACCTAATATCCCATAGGCATTATCCATACAGTTCTTGGCTCAACTACCTCCATTAGGCATTGATCAGTGTCAACCATAAAGCAAATTATGTCCTTGTATTTCTCAACTATGGACTGTGGTATTCTCTTTTTGGCTTGCATCATGCTTTGGAAATTCTTAAAGTAACCCCAGAGGGCTATGTTTTGGGCTTGAGCATTGTAGACACCCAAATTTGTCCCAAATTTATCCATGTCTTGCAACACCTTGTCAAATACATTATCTTAGACATCATGTAGCATTTTGTCCTAAATGCCACTCTTAATCCCATTTATCCATTAGCTAATTAATTAAATAAATTTTATTTATTTAATTAATATCCCAATCATATCCTAATCCCACTTAGCCAATTAATTAAATAAATTTTATTTATTTAATTAATTTCACATTCATAATCCCACTTTCCAATTAATTAAATAAATTTTATTTATTTAATTAATTTCCACATCATATCCTAATCCCACTATCCAATTAATTAAATAAATTTTATTTATTTAATTAATATCCAACTCATATCTCAACTAATTCAAATATTTTATTTGAATTAAGTTCTCACATTTCATTATAAGCCGACCTTCCAATTAATTAAATAAATCTTATTTATTTAATTAATTTATCTTATCATTTAGCCGACATGTGTGCCTCTTTCATTTAAAAAAAGATAAGTGGTACTACAGCTTTTTATTTAATATCTTTCACATGTAGTACTTTTTATGTACACAAACACACATGAGCCCTATTCTCCTTGACACTTGTCAAATGACTACAACTCCCTTGAAGAGTGGGAATAACCGAATCAATCCTAGCCATCCACATCAATCATTAGATTTTTAATCTCAACCATTCATTTGAACCAAGCCTTTCCTATAAATCAAACCCCTCATAAGTCATTAGCAGGTATTGAGCTTCAAGTAACATTATTCTGCCAAATTTTCTAAGATGCATTGAGCCTCAAGTACTCTTATTCTGTTGAAATATTATTAGAGCCTTTGCATCCTTCATCTATCATTCATTCTAGCATCTTCATCTTAATGTTATGCTGCAGAATCGAGCAACCAACACAACAAATTGATCAATCAAGCTCATCTTGCATCTTCGAGGTATTGAATTATTTGGGTTTAGGTTATGCATTTCAATTGTTTGATCATTTCCATTTATAAATCCAAGTTTTTCGATATACATTTGGCACGCCCAGTGGGACTCACGTCCTTGATTAACCTCTCTTGTTTGAGTTTTTTTTATGAAGTTTAGATCTCTTGGAGCGCCAATCTTTCATTTTTGTAAGCTTTTGTAGCAAAAATTTGCATTTTTCTAACCCTAGTTTGCAAAGATTTGGCTAAATATGTATGTAGATGATCTCTTAGCCCAAATCTAACCTCACCATTGCGTTCGGGAGGCCGTTTCCATAAACTTTGAGTATAAATTTGCCTAAATTTGATGAAAAATGGAGTTTTTGGTGAAGAAAACAACAACCGGACTGCAACAATGTGCTTCTAGTAATTCAGGTCGCTTCTGATCAAACAGCATTCGCCTGGGCTAAATCAGCTCGCCTTTGGGCAAACAACAGTCGCTTATGGTCAAATTTGGTCCGTTTTTAAACAAACAGTGCTCGCTTTTGAACAAAAACTAATAGCATATGGTAAACTTGGTCGCTTATGGTTAACATTTGCATTCTGTCTCCTGAAACTCTCCAGATCGCTTTTGGGCTATTATGTGTCACTTTTGGCATTTTGTTAGTCGCATATAAGCCATTACTTGTCACTTCCATCTATTTTTGCATCGCTTATGACCAAAAAACCACCGCTTTCTGCATATTCGTGTCGCTTCTGCACTTAAATCAGCCGCCTATAATGCTTTTGTGGATCGCTTTTATCCGGATAGACATCGCCTTTGGCATGAATTGTATCACTTTTATCTTGAAAGTACCCACTTTTGGTATAAATGAATCACTTTCAGTCTAACAGTGATCGTGTTTTGCAGAGTTAGGGTTTCTGTAGCGTATTGTTATTTTGTAGATACAGGTCGCTTATAGGCCAAAATCAGTTGCTTTTGGCTTTTCTTCATCGCTTATAAGCCTACAGGAACCGCATCTAGTATTTTTCATGTCGCATTTGATCTGCAAGATCCCACCTGTCGCAAATACAGATCGCCTTTGATCAATAGTATGTCGCATCTGGCAACTGTAACTTGCTTCTGCTTGCTGTCATTGTGCATCTTGGTATTTCTATCATAACTTTCACATACGGAGGCCAAATTGCACAAACAAGGACTCGCTGGAAAGCTGGGAGGACAAGCTTCACAACTATACCACTTTTATCAGGCATATCAAAGGAGCTGGAGCAGCATTGGCATCAACATCTACAGCAAATTGGAAAGCAATTGTATCAGGTGCACTCATTCTAATCTTTCATCTCTTAATCTTGATTGATCACACATTTGGACTTTGGGCATAAAACCAACATTGTTTACTATCACACTATTGAAAAAATTGGGCTAAAATGAACCATTGTCTTTCACACATTTGGCTTTGGATCTAAAATGAACAAGTGCTTGAACTGTTTGATCACACATTTAATTTCTAAGGTTAATGAACCCCATGCGAGTGTGACCAAGTAAATGTGTATGCTCTCTCCTCGCGTCCCAACAGGAACTTGGAGATCAAAAACATTTACTTGTGTTGCTTTTGTTAAACCTTAGAGAGGCCTGCCTTGGTATCCACCCCAAGGGAACGACCTCAAGCGGTACTTTCATCTGGTCTGCTATAAAAATTAGAGGATAAGGCGAAAGCCAAGTCTAACCGGTATTAGCGCTCACCATACAGTGCTAACTCGAAAGGAGGTGTACCTTTGTGTATATTAAAACTCCTAGTAGGGTTAGTTAAAGTCTTAAGTGGCTTGCTGGATGCTCGTGGGGTGCTGGTCCCCCAGATTTTCACTAGAACCTCCTTGTGATAGTGGCCTTGCCTTAACTAGGACTTGTTGAAGTGTCTTCACGTGCTTGCTTAACCAACATCACATTCTTCCAAACTAACAACTTGCTTATGTGTCTTGCGTGAGTGATTTATGTGTGTATATGCATAATCATTTGTTTGAATCCCACATCAAGCTATAAACACCCAAACACATAAAGACAAGTCATTCTACACATTCTTCCAATAAGATTCAAACCCAATCACTTTCATCCCAAACATAACCTAGTTATCATCCAACCCTTCATATCCACATCATCCAAACAAGCCACATCATCATCCAAATCCCTAAACAAGCACTTGCTAAAAGGACTTAAGACAAACACTTGGTGACAACATGTCTACACTAGAAGACCTAGAAATCAAATTCCAAAGATTCCTTCAAAATCTTTATCAAGGATCACAACCCCTAAACCAAGATGCCATTAAAACATTACAATTCTTCATCCAAATAGCTCAACCCCATGCAAGCCAATCACCTCAACTACAACACTTCATAGCCCAAGTCCAACACCTTTTAGCCACTAGTCAAGCTCGACAAGTACAATAATCCTTAGCCACTTCCTATCAACCTAATCCACCTCATAGCCACATGTCATATCCATCCACTTCCTATCAACTTAATCCACCTATCCACCAAGTCAATGCCACATCAACCTATCAACCTCCACCTCAAGTTTATCCAATCCCTCATGCCACCGTTCCAATGCACTACCAAGCCCATCCACAAAGCAATCAAGTGATATCATAAGAACAACATGCAAGTCCAAATAGCCCTTTGTACATAAATCAAGTAAGTCCAAGTACACCTTTTCAACAAGACCATCAAGCACCATTGATCGACCTAAGTCCACCTTTCCAACAAGAAGCACATCCAAGTCCAAGTGGTCCCTTGTACATAAATCAAAGCCCAATTTATCCTATGCAAGATCTAATAACCTTTGACAAGGGAGATACCAATCTAGAGTGGCCTCCACCATCCAATCACATGCCATCACATGAGCCAACTAATCCTATCCCAGCACCACCATGTGATCCTACTCCTAGTCCATTGGTCCATCAACCTTCCAAATCACCAAGCCTTTCATTACCTTCATCACCAAGTCATTCTATTCCTTCACCAAAGGATGCAGCTGAGATAGTCTTACAAAGAATGCTTGAACAAAAACTCATTGAACTTCCTGAAGTCAAACCATGTGAAGAAAGTCCATATGATGAACATGATTATTGTGCATACCATAGGACCAAAGGCCATAATATGAATCAATGCCCAATATTTTTTCCAATTGTTTACAAGGTGTACCTAACTACAATAAGAAATCATGCCACATCATCCCAATCCCATGTGTCACACCCATCTAGTCTGCATCCTAATCCATCAAACTCCATTATCCTTCCATCCAATCAAAATCCTAGTCCTACGCTTACAATATCACCATCTACTATTATCATCCATCCATTATATTTCCCATCTACTCATACCCTTGCAAAGGATGTGATCCATTGGCTATTAGCTAGGAATAGAACACCTCCATGTCAAACACCCATTCATGAACCTACCAAAGAACTTCCAAAGGTCATGTCCAATCCTATAATCCCATCATGTGGTTTGCATATCCTTGAGCCTCTTCAAGAGCCCTCAATTAACATTCTTAGCCCTTCAAGCTCATCATGTGACATACAAGCCATCAAGCCCATTCAAGAGTCATCATGTTCTCATGTTGTTGACCAAGAGCCTATCCAAGAGCCTTCCACTTCCATTCAAGCAACCCAAGAGGTATGTCAAAGGTTTAATCCTAAGCATGTGGAAACATTAAGCCCTAGTCCAACTCAATATCAAATGCCTTCCATCCAACCCATCCATAACATGTATCTTTTCCATGATCAAGATGATAGCCATAATGATGAATTCATCCATGAGCTACTTGATCCTATCCATCTCCCAACAACCATTCATGAGCAAGCTATCCAAATTCAACCTATCCATAACATGTATCTTTTCCATGATCAAGATGATACCTATAAAGAAGCTATCCATGAGCACCTTGATCCTATCCATAATCCTCTATCTATCCATGAGCAAGATATCCACATTGCTCCTAGTCATCAGCCATCTAGCCCTATCCATAATGAGCAAACATCCACTTGGCATGATGAGACACTTGTCCCCCAAGTAAGCATAAAAGATCAAACAAATAACTTGGATCTTAGTGAACACAATGCTAATCAAGATCCTAATGATCTTCCTTCCACATCCACTATCGATTCTACTTCAAATCCACCATCATGTCCTATTGGTCTTACCACCCTCATCCATGAGTGTTCTTCCTTAGGACAAAAACAACCTTTATCCACTTCACCTTCTCCATCCAATAACAAACTCAAGTCTAGCTCCCAAAACACATCTAGTCCCATAGTCAATCACATCCTCCAAAACATGAACTACCAAGGCAAAGGTCTAGGCCTTCACAAACAAGTTATTTTGGAGCCAAACCATGTCAAGATCCCTCCATGCTCATATGGCCTTGGATACACACCCCAAGGTAAACAAGCTAAAGATGTTGGTAATTCTTCAATCCATCCTATGTCCACTTTCCATCGCACCCCCCATCATCTACCCAAGACATATGTTGCCATTTCACCTCCATCATCCTATAAATGTCAAAAGCATGTGACCATACACCTTCCACCATCCACTTTGCCTCCACTTTTACCAACTCCAAATATCCCTCCATCCACCTTGCCACCATTGCTTCCAACACCTAACATACCTATCATTCATAAGTATCCTTACATCCCTAATCCTGGCCAACAAATGCACACATCGCCTAAGCATAAAGCTTCCATCCACTCCACCCAACCCATGGGATTCAAAAGCAAAAATTTTGATGCCTCTCCCTATAAAGCTAAAAATCCTACCAAAAATCATAAAGGTCTTCATACCTTAGGACATAAAGAATCAAACTCAAAGCAAAGTTCATCAAAGTATCCATCCAAACCCTTACCTCCAAATGCAAAGCCCAAAAGCAAAATGGTTTGGGTTCCTAAGCAAATAGCTAGCAAAATGAATGAGGCATCCTCATCCACATCTCAAGAATCCCAATCACCTATATCCATCCAAAAGCCTACTTCCATCCAAAACTTCCATTCCCTTCAAAAATCTCACAAACAAAGCAAAAGCACTAAAAATACTAAATCTATGTGGGTTCCTAAATCACTTCATCAACCATTTCCTAAGAAAATAACCCCATTGCTTCCTACACCACCATCTAATCAAAAGCTTCAATGTTTATCACAGTGTGTGCAACCATTGGTCATGGTTCCCTTCCACTCTGCAACACCTCCACATAACTATATCTCCCCATCCTTCATCCATTATCCTACATATCTTCCCCATCACCTTCCTATGGTCCATGCTTTTGCATAAGCCTTTTATCCATGCATCCATCCTTGCATGAACCTTTTATAATCCACTATCTACCTAATCCATCTCCCATCCACGCAATCCCTTATCAACATCTTGAGCATAATGACATGGTCCATGCGAAGACATCATCAATCTCTAAAGGGACACTATCAACCTTCATAGCACTAGCCACTTGAGTCCCTCCTATCCATTACCATGGTGAAAACCTAGCAAACAGGCACCATGTGTAATTGTCAACCCATCTAAAAGAAAAAAAGAAAAAAAGAAAAGTAAAGAGAAATCCCTTCGTCCAATGGTGAAAACCTGGTAAACAGGCACTTTGGATAAGTACCATGATGAAAACCTAGCAAACAGGCGTCATGTGTAGGTTGATCTTCTATGTCACTTACACTTGGGGGCACATTGTCTTATCCATCTTATCTCATCCAACCTATCCATTTCCAAACTATCCATCCCATTATCTCATTTTCCATCCTATCATGTCCTACCATTAACATACCATCCTACCATCCTTAGCCATTACATAAACATGCCTATCCTATTGAACCCATTTTATCCACCCTTCCTCCTATTGATCTTGATGAAGACATAGAGGCAAAATGTTGAAACATGTTTGGATATTTCTTGACATACCTTCTTTCCAAACCAAGGCCTATCCATTGACCATTTATCCATCCCATTTAAACCAATCCATCATGTCATCCTATCATCATAAGTGTTGCAAGTATGAGGTGAGCCAGTGTTGTCATTGATGTCAACATACTCATATTGCATTAACAAGAAGGATTTGATGAGCTGTGTGCTGAGGATATTGAGAAAATTAGCCTCAGTCAGGAACAGTGAAGAACAGTGATGAGAAGAAGGCAAATGTACTGTATAGGATGAGAACCGGAGGATGCGGATTAAAGGGTTAGTAGATATGAGTCTTGAGATGCTACAGATAAGATTTCAGAGGTCCGCATGAAGATCTGAAGGAGTTGTGGCTGCCGGTATAGAACTGGGTCCGGCAAGTATCCGGAGGTGACAGAGGATCACAAAAAGGTCCGGTGAGGTCCGGAATTGTATTATCCTAATCTGCGGATTGGAAGGAGTGTTTGGGATGTCCTTGTGATGTATCATCCTGATTTTTGTATGATTTGGAGGTCCGGAAGTACCTCTTGCATTATGACAGTGGCGACAGACTGTGTTCTTGAAGTTCCGGATGAGGAAGACAAGAGATCCCAGTAAGCAGAGGAAGTGCGGATGTATCCGGACATTCAGACAGGCTTGTGAAGGTTCTTGGATCATGTTTAGGTTGTGTTGTTGGTCCGCATTGATGGTAGAGCCCGGAATTGAAGTTATTCTTCCGGATGAAGTTCTTGCTCTGTGTAGCTGACCGGATGAGTTGTTCATCCTGCGAATGTTCTTGTGATGGCCGACCGGATGTGTTATTCATCTTGCGGATACTCCTATGCTTGTTTGCCGACTTAGATGCTTGTTCCTGAGTCGATGTCTTGTATAAATAACGGTTTGTAAGTTCATTTCAGCGTGTGGTATGAGGATGAGTATGGTATAGCGAAGAAACGTGTGAAAGGCAGAGCAGAGATTGTTGGGCTTAATTGGAACTGATCCGGACATGGTAGAGATGTCATTCTCCAGTTCAAAGACTGTGATTTTCATCACTTTGTAGACAGTGTGTCTCCTTGTAGGCAGTGGGCCTCTTTGTGAGCAGTGTGCTCGGGCAGTGAGCCCTTATTGGCATGTGCCATTCATTTTTCTTTATTCTTCTAACAGAGAATAATTCTTGGGTTAATCACCCCGTGGTTTTTCCCTTAACCGGGTTTTCCACGTCAAAATCTTGGTGTTCAATGTGTTGATGCTTATCTGCTCTTGTGTTTATGTATTATGCTTCCATGGATGATTATTTGATATGCTGCTAACTAACAACAGAGAATT
Organism: Cunninghamia lanceolata; assembly: GCA_027924645.1. Taxonomy (NCBI): domain Eukaryota; kingdom Viridiplantae; phylum Streptophyta; class Pinopsida; order Cupressales; family Cupressaceae; genus Cunninghamia; species Cunninghamia lanceolata. Next base: position 13,776,898 of record BSBN01000219.1, on the reverse strand, counting down.
AAGTGTTTAAAAGAGAAGAAGTTCTATACAACTGATTCACCCCCCCCTCTCAGTTGTATGCCCTAGATCCAACACATAAGTGCCATGTAAAATCCAATCATGTCATCCCTTGGTCATGAACTTTGTCATGTAAAATCCTAAGCATTACCACCTAGAATGGGGCAAGTTTTTCCTATGCAACATAGCCTTTGGAGATCACATCCTAGCTCCCTTATGATCCATCCACTATGGCGTATCCTTATCACGAGCTTTCCATCTTATAGCTTATCCCCATCTATTTATCATGATCTTTCCACTATAGCCTACCTATCTGTTTATCATGAGGCATGCATCCATCCCTTATATGATCTATCCTCTTATCTATCCATCCTACTCTCATGAACCTTCCATCCCATCCAACTCTCATGAGCCTACCATCCTATCCACCATTATCCATCCTTTTATCCATCCAATCCCATTCATCCATCCTCACACCTAGACTTGGTTTTTCCCTTGTCATTGGTATCTAGCAAAAACGCTACCCAAATTGTAAATCCATTGATGTTCCAAAACATTCAAAAACACAAAAAAATTAAAATATTCCAAAAAACACAAAAAAATTAAAATATGTCAAAAAAATCTTAAAAAAATCAAATATCCAACGAAAAATCCAAGCAATAAAACCAATCATATCATCCAAATCAATCTGCTCCGTCAACACTCAATCAAAATCAAATCATCATCATCATCCATTCTTCTTATCAATAACATTCATTCATCCATTTCAATCAATCACTTCTTCCAATCATATCAATCAAATCAATCTAAGCAATGATCTTAAATCTAAGTCACACTAATCCATATCAAGTAAGCTAATCAATCAAGGAACATTATCCAATCAAATCAACAGGTTTTGATCCAAATCTTGTCATGAGCCCAATCAATCATCATCAATGGGATATAGCGTTCCCACATCCTTGTGTTGATCTAGGGCTATAGCTTTCCCCACAATGACAACACTATCTATCAAACAAAACAAACAATCAATCATTGGTTTATGACTTGACAAGGGCACTACCTTGTTTGTTTTACATCCTTTGAGCACACTGCAAACACTTGCTTATGCTTAGATTGAGTGGACACTCCAATCATCACACCATCACTATCACCATCAAAGAAAATCCTAACAATCAACCCAACAACAACAAACATCACAACCAAAACACATCAAGCCAATCATCAAACAATCAACCTAGCAATAGCAAACATCAAAACCAAAGCACATCAAGCCAACCATCGAAACAAATCAAAAGTAGCTCAATCCACCACATATCATCCCATCATCCACATTTCATCAAATCAATCTTAATCCTTCATTTTATCATCCAAATCATTCCAATCAATGTTCCAAATGCAAGCCCATCCTTAATCCATACCAATCGAGTTAATCAATCAAGCCAAATTATCCAAATGCAATCCATGGTCTTGATCCTAGCCTTGTTGTAAGCCAAATCAATCAACCAATCAGCCAACCAACTCAGCAAACAACCTTGTGTTGATCTAGGGATATAGCTTTCCCCGCAATGACAACACTCTCAACTATCATCAATCAGCAATTAATCACTGGTTTACAGCTTGACAGGGGCAATACCTTGTTTGTTTTTGAATCATTTGTGCATGCTTGCTTGCTTGCTTGTGTGTGTTATCATTTTATCTTGCATTTGCATCATATCAGTATCATTCCAGCTAATATTCATATCTTGTATACAGACAAGGTTGTATTACGCTGGGGCACGAGACACATTGTCACCCTGGTCCTTATACCTTGGTGCATAACGTCTAGTGCTATATCAAACATCATGGTTGCTCACATTCATTGCAGCATAACGCATCCTCCATTTATTTCTTCTATCCATTCCCTTATCTTTCTTTTGTAGCCAAGCCATTTCTTTTCGAGAGCATACCCGTGTTTGTCCAACCCACCTATCCTCTCGAGGGGGCATCATTATCCCATTTCATCCTTACATCATCATCACTATCCTATCCTCTATCCATACCATAGCTTCTTTGAAATGATGTTACTCAACATAAAGCTTATCATCTCGAACATCATCTCAAAGAGGGGCAAAATGTAGACACCCAAATTTGTCCCAAATTTATCCATGTCTTGCAACACCTTGTCAAATACATTATCTTAGACATCATGTAGCATTTTGTCCTAAATGCCACTCTTAATCCCATTTATCCATTAGCTAATTAATTAAATAAATTTTATTTATTTAATTAATATCCCAATCATATCCTAATCCCACTTAGCCAATTAATTAAATAAATTTTATTTATTTAATTAATTTCACATTCATAATCCCACTTTCCAATTAATTAAATAAATTTTATTTATTTAATTAATTTCCACATCATATCCTAATCCCACTATCCAATTAATTAAATAAATTTTATTTATTTAATTAATATCCAACTCATATCTCAACTAATTCAAATATTTTATTTGAATTAAGTTCTCACATTTCATTATAAGCCGACCTTCCAATTAATTAAATAATTCTTATTTATTTAATTAATTTATCTTATCATTTAGCTGACATGTGTGCCTCTTTCATTTAAAAAAAGATAAGTGGTACTACAGCTTTTTATTTAATATCTTTCACATGTAGTACTTTTTATGTACACAAACACACATGAGCCCTATTCTCCTTGACACTTGTCAAATGACTACAACTCCCTTGAAGAGTGGGAATAACTGAATCAATCCTAGCCATCCACATCAATCATTAGCTTTTTAATCTCAACCATTCATTTGAACCAAGCCTTTCCTATAAATCAAACCCCTCATAAGTCATTAGCAGGCATTGAGCTTCAAGTAACATTATTCTGCCAAATTTTCTAAGATGCATTGAGCCTCAAGTACTCTTATTCTGTTGAAATATCATTAGAGCCTTTGCATCCTTCATCTATCATTCATTCTAGCATCTTCATCTTAATGTTATGCTGCAGAATCGAGCAACCAACACAACAAATTGATCAATCAAGCTCATCTTGCATCTTCGAGGTATTGAATTATTTGGGTTTAGGTTATGCATTTCAATTGTTTGATCATTTCCATTTATAAATCCAAGTTTTTTGATATACAAGCATCACCAAGTCCATACATGTAATCTCTGATCTGAATTGTAACTGGTTTATCATTTTGCCAGACCCAACCATTTAATCTAGGTAGCTCATTCATATAATAGAAGAACAAACATAGTATTAGACTACCATATTTAAAGGAATTTTTCTTATCCTTTTTGATCTTTTGCAAGTTCTCCAACAATTGATTTAGAAGATGCTCATATAGATCATAATCTGCATCTTCCCTCAACATCTGATATGCAACATAGATTGCTGTACTAGACACATAATTCTCCCTGCTTGAATGGTAGATTTTGTAGCTGATTATCATTGAAGTAAACTTGACATCTGGATTTGTGATGTCATCTATAGTCATTGCTCTTTTGTCAAATTTTGATCTAGTGGCTTCAGTTACCGTTGGGTTCTTCACAGATTTGAGTGTGGGTAACCCACCTAATGAATGCAATCTTGTCATTGCCCTGATGGCATCTTTAGTTATCTTGAATGGCCTCATTAGCCACATAAAATTATCATGCATCCTACTTAGAACATACCAGACCCAATCGTCTTCTACAAAACATGGAAAATGTATGCAATGTCTGAAGTGTTTGTCCTAGAGGGCCTTGAATTCAGGTTTGAGTTCAAAATTCTCATATATTAGCTGTTTGTGATAAATGTCCATCAATCTTGAGTCTTTGAATTCTTCAATGTTTGTATGGATATAAACCTTAACATCTTCTACATGCAACACTTTGTGTGGAATGCTAGAAAACGTGTCCAAGGGATCAACTTCTAAATATTTGTAAGGGTGTTTCTTGAATTTAGGTCTTGGCCTATCAAAAATATTGACAACCATTGGAGTAGCCATTTTGCAAGAGATTTGGAGAGAGATTTTAGAATGGAAGTACCTTTTAACACTTTAGGGTTTGAAGCAAGAGTCAGAACAAATCACTGGTTGAATTCAATTTTTAGTTGACCTTGAGTGAATTGTAGAATCTTCTTTGCAGAGCTCTTCTTTTCTTCTTCGTGAGTGCAAGTGTGTAAATAATGAGTGAAAGAACCCTTTCATCCTTGCGTAAACCCTAATTTCCTTTTGTGATAAATGCACAACTTAAGTTATCTAGTTGCCCTATTTTGAGAGAGATTTTCTTGAATCACTACATAGAACTTAGCATCATTGTCAGTGAAGATTGACAATGTATCTTTTTTTCTTCAATCATGTCATGGGTCCAAAGATCAAATCATTTCAATTTTGAATCATACTAGATCTGTTTGTGAAATTCTTCTTTACCATATAGCTGTCGGAACCAAATTAACTTGACCGGTTATAAATCTTGCAAAACTCCATGTGGATCTTTCACATTTTGACTTAAGGTTATTTGGAGGTTTTTCTGAGAACCCTTTAATCCACAATGTCAGATGTTTACTTAATGTGCCAAATTTAGGCACTAGCTAACTGGTTGGGGGAAATTATTTTTCTCTGTGACTCCCCCTAAGCTAGAGCTCACCTTTTTAGTTTTCAAAAAGAATATCAGCACCGGATTTTGGTGTGGATCCATCCCCAATATTCATTGTACTCCTTTTTACCCAAATCTTACTCATCTCCTTTTGAACTTCATCCGCATTTATTTTACCTTTGCCCTTATCTTGTTTTTGATCATGTTCCACTAGACCTTTTCTATCCTAATTTCTGCTTCTATAGAATTTGGCAATATGACCGGATCTATTGCAATTGTAACATACAACATTTCTTTTCTTATTTGATTGATATCCTCTTGATCTACATTGATTAGCCATATGTCCCATTCTATTGCATGCAAAGCATTTACCATTGAATGAATTGTTTATTTGCATATTTCTTCATTCATGAGATTTGTGACCATACCTTTTGTAATTAAAACATTATCTGGAGAAGGATGGATTATTATGATTCATTCTCCTCCAGCACTGAGTTGCTTTATGACCAAAATTGTTGCAATTGAAGTAGTATCCATTGAAGGATGGATATCTTTGAGCTTTTGGTTGCCTTACCGAAGGTCTTCTAGCCCTGTTTCTTTGATTTCCTGATCTAAAGTTCTTATGATTGGATCCAGAGCTTTCACCTTTCTCATATCCCAAGCCACACTTATCATCTACCCTCTTTTAGCTTTCAAGAAGAACTTCAAGTTGGGCTGAGCTTATCTTGAATTTTTCTTTGTATTCATTTGTAGTTTGAAGATCTTGTTTAAGAGTGTCTATCTGATTCTCAAGTTGTTCTTCATTGTTTATAGCTTCTTCAAGATTAGATTCAAGATGCCTAATTATTCTATCCATTTTGTGGCAATCCTCTGTTTTCTCTGTGAGGGATTGTTTTAGATTATCTTCAATCTTTCTTTTTTCTTCAATTTCTTGGGTGAATCTCATAACCTCTGATTCCATTTCATGCCTTACCATAATGACTTCTTTTGACAACTTCTCACATAGCTTATTTTTCTCATTTAGATCTTCATTAGTATCATTGACTTCATTCTGATTGGCTAATTTTTGAAGTAGTTCCTTTCTCTTTTTCACAGAGATACTAAGTTTTTCTTTTAGCTCATTTATGAAATCATCAGCTTGTTTGAGTCTTTCTCTCAAATTATTGACTTCAGAGTGGGATTGTTCAAGATCGTCTAGGGCAGACTGAAGTTGTTCCTTCATAACATATGCATCCATTGAGATTCCCAGATCTTCCTCAATTTGTTAGGCTTTGTTTAGAGGAACCTTGCTCTGATACCAATTGTTGAAAACAAGGTAGATAACTGAGAGGGGGGTGAATCAGTTATCTCAAAATTTCCTTAATTTTCTTTTCTTTCATTATCTTAATATTTAGTGTTATATCAAAACATGAAAGCATATGTAATCATAAGAACAAATATTGAATCAACACACATAACACAAGGATTTTTACGTGGAAACCTTGTTAAGGGAAAAATGACGGGGTGACTAACCCAAGATTGTATTCTCTGTTAAAAGAATAAAGGAGTACAAAATGACACTTGCCAATTAGGGTTCACTGGCTGAGCACACTGCTCACAAGAGGCACACTGCCTACAAGAGACTCATTGTCTACAAAACTTATAGAAGATAATCAAGTGTTTGAAGTGATGAGAAGCATCTACAAATGCAAGAGTTCAGTTCTAGTTAGGCACAATATACTAATTTGATGCACTTCATTCCTCCTCTATTCAATGTTGTTATTTAGTCACATATCAGACTTGAATTGCTATTCTCACACTTATCCCTACTTTTCTTCTCACCTTATTTCTTTACATCTTCAACACACACCTTTACATGCTAGAATCCGTCTGGTATATATATCTTCATCAAGGATTTTCATCAATTTTCTAGTCAGCAATAAGAACACCTAAGATATTTGCAAGTTATTAATCTATTGGCTGAATCCATGCTTGATTAGTGATGCGCATCGAAAACATAGGCATAGAAGTCATAAATCATGTCGGCTAACAATGTATATCACATATTGCTTGATCAGGACCTTTTACACATCCGGATTGAAGTCTGATACTCTATCAGTTAGTTCTTCCTCTGTTTGCTCTACCTGATTGGAATCCAACACTTAGATGCTCATATGTTTTTCTTACTTTATCACCAGAGGCTAAATCTTTGGAATACAGTAGTTATGATACCCCTCTTGACTTGTCCAAGTCCCCAACTTACTGAGTTACACCATCTGAGAGATCTAGACCTGACTGTCAGACCTTGTTACATACTCTGTTCTTGTTCACCGGACCAAAATAATCTTCAATCTATCTTCTGGTATAGGCATACTATGTATTGCGGATGTGTGGGATAGACTTTGTTGCCATCAATGACAACACTTATGAAGCCACACAATGTCTCTTGCCAACAATAACAACCATTAATTCTTCTTGCCATATATATGGTTTCTTCTCATAATAGATATAATCATCCTGATAGTTTAGGCAATTTGTTGTTTGTCTGGTATAGGTTAAAGTCTTACATCAAGATTTGGTTTAAAAGCTTATTGTTATGTTGTTGGTTGTCTAAAGATAGTATTGTGATTTGAATTTTTATCCTCTAGATTGTGGCACTTAAGAATCTAATTCTTATAACTAGGTCAAGGATTTTGCCTCCAGTCAAGTAAAGGATCTACTTATTATGGATGAAAATATATGGATGAACTAATGGGTGACTCGATGTGAAAGGCCCTAAGGGATTGACCTAGTGCCTTGGGGCCTCATCGATGATGGCCTTGCCTACGTGAAGTCACATAAGTAATGTAGTTTGACCATTTATGGAGTGTAATAGATTATGATGAGACTAGAGGTATGGATGGAAGATTTGATTTGATGAGCCCTAAGGGACAGACCTAGTGCCTCAAGGGCTCATCGATGATGGCCTTGCCTATGTGAAGTTGCAGAGGAACTATAGTTCGACCATGCGAACTCTATGTGACCTAAGACCTAAGGGGTGGGAAGCCTCAGGGTCTCATCAAAGATGGCCTTGCCTACGTGAAAACTCAGAGGTGACATAGTTGGACCATGTAGAAGGACACTGACAATGGATGAACGAATGGACAAAGGATTGGATGGATAACTTTATTAGCGGATAGGCAGATTACATGTTTTTTGGTAAGGTGGTAAAAGAGAATGAGCAAAAATCCATGATAAGTATCTTTATTTGTATTATGGATGTGGGAGAAAAGATATTTATGGATGAAAACTAAAATCCTAAAGATGGAGGAGACTAGTTTATCACAAATAGTGCCTGTTTCCAGGTTTTCACCATTTGCTTTTCTTGTACCATTTTTTTTGGTTCCCTTGCATCAAGTTTTTTGAAAAGCTAAGTGTAAAACTTTCAAAGATGTATACTGTTGATGGGATCATCCAATATCTCACCTTCTAATGTTGCCAACGGATATGCTCTTGCTCCATATGAAACAATGATTACATAAGGACTGAGCCAATTTGGTTCAAACTTACCCTTCTTTTCTCTATCCTGTTGATTTTTAGGGTTTTCCTTCAGAACTAGATCACCAACTTGAAAAACTCTAGGCTTCACTCTATGATTGTAGCTTCTTGACATACGTTGTTGATAGGCTTTGAGATGATTAAAAGCATTTTACCGTCTTTCCTCTAACAACTTAAACTCTTGAAGCCTGGAAACTCGATACTCTTCATCAGTTATTAGACCCTTTCATGATACTCGTAGAGAGGGTAACTCAACCTCAATAGGCAAGATTATTTCTAATCCATATACAAGGGCATAGGGTGTTGCTTCTATGGGTGTGCAGATACTGGTATGGTAGGCCCATAAAGCAGGGTTCAGCTGTACATGCCAATCATGACCGGCATCATTGACTATTTTCTTTAAGATTTTCAAAATTATTTTATTAGAAGCCTCTACCTGACCATTTCCTTGGGGATAGTATGGTGTGGAGAAATGGTGTTGGATATGAAACTTCTCACAGAGCTCTTGGACATCCTAATTTTTGAAAGGTCTTCCATTATCAGTAATAATGGATAGAGGAATTCCATAACAACAAATGATATAGTTTAGGATAAATGTGGCAATTTGCTTGCATGTGACATTGATTAAAGGTATGACTTTAATCTACTTAGTGAAATACTCGGTGGCAGTTATTATGAATTTGTGGCCATTGGATGAAGGGGCATGAATCTTGTCCACAAGGTCGAGTCCCCATTGGCAAAAAGGCCAAGGAGTAGTTAAGGGTTGTAGTTCTTGTGCCAGTGCATGTATGAGATTTCCATGGATCTGACATTTGTTGCACTTTTTGACAAAATGATAAGAATTTGTTTCCATACTTGGCCAGTGATATCCCATACACATAAGTTTCTTTACCAAGGTGGGACCACTAGAGTGTGTTCCATAAATACCTTGATGAACTTCCCTTAAGGTGGTTTGATATTCCTCATGGTCTAGACACCTAAGGAGAGTACCATAAAGACCTCGTCAATAAAGGGTATCAGTAATTATGGTATAATGAGTAGCTTGATGTATAAAGGTTCTACATTGATTACTTGATAGGCCAGGTGACAATGTGTTTTCTTTTAGGTAGGTATAAATGTTTCCATACAAAGGAGAATTAGATCCTACTATTTGACATATAATCCATGTTTCAGGGTTATCATACGTAGGATTAGACAATTGTTCCACTAAGAACTCATAACCCAACTTATTTTCTAGTATATGCAAGAGTGAGGCAATAGTTGCCATGGCATCTGTAGCTTTATTATCCAGTCTAGGTATTTGTTCAAAAGAAATCATGACAAAGTACTCTTTGAAGTCATCTACCATGTGCTTGTACGGTATTAATTTCTCATCCTTAGTCTGATAATCATCATTTACCTAATTGATGACTAATTGTGAATCTCCATAAACATGTAGCTCTTGAACTTTCCACTCTACAACCATCTTCAGACCAATGATCAATGCTTCATATTCCACCATGTTGTTGGTGCAAGGGAATAATATTCCATATGATTTTGGTATGGTATCTCCTTGTGGTGTAACCAACAAAATTCTTGCTCCTGACCCATGCTATGTATAAGATCCATCAAAATAAAGCTTCCATGTTTGAGTTGTTATATTGAAGATGGATTCATCTGGAAACTCAAAACTTAATGGATATTCATCATTCAGTGGTGCATCTACTAGCTAATCCACAACTACTTGTCCTTTTATTGCCTTTCTATCCACATATTCAATTTCAAATTCTCTTAGGATCATGACCCACTTTGCCAATCTACTTGTCAGAGTTGCCTTACTAAGTAAATATTTCAACGGATATATTTTGGCTACTAACTTGATTGAATGAGTTAGCATATAATGTCTTAGCTTTTGAGATGCAAAGACTATGTAGCAAGATATGCTCACTCAATAGGTGTATATTATAGCTCATAGCCTACCAAGGTTTGATTGATGTAATAGATAGCTCATTCTTTTCCTTCATAATCCTATTGTGCCAGTAGAGCTCCTAGAGAGGTTCTTGTAGCTGAAATATAAAGCAACAATGCTTTGACTTGGATTGGTGGCATCAATATTGGTGGATTCATCAAATAATATTTTAAGAGTTGAAAACCTATTCACACCTCTCATCCCATCTAAAAGGAACATTCTTGTGAAGTAGATGAGTGAAGGGATAACTTTTATCGGCTAACTGTGAGATAAACCGATGGATAGATTACAACTTTCCTTGTAATGATCTCAATTGACTGATATTTTTAGGAGGTGGCATTTCCATTATAGCTTTCACTTTTGTAGGATCCACCTCAATTCCATTTGCTGAAACTATGTATCCTAAAAGCTTTCGAGATGTGACTCTAAACACACACTTCTTTGGATTGAAATAAACATTGAATTTCTCCAGTCGCTGAAAGATCTTGTCTAATACATGCAGATGTTCTTCCCGTTTGAGTGATTTTCCTAGATGTCATCCACATAATCTTCCATAATAGTGTGCATCATATAAAGGAAAATAGTGGTCATTGCTCTTTGATAGGTAGCTCCTGCATTTTTCAACCCAAACGACATCACATTACAGAAATATGTACCCCACGGACATGTAACTTGGTAGTTTTGTGTTGGTCTTCTAGTGCTATTTTGATTTGATTATGACCAAAAAATCCATCTATTAGAGATAACATAGTATGTCCTGCTGTCAAATCTACAATGATGTCTATATTGGGTAAAGGAAAATCATCCTTGGGACATGCTTTATTCAAATCTCTAAAATCTATGAAAAGTCTGATTCTCTTGTTTGGTTTAGAGATAGGAACAATGTTGGAGATCCATTCAAGATAATCAATTGATCTGATAAAACCTACATCCAACAACTTCTTCAACTCTTCTTTGACTAAAAGTGCTATATGTGGATGCATCTTTCTTAACTTTTGTTTTTCTAGTTTAACTCCTGGAGCTATTGATAAATGATGCATGATGAGAGCTAGATCAAGGCCAGGCATATTTGCATAGGACCAAGCAGAATTAATCCATTTGTCTTTAAATAATTTGATGAATTCTTCTTTTTCTTTCTTTGATAAAGATTCTTCTAGATGAATTACCTTCGAGCTATCCTCTATAACAATGTCCACTGGTTCTGCTAGTTCTACTAAGATTGAAGACCTCTCTTGATGTATAGGTTTGGGGAGAGTGTCAAGCGTTTCATCTTTTGGCACCTTTGAGAGGTTTTCACCATCAGATACATCCTTTATTTTATTTTTTTCATGATCTAATACTGCTGTAGAGCGGTTTTCACCATTATATCCATTTTTCATTGTTATATTTTTGTGACTAAAAGGCTTGACACTCTCTCCAAAATAATCCACGTTATTAAGTTCTATAGTGAGGCCTGCCTTATGATCTCTTAGAGGTAGATGATCCCTAAGACCCAAATAGTCGACAATAGCATCATCATTGTGAAAGGTATCTAGTTTAGGAGCCTCTTGTTGTTCCCAATCTATAAGTTTGGGATGTACTAGTGGAAGAGGATCATTTGGTTGGTTTGGATCAAGGGCAATAATGGTTAGGATGGAAAGGTCCTCTAGGTTTATGGTGATATCTCTAAGGTCTAAATTAGTACTCTCCTCAAGATTATCTATCACGTAGGATATCTGACCTTCCTTGTGGGAATCACTCCCGATATTCTATGAATCTAACTCTAGTGGTCTAGACCTTAAACTTTGTCACTCATGATGTATTGGTGGAGCTATGTGATTGAACTACATCAATGTGCTTATCTTCATAAGATAACTCAGAAAGACTTTCCCATTCCCATTCATTATAATCTGTTTCACTTCCCTCTTGGAATTTATGAATTTTCTCCACTAGATTTGTAGTAGCCTTTTCTATGAAATCTCCTTTATAACCTAGTCCTTTGGTGTCTCTATCCAATAATGAAGAAGGTTGTATGGGTTCAATAATTCCTTCTTTTATTAATCCTATGGGACTATGACCATCATATCCCATTCTCTACATAATAGTGAAACCTGTGCCATATTGTTCAGTTGGTAATTGTGGTTTTTGTTCTTGTGACTTGAGTTCACTTTCTTATTCTTTGTATAACCATTGGAGTATGTTTTTCTCTTCACTTTCCTCTGATAGATTTCCCCATTTTATAAAAGGACCTTCAAAATGCTTCAATGATTGTTGTTTGGACATGGATGGTTTGCCATAGGATTTGGGTGAAAGGGGCAATTATGCAATACAAAAGGATTGTTCAATGGAATAATCTCCAACACCTTTGTCCTTGAGTTTGACTTTCATTTCAGTAGATTTAGATGTAGAGGCTAATGAACTTATATCAACATGGGATGTAGATGATGAGACTGCACAATTAGTGGGTATTATGACTTTAGGTTTAGGTTTTATGGTATTACAATATTGAAAGGGATTAGGATCTCCTTGAATTGTAATCTCTTGACCATTGTATGGAAATTTTATGCATTGATGATACATGGATGGTACAGATTTCAATGCATGAATCCAAGGGCATCCAAGGAGAATATTATAGGCTAAATCCATGTCAAGGACTTGACAAACCACATCTTTTTCAATTGGTCCAACTCTTATGGGTAAGACAATAGGTCCTTTAGAGGCTCTTTCCTCTTCATCATATCCTTTGATAGTGATTTTCTTCTTTGAGTCTATGACATTTTCAAAAAACCCCAATGCAAGGATAAATTTTAAGGTACATATATTTAAACTAGCTCCTCCATCTATAAGGACTCATTTGATTCTATGCTTGTGAATTAGTACTTCAATGTGGAGAGATGCATTATGAGGTTGGTGAATAACCATATCATCATTTTTAGTGAAAGATAGGAAATGAGGTGTCGTGAGATGTCCCACCATGGGTTGAAACTACTCTTGGTCTAGATTTGTGTTAGAAATGAAAGCAACACTACTTCAATGGAAATCTGATTCAATATAAATTTCAGCAATCTTAAGTGTGCATTAACAATGGAGATTGTAACAAAACATAAAACCCACTACAGAAAAGATGTCAAACATGAAGAACTCAACACAATGACATAGTGTTTATGTGGATAAAATCCTTGTGGGTAAAAAACTCCACCAGGAAAGAGGCACAAGTTTGTATTAATCTCAACAAGATTGTACAATACATCAACTACATGGCTCTCTCCACAAGTCTTCAATCTGACAACATTTTGACAACACCTGAGTACCTAAAATCTATATTACAACAAGAAATACATGGAAAATACTTATATAAATATTTTCCAACTCATCCTAGGTGTTCACCTTCTCTCTCCTAAGATTCTCCAACCTGTAAACATTAATTACCATCTTACATGCATCTTACACTTGTCCAAAAACAACCATGCAAAGGTTGGGGGCCCAAGACAAAATCTTGCCTCTTACAACATCTTATGACATATCATAACCATCATAGATTCCACAAAAGACTATCTTTCCAAGATAGGAACCTTGGGCTAAATATAGAAAATATACAACTAACATATCTGTCATATGTGTCATAGAATCTCAGAATCTTATGACAACTTGTAGTTGTCATAGATTCACTTACCAAACATTATGACTATTGTCATACATGCCAAAAATTGTATATTCTCCAAGGGAGCATGCCTACCCTCATTTAATTTGAGTTTTTACATTTGCCAATAGTAAAAATCACTCTGTAATTACCTCTAGTTACTCTGAAATTACCCCTACCAGTGAAACTAGTACATCTCCTCATGGATAATTACAAATTACATATAATAAATGGAATAAATACAATATTGGGATTTACAAGGTTTATGGCACCTTATCCCAACATTTTCCCACTTGACATTATACATTGTAAATCAACCCATAGGAAATCAAATGAAAAATAATTAGGCACTAGAAACAAGGCCCATGGCCTCTCTACACCATACAAACTTCTCTGTGCTCACAGGCTTGGTCAATGAATCTACAACATTCTCTTGATTGTCTATCTTCTTTAGCTCAATCTCTCCATTTGCAACCAATTCATACTAAACATCAACATGCTTAGTCCGAGCATGATACATGGGATTCTTGGCCAAAAAGATAGCACTATGGCGATCATAACCAATCTGAATGATCCTGCAATCATAACCAATACTTGTACACAGTCTCCTCAAGCAAACTGCCTCCTTAGAGACATGAGTAGCAGCCATATACTCTGCTTGTGTGGTAGAAAAAGCAACTATGGGCTTCCTCTTACTCATCCAACTCACTACACATCTAAATAGAGTAAACACATAGCCACTAGTGGACCTTCGACTATCCAAGTCACCTACCCAATCTGCATCAACAAAACCTATATGTCCAAAGATTTGTCAGCACTATCAGTACCAGAATAAACCAAACAATAATTAGGAGTACCTGTAAGATATTTAAACACCTTCTTCGCATAGTTCCAATGTTGTCTACCGGGGTTAGACATAAATCTGCTCAAAACCTCCACTGCTTGGGCAATATTTGGTCTATTGCAAACCATTGCATACATCAAACTCCCTACAACACTAGCATATGGCACATTAGACATATCCTTAAGATCATTCTTAGTGTTTGTACATATATCTAATGAAATCTTAGTACCAATGGGTAAAGGAACTCTAACTAGGTTACAGTCCTAAAAACTAAACCTCTGCAAAATAGTATTCACATACTTTGTGACAACCAAAGCTTTCTATTAACTCTGTCCCTTCTGATCTCCATTCCCAGAATATACCTGGTAGCTCTAAGATCCTTCATCTCAAATGCACTTGAAAATTGGGCTTTAAGCTCATTGATCATACCCTTAGTATTGCTGAAAAACAACATGTCATCAACATACAAAGCAATAACCAGTATAGTATCATCAACACAATAAATGTAAACACAGTGATCCTCCTTGCTTCTAACAAAACCCAATTTCAAAACAAATGAATCAAACTTTTGATACCACATTCTGGGGGACTATTTTAAACCATAGAGAGACCTCTTCAACTTGCAAACCCAATGTTCTTTTCCTTTTACCTCAAAACCTATAGGCTATTGCATATAAATTTCTTCTTCAAGATCTACATGCAAGAATACAGTCTTAACATCCATTTGCTCAATCTCCCAATCATAAGCTATAGCAATGGATAAGATAAATCTAATAGAAGTCAATTTAACAATAGGAGAGAATATCTCACCAAAATCAACTCCCTCTCTTTGGGAGTAGCCCTTGGCTACCAGTCTAGCCTTGTACTTCTCTAATAACCTATCTACTCCAAACTTCTTCTTGAAGACTCACTTACATCCTATGGCCTTTCTTCTTTTGGGCAAATGAACAAGATCCTAGGTGTTACAAGAGTCTAAAGCCATCATCTCCTCTTGCATGGCTAGCTACCAAGACTCACTATCATATGTAGAAATAACTTCCCTGTAGGATCTAGGTTCATCGTTAGTACTCAATAAAGCATATACACAATGGAAATTTGGTGGGCCATACCTATCAACTAGATTTTGTTGTCGTGTGGATCTCCTCAAGGGTGGAGTAAGAGACTCTATTCATTCTTTTGCATGATCATCTACAACAACTTCTTCTGTAACAATAGACTCATTTTCATCTGAACTACTTGAATGTTCTTCTTCTTCACCCCCAATCCATCATTCTGTTCTTCTTGAGGTGCATCTTGCTGCTCTAAATCAAAGTACACCTTCTTTATCTTTTCTTCTTTTTCTTTTGGCTACACAGGTTTAGAAATAACTCTAAGTTCCCTAAAAATAATGTCTCTAGAAAAGATAATCTTGTGGGTTAATGGATTCCAAAGCTTATAACCTTTGACATTATCACCATATCCAATGAATGTACACTTTTCAGCCTTTAGATTCAACTTAGATCACTTTTCCTTAGGCACATGAACAAAATCGTCATAGCCAAAAAACCCTTAAATGTGAAACATAAGGTTTCTTACCTATGCACACTTCATAAGGTGTTGAATCAATAGACTTACAAGGAGATCTATTTATCAAGTAGCAAGTAGTACACACAGCCTCTACCCAAAAGCATTTATCCAACTGTGCTTCACTAAGCATACTTTTGGCCATTTCCATGATTGTTCAGTTCATCCTTTTTGCAACACCATTTTGCTGTGGTGTATACAGAGTTGTCTTTTGTCTGATTATATCTGCATGCTTGCAAAACTCATCAAATTCCTTATAGAAATATTCTCCTCCATTGTTAGACCTTAATATTTTTATCTTTACACCTGATTGGTTCTCTACTAAGACTTTGAATTCCTTAAACTTAGTGAAAACTTTAGAATTATGTTTCATAAAATAAATCCATGTATATTTGAATACATCATCAATGAAGGTGACAAAATAACAAGGCTTTCCGATAGAATCACTATGCACAGGACCAAACACATCCATATGAATAATTTCTAACTTATCTTTTGCTCTATTGCTTCCTAAAGGAAATGATTTTCTAATTTGTTTACCAAACACACAATGCTCACAGAAATCAAAGTGCTCATTAGAATAAGAGAAACCATCCAACAATTCTTTATTCTTAATAGTTTTTAATACATTATTACTTGTGTGGCCCAATCTGTGGTGCCACAACATACAAGTGTTTTCAGAAGCCTTAGAAACATAAGAGGCATTACAAACTATAGTGGCTTTTCAAGCTTAAACAAATTTATTAATGTCTTCCCTTTCGCTACCACCAAGTTCCCTCTCACCAATCTGCAGCCATGCTTGTCAAATGTCACATGCATTCCCAAATCATTCAACGTCGAAACTAAAATCAGATTTCTAGCTAATCTAGGAACATGCAAAACACCAGGGAGGGTTTTAATCCTCCCATCACTGAAACACAACAATACATTTCCTTTCCTGACAATTAGATATGAAGAGTTGTCACCAAGGTAGATATTACCTCCATCATAATCTTCATATGTGGAGAACCATTCCTTATGTGGGGTCATATGAAATGAGCATCTTGAGTCAACCAACCAATGATTATTAGAAACAACATTACATGCAGAAAGTAAAACTTCTTCACCTACATTCGAGGACTTATCTGAAGCACTCTCCCACTATTTTTTAGGGTTTCTACACTCCTTCACATGTCCTCTTTTACTGGAGTTCCAACACTTAACTCTATTCTTTTTACTAGGAGTCTTAGACTAGGCCTTGGACTTGTCCTTAGCCTCTTTCTAATCTCCCTTTGGTCCCCTTTCCTTAGACCTTCCCTTGACACTGAGAGCATCCCCTGAATTATCCGAACTCTTTTTCCTTAATTCCTATGATAGTAGCACTGAAACAAGAGCATCCAACTCTGGATCCACAAGGTTAGTAGTGATAGAAAAGATATCATTCTCCCAAGACTTAGGTAAAGAACAAAGAAGTAAGATACATTTATCTTCCTCACTAACCTCAACATCTATTGAATCAAGCTGACTCAATAACAAAAAAAAAGAATTTAAATGTTTTGCAATTGATTCACCTTCTTGCATTTTCATGGAAAATAATTTTCTTTTTAAATAAAGTTTATTTACCATACTCTTGGCTTGATAGATCTCACCCAACTGATTCCACAACTTGTGCGCAATCTCCTCCTTTGCGACATTCAATAGGACAGAGTCTGAAAGACACAACCAGATGGTTCCCCATGCCTTCTTATCCAGTCTATCCCACTCATCTTGAGAGAGATCTTTAGGTTTCTTCTCTTTTTGAACAACCAACCATTGGTTTCTTTCTTCCATTTTTAGCTTCCACAACTCATAACCTGATCCGTTGAACTTCTCAATGTCCATTCGAGAGGTTGATGCAACGGTGGATGCAGCCATAATAACAACACAAGATTTGTAAAATAAACACAATTGAATCTCCCACTGTAGCTACATCTTCCACACTACCACCCAAGAGTCAACGCTAGCCAGGCTCTAATACCAAATGTTAGAAATTAAAGCAACACTACTTCAATGGAAATCTGATTCAATATAAATTTTAGCAATCTTAAGTGCGCATTAACAATGGAGATTGTAACAAAACATAAAACCCACTACAGAAAAGATGTCAAACATGAAGAACTTAACACAATGACATAGTGTTTATCTAGAGAAAACCCTTGTAGGTAAAAAAACTCCACTAGGAAAGAGGCACAAGTTTGTATTAATCTCAACAAGATTGTACAATACATCAACTACACAACTCTCTCCACAAGTCTTTAATTCGACAGCATTTCGATAGAACATGAGTACCTAAAATCTATATTACAGCAACAAATACATGGAAAATACTTATATAAATGTTTTCCAACTCATCCTAGGTGTTCACCTTCTCTCTCCTAAGATTCTCCAACCTGTAAATATTAATTACCATCTTACATGCATCTTACACTTGTCCAAAAACAACCATGCAAAGGTTGGGGGCCCAAGACTAAATCTTGCCTCTTACAACTTCTTATGACATGTCATAACCATCATAGATTCCACAAAATACTATCTTTCCAAGATAGGAACCTTGGGCTAAATATAGAAAATATACAACTAACATACCCGTCATATGCGTCATAGAATCTCAGAATCTTATGACAACTTGCAGCTGTCATAGATTCACTTACCAAACATTATGACAGTTGTCATACATGCCAAAAATAGTATATTCTCCAAGGGACACACCTACCCTCATTTACTTTGATTTTTTACATTTTCCAATAGTAAAAGTCACTCCATAATTACCTCCAGTTACTCTAAAATTACCCCTGCCAGTGAAACTAGTACATCTCCTCATGGATAATTACAAATTACATATAATAAATGGAATAAATAGAATATTGGGATTTACAAGGTTAATGGCACCTTATCCCAACAATTTTTGGGTATGGTAGCTTCTAGTAGAGCCTTTTCTAAGATAGCTTTGTGAGATGGCGAAAGGATATGTGTGTGGGTGTCTTTTTGAGTTGGTTGAAGACATTGTATTGATTTGCTATGGAAGATGGCTTGGATGGAGCCCCTTGAAGAGTAATCTTTCCTTGATGGGTAGTAACATTACAATTAGGCTTGTTGTGAATGGTAATCACATTCACATGTTAGTCGAATTCATATATGTGATTAACGGTGTACTCATAAGATACTTTCGTGTAATTAGAATTATTACACCCATTATTACTTGGTTTTTGAGGGACTTCCCTTCTCATAGTTAGGAAGTGGATTCTTAAATGCCACATGTTCTTAATTAGATGTATGACCATCAATCGATATATCTCCTCTATCTATTAAGTCTTGAATTGTGTTTTTCAATCTCTGACAATCATTTATTTTTTGACCTTTGCTTCCTTTCCACCAAGAGGGTTTAAATTTGGGTTCATATTCTCTTTCTATAATAAGTGTTATGAGATTATTTGGAATAAGTTTGCTTATGGTAGATTCAATGGATTCTCCCAATGGTGTAAATCTTCTGCAAGGAGGATTGAAGTTTGTTGGTCTAGGTTCATTATTGGTTGGTTTGTTTGAAGGAGCATTGTTTTTTAAACTTGATAAATTTAAGATGGGTTGTGTTGGTTTAACATGTTTGGCATCCACAACCCCATCATTCACAATGTTCTTATTCTTGGTCCAAAACCTAGATTTATCAGTGTTGTTTGAACTAGTAACATCTTTATAGATCTTAATTTGTCCTTTGGATATCAATGCCTTTTCTATTAGTAATCCCATCTCAATAACCTTACTAAATGAAGTGGGACATTGGACTTGAAGTTGATAGCTTAATTTCATGTTCAAATTGTGGACAAACATTTCTATCATTTGTTTTTCGGGGATGTGATATGGACATTTGCTTGCAAGTTGTCTCCATCTTTGCAAGAAAGTAGCAAAGAATTCTCCACCCTTTTGTTTATTGTTGCAAAGATCTAACATTGATATATCATGTTCAATGTTATAGGAGAAGTGAGCTACAAATTTGTCTACTAGTTCATTAAACGTATGAATTCCAGGAGGTAGATGTGAGAACCATTCCATGGCTTGACCTCCTAAGCTATGTTGAAAAAGTTGCAATAGATATGTATCATTGTGAGCAACTTCTAAACATGCAACACTAAACTCCCTAATTTGGTCACGAGGATCACCTTTTCCCCTATATTTTTCAAAATTGGGTACTTCAAAATTAGAAGGAAAAGGTATCATAACCAAGCTTTTATCAAAAGGACAGGGAGATATGTCCTTTAGTGAATAATGTTTTGTTGAGGATCCAGTTTGTAAATCTACAAATTATTGTTGCAAAGCTTGGATTTGTTGAGTAAGTGCATCTAATGGATTTGTTCCTTCCTTAGTTTCCTTGTTCTTAGGAGCTTCAGTTTCATTTGGTTGAATTGTTTCTCTCAATTTGGTAATGTCAAAATCATGAGGTAACTTTGTTCCTTGTTGTGCAAGCATAAGGAAATATTTGTGTGGATCTATTACTATGACTTTGTCTAATAGTGTTTGAAACTTTAGGTCTTGTTGATATTTAAAAACTTCTTCTTGGGAGATTTCTTCTTCTTCATCACTAGAATGACCTTGGCTACCATTGAATGAACTCATTTATTCTCATCTTTTCTTTTGAGCCTTGGTCTCAACCATACCAAATTTATATGAATGATGTTGAATGTAAGATGTGTAGATATAAGTGATGGCTTTGATGAAGTGTAGTTTGGGTAAAAGATGATATGACTAGATTGAAGTGTTAATGGTAAGATTTCTAAAGTGTTGTTTTGATCTTGTTTAAATAGTAATCTTGAGCTATGATAAATAGCTATCAAAGGGTGGTTCAAAGTAAGTCAAATAGGGATGATGGATATCACTATGATGGAGACTAAATTTGTCAAGATTTTTAGTATAACTCCTAGATAAAGGATGATAAATCCTAATAGAGGGAAGCTAACTAAATTATTTTTTGAAAATGATAAGATCTCAAAAGCAATTTGTGAAAATATTTTTTGTTTGTTTTGGGAAGCTAAGTGTGAGAGGTAAGTGTGAATGTTTTAAAATGGATACAAGATGTCTCTATATGGTTTGTATGACTCCTGCAATTAAATCTATGATGAAAAGGGTATCCAAATCTGCTCTACTTATTTTCTCAAGTCCTTGAGAAGTGTCCTATGTTGTGGATGTGCAAGATCAAATGCACATGAACAATGTTTATATGCACAAAAATAAAGGGTATATGCGCAGAATCAAATGCACATGAACAATGTTTATATGCACAGAAATAAAGGGTATATGCGCAGGGTCAAATGCACAAAAATAAAGATTATAAGCACAAAAATAGAGGGTATATGCACATAAATATTAGATGTGCAGGAACAATGATGTATGCACACAAATAGTTATTGTATGCACATCTCTATGTTAGTGACTGTGTTTGATCAATTTCAGTTTGTTTTTGGTTCGTTTTCCTAAGTAACTACTATTTTTTGGATGATTTTTCTCTATTTTTTGACAAGAAGACACAATAGATAGTAAAACACAATGGCTATTTGCAACAATGAGTGTATGTTCAAGGCTCACAAAAAAGCCCAAATTCCCACAGGTATAACACAATTTGATGACAAATTAAGAACTTTTTATACCTAAGGACACAACTTCATTGCAATACATTAGCCCACACTTAGAATCTCCGTCGACTCAAATGTCATCACACCTAATATGGATGTGTACAATTTTTTGTCTTTGTGATAGAGGACAGATAAGGACCTCCAAGAATGGAAGGATGACCCAATGACCCTTTCCTCAAAAAGCTACAAGTAGCTTATACTAAGCTGGGGATTTCTGTCTCATCTCAAGGGAGCCTTATGGCGAGTGTATACGCCTAAAAATGACATGACTCTGTCTAAATAAATATTCTTAATATTTCTTTAAGTTTAATTCATCTATAAATAAATAAATAAACAAATTTATTTATTCGATTCATATTCCTCTAAGTTAATTAAATATCAAAATATTTAATTACCTCTTCTAAAGTCAAAATTAAATAAAATTTCTTATTTAATTAAATTCTTTCAAACAATTAAATAATTCTTAATTATTTAATTAAGTCAAATCACTTATTCCTCCAAATTTAAATAAATAAATCAAATTTATTTAAATTCTCTCAATCTCTAAAAATAAAATACAATCAAATATTTTATTTATTCTTCCAAATCATGCACAAACAATTAAATAAATCTATTTATTTAATTTGCTTTCTTATCTTCTAATTCTTCTAAAAATATCTTACAAATCTTCTAAAAATAATTCTTCTTCTTCATGCACACAAAATTAAATAATTTATCATTTAATTTCTCTCAAATCATGCAAAAGCAAATCACAAGTTGAGTTAACTGACTCAATCAACCTTGTTTTTATCAATATCTCTTAAATTAGAAAAAAAATATTCTAATTTATGAAATCAATATCTTTTCTTTATAAAAGAAAGCAGTTAACTCAAATAAAACAACTTTTGTGTGACACTTGTCTTCTTTCTATTCATGCACATTCTCTTAAGTCTTCTATACCATTGATCTTCTCATTCTTTCTATACTGTTGATCTTCTCTCTCGTGAGTCTTAAAATTGAACCCTATTCTTCCATTTCATTCATCCAAGATTTTAGTATTGTTACTCTGTAGGAATTACAATGCGCCTTTGGCACCCAAGTCATTCCATTCGCTTGCGATCAACTTGTTACCATTTCACTACCATTGTTGTGAAGTTCATCTTCATTACAAAGCACTATCATGGCCATTCTCCATTGACAATTTTGGAATAGCAAGGAAGTGCACTCTCTGAGGGCCTTATTCATACATGCAAGATCGATTGAGATAGGCAACCAACGTAAGCTATGAAGTATTGAGGTTTGCAAAGGTTTCATCTTTGTTTGTTTGATCTTGATTATTTCCCTTTTTCTTGAGTTTTGGGTATTATTGATATTGATATATTGATTATTCATGTTTACTCCAATTTTTCCTTAACATTTTTAGTGCCCACAGTGGGGGCCTTGCCCCAATTTAATCTAGAAACTAAGTTTTTTGTGCAAAGGTTCCATACACAGGAGGATTTGGCGCATCTGAGCTCTGTTCTAGTGCATCTGACCTTTTGGCACATCTGACCTCTGAAGCTGCACTTTTGACCTCTGACTTGGCACATTTGATATTCCTACGCATATGCTCTCTATTTTTGCCCTTTTAATTTATGTCTCTGCACTTAAAATTTCAGCGCTTCTGAGTTCTGTTTCTGCGCATTCAGGCTTTGAAGCTGCGCATCTGTTCTGAATAGTGGTTTTAGGGTATTTCTTGTGGTTTTGCTAATGTTGACACTTTTTTGCAAGGATATTCTCTCATCTACTTGCAGGGTTAAGAGATGGTTTAGACATTCTAGCTGCATTGTTAATGTAGTTAGGGTAAAATTGCAAATCAGGGCAAATGAATAAATAGCAATAATAAAAACCCTAGCAATGCACAATGAAGCACAAGACAACATGAAAATCAAAATAATAAATATAAATGCAAACCGATCTCCACGTTATGCTTGATTTATCTCCATTGCTCTTCTCCACCTCGCATGAGCATGCAAGATTTTGAAGGATTATTGTTGGAAGAATGTTGGATGCTCATTTCTGCAGCATAACATTAAGGTGAAAATGATATGAGGATAATAGTTGAAGGATGCAAAGGCTCTAATGATATTTTGACAGAATAATGGTACTTGAAGCTCCATGCATGCTAATGGCTTATGAGGGGGTTGATTTATAGAAAAGGCTTGGTTCAAATGGATGGTCGAGATTAAAAAGCTAACTGATTGATGTGGACGGCTAGGATTGATTAGGTTATCCCACTCTTGAAGGGAGTTGTAGTCATTTGACAAGTGTCAAGGAGAATAGGGCTCATGTGTGCTTGTGTACATAAAAAGTACTACATATAAAAGATATTAAATAAAAGGCTGTAGTACCACTTATCTTTTTAAATGAAAGAGGCACACATGTCGGCTTAATGATAAGATAAATTAATTAAATAAATAAAATTTATTTAATTAATTGGAAAGTCGGCTTATGATGAGAACTTAATTCAAATAAAATATTTGAATTAGTTGGGATATGAGTTAGATATTAATTAAATAAATAAAATTTATTTAATTAATTGGCTAAGTGGGATAAGGATGGGATTAAGATGGGATTTTAATTAAATAAATAAAATTTATTTAATTAATTGGCTTAATGGGATAAGTGGGATTAAGAGTGGGATTTAGGACAAAATGCTACATGATGTCTAAGTGATGTTTTTATCAAGGTGTTGCTAGACATGAACAA
This sequence comes from Cunninghamia lanceolata, assembly GCA_027924645.1. Classification (NCBI taxonomy): domain Eukaryota; kingdom Viridiplantae; phylum Streptophyta; class Pinopsida; order Cupressales; family Cupressaceae; genus Cunninghamia; species Cunninghamia lanceolata. Next base: position 13,752,474 of record BSBN01000219.1, on the reverse strand, counting down.
AGTTGGGACAAATTTGGGTGTCTACATTTTGCCCCTCTTTGAGATGATGTTTGAGATGATAAGCTTTATGTTGAGTAACATCATTTCAAAGAAGTTAAGGTGTGGATAGAGGAAAATGATATGGGATGAAATGGGATATGATGATGATGGAAAGATATGATGATGATAGAAAGGATAGGTTGGTGATGCCCCCTCGAGAGGATAGGTGGGTTGGACAAACACGGGTATGCTCTCGAAAAGAAATGGCTTGGCTACAAAAGAAAGCTAAGGGAATGGATAGAAGAAATGGAGATGCGTTATGCTGCAGTGAATGTGAGCAACCATGATGTTTGATATAGCACTAGACGTTATGCACCAAGGTATAAGGACCAGGGTGACGATGTGTCTTGTGCCCCAGCATAATACAACCTTGTCTGGATACAAGATATGAATATTAGCTGGATTGATACCAATATGATGCAAATGCAAGATAAAATGATAACACACACAAGCAAGCAAGCAAGCATGCACAAATGATACAAAAACAAACAAGGTATTGCCCCTGTCAAGCTGTAAACCAATGATTAATTTCTGATTGGTTGATAGTTGAGAGTGTTGTCATTGCGGGGAAAGCTATATCCCTAGATCAACACAAAGTTGTTTGCTGAGTTGGTTGACTAGTTGGTTGATTGATTGATTTGGCTTACAACAAGGCTAGGATCAAGACCATTGATTGTGTTTGGATAACTTGGCTTGATTGATTAACTTGATTGGTATGGATTAAGGTGACTTGCACTTAGATCATTGCTTGGAATGATTTTGAGGATGATGAAATGATGGTTAGATTGATTTGATGATTGGATTGATGTGCTATGATAGATTGATTGGAAGAAGTTGTTTATTGATGATGTATAAGATAGATGATAGAAGAAATGATGAGAGAAGAAAGAGGAAAATCGCTTGTGCCTGAATCTGGGCACTTCCTTCGTACTCCAGACTGCCTACATACCCTATATCCACGGGATCAAGGCACTTAACAATGGAAATGAGATGTAGTTCTGATTGTTTTATTGATGAGATGATGAAAATGGATTGAATTGATTAATGAAATGTTGATGATGAGATGATTGTGGTGGATTAGGCTGCTTTTGATTTGCTAAAGTGATTGGATTTGTTTTGATGGCTAGCTTGATGTGCTTTGGTGTTGATGTTTGCTATTGCTGGGTTGATTGTTTTGATGATTGGATTGTTTTGAATGATGATAATGATGGTGTGATGATTAGAGTGTCCACTCAATCTAAGCATAAGCAAGTGTTCTCAGTATGCTCAAAGGATGTAAAACAAACAAGGTATTGCCCTTGTCAAGTCATAAACCAATGATTGATTGTTTGTTGGATGATGATAGTGTTGTCATTGCAGGGAAAGCTATATCCCTAGATCAACACAAGGATGCTGTGGGAATGCTATATCCCATTGATGATGATTGATTGGGCTCATGACAAGATTAGGATCAAAACCTATTGATTTGATTAGATAATGTTCCTTGATTGATTAGCTTGCCTGATATGGATTAATGTGACTTAGATTTAAGATCATTGCTTAGATTGATTTGATTGATATGATTGGAAGAGGTGATTGATTGAAATGGATGAATGAATGTTATTGATAGGAAGAATTCATGATGATGATGCTGATTTGATTTTGATTGAATGTTGATGGAGTGGATTGTTTTGGATTGATGATGATTGGTTTTATTGCTTGGATTTTCGTTGGATATTGATTTTTTAGATTTTTCGACATATTTTGATTTTTTTTTTTTGTGTTTTTTGGGAATATTTTGATTTTTTTTTTTTGTGTTTTTGAATGTTTTGGGATGTCAATGGATTTACAATTTGGGTAGCCTTTGTGCTAGATACCAATGACAAGGGAGAAAACCAAGTCTAGGTGCAAAGGATGGATCAAAGGATGGGCTCATAGTAAATAGGATGGAAAGCTCATGATAAATAAGTGGATAGATGGGATAGGCCATATAAGGGATCGATGCATGCCTCATGATAAACGGATAGGTAGGCTATAGTGGAAAGCTCATGATAAACAGATGGAGATAAGCTTTAAGATGGAAAGTTCGTGATGGGGAACTAGGATGTGATCTCCAAAGGCTATGTTGCATAGGAAGAATAACTTGCCCCATTCTAGGTGGTGATGCTTAGGATTTTTACATGAAAAAGTTCATGACCAAGGGATGACATGATGGATTGGTATAAATGGGATGGAAGGTTCATAGATAGGACTTGGGTTGGAAAGAAGGTATGTCAAGAAATATCCCAGCATGTTTCAACATTTTGCCCCTATGTCTTCATCAAGATCAAAAGGAGGAAAGGGAGGATAAATGGGCTCAATAAGATAGGCATGTTTATGTAATGGCTAAGGATGGTAGGATGGTATGCTAATGGTATGACATGATAGGATGGAAAATGATAAAATGGGATAGATAGTTTGGATGTGGATAGGTTGGATGAGACAATGTGCCCCCAAGTGTAAGTGACAGAAGATCAACCTACACATGACGCCTGTTTGCCAGGTTTTCATCATGGTACTTATCCAAGGCACCTGTTTACCAGGTTTTCACCGTTGGATGAAGGGCTTTCTCTTTACTTTTTTGATTTTTTGATTTTCTTTTTTTTTTGTATTTTTCTTTTTTGCTTTGAGATGTGTTGACAATTACACATGGCGCTTGTTTGCCAGGTTTTCACCATGGTAATGGATAGGAGGGACTCAAGTGGCTAGTTCAATGGATATTGGTAGTCCCATTAGAGATGGATGATGTCTTCGCATGGACCATGTCATGATGCTCATAGATGTTGATAAGGGATTGCATGAAAGCAAGATGGATGAGGTAGATAATGGATTATGATGTAGAATTATGGTAGGGTAGGCTAGTAGCTTATGGTGTGGATTTATATAGGCTTATGGAATGAATATGGATGAAAAGTTTATGCCAAAGCATGGACCATAGGGTTAGCATGGGGGAGATATGTAGGATAATGGATAGAAGATGGGGAGATATAGTTATGTGGAGGTGTTGCGGAGTGGAAGGGAACCATGACCAACAGCTGCACACACCATGATAAACATTGAAGCTTTTGATGAGATGGTGGTGTAGGAAGCAATGGAGATGTTTGCTTAGGAGATGGTTGATGAAGTGATTTAGGAACCCACATAGATTTAGTATTTTTCGTGCTTTTGCTTTGCTTGTGGGAGTTTTTAAGGGAATGGAAGTTTTCAATGGAAATAGGCTCTTGGATGGATATATTTGGTTGGGATTCTTGAGATGTGGATGAGGATACCTCATTTGACTTGCTAGCTATTTGCTTAGGAACCCAAACCATTTTGCTTTTAGGCTTTGCTTTTGGAGGTATGGGCTTGGATAGCTTTGTGAATGTACTTTGCTTAGAAGATGGATGATTTAGAGACTTTTCAAATTGATGCCCTAAGGCATGAGGGTCCTTAGGAGTTTTAGTTGAATTTTTGGCTTTATAGATAAAGGCATCCAAATGTTTATTTTGGAATCCCATGGGGTGGATGGAGTGGATAGAATGATTGGAAGCTTTATGCTTAAACGATGTGTGCTTTTGTTGGCCATGATTAGGGATGCAAGGATACTTATGAACAATAGGTATGTTAGGTGTTGGAAGCAACGGTGGCAAGGTGGATGGAGGGATATTTGGAGTTGGTAAAAGTGGAGGCAAAGTGGATGGTGGAAGGTGTATGGTCACATGCTTTTGACATTTATAGGATGATGGAGGTCGAATGGCTACATATGTTTTGGGTAGATGATGGGGGGTGCGATGGAAAGTAGTAAATTTAGGATGCATGAAGGGATTACCAACATCTTGGCCTTGTTTACCTTGGGGTGTGTATCCAAGGCCATATGAACATGGAGGGATATTGACATGGTTTGGCTCCAAAATACCTTGTTTATAAAGGCCTAGGCCTTTACCTTTGTAGTTCATGTTTTGGAGGATGCGATTGACTATGGGACTAGATGTGTTTTGGGAACTAGACTTGAGTTCTTTATTAGATGGAGAAGATGAAGTGGATAAAGGTCGTTGTTGTCCTGAGGAGGAACACTCATGTATAAGGGTGGTAAGACCAATAGGACATGATGGTGGACTTAAAGTGGAATCGATGGTGGATGTGGAAGGAGAATCATTAGGATCTTGATTAGCATTGTGTTGATGTAGATCCAAGTTATTTGTTTGATCTTTTATGCTTACTTGGGGGACAAGTGTCTCATCATGAGAAGTGGATGTTTGCTCATTATGGATAGGGCTAGATGGCATATGACTAGGAGCAATGTGGATATCTTGCTCATGGATGGATATAAGATTATCGATAGGATCAAGGTGCTCATGGATAACTTCTTCATAGGTATCATCTTGATGATAGAGAAGGTACATGTTATGGATAGGTTGAATGAAAGTGTTTTGATCTTGAGTTGGACTAGGGCTTAATGTTTCCACATGTTTAGGATTAAACCTTTGACATACCTCTGGGGTTGCTTGAATGGAGGTAGATGACTCTTGGTCAACAACATGAGAACATGATGACTCTTGACTTGGATTCACAATAAGAGACTCTTGAATAGGCTTGATGTCTTGTAGGTCACATGATGGGCTTGAAGGGCTAGGTATGTTAATGGAAGGCTCTTGGATAGGCTCAAGGATAGGTGGACCACATGATGGGATTATATGATTGGACATGACCTTTGGAAGTTCTTTGGTAGACTCATGAATGGGTGTTTGACATAGAGGTAGTTTATTCCTAGCTAGTAGCCAATGGATCACATCCTTCGCAAGTGTATGAGTGGATGGGCAATATAATGGATGAGCAATAATAGCGAATGATGTTGTAGGCTTATGATTAAGATTAGGTTGAGGGCTAATTGGATTGGGTGGATTAGGATTTGGACTAGATGGGGGTGACACATGGGATTGGGATAATGTGGCATGTTTTTCCATTATAGGTAGGTACACCTTGTAAACAATTGGAACAAATATTGGGCATGTATTTGTATTATGGCCTTTGGTCCTATGGTATGCACAATAATCATGTTCATCATATGGACTTTCTTCACATGGTTTGACTTCAGGAAGTTCAATGAGTTTTGCTTCAAGCATCCTTTGTAAAACTCTCTCAGCCGCATCCTTTGGTGAAGGATTAGAATGACATGGTGATGAAGGTAATGAAGGGCTTGGTGATTTGGAAGGTTGATGGACCAATGTACTAGGAGTAGGATCACATGATGGTGTTGGGATAGGATTAGTTGGCTCATGTGTTGGTGGGTGATTAGATGATGAAGGCCACTCTAGATCGGTATCTCCCTTGTCAAAGGTAATTAGATCTTGTATAGGATAACTTAGACTCATTTGATTTATGTACAAGGGACCACTTGGACTTGGATGTGCTTCTTGTTGCAAAGGTGGACTTAGGTCTATCAATGGTGCTTGATGGTCTTGTTGAAAAGGTGTACTTGGACCTGCTTGATTTATGTACAAAGAGCCATTGGGACCGGCACCCCACGAGCATCCAGCAAGCCACTTAAGACTTTAACTAACCCTACTAGGAGTTTTAATATACACAATGGTACACCTCCTTTCGAGTTAGCACTGTATGGTGAGCGCTAATACCGGTTAGACTTGGCTTTCGCCTTATCCTCTGATTTTTATAGCGGACCGGATGAAAGTACCGCTTGAGGTCGTTCCCTTGGGGTGGATACCAAGGCAGGCCTCTCTAAGGCTAAACAAAAGCAACACAAGTAAATGTTTTTGATCTCCAAGTTCGTGTTGGGACGCGAGGAGAGAGCATACACATGTACTTGGTCACACTCACATGGGGTTCATTAACCTTAGAAGTTCAATGTGTGGAAGACAATGCAAGCACTTATTTGTTTTAAAGCCCAAATCCAAATGTGATGAAAGACAATGGTTTGTTTTAGCTGAATTTTTTGATGTGAATTTGCAAACAATTGTTCATTTTATGCCCAAAATCCAAATGTGTTTGCAAACAATTATTAGAATATGAGAAATGAAATGATTGCACCTGGTTAATTCGCTATCCAAATTGCTGTAGATGTTGATGTCAATGTTTCTCTAGCTCCTTATGATCACCTACAACATAAAAAAAAATGATATTATAATGCAGGCATAAAAAATAGGCTCATCAGGCAAGGAAAATTGTAATTTTAGATACATAGCCGAATTAGATTTGATTATTTCGATAGATTTTTTGTTCGAAAATTAAAAAATCAAAGAAGAGACCCCCATTAATTTTCAGAGAGCTTTCTGAAAATGTAAAGAAATCAGAAAAATTCTCTGATTTACGCCTAGAAATGCGGATTTATGAAAATGGTACAGTCGGCAAAGATCTGATGTTTTCGCAATATAAACGACCTCTAAATTAAATCGGCAAAACATAGACCCCCATTAAAATTTCAAGAGCTTTCCAGAAATATAAATTTTTTTGAAAAATTCACTGATTTGCGCCCAAAATTGCGATTTTATAAAAAAACATAAAAACGTGATAAATCCCGCAAAAGTCGCGATAAACCCAAAATTTTTCTGCTGTAGCTTCCTTATATCATGGACAAACTTCTGCTAAAATCTTGTAGAAAAATTCGCAGCCGTTTGGAAGATATGATGAAATCTTTAAAACCTAGGGTTTTGTCGAAAAAGTAGCAGATCTGCAGCAAAAAGTTAATTAAACCTGCAAAACTCAACAATGGGGGTTATATGAATGCAAATTTTTACTACAAAAACCTGCAAAAAAGATCAAGCAAAGTGGGTCCCACCGGGCGTGCCAAATGTAGTTAGGGTAAAATTGCAAATCAGGGCAAATGAATAAATAGCAATAATAAAAACCCTAGCAATGCACAATGAAGCACAAGACAACATGAAAATCAAAATAATAAATATAAATGCAAACCGATCTCCACGTTATGCTTGATTTATCTCCATTGCTCTTCTCCACCTCGCATGAGCATGCAAGATTTTGAAGGATTATTGTTGGAAGAATGTTGGATGCTCATTTCTGCAGCATAACATTAAGGTGAAAATGATATGAGGATAATAGTTGAAGGATGCAAAGGCTCTAATGATATTTTGACAGAATAATGGTACTTGAAGCTCCATGCATGCTAATGGCTTATGAGGGGGTTGATTTATAGAAAAGGCTTGGTTCAAATGGATGGTCGAGATTAAAAAGCTAACTGATTGATGTGGACGGCTAGGATTGATTAGGTTATCCCACTCTTGAAGGGAGTTGTAGTCATTTGACAAGTGTCAAGGAGAATAGGGCTCATGTGTGCTTGTGTACATAAAAAGTACTACATATAAAAGATATTAAATAAAAGGCTGTAGTACCACTTATCTTTTTAAATGAAAGAGGCACACATGTCGGCTTAATGATAAGATAAATTAATTAAATAAATAAAATTTATTTAATTAATTGGAAAGTCGGCTTATGATGAGAACTTAATTCAAATAAAATATTTGAATTAGTTGGGATATGAGTTAGATATTAATTAAATAAATAAAATTTATTTAATTAATTGGCTAAGTGGGATAAGGATGGGATTAAGATGGGATTTTAATTAAATAAATAAAATTTATTTAATTAATTGGCTTAATGGGATAAGTGGGATTAAGAGTGGGATTTAGGACAAAATGCTACATGATGTCTAAGTGATGTTTTTATCAAGGTGTTGCTAGACATGAACAAAGTTGGGACAAATTTGGGTGTCTACAGTTAACACATCGTCTTTTTAAAGGATAGTAATCGAATGTTTGTGCAAAATCACATCTAGATCTAACTAGGAAGGGAGTAAATTGAATTTGTTGCTACAACAAATTGAATCTAGTCCCAATGCTAGGAGGATAATATTGAACCACTGCTATCTTATTGCTATCTTGCTTTCAAAGTTAACATCTTGCATGTGTGCCCAAGTAGCTAGCTCATATAGTCTTTTTCATTTTAATTAGGGGAAAAGAACCACTACTTTTCATGTTTTTGGGAATGATACTAGGCCTATGCTCTCTCCTATCTTAGGTGACCAAAATGCCAGACATATCATTTTCGCATGTGTTTTTCCTTTAGAGAGGCCTACCCTTGGATATCCTTCCGTCCTTGGGGAACGACCTTAAGTGGTAACAAGCTAAAGCCAAGCTCTACCAAGCCACTATAAATAAATTGTGTTTGTAGCAAAAGCTTCAAACAATGAGTGAAGTTGTGTTATATCGATAGCCAACCTCCCCCAAAACCCTCCAAGGTGCAACCCTTGCAGGTTGGGAGACTCCATAATGGAGAGTAGTGCTACTGCATGTATAACCACTCAAACCATTGCACTTACTAGTCATCCTTTGTTTTAGTAGCCCAAAAACCCTCTATTTGTTGGCGCAGAAGGTGGGACCTTCGAAGCCGCCCTAATTCTTGTCGTTCTTAGTAGAGATAGTAGAGACAATCCTAAGGTTCGATGGGGGTACAAGCCTTGGGAAAGTCAGATCTTGGTATGCATGAGAAGTGTGTGCCGTGAAGAGGAGCCAGTGCTACCAAGATCCTAAAGCTATCCACTTTGAATATGCACAGCTAGGGGATCTAACAAATATTGCCTTTTCTAACCTAAGATTTGTACTTTCCTTTTTGAGTAAAAAAGAGTCCAAAAAATTTAAAAAAAATTCAAAAACCATGAAAACATTCTTTGTGTTTGCTGTGTCTTCTTGCCATAATTGAAAAATTTAGATAAAAAAGACCGTCTTGCAACCAAGAAACCAAAAACACTGAAAAACATGCTAAAAAATTGTAAAAATACTCAAGAAAACCAGAACTGCACATCTATCCTGCAAAGCATTTACCTCAACCTGCTGCACATCTGTATCAACTTTCTGTGCTTTTATCACTTGTTACTGCGCATTTGATTTTTACTAGTACTGCTCATTTGTATTGACTTGCTGCACATTTGTCCTCTATTTCTGCGCATCCATTCCTATGCATCCCTGACAGTGAGTATTTCCACATCTTTTTAGAAAAATTTGTTAACATTTCTGGATACCCATTTTAGCCTTGTTCTAGTTTCTGAGATTAGATCTACCGTACAGTCACCTTTTTCATCCATTTCCATAGCATACCCTCTCTTTTGTTGGTCGTCTCATCCACCTTCTACTAGGTCTTTCCAAAACAAAGTCAAAAGTTCCACATCAGATTAGTACAAGACCTTTTTCAGATCATTTCAGATTCAAGAAACTCTAGTAGGTCATAGAACTTTGCTACTGGTCTTGGTGCAAGACTAGTTTGTACACAGTAAATGGGTACCAGATATCCTTACTTGTGGCTATCATCTTGTATCGACTGTCTTACTTGGAATCATTGATCAAAAGAGTCCCTTGTTCAAATCTCATCACAAGTATCCTCTTCTCAACAATCTCTGCCAACACCTTACCAAAATCTCTAGTTTCATCCCACTGCTCCCCGCGTCGCCTTGCATGGTTTTAACCAAAAACAACTTGAAATGGCTAAGACATCCAACCGCATTGTCACCCCTCATGATAGTGATGAGGAAATCTCTCATGAGGAGTACCAGGGAACCCTTTAAGATCAAAAATTTCAATGCTTGCTAGAAAAAGTGCTCTACGAGGACCCTCATAAGTACTTTATTCATCTTGCAAATCTAGGGCTTAAACTCCCCACTAACTTCAATCTCAACAAACTAAAAGAGACTGTAGAGGAAACTCATGAAAATCACACTAGTGAGGACAAAGGAAAGAATGTCATAGACCCAAACATACCTATGGAAGAAATGAGGAAACAAATTGAGGGCCTAACACAACAAATGATGGATCTCAAGATAGGAACAAACACTAAAACTTACTCCTTGGAAGACATTGCATCGTATCTCTTTGACAAAAGTTTGAACATGGTCCCCTTCCCCTTTCAGTTTGAAGTTCCTAAGTTTGACAAGTACAAAGGGAAAGGAGACCCAAGAGATCATATTAGGGAATTTAACGCCATGTGCATGGAAGTAGCTCACAATGAAACTTTCTTAATGAGACTATTCCCTAGATCTCTAGGTGGTCAAGCCATGGAATGGTTCTCACAACTTCCACCAGGTATCAAAACTTTTGATTAGTTAGTAAACAAGTTTGTCACACACTTCTCATATAACATTTAACATGAAGTCTCCATGCTCGACCTATGCAATACAAAGAAAAAAGGTGGTGAATCTTTCACCTCCTTCTTACAAAGGTGGATACAACTCATGAGCAAATGCTCATATGACGTGCTTGAGAAGCAATTGATAGAGATGTTTGTCCACAACCATAACCCTGATCTAAGTTACCAAATCCAAATTCAATGCCCTACCTCATTTTCAAAAGTCATTGAGATGGGGCTATTTATCGAGAAAGCTATGATCACCAAGGGGCAAATAAAGTTGTACAAGGACACCCCTAACTCTAATTACACCACAGACAAGTCAAAGTTTTGGACAAAGACTAAAAATGTCGTTAATGATGGAGTAGTTGATGCCAACTTCCAAACAACAACTAATCTCCACTCTCAAAGGAGAAGCAAACAATGCTACACCAAACAAAACCTTCTCTTATGAGCCAAAGCCATGGTTCAACTCCAACCCTAGGCAAAAGTTCACACCACTAGGTGAGTCCCAAGAGTCTACGTTAAGAAAGATATTGGCCAACAATGAGATCACTCGTCCACCAACTAGTGACTATGAACCTCAAATAAAACTTCACTATTGGAAATATACGGATTTCTGTGAATATCATAGAGGAAGAGGCCACACGAACAACAACTGTATCCATCTCAAACACGTCATTCAAGACATACTTGACCAAAATCAAGTAGGCACTCAACATCATACCTCTAATGAGATGCATGTGGCATACAAGGATCCACTACTCAATCACAACAGGCCATACAACAACAACAGTAGCAGTAACAAGAACAACAATAACAATCGCAATAGGCAGAATCAAAACAATGGAAACAACAATGCTAACTATGCGAGCATACCATTCAATTATACTGTTAATTGCATGTCGGAGCACATCCCACAAATCAATGTGGTCACATTCAACCAACAATTAGGACCCAACAAAATTGATTGCAACATTATCACCCACAGTGGTAAGGTCACGTTAAACACGCTTCCTCCAAGGTCTTCACCTTCTTCGTCCAACCCCCATATGTATAGTGTCATAGACCAACTTCAAAAAATTCTTGGCCACATATCTATCTTAGAGTTGTTGCGTCTATCTCCCTCCCATAAGGAAATTCTCAATAAAGCCCTAGTGGAAACAACTGTACCCACGAACTTGGCCCAAGAGAAGTTTCAAGCCATGGTAAGAAATCTAACCTCCTCTAGCACCATATCATTCACCAAACATGATGACCTTTTAGTGTCTCAGCCTCATAACACACCCTTGCATATCATCACCTTCATTCATAAATGCCATATCAAAAGGGTTCTCATTGATGGAGGAGTCGGTTTACATATTTGCATGCTCAAGCTAGTCCTTACATTGGGGTTCTTTGAAAATGTAGTGGATCTAAGAAAAAAGATCACTATTAAGGCCTATGATGAAGATGAAAGAACTACTAAAGGAACAATGGTGTTACCAATACAAGTTGGACTAGTGATAAAGGACGTTGTTTGCCAAGTCCTAGAAAGGGAGCTAGCCTACAATATCCTCCTAGGTAGACCCTGGATTCATGCCATGAAAGCTGTTCCTTCTACCTATCAGCAATGCATCAAATTTCCTCATAACAACAAGTAGATCACCATTCAAGGTGATCCAGACCCTTTTTAGCATTGCAACACTATCCACTCAAAGCTTGGTTGCATCATCCCCAACAATAGAGCTTCTACATCTCCCATCTCACAACATGATTCTACCTTCAAAGCTTCCTCATCCAAACCCAAAGAGCAGAAAATCACAAAAAAAGAAACCAGAGTAGGGGAATATTCCATCGAGCACAGCCTCAACCTAGCCAAAATGCCTCTATCTCCAAGATCCTTTGGGTGACCTACACCTTTTCCAAAGCCATTTGCTCCTTGCAAACCTCCCACAACTCCCTTTGTAAAATGGGGGACCCTATCAGACAAAATAGAGGAAAGATTTATCTTGTAATGGATCTACACAAAAGAAGATAACACACAACAAGAACCACCTAAGCTCCCAACAGAAATCTATGGGCATGGTGAGTGTATCTTGCATAGAATGGGTTATCAAGGATAAGGTCCCATTGGCCGAAGAAAAGAAGGAATCATAGAATCCATTCAACCTTCCTCATCCTCATTGGAAAGAACTACAAAAGGGTTAGGATACAAGGACAAAGACAAAGCTAAGGCCAATGCTTGTTTTGTGGAACAGATCCATGCCCTACAAGATGACAGTGACATAAACTCTAATGAATATGAGTGGGAGGAACTCATAGGGCACTCCTATGAAGACAAAGAAGTTGACACCATTCAAACTTATAGCCCCTACCATGAGGGACAAACACTAACATACAGACCATTAGAGTCTGATTCACCAACTCCTAAGAGTATGACTTTCGAGGAAGGTTAGAGTCCCATCATGATAAACAATCTTGAGGAAAGTACCATTCCAGACCCTATCCCTATCAACCCAAATTCTATATCCATTCAACCCATAACACCTAATGAATCAGATCCATCTTCCGATCCCCTCCCCCTTGTGCATCCTAAACTTATCAACTGGGATTTACGAGGAACCCCACAACTAGACATGTTCCAAAATGATGATGCCTATATCGACTTCATGGAGCTTAGGGACCACCTACCTATAGGAGATCATAAAGCTGGCTTCACCATTGAACTCAACACTATGGCTTATTTTGGAGAGGGTGCCAAGCCTTCCAGTCGCAAAAACATAAAAATAAAAACTAGATCTAATGGTGAAAACTACTCTGAGGCAATATCAGATCCCAAAATAGTAAAAAGAAAGGACGCATTTGATGGTGAAAACCCAACTGTGGCACCTGATGATGAAAGGCTTGACACTCTCCCCACTGACATGTATCAGGAGAAGTCTCAGATTGTTGTGGAACCTACAAAACCTGTCAACATTGGAACAGAGGAACAACCTAAGATCGTTCACTTTGCAAAGTCTCTAACTCCACCAGAAAAGACTAAGTTTGTACCATTCTTCAAGAAAAAGCAAGTCAACTTTGCTTGGTCATACACAGATATGCCTGGTTTAGATCCAGATTTGATTCTACATCATCTTCCACTAGATTCAGGGGTTAAACCAGTCAAGTAGAAGCTTAGCAAGATGCATCCACACATTGGATTACTAGTAAAAGAGGAACTCAAGAAACTATTGGATGTAGGGTTCATCAGGGAAATTGACTATCCAGAGTGGGTATCCAACATAGTACCAATATCCAAACCTGATGGCAGAGTTAGATTGTGCAATGATTTCTAAGATCTAAACAAAGCTTTCCGTAAGGATGACTTTCCATTGCCTAATATTGATATCATAGTCAACTTGACAGGAGGACACACCATGCTTTTTCTTATGGATGGATTTTTTAGGTACAATCAAATTAGGATAGCACTAGAAGACTAACATAAAACTACTTTCACTTGTCCATGGGGCACCTTCTACTAGAATGTCATGCCATTTGAGTTAAAGAACTTTGGGGAAACATATCAACGTGCTATGACTACTATTTTCCATGACATGATGCACGTCACAATGGAGGACTATGTAGATGACATCCTTGCAAAGTCACTAACAAGGGAATCCAACCTAGATGTACTAGAGAAGATATTTTAGAGACTAGAACACTTCAAAGTCAGATTAAATCCAAAGAAATGTGTGTTTGGAGTCACCTCAGGCAAGCTCTTAGGCTTCATTGCATTAGCAAATGGGATTGAAGTGGATCCTGCCAAAGTCAAGGCTATCATGGAAATGCCACCACCTAAGAACATCACTCAACTACGGTCTCTACAGGGCAAGCTATAGGCTATCCATCAGTTCATATCACAACTGGCAGATAAGTGCCAACCTTTCAGTCATCTCTTACATAAAAACATTTCATTTAGGTGGGATGAGAAGTGCGAAGAAGCATTTGGCAAACTGAAGGAATGTCTCATGAACCCGCCTATCTTGATGCCTCCTATCTAAGGAAAGCTGCTATTACTTTACATATTTGCTACGCCAATAGCTCTTGGAGCCCTCCTAGCACAACAAGATTATGAAGGCAAAGAAAGAGCTATCTACTACATCAGTTGCACATTGGTGGGCTACGAACTACAATATTCTTAGAAAGATCTTGTCTTGCTGTGGTTTTTGCTTCCCGAAAACTATGACATTACATGCTAGCACATTCAGTCAAGCTTATTGGAAAGATAGATCCATTAAAATACCTATTAAGCAAAGAAGATCTCACAGGTCGCCTAGCTAAGTGGGTAATGCTCCTAAGTAAATATGACATTGAGTATGTAGAATGGAAGGCTATCAAAGGTCAAATCATTGCTGATCAGTTAGCAGAAACACCATTACAGGGTACCACACCAATGACATTTGAGTTTCTAGATGAAGACATATTGAGTATCACGACACACTCATGGAAACTTTACTTTGATGGATCCTATACAAACCATGGATTGGGGGCATGAATCTTGTTGGTCACTCCTCACAGCGACACCATACCTAAGTCTTATCGTCTATTATTCCCATGCACAAACAATATAGTAGAGTATGAGGCCTTGGTCATTGGTCTCAAGATGGCAGCATAATGGCAAATAAAGGAGCTACATGTCTACGGCGACTCCCAACTGGTAATCAATCAAGTCAATGATGACTATTAGACCAAAGATGACAAGTTAATCCCATACAAGCGTATGGTAGATGACTTTAAAGAATATTTTGTCAACATCTCCTTTGAGCAGATACCTCACATTAAAAATAAAGCAGCAGATGCCATGGCAACCACTGCCTCGCTCCTCGAGATCCCAGAGAATGAGTCACGGTATGAGTTCTTGGTGGAGACAGTTATGCAACCAGCTTACGATCTTCCTGAAACACACTCCATATGCCTATTAGTAAGATTTGATTCACCTTGGTATGGTAAGATTTACACTTACCTCAAGGATAATACCCTACCGCCTGACTTATCTTCTAACCAATGCTGAACCTTCATTCACCAAACCTCTCGTTATACCATTATCGTTGACACCCTATACCGCTAAGGTTAGGATGGTACTTTACTCTGATGTTTAGAATGAGAAGAATCTCAAACCGCCTTACGAGACGTACACGAAGGAATTTGTGGAACACACTCTAGCAATCCTTCTTTAGCTAAGAAACTCATGCATTTGGGATACTATTGGCCAAATATGGAAACAGATTCATATCAGTTTGTGAAGAAATGCAAGCAGTTCCAGATACATGGAAACCTAATATATGCACCAGCTCAAGAGCTACGACCTTTAACAACACCTTAGCGTTTTGGTCAATGGGGACTCAACCTTGTGGGCAAAATTCACCTGCCATCATCTAACATACACAAGTTCATAATAACTGCCACTGAATACTTTACTGAGTGGATTGAAGCCATTCCACTCACAAATGCTACAGGCAAACAGATTGCCTCCTTCATCCTCAATTGCCTCCCAATATCCATATCACTTCAAAATCGCCCAATGATGAAATAAGTACTTCAAAATACTTGCAATATCAAGATGACAAATGTCCATATCCATATCCATACCATGTCTGCATCCATATCATATCCATTCACACCTATTTACATTTTGCATACCATCCCATGTAATAAAGATTCTATGCCGAGTATCAATGTTCAAAAGCTTGTGAGTCCTTCTATCGAGTCTTTCTTATATCAATCAAATTTCTATCTATCATTGTATCTCTCATCAACAGTTCTAGCTGTCAGTCTGAGCAATGATCCAAATGTGAGTCCATCCTTAATCCATACCAATCAAGTCAAGTCAATCTTATCAAATGATCCAATCACAATCAGTGGTCTTGATCCTTGTCTAGTTGTAAACCAACTCAGTCAATTATAATCAATCAATTTTCTTATACAGGATGTTGCATTGTCAAAATCAGACCAACACACGTGTCTCACATGACATCTTTCATTTTCTGAAACTAGACACTATCCTATCCTATTTCTCTAGGGATCTATCATTCCCCGCCATGACAACACTGTCGTATATCATTATTGGTTAACCAGTGGTTTATAGCTGGATAGGGGCAATACCTTGTTTGTTCTTGTATCATTTGTGCATACTTGCTTACTTGCTTGTGTGTGTTATCATTTTATCTTGCATCACGTATCATTTGGCTCTTTCTTCAACCATTTTCTTCATCCTAACCTTGTTCTTCCACCTTCTCCATTGTGAGATTGTCCGTCTCACGTCCTTCTGCCCTTCTTCCCGTCCAATATCCTGAGGGGGCATCCTATCGTCGTTAAACCTGTACCAAGGGCAAACTAGGACATGTATCGTTACCAGAAATTCTTATTCTTTGAAACAACATGATAAAACACATTGCATCAAAGAGGGGCAAAATGTATACACCTAAAAATGACACGACTCTGTCTAAATAAATATTCTTAATATTTATTTAAGTTTAATTCTTCTATCAATAAATAAATAAACAAATTTATTTATTCGATTCATATTTCTCTAAGTTAATTAAATATCAAAATATTTAATTACCTCTTCTAAAGTCAAAATTAAATAAAATCCTTTATTTAATTACATTCTTCCAAACAATTAAATAATTCTTAATTATTTAATTAAGTCACTTATTCTTCTTCCAAATTTAAATAAATAAATCAAATTTATTTAAATTTTCTTAATCTCTAAAAATAAAATATAATAAAATATTTTATTTATTCTTCTAAATCATGCACAAACAATTAAATAAATAAATTTATTTAATTTGCTTTCTTATCTTCTAAAATATCTTCCAAATCTTCTAAGAATAAGTCCTCTTCTTCATGCACACAAAATTAAATAATTTATTATTTAATTTCTCTCAAATCATGCAAAAGCAAATCACAAGTAGAGTTAACTATCTCAATTGACCTTGTTTTTATCAATATCTCTTAAATTAGAAAAAAGCTTTCTAATTTATGAAATCAATATCTTTTCTTTATAAAAGAGAGCAGTTAACTCAAATAAAACAACTTTTGTGTGACATATGTCTTCTTTCTATTTGCGCACATTCTCTCAAGTCTTCTATACCATTGATCTTCTCATTCTTTCTATACCGTTGATCTTCTCTCTCACAAGTCTATAAATTAAACCCTCTTCTTCCATTTCATTCATCCAAGCTTTTAGTATCATTACTATGTAGGAATTACAGTGCGCCTTTGGCACCCAAGTCATTCCATTTGCTTGCGATCAACGTGTTACCATATCACTACCATTGTTGTGAAGCTCATCTTCATTACAAAGCACTATCATGGCCATTCTCCATTAACAATCTTGGAATAGCAAGGAAGTGCACTCTTTGAGGGCTTTATTCATACATGCAAGATTGATTGAGATAAGCAACCAACGGAAGTTATGAAGTATTGAGGTTTGCAAATGTTTTATCTTTGTTTATTTGATCTTGATTATTTCCCTTTTCATTGAGTTTTGGGTATTATTGATATTGATATATTGATTATTCATGTTTACTCCAATTTTCCCTTAACAGTGAGTATCTTGGGGGTGAAATACCCTTGCACTAAAAATTATCACAATGTTCAGAGGTAGATAAGGTAGTCTCTAACTATGAGGTTTCTAGTTGCTTTTTGGGAGACCAATGCCTTGCAAGCATCTAGCAAGCCACTAAAAGCTTTTACCAATTTTACTTGGAGTGTAATATACCTTACAAAAATGCAAAATTTATTTCACAAAAGTGTTAGTATGCCTCCTTTCAAATTTGCATCATATGGCAAAGTCTAATGTTGGTTAGGACTTGGCTTTTGCCTTGACCAATTTGTATAGTGGTCGAAAGAAAAAAATCTGATTAGGGTCATCCCCTCTTGGATGAAACACACTACAAAAGGTAGGCCCTTCTAAGAACAAAACCAAAAGATCATATCCATAATCTACAAAGTGAAGAAATGATACTTTCTAGGGATTTTGTTGGAGATAAATAGAAAATAAAAAGAGGTGGGTCTGGTTTTTGCTCATCCAAGTTTTTCACAAGGGGAGAGCATACACCTATCACCTCACAAACACAGAAAACACTTATTACTTTAACCTCCTAGATTAAAATAAGTGCAACTAAGATAATCACACAAGATGCAATACTAGTATGATCAAAGAAAAGAAAGAAATGTCAAATTATCCCCCTAGATTAGACTATGTTTTGATTGTATTGAATGTATACAAAATAGATGTGGAAGATTACTTTCGTCTACTTGATCTAGATGTTACTAAACTACCAATGCAAAAATGAATGCAAAAATGATGTCCTAACAAAGGTAATAAACCTACAAAACAACTATTAGTAGTCTTAGCATATAGTCTTGGACATTCGAAAATAGCTACACCACGGATTAGTACCCATATTAGTCCAAAAATATAAACTCAAAGTGCCAAATGTAAATGCATAGGAACAGAGAGAAAATGTGCATAATTTGTCTCTGGTATGGATGCGCAAGATTGGAACACAAATGCACATGAATGCTCTATTATGATTGTGAACACACAAACACTCAAATTTTTATATTAAATTTGGGGCATGGGCCCCATGGTGGGCACAAAAAATGTGATGATAATTTGGAGAACAATAGTAAAAACCTATTAAGCTACCACCATACTCTAAATTTCTACTCAAACCAAAATCACCAATGAAACTAATAAAAAAATATAGAATTTGAAACAAACATGATTTATACCTTCAAACTCAGATTTCTCCTTCATGTCCCATTGTGTCTTATCTTCTTGATATCTTGATTTTGCTGATTGTAATAATGCTCTCAAAATGCACTTCTTTGTTTCAAGATGACTCTAATATGAATGGACTTGTGGTGGATTTTATGCAAAGTGAATGATTCTACAATGTTAAACTATGATAATGATTTGTATGAAGCTAATGAAGCTAATGATGATAGTGAAATGAAGATAATGCTATGAATCTAAGATACTATGAAGCAACTACAATGCAACAATGGAGATTGCTAAATGCTAATGACATTCTAATAGAGATTGCTAATGATAATGCTATGCAACTAAAAGCCAAAGGCACACTTTTGATATTTGATATGATTTCTACAACATGTCAGTATTATCTCTCTTGTGTTGTGTCAAAATGAGGTTGAGAGAATTCCTTTTATAGGAAAAGGATGGCTTAGATCCAAGTGGCAAAAGATCAATGGTTGAGGAATTGGTCTTGATACATGTAGGGTCAAGATTGAATTGGTTGGATGAGGGGAGATATATAAGGAGGATGTTCCTACTACATTGACAAGATGGAGAGATATGTGGGACAAGGAGCCACATGGTGAGATGCTCACAAAGGCCATGAGAGAAAGATGGAAGGAGTCTATGTTTGTTGGGATGTTGGAGGGAATATAGGGCTCATGAGACAAGTGTCTCATAGTCAACTTTGACCATGATGATGTGGAGAGACCAACTTCTACAAAGTAGGGATGGTTGAGAGGAAATAGGACATGTGTTGAGGATAAATGTTTAATTAAATATTATTAATATTTAATTTATGGTGCAACATGGAGGTGAGGTGTCAAATGATGTGTAGGGTGATGTGGATGAATGATGTGGATTTTAGGAATATGACTTTGTCTTAGAAGAATAATTAAATAATTAGGATTATTTGATTAGAGATAACTTTAGACAAATTAAGATATTTAATTAAATAAATTAAATTTTATTTAATTATTGGAAGAATAGGATAAATGTGAATCAAATAAATAAATTAGTATATTTATTTATTGACATAGGAAATAAGATTAAAATAAATATATAATATTTATGTAATTTATTTCGAGCCATTTTTAGGTGTATACAAGCTTTAGTTGACATCTTGTACTTCACTTTCCCTCTTGTGCATATGGTTGGCTAGAGATTTTATTTTTGCTTACGAGAATGCATACCTAAGATGATCACATATGGATGATGCAATTTGTTTTTGTCTTTTTCAATATATATATATGAATGCAGGTGACGATATACAAATGCAAGAACACAAGCAATGTTGAAATGAAACTTTTGCTTCTATGGAATGCCATGAGTTATGACATTGAATTTATTGCTTTGGAACTCCTTTTTTGATTTTGGTATGAATGCATCATGGAACAAACAATATGACTACTCTTTAATATGATTTTCAATCTAGGGGATTGCAAGTTGTCCTAATATAAAAGACCTAATCAAGGCTGCAAGATAGGGATTTAGAACTCAAGTGGGGAGTGGGAGTGAAATGGAGTGTTTCTAAATTTGGGCTTTGCAAAAGGCTAAATAGTGATCCTTATCTAGATAAGACAATTTGACAATCTTTCAACTTAGACAAGTAACAAATTTTATTAATGTTCACTAGACTTAGATCATAGATGGCAAGTAAGATAGACCTAGGGTAAAGGATAAATGGGAAAGAACTAGGGTCCTTAGATAGAAAATGATCCTAAAGACTACTAGACTCTTGGCTTTGCTTAGCTAGTGTGTATGTGCTTTGTACCTTTCTCTTTTATTTGCTCTATTAGAATGTCACCCTTGAGGCTTCGAGCTTAGACTAATCTCCACCCAAAAGTACGGACATTCAACAATCTTCTCTCTTTCATTCTTTTTTTTGTATCTCTTTTTTTTTGCTTTTTCTCTTGTTTTGTATTTTCTAGAATACCTCACTTGATTTTCTAATTTTTTTTTTGGATTTTTGACTTTTATGAAAATGAATGCTTTTGGAACTTTTGATATGCAATGGCTTGATCTCTCAATTCTCACTTTTCTCAATACTCTTATTTTGATAATTCATTTTTTATTCACTTGTATTTTAGATTGATTCCTTCAGAGTTTTGATCCTCCTAACAATTTTGGTTAGGGAAGATAAGGGGCTAAGCGCCAACAAAAGTTTTCATAGACCAGTTGGACTTCTCTTCTACTAGGGAAGAATTGGGAAGGTCTACTTGCAAGCTTCCTTTGAACACTGTAGGTTTGATTACTGACTTTGCTTAGACCTAACATCTTAGCTCATTAAGACTGGGATTAGTGTAAAGCTAAGAGCTAGGCTTTGATTAGAATCACTGGGAATGAAAAGGAGTATGGTGATTGTGAAAATGGGGAATCTCTAGGACCTGAAAGGATCACATATACCTAGGAAATTTTAGACTCCTTACTGAAATGAAAATAATATAAGAGCAAGTCATTCACTGTAATGCAAGATGAACAAAATGATTCTGAAATGCAATAAACAAACTCTTTTTGACATTTTTTATTTTTGTGTTTTTTTGTATTTTTATGTTTTATGATTTTTATGAGATGTTGAACTCCTCTCCTTCCATAATGCATAAGAGGTAGCTTCATTTTTGACATCTTCCTTAACTATGTGTGGACCTATCCAATTTGGTCTAAAATTCTCTTGAAAGTCTTTGCAAGGACACTTGAAGAATTGGTGTGAAAATGTATTTGTATTCATTGAGGAATTTTGTGTACTCACATGTTTCATTGTTTGATGATTTGCCCCCTAGATTTACCATTTTATATTCTCGTATAGTTTTCTTGCTTGTTTTGAACTTTTGAGGGGCAATTGGAGTTGGTGACGACTCTCCTAGTTTTTGTGTGGATTTTGGTTCTTCTTCTTTAGTCATGATTTCAATCATAGGAATGTTTATGTCTGGTTTGATTGGAATGGCCATTAAGTGGAATGGAGCCTAAGACTTTGTTGAGTGGTGATTGAAAGGGAATTCTCTAGTTGTCCCCTTTCCTATACATTTTGAGTTCTTGGCTACATTTGCAATTTGTTTTGATGTTTCTCCTTGTTCAAAAGTGTTGATTTTTGGGTCACTAGTGGTTTCCATGGTCTTTCCATTCTTTTTGACTTGATCAACTCTATAAAACTGAAAGGATCAAGATCTCCTTTAATGACATAGGTTTGTCCCATATGCGCAAAGTGCATTTCTTAAAATAGTGCGGAGGGAATGACCCTCATCCTATGGATCCAAGGTCTTCTTAGGATCATGTTGTAAGTGGTTTCTTTATTGATGACATAAAATTTAGTTGGGAGGGTTTTGGAACCCAATGTGATTTGAAGATTGACCTTACCCATGGTTTGAATGTTTGGGTTATCATGAATTCTAAGGATTGAAGTTTGTTTTGTGATTTGAGTTTCATCATAACCCATTCTTTGAAGAAGTGAAAAGGAGACTATGTTGATTGCAGACCCATCATCGATCATTACACGTTTAATGGAATAGTCTTGAACTTGGACTATCAGATGGAGGGGGAGATAACCCTGTTTAGCTATGTCATTGTCTGAGGGTAACTTTTCAAAATCAAATGTTGAAGAAGAACACCTTTCACTTGGAGTTTTTTGAACTAGATGGCCTAGATCTAAGGCTTTGAGGAGAGTGCTCTTGTGCATAAGAGAACTTTTGAGAAGTTCAAACATGTGAGAAAAATTTAAATTGTTGGAGGTGTTATCTAGTCATTCTAGTCCTTAGGTGACACGAATTTATTGATCTTTATCTAATTCCACAAGGCCTAAGGTGTTTTGATCAAAGGTGTTGGGACCAAGTTCTTCATCTTGGGAGAATGTGTCCATGAATGCTTTTTGTTCACATTTTGGGAGGTTTGATATAAAGTGATGGTACCTTGACATGACTTGATATCATGTCCCCTTCTCTTGTGAAATGGGAAATATTTATCATGATTGTGATTTTGAGGTTTATGATGATTGTTGTATGACATCTTGTTGATTCTTGGGGGATAGTTGTTGACATTTTGGTTCCCCAAATTTGTATGACTATCATAGTCACAATTGTTGTTCTCTAATGGTGAAGTGTTTGTTGACCCATCTATGTCTTGATCATTTGTCTAGGATTTGTTATTTGTATCATGGTTTATCAACCTTCCATTGGAATCATACTCCCTTCTTCCACTATCAATAGTGGCTTGGTCAATTCTGAGGGCACTTTCAAGTGATTCTTCATATGATTTGTAAGGGAGTTTTTGTACTTGTTCTTGTATGTCATTGTTGAGAGCATGTAAGAAGAGATCACAAAGTTTCTTATGTTCAATGTTTGATGTGGTAGTTGAAGAATAGAGAACTTTCCTCCATCATCTGATAAAATGTGCAACCAAATCATTGGCTTCTTGTTTGATTGTTAAAAGTTCTTGTATACCCATCTTGACCAATTTTTTTATGTCGAAGGAAACCAAAAATTGATTGATGAGTTGCCTAAAAGAGTGGGTCGATGCTTCTGGAAGTTGATAGTACCAATCCAAAGCAATACCCTTCAAAGTCTTTGGAAAAATATTTGCTACCACCCCATCCCAAGGAAGGAGTTCTCACACTACCATGATGTAAGCCTTGATATGAGAGTTGGGATCACCCTCTCCTTTAAATTTTGGAAGCTCGGGGAGAGGCTATGGTAGTATGACTTGACGAATGTTGTAGTCAAGAGGCTCCTTTAAATACTCGAGGTATGTTCCAAAGAGGGGGTTATGTCTAGACAGTTTTGTTCCTCCAAACATTATCCCTTTAGGTGGAGCTTATTGTATTTGTTGAAAGGGTATGCTAGTTTGTTGATATCCTAAAAAATTTGGATGATTAGATCGTGTCATGTTTATGTTTTGAAGATTGGGTGGGATTGTTTGTTGTTGATTTTGTGTTATAGGATTCCCACCTATTTGATTGAGACTTGTCATGTTGGATGATGAGGGAAAGGGAGGCCTGAATGTTTCATGGAAGTTTAGATGAGGGGGAATTTGTGTTGCCTCCTAGTTTGATTCAATCTTATCAATGAAAGGATTTCCCTATGCCCTAGGTTTTTCTTGAATTTCAATTTGACAAGCATTACTAGCTTCAAGGGTCCTGATTCATTGGACTAAGGTTTCTATAAGGTCTATGTGTGAGGCTTCCTCCATTCTTTGAGTTTTACAACCTTGAGATGGATTGCTTTGTTTTGGGGTTTGATTGACCCCACTTGTTCCTTTTGATGATATTTGACATGCCACAACTCTTTTCTCTTGATTTTCCACATGGAGGGGTTTCTGTGCCCCCTAAGCTTCTTGTAAGATTTTCTTTTGATGGCTCACCTCATTGTCCATTTGGGTGGCCATTTTCATATCACTTGTTATGGGTTGGTCTTGTTGATGGATCTCAGATCGAACACTCACTTGGCATGTTTTGATTTGGTCAATGTTGTGGGGATCTTATTGGATCTCCTTTGAGTCTTTCAAGTTTGACTTATTTGAGATTGAAGCCATTGGATCTGAACATGTGCTACTTTCATTCAAGGGGTGATTCCCCTAAGCTTTGTGTGATTTTGTCCTAGTTTTGGGGTGTAGGCAACACCATGAAATGATTGAAATGAAGATGGACATGAAAGATGAGCATGGAATGAAAGAAACACATGGAAATGCAAAAGATCCCACCAAAAGTTTTTGTTCTTCACGTCGAGTTCACCAAAATATGTACGCTCAAAATCATGATGTTAGTGGCCTAGGGTTGTTGAGTCAAATTTTGGCACACACATGGACCCTTCCCTCTTTGCCATGGGGCAAACTGCCATGTCTCTCTTTCTCTCGTGGAAGTAGCCAGTTGAGAGGAGGTGAGACATGGGAGTAGTCTAGCTCATAGGAGAGCTAGACTTTGCGGAGAGGGGTCAACATGTCCTGGGGCCTATGGTATTGTGTGCTTGTGTAGATATATCTTATTCAATGATCATGGTAATAAAGATAACTATATGACTCAAAGGGTCACTAATCACTCTTCTCCTGTTGGGGTTTTTGATGTTCCACCTTTGTGGGGGTAAGCTATTGTTCTCGTTGATGTCTTGATCATGTTGACGTTGTCTTGCAAATTGTTGGATGAATGCTTGTTGTACTAAGAATTGCCTATATTCTTCTTGTTGTTGGATGACTAGTGGGTCTTGTTGCGGTCTTGGGTGGATTTCCTCTATCTCATAAAGGATTTTCCTCACCCACTCACCTCTTAACCCGGGGCACACTCATGAGCTAAGACAAGAGTAGGTGATTGCAAGCTACCTTGACTAGACTTAGGATTTGACTTAGGTTTTGTTTGACCTAAGGTTTGATTATGCGTTAACTTTGTTTAACCTTGTGATAGAACCAAGGGTTTTGACCAATGTTTGACTATGGTTGACCTTGTGATAGAATCAAGGGTTTGTGAATTTTCTAAGTCTCTAATGTTTTTCTTCTTTTTTTTGGGTTTTTATGAATGAAAGCCTAAATGAATGCAAAACTTCTTTTTGTGCTTTTTTTAATGTTTTTGGAATTGAATATGCTTTTTTCTAATCTAGGAATCAAAGAATGTATGCAAGCTATAATGAATTTACCTAATGCAATGTAAACTATGTTTTTGGGGGTTTTTTGAATATTTGAAACAAATTAATCTATGCTTTTAAATGAATTAATCTATGAACTTTGAAAGAAAATTACTCTAAGAATGCAAGATCTATCTATCCTATCAAGGAAAAAGCAACAAGATTACTAATTCCAAGAGTAATTTTGGTGATCTAATTGCTACAAATTGAAAGAAAGAATATAGGAACCTGGAGATGCGTGAGCCTCCACTAGCCTTAGAAATCCTTGTGATGGGAACCTCGTATCCTCTTGTAGCAGTGGGGAATCCTCTTGGTGACAAGATGACAATGGAAGCAAAAGAAGATTTTGAAGCTTTGCAAAGAGAGTTCAATGAGAGATTTGTTGAGCACTATGGCTTGATATGAGTAGTGTATGGATGCGTAATGAGCTTTATATGAAAGCTAGATGAACAACAAACAAAAACAAAAGGCTCCTATGTCTTGTATGAGCATGAGAATGCATGATGTGGAGAGCAATAACTTGCAAGAGCTATGTACACAAATGAAATTGCCTCCTCTATGCAACAATGAAAGCTTTGAAGCTTTGGAAAACTAAAGAAAGAAATGAGGAAAGAGGCTCAAAGGCTGTGAAGAAGCTTGAAAAAGCTCATGAAGAAGGGAAGAACATTCTCCAACTTTCCAACTTGGAAAATAATGAAGAGGTGAGGAGTATTTATAGGTTTGAAGAAGGTATGAGAGGTGAAGAATAAGAAGAAGAGTTAACTCAATTTGATTGGAGAGTTAACTTAGAAGACTTATGAGTGATCTAGGCTAAAATTAGAGTGATCTACCTAGTAAAAGCTTATCACTCAAGAAGTGAAGAAGAAGGAATGCATGGGAATGCATGAGTTGTTAATTAAAGATAAAATAGAGATAACTATGCATGTGTAGGTGCATGAAATAGTTAACTCTATATTTGGCATGAAAATCCATGCAAATAGGAAGAAAAACAGGCAAAAATAGAGCTTTTTCAAGTTAGAAACTCAATTTTTTGTGGCTAAAAATGTGACAGGGTCTCCCATGGGTTGCCCCTTTCACTAGTCAAGGTCACACAAGGGAGATTTAGATTTAACAGGATCTCCCGGGGGAAGATCCAGAATGGAAGGGGCCTGGGTGAAAATGCATGATGGGAGATGGAAGATGAGGAGAAAAGAGGGGGATCTGCCTTCAAAAATAGGTCAATCATGTGTGAAAATCCAAATCTCCACTTGCAAAGTAGGATCTCTTGAGGGGAGATCTGGAAATGATAGGGGGAGATTTGGATTGGTTGAGTGAAACTAAAAATTGAAAGTGGGAGATGGCTTGGAATGGGGAAAGAAGTAGAATTGTCACAACAACTAGGTCAAAAGGTAGTCAAAAACTAAATCTCCACTTGCAAAGTAGGATCTCCTGAGGCGAGATATGGAAATAATAGGGGGAGATTTGGATTGGTTGAGTGAAATTGAAAACTAAAAGTGGGAGATGGCTAGGGGGACCTCTAGAATGCTTTTAGGGGGTGGAGAAGATTAAAAACACCAAGGAGAGGTGAAAAATCACCTACAAGATGCATACAAGGCTTAGGAACAGGGTCACAAGCTTAGAAAACACAAATCAACAAGTGTCGAAAAGTGTCAAAAAGCGTTGACAACAAAGAGAGAGAGAAAATGATAAAGGGGAAACAACACAAGATGAAAGAAAAGACACGTCACCAAGATAATTGCTACTGAGAGGATGTTATTTCACACATACATGTACGTGACAAGGATTATAAATCATCATAGGGGTCCTCGTTGATGTTGTGCGTGATTTTGGTGCTTATAGGAGAAAGAGAAACTAGGACTCTTGCATCCAAATGAGGTAGAGAAGTCCTAGTTTTTTCCAACTAAAGAACCCTCCCCAATGGTTGTAGTTACTAGGGAATAAATGTTTGGTGGGAGCTTTTTAATTATCCCCCATCTAGGAACAATGGTCATTAGAACTTCATTCAAAATATCCAAAGACCAAGCCACAAATTTGATCATGGATTTCCTAACATTCCAATATTCTTTATTTAGGGCATGCTTTTGCATATTATGGTTCTTGAAAAACACTATAAATAACCCTTTTTGCACCATTCTATAGAAAGAGACATATAATCCTAATTTTTCCCCCACACATTCAAAATCCAATCATCAAAGAATTTCCTTGGTGGAAGAGTGTTACTATCAATAGTAGCAAAGAAAATTTCTATGTTTTAAGTATATTCTCTTCTTGTTCAACAAAAAAATTCATGTCTTTATTTGGTTTCATGAGAACTTTTTGAGGAGGAGATGCCTTACCTTCTTCTCCTTCAACTTGCAGACCTCTAACTCCTCCATCTTCTATCTCCTACACTTCAAATTTGGCTTCTTTAGGGATGTCAAGTTTCTCCTCTTTGTTCTGCTAGAAATGAAAGCAACACTACTTTAATGGAAATCTGATTCAAATAAATTTTAGCAATCTTTAAGTGTGCTTTAACAATGGAGATTGTAACAAAACATAAAATCCACTATAGAAAAGATGTCAAACATAAAGAACTCAACACAATGACACAGTGTTTACATGGAGAAAACCCTTGTGGGTAAAAAATTCCACCAAGAAAGAGGCATAAGTTTGTATTAATCTCAACAAGATTGTACAAAACATCAACTACACAACTCTCTCCACAAGTCTTCAATCCAACAGCATTCCGGCAGCACCTAAGTACCTAAAATCTATATTACAGCAACAAATACATGGAAAATACTTATAGAAACATTTTCCAACTCATCCTAGGCATTCACCTTCTCTCTCCTAAGATTCTTCAACCTGTAAACATTAATTACCATCTTACAAGCATCTTACACTTGTCCAAAAACAACCATGCAAAGGTTAGGGGTCCAAGACTAAATCTAGCCTCTTACAACATCTTATGACATGTCATAACCATCATAGATTCCACAAAAGACTATCTTTCCAAGATAGGAACCTTGGGCTAAATATAACAAATATACAATTAACATATCCGTCATATGCGTCATAGAATCTCAGAATCTTATGACAACTTGTAGCTGTCATAGATTCACTTACCAAACATTATGACAGTTGTCATACATGCCTGAAATAGTATATTCTCCAAGGGAGCATGCCTACCCTCATTTAATTTGAGTTTTTACATTTGCCAATAGTAAAAGTCACTTCATAATTACCTCTAGTTACTCCAAAATTACCCCTGTCAGGAAAACTAGTACATCTCCTTATGGATTATTACAAATTATATTTAATAAATAGAATAAATACAATATTGGGATTTACAAGGTTAATGGAACCTTATCCCAACATTCTCCCACTTGACATTATACATTGTAAATCAATCCATAGGAATTCAAATAAAAAATAATCAGGCACTAGAAACAAGGCCCATGGCCTCTTTGCACCATATGAACTTCTCTATGCTCACAAGCTTGGTCAATGAATCTGCAACATTCTCCTAATTATCTATCTTCTTCCGCTCAATCTCTCCATTTACAACCAACTCTCAAACAAAGTGATATTGAACATCAACATGCTTAGTCCAAGCATGATACATGGGATTCTTAGCCAAACAGATAGTAGTTTGGCTATCACAACCAATCTGAATGATCCTGCAATCAAAACCAATACCTGTACATAGTCTCCTTAACCAAATCACCTCCTTAGAGACATGAGTAGCAGCTATATACTCTACTTCTATGGTGGACAAAGCAACTGTGGACTGCCTCTTACTCATCCAATTCATTGCACCTCCAAACAGAGTAAACACATAGCCACTAGTGGACCTTCGACTATCCATGTCCCCTGCCCAATTTGCATCAACAAAAGCCTGTATGTCTAAAGATTTATCAGTACTATTAGTACTAGAAAACCAAACAATGATTAGGAGTACCTACAAGATATTTAAACACCCTCTTCGCATAGTTCCAATTTTGTCTACCAGGGTTAGACATAAATCTGCTCAAAACTCCCACTACTTGGGCAATATCTGGTCTAGTGCAAACCATTGCATACATCAAACTCCCTACAACACTAGCATATGGCACAGTAGACATATCCTCAAGATCATCCTCAATCTTTGGACACATATCTAATGAAAGCTTAGTACCAATGGGTAAAGGAACTCTAACTGGGTTACAATCCTACAAAATAAACCTCTGCAAACTAGTATTCACATACTTACTTTGTGACAACCAAAGCTTTCTGCTAACTCTATCTCTTCTAATCTCCATTCCCAGAATATACCTGGAAGTTCCAAGATCCTTCATCTCAAATGCACTTGACAGTTGGGTTTTAAGCTCACTGATCATACCCTTAGTATTGTTAAAAAACATGTCATCAACATACAAAGCAATAACCAGTATAGAATCATCAACACAATAAACGTAAACACAGTGATCCTCTTCACTTCTAACAAAACCCAATTTTAAAACAAATGAGTTAAAATTTTGATACCACATTCTGGGGGATAGTTTTAGACCATAAAGAGACCTCTTTAACCTACAAACCCAATGTTATTTTCCTTTTACCTCAAAACCTGTAGGTTGTTGCTTATAAATTTCTCTTCAAGATCTCCATGTAAAAATGCAGTCTTAACATCCATTTGCTCAATCTGCCAATCATAAGCTACAACAATGGATAAGAGAAATCTAATAGAAGTCAATTTAGCAAGAGGAGAGAATATCTCACCAAAGTCAACTCCCTCTCTCTGGGAGTAGCCCTTGGCTACCAGTCTAGCCTTGTACTTCTCCAATGACCCGTCTACTCCAAAATTCTTCGTGAAGACCCACTTACATCCTATGGCCTTTCTTCTTTTGGGCAAATGAACAATATCCTAGGTGTTACAAGAGTCTAACGCCATCATCTCCTCCTGCATGGCTAGCTACCAAAACTCACTATCATCTGCAGAAATAGGTTCCCTATAGGATCTAGGTTCATTGTTAGTACTCAATAAAGCATATACACAACGGAAATCTAGTGGGCTATACCTGTCAACTGGATTTTGTTGTCTTGTGGATCTCCTCAAAGGTGGATTAAGAGACTACTCATTCTTCTGCATGATCATCTGTACCAACTTCTTCTATAACAACAAATTCATCTTCATTAAAACTACTTGAATCTTCTCCTTCTTCACCCGCAATTGATCATTCTGTTCTTCCTGAGGTGCATCTTGCTACGCTAAATCAAAGTACACCTTCTTTACCTTTTCTTCTTTCTCTTTTGGCTGCTTAGGTTTAGAAATAGCTCTAAGTTCCTTTAAAATAACATCTCTAGAAAAGATAATCTTGTGGGTTAGTGGATTCCAAAGCTTATAACCTTTGACATTATCACCATATCCAATGAATGTACACTTTTCAGCCTTTGGATCCAACTTAGATCTCTTTTCCTTAGGCACATGAACAAAAGCCTCATAGCCCAAAACCCTTAAATGTGAAACAAAAGGTTTCTTACCTGTCCACACTTCATAAGGTGTCGAATCAAGAGCCTTACAAGGAGATCTGTTTATCAAGTAGAAAGTAGTACACACAGTCTCTGCCCAAAAGCATTTATCCAACTATGCATCACTAAGCATACTTCTGGCTCTTTCCGTAATTGTTTGGTTCATTCTTTCTGCAACACCATTCTGTTGTGGTGTATATGGAGTTGTGTTTTGTCTGATTATACTGCATGCTTAAAAAACTCATCAAATTCCTTAGAGAAATTTTCCCCTCCATTGTCAGATCTTAATATTTTTATCTTTAAACTTGATTGGTTCTCTACTAAGACTTTGAATTCCTTAAACTTAGTGAAAAATTTAGATTTATGTTTCATAAAATAAATCCATGTATATCTAGATACATCGTTAATGAAGGTGACAAAGTAACACAATTTTCCAATAGATTCATTATCCACAAGCCCAAAGACATCCATATGAATAATTTCTAATTTCTCTTTTCCTCTATTGCTTCTTGAAGGAAATGATTTTTTATTTTATTTACCAAACACACAATGCTCACAGAAATCAAAGTGCTCATCAGAATAGGAGAAACCATCCAACAATTCTTTATTCTTAATAGTTTTTAATACATTATTGCTTGTGTGGCACAATCTACGGTGCCACAACATACATGTATTTTTAATAGTGGCTTCAAGCTTAAACAAGTTCCTGAATCTCTTCCCTTTTGCTACCACCAAGTTCCTTCTCACCAATCTGCAACCGTGCTTGTCAAATGTCACATGCATTCCCAAATCATTCAACTTTGAAACTGAAATCATATTTCTAGCTAATCTAGGAACATGCAAAACACTAGGGAGGGTTTTAATCCTTCCATCACTGAAACACAACAATACCTTTCCTTTCCTGACAATTAGATATGAAGAGTTGTCACCAAGGTAGATATTACCTCCATCATATTCTTCATATGTGGAGAACCATTCCTTATGTGGGGTCATATTAAAATAGCATCCTGAGTCAACCAACCAGTGATCATTAGAAACAACATTACATGCAGAAAGTAAAACTTCTTCACTTGCATTTGAGGACTTATCTAAAGCACTATCCCATTGTTTCTTGGGGTTTCTGCACTCCTTCACATGTCCCCTTTTACTACAGTTCCAACACTTAACTTTGTTATTTTTACTAGGAGTCTTAGACTGGCCCTTGGACTTGTCCTTAGACCCTTTTTGATCTCCTTTAGGTCCCCTTTCCTTAGACCTTCCCCTAACATTGAGAGCATCCCCTGATAACATTCTCCCAAGACTCAAGTAAAGAACAAAGAAGTAAGATACATTTATCTTCCTCACTAACCTCATCATGTACTAAATCAAGCTGACTCAATAACAAATTAAAAGAATTTAAATGCTCTACAACTGATTTGCCTTCTCGCATTTTCTTTTTAAATAAAGTTTATTTACCATACTCTTGGCTTGATGGATCTCACCCAACCGATTCCACAACTTGTGTGTGGTCTCCTCCTTTGCGACATTCGACAGGACAGAGTCTGAAAGACACAACCAGATGGTTCCCCGTGCCTTCATATCCAGTGTATCCCACTCATCTTGAGAGACATCATCATGTTTCTTCTCTTTTTGAATAGCTAACCATTGGTTTCTTTCTTCCAACAAATCTTCCATTTTTAGCTTCCATAACTCATACCTCATTCCGTTAAACTTCTCAATGTCCAATCAAGAGGTTGATGCAATGGTGGACCCAACCATAATAACAACACAAGATCTACAAAACAAATACAACCAAAAATCCCATTGTAGCTACAGCTTCCACACTACCACTGAAGAGTCAAAGCTAGCCAGGCTCTAATACCAAATGTTATAAATGAAAGCAACACTACCTTAATGGAAATATGATCCAAGATAAATTTCAGCAATCTTTAAGTGTGCTATTAATGGAGATTGTAACATAGAAACAAAACTATGCTTCACAGAAATACAAAATCAGAAATATGAATACATAACACAATGTTTACATGGAGAAAACCCTTGCGGGTAAAAACTCCACTAGGAAAGAGGTACAAGTTTGTATTAATCTCAACAAGATTGTACAATACATCAACTACACAACTCTCTCCACAAGTCTTCAATCCGACAACATTCCGACAGTACCTGAGTACCTAAAATCTATATTTCAGCAACAAATACATGGAAAATACTTATAGAAATGTTTTCCAATTCATCCTAGGCATTCACCTTCCCTCTCCTAAAATTCTCCAACCTATAAACATTAATTACCATCTTACAAGCATCTTACACTTATCCAAAATTAACCATGCAAAGGTTGGGGGCCCAATACTAAATCTGGCCTCTTACAACATCTTATGATGCATCATAACCATCATAGATTCTACAAAAGACTATCTTTCCAAGATAGGAACCTTGGGCTAAATATAACAAATATACAACTAACATATCTGTCATATGCATCATAGAATCTCAGAATCTTATGACAACTTGCAACTACCATAGATTCACTTAGCAAACATTATGATAGTTGTCATACATGCCAAAAATATTATATTCACCAAGGGAACATGCCTACCCTCATTTACTTTGAGTTTTTACATTTGCCAATAGTAAAAGTCACTCCGTAATTACCTCCGGTTACTCTGAAATTACCCCTGTCGGTGAAACTAGTACATCTCCTTATGGATTATTACAAATTACATATAATAAATGGAATAAATACAATATTGGGATTTACAAGGTTAATGGCACCTTATCCCAACAATTACGACACTTTCCTGTAGGATTTCTTCTTCCAGTCAGCTTCACCTTCATTAACAATCTTGTCTTCATCCATCGACAATTTCCCTATTTATCCTTAATTATCCCTTGATTATCCTAATCCTCCCCTCACGAGATTTAATTAATTTTAATTAATTAAATTCTTATATTCCATCTCATAAATAATAAAATAAATTTAACAAATTTAATTTATTATTTACTTTACCTAAAACCTATTCACAAAATCAAAAAAGAAATATTAAAAATCTTTACCATTCAACTATATTATACCTACCTTTTACCATTCACTTAACCAAAAATCCGTTCAACTACCCATGAACCATCCCACCAAACTTTATAAAAATCAAACTCATTTTTATTTACCTCCTCCTGGAGAAATTACTTTTGGAGTTATGCAAATCATTCGAGCAACCACAATCAAATATTTGGTAACATTTATCTAGTTTAATCTTTAATTTTTATTTGATGCATTTGATATAAATTTATGGTTTTTTGTCAAATCTTTTTTTCAAATTTACAATGTTACATACACTAGTGAACCTTACGTGAACATACCTTCTATTAATCACTTTCTTTGCAAGTTGTCTTGTTGAGTGTTTGCAGGCCTTGCGAGGTTGGAAAAAGTTGAATTTTTTTTAGTTTATGAGGTTGGAAAAAGTTTATGAGGCCAACACTTAAGGTCAATTTCTTCATGTGTCCAAGAAAAGAGGCCTAGGAAGTTATGTAAGAGTTGGGAATGTGAAGGTTTCTTTTCCAATGAGAGACATTCTCCAATTTGAATAGCCTTTTTAGGATCATGGGGATCCATAGGAACATTGATAGTAGCCCCAACTAAGAGGGTATTATAGTCCTGAGAATCAAGAATGGTTGGAAGATAAATATGGATGTTAGGAGATAGGATAGGATCATCAAATAACATGATAGACTCCTAAAGTATGCTTGTGCATTGAGATAGTAAGGGAATATATGATCATGGTGATATGAAGGCATGTCAACATATACACCAAGAAATTCATCTAGAGATTCATCAGTAGAGAAGACATCTAGAGGTGGCATAGTTGATTGAGAAGGTTCTATAATCAAGTCAGGATGTAACATAGGTAGAGAAGAAATAAGAGGTGCATAAATCATGGCTGCATTAGTGAAGTTAAGATATAAAGGTTTGGAGTGGTGAGGAGGTTGGTAACCAAGGCCTGCTATAGAGAGATATGGTGTAGGCTCTAAAGGGATCTTGATACCTTGTTCCTTATGGCCAAAAACATTTCCTTTGTATCTAATTTTTTAAAGTATTTGGAAACCACGACCATAATGGGATTGTAACTTAGAAAAAAATGGAGGATCACTATCAATAGAATGATCAATATATGTTGTGTAATCACATGATTTGGAAGAGGAAGACATATTGTAATTTAGAAGGTATAGATTGTAGTTTTGGGATGTCAAAGTGAGGGAGATCAACTTTGTACTCACTTATAAAAGAGGGAGTGAAGTACAAGGATCCCAAATAATCATCAAGACACACATTAGAAGAAGAATGAAAATACATAGCATCATCAACAAGAGGTGACGATAGTGTTAGCTGTTTGGGTGAGAAAGAGGGTATGAGATTTATAAAGAGTATAAGATATAGAGGAAAGTTTGTTATGCCCAAGATTTATTTTTTGACAATATTTCAAAGGATCTAGGTAAAATTTGATTATGAATGTTTTAATGTTATTGTGGTTGTGAAATCTAGACAAATAATGAGATTTAAATGCATTCAAACAAAGAACTCAATCCAAGCTAGGAAAAAACTTTAATTAGAGTAAATAAATGAAACAAACAACATGAAAATGAACATAAACACTAGCATTAAACCTCATGATGTTTGGGATGTTCTCAAAGATAAGTTGCAATACTATGCAAAGTATGTTGGTTGGTGTCTTGCTTGAAGTTGCTAAATTTGGTAGCATGTACTTACTTTAGAATGAAGGATTGATTTTCCTTTGGGTGAAGTTCGTTAAATAAACTCTCCACCATAGATATGGAGGGCTAAGATTTGATTATAGGATGAAGGGTGAGGATTGTATTGCATGAATGTGCAAGCTAGCCTCATGACAAGTGGAAGATGGAGATGAAAGGGACTCAATGGAGGGTGGAGATTTTATTAAATTGCATGGATATGGGAGATACTATCATGTGGGAGAATGTGGAGGAGACAAATGGATGTAGGGGATTGAATCTTGAGATGGAGGGTGAGGTTTGTCCCATGTTGTATGAGGATGGTGTTGGTTCTCAAATCTGCATACATTGAATCCTAAAGATTTTCCACTTCTTATGCACAGATTTCAAGAAGAGACTTGGCCAGCAGACTAGGAGATTGTTTAACAATGTGGGAAACCATGCACACTTATGGAGCCCTGCACTTTAGGTTCTACCACACCTAAGGGGTATTCCCTTACAATCAATAAATCTAGATTTTCAATACTAGGTAGAATGTTCTCATGTATGTACCAAGATTTTCAAGATAAATCCCAAACTGACAAGATTCTTGGATTACCTTCTCTGTTTTACCTTGAGAACATGCACTAAGATACCCAAACTACAAACAACAACCAAGAGATGAACCAAAGGGTAATTTGTAACCAATAATTTTTTAAACCTTTTGGGCAAACAAAACTCTAGATTAGTGTTTTATCAGGGCAACAAAGTCAAAACCATTCCCTACAAATGTTTCCTTTATAACAATAGAACTTCAAATTCAGAGGGTGTATTTGTATCAGTGGGTTGCAATGACATGTGTGAAGATAAATGTCTAAGATGCTTTTGAGTTTGAAATGGATGGTGAGGATTGGAGGAGGGATTCTTTTGGATTGTAGTGGAAGAGGATTTTAATATTTAATTAGAAGAAAAAGAACAAGAGTTAGTCTAATTAATTAAATAAGCATGTCTTATTTAATTAATTAGTTGGAGGAAGGCTGGTTTAGTTTAATTGAATAAAATAGGTTTTATTTAACTAATTAGTAGAATGAAATTTTGATTAAATAATTTTTAATTTAACTAGCACTAATGGGAAATTAATTAGATTTTTGATCAGTTAGTTAATTTAATTAATTAAATAGTTAATTTGTCAATGGAATTGATTAGCTAATTTAATTGAATAAAATATGATTTATTTAGTTAATCCATGGGAAGAGAGTAAATAGATAAATTAATTAAATAAATACAATTTATTTAATTAATCTCTGAAAAGGCAATATAGGGAAAATTCAAGGAAGACTTGGAGTGTCTACAATTTTCCCCTCTTGGATATAACATCATGATTGCAAGGGATGATGCCATTTCAAAATTTTTTTAGAGTCAAAATGGTGACAGTTTACCCTAGATGCTTGAGGGAATGATAATGAGATCATGGTAGGATGATTCCCTCTCAAGAGATTTGATGGGCTAATGGTGGCCTTGTGGGTCTCATGAAAGGAAAAAAGAGTGCTTGGGAGGAGAAAATGGTGAAAGGGGCGACAAAAGAGGAAAAAGGTGGATTTGGGGGAAAAATTTTGGTTGTGGAAGGAAGAAAACCTATAAATAGGGGTTGGGGGGTAAAAGTTCATTTTTACCCTTCCCTTTGGAGAGAAAAGAGCTTTATCCTAGGAGGAGAAAATGGAGCAAATCCCAACATAGGAGCATATGAGTGAATGGGTGCAGGAGTACAAGCAATTGATGAACCAAGGAGTAGTGGTAAGTTCTCTTTCAAAGGTTTAAAATTTTAATTTTGGTGCATTTACTAGAGTAGAAAAGGGGTGGGAAAGTGCAAGCATCATTTTGGTGATTTAGCATATGATGTTTACTCTAGGGAACAAATTATTTGCACAAGCCTTGATAGTGCTTACATTGGTTAGAATGATGTTTGTGTGAGGTAGGAAGGAAGGGCATCTACATGGATTCCCTAGTGTCTACATAGGATGCCCTAATGTCTATGCTTGATCAAGATTTTTAAAGGATGCCCAGAGTTTACATGGCTAGATGGGGCATTTGTGCTGAAATGACACTTACGCTAGGAGAGAGGCATTTGTATAAGCTCCTAGAGAACTTGCATGAGAATGGCACTTGCACTTTAGAGTGAGGCTGATGCAGAGCCGCTGGCGGAAGCGTTTGAAAATGGGTGCCAAACGGTTTACCCAACCATACAATTACTTTAGTATGTCAAAACATACATTTTCCCTTGTATATCAAAATATATATTTGTCTTTATATGTATATTCAACCTTGTATATGCATTTGTCAACCTCCTGCCACCGGTTCCTCTCACCGCTTCTACCGGTCGCCACTTGTATCGTTATGCAATGTATATGCACGTTGTATATTTACAATATACAATCACAAGATACAAACTCAAACATGCAAACAAATCCTTTGACCGACGTTGACCCACTTGTATCAAACCATTGTACATTTACAATGTACATTCAATACATGCAACCGAAAAGTGCTTCGGTGGGATACACAGAACCATACATCTGCAAGATACACACAACATGCAACTGCAGGATATACACAACATGAACCCGACACTCCCTTGCGATATACACAAAACTTGTATATCTTCCATGTACGTTCTAAAAAGTGCATTCAAAACATGCAAGCGAAAGATGCATCCTTCCGCATACTTCGCCAATTATATATTTGACCCAAACTTTGACTTTCTTGTATGCCGTTAACCTTATATATTTGCAATGTAGGTTTAACACATACAATTGCGACATAGAAATTTTAACAGAAGAGATATACTCATAGAATGAGTATCTGGCATATACTTACTGTATATACGTCAAATGCATGTTAGATGAAAAACCCGCGAACCTTCACAATTTTAACACTGCAAACCCTAGAATCAATCCGATCTGTTTCCTTAGAAATTTAACATAGATTTCAAGTTTCAAAACCTAGCACATGAGGATGCTAGGGTAAATCAATGCATGCTGTAAACGATCCTGCCTCCATGGAATGAACAAAGAGAAAATGCAAAACAAAAAAATAAACATCTATTTACAACCATTCCACCGATTATGAAATAATCCAACTGGTGGAATGGGCTAATGTCCCATCTCGACTGCAAAACAAGAAAATCAACTACACAGGTAAATTGAAAATTAGAAAAACAACACCGACATGATCTCCTTTATTTAGATTTCAGAAATGCATACAAAGATCTAGTTTCATAGTTCAACAACTGATTGCAAAACTACTGCACTGTCAAATCTCCAAACTGTCTATGATATCTATCTCCTCTATTCAATGATATCCCAATGATATGATCTAGGGTATGTATATCTACTCACAAGAGTAGTACATATTGATTTCCAGCGGTTGGGAGATGACAACCAACATAACAAACTCTAACTAACTTGAACATAAACCTAGATTGGCTTACAAACATATGAATTGGTCAAATGGAACTTATTACATCAAAATTCATAAAACTTAACATCTTAAGACCTAGTCTTCGTGTTGAAGGGGTGCTCCTGCACCAGAGGCATTTGAACTAGGGGAGAAGTGCTTGCACTATAAGGGGCAGTTCTTGCACTTGAAAGGAAGAATTGGGCAAATTTTAGATGGAGGAAGGGAAAGTATTGATGAGGCATGATGATGTGTGATGTACAAGAGGTGTTACTAACACTGGTGAGAGATGATTAGGGGTGATGAGACTATTGTGAGGGGTTGGTGAGGCAAGGAAAGAGTTCCTAGAAGTGGTGGGGCTTTATAATATTGCTATGATGTCAAAGATTTAAGTAGATTAGGCTATGCTGATAGTGTTGGCAGAGTAGTGACTTTTCAAGATGAGCACATTCTAGGTCTTGACAGGGAAGATGATAGTCACTTTGGAGGATGTTTGCATATTATTAGGATTCTTATTTTGGAAGATATGGTATATTGGAGGGTGATGGATTTAGTGAGTGTGATGGAGTGCCTGATGGGGAGGAGGGATATCCCACCATAATGGATGGGATTGGACTTAGATGCATACTTGGTGGGCGGTCTATTGGAGGAGTTACCATTGGTGTTGATGGGTCTTGTCAGTGGTGTGTTGCTACCTGAAAATATTGGTAGATTATTCCCTATGGGCATGGTAGATTGTGTGTCTAACATGATGGAGGATGGGAGAATATTTATTTTTGGCTCTTGTGTACTGACACAATTATATAGGGATCTAATTTTAATGGTTTACTATGGTGGGTGGAGCATAAGATCATTGAAGCTATTGTAGGCTTGGGCTTGGGAGCACATTATAGTGGTACAATTAGAGGGAGTATAGAAGGTGAGACAACCACAATGACCATTTGTATATGGGTGGAGGATGAGGCTAGGCATAGGTTGAGCCATCTAGGGGATATGTGGTATTATTAGCGGGTCTTGGATAAGTTGGTACCATGGGATATTATATGGAGACCTTGCAAGGGAGTGGAGGCTTAGGAAGATGAGGCAACACATATGGGATTAGTAAATTAATATTGTTACTTTGTGGAATAGAGGGAGTACATTATAGAGTAGTATCAACCTATAGGGTGTTGTGCTAGTTCAAGATCAGGTAGGATATCCCAACATTTCCACATGTGTTTTCCCATGTGACATAGGAGAATCCATGGTGAGGTAGATTGATAGACTTGGAGGTGGTGGTAGAGAGTTGGAAATTTTGGCTAGTTCTACCTTAGGTATCAAGGGAGGATGTGGCGGATGTAGGAGTGGTGATAGGATATGATGCATGGTGGGAGTAGATGTAGCCTATGAGACTATTTATTTCAAGAGTGTGGAGATTATGATGGTGGTTGGAGGAGGTAACCTATGAATGGAGATGATGAAGGGAGGTGGGAGCAGGGTAGGTGGTAGAGATGGATAGAGATAGGTTACACAGGGGCATGAGGCATAGGATGCACAAGTGCTAGATGTAGATATGTAGGAGGTACATGTAGTGTCCCTCCATTTTCACTTTGGTTGTGCAGGTAGTCTAGCTAAGGAACCTAAAGATGAAGATGGAACATGAGCTTTTGTTAGTACATTCGTGGGTATGATGCATATTGTTATGTTATTATTATGTAGAGATTTATTTGGATAGTCAAGTGATGTAGTAGTATGTTGTTAGGATAGGTGGAAAGGGAAGCATCATACCATTGAACGTATGGGGGACATACAGGAATGAGATACAAATGTTGGAGTTCCTTTCCAAGTGCTTCGGCTATTAAGAATATGTGCTCAAATTGGTATGCTTGAGTGAACAGGTACTAGGCTATGTCTCCACTTGAATTGACAGGCCTGAGTGTGCCTTAAAACCAATGGAAACTATTGAACGAAGATAACATATGGTCCCCTATCTAGCCAACATCCATGAAAAAGATGAGTATCCAGTTTTGCACCTAGTTAGTGTTGTCTGTATGGGCGTGATAGTCAGTCACTGTCATTGTGGTTATGCATTTCTATTGTGCATGGTCGTCAGGTATTGTTCAGTATTGGATTATTTAGGTTATAATTGTTTGATTAATGTTTTGGTTAATTGCTTCATTAAAATAAAATAATTAAGTCAAGAGGGCACTTTGATAAGTAAATATAGATGCTTTTATGTAAATTTAAGTTTATGAGAAATTATATTATATTGTAATCTAAGGTCAATAAATAGTAATAACTATAATGAGGAAAACAAATTGTTATTAAAATGAGAATATAATTGATAAAATTAAAATGAAAATATTATAAGCAAGTAAATGTTTTGTTAGTGGCAATAAAAATAAATTTATAATATTTATGAATTGTCATAAAAACTTATATATATAGCAAATTCTAAAATAAATAAAATTAGAGAGAAATTATTGTCTAGTTAAAATAGCAAATTGTAAGAAAGTAATAAAGGAAAAATTTATTGCCTTTAGTAAGGAGAATCTTCTGAAAGAAATTATGGGGGTGATTATGCATGCTCAACTTTATTTTGGAAATCGGAAGACATAATTTGGGAGAGGAGCGTGTATTTCAAAGAGTAGAATATGTTTTATGTTTTCAGGATCTCCCCCTCTTAGGAAATTTTCATTTTTCTTTTGGCACCATAAACCATAACTTCCAGAAAAAGAGACTTGGGGGAAAATGGATGCGAGCTAGCAAATTTAGTGAAGATGTGATAGAAGTAATATTCTAGGTATGGACTGAGATATGAAACTGATTTATTGTTGCATTAGATTTAGTAATATGCAAACTTTATATTATTCTGTGAATTCTCTTCTACATATTCTAAACCCAGTCTGTTGCGTTAGCCATAACTTTATTTTTACGAATTGGGTTCCTTTAGAATTTTTCTATATGGTGCATGACCTAGTTAGCCAAATCATATCCAAAAATAAGCCTTACCCAATTTGTCATTTTAGAGATATGAATATCTTGTGACTGTTTATCTCTCACCCATTTTGTCTCTATTTTAATAGTCTGTTGCATTAGCCATAACTTTATTTTTATGAACTGGGTTCCTCTAGAATTTTCATATATGGTACACGACCTAGTTATCCAAATCATATCCAAAAATTAGCCTTACATAGTTTTTCATTTTGGAGATATGAATATTGTGTGACTATTTATCTCTCACCCATTTCATCTTTGTTAAAACAATTAGTTGCGTCATCAATAACTCTATATTTTCGAACTAGGTTTCTTTAAAATATTTTGATGCAAGAGCATCCAGTGGTGTAAGGGCAATCTTGCATCACCGAAAAAGAAGTTAATTCAAAATCATTGTAGTTATTTTCATTTCTTTCCATAATTAGTGTTTCTGGTTCCATAATATCCAGAATAATGATGTAGGACTTTCAGTTTTTCCAAAACTGCTAAAAATAGCAACCTGCCTATTTTGGAAAATTTACCTGCCATTTTAGGAAAGTTTGCATTTGGGCATGGATTGAACCAAAAACTTATAGAAAGTTACATAACGGAAATATAAGACCTTTGGCGAAGGAATCAGGCAAAGATCATTCGTGAGCTGAAAGATATTAAAGTTTTTGTTTTTTGAAAAGCCCTTAAAAATTTCTAAAATGAGATATGAGGCACTAAAACATCCCATAACATCCCAAAAAGTTGATGGCAATTCGTTTATGGATTTCTGGCATGATAGTTCACATTGTGAGCTTTTCGGCACTTAAAACGGTTTAGCAATCGGACACCCGGATCAAATGTTATGCTTCTCGGAAGTTGACCTACATTTGGAGGGAGTTGCAAATTTCAAAATTTAGCTGGAGGCCGCCAAAAAGTGTTATTTATGACTATTTTGGGAACCTTGGGCAGTAGTAGAGTAAAGGGGGCAAGTGTGGAGTCAAGAATAGGGGGAAAACAAAAACCCTAGCTAATTTGGGGTTATAGAAGGCAGAAGATTCCAGAGCCTGGGAGGTGTAGTTGTAGTGTGTTGCAGCCTGTGGAGGATTGATTCCTCGGATTGTAATTGAGCTTCTGTAATGTAATGAGTTGCCCAAATCAATAAAGAAATATTCTATTTTATGTATTCTATTTCTATTGTTGTGTGTTTTATGATTTACCCCTTCATCATTTTTATATAAGATTCAGTTCTTACCTATGAAAATCATATCTAGAAATTAGCATTACCTAGTTTGCCAATTTAGAGATATGTATCAATTAGTGACTGACATTCCTATGCCATTTTGGTTGTTGTTATTAAATCTACAAATCCATTCTATGCGTATCCTAAAATCATTTCGATCCAAGTAATAACGTCTCTTTGAGACGACTGTCAAATAGTTCACACACCCTGTCTATGTCTCAGTCTTTTCCATAGCTGTCTACCAAAGTATTTTCAACTATATAAGTTATCACTTGCATATTAGTGGCATTGACATATAAAAAAATTGTCAATGGTTGTTCATCTAAGGAGGAGTCGAAAACTTTATCTTGATCTCTTCCTAATATGAACTGAAGTAAGTTTAGAAGGACATAAAACCTTTATTAGAACTTTTATTTAATCTATTTGGCATTAAAGATATTGGTTATATTTTCTAATTTAATTGTATCTTTGAATCAAAATTTTAGGATGTGTTTTGGAAAGTTTTGTAAATAGTATAGAAATGCGTTAGTGTATCAATAGCTAGGATCCATATTTATAGTTCAATATGTTATCAAGATTTAGAAGAATATTATAGAAAAGATCATTCTTATACTTTATCTATATTGTGTGTGTAATTATCCTAAATTTATGGATGAGTGACTCTACTTTTAGATCATGATTGGAGGAGATAATTGGTTTGACAAGTATGTCTTGGTTAGAGTCCTTTCTTAGGGTCCTCTTAAGTAAACTATTTAATTATTTTTACATATTATTTTGACTGGTCTAATAATTGCAAAGTCTTTTGATAAGGACCATACAGGTAAGTATCAAGTAGATACCTTAATTATTATATAATACCTTAGGGACGACTTTGATAACCTTTAGAATGGCTAGACCATTGGTTTTTATTTCTAATTGTAAACCTTGTAGTTAGTCTAATAAAGGTTTGTGATATTATCTCATGGCATTAATGTAGTAGACGTAGTATTAGTACTAGTTTATGAGTAATGCTTATGATTAATTATATTATTGTTATCTTTTAACAAAGGTTAGATAAATCCCTAGCATTTAGGTTGTGTTTTTATCTTACATAGATACTAGGATCAATATAATATTTGAGTCTAAAAAGTAGAGAGAATGTTTTGTTGATTTATGGGTAGCTTATGATTAATGTTACATTCTTAAAGACCCATTTTAGTGCATCGTCATATGTTACATTTGTGGTAATGTAATTGAAATATTGTTGAAGGATCTTAGTTTATGATGTGCATTTGAGAGTGGATGTAATGTGAGACCATTTTGTTTTAGTGGTGTCAAGTGTTTGTGTCATTTGGGAAGTTGATTCTAGAGGACTAGGATGCTATGTTTTGATTTCATGCAATTGTGTTGTTAGGTGTCCTGAGATAATGATGTCTCTTGTTTATGTATGTGGGTTTTGGTAAACGATCATGCTAGATGATGTACATTCTATGTTGTAAATGCAACATGATGAGGTAATATTATCCTTTAAGGATGTATTGATATCAAACTTGTGTTAAGTATTGTGTTTGATAATGGGGAGATCTCGGTA
The DNA here is from genome assembly GCA_027924645.1 of Cunninghamia lanceolata. NCBI lineage: Eukaryota > Viridiplantae > Streptophyta > Pinopsida > Cupressales > Cupressaceae > Cunninghamia > Cunninghamia lanceolata. Next base: position 13,707,493 of record BSBN01000219.1, on the reverse strand, counting down.
ATCGTAAAGAGGATGTATTTTGTTTATGGTTGAGATTTTAGAGCAAGATGGCCCATGCCTTGCTCTGGATAAGTGCCGTTTGAGTTACTTGTGATGTTCATATTGACCAGTGTTGTATTGGAGTCATGTGTAGTCCTTGCACCTGTTAGCCTATTGTCTTCTTGACTGTTTGCTTAGTGGGACCTTATTGTTATCTCTTAGCACGGGGGGTGGACCTTAGGGTTCCAAATGGTCAGGTGGTTGTGCTTTACCTCCATTGGTTTCCCATGCTATTGTTCATGTGTGAGAAGGATGTACCTCTTATATCAGATTTTGGATCTTGTTCTAGCTTGAGGAGATAGGTACTTATGTTCATATTCTAATTTTGTATATCAGTCGAATCATGTACTATTATCTTGATGTATGTACTCCAATGTAATCAGGAAAGTGACATTGTAAACAATATAATGGTGTACTCTCTTGTAAAGGAAAGTGTATATGCACTTGTAATCCTATGTGCAGGATCTTGATGATTACTTATCTGATGATATAATATGGAAACGTATGTGTTTATTCATTTGATGCAATTAGATTTAGAATGAACCATGGTTGTTAGTTAATTCATAATGTTGGTTAGATCATGTTAATAGTTGTTAGTAATGCTGTTGTGGAATCCCTAGAGGACAAAGCTTAATTAGATGTTTGAATAAATATGATTTACATTTCTTTGTTATTTCTTTCTTTAAAAAAAATATATTCTAGGTAAGTGCAAGAAGATGGGGGGCCAAAAAGGGGTCTTAAGTGGCCACTTTTTTTCTAAAATCAGGAAATACTGGCCTTGGATGAGAAATTGAGCATAGTTACACTCAAAATTTGGAGATGCAACCAAAACAATATTCGTAGTACTCCGAGTCTACTTTCTAAACTACTATTGTTTTTTGAAAATGGCATAGATTAAGGGGTTCAAAAGAGGGAGCCACAAAAATTGGTGTTGTTTCTGTCAAAAAAACATAACATAGCATGTTTTGTGGCTCCCTCAAAAGGTCAACTTTTTTTGGTATTTTTAAAATCATATAGGTGAGAAATTAGCTAATAGCATGTAGTTTATGCCCAATTTTTCTAATAATTTTTTGATGAATATTTGGTTTTTTTACTAATTTTCAAAGTGGACACATCCTAAAAAACAAAATTTTGGCCGTGCTACCCCTATAAATTTTAAAAACTAATTGAAAATCATTTTTTTCTTTTTTTAATATTTGTAGAATGGAGTCTAGTTTCTAAATATGTAATTTTTTTGAAATTTCAATGAATAGTTAATTTACAATGAAAAAAAGACCAAACAATGGTTTTTGCCCAAAAATGGACACACAAACAAAAGAAATAAAAAATGAAAGGCTTACCATTGTTAAAATGTGAAAAAAATGACATCGTTAAATAGCTAAGAGAAATTCTAACATTACCCAGGTGTTCGATTTCTTTGACCGAAACACGTGCAAATTTGAGGGTTAGCACGATTGAAATTATGTGAAATCTTGAAGAATATGGAAAAACATGTCTGTGGATGTTGAAAAGGCACTCCAAACCTTTGGGTTGGAAATCCAAAGCAAATCCCAAGCCCAAGGCTTGGGATTCCCAAAGCAAAACATAACGCGAGCACGTTATAATGTGATCGCATTATAACGCGCTTGCGTTAGTTTTTGCTTTGCATTTTTCCTTTTCCACAAACGTTTGTGTTGTTTGTCATGGGAAACATAACGCAAGCATGTTATAATGCTCTCGTGTTATGTTCCCCTTAAATGTTTTTATGTTCAGGGCTATTAATCATGTATGTATGTATGCCTATATGTATGTATGTATGTATGCATGTATGCCTATATGTATGTATGTATCTACGTATGCCTATATGTATGTATGCCTATATGTATGTATGTATAGTGTCGAGGGTAGAGGAGGGTAGAGACGGGAGTGAGCCAGATAGGGGAGGAGAGGGGTAGATAAGGATTGAGTGATTAAGGTTTAAGGTTGAGGGTTGAGCATTTAGGGATAGGATTTAGAGTTTAGGGATAAGGGATTAGAGTTTAGGACCTTGAGGGATTAGGGTTTAGGGTTGAGGCTTTAGGGATAACATTTAGGGTTAAGGGTCAAGGGATTAGGGTTAAGGTAGAGTGTTGAGGGTAGAGGGATTAGGGATAGGGTTTAGGGTTGAAAGTTTAGGGTTGAGGGATTAGGGTTTAAGGTATAGTTTAGTAGTTCTTGTGGATAGAGCCAGTAAACAATGGGAGATTATTTGCCTGTTGCATAACAATATACCTCTCCTAAGTGCGGGGTGGACAGCAAGAAACATAGATGTACCCCAATGCAAATCTTTTCTCATAATGATCATCCTTTTGATTTCAACTGTTAATTACTCATTGTGGATGTACCATACGCAAAGATTTTCTCATAGTGTGTACACCTATTGGCATAATGAACCCCAGATGGGCCAGAAAAACATGCCATATAACATTACTAACATTAAAAAAGTTCATAGCCATTTTTATGACATATTCTTGCAACTCAAATATCTTTAAGAGAAGAGTGTCAAAAATGATGGGTTTAACAACCTAACATAAGGCAAAGCAGTTTTGTTGGGTTTAGGGATAGGGTTTAGGGTTTAGGGTTGAGGGATTAGGATTTAGGGTTGAGGGATTATGGTTTAAGGTATAGTGTTGAGGGTTAAGGGTTTAGGAATAGGGTTTAGGGTTGAGGGATTAGGGTTTAGGGTTGATGGATTAGGGTTTAATCTTGAGAGTTGAGGGTTGAGGGTTTAGGGATAGGGTTGATGGTCAAGGGATTAGATGTAGAGTGTTTAGGGTTGAGGGTTGAACGATTGAGGGTTGAGGCTTTAGGGCTGAGGGTTAAGGGATTGGGGTTTAAAATATAGTGTTGAGCATTGAGGGTTTATGGATAGGTTTTAGGGTTTAATTTTTAAGGGTTAAGGGTTGAGGGATAGGGTTGAGGGTTTAGGGATGAGGGATTAGGGTTTAAGGTATTGTGTCAAGGGTTGAGGATTTAGGAATAGGGATAGCGTTTAGGGTTTAGGGATGAGGGATTAGGGTTGAGGGTTGAGGGATTAGGGTTTAAGGTATAGTGTCGAGGGTTGAGGGTTTATTGATAGTGTTTAGGGTTGAGGGATTAGGTTTTAGGGTTGATGGATTAGGGTTTAAGGTATAGTGTTGAGGGTTGAAGGTTTAGGGATAGGGTTTAGGGTTGACGGATTAGGGTTTAGGGTTGACAGATTAACATTTAATGTCGAGGTTAGGGTTAGAGTGTCGAGGGTAGAGGGATTAGGGATAAGGTTTAGGGTTGAAGGTTTAAGGATTGAGGGTTGAGGCTTTAGGGATGAGGGTTTAAGGCTTAAGATATAGTGTCAAGTGTTGAGGGTGTAGGGATAGGGTTTAGGTTTTAAGGGTTAAGGGTTGAGGGATAGGGATTAGGGTTTAAGGTAGAGTGTTGAGGGTTGATGGTTTAGGGATAGGGTTTAGGTTTGAGGGATTAGGGTTTAGGGTTGATGAATTAGGGTTTAATGTTGAGAGTTTAGGGTTGAGGGTTGAGGGTTGAGGGTTGAGGGTTGAGGGATAGGGTTAATGGTCAAGGGATTAGGGTTAAATAAGAGTGTCGAGGGTAGAGGGATTAGGGATAGGGTTTAGGGTTGAAGGTTTAAGGATTTAGGGTTGAGGCTTTAGGGATGAGGGTTGAGGGATTAGGGTTTAAGATATAGTGTCGAGTGTCAAGCATGTAGGGATAGGTTTTAGGGTTCAAGTTTTAAGGGTTAAGGGTCGAGGGATCAGAGTTAAGGGTTGAGGGATTAGGGTTTGATGTTGAGTACATTAAGGTTCGAGGGTTAAGGGTTTCAGGATAGGGTTGAGGGTCAAGGGATTAGGGTTAAAGTAGAGTGTGGAGGGTATAAGGATTAGGGATAGGGTTGGAGGGTTTAGGGATAAGGGATTAAGGTTTAAGGTATAGTATCGAGCTCGTTGAGGGTCTAGGAATAGGGATAGCATTTAGGGTTTAGGGATGAGGGATTAGAGTTGAGGGATGACAGATTAGGGTTGAGGGTTAAGGGATTAGGGTTTAGGGATAAGGTTTAGGGTTGAGGGTTGAGGGATTAGGGTTTAAGGTATAGTGTTGAGGGTTTAGGGATAGGGTTTAGGGTTGAGGGATTAGAGTGAAGGGTCGAGGGATTAGGATTTGATTTTGAGGGTTGATGGTTGAGACTTTAGGGTTTAGGGTTTAGGCATAGGGTTGAGGGTCGAGGGATCAAAGTTAAGGGTTGAGGGATTAGGGTTTGATGTTGAGGGTTGAGGGTGAGGTTCGAGGGTCAAGGGTTTAGGGATAGGGTTCAGGGTTGAGGGATTAGGGTTAAAGTAGAGTGTGGAGGGTATAAGGTTTAGGGATAGAGTTGGAGAGTTTAGGGGTAAGGGATTAGGGTTTAAGGTATAGTATCAAGTCTGTTGAGGGTTTAGGAATAGGGATAGCATTTAGGGTTTAGGGATGAGGGATTAGAGTTGAGGGATGACGGATTAGGGTTGATGGTTGAGGGATTAGGGTTTAGGGATAAGGTTTAGGGTTAAGGGTTGAGGGATTAGGGTTTAAGGTATAGTATTGAGGGTTTAGGGATAGGGTTTAGGGTTGATGGATTAGAGTGAAGGGTCAAGGGATTAGGATTTGACATTGAGGGTTGAGGGTTGAGGCTTTAGAGTTTAGGGTTTAGGGATAGGGTTGAGGGTCGAGGGATCAGAGTTAAGGGTTGAGGGATTAGGGTTTGATGTTGAGGGTTGAGGGTTGAGGTTGGAGGGTCAAGGGTTTAGGGATAGGGTCGAGGGTCGAGGGATTAGGGTTAAAGTAGAGTGTGGAGGGTATAAGGATTAGGGATAGGGTTGGAGGGTTTAGGGATAAGGGATTAGGGTTTAAGGTAGAGTATCAAGTCTGTTGAGGGTTTAGGAATAGGGATAGCATTTAGGGTTTAGGGATGAGGGATTAGGGATGAGGGATTAGGGACGAGGGATTAGAGTTGAGGGATGACAGATTAGGGTTGAGGGTTGACGGATTAGGGTTTAGGGATAAGGTTTAGGGTTGAGGGTTGAGGGATTAGGGTTTAAGGTATAGTGGTGAGGGTTTAGGGATAGGGTTTAGGGTTTATTGATTAGAGTGAAGGGTCGAGGGATTAGGATTTGACATTGAGGGTTGAGGGTTGAGGGTTGAGGCTTTAGAGTTTAGGGTTTAGGGATAGGGTTGAGGGTCGAGGGATCAGAGTTAAGGGTTGAGGGATTAGGGTTTGACGTTGAGGGTTGAGGGTTGAGGTTCGAGGGTCAAGGGTTTAGGGATAGGGTTGAGGGTTGAGGGATTAGGGTTAAAGTAGAGTGTAGAGGGTTTAGGGATAAGGGATTAGGGTTTAAGGTATAGTATTGAGTATGTTGAGGGTTTAGGAATAGGGATAGCATTTAGGGTTTAGGGATGAGGGATTAGAGTTGAGGGATGATAGATTAGGGTTGAGGGTTGAGGGATTAGGGTTTAGGGTTGAGGGTTGAGGGATTAGGGTTTAAGGTATAGTGTTGAGGGTTTAGGGTTGATGGATTAGAGTGAAGGGTCAAGGGATTAGAGTTAAGGGTTGAGGGATTAGGGTTTGATGTTGAGGGTTGAGGGTTGAGGTTTGAGGGTCAAGGGTTTAGGGATAGGGTTGAGGGTCGAGGGATTAGGGTTTAAGGTATAGTATCGAGTATGTTGAGGGTTTAGGAATAGGGATAGCATTTAGGGTTTAGGGATGAGGGATTAGAGTTGAGGGATGATGGATTAGGGATTAGGGTTGAGAGATTAGGGTTTAGGGATAAGTTTTAGGTTGAGGGTTGAGGGATTAGGGTTTAAGGTATAGTGTTGAGGGTTTAGGGATAGGGTTTAGGGGGTTGATGGATTAGAGTGAAGGGTCGAGGGATTAGGATTTGATGTTGAGGGTTGAGGGTTGGGGCTTTAGGGTTTAGGGTTTAGGGATAGGGTTGAGGGTCGAGGGATCAGAGTTAAGGGTTGAGGGATTAGGGTTTGACGTTGAGGGTTGAGTTCTAAAGATAGGTAAACAGAGATTTTGTATTCATGTTATTTAGATGTTGATGGGTTTAGACTTGAGCTGAAATGCTGGACTCTTAATCTAGCCTGAAGAGAGTTTCTATCGTCAAATGCAGATTTATGGGTTTGATTATATTGATTGCCTCTCTAGTTTTGGGGTGTGGATGTTTTGGAATCAATTAGGAAGTCTTTAGGAGACTTTGTGGAAGTGGATTGGCAATCGCTTGACAAAACCCCTGCTATTTATACTTGGATAATGATTTGTCACAAAATAGAACTTCTACTTCCAAAGAAGATCTATCTTTCTTCCTCGATGGGCATTTTCTATCAAGAACTGGATTGTGAGGGCTTGCCCCTTCATTGTTATTCCTATCATACGACAAAGCATCTGGCAATCTCTTGCAGGAAACAGGAAAAGTTCTCCCTCAAAAACCTTGTGGTCATTCAAATCTGAAGGGGAAGGTTTGGAAAGAGAAATGGATCACCAAAGAGATGAAGAATTTCTTATTTCTCAAACACCATTAGTGGTTTTTCTCTGATGCAGAGGATGTACCAAGATGGAAAGCATTTAAAGATTATATGATCTCCAAAGGAAAATCTCCTAATTCTTCCAGAATGTCATCCTTCAGCAAGGTGGGACCAAGTGGCTTGGCTCTTCTAGTCATGGATCCTCCCATATTTAAGAGGAATTGTAAGGCTTGGAAGTGTCAGTTGATGAAGCACAGGATGTGGTCATCCCTACTTGTGTTAAGGAAGATAATGCATAGGATGTGATCAATCTATAGTAGGACAAAATGTGAGCGTGTTATAACATGCTCACATTTTGTCCTGCTATAGAAACGGTAAAAACATGTTGACCCTCGTGATCTAGGCCCACATGCTCTGTTTTCATACTGATTCTACACATGCTCCGACAAAAAATAAGTGCTTTCATGTTGTTGGGAAGTTCACATGCACATTTTACATATTCTACCACCTTTGCATGATCTTTCCACCACTTTTTCTGCTTTTCCAACTTGAGAAGGAGGAAATAACATAGTTTTCACACCAAGTTTGATATATATCTATTCAAGTTTCAATTTTTGTAGTGTTGCAATGTTGATTGTGATTCAATTTTAGGAATTTAACATTATAGATTGGTTAATAGTATTGTTGTTAGTAATTATATTTGAGTGTTATTCAATTTAACATTGAAAAGGAAGTAAGTGGTGAAAAACTCAAATTTTTGAGGAGTTTGATGCAAGAAGAAAAAAACACTATATAATTAGGTACTCTCTCCGTTCGAATCTTCATTTTTTAGGTATGTCAAGTCTTTACATGCATGTTCTTTACATTTTCCTTAATTCTATTTGAATTACTTTATCATGCTTTATCATACATGTTTAAAATAGACACATTCCCAATCAAGAAAGCAGCCTACAATCTCACATGATGCCATGCATATTTTCTACACTTGATCTCTTTAATAATTATGTGTAATAAACAGACCTTAACATACCATGATGTCAAACTATACAAGAATAAATCCTTACAACATAATAAAAATACAATCTCACTATTATCTTGTATTCATTTCTTAGGAACTAATATTGGTCTCTTTATCATGCTACAAACAAATTCTCCATCATGCCAAGGAAACGATCAAGATTTAAACCAACACAGGAAGAGATAGAAGCTAAGAATGCAAAGAAAGCAGTGGCTATGAGGGAACTTCATGAGAAGAGGAAATTGGACACGATAAATGAAGACATGCCAATTGAAGAGGAACCACAACTATCACAAAGAGATATGGTGTTAGCGGCACAAAGAGAACGAATGCAAAAACTTCGTGCTACGAGAGATTTGAATACCATAGTTGGAGACACGTCCTCTACCGTAAGTCAACATGTAGGGACACCATCTACCACATCTCAAGTTGAGAGTACATCATCACTTACATGTGATGAAGGAGGTATGCCATCATTCCCACCTCAACCTCAAGGTATGTCATCTATTCCATCTTCGATCGAAGGTATGCCATCTAGCCCATCTCATTTAAATATTGATGAAATTCCTAATGTTGAGATGAATTTACGTAACTTAACACCACCTAGAATTTTGCATAGAAAGACAAAGTATTTGATTAATATTGATGAGAATATTTTGCAGCCAATGGAAGGCAAGATTCCAAAATGCACTTGTAGAAGATATGCTCATAAGATTTGGAGATTGTTCTTTGAAAAGTTAAATGAGATTGCAAGATGTCAACTATTCATTGAAATGATGCGAAGTATAAAGTATAGGTCCATCATGAAGATTCTTGGGTTGAGAACATCAGAGGCTTCAAGTGAAAAATCTATTGTCAAGAATCTAATGAGTGCATATGAGAGTGTGGGTAACACCTCACGCACAAAAGATAGTAATGCAACACGACATGTGATTACATTGACTATAGTAAGTAGTCAAACGAGGAAAGCTTGTCTCATTAGAAAGACGAGTCAAGAATTGAGAATTAATAGGAAAACTTTATCAAGAGCTGTTGGAAGACGCCAAAGAATTGATGACACTAATGCCAATGAATTATGGGTGTTCTCGGGGAGACTACCATGAAAAGATAAACCAATTGTTGAAGCATTGAGATCACTAATTGAAGACTTTTGGAAGAATTACACAAGGGTATCTTTGAATCAAAGGGATGTGGTACGAAGGAGAATCGGTAGTCAGAACCGTGAGCCACATCCAAAGCATTTTTTGGATGAGACTCAAACACAATTTCATGGTAAATTTCTAGAGAAGTATCCTCAAATTGAAATTTGTCAAAGATATTTTAAAATTCTAAAACCTTTCTATGTCAAGATAAATCACACACACACACTATTTGTTGTTGTAGATTACATATTGAATTTTCTAACCATTTTGATGTTTATAGGTCTATATGTTTAGAAATGCATACTAACAATGTTTTGCAGGGTTATGCCATATGTGCCCCACCAACATCTTCAAGAGACTTCATATCAGGAATTTTATGTGAAAGAGAGGAAGGTCAAATATTCTACAAGAAATTATGGTTGGATGACACATGTCATCATTGTGGTGGCTTGCAACATTTGCCAATATGTGAACATATGGAAGGAACACATGCAGTTGGAAACGAACTAGTAGAGTTTGGCAAGTATAAAGCAATGGCATATAATACAAAAGATGGTAAAGAAGCAAAGAGGTGTGAATTGGTTATTGAAAAGATTTCAGTGTATCAGTTTATGCCTATATTTCGTGACAACATAGTGTATGAGTATGCAAGACATGCCCATTGAGCTCGATGGTTGGACTTGCAATTCAAGTTATGCAAGGACACATTTCCGGTTGGTAGCATAGTTTCAGTCGTCAACTTTGCAGAGAACTACAGTCTACAGCCACAACGTGAGGTGCAATCACAATATTACAACTCCACATTGGTTTCTATATTTGTGCACATCGCATTCATTCATGCAAATGATAGTATAGAGGATGACAGAAAGATCATAAGGGAGTATAATTTCTATATTAGTGATGATCGTACGCATTTTATAGAGTTCGTGCAAGGTTGCTTTCAGGTGATCTATAATGATTTGGCTAGAAGGGGCATATCATTTAGTCAGCATATCATATGGTCGGATAACTGTGCGTCACAATTCAAGAACTCGAATTTCTATTGGCTGAGTAGGAGGCATAATTTTATAGGTATTCAACATATGTGGAACTTTTGTGAGGCCAGGCATGGAAAGGGGGAGCATGATGGTGCAGGAGCATGTATCAAAAGAGCCATAGCACAAGAAGAGTTAAAGTATAAAGACAATGTAAAGTTGACAGATGCAAAATTGATTGTGAACTGGTGTAATGCTTCCATGGGTCTAGGTAATGAAGGTAAGTCTTCAGTTCGTAGATTTTTTTGGTTGATAGATGATACTAACATTGCACCATATGAGGACTATTGTACATTGATAGGATCAAATGAGATGCACTCTTTCAGAAGCTCAATTGCAGGTTCATGGAGTATCCATATGTGAAAGATGTCATGTTTTTGTTATTCCTGTACAATTCAAGTCTAGGATGAGTGCGAGTCAAAGGAGTGGGTTGACAAATGACAGTTAAGTTATCTTAGCCCACTTGACACGTATCGACCCCTGACGGCACTGGAACTAAGATAGATGGAATCATCAGTTGACTTTGACCACATATCAGATTTAGTTCAACCAGGTAATATAGGGCACATAAATGCATCTAATTTCATCTACTTCAACTAGGTAATGTCATCTTACTTTGTAGTGTTTTTGTAATGTTGACTAATTTCATCTAATTTGCTACACATATCAATGTAGGGCACGTATATGCAGTTATTGTAGATGAAGATAATGAAGAGGGAATAGATTATTACTTATGTCGTTGTGTTGAGGCCAAAAAGAAATTGGAGGCCCTTGTTACAGATGGAGAAAACATCAAATACCCTACAGGCTCAATGGTTATTATTGGAACATGTCTTAGAAGGTACCCACATAAGAGTGTTAATGTTTGGCTGTTTTAGGACTTTGACACGCATTAGAAGATTCTTCATTACTTGAACCTTGTCATGGCATCCAATGTTCATTTGATAAAGTATCGGGGTAGACCTTTGAACAAAATCTTGTGGAAGGTGCATGAGTCTGACCATGAAGCAATACTTGACACAATAAAGAGTAGAGCAGACCTAGATGGTTCATTGGATTAATTTGTAAGTATTCACATTAATTTTGTAAAGTCATGTTACATTGAGTTGTAAGTATGCACATTAATTTGTAAGGTTTGTCTTTTTTTATTTCCTGCTGCATTTTTACACATATACACATTTTTACATCATCATGTTATACATTTTTGGTGTCCTGCTCCTAATGCGACCAAAATGACTATTCCAATGCATCTAGATGGGTATATTTATTCTAGGCATGGTCCTATTTTTCACCCAAACGTGTCGAAACAGTCTGAGCTACATTGTATCAACGATATCCCTGAAGAGTCCAAAGTGGAAAAAGGCAGCAACCTTTGATGAGATGTTACTCAAAAATTGTGTCACTTAGAAATATTTTGTCTAAAGCAACATGATCATGTAGAGTGCCTCTACAATAACCTCTCTCAGTTTTTTATATCTCTGAGGCATTTGCCCGTGGTGAAAGGTTTTCTGTTGCCCCAAAAATTGTCAGAAGGAGGCAGTGTAAAGTTGCAAAGGGGTGTAACTTTCATCCTGCTCCTAATGCAACTAAATTGACTATTCCAACGCATTTGGATGGGTACATTTATGCTAGGTATGGTCTTATTTTTCACCCAAACATTTTGAAACAGTCCAAGCTACATTGTACCGATGATATCCCTAAAGAGTCCAAAGTGCAAAAAGGTAGCAATCTTTGACAAGATGTTACTCAAAAACTATGTCACTTAGAAGCATTCTGTCTGAGGCAACAAGATCATATAGAGTGCCTCTACAATAACCTCTCTCAGTTTTTTATATCTCTAAGGCATTTACTCATGGTGAAAGGTTTTCTGCTACCCCAAAAATCGTTAGAAGGAGGCAGTGTAAAGTTGCAAAGGGGTGTAACTTTTGTCCTACTTCTGATGCGACCAAACTAACTATTCAAATGTGTCTGGATGGGTACATTTACACTAGGCATGGTCCTTTTTTTTACCCAAACATGTAGAAATAGTCTGAGCTACATTGTACCGATGATATCCCTGAAGAGTCTAAAGTGCAAAAAGGTAGCAATCTTTGACGAGATGTTACTTGAAAACTGTGTCACTTAGAAATATTTCGTCTGAGGTAACATGATCATGTAGAGTACCTCTACAATAACCTCTCTTAGTTTTTTATATCTCTGAGGCATTTCCCCATGGTGAAAGGTTTTCTGCTGCCCCAAAAATCATCAGAAGGAGGCAATGTAAAGTTGCAAAGGGGTGTAACTTTCATCCTGCTCTTGATGTGACCAAACTAACTATTCCAATGCATCTAAATAGGTACATTTACACTAGGAATGGTTGTTTTTTTCACCCAAGCCTGTCAAAATAGTCCGCGCTACATTATACCGACAATATCCCTGAAGAGTCCAAAGTGTAAAAAGGCAACAATCTTTGACGAGATGTTACTCAAAAACTGTTTCACTTAGAAATATTTTGTCTGAGGCAATGCAATAATGTAGAGTGCCTCTACAATAACCTCTCTCAATTTTATATATCTTTGAGGCATTTGCCTGTGGTGAAAGGTTTTCTGCTGCCCCAAAAATCATCAGAAGGAGGCAGTGTAAAGTTGCAAAGGGGTGTAACTTTCATCTTGCTCCTGATGCGACCAAACTGACTATTCCAATGCATCCGAATGGGTACATTTACACTAGGCATGGTTCTTTTTTTCACCCAGACATGTCGAAACAATTTGAGCTACATTGTATCGATGATATCCCTGAAGAGTCCAAAGTGCAAAAAGGTAGCAATCTTTGACGAGATGTTACTCAAAAACTGTGTCACTTAGAAACATTCCATCTGAGGAAACATGATCATGTAGAGTGCCTCTACAATAACCTCTCTCATTTTTTATATCTTTGAGGCATTTGCCCTTGGTGAAAAGTTTTCTGCTGCCCTAAAAATCGTCAGAAGGAGGCAGTGTAAAGTTGCAAAGGGGTGTAACTTTCATCCTGATCCTAATGAGACCAAACTAACTATTCAAACGCATCTGGATGGGTACATTTATGCTAGGCATGGTCCTATTTTTCACCCAAACATGTCGAAACAGTCTGAGCTACATTGTACCGATGATATCCTTGAAGAGTCCAAAGTGCAAAAAGGTAGCAATCTTTGATGAGATGTTACTTGAAAACCATGTCACTTAGAAACATTTTGTCTGAGGAAACATGATCCTATAGAGAGCCTCTACAATAACCTCTCTCAATTTTTTATATCTCTGAGGTGTTTGCCCGTGGTGAAAGGTTTTCTGCTGCCCCAAAAATTGTCAAAAGGAGGTAGTGTAAAGTTGCAAAGGGGTGTAACTTTCATCTTGCTCCTGATGTGACAAAACTGACCGTTCCAACATGTCTGAATGGATACATTTAGCTAGGCATGGTCTTTTTTTTCACCTAAACATGTCGAAACAGTCCGAGCTACATTGTACCGACGATATCCTTGAAGAGTCCAAAGTGCAAAAAGGTAGCAATCTTTGATGATATGTTACTCGAAAACCATGTCACTTAGAATCATTACGTCTAAGGCAATGCGATCACGTAGAGTGCCTCTATAATAACCTCTCTCGGTGTTTTATATCTCTGAGGTGTTTTCCCATGGTGAAAGGTTTTCTACTACCCCAAAAATTGTTAGGAGGCAGTGTAAAGTTGTAAAGCATTGCTAAGAAATCCTCAATACTCAAACACTCCAATGAACTAAAGCAACTTCTTCTTAGGTGCAAATGTAAGGGTACACAAGGGGAAAATGGCACCTAGATGACTTAGTGCATTTCTATGACTTCATTCACATGTTTAAATGTTTGAGAAACTCTCCTTTACTAAGTGCTTGTCCTCATGTCAATGTTAAGATTTATACCTCCTAGGCTCTCAATTAGGTGATGTCATTAGATACAACTTACCCTTAGGCACAAATGTAGCTTCTTCAATCCATCACACTTCTAAGCACTCAAATTTGAGGTCTTGGACTTGTATCTTATTCCTAGGCACAATTGGATGATCTTCCTAGATCTAGGTGCTCATGATGGTGGGAAATTACATGAAGGGGCGCCTAAGTCTAATTTGACTTTGTATTTGATATTTTATGACTCTAATTGACTAGGAATGGCTCAATTTATAAAGTGTTGACTCAATAATGTAAGTTTAAGGTCTTTTCCTCCTAGGCGCCAATTAATGAGTTCACTAGATGTAATTTCTCCTTAGGCGCCAAAACTAGATAGTAGAGACAAGAGGAGGTGCCTAGCATCAATTTAGGCTCTATTCATTATTTGTAAGACCTTGAATGATTAAACATGCTTGAAGTAAGCCTTTCTCTTTTGGAACTTACTCAATGATATAGATTTGTGATACTTTATCTAAGGCGCCAATCTAGATCTATATGGAGGTGAAAGAGCGCCCAACATCATGAAGCTTTATACTTGGCATTTTTTATGCTTTAAATAATTATGAAGGTCTTAGGATGACTTTTCCCCTCTAGGCGCCTACTCTTAGATGTCCTTGGATGTAATTTTAATCTAGGCACTCATGGAGGTATTGAATGACAAGCAAAGGCGCCTTAGCTTACTTAGCCCATTTCTTTAGATTTTGATGATCTTTACTCTTAAATGCCATTTAGTCTCATGCTCTTAAGCTCTCCTCTTACAAGGTGCCATATTGAATGGATTTAAACTCTCTTGTTATGCTTAGGCACTAATTCAAGGTCATTCTGAAGGCAAAGAGTGCCTATAATCCATTTGACTTAGCTTTTAACATTTCAACAAGTTTAAGCAATGAGAGAGATCTCATCAAGGAGTCCACTCAAAGGATTGTTTCATGTCAACTCTTCCTAGGCACCAATGTGTGATTAGATGACAAGGAAAGTGTGCCTAAACTCCAAACATTCAATCAATCTTCTTATACATACTTATCTCCTTCAAGGCGTTCAAAGTGGTTAACTTATTCTTTAATTCCTTATTCTAGTTGGTTCTAAGATCTTTAGGTGCTATGATTCACCAATTCAAACCTTCAAACACTTTTAAGGCACTCAAAGTGATGTCCATCACCAATCCACTCCTTAGGCTCTCAAATTTGATTATAGAAAAAAGAAATTACGCTTAAGGTTTATGTTGCTCAAGACCTCCTTTGCAAGGTGCCTTAGATGATGATCAAGGTAAGACTCAATGTAATCTCATAACCTCACCTTATATGCAAGATGGATTACATTTAATAACCACAATGGTCATCAAGTGGTCATAAGCATATGATTTTGACTATCTTATTCAAAACAACTAACATACTCTTTGCATCCCAGTATGGTATAATAACAAGAAATTAAGAAATATTTTCAATTGACCAACTCATCAAGAATATGGATCAGCATACTCATTTGAATATTTTCAATTGAGCAACTCATAAGGAATATTAATATTTTCTGTTCAACATGATGATTCATTTTTTTTTAAATACAACTTTTATCTTTTAGTTCCAAAATGAGGTTTAGGTGATACTTGAATAACAATAGCTAGCTTATTAGATCAACAAACATCCTATGTAATACAATTGGACTTTAAATATTTGAAGTAGCCATCTACAAATATCCACTCAAACATGGATTTATAATGCAAGTATGGACACCATAAATAAAAAAGATTTGTATTAACCAAATATCCATATAGGCATACATCAATATCTGTCGATATAAGTATAACATATATACAAAATAGCCATATAGGCTTATAAGAATGCCATATAGGCATACAATGTCAACTATATACAATACAAAATATATGTCCACAAATGCCATATAGGCATACAACAAAGGAACTCAATAAAAAGTCATTCCCCTTTGGTTGGTGAAGAGAATAGATCATAGGTAGCCTTTGATCTTCTAGGGGATGGAGACACGCATGTGGGTGGTCTACTACGAACCCGAGGGCTGCTCCTCCTATTTAGTTCTTCCTACATCTTTAGCTGTTACAATAAAAAGTATAGGCATTAATATATAGAAATTACATGTTATAAAAAATGAAACATTTAACAAAATAATCACTTACCGCTAACATATAATCTGTCTCCTCACTTGCCTCAGTAGCAAGAATAGGCTGTGGTGATGTCATGTCCTATAGAAACCATCTAGATAGAAATTAAACTTCAAATCAATAATCTTTTGATTTTTCAAAAATAAACAACTATAACAATGAATGTAAATTGAAATTTACTAATCTGCCTCATACCCCTGTCAATGCCATGGAGCTATGAATCACAGAGGTCACACCATGCTCCATTACCCTTTGAACATCGAGAGGTGTCTCCGCAGCCTGCATCATCTGGAAATAAAACAACATTATTCAATTATGAAAACTATAATAGTGATGTAAATCATGGCTCCTAACATACACACACATTCATCTAAACATGGAAGAACACACAATAAAGCACACAAGTCATACAAAAATCTAGTAAGTACAATTCATTCATTAAACTATTTATTTTATTACCTCCGTGAAGCTTTGAAGTCCACCACTGCTGGTAGGTGTTGCCATGAAATCTCCAATATTAACCTATTCAACATCCAAAATTAGATATTAGAATACCATTCATATAACGATGCTATTCACATGTAATATTTATAATTGTTTACTAGTTACATACCCCGACAATAGATGATTTAGTGTAATATGCAGGTGGAGAACCATTGAAAACTGCATCAACGATATGACCCTGAAATTTCATTAAAATCATCAAACTAAATTAGTTAATCTTGCATTTCAAAAATTAAATTTAATAAATGAAATTCAATAAACTTGCTAATATTTACTTGAGTATCAAGGCTGAAATTCTCACTTAGGAGGGTATCTGTCATCACCATCTGCTCAGTTGCAAATGTAGCCTATGCACCTGTGTCCTGATTATCCATGGGGTCATAACCACAGGCTGACCCGCAAGTTTGACAAGTATGGGGTGGGACCCTACTCCTCACACTATCTCCCAACCCACTCTGTGCTGCAGGACTGGAATGCTCTATGATGCTCTGGGTCAAGGCACTAATGGACTAAAGTGTAGCGACCTCAACACTCTCCTTCACAATGGAAGGGATAGAAACATGCTCATGGGCTGGTCTGCTGATTACTCGTCTCATTGCCCGCTGTGGGTCAACACATGCCCCTGGTCTATCTTGTGTTGACCCCCCACCTCTACCCTGGAAGTCCCGCATATCAAAATAGTTTGGCACTTTATTGAGGACAAACTCACAGTAGAGTTTCCTCAAAAAGTATTGTGGGACCTCATTATTATTGCATGGAGGATGGTCAAAGACCATCCACCACCTCTGCCCAAAATTGTCCCTTATCGCTTGGTTGTTGCACCAATGGATAGGGAACCTCTTGCATGTAATGGGTGGAGGTTGATTTGTTTGTGGGTTTGTGAAAATCGAACACAAGTCTAATTTTGTAATTTGTAATTTTTTCACATCTTGGTATGACAGCTTGTCTACATAATAGTCTCTAAACTCTCTCCTCTTATCCGTCCAACTAGTTATTTGCTTGCTAATTGAATCTACATTTGATAACATAGATTCAAGAGATTCAGCAAGCGTGGACCTATGCAAGGTTGAAGTGGAAGGATCTTTCAACCTTGCAGTTATATCTTAAATTTATTTTTTGTTGTTTTCAATTTGCCCCATTATATTTTCTTGTGTTCCAGGGGCATGTCAAGGAATGGATGGAGGAGGTTGTTGTTCCACTAGATTTTGTGGATTTTGAGGAGGAGGAGGAGGAGGTGCATTAACATTTCTTGACAATTAATGAAATTTACATCAAAAATCAACTCAAACCTACCTATTTAGAAATAAATTCAAACAAAAAATAAATACAACTCACTCCTTTGGCGTGCTCGACGTCGTGGCAGCATTTTAGCGACGAATTGCAAAGATTTTTGTGTTGAATTGAGATTTCCAAAATGCGAGTGCGCTTCCTAGGGTTTGCAGGCCGCGAGTATATAGGAGGAAAAAGAAATGAAATGAAGTGAACTGAAGTGAAGCTTTTTTATTTATTTATAAGAAGTAATAATGCACTCGCATTATAACGCGAGTGCATTATGGTTTGGTTTTGATGAGCCTTAAGCTCGTCATTACCAAAGCATAATGCGAGCACGTTAAAACGCACTCGTGTTATGCATTTTTTTTCTTTTCAAAACAATGTGGCCACTTTTTGTCCCCCCATCCTTTTGCACTTACCCTTCCCTTTTTGGTTAGCATAATTGAGATGTTCTCTATGGTTTCTTGGTGGGTACACCTGGTATTAGAACCAAGTTGTAGCACTGGGATCTCTGGTTAATGTTTTTGTCCATGTCTAGATATAGTAATTCTTCTTATGCATGTCATAGGGACTCTTGTGTTGGATACCATGTTTTAATCTAAACACTCAGCTTGATGTGTTGGATAGATGATCAGATGCCTTGTGTATTCTTCTGTTGTGTGTGATCCCTTGGATGCATGTAATTATTGAGCCTCCTGGTGTGGCCATGATTCATTTCCATGACTTTCAGTTTCTTAAAAGTGCAAATTTAGTTTGGAATGTATGTTATGTGGTTTTAAAAGAAAATCCTAGCCTGAATGTGTCATCCCTCTGTATGTGCTCCTGGTAGGTAATAGTGTTTACATCCATATGTGGTTGAGTGCATTTTCAAAATGATAAGAATATGTTGCTTGTAAAAGGGGTTGCTTGGTTAGACTAAGGAAAAGCACCTAGGTAGTTAATAAATGAATTATTGGTTAGTCTTTTCATGATTGTTACAATATGTGCAAGATGGTGTAATGGAATACTGGTCATGTAAGAGTTGACCTATAGGAAGAAGCAAGAGTTAAGTAGAGGGTTATTATCGTTCTTTTGTGAATATGGAACTTGTGAACAATTTGTTGAACTATGAATGCATTTATTAATGATTCTTGGATGCATTTAGAAAATCCACAGTGCTTATTGAAAATTCTTATTGTATGGAAGAAAAGTTAGTTTGCATATGCATATGTTATGCGGATAGAATGTTAGACTAAAAGAATAAAAGTGAACGAGAATTTGTTAAGTGGAGTTGTTAAGTGATCACGATGATCATGATATTGATATTTAGCATCATCTGATATAGGGAAATAAATGTACCCATGGTATGTGATCTTTTAAAAAGGAATTGTGGATATAAATGTAACTCCCCTATAAATGTGAGAAACCAATAACTGTGCACCCCATACTTGCTTTGTGTGCCCATGGGATGGCGATACTGTGTACCCACCTATGTGAAATATGTTACATATTTTAGGTGTGGGATTAACCATACCATAATGTGTACTTGTATGTTTGTTACCTCATTGAGGGCCAACCCACGTGTGGTTAAAAATTATATATAAGAGTAGCCAAAAGTTAGTTTTGTAGATTCTCTTCTTTTGGTTCTGTAGTCCCTCAGTCCGTGAAGGGGTAGTAGTAGCCACAAAGTTCCTTGGGCAGAGTGTGTAGCATACGTATATTGCGACGTAGAGCAGTCCCCGCTCAATCGAACCTGAGGAAAGTGCTCACTACTTTCCCTTATGATGGATCAGGGTACTTGATCCATATGAGTTAGCCTAATCCCCAAACTTTTGAGTACAACAACATTGGTTGGTTAGTATATGCTTGGCCGTCTGTAGGGGCATTGAGATGTCAGGAGCAAGTCAACCTCATCCTTATGAGAGGTGAAGCTTGAGTAGCCCCATATTGATATACTCATATATATATGCACTATATATACTATATCTGCACGAGTTTTGACATGATGCAATGGATATGATGCCACACCTCACTGATATTCTGACATAGTGCAGGTGATGATGTTGTGTTGCCATTGGTAGCGAGCTAGGATCGAGGACATGATGCCACATGCATAGAGATGTGAAGGTGCACTATGAGATTGTGTTATGATAGCCTACTTGTGTGATGAGCGTAATGGGGCCTCGTACACTTATAGAGGGATACTCATGTTTGCTTTCGACAGTGTTTAAGTCAGTTAGCATATGGGCATGTCCTAGCCATGTATACCTTTGGCTACGGTGAGTACCTACGTGTGCCTTCTCCATGAGGTATCGCTATGCCGGGTGTACTCCGTGCATGCCTACTTTTGTGAAGCCACAGACACACTGCCATGTGACATATGACTAGTACGTGCCTTCTCCAACTAGTGTATGACCATGCCGCGTTGAGACATGATGCAGGATGTGGTTGAGGTGCATATTCCATGAGGGCAGCCAAGGAGTGCATGGGCCACTTGGCTAGTACATGCCGTGTGACAATGCGAAGCAGGGTGTAGTCGAGGAGTACACTCTAAGCCATGTGGATGGCATCCTCACTCCGTACCACATGGGGGCTACTGCTATAGCCTGACGTTATTCCCTCCTTCCTCGTTTGGTGGTTAGAATCTAGTCATACAATGTTGTACAATGTAATTTTGAAGATTATGGACTTTCTTAATGGTTATTGATGATTTTCTATTGATTGTGAAGGCCATCACTTTGTTTATATTTGATTTTGATGGTTTAGCCACACTTTGTGATCTTATTTGCAAGTAGCCCTCGTGGTTACATTTGATTTAGTGTTGAAATTATGCACATTTCTTGCTTTATTGTTGAAATTAAATTTTTATTTAATCTTTCTTTATGACTTTGGTGGCTAAACTAGTGTATCCTTATTATTTTCGATGTCGGCCATGTGTTGTATTGTGATTCCTCTCCAAGGATGTATGAGGTGGACTTGGTGAGTGTATACGAGAAAGTAGACACATGGAACCTTGAGGATGGGGGTATGTGACGCTATTATACAACTAGGACCCACTACCCACCTATGTGTGAAGACTATCTCTTAGAGGCTAACCACCTTATACAACAAGAGAGAGGTCATTGTGGACTTGTTTGGATGCTCTCACCCTGTGTGTGTGGCCTAACACCAACAAGCCACTGAGTGTGAGTTATAGATTATGTGAGATAGATTTTGGCTCTTGGCTCATGGATTATGTATCATGGATTAGTATGCTGCTTTTCGTTGTCCAGATGAACCCTTGTTTAGCCTTGTGATGTGCTTCCCGGTGATGTGAATTTGTGTGTATGTAAAGAATGTATGTTAAATCATGAATATAGTACTTATGAAATGATAAATTGTGTCTCCATGCTTCAAAAAGGTGAAAAATCATGATCATTTGTTGAATATGTTATGAGATTTAGTGTTGTAAAATAATTAAAGTGGAATGTCTTATTTATTAATGATGGATATTTAATGGAAAGCGTGTGCTTTATGTGTATAATTATGTTGTTATTTTGTGAAAATCTAGCATTCTGACGTATTGATTGCTGAACAACAAATTGGAAGAGGAATTGTAATGGTGGTACATTTGAAATTGAATACTTTATATGTTTATGATATGAAAATTTCTACTAGTTAGGATTAAAAAGGGTGTAATGTTTTCTTTGTCCTAAAAGAAACTGAAGGGTGTCAACGCTAATATGTAAAGATTTTGAGTGGTTTCTGTACTATGGAATCATTTTTGAAATGCAAGTCTTGATTGTGTTACTATTGTGACATTAGAAATTAGAAGGGTAGAGTATGTTTGAAATGGAGTGTATAAGTTTATATTTTTGTGAGATAAATCCATTTCCATAGGCAAACTAGTGTATATTATTTTTATGGAATGAATCAGCTTTGATGTTGGTACTAACGTGTTATGTTTCTACCCTAGTTTGTGACTTCCAAGAGTAAGTCAAGTTTTGGGGGGGAGGATGTAGTGTCCCTCCGTTTTCACTTTGGTTGTGTAGGTAGTCTGGCTAAGGAACTAAAGATAAAGATGAAACATGAGCTTCTGTTAGTACTTTTGTGTGTATGATGCATATTGTCATGTTATTATTATTATGTACAGATTTATTTGGATAGTCAAGTGATGCAATAGTATGTTGTTAGGATAGGTGGAAAGGGTGCCATCATACCATTGAACGTATGGGGGACATAAGGGAATGAGATACGAATGTTAGAGTTCCTTTCCAAGTGGTTCAGTTATTAAGAATATGTGCTCAAATTGGTATGCTTGAGTGAACAGGTACTAGGCTACGTCTCCACCTAAATTGATAGGTCTGAGCATGCCTTAAAACCAATGGAAATTGTTGAATGGAGATAACATATGGTCCCCTAGCTAGCCAACATCATTGAAAAGGATGAGTATCTAGTTTTGTACCCAGTCAGTGTTGTCTGTATGGGCGTGATAGTCAGTCACTGTCGTTGTGGTTATGCTTTTTGATGGTGCATGGTCGTCAGGTATTGTTCGGCATTGGATTATTTAGCTTATAATTGTTTGATTAATGTTTTGGTTAATTGCTTCATTAAAATAAAATTAAGTCAAGAGGGCACTTTGATAAATAAATATAGATGCTTTTATGTAAATTTAAGTTTATGACAAATTATATTATATTGTAATCTAAGGTCAATAAATAATAATAACTATAATGAAAAAAATAAAGTGTTATTAAAACAAGAATATAATTGATAAAATTAAAATGAAAATATTATAAACAAGTAAATGTTTTGTTAGTGGCAATAAAAATAAATTTATAATATTTATGAGTTGTCATAAAAACTTATATATATATATATATATATATATATATATATATATATAGCAAATTCTAAAATAAATAAAATCAGAGAGAAATTATTGTCTGGTTAAAATAGCAAATTGTAAGAAAGTAATAAAGGCA
Organism: Cunninghamia lanceolata; assembly: GCA_027924645.1. Lineage (NCBI taxonomy): Eukaryota > Viridiplantae > Streptophyta > Pinopsida > Cupressales > Cupressaceae > Cunninghamia > Cunninghamia lanceolata. The sequence goes on along the minus strand of BSBN01000219.1, from coordinate 13,684,972 downwards.
GAATTTATTGCCTTTAGTAAGGAGAATCTTCTAGAAGAAATTATGGGGGTGGCTATGCATGCTCAACTTTATTTTAGAAATCAGAAGACATAATTTGGGAGAGGAGCATGCATTTCAAAAAACAAAATATGTTTTATGTTTTTAGGATCTCCCTCTCTCTGAGGAAGTTTTCATTTTTCTTTTGGCACCATAAACCATAGCTTCCAGAAGAAGAGACTTGGGAGAAAATGGATGCGAGCTAAGAAATTTTGTGAAGATGTGATAGAAGTAATCTTCCAAGTATGGACTGAGATATGAAACTGATTTATTGTTGCATTAGATTTAGTAATATGCAAGCTTTATATTATTCTGTGAATTCTCTTCTACATATTCTGAACATAGTTTGTTGCGTTAGCCATAACTTTATTTTTACGAACTGGGTTCCTCTAGAATTTTTATATATGGTGCATGACCTAGTTATCCAAATCATATCCAAAAATTAGCCTTACCGAGTTTGCCATTTTGGAGATATGAATATTTTGCGACTGTTTATCTCTCACCCATTTCGTCTCTGTTTTAATAGTCTATTACTTTAGCCATAAATTTATGTTTATGAAGTGGGTTCCTCTAAAAATTTTATATATGGTGCATGATCTAGTTATCCAAATCATACCCAAAAATCAGCCTTACCCAGTTTGTCATTTCGAAGATATATGAATATTTTGTGACTGTTTATCTCTCACCCATTTCATCTCTATTTTAATAGTTTGTTGCCTTAGCCATAACTTTATTTTTACAAACTGAATTCCTCTAAAATTTTTATATATGGTGAACGACCTAAATATCTAAATCATATCCGAAAATCAGCCTTACCCAGTTTGTCATTTTAGAGATATGAATATTTTGTGATTTTCTAACTCTCACCTGTTTTGTCTCTGTTAAAATAGTTAGTTGCGTCACCAATAACTCTATATTTTCAAACTGGGTTTCTCTAAAATTTTTATGAGATTCAGTTCTTACGTATGAAAATCATATCAAAAAATTAGCATTACCCAGTTTGCCAATTCAGAGATATGTATCAATTAGTGACAGACATTCCTATTCCATCTTGGTTGTTATTAAATCTACAAATCCATTCTGTACATATCCTGCAATCATTTTGATCCAAGTGATGATGTCTCTTTGAGACGACTGTCAAATAGTTCACAGACCTTGTCTATGCCTCAGTCTTTTCCATAACTGTCTACCAAAATATTTTCAACTATATAAGTTATCACTTACATATTAGTGGCATCGACATATAAAAAAAATTGTCAATGGTTGTTCATCTAATGAGGATTCGAAAGCTTTATCTTGATCTCTTCCTAATATGAACTGAAGTAAGTTTAGAAGGACATAAAACCTTTATTAGAACTTTTATTTAATCTATTTAGCATTAAAGATTTTGGTTATATTTTCTTGTATCTTCGAATCAAAATTTTAGGATGTGTTTTAGAAAGTTTTGTAAATAGTATAGAAATGTGTTAGTGTATCAATAGCTTGGATCCGTATTTATAATTCAATATGTTATTGAGATTGATGTAGGAGCATCTAGGGTGTAAGAGCAATCTTGCATCAACCAATAAAAATAAAAATGTCTTGTTTCTTTTCAATAAGGGCTAAATTTGGCAGGGTTACTATTTTTAGTAAGTTTACATTTGTGCACGGTTGGATACAAAATCTTACACGGACCTCCAAAATGGTGAATTGAAGCTAATGGTGAAGAAATCATTTCAATATCATTTGTCATTTGTGAGATATTAAAATTTGAAATTCCAAAAATCCTATTGAATATTCAAAGTCAAATTTGAGGCACTTAGAGGCTCTGGATTTGCCTGAAATTTGGTGGGAAACCCAAGTAGTCTACTTATCAATACTACTTCTGCACCATTGTCTTTCCGAGAGATTTCTGAAAAGGTATTATAATTGAAAATCCAATAGTCGGATTGAAAGTTATGGCCCCGCGAAGTTGACCTATTTTTGGAGGGAGATGCAAATTTCAAAATTAAGCTGGTGGTCACCAAAAAGGGCTATATAACCATTTTTGGGAATCCTTAGGGTGGTAGAGTTAAGGGGGAAGGTGTAGAGTCAAGAAAGGTGGGGAAATTAGAAACCCTAGTTGATTTGGGAATTACAGAAGGCTGATGATTCCAGAGTCTTGAGAGAGGGAGCTGTAATGTGTTGCAGCATGTAGGAGATTCATCCTCTGATTGTATTTGAGTTTCTGTATTATAATGCTTTGCCCATATTAATAAAATATCATTCTATTTTCTATTTTCAATTTTTGTTATTGTGTGTTTTGTGATTTACCCCCTTCATCAAGTCTATTATTGTGTGCTTTATGATTTACCCCCTTCATCAAGTGGTATCAGAGCAAGGGTTCCTAAGTGTGTAGACAGATCGCCGACTGTAAGGCAGTTTGCACTAGGACCTGAGGTTGTGGGTTTGCCACAAAGATCAAGATGCCTCCATGAAGAAACCATGGTGGGAGGAATGCTTTGACGGAAGAGGGTTTTAGAGCCCTCCAAAGACAAATCGATGCATTGCAAGAGGAGCTGCAAAGAGGGTTCGAGTCAAGAAGGAGAGAGGAAAGAGAAGATGAAGCTAAAGAAGAGCTATCTGAGGAAGAACAAGAAATTGCAAGAGATCCTGCAAAAGTTAGGTTGTTGAGGGCCATTTCAAAGATCAGAAAGAGGCCTAGGATCGAATTTTCTACCTATTCTGGAGATTTGAATCCAAAACAACTTATTGATTGGATCAATGATATGGAGGAGTATTTCAAGTATGAAGATGTGGAAGACCCTAAATGGGTCAAGTTTGCAAAGACAAAGTTGAAGGGCCATGCCAATATTTGGTGGAAGGAGGTCTAGTTAGAGAGAAATAGAAGAGGAAAAGCAAAGATTACCAGATGGGATCGGATGGTGGAGAAATTGAAGAAGCAGTTCATTCCTGTGGACTATGAGATGGAGTTTCTTAAGAAGCTACAAGGATTGAAGAAAGGTAACAAGTCTGTTAAGGAGTATACAAAAGATTTTTATAAGATCACTATCAGGACAGGCCATGGAGAGGCCAACAAGGAGAAGGTAGCCCGTTACATTAATGGGTTGAGGCCAAGTATTCAAGAAGAGTTGAGCCTGGTTAGAATGACCACCATAGAGGATGCATACCATTTTTCCCTGAAGGTGGAAGAGAAGCTGAGTAAGAGATTTAAAAGAAAGCAAAGGGGAAGAGGTCAAGGTGGAAGGACTGGTGGAAGACCCTATGGAGGCCGAAATGAAGATCCAAAGAAAAGTGAAGAAGCTAGAACTAGTCAAAATCAGAGAGGAGATAATACCTACCACCCTTGTGACCAAAATAATGGTGAGCAAAGAGGAAGAGGAAGAGGTAGACCTGGGCAAGGACCTGGAAGAGGAGGTTTCAGAGGAACATGTTTCAAATGTGGAGAAGAAGGGCATTGAGCATACGAGTGTCTGCAACATCAAGGAAGGATGAATAGAAGACCTGAAGGTAATGCATGAGTTGCACATGTGGATGAAGATGCACAATCTGAGTGATCCGAAGATGTAGAAAGGGGAGAAACCCTAGTTGTCAAAAGAACTTTGTTGAATGAGGAGAAAGAACCCAATTAGAGGAAGAGTTTATTCCGCACAAGGTGCAAATGTTAAGGTAAGTGTTGTGATATTATTATTGACAGTGGAAGCACTGATAATCTTGTTTCAGAGGAGATGGTTGACAAATTGAAGTTGAAAAGAAGAAAGCATCTACATCCATACTAGATTGCATGGTTGCAGAAGGACAATAGAACTTTGGTCAATGAGCAGTGTTTAGTGAAGTTCAAGATTGGTGACTACCATGATGAGGTGTTGTGTGACATCATACCGATGGATGCATGTCATATGTTATTGGGGAGGCCGTGGCAGCATGATATGAGCATTGTCCATGATGGCAATGCAAACACATTCTCCCTAACAAAGGATAAAGTCCATCATAAGTTGAAGCCCTTGAAGGAGGTGGAAGAAAAGGTATGTTGTACTGCCAAAATTTGCTTGGTAGATGGTAGAAACTTTTTCAAGGGTATGAAGCATGAGCGTCATTGCTTTGCATTAATTCCTAAGATTAGTCAAGAGAAATGTGAAGATGTACTCGCAGAAGTCTCAGAATGTTGGAAAAATTTCAAGATATTGTCTCTGATAATGTACTAGAAGGTTTACCACCAGTGAGGAAGATAAGTCATCAAATGGATTTGATACCAGGAGCTAGTTTGCCAAATAAGGCAGCCCACAGAATGACTCCAGCAGAAAATGAAGATTTGAATAGACAAGTTCACGAGTTGTTAAGGGATTGATAAGGGAGAGCCTAAGTCCATGTATGGTACCTACAGTACTAGCACCAAAGAAAGATGGAGAGTGGAGGATGTGTACAAATTCCTGAGCCATCAACAAGATCACAATCAAGTACAGATTTCCATTGCCTAGAATGGATGACATAATGAATTGTTTGAGTGGAACCAAGTACTTCACGAAGATTGATCTGAAGAGTGGGTATCACCAGATTTGAATCAAAGAAGGAGATGAATGGAAGACATCCTTCAAGACAAAGGAGGGTTTGTATGAGTGGTTAGTCATGCCATTTGGGCTAACCAATGCACTGAGCACATTCATGCGGCTCATGAACGAGGTACTGAAAGAATTTTTGGGAAGTTTTGTTATTGTTTATTTAGATGACATTTTAATTTTCAGTAAGACTTGGGATGAGCATTTGATGCATATCAGAAGAATTTTAGAGAAGCTGAGGGAGGAGAAGTTGTTGATCAATCTAAAGAAATGTAGTTTTGCAAAGGAGTTGGTATACCTAGGATTTGTTGTCTCAGAGGAAGGTCTTAAGATGGACCCAGAGAAAGTGAGGGGTATCATTGAATGGCCTATGCCAAGGAGTGCTTTTGAGGTAAGATCTTTTCATGGTTTGGCAAGTTTTTGCAGAAAGTTTATCAGGAATTTCAGTAGCATTTGTGCACCCCTAACTGAGACAATGAGAGGGGATAGAAAAGAGTTTAGATGGACTAAAGGAGCAGACAAAATCTTTGATACATTGAAGCAGAGAGTCATAGAACAATCTGTTTTGGCACTTCCAGATTTTAATAAGGTATTTCAAGTAGATTGTGATGCTAGTGGTAGTGGTATAGGAGCTGTTCTGAGTCAAGAAGGTAAGCCCATTGCCTATTTTAGTGAGAAGCTTAATGATGCCAAGAAAAAGTATTCTGTTTATGATCAAGAGTTTTATGCAATAGTTCAAGCTTTAAAGAAATTAAGACATTATTTGTTGCCAAAAGAGTTTGTTTTATATACTGATCATTAGGCTTTGTAGTATCTTAATAGTCAAGGGAAGTTAAATCAAAGGCACTTAAAATGGGTTGAGTTTTTGTAGAGTTATACTTTTGTTTTGAAACATAGGAGTGGGAAGTCCAACAGAGTTGCAGATGCCTTGAGCAGAAGGCAAAATTTGTTGACAGAAATGAAGATAGAGGTTGTTGGGTTTGATGAACTCAAAAGTTTGTATCCTAAAGATCCAGATTTTGTAGAGGCTTGGAAAGCTTGTCTAGAACCTGTTACTTTGGATAGGATGAAATGGTTGGATTTCATAATCCAAGATGGCATGCTCTTTAGAGGAAGCCAGTTGTGCATTTCGAGGAGTTCCATGAGAGAGAACCTGATTAAGGAGAAGCATAGTGGAGGATTAGTTGGACACTTTGGTCGAGATAAGACCATTGTTATTGTTGGTGAACATTATTATTGGCCACAATTGCAGCAAGATGTGAGGAAATTTGTGTAGAGTTGCAGAGTGTGTCAGATGGCAAAAGGAACAAGTTAGAATATAGGGCTATATCAACCATTACCTATACCAGAGAAGCCATGGGATGATATTAGTATGGATTTTGTTCTTGGTTTACCAAGGACACATAGAGGACATGATTCCATTTTTGTGGTGGTGGACAGATTCTCAAAGATGGCCCATTTTATTCCTTGCAAGAAGGCTAGTGATGCTATTCATATTGCAGAGTTATTTTTCAGGGAGGTGGTGAGACTACATGGTCTACTTAAGAGCATAGTTTTAGATCAAGATACCAAGTTTGTTGGTTATTTCTAGAGGACATTGTGGAAGAAGTTGAAGACAGATTTGAAGTTCAGTTCTGCACACCATCCACAGATTGATGGACAGACAGAAGTGGTGAATAGGAGTTTGGGTAACCTGCTATGATGCTTAGTAGGAGATAAGCCCAAGGGATGGGATTTGATTTTACCACAGGTAGAATTTACTTACAACAATTCTTCAATAGGAGCACAGGTAAATCTCCATTCTAGGTTGTGTATGGGAGTAGCCCAAGAACTGCTTCCAAATTGAGGAGGATGGATAAGGGGGAGAAGAGTAGTGCCGAAGCTAAAAATTTTGCTGAGCACATGAAGAATTTGCATGAAGAGGTAAGAAAGCATAGCCATAAGATGAATTCTCAATATAAGGCTAAGGAAAATAAGAAGAGGAGACATAAGGAGTTTCAAGAGGGTGATGAAGTCATGGTTCACTTGAGAAAAGAAAGATTTCCAGTTGGTACATATAATAAGCTGAAGATGAGGAAATTTGGACCATGTAGAATCCTAAAGAAGCACGATTCAGGAAATGCATTTGAGGTAGAGTTGCCTGATGACATCAATATTTCACTGGTGTTCAACATTTCAGATCTAACAGAGTATCATGATGATGGACTTGATAAAGGAACACAGTGGGACATTCCAACATCTACTTGAGAGAAGAAGGAGATAGAGGGCATTTTGGATAGTCGTGTGGGTAAGAGTACAAGAAACAGGCAGTATATAGAATACTTGGTGAAATGGAAATGAAGGCATGTTGAAGATTCATCATGGTTATCTGAGACTGAGGTTAACCATTTTGGTTTCCCTCTAACTCATGAGAAGTGACAGGGTCACTTTTCAAATTACCCCAGGTGTTTGATGTAGGAGCATCCAGGGTGTAAGAGCAATCTTGCATCAACCAAAAAAAATAAAAATGTCTTGTTTCTTTTCAATAAGGGCTAAATTTGGTAGGGTTACTATTTTTAGTAAGTTTGCATTTGTGCACGGTTGGATACAAAATCTTACACGGATCTCTAGAATGGTGAATTGAAGCTAATGGTGAAGAAATCACTTCAATATCATTTGTCATTTGTGAGATATTAAAATTTTAAATTCCAAAAATCCTATTGAAATATTCAAAGTCAAATTTGAGGCAATTAGAGGCTCTGGATGGGCCCAAAATTTGGTGGGAAACCCAAGCGGTCTACCTATTGGTACTACTTATGCACCATTGTCTTTTCGCGAGCTTTCCGAAAAGGTATTATAATTGAAAATCCAACAGTCGGATCGAAAGTTATGGCCTTGCGAAGTTGACCTATTTTTGGAGGGAGATGCAAATTTCAAAATTAAGCTGGTGGTCACCAAAAAGGGCTACATATAACTATTTTTGGGAACCCTTAGGGTGGTAGAGTTAAGGGGGAAGGTGTAGAATCAAGAAAGGTGGGGAAATTAGAAACCCTAGTTGATTTGGGAATTACAGAAGGTTAAAGATTCCAGAGTCTTGAGAGAGGGAGCTGCAATGTGTTGCAGGATGTAGGGGATTTATCCTCTGATTGTATTTGAGCTTCTGTAATGTAATGCTTTGCCCATATTAATAAAATATCATTCTATTTTCTGTGTGCAATTTCTGTTATTGTGTGTTTTGTGATTTACCTCCTTCATCAAGTCTATTATTGTGTGCTTTATGATTTACCCCGTTCATCAGAGATTTAGAAGAATATTATAGAAAAGGTAAGTCTTAGACTTTATCTATATTATGTGTGTAATTATCCTAAATTTATGGATGAGTGAGTCTACTTTTAGATCATGATTGGAGGAGATAATTGGTTTGACAAGTATGTCTTGGTTAGAGTCCTTTCTTAGGGTCCTCTTAAGTAAACTATTTAATTATTTTAACATATTATTTTGATTGGTCTAATAATTGCAAAGTCTTTTGATAAGGACGATAAAGGTAAGTATCAAGTAGATACCTTAATTATTATATAATACCTTAGGGACGACTTTGATGACCTTTATAATGGCTAGACCATTGATTTTTATTTCTAATTGTAAACCTTGTAGTTAGTCTAATAAAGGGTTGTGATATCGTCTCAATGCATTAATGTAGTAGATGTAGTATTAGTACTAGTTTATGAGTAATGCTTATGATTAATTATATTGTTGTTATCTTTTAACAAAGGTTAGATAAATCCCTGGCATTTAGGTGATGTTTATATCTTACATAGATACCAAGATCAGTATAATATTTGAGTCTAAAAAGTAGGGAGAATGTTTTGTTGATTTATGGGTAGCTTATGATTAATGTTACATTCTTAAAGACCCATTTTTAGTGCATCGTATCATATGTTGCATTTGTGGTAATGTAATTGAAATATTGTTGAAGGATCTTAGTTTATGATGTGCATATGAGAGTGGACGTGATGTGAGACCATTGTGTTTTAGTGGTGTCAAGTGTTTGTGTCATTTGAGAAGTTGATTCCAGAGGCCTATGATGTTATGTTTTGATTTCATGCAACTATGTTGTTAGGTGTCCTAAGATAATGATGTCTCTTGTTTATGTATGTGGGTTTTGGTAAATGATAATGTGAGATGATGTACATTCTGTGTTGTAAATACATCATGATGAGGTAATAATCTCTTTTAAGGATGTATTGATATCAAACTTGTGCTTAGTATTGTGTTTGATAATGGGGAGATCTCAGTAATCGTAACGAGGAAGTATTTTGTTTATGGTTGAGATTTGGGAGCAAGATGGCCCATGCCTTGCTCTAGATAAGTGTTGTTTGAGTTGCTTGTGATGTTCATATTGACTAGTGTTGTATTGGAGTCATGTGCATTCCTTGCACCTATTAGCCTATTGTCTTCTTGATTGTTTGCTTAGTGGGACCTCATTGTTATCTCCTAGCACCGGGGCTGGACATTAGGGTTCCACATGGTCGGGTGGTTGTGCTTTATCTCCATTGGTTTCCCATGCTGTTGTTTGTGTGTGAGAAGGATGTACCTCTTATATCAGATTTCAGATCTTGTTCTAGCTTGAGGAGATAGATACTTATGTTCATATTCTAGTTCTATATATCAGTTGAATCATGTACTATTATCTTGATGTATGTACTCCAATGTAATCAGGAAAGCGACATTGTAAACAATGTAATGGTGTACTCTCTTGTAAAGGCAATTGTATATGTACTTGTAATCCTATATGCAGTATCTTGATGATTACTTATTTGATGATATAATATGTAAATGTATGTGTTTATTCATTTGATGCAATTAGATTTAGAATGAACCATGGTTGTTAGTTAATTCATAATGCTGGTTAGATCATGTTAATATTTGTTAGTAATGCTGTCATGGAATCCCTAGAGGACAAAGCTTAATTAGATGTTTGAATAAATATGATTTACATTTCTTCATTTTTTCTTTCTTTAAAAAAAAATTCCCTTTTTGGTTAGCATAGTCAAGTTGTTCTCTAGGGTTTCTTAGCGGGGTGTTACACCTTGTATCAGAACCAAGTTGCAGCACTGGGATCTCTGGTTAATGTTGTTTCCCATGTCTAGATATTGTAATTCTTCTTATGCATGTGATAGGGACTCTTGTGTTGGATACCATGTTTTAATCTAAACACTCAGCTTGATGTGTTGGATATATGATCAAATGCCTTGTGTATTCTCCTGTTGTGTGTGATCCCTTAGATGCGTGTAATTATTGACCCTCTTGGTGTGGCCTTGATTCATTTCCATGACTTCCACTTTCTTAAAAGTGGAAATTTAGTTTGGAATGTATGTTATGTGGTTTTAAAAGAAAATCCTAGCTTGAATGTGTCATCCCTCCGTATGTGCTCTCGGTAGGTAACAATGTTTACATCCATATGTGGATGAGTGCATTTTCATAATGATAAGAATATGTTGCTTGTAAAAGGGGTTTCTTGGTTAGACTAAGGAAAAGCACCTAGGTAGTTGATAAATGAATTATCAGTTAGTCTTTTCATGATTGTTACAATATATGCAAGATGGTGTAATGGAATACTGGTCATGTAAGATTTGACCTACATGAAGAAGCAAGAGTTAAGCAGAGGGTTATTATCGTTCTTTTGTGAATATGGAAATTGTGTACAATTTGTTGAACTATGGATGCATATATATTAATGATTCTTGGATGAATTTAGAAAATCCATAGTGCTTATGTAAAATTCTTATTATATGGAAGAAAAGTTAGTTTGCATATGCATATGTTATGAGGATAGAATGTTAGACTGAAAGAATAAAAGTGAAGGAGAATTTGTTAAGTGTAGTTGTCAAGTGATCATGATGATCATGATATTGATATCCAGTGTCATGTGATATAGGGAAATAAATGTACCCATGGTATGTGATCTTTTAAAAAGGAATTGTGGATATAAATGTAACCCCCCTGTAAATGTGAGAAACCAGTAACTGTGCATTGGTTGAGTGTTGTGAATGCCCCATACTTTCTTTGTGTGCCCATGGGATGGTGATACTGTGTACCCACCTATGGGAAATATGTTGTATTTTAGGTGTGGGATTAACCATACCATAATGTGTACTTGTATCTTTGTTACCTCATTGAGGGCCAATCCACGTGTGGTTGAAAATTATATATAAGAGTAGCCAAAAGTTAGTTTCATAGATTCTCTTCTTTTGGTTCTCTAGTCCCTCATCCCGTGAAGGGGTAGTAGCAGCCACAAAGTTCCTTGGGCGGAGTGTGTAGCATACGCATATTGCGACGCAAAGTGGTCCCCACTCAACCAAACCTGAGGAAAGTACTCACTACTTTCCCTTATGATGGATCAAGGTACTTGATCCATATGTGTTAGTCTAATCCCCACACTTTTGAGTACAACAACATTGGTTGGTTAGTATATGCCTGGCCGCCTGTAGGGGTGTTGATTTGGTAGGAGTGAGTCAACCTCATCCTTATGAGAGGTGAAGCTCGAGTAGCCCCATATTGATATACTCATATGTATGCATTATATATCCTGTATATGCACGTGTTCTGACATGATACAATGGATATAATGCCACGCCTCACTGATGTTCTGACACAGTGCAGGTCATGATGCCGTGTTGTTGTTGGTAGCGAGCTAGGCTCATGGACATGATGCCATGTGCATAGACATGTGAAGATGCACTATGAGATTGTGTTATGATAGACTAGTGTGATGAGCATAATGGGGCCTCGTACACTTGTAGAGGGATACTCATGTTTTCTTTCGACAAGGTTTGGGTTGGTTAGCATATGGGTATGTCCTAGCCATGTATACCTTTGGCTACGGTGAGTACCTGTGTGTGCCTTCTCCACGAGGTATCGCTATGTGGGGTGTGTTCTGCGTGTGCCTACTTTTGCAGAGCCATAGACACACTCCCATGCGACATACGACTAGTACGTGCCTTCTCTGATTGGCATATGACCATGTTGTGCTGAGATGCGATGTGGGATGTGGTCGAGGTGCACATTCCATATGGGTAGCCAAGGAGTGCATGGGCCACTTGGCTAGTCCATGTCGCGTGATGATGCAAAGTAGGGTGTAGCTGAGGAGTACACTCTAAGCCATGTGGATGGTGTGCTCACTCTGGACCACATGGGGGATACTACTATAGCTTCCCTCCTTCCTCGTTTGGTGGCTGGTATCTAGTCACACAGTGTTGTACAATGCAATTTCAAAGATTGTGGACTTTCTTTATGGTTATTGATGATTTTCTATTGATTGTGAAGGCTGTCACTTTGTTTATATTTGATTGTGATGGTTTAGCCACACTTTGTGATCTTATTTGCAAGTAGCCCTTGTGGTTATATTTGATTTATTGTTGAAATTGCACACATTTCTTGCTTTATTGTTGAAATTAAATTTTTATTTAATCTTTCTTTATGACTTTGGTGGCTAAACAAGATTATCCCTATTGTTTTCGATGTCAGCGATGTGTCGTATTGTGATTCCTCTCCAAGGACGTATGAGTTAGACTTGGTAAATGTATACAAGGAAGTAGACGCATAGAACGTTGAGGATGGGGGTATGTGAGGCTATTATACAACTAGGACCCACTACCTACCTATGTGTGAAGACTATCTCTTGGAGGCTAAACCACCTTATACAACAAGAGAGAGGTCATTGCGGACTTGTTTGGATGGTCTCACCCTATGTGTGTGGCCTAACATCAACAAGCCACTAAGTGTGAGGTATATATTATGTGAGATGGATTTTGACTCTTGGCTCATGGATTATGTATTATGGATTAATATGCTACTTTCTAGTGTCCAGATGGACCCTTGTGTACCCTTGTGATGTGATTCTCGGTGATGTGAATTTGTGTGTATGTGAGGAATGTATGTTAAATCATGAATATAGTACTTATGAAATGATAAATTGTGTCTCCATGCTTCAAAAAGGTGAAAAAGCATGATCTTTTGTTGAATATGTTATGAGATTTAGTGTTGTAAAATAATTAAAGTGGAATGTCTTATTTATTAATGATGGATATTTAATGGAAATCATGTGCTTTATGTGTATAATTATGTTGTTATTTTGTGAAAATGTAGCATTTTGATGTATTGATTGTGTTTGGTTTTTCTCTCCGAATCGGCAAAGGGTTTGCCAGTTCCAATGCACAAGCAGATTCAACCAACAAATACAGGAGGTTGTGTGAGCTACCTCCCCTTCACTTCTGGTTCTGCCGCACCAAGGGGGGTATCCCTATAGCTAAAGATTTAACCTTGACTCACCCAACAGAAAGATTTAGCTTTATGATAAAGGCAAAATACTCTTATTTTAGGACCAAGATTTGTGTGATAAATCACAAGGTTGGTAGTTTTCTTGGACATATCTAACTGGTTAGGAATGAGAGTATGTAGGGATCCTATTTCTACTCCTACAAATTAACATGTTGGAATTATGAAATAATTTGTTTTTATGTTTGGAATTATGGGATTTTCCTAGACCCTTTGAATAGATAGATTCCTAGACAAGTGCCTTATCTGGGCAATAGAGTCAAATCTATGAATGCAAATGTTTCCCTATGACAACATGACTTCATATCTAGAGGACTTAGGTAAAATATTACTTCCTAACAATAATATATCCAAGAAAGAGTATAACCTATGATCATACTTTTCAAATCCTATGATGCAATCTATTTTCCTTTGAATCTGATCAAAAGCCTATTTAATCCACCCCTTGAGTAGACGCCAGAACTAGACACACAGTATAGCAAGTATATACTGAAAAACTTGGAAGCCCTTGACAACCTCATTTGAAAGGAAAACAAATAACATACAGGAGACAATCATAAACAATACACACACCAAGTGTTTTTCATTTAAATTCAATCTACATAGAAAGTCATCATACAGGAACTTATCATTTACAAAACAAGAAAGACTAATGCACCAGCTCAAGGACCGAATCTGCAACAAAAAATGCCTTTCAAAATGTGAACACCTTGTGTTCAAGGTCAAAAGCAATAAAAACCCAAAAATCATCCAACCCCCGTAGAATGGCCACAAATTCCTCTTTAAGAAGCCCACAAGCTTCTAGCCAGCTACACCCTAATAGACTTCATCAATGTAGAGATCACTCCCTCTAGATTTTCAATGAAATAATTGGATCCCCATAAATTTTGGTAGCTGAAGTAGTTAAATCTCCCATGAAAACTGTCAGAAAATCAACCTAGACCTCGAGCAGATGAGAAGATGTGACATTTTCCATAGCCATGTAGCAGGTTCATTGACTATGGAGTGAGCACGCAAAAATGGTGCCAACTATAGTCACTTCAAGCTTCAAACCTCAGCTGCAGACCCAGGCTCCATGTATGCAAGATTGATGGTTGCAATCTGCCCATCCACTTTGAAAATCCACGTCGGCATCATAGAAAATCCCACCATCAATGAGATCGCGCCATGTAGGTAACCTTTTCCTTTGCTGACTTTTCATATTCATGAGATCTAATTATCCCACATTCATCCTGTAGTGATCCTTTATTTGCTTTATATACTATACCACAGGTATACCTAACATCACACACTTTTCCCTGACGTGACCAGTGATCCACCCACTAATGGTTTATCACTCCATCTCCTGCCGATGCCAAGACCTTATCAGAGTGACCCCAAGTGTTGGAGCGACATCCTCCAGGCACGCCAATGTCGCTAGTCAGGCCAATATCAAACCTTCATCGGTGTGACCCAAACTGTCGGAGTGACATCCTCTAGGCACGTTGATACATATTGTTATGCTGATGACTCACCTTTATTGGTGTGACCCAAACTGTCAGAGTGACATTTGCAAAGCATGTCGACAAAGATTGTCATGCCAATCCATCCATTGGAGTAACACAACACACCATCTTGCCGATGCAAGGAACAAGCCACTGTGAACAACGTGATCACTGAGACAAAAGTCCACTCATGCCGATGGACTTAGAATTTTTTTTTTGGTTTCTTTGAAAAGGCTTGCGGATGCAAATGCTTGAAACCATAACTCTAGGTGGGCACCACCATTGGCTTTGTTTGGGGACGCATGTCTCTTGCAGGCATGGTGAGAACTCCAGAACTCTAAGATGCAGACTGGGCCTTATCCATTGGGCAACAGAGTCGAACGCTGCACCAAACTGCATCTTAGATCACATTTTTGAAATATACTTGGTGGCCCAGGGCCACCAAAAAGGAAGAACCAGTAGCCTCCCGTGTCAAATACCTAGTTTTCATCTGATTTTACTGGATCAAGCCTGAAGATACTGCCATGATCTACCCAAAAACAAACCTTGTCATTTGCATGTTCAACCATCTCATTGAGCTTGCCCTTGTTAGCATTGCCTCTATCAATCTGCACTTTAAAATCAAGCCTTGATCTGCATACACTGTAATACCCTTTGGCATCAGGCAATATGTGAATGTCATATTCATTAAACAATGCACTTTCATATGACATATAACACTTATCATCATCTATATCAGCAACATGCGTTGTAAAATGATCTCCCAGTTGGATTGAAAATTGAAAGCACTCATAGTCCACCATATAGCTAGGATCATCAGGTATCATTCTATCATAAGCTGACATATCAAAGAAGAAGCTTTCATATTCATACTTGTGCACTTCATGCAAACAATCATCAGCTGCACCAAACTGGAAAGGATCAGATTTAGTCACCTCTCTGCAATAACTTGCATGATATATGTTGGTCTCTCTTTCATTAGGATGAAAATTAGAATCCTCCTCAATAACAATGCTTAGATTCCCATCATACTCAAACAGATCCTCCTCAGCATACATATCATTTGCATGGAAGAGGGTTGATCCAAGTGTTTCAGCTTCATTATAGTATGCCGCTAGTTCATAGGCAACCAAACATGTATTTTCATTGCCACATATAGCAATGAATTCCTTGTGTGGAGAAGTATCATCTTGTGTGTCATAAACAAAACTATAATCAAATAAAGAACAATCATGCTCAGCAATACTGCTTGTTTCAATGTCTGATTGCTCTTTATCATCTCCATGTGTCTGAATAAAAGGTAATGATTCAAACATGGAATTGCTCCTTTGTTTGCTCATTTCTTCTCTATCTTGTGCACAATACTCACAATCATCTCCACAAATCCACTCAAACAAACACTCATTACTGCCCATGACCTCATCATTGTTTTCAGAACCAGATACCTCAACCTTGAATTGGGAGTCATCATTGATCCTCTTGCTGGCATCCTTCACTGGTGAACAATCCAATTGAGCATTGTTGTCATCACTTTATTCAAACACAACATTCTCAATTTTTATATTTTCATTTTCACATTTATCTTCAAATGATGCCATGATCACTTGGTCATTTGCAACTACACAACTTCTATTCATACCAAAGCCTGTGGACATGGAATTCTGTATGTGCACATCCCTCATTTTTTCTATATTTTCTAAAAACTTGCATGCCATCTGCACACTTGTTATCTTGAATTCCCTCAACATTGCACTAGAGCCTTTTTCAAAAGCTTCCAAGTATATGCTGATCTAGGCTGGAGTATCAGGTTTGAAGTCTTTAGGGATTTGTGAAAGGGCAATTGCAAATCTATGACTAAAATCAATACTGGGCTCTTTATCTTGCCTTCTAATTTCCATTAATCTTGCAACAAGATCAGCAGGTTCTCTTGCAAATTCCTTTCTAAAATAGTCAACAAGTTCATCCCAATAGGCAAAGGATCTCTTTGGAAAGCTCAAATACCAACCTCTAGATCTTGCACCAAAGGATCTAACAAAAAACCTCATCCACATATCCTCATCTCTAAATGAGTGTTTCTCCATGAAGCTGTGAAAGTTTTGGATATGTGCACCCCCATCACACACACTGTGTCCAGTAAATCTAGGCATCTAATTGTAAATCTGAGCAGGCATACTTTCAACTTTACAGTGAACCCATGACAAATCTAATTGGTCATATAAAGGATCAAAAGAGATGACAAGAGGTTTAGCATTTTGACTGGCAGACACAACAGGGTTATTATTTAACTGAGTCTGTCGAGCTTCTAAGGATATCAACCTATTCTTTATCTCTTCAATTTTCTTACACAACACTTCATCCCCCACTTGGTGAGCATGGGTGCATACATATTTGGATTCATGAAAATTTCAATCTCAGACATCTTATGTCTGCCTAAGACCTAAGGCTTCCCCTTGGCATTTAACTTATGCAATAAAACAATAGATACAAGTGGGAAGAAGCCATGTACCTTTTCTCATCCAGATGCTAAAGTCTTGAACAAAATATTTTTTAGATCACAACAACATACATGAACCTTTCATGTGCACTGAGAAATTTTTTGCAGAGTCGCCACCTCTCCAAAGAGGATAAAATATTCAAACAACTGAAAACTCATCATAGAATAAATATTTTTCTGAGTTCATTCCACCACCAGAGCACCATTATTCACATGAAAGATCCAGATATCATGTCCCCAGCTAAGTCGCCACTTTTGTTGGGTTTATGAGTTGAATTTGAATGCACGTTGCACATATTTTTAGTTTCATTATTGTTTTATATGAAAAATGCATTGTTGCATGTGTCTAGTTGTTTGTCTCCATTGCTCTATGCATCACTTCTTCTAAATTTGGTTGCTAAGGGTTCCTCAGATTCTAGAATATAGACTTTCTGTATTGCATGCTTGATCTGTGACTTCCATTCAAGGAGTGGATTAAACTATTTTAGGTCAAGTATGAAGAAGAATGTATGTCAGCTGGGATACTCATAAGTAGAGGCAGCTAAATACTTAGTCTTGGGTGTGTTTGTAAGGCAAATACCAGTCCTAAACCCTTAAAATTTGAATTCTAGTGCAAATCATTCATTTGTATACGTCTAGTTGACTCCTTGCCCTGAGATAAGGCACTGGTCTACCCTTGTGTGATGTTACAATCCAAAACCCCTGTCTTGCATCCAAAACATAAATACAAATCATTTCAAAAAAACTTCAAACCTGTTAGTTTGTAGGATTAGAAATAGGACCCTTGCATACTCTCATCCCTAACTAGTTAGATATGTCCAAGAACACTGCCAACCTTGTGATTTATCACGCGAATCTTGGTCCAAACATGAGAGTATTCTGTCTTTATTGTAAAGCTAAATATTTCTATTGGGATTGAGTCAAAGTTAAATCTTTAGCTATAGGGATACCCCCCTTGGTGTGGCAGAGCCAGAAGCGAAGGGAAGGCAGCTCACACAACCTCCTGTATCTATTGGCCAAATCTGCATGTGCATTGGAACTGACAAACCCTTTACTGATTCGAAGAGAAAAACCCAACAGATTGCTTAACAATAAATTGGAAGAGGAATTGTAATGGTGGTGCATTTAAAATTGAATACTTTATATGTTTATGATATGAGAATTTCTACTAGTTAGGATTAAAAAGGGTGCAATGTTTTCTTTGTCCTAAAAGAAACTAATGGGTGTCAACACTAACATGTAAGGATTTTGAGTGGTTTATGTACTATGGAATCATTTTTGAAATGCAAGTCTTGATTGTGTTACTATTGTGACATTGGAAATTAGAAGGGTAGAGTATGTTTGAAATGGAGTATATAAGTTTATATTTTTGTGAGATAAATCCCTTTCCATAGGCAAACTAGTGTATATTATTTTTATGGAATGAATCAGCTTTGATGTTGGTACTAACATGTTATGTTTCTACCCTAGTTTGTGACTTCTAGGAGTAAGTCAAGTTCTAGGGGGGAGGATGTAGTGTCCGTCCATTTTCACTTTGGTTGTGCACGTAGTCTAGCTAAGGAACTTGAAAATGAAGATGGAACATGAGCTTCTATTAGTACTTTCGTGGGTATGATGCATATTGTTATGTTATTATTATTATGTAGAGATTTATTTGGATAGCCAGGTGATGTAGTAGTATGTTGTTAGGATAGGTGGAAAGGGCGACATTGTACCATTGAACATATGGGGGACATACGGGAATGAGATACAAATGTTAGAGTTCCTTTCCAAGTGCTTTGAGTATTAAGAATATATACTCAAATTGGTATGCTTGAGTGAACATGCACTAGGCTACGTCTCCACTTGAATTGACAGGTCTGAGTGTGCCTTAAAACCAATGGAAAATGTTGAACGAAGATAACGTATGGTTCCCTAGCTAGCCAACATCCTTGAAAAGCATGAGTATCCAGTTTTGCACCTAGTCAGTGTTGTCTGTATGGGTGTGATAGTCAGTCACTGTCATTATGGTTATGTTTTTCAATTGTGCATGGTTGTCAGGTATTGTTTGACATTGGATTATTTAGGTTATAATTGTTTGATTAATGTTTTGGTTAATTGCTTCATTAAAATAAAATTATTAAGTCAAGAGGACACTTTGATAAATAAGTATAGATGTTTTTATGTAAATTTAATTTTATGGGAAATTATATTATATTGTAATCTAAGGTCAATAAATAATAATAACTATAATGAGGAAAATAAAGTGTTATTAAAACAGGAATATAATTGATAAAATTAAAATGAAAATATTATAAGCATGTAAATGTTTTGTTAGTGGCAATAAAAATAAATTTATAATATTTATGAGTTGTCATAAAAACTTATATATATAGCAAATTGTAAGAAAGTAATAAAGGTGAAATTTATTGCCTTTAGTAAGGAGAATCTTCTGGAAGAAATTATGGGGGTGGTTATGCATGCTCAACTTTATTTTGAAAATTGGAAGACATAATTTGAGGGATGAGCGTGCATTTCAAAGAGCAGAATATCTTTTATGTTTTCAGGATCTCCCTCTCTCAGGAAGTTTTCATTTTTCTGTTGGCACCATAAACCATAGTTTCCAGAAGAAGAGACTTGGGGGAAACTAGATGCGAGCTGGAAAATTTTGTGAAGATGTGATAGAAGTAATAATCCAGGTATGGACTAAGATATGAAACTAATTTATTGTTGCATTTGATTTAGTAATATGCAAGCTTTATATTATTCTGTGAATTCTCTTCTACATATTCTGAACCTAGTCTGTTATGTTAGACATAACTTTATATTTATGAATTAGGTTCCTCTTGAATTTTTACATATGGTGCATGACCTAGTTGTTCAAATCATATCCAAAAATTAGACTTACCCAGTTTGCCATTTTGGAGATATGAATATTTTACGACTGTTTATCTCTCACCCATTTCATCTCTGTTTTAATAGTTTGTTGCGTTAGCCATACCTTTATGTTTACAAACTGGGTTCCTCTAGTATTTTTATATATAGTGCATGACCTAGTTAGCCAAATCATATCCAAAAATTAGCTTTACCCAGTTTGTCATTTTAGAGATATGAATATTTTGTGACTGTTTATCTCTCACCCATTTCGTCTCCGTTTTAATAGTCTGTTGCATTAGCCATAACTTTATTTTTACAAACTGCATTCCTCTAGAATATTATAGATGGTGAACGACCTAGTTATCTAAATCATATATGAAAATCAACCTTACCTAGTTTGTCATTTTGGAGATATGAATATTTTTTGATTGTCTACCTCTCACCCATTTCGTCTCTGTTAGAATAATTAGTTGCGTCACCAATAACTCTATATTTTTGAATTGGGTTTCTCTAAATTTTTTATATAAGATTCAGTTCTTACGTATGAAAATCATATCAAAAAATTAGCATTACCTAGTTTGCCAATTCAGAGATATGTATCAATTAGTGACATACATTCCTATGCCATTTTAGTTGTTATTAAATCTACAAATCCATTCTATGTGTATCCTGCAATCATTTCAATCCAAGTAATGACGTCTCTTTTGAGACATCTTTCAAATAGTTCACATACCTTGTCTATGCCTTAGTCTTTTCCATAACCGTCTACCAAAGTATTTTCAACTATATAAGTTATCACTTGCATATTAGTGGCATCGACATATAAAAAAATTGTCAATGGTTGTTCATCTAATGAGGACTCGAAAGCTTTATCTTGATCTCTTCCTAATATGAACTGAGGTAAGTTTAGAAGGACATAAAACCTTTATTAGAACTTTTATTTAATCTATTTCGCATTAAATATATTGGTTATATTTTCTAATTTAATTGTATCTTCGAATCAAATTTTTAGGATGTATTTTGGAAAGTTTTGTAAATAGTATAGAAATGTGTTAGTGTAGCAATAGCTAGGATCCATATTTATAGTTCAATATGTTATTGAGATTTAGAAGAATATTATAGAAAAGATCATTCTTAGACTTTATCTATATAGTGTATGTAATTATCCTAAATTTATGGATGAGTGAGTCTACTTTTAGATCATGATTGGAGGAGATACGTTTGACAAGTATGTCTTAGTTAGAGTCCTTTCTTAGGATCCTCTTAAGTAAACTATTTAATTATTTTTACATATTATTTTAATTGGTCTAATAATTGCAAAGTCTTTTGATAAGGACCATATAGGTAAGTATCAAGTAGATACCTTAATTATTATATAATACCTTAGGGACGACTTTGATAACCTTTAGAATGGCTAGACCATTGATTTTTATTTCTAATTGTAAACCTTGTAGTTAGTCTAATAAAGGTTTGTGATATTATCTCATGGCATTAACGTAGTAGACGTAGTATTAGTACTAGTTTATGAGTAATGCTTATGATTAATTATATTGTTGTTATCTTTTAACAAAGGTTAGATAAATCCCTAGCATTTAGGTGATGTTTATATCTTACATAGATCAGTATAATATTTGAGATTAAAAAGTAGAGAGAATGTTTTGTTGATTTATGGGTAACTTATGATTAATGTTACATTCTTAAAGACCCATTTTTAGTGCATCGTATCATATGTTGCATTTGTGGTAATGTAATTGAAATATTGTTGAAGGATCTTAGTTTATGATGTGCATATGAGAGTGGATGTGATGTGAGACCATTGTGATTTAGTGGTGTCAAGCGTTTGTGTCATTTGGGAAGTTGATTCTAGAGGCCTAGGATGTTATGTTTTGATTCCATGTAACTGTGTTGTTAGGTGTCCAGAGATAATGACGTCTCTTGTTTATGTATGTGGGTTTTATTAAACAATAATGTGAGATGATGTACATTCTATGTTGTAAATGCATCATGATGAGGTAATAATCTCCTTTAAGGATGTATTGATATTGAACTTGTGTTAAGTATTGTGTTTGATGATGGGGAGATCTTGATAATCGTAAAGAAGAAGTATTTTGTTTATGGTTGAGATTTGGGAGCAAGATGGCCCATGCCTCACTTTGGATAAGTGTTGTTTGAGTTTCTTGTGATGTTCATATTGACCAGTGTTATATTGGAGTCATGTGTAGTCCTTGCACCTGTTAGCCTAATGTCTTCTTGACTGTTTGCTTAGTGGGACTTTATTGTTATCTCCTAGCATGGGGGGTGGATCTTAGGGTTCCACATGGCTTGGTGGTTGTGCTTTATCTCCATTAGTTTCCCATTCTATTGTTCATGTGAGAGAAGGATGTACCTCTTATATTAGATTTTGGATCTTGTTCTAGCTTGAGGAGACAAATACTTATGCTCATATTCTAATTCTATTTATCAGTTAAATCATGCACTATTATCTTGATGTATGTACTCCAATGTAATCAGGAAAGCGACATTGTAAACAATGTAATGATGTACTCTCTTGTAAAGGAAATTGTATATGTACTTGTAATCCTATATGCAGGATCTTGATGATTACTTATTTGATGATATAATATGGAAATGCATGTGTTTATTCATTTGATGCAATTAGATTTAGAATGAACCATGGTTGTTAGTTAATTCATAATGTTGGTTAGATCATGTTAATAGTTGTTTGTAATGCTACCATGGAATCCCTAGAGGATAAATCTTAATTAGATGTTTGAATAAATATGATATACATTTCTTCATTATTTCTTTCTTAAAAAAAAAAATTCCCTTTTTGGTTAGCATAGTCGAGCGTTTCTCTAGGGTTTCTTGGTGGGGCATTACAGTACAAGTGGGCACCCTAGTAGCTAGATCTATAGGTGTAGGTAGATCAATGATAGGACTATTAGGGGCAAGACCATTAGTGGTAAGTGGGATGACTTTAGAGCTTAGTGGTAGAGATAGTGGCACAAGATGTGACTATAGTTGGGTTGTAGTGGGAGAGGGACATGGCTCATATGGAGTGAGATAGCTTGTGGGTATAATTTGCAGTGATGCAAGTAGAGTGGGATGGGATGAAGCTGTAGCTAAATGTGGTGGGAGGTGATAAGGACATAGGAACTATGGAGAGAGACATCATGTAGACTCAACTAGATGGGCTATATGTATAGTTGACTGCATTGTAGGTAGATTGAGATATGGTCTTGGTAGAAATGTAGAGGTTATCCTAGGAGTGGGATACATCTAGGGGATTATTCAACACTTAGGGCATGCTCGAGGAATTTAGTGAGCTAGATAGTTCTACCAAGAAGACAAAGTGAGCACTAAGAGAGACATAGTATTATAGAGGTTTGTATGAGCATACAATGCTAGTAGAGTAGAGGGATCCTTCATTTACAGAGCCATCAAGTAGTCGGTCAAGGCCTTCAAGGAGATCCCATTCAATGAATAGGCCATCATGACTAGGACTATTAGTAGGGCCACCACCATCTCTAAGATCTTCTACAGGGCCATTCGAGGGAGAGGGGGATAGAGACAGTCAGATGTGACTACATGCATCTTTGTGATAGATATTTGATGAGGCCATGTGCCATTTTGTGGATGTACTATTGAGACATACAGACATTGATATATCAATTTGATTTATGAGACATTGTACACACCATTTTTTAATATATAGAGATGGACTTGGATTCAATGTAGCATTGATGTGATGTGATGTTGATATGATTGTGATTATAATTTTGATCATAGATGATTAGAGACAGATTGTATGGGTGTACATATGTTTGCAATATATATATTGATTATGATATATGTTCTTATTAGAGTTATTTTAGCATTTTACTTTGATGTATGCTTTGATACTTTGATATCATGGACATAGTTGTTTATTATGAATGACACATGACTTGTGAATAATGTATTTAAATGATGTCTCCTAATGTAGATTAGGAAATTGATGATGGATAGTAGAACATGAAGGAAATAGATTAAATATGAATGAAATAGACAAAATATGAATGTGATTAATGTGATGTGATGTTTTTGATGACAAGAACATGCTGAAGAGGTGATTTTCCTATAGAGAAACAAAATTTCACTATAAATTTCCCTATAGAGAGAAACCAAATTTCACTATAACATTAGCCTTATGCATCATAATATAATAGATCATGATGAAAATGTGCCAAGTGCATGAAAGAGTGACAACAAATCATTCCTAGTTGTGAGGTCCATGATCATGTAAATTTTTGGCAACATGAAGTCATCTTTAGGGAAAGATTTTTTAATATCCTAAAAGTTGATGTAGACACAAATGCCTTTTGTTTTCTTACTGATAGGAACCACATTGGAGACCCATTTTGGGAAATCAATAGGTCTAGTGAATCTTACTTCCAAGAGCTTATGCAAATCCTCTTTGACCAAAAGAGTAACCTTGTGATGCATTTTTTGTAGCTTTTTTCATACTGGCTTAACATCAAGCCATACTATGAGGTGGTGTATGACTAAAGATGGTCTTAAGCCCATCATATCAACATAAGGCCATGCAAATATACTTGGGAAATATTTGAGTAAATTGGTGATGTTTTCTTTTATCTTAAATTCTAAAGCTACAATTTGTGTGATCTTAGGATACTCTTCTATTCCTAGACTGATGCAAGAGCATCCCAGGTCTGATCGTGACTACACCATAGATTGATGTCCATGGCCTCTTCAAACAGGAGCAAAAATCCATCTTACAATTATTTAGGTGTTAGAGGAAGGTGGAGTTCCTCATCGATGGGTGCTTTAGGAATGTCACTATCTTCTTGAGTGTCTGGATTTAATGATGGATTAGGTGTCTTCTTACCCTTTCATTTTTTTTGTCTTATGGGGTTTCTCAAGGCTAGGGAACTCTTCCAATTCCTTGAAGTTTTTAGATGTACACTTAACATGACCTTAAATCCTTCTATTGATCTCCATCTGAGATGTGATCTTAGAGCTACATGATCTTGATGGTGGCTTCATTATTTTGGAAAGTATCAAATGATGGAGGATCTTGTTGGTACCAATTTATAAGATCAGAACATTGAAGGTCGAGGGTGATGGTGAGGATGGTAGTTTAATGAAAAAGGTTGGTGACACTAAGTTGTCCATAAGGATTGAGAGTGGAATCTACTTTAGTGTTCTCAAAACCAAGGGAAGTATGTCTAACAATGTCAGTGGTGTCACTAGTGGTATTGGGTTGCTCTTCCCATTGTGTGTAGCCTATCCCATGAGTTACAATTTTTTCTATTATGTGCATGGGGTCAAGTATGCCTTTCTCATAGAGGCCAAGGCCTTTTCCTTTATATTTCATGTGCCAACACATATGTAAAGGTATGTATATTTGTTTTCTTTGAAGTAGGATGCATACTCTTCATCTCTATATAGCCATTTGCTATTTGAGCCTTCATTATTTTCATTGTCCAAGTAACCATGTTGGACAAGAGTAGTAGACTCATATTGTAGATTTTTTGATGGACCATTTCTAGTTTTGCATGAGGTTAACCATAGGACCACGGGAAAGGTAAAGCTTGATTATATGGAAGGTATCATGGATATGATATTCCTTGATGGGGGTCATTGTAATCTTCTTCATTTAATTTATCAATCTGGGGTGATGTCCAAAGGCTATCTACATTAGGAACTTAAATATTTTGACAAATAGTTCTTTCTAATAAAAATAGAAAAATTGAGTTAATCTAATGAAATCATACATGAAAAATTAAAACACAGTTGTATAAATTAAAACTACAAAATTAAAACATGTTTCCATGAATTAAAAATACAGAAACAAAACTAACAACTGTTGCACTACAAATTTAATTTTACACATTCAAAATGAATAGAAATGCATAAAACTAAAATAATACAAACAAATAAATAAATACCAAATGTTGTTCTCTTCCTTGGAATGAGCAGCTTGCTCCTCCCTTGGAATTGGACCAAGATCATTCACCCAACTTTATGCTCAAAACTCCATATTTTTATTTGTTTCAACAAAATATTACAAATTATTTTCTAAAAACTGCTGTATCTTTTCTATTCTAAAAAATACTAAGAAAAAATCTCCTTCTATAGATTTGGGAGGTTTATTTATACATTGAATATCTTCACCCAACTCCCTAAATTATTGGAAAGCATAAGTACATTTGTTTTTCCATTCCTATGATAAAGGAACAAATCCCTTTATTCTCTACACCTATCTCTCCTACTCCTATGCTAAAGGAAACAAATTCCTTTATTCTCTCTACTACTCCTATGCTAAAGGAACATCATCCTTTATTCTCCCATTACAAAATGACAATTCATCCACATCCTTTTAAGAGAAAAGGTTGGATAGATTTATTTATTTTTGCTACTTTTATTATTTTTCCTATTTTAAATACAATAACAATTCATCTACAACCTTTTAGGAGAAAAGGTTGAGAGAATTTTAAATCCACGGATTAAGAAAAATAATGAATTTGGAACATCTTAGAGTTGGTTGAAATGAAGCTGAAATATTTATGGAGTTGGTTTCAAAAGTGATTTTGCAACAATTTAGAATACTTCAAAGTTGGTTGGAACACTTTGAGGCTAATTCTACATCATTTTTAAACATATTGCATTCTATTTTTCAAGAAGTATTAGAAGATGTTAGCAATTAGATTGAAATAGACTTCTAAGAAATAAATCAATATATATCCTATATTGTATTTTAAATAAGCTAATAGTTCTTAAAACTACATTTAAATCCACTTTTAATGCTAATTTTTAGGAGAAAACAAAATGAATTTAGATGAGACATTTCTGGTCTCATCATTCCTCACATCCCTTATTGATGATCTTAAAGGAGGATTTTAGGGATAATTTCTTTGTTGCAAGTATGTGCAATTAGTGTTGTCATTGATGTCAACAAGTTTGTGTTGTCATTGGTGTCAACTGTATGAGCAATTGGTATTAAGTGTGAGCAGTTGGTATTGAGTTGATGTTGTCTCTGTTGATGCTTTGATTGGTTGCATTATGTTGTCATTAGTAAGCTATTGGTGTCAACCTCTAGTGTTGCTTTGATAAGCTTCTATCTATGTATGTATGGTTGAGTTACTATGGTGGTAATGAAGAAGTGTTGAATATGTTGATGAAATGTTTCTGATGCTTGGTTTCCAAGTGCTTTTAAGAAATTTTGAATAAAAGAGAAAACATTATGTTCTAAAGGTGTTTTGGCATACAAAGTGGTGTTTTGGTTTGGCTCCACATTTCTTCCATGTTGAAGATTTGCTTGTGTGGTTTGGATATGTTGATCAAAGGTGTTCACAGGTGCTACACTTAGAATTTGGTGTGATGGATCATTGTGTAGAGGAAGGTGTGTTCACCAGTGTGTGAACTATGTATTGCAGAGGTGTCTGGGAGAAATGTTTTTGTTCTGTATTTCTCCGCAGAGTGGTTTCAGGGCTTGTAGTTTTGGAAGTGTGTTTATAAGGTTCATATCTACCTTCAGTTGAAATTATTCATGGTTTGGTGCTCTGCAAGTTGATTTATTGAGTTGAAGTTATGGTAGAGATGTTTGAGTATACTAGGTGTGTATTGTCTCTAGGTGAAAGTTGTGGCAAAGGAATTTGTTGGATTTCAAGATGCTTGTGGGATATTCTAGATTGCATTCAAGTATGGTATGTGGTCCATGAGTTGTCTTTGGTTTTGAGGAAACATGTACTTAAATGATTATGGTGTTAATACAGGTTTGGCTGACCTTGGGTGTTTATACTAATTACAGATCTACTTCAGTGATTGTGGAAGTGTGGGGTGGTGTGTATGAGTGGACTTAGGTCCAAGCTAAAGTGTGTTGTGGTCCACCTTCATTCCTTTCCACCGCGGGAATGTTTTGGTACCAACCTAATTTGAATTTACATGGTTAAGGTGCATTGCCGACCTTGTAGAATGTTTTCAAGGTTAAAAATAGTATAAATAGGTGTTGAGTTGTTGAGGGATGATAAGATAGATATGCATGATGAGCAAGATGTGAATTGCAGAGTTGTAAAGTGCAAATTTGTAAAGTACAGTGGAAGCTTTCATGTGTTAGATTACTAGATGCAGTGAGCAGAAGGTATCTACAATTCATTAGTTAGACTGTAAAGGTGTTGGTGATGCTGTGGTGGACTTCTCTATTGCATTGAGATGGTTTTCTTATTGTAACATTCTTCTCTATCTTCTTTTCTATTTTTGTAGTGAGCCTTTGGTTGTGAGCCTTTCTTTCTTTTAGGCAGTGAGCCCTCCGGTAGTGAGCTCTATTGTATTTGGTGTTGATATTAGTTTATAATGTGAGCTAATCCTCACCGTTGTTTTTCCCTTCTTGGGTTTTCCATGTAAATTTGGTGTTTCCTTGTGTATGATATTGATTTGGCTTTGTTTCTGTTATCTACTTTCATTATTAATCATTCTAACAGATTAAGGGTTAATTCAATTAATGTGGATTTGAATGTTTGTGAGGGTTTTGAAGTATTAAGATACAACTGATTCACCCCCCTCTCATTTGTCTTGTGTATTCAACATTCTTAGGGTTTGGGTTGGTGGAAGTGAAAGGAAGATCAACATGATGAACATAAGATATGGATTTTGTAGAACCAAAATTTGGTATGGCTTTTGAAATTGGGCAATGATAGGATTTACAAAATTATCCTTCCAATTTTTTGTAGTATTGATATGGATGGGTATCGATAGGGATAGTTATTTTCACACCATTATGGGGGAACTTAAGGCATTGGTGATAGGTGGATGGGACAACCATCATGGCATGGATCCATGGGTAGCCTAGGAGGATGTTGTAGGGAAGATTTGATCGATAACATGGCACAATGCTTGCTACAATATGGGCCCTACCTCAAGAGGGAGATGAATGGTCTTGACTGATTCTCACTCCACATTATCATATACTTGATGGTATGATTTGTGGATGTCGATCCTCTGCTAAAGAACCAAGTTGTTGCACTAATTTAAATGTACAAATGTTCAAGTCAAACCCATTATCTATGAGCACTCTTTTGATTTTATGTTTAGAGATAATGGTTTGAATATGGAGGGGTTAATTGTGTGAGGGGTCAATGGGAGGCATATCACTAGGGCTAAAGGTTAGGTGGTGCTTAGAGGATAGGTGTTTGATGAGGGCTTAGAAGTGTGAGGGGTTGATGTCATTAAGCACTCTTGACTCTTGAAGAACTTGGTTCAACACATTCTCGTGAGCATGGGATGTTTTAAGGAGTTATAGGATTGAGATTTATGAGCACTCTTTTGATTTTATGTTTAGAGATAATGGTTTGAATATGGAGGGGTTAATTATGTGAGGGGTCAATGGGAGGCATATCACTAGGGCTAAAGGTTAGGTGGTGCTTAGAGGATAGGTGTTTGATGAGGGCTTGGAAGTGTGAGGGGTTGATGTCATTAAGCACTCTTGACTCCTGAAGAGCTTGGTTCAACACATTCTCATGAGCATGGGATGTTTTAAGGAGTTATTGGATTGAGATTTAGTTGGGGTTCACTCAAGATGGTTGATTAAGTCATATTGTTTTTAGAAGCAGTCAAAGGAGGGCCTTGGACAATGACTTGTTCATGCCTTGTAGTGATGACATAGTTGGTGGATTTGAACTTGATGGTATTAACTTGTTCATGGGATTGCCTAATAGTGCTAATGATAAAATCATAATTATGGGGGGTTTATCACAATAGATGTTATTAGCATAGGTGTCTTAGCATTGGTTTTACTTTTGATAAGAGTGATGTTGATCATGTTTCAGAAATGGGTCTTGATCTATGCCCATTTGTTTATTGGGTGATGAATTTGAGTGTCCTTCAATCTTGATCTCACCTTGATCGATGAGATCTTGAATGCAATTTTTTAATTTCATGCACTTACCAGTAGCATGACCTTTGATCTTATGATAGTAACAATATTCATTCCCTCTAAACCATGATGGCTTGGGTTGGTTCTCATCAAAAGGCTTCGTTAGAGGAAAGGTGACCATGTTGGCCTTGACAAGTTTGTGAAATACCACCTCAATAGGTTCTCCTAGCAATATGTTTTGTATTTTATTGTTCTCTTTCTTTAAATTACCAGAGGGGATAGTAGAGGATGGGGGATGTTGCAAGTTTGGAGTTAGCGACCCCATCGCCAACTATGTTCTTATTCTTGCTAAAGAATTTGGGTTTTTTAGCTTGGTTTTAATCTTGGGAGAGAAGCTTGATAAGCCCTTTAGAAATTAGTGCTTTTTCAATATGTATACCTTTATCAATGATTTTGTTGAAGGTTGTCACACAATTCACTTGCAAGTGAAAGGCCATTTCTAGGTTAAGATTGGTAATAAATATATAGACAAGTTGCTTTTCCAGAATAGGCTAGGGAAACATACTTGCTAGAGCCCTCCATCACTGGAGGAAGGATGAGAATCTCTCCCCAAATTGTTGCTTGATATTAAAAGGTTAATCATTGTTAGTTCATGTTAAATGTTATAGGAGAAATGTTAAATATATCTTACCTTGAGTAGTGTTAGTAGGTTACTTGGCATAGAACAAAGTCGGCTGGAGGATACCACACACTATGTAGAGGCTGAAAGTCGACATAAGTCACATCCCTACCTATATTAGATATAGTATATATAGAGATAGGAGATAGTAGAATGTAAGCAAGCATGATAGGAGAATAGGAGTATGTTCTGGTGTAAACAATGACATAGAAGTCATGTATGTAGCTAGTGATGCAGAGACTTAGACCTGCCAGAGGATGAACATGTGATATTAGATATTTATGTAGGTCCTACACACCTAAAAATCTAGACAACTTGATATGTGAAATTCCTTTCAAAATGTCACTTACTCGGTGAGATCTTTGATCCATATCTTCCTTATCCTCCTTGAATGTGCCACATGTAATCTCTGGTGAGTTTTGATGAAATACAGAGGACTGCGATGTGTCTTCTTTGTCCGTCCTGATCATGAATATACTCTGGCAACCAAGTATTTTACTTGTTTTTAGTTCTGGTTCTTCTCTCATCCAATATTTTAGAACCTCTTCACTATCTGTACTATTGTGATAATCCTCTATCTCTACTTCTCCCTCAGAATTAGGCTCTTCTATTGTGTATTTTGCATCTAACCTTGTGATTGTATAGAGATTCTTTACATCCTTGTCACTGTATTCATCCTAGTTGACTTCTTTTATGCATGATTCCTCCATTAATGATCCCAAAGGAATGTGAATAATCTTATTCTCATTTGCAAATAATAGCTCTCCTCTCCAAGAGTCTATAACACTGTTTGTATCTACAAACCATCTCAAGCCCAAAAGTGTATTGAAATCTTCTCCTTGATCCTTCATGGCAACCACAATGAAATCTAAGACATATTTGATCCCCATTAGATTAACTTCCGCTTGCTTCCATGTTCACATTGTTTGTATGTTAGATCCATCCACCAATATTATATTGTAAGTTGTTTCTAACAGCTTAGGTCTTCCTAACTGTTCCCATAGCTTCTTTGTTATCATGTTAGCATCTGCTCCCAAATCTATCATGACATTCTAGAACTTTTTGTGATCAATGTGAACATCTACCATAAGTGGTTTTGTCTTTCATTCTCTATATGTCCTTCCCTTCCTTCAAAATTGGTTCTTTTGATTTTGTTCCTTATTCCAATACTTAGAGAATTGCTTTAGTTTCTCAATGAGTCTATGTTGTGTCAATTGAGCTAATTGCTTGAGAGTCTCCACTTCTCCTTCGGTGAAAAACTACTTGCATTGCTTTTCCTTTTCTTGTTCTTTTCTTATTGTTTGTTTAGCTTCGTTCACCACTTAATGTTGTTTCTTAGTAGGGACAAATTCTTCATCCTCCTCACTATCTTCCTCTTCAGTCTCAATGATATAATGTCTTCTAGTATATTTTCCTATTTAGTGGAAAATGTAGGATAGTGATAGTTTGTCTAAACCAAAATCAATTCCCACTCTTTCACATGCTAAACATTAGGGAAGTAGGAATTGAGCTTGCTCTCTATGAAGGATTAAGCTATAGATTTCCTAGACTCCCTTTTATGCTAGCTATGATTGAGTAGATGTTTTTATTAGGCTCTCACAAGCTTCTAACATTCACAAAGCATGAAACCCTAATTTATCAATTAAACTATAACAAACTAATTTCAGACATAGATATGGGTAAACAAATCACATAAACATAGAGTAGAAGGTATAGAGAGTGTGCACCCAGAAAATGAGGGCCTGTTGGACAAGGGTGCCCACTCTTTTGCCCCGTAATTTTCCAATAGTTGAAATCTTTAGTATTATGTTTCAGAGAGATTCCAGAGGATCCCAGATCCAGAAGAAAATTCTCAGTTGGGCTAGGGCACCCACTCTTTTGACCTGAAAGTTTTGCAATGCCGAAATCTAAAATTCTATGATGATTATATCTGCAATGTCCATCTTTTTGTCACTCCTTTCTGTCAGATCTTTTCAAACATGACCTGCACATGCAAAAGGAGGAGAAAGATGGTTGTGGCTATATAGGGGCTTGCCTTAGTCACGCCCCATCTTTGGTATTCCTACCTCAACAATAACCAATGATAAAGATCTGCAGATGTGTGTGCTCATATATCAAATGTGTATGCATAAATATCAAACCCTAGATGACTCAAGCATCAAGGAAAGATCAACACTTTGTTTCACTCAAGGAAACAACAACAACATCACCTCAAGGAGATGAGAGAAATGAAGACTTGTAGAACAAGAAGGCAAGACAGCCATATCTACGGAGGATTCCCAAGGTTAAGTTGGAGGCTTCAACCCTTCTCCCGATCATACAAAAGGTTTGACAAACCCTAGGAAGAGAAAGATAATCTCAAGATCTTGATTCCTAATCTCCATTGAATATCTCCATGATAGCAATATTCAATATATTCAAAGAGCTTCAACAATTTGCTGATTTTCAATAGAAAAAATGGCAGAGTTTTGGCATAGAAAGATTGCATATAGATTGTGTGTGATAAAATGATTTTCAATTGTCTTTAAATATCTAACCTTAGAAGTTCAAATATTTGAAATAACATGCCGCCATCACACAAAACCTAAACTTTGAAATAAAAATCCTGAGGTGTATGACAAGAGCCGATACCTCGCTAGAATTCAAAACCCAAAAAAATAGGGCAGGACAAGGGTGCGGGTGCCCATGTCCAGACCCCCATTTTTCCATTAGGTCTATTTTCAAGAAGTCCAAGATGTCCAAAATTTTAAGTTTGTTTTTTAGTTTAGTCGTCAATTGTTTTAGAATATGACATTTCTTCAGTTAGACATAGGTCAATCAGGGTTTAGGAAGGCTAGAAATCAACAAGGTGAAGGGTCACCAAAGGAGAGGAACTAAACCATGAGAAATTGTGCCATTCCATGTAGGAGGACAATTTCTGACAAAACAATTCCTTGCCTTGTCACTACCACAACTTTCTCCTTCCTTTTCCTTCTCTCTTTTCCAGTATGTTTTGGTGTGCTTCTCTGGTAATACTCTTCTTCTTCTATTAATTCAATTGAAGATATGTTTGTCTCCTCTCTGTTGTTATTCCAACAAGTTCTTTCTCCTTGACCTTTTGGTGCCCTTCTTATAATCCTTGCTCCTTTTTTATTATTTAGGTTCTGTAACTCATCACTCTTAAATTGTGGTTGTGCACTTCAGAAGTATTGTTGTGCTCTCTCACAAGAGAATCAATCATGCTTTGTGTTGTTACAAAATGAACACTATGTTTTCTTTTTGGCCCAACATTCATTAGCAAAGTGTCTTAACTTACCACAATTGAAGCATGTTGCATCCTCCCTCCTTTGATTTCTTCCACAGCCCCTGCCACCTTTGTAGCCTCCAAATTGTTCTCTGTCATCATTATTATAGCTATTTTCATATGATGGATTGCTAGAATTTAAATTTTGCATGGCATTGACATTCCTTTGATTTCTCCAACTTGGCTACTTATAGTCATGATCAATTGAGTTCCTTTATTTCATATATATCATGTTGCTACTCTCTGCAGAGTTTGTAGTGTTTCCACTATACCATGATTCATCTTCTTGATCAACAAAGTCTCTTTTCCTCTAGAATTTTTGTGAAGGGTAGTCTGATGTTTCATGATCATCCCATTCTCTGCATAATCCACAATATACTGAATTAACTTTTTTCATTGTTGCTTTGGTGTCTGTTTTTATTGCAGAAGCTTGTCTTTCACCTTTCATCCTAGGACATTCATTCCTCAAGTGGCCTTGTCTTGTACAATATGAGCACCATATATTAGGTCTTTTCTTATGTGTATTTTCCTCTTGCTTAACCAATAGCTCCTTCCTTAGCTTCAATTGCTCCAATTCCAACTTCAACTTTTCCAATTCTAGGTTTTCCTTCATCTTATCTTGTTTGCACTTGGATTGAGACTCTATCTGGCAAGCTAGTGTCATTGCTTCTGCATATGTCTCAAATATTCTTCCATCTAAGGTTGATCTTATTTCAGGGCTTATTTTGAAAACAAACCATTCTATCTTTTGATTTTTAGTCAGTGGTTCCTCCAATCTCCTAGTTGTCTCCTTGAATCTTTCATCAAAATCTTTTATTGATTCTTTCTCCAATTGCATCAAATCTCTCATCTTTCTTACCCCTTCTGTTGGAACATCCAGAACTCCAAAATTCTCCAAAAATGCCTTCTTGATCTCATCCCACTCCTTGTCACCATTCGGATATGTCTTCCAATAACACTTCAATTCTACATTCTGTAAGGTTCCTATGAAGTCAAATAACTTGATCTCATCTCTTGTTACTCCCTTTTAGTTCCAAATTGACTCTAGTATAAAAATGTGTTCGACTGCTTCACTAGTGTCCTTCTCAAATACATGTAAATTGATAGGTGTATCCATGATTGATCTCCTCACAATCTCTGATACATTGCGGTGATTTTCTTTTGGTCTACTCCTCTAGTTATGTTGTCTTCTATCAACTTGCATCCCTTCTCTTCCCTTATCTCTTTGTAGTGGGATCTCAAAGTACTCCTCTCCTAAAACATTTGCACAATTGCTCCAGATCTATATTACTCTCTCCGCTTCCTTGTTTGCTTTAATATCTTCCTTCTCAATTGAAATTCTCTTGACTTTATATGGCACTTGGGGTGGCTCATGGTCTAGGGGTTGTGTCTCTTCATAATATCTCTTCAAATTAGGGGATTCTCTTTTCTTTATGAATGCCATCATGTTGGCATCCAATGATGATTCAAATAGCCTTCCAAAACTCTCAAAACTCCTCTCAATGTTTATCACATCTTCTCCTCCTTCTCTTGTCTCCTTTATTTTTCAAAAAATTAACTCCTCTATATATTCCTCATCCATCTCAAAATCTCTGGAGTGTTAACTTAGTTCCAACAGTCTGTAGCATAAACCCTAGTTTGCTTGTTTCTTCTCTTTCCCTTCCACATTTTTCTTTGGAAGCACCCACAGTGGTGTGCTCCTTAGTGTTCTCCATAACACCCTCTATCTCTTTACCTTCTAGTCTCCTTTCTCCAGTAGCACCCTCCTTGGTGGGCTCAACAACATCTATCATGACGTGCTTATCTTCTTCCTTCCTTTCGGCAACACCCTCCTTCGCGTGTTCTTCAAATTCTTCTATCTTTTCTTTTGCATCTTCTATTATCCCTCCTTCCTCCATCATTTGTGCCCTTTCCATTCTTCTGTGGTAATGCTCTTTTCTTTCATGAGTTTTCTTCAATCTCTCTGCTTTGCTTATCTCCATTCCGATCCTAATCTCTTCGCCAATCTTTTTTTTTTTTGCTGCTCCCCTTTCACCATGGGTTTTCTAGATTTGGTGTTCCATTAGAACCCTTATATCCCATGGAATCCTTATTTGAAGAGTCACATCATTTGAAAGGTCCTTGAGGACCCTACCCCCTTCCCACTTGTCATCCCCTTAAGTGCCTGCCCCCCTCACAGAGGTAGAAACTTAAGGAGATTTGAATTCCTCTGCAATTTGAAAAATTTTCCCACCAACCTCACCTTTTCTCTTTTCCAGAACTCTGTGCTACTTCTTTAGATGTTTTTCCCTTTCAATATTTAACTACCCTCTTCTAGGGTCTCATCAACGGAACCAAATGTTAACAATAAATGTAGAGGAGATACCGGTCCAGAGATCAGATCCTCAGTCAAGTCTTTGTAGTCAATTTATACCCTGGTCAGGTAGCTAGAGATTGACAACAAAACATAAAGAATAACCAAACAGAGCATCACATACACATCAAAATAAGATAACACACAAAGTTATTTGGTACCGGTAGACCTCCATATAGATATATTAACACCAATCAAATGTACATATTGTAGACACCTAAAACTGACCTACCTCGCAAGCCACTTTCCCACATCTTCACATCACTAAACCATCCATTCCCCAATAAATTAAATAAATCCAATTTATTTAATTAATTTATCCCTAATCATCTACTCTTAGCCATTTATCCATCTTTTGTGATCAATTAAATTCATTTAATTTATCACTACACCTTACAATTTCATCCCAATTGATTAAATAAATATGTTATATATTTATTTAGTTAATTTGTCCATCTCCCTAATCTTGATTAATTAAGTAAATTGTACTTATTTAATTAATCTATCCTATCCTATAGCCTAAACCTAGCCTAGTTGATTAAATAGCCATTATTTAATTAGCTACCCTAGCCTAAATACTCCGTAGACCTATTTTTTTTTTGCTTTGGTTAACCCGAGTTTTTAGCCTAGTTTGGGCCTAGAGAGATCCTTACAGGGGATACCTTCCCATTAGCTTTATCACCTAAGATCACGACTAGGGGGTCTTCATCCCCAATGGGCATTATCACCCTTTAGATCAAACGCGCGAGCTCATTAGCCCAACAAAGGTACACAACCTGCGAGCACGCCAACCCAACGAAGGCACATATACCTACGAGCTCGTTGGCCTTACGGGGGTTTGAACCTTGGTGGGCCTCGCCACCACAACCAAGTGACTTGACCACCAAACCACGCTGTTATCAACACTCCCTAAACCTAAATTAATTAAATAAATCATTATTTAATTAATTTTAATCCTCCATTAGCCTACTAACTAATTTTCTATAACTACATTAATTAAGTTAATCACTTGATTAACTTGGTCAAACCTTGCTTAACCCATCCTCCCACACACTTTGAATAAAAATTAATTTTTTATTCAAAAGGTCACATGACCCTTCCAACTCACCTTTCTATTTTCATGTTAAAACATTCTCCATGAAATTAGCTTACACATGTAAGGCCCCAAAAATGTGCATGTGTCACATGTCCTCACACTCAATAAAACTTAATTTTTAATTCAAACACTCCTCCACAAAAAATGAATTTTTAATTCATTGACAAGTGCACATCATCCTCACACTATCCCATGGAAATAAAATTTTAATTCATTTCTTATCCTTCCCAATGTGAATTTAAAATCCACATTTAATTCCAGCCCTCCATCTTTATTGATGAGATCTCAACCCTTGATCTCATCCTCCCATCTCAACCATTGATCTCTACTTTGAATCCTATCCATTGGATTCAAATCCTTCAAAAAATGCCTATAAATACAAGTCCATCCTGAGCCATTTTCAACAACTTCTCCATAGCATCAAAACTATGCCAAAATATCTCCCCATTTCCTTCATCTTAATCTCATAATGTCAAAATCATTCCTCATCCCATAGCCATATCATCTCATCTCAATCTCTACCAAAATACATCTTAATCCTTAGCCATTATCTCTATCAAATCCTCATCAAACCAACATTGTGTTGAAAGCTAGAGCAATCCACATTCTCTACTTCAAATTGGGTAAATCTAGGAGAGCTCTTGGGTGCACTCTCCTCAACCTTATCAAGGAGTGAAGGAGATTGGAAGGATTTTGAAAGGTATAAATCACTCTTTTGTGTTTCTTTTCTGGTTTATTTTGTCTTCTAGTTTTTTCTCATCTTCATTTATCACATGTTCATCCTCTAGTAGGTTTGAGTCTCTACCTTACTAGCTAATATAGGTAGGGATGTGTCTTATGTTAGCTTCCAACCTCCGCATAGTGTATGGTATCCTCTGGTCGACTCTATTCTATGCCAAGCAACCTGCTAATTAACAAGTAGAGTTAATGAAGTTCTTATTTAAAAGAAGATGAATAAATAGATAAATAATACACACTACAATTCTTAAGTGGTTTACTCCTCTTTTGCCAAGGAGCGAAGAACCTTATTAGTTTATGCTTGAGGAAAAAAATTGTATAGGTGTACCCATCTATTAGATTATAATAAGACAAACACAATTTTCATGGACACTTCTCTAGAAAAATATTTGTAATGATAAGAGAAATTACATTATCAAAAAGACATATGATCTATATATTTCAAATGAAGACTATTTCCTTTTAGAAGAATTATGACTCATGATATCACCATTAGAAAATGTATCTCATGTGAAAGTTGTCTCCCATAATTTAAATTGGATATTTGGATCAATATTTATGTGAAATATAGTTGCTTGTAATATACATATTTTTGTCCTTAAATTGGTGGGTGTTATAAGATAAAAAAATGAATTTTGATTTTAATCTTATTCAAATAATAATATTTGCAATGAGACAATATTGAAACCTAAAATCTATATTTTAAAATCTAATAACAGCATTACTAGAATCACCAACTAGCATTATTGAATTCTAATAACAACATTGTTGAAATCCAAAAATACCATTATTAAAATTAAAATTTAATAACATCCTTATTGGAATCCAATTATAAGGAATTAGAAAACTAACATGAACCACTTCTCAAGGGGCGTTGGATTAA
Source organism: Cunninghamia lanceolata (assembly GCA_027924645.1). Lineage (NCBI taxonomy): Eukaryota > Viridiplantae > Streptophyta > Pinopsida > Cupressales > Cupressaceae > Cunninghamia > Cunninghamia lanceolata. The sequence goes on along the minus strand of BSBN01000219.1, from coordinate 13,646,345 downwards.
AATAAAAAATAAATCTATATTTAATGAAATAATGGTTTAAAGTTCTTTTCATACATGCTTTGTTTCTATTATTGTCCACTTTTCCATGACCAATATGTGTGAAACTTAAGATATTATATTGTGATTTGTATATATTTTTCTCAAGCACGAGAACATCTATGATTTCTTAAACCATGTTTTACAATTATTTGACCATATGTAGGGTTGAGTAAAAATGAAATTTATTTCATTTATAGTATCATGATTGGATGAACTCTAGAGAATGCCACTAGTCATCACTGATGTAAAAATTTAACTTTGTCAAATCTTAGAAGCTCCTCTATACTATTAGGTGTATGTTTAAATGATAAAAGCAAAAGTTGTCTAGACTTGTTTTGAATTATTATATTGAGATGGAACCTCTATCTATGTATGTAGTGTGTAATTTTCTATAAAATTTACAACTAAAACAATGGTACCAAGATGAAAGTTATCATGACATACTTTAAATTGTTTATTCAACATTTAATCTCTTTATATCTATCTTTCATAGGCTTATACTAATATTTCAATGAAATCAAAAACATGAACTTATATTGTAACTAGGACACATCTTTTTGATTATTTTCCATCCTTGCAAGCACAAACAATTGACTTGTATTTCTTATAATTAGTTACTAGTTATTTTCCAATGTCATATGAACTCCACTCATGAAAACATATTGTCAAAAATGATAACCCACCCCATTGCATGTTGCAACTAAACATGCTTTTATAAATAAATTTACTTCTATTTTTCACAAAACAAAACGAAGGGAAATTATCTCATTGCCTTAGGTGGGGATGTCACCATACACTCTTGTAAAACATCATTAGTATGTAAATAACAATGATTATAATGGAAAACATCACAATTGATAGAAAATTCAATACATACTCTAAAAAAATATGTGGTGCATGTGCAGGAATTGTCTTAATTAATAAAATTTTATGCTTTTCAAAATAACTTTAACTAATTTTACTTGTTGACTATATTGTTCAAGAAATCTCACATAAAATTATGTTTAAGTCATTTATAAAAAGTGTTTAAGGGTCGGATTCTATAATAAATAAATTTTATAACAAAGAAGATGGCTGATAAAATAAAAATATAACACAATTTAGATAAAAAGGAAAAAAAATAAATCTAAGTATCATCTACAAAAATAAATTTTCTTTTCACACAGTACACATGGTGTTGCATAAGAGTTTTTCAAAATAATTTATTACCAATTTTTATAGTTTGTTCATCAGTTTTAAGAGATTTGAGGATATGAATACTTTTGCCAGAGAGATTAGATTGTGTGCATCAAAAGTTTCTAAGCTTTTAAAAAACATAAATCTTAATTAACAAATTTACTTTCACATATAAATATTTTGATCCAAATATAAATAACACTATTTCATAAAAAAATGTGTTAAAATTTCTCATTTTTCAATCTTTCTAATCTCTTTTCAAACCCCTCTTTATATTCATCAATTAAATTTTATTAGATGTTAAAATTATAACAAAAATTTCAAGATTATAACAACTATTAAAATGTTAAGTCTTTTTTTTAAAAATCAATAAAAATGATCTTAGGGGATCACACCCATTTATATTAATTGAAAGAACAATTTAAAAAACAATTGAAATGCCCTATCATAAATCTCATATAGATATATACATACTCAAAAGATCATTATACTTTAAATATAAAAACAAGTTTAACAAAAAAAAAACAAACAAACAAACAAAACAAAACAAAAAATAAAAAACCACAAATGGCCATCTCAAATACAAAAAAATAGGCATAACATAGATACCAATTACAAAACATAAGGCAAAAAACAGAAAGGACAAACAACCAACCAATAGATGAAAGTAACCAGACAAAATCGAAATGTCAAGATTATTTTAACCATTACATGTATATACTTAATATTAAAATATTGCACAGATACAAAGACATGCTTCTTATCTTAATTATTGTTCTATTTATCCTTAGAACATACATTCTTTATCTCAATAATCTACAATAGAAACCCATACAATTCTTGGCATCTTCATCTTCTACTTTGGAAAAATGATTTTCCCTTCGCAAACCACAAATACCTCACAAAAATGTGGAGCATGCATGCGTACATATTCAGCTTTGTTTGGTCCCATCTTCTTCAACTTTCTGCTCTCCACCAAACAAAGATAACATTAATATTAGGTTTGAACAGTAGATGCCATTGAACACATACAAGCCATTAAGCACATATAAGCCATTAAACACGTACAAATTTAATTTTGTACATTGTAGCTATAAGATTGTCCAACCTTGTCATAGGATGAGTTGCTGGTTTGGTCCCCATAACAAGTTTTGAAATGTTAAGCATTGATATCAATTCCACCAGTGAGCCATATCGCTTTCAATCAAAACCGTATCTGTTTTTGCCTGTACCAAATTATATTCCGACATTCAATCAATATATTTCTTATCTTGGCAATTCTTGTTTCTATTCGATCTACATATGAAAGAGGTAAAAAATTATCTTTGCAATAACAATACTTAAGAAATATTATATAATCAATTACCTTGGCATCGAAGCACATATCCAGGTAGTTTTGTAGTAACCCTGTTCTCTTGAGGGCTTCCTCTTTTATATAGTTGTCCCACATGTCTTCTGACACTTGATTTTTGGGAAGCTTTCCAACTGTTTCAAAAAGTTGATTTGAGGAAAACTCCATTATTAGCTGAGTTGGCTTGAACCAAAACAGAACTGGTACTAATGACCTTCCCAATTGATTCAGAAAGACAATTTTAAATAGAAATCATTGGTGACCTTCTGATTGGTTCCCACAAAAAGGAAATCTTGTATTATCAAAGTAAACCAATCAACCCTTCAAATCATAATTGAAAAGGGCAAAAAGGATTGTAAGACAAAGAGCATTGTGACTCACCTGGGGTTGGAATTGACTTCAATAGAGGGGAAACATGAATGAGAGTAACAGAGTCCCCCTCTTTAACAAGATGATTCAAAGCCCATTGCAGTACAGAAGGGTCCTCCCCTACTGTAACATATATCTGGTTATCATCCCTCTTCTCATCCATGCATATATCTTCCATTACTTCCTCTATCTCACAACTCTCTTTTTGAACTTGGTTGAATCTGGCAAGCTCCATTATCCTTCTCCACTCTTGGCTTTTCAGAGTCTCCTCAATCATTCTGCTCCATCCTCTACTATTCAACTGCTCTTCATCCTTAGCTTTCTCAAATACTTCTAAGCCTGAAAGCTCCTGAATTTCTTTCCTTCTGATCTCCTCTCTTTTCTGGGATTTGATTTCTTCCAATCTCTCAATAACACTATTATTATTCTCTCGTGAACATTGACCAAACTCGTAATAACCACTGCATTCCACAGGACTGGAAGATAAAGAAATTTTAGAAGTCAACACGGTATAATATAATCGCAAGCAAACTCTGTGAAATGGTGTAATAACCACTGCATTCCACCGAACCCTAGCTGATGCCAATATATATCATCTCTGATCCAAACTCAAATATTCAAATCAAAACTAATGTCATCAGGAATATACCACGGATAAATGCTGTTTTTTGGGCCATCTGTACTGATTTTCCAAAGAACATACGAAATAATTCTAAGAATTTGGAGTTTCTGCACCCAAAGATATAACCTGCATTTATATCTATTTTAATAATTCTAAGAACTTGGTGTAGAAAACAATATTAATTGAAAACATATTCCGAATATACTTATTGACATGCTGGTGCCTTGGGTTTAGCCATTGTCTGAATGAACAACTCGATTCATTCAGTGTATGTATCTTTTTAAATCTGAAATGTTAAAATTGCATGGAAATATAGTATAAGCAAGTTATGGAATTGCTCAGAATCAGAACAAATCATCTACAATATATGTCTAGCTATCTGGTTTAAGATTCCGAAGAACAAAATTATGAAAATGGTTATCTAGTTTAAATTACTAAAGAAAAAAAAAATGAAAAAAGATATTTATTATTGAAAAGGAAAAATAAGGGTTCTTTTAGGTTAATTAGGTCAATAAACATAACTAAGTATAAATTTAACTTAAGGATTAAATGCAGTAGATGGAGTGAAGTGGATTGGACCAAAATAGATAATATTAGACAGTAAGTACAATCATGTCATAAATAATAATAAATGAAGAAATAGATTGCTTAGCTTTGTAACGAAAGAATGATTGTCATTTGTTGAAGACAATGAGATCCATGTACCTCATAATCTAGAAATACCCGAGATAGTCATGTATATGGATCAAGTTGAGTTTGCCAATATAGATCAAGTTTGCAACTACAAACTTGTTCTGTATCCACGAACTTGATCTCTAATGATCTTTGGATTCGCCCTATGAACTCTCAGATAAATAGATTGCTAGATAGTGATATCTTCTCTTAGACTTTCAAGGGTTTTCTATCAAGTTGGCAATGTTTAAAAATACCTTGACAGGGAACATGCTTCAAACATGCACATGAATTCTAGAATGATTGCTAGGTGATTCACATGTGCTAGGATGAGTGTGATTAGATATGCTAGATTCCTTATTTGATTTGAGTGTAGACGTGATTGATTGTTCTTGTGATAACCAATGATTCTCTCTCTTTGTAGATGAATCCTTGATGATATGAGATGAGATGAATGTCTTTTTATACATAAACATAACACCGAAGTCTAAAGATTTATGCAAAGTTGGCCTAGGACCAAAGTGTAAGATGGGGTCAATGGTTAAATGTTTGATTTTGATTTTGTGCATATAAGCGTATCGAGATCATGGTTATGAGAAGAACCCCACACTAACAAACATGAATTGCTTTAGACAACTAGGTTGGATCTATGTTTAATAGGATTGAATTATGGATCAAAATTGGATTAATGATAAAAATAAGATAGATAAGCCAATTGGATTAGGATTGCATGTACATAAGCATAGGGATAGGTGATAATATGTGCAAGCAAGGCTAGGTACATAGGCCCAACTATGTATAAATATGTACCAATTATAGATATATAAATGCATTTAGACATTGCCCAAATCTAGGCACAAAATAAAAAGGGAAATGCAACAAGGATGTTCTTTTCACCATTACATTTTGCCCCTGCATTGAGGTGCATGTGAATATCTAAGTATGAAGCATACATCTCCAAGTATGTAGCATTCTCAAACATGCATAAATTAAATTTGCAACAAATAGATGAACTTGTATCCCATAAAGGATGAAGATTCTCCTTCCATGTTCCTTTTTTTCACATATGTCCTCCCATGAATTCTTGCAAGACTTGTAGGGATAAAATCTTCCATGAGTAGCTTATGACTCATAAGATAGATCAAATATAAAAATAAGAAATTTAGTGATCATGTATGCCCCTCACCTTCAAATGATTTCCCTCATAGGATGCAATTGATTGAAAGAAGATATTGTTAGATATAGATCATTGATAACCATGCACATATAAGAATAGATTGACCATAGAATGCATTAGGTGAGATAATCAAAATCATAATCATATGATAAATCAATAATAAATGATAAGCATGTAAGTACATATAATCATCCAAGTGTTAAAATATATAAATCATAACTAGAATATTACATCACATGAGAAGCATAGCAATGGACTAGAGATTAAGTCAAAGATAGGATCATTGCCCCCAATGTGGGCATGATAATGATGATGCAACACTCAATGGATAGAAACACTTGTGAAAGAATAATAAGTAACTCTAGTGTGACATCCATGAGGATGAGCACACATAGAGCAGGATCAATGGGATAAATAGGATCAAGTTAATGGTGATGAAAGTATAATAAAGGGCCTAATGTAGCATCCATGAGAATGAGAACACATAGGGTAGGATCAATGACACGGAGTTGATAGTGGTATGAATTTTGAGAAAATCAAAGGATCAATGACATGAATCCCAATAGGATCAAATGATCAATGGCATGAAGCTTGATAGTGGGGTAGATCCCCAAATATAGAAAGTATGATCATATGATAAGTGATATGGATCTATATAATCAAGTATGATAATCAAGATCAATATGATAAGGTGAAAACATATTATGAATGTAGGATCAAGATGATAAAGATGTGACAAGAGATGCCATCGTGAAAGTGCAATGTATAGGATCAAGGTGATATAGTAATGTAGGATCAAGATTAATATGATAAGACAATATAAGCTCAATGCACATAGTTTCAAGACGCGATATGAGAGTGTGTGATCAATGGATAAGGGGAGAAATAGTATGATGTCCCAAATGGAGGCCTATGTAAGGATCAATGATAAATTCTCAAAGTAAGATATTGTTAATGTAATATCATTACACTTACACTCTATGAAGCAAGATATAGTAATAAGATCATGTAAGATGGTAGACATAAGATATAGCAATTCATATATGAGATCATCATCATGGTGATATAAGATATAATAGTTGATGGGATCATAAGATGAGTACTCTAAGAGATAGAAAGACACATCAATGATAGAAATGCTCTCAATAGTTTGATATAATTTTATGTAAGATCATGATAGGCATGATATACATATATTACTGAAATATATCAACAATGGATCATATATGCTTACAACTAAGAAAATGATAAGACATAGATCATAGACAAAGTGCACATGATAGAAATATCACTCAATGTAAGTGCATAAAACAAGATAATGGAAAGTTATAAGACAATAAATTCAAGAAGATAAGTATCAAAGGATAAAGGGACAAAAATTGAAAGATAAAATGATTATAAAGATAAGCAAAAGGATCAAAAGGATAAGGAAAAAGAGTAGCGAAATAATATGGTGAAAACAAAAGATCAATCATGTAAAAAAAATTTAAAAATCAAAGACAATATGAGATTATAAAAATTAAACATGCATTCTGCACACCCCCTCTCCCACACACCAACATGAAGGAAAACAAGGCAAGTAAGGATCAAACACTAGACAAAACAAACAAAAAGCAACAAGAGTGACAGTGACATAATAATGGGACTAACAATTGAAAAAATCGTCTTCCTAATCGATGAGGTCATAATATTCCATCCAAAATAGATAATCAAATTTATCTTCTTGTTTCTTCTTATGCTCTTCTTTTCTAGCTATTTCGATGTGTTTCTTCTTTATATGCCCTTGTTCTTGATGCAAACACTTCATCAATTGATAAAACATTCTTTTCTAATGTTTTCTTTATTTGTTGCTATGGTTGTATGTTAATAGATTTTGGTTGTAGCACAACATGTTTCTTATTTTGCTTTGAATTCAACAACTTTCTTTTGAGTTTTCTTTGTGATATTCTTTTTGTTCATTGTTCCATATTTGCTTGTTTTGACTCTTTTTCTTTAGAATGTGACCTTTCATTCAAGTCTCAAATGAATTATGACTAAATTACCTCATTGAGGTGGCAATAATTATAGGTTAGGTAAGATTTAGTCATGGTGTTCAAAATGGAGTGGTTGCAGGTGACATTTGCAATGCTAGCAATTGATTTTGGCTCTTATTTCCAATTTTGATTATGTCTTCCTATTTGGCTATTTCTATTTCCATTTGCTTTTCTTGGTATTTTCTAATATAGTTGGATAGATTTTTATAGTTTCCCTTCCAAGGTTCATGTTAGGGAACCTTGGTTTTGATGTATATATTTTTGATTAGTTCTAACATTTGGGTGTGACCACCTTTTATACAATCACTTTTATAAATAAAAAATAAGTGGGAACAATAACATAAGTATATTTCACAAATTATTTTTTGTCATTTACTTATTTTTACTCTACCTATAATAGTATTAGTCATTTAGACATTTTAGATATTTTTTAGACTTTAATTCAACTGATTATCTAGATGAAAATTATACAAATCTAAATAATTATTTGGGAGAATTAGTGACTTTAAATTATCTTGAATAATCTGTTATATATTATCTTAATGTTTGTTGATGATAACTATTAGTCTTTAAATTCACTAAAATGCTTGTTTATAATTTAAATCTTGAATTGCTTGTGGATACTTTTGGTACAAATTATCTCTTTTCCTTGTGAAAAGCATTGTTGACTAAAATTAGTAGGCAATAATTCTCATATTTTATGATCTCAAATTGTTAAGTCCTTGTTAGAATATTTACAAGAATAAGACATAGTTTCTAATTTTTAGAGGATACCAATGCTCTCAAATTGTTTATCAACACTACTAGCCATGAACTTTCCTTTCATAATTTCTATTTAGAATTATTTGTTTGCTTATAATTAGTGGTTGCAAATTTATGCATTTTATATTATGAGGCAAACATAAATGTTTCTTGAAGTATTTACCACTATTCGTCATAAATTAGATTTCATGATCCCCGCAAATTGTTTCTTACAATTTGTGGCCACTAGTTCCTCATTTGTTATTATAAAAATGGAAACACAATTGTTCAAATTTTGTTGATGATAGGGCTATTGAAAATATTTTGTGAGTGTTAATGGTCATCAACTCTTGTGTTCTTGTGAAAATAAGTAAAAATTAACACCTAGAAATTTGTCTTAATTGTGCTTCTTAAATTGAAATAATATCAATAATTGAGACAAATTATTAAAGGGTGGACAAATTATTTAAACAAGGTAATGCATAATCTTGGTTTAGTTCATGTGCTTTTAAAAGAGTTTTTATTCCATGGTAGATGCCCTTGGGTTCTATATGTATCATCTGGCATGACTCATTGATTTTTTCTAAAAGAGGGTAAGTTGTTGAGCCATTACCTGTTGGATTAGTAAGAGTAGTAGTTACCCAACCAAAGATAACAAATAGAAGTGGTGTTCTTCAAGCCTAAACCCATAGAGATTAGAGATGATGGTAAATTTACTTTGATTATTGGGAGTTAGGTGCTCATCTTTTCCTTTTTATTATTGGGAGTTGGGTGTTGTTACTTACCTTTTCATTATTGGGATTAGATGGACCTTGTTAATTCTTGTAAAATATATGATTAAAGGTTTTAAATAGTTGTTTTTAAGAATTAACATCCACTAATTCTCCTTTTATTTATTCTTTAGATACAAGAATTAGCAGTTGCAAGAACTAGGGGTTGCTAATTATAATATCTTATATAGATTTAATGGTTTGTACAATATAGTTGGTTACAATTTTTAAGCTATATGATTAACCTTCACTATAATAAAACTTTATAACAATTTTTCTATTTGTCAATATGTATATTATAGAATTTTTTAGGTACTATATGGAGGTGAAATATTTGTGAAAAATAAAAATTTGATAGACTTGTCAAGGGTAGACTTGAAGCCACTCTTGATATTCACCCTCACACTATGAACATATTAAAACTAACAATTGTGAAAGGACAATGTTGATTGGTTATGAAATTATTATAGGAACCTAGTATGTGATTTAATTTTTTGTTATATAAAAAATATACTTTATTATCTAAGGTGGCATATATTAATTGTCAAACCCTTGAAAGATCATTCTCTAGAATTTAACATTAAGTGGTTTGGACACTTGCAATTTTTATTTCTAATTTAAGAAGACAACATCATAAGAGTATAAGCTACATATTTAGTGATTATTTCAACAAATGTTATCTCTCATTACTCTTCTATATGTTATTAAATTTCATTAAAAGGTTTATTTCCTTCTTGGTTATGATATGATAACAAATGGTGGACATGTGTATATCTTGTGATATTTTGGTATTTTCACCATTTCCATGAGGCATGACCAAGTTCCATGTGGAAGCTACATTGCATAGGTAAAAAACCTCACAACCTTAGGTAACCAATTGTCAAAGTAATATTAAGATCAATCATAACTTGATAAATGGAGAATTATAATGGGGCTTGTTAACAAGGGAAGCCATTTTTTATCTAACCAACACTTGAATATTGGGGAACCATATTTTGAAGTACAAAATAAGGTCATTTGTAATCTAATAATTTATAATTATCTTATCATTATTTTTTGAGTTGGTCATGGTTATCTACATAATATGTGAGAATATAATACCCTATGCAATATGAATCTTTGATATGATAATGAAGCTAGAGTTGTTATAATTTTGTAAATGTAGGTATATTATTAACTAGACTAGATATGACATGAGAACATGAGAGAAGATATGGTGAAGCTGAATGGAGTGGAGAGAGATACACCTTAGTTGAGAAAGTGAGAGAGGAGCTCAGTTATAATTGCCAAAACATTTAGAGGCCTTTTCAATAGACTTGGCATTTTGTGCAAATCCTATATGTTGAACACACTAGGATATTGAGACAGGGGGGTGAATCAGTATCCAATCAAACTTCAAGTCCTCTAGAGAAGATTAAAACTTAAGCATTACAATATCAATATAAACATGGAAGATTAACGCAATGCACATCAACACATAACACCAGATATATGTGGAAAACCCAAGAAGGGAAAAACCACGGTGGGGATTAACTCACAATATATGAAGCTTAAAATTACAACTTTGTTTTAGGGCTACAACCCAAGGAAGCTACTACTCCCTAAAAACTTTGATTTAGGGTCACTCCCAAGGAAGCTACAACTCCATGAAGACTTTGTTTTAGGGTCACTCCTAGGGAAGCAACTACTCCCTAAATTAAGAACAAACTCAAAAAAGATTACAGTATGACAGTCTTTCTATTGCCTGAAAACTGACATTGAAGTTCACACATTTGATGATTACAATTATGCCTCTTCACACTTTCTTCTGATGATTGGATCAATTAGGCACACTCTTTACTTTCCTCCTGTCACAAAAATATCTTCAAGATGAATCAGGACAAGCTCTAACACTTCTTTTCTTTCTCCTTTAGTCAGACACCACAATGTATATAGTTTTCATATTCTGCTTCTCACACCCTCACATATTCATTTTCACAATCATACTTCACCTAGACCAGCTAGGTTTACAATATACACATGACATTACATTGATTTTCATTACAAGTTAGCCAATACAACAATGATACTACATTTTACAACTCGGCCATAGATCATACAACATGAAACGTGCATAGGGCAAGCCTTATCATGAACAACACACTACTCCAAAAGGAAACACACACCTTGCAGATCCCAATACATTCTTAGTCTAGTCCTAAACATTGTTCACATCATCATTCATCAAGGAATCACCTCCACACACATCACTCATTTGAAATAGGATGACCTTGAGCAGTAAAACATGAAATTTCAAGAATAACAGTCACCACCATTTGAAAAACCTTGTGCGATAATGGAATCATAAAAGATATTCATGAAATTCTTCTAGCAAGTCTTCATGACTCATACAACACCTTCAGATACACCTCTAACTTTGCACAACAAATACATTGTGCCGCATACTTTAAACCATGCATATTGAGATCAAACGACCATCCAGAACACACTGTAACACACTATTATTGAGAAACTAACCTTGTGAAGCACCAAAACACCTAAAACTACAAAGATACATGTAACACACATCCATGAACATGTCTACAAAACCTCATAGGCAATTCTTCTCTTCTGGAGGAATTTAGAGCATTTCAACAAACTTTCAACATAATTTTTCTCAGATAGAATGCAGACCGGAACTCTACCATTTATAACTTTCATGCTACAGAAGGTGTAGAGACTTGAGACTTTGGAAATAGTACCTTCACAAGTTATTGAGATTAAATTTTGAACTGCAAGACATCATCTTCAAACGCGGTGGAATGCGGAGCCAATCATTGCAGCATAGTGAATATCTTCTTTAAAACCAACAGTATCTTCAAACTGTCAACTGCAAAACACTCTTCCAGTAATCCAAACACCATGAAACTTGGAACATACATGCTTTGACACTATATGAGGCTATCTGACACTCCACAGAGATACATCATTAAAACCATGAAAATGTGGAGAAATCTCCTAGACTGTCTTCAAAGCAGTCTTCCTATAGCAAGAACTTTCATGAACAATGAGATGCCAAAACTTCTTTGTTTTAAAACATATAATCTTAGGAACAATAGGAGAGAAAATACAATATGCTTTAGACCATTAGTAACATCTCCCCAACATCAGCAACACATATGATCATCTAGGTGCCTTTAATTCTCATATTAGTGTGTCTTCTTTGCTGTCAACAAGAATACAGTCTCTACTGACTAAGAACTTCAAGAGCATGTGATCCAACCACAAACTGTATCTTGTTTGCTAGATAGGACATGAAATCTAACCATGAATTGTATCTTCTTTGTTAGATAGGACATGACATCCAACCATGAACTGTATCTTCTTTGCTGGATAAGACATGATATCCAACCATGAACTTCTAGTTTCCATCTTAATATTTCATCATGAACTCATCTTTTCTAACCATCAACTTGTCTTGACATTAATCTAGGCATGACATCCAACCATGAACATCAGTAACCCACTATGAACCTTAGGAACATCACTAGATATCAGCAACCCCACTGTATCTCATTGCATCTCTGTTACCATACTGAAATATCATCATCACAAACTAAGTGCTGACCTTACTCTAAGTGCTGACATCAATGACAACACAATGACAACACATATTGCCAACAATCTCCTCCTTTGTCATTGATGGCAACATATACTCCCCCTTAGATATACATTTCTCTATCTCCCCCTTTGACATCAAGGACAAAGGACAACTGCTTCTTCCTCTTAGGACACAACCTCTCCTCCTAATGTACACATTTTCTATCTGTTTGTCTCTCTCTCCCTTTGATGTTCACATCTTCATTCTTGAAACAACTCAGGTCTCCCCTATCAGCAACAACCACTACCTGCTCCCCTTGAGAGGTAGCCATCATCCATCTAGGAAATAGATATAGCATGAACTACCCTTGGACAGATGCACCAGTAAGCATTTAGTGAGAAGGAGGGGCAATTCCCTAACCTCTATCAGAGATCCTCAAAAGTGTCCTTTGCAAGAGCCTTTAAGAAAATATCTACAATCTAATCCTTTGTTGGAACATATTCCAACCTTACTTCCTTATCTGCAACCTTCTTTATCAAAAAGTGATCTACCTGATTGCTATATGCTTGGTTCTAGAATGCATCACTGGATTCTTGGAAATATTGATAGCACATGTATTATCACACAAAATAGGAATAGGCTCATCATACATCACCTTTATATCCTTCAGGGTTTGCTTCATCCACAACATTTGTGTACAATATGATGCTACTGCAATATACTTTGCCTCTACAATTGATAAGGACACTGAATCTTGCTTCTCACTCTGCCATGAAACCAATCTGCTTCCTAAAAAGAAAGCACCACCACTTTTACTTCTTCTATCATCAACACAACCAGCCCAATCAACATTAGTGTAGGCACTCAAATCAAAGTCATTATTACCTTTTGGATACCATAAGCCATAATCTAGTGTTCCCTTCAAATATCTTAATATCCTTTTCACTGCCTTCTCATGTGTTTGCTTGGGATTGGATTGATATCTAGCAACCACACATACTGAATACATAATATCAGGTCTAGAAGTAGTCAGGTACAACAATCCTCCAATCATAGATCTATAGGAAGCCTGATTAACCTTTGGAGACTCATCATCCTTTCTTAGGTGAGATCTGGTGACCATATGAGAACTCACTAGTTTTGAATCCTCCATACCAAACTTCTTCAACATCTCTCTTACATACTTAGCCTGAGAAATAAAGATACCATCATCTAGTTCAGTAATTTGAAGTCCAAGGAAGAAAGACATCTCACCAATCATAGACATCTCAAACTCTTTTTGGATCTCCTATACAAACCCCTTACACATATCATCATCTCCACCAAAGATGATGTCATCAACATATACTGCAACTATCAATATCATATCTCTTTCTTCCTTGATATAAAGATTGCTATATATAGTACCTTTCTTGAAGCCTTGCTAAAGTAAGTATTTGTCCAGCCTAGCATACCAAGTTGTAGCTGCTTGCTTGAGACCATGCAATTCCTTCTTAAGTCTACACACCATGTCTAGATCTTCTGATATCTAAAAACCATCAGGTTTCTCAATGTAGTCTTCTTCCTCTAGACCATCATTCAAAAATGTTGACTTGACATCCATCTGATAAACCTTGAAATTCTTGTGAGTAGTAAGGGCAAGAAACATATTGATTGCCTCCATCCTGGCTATTGGAGAAAATGTCTCCTCAATCAATGCCTTCAACTTGAGAATAGCCCTTACACACCAATCTTGCTTTGTTCCTTACAACTTCACCATCTTCATTCAGCTTGTTTAGGAACACTCACTTTGTTCCTATGACATTCTTGTTGGCTGGTCTAGGAACGAATTCCCATGTATGATTCTTCTCTATCTAATCTAATTCTTCTTCCATTGCTTTTATCCATCCATCATCATTGCTAGCATCAACAAAGGTTTTGGCTTCTACCTTTGATAACAAACACAAGTTTACTTGCTCATGTGTCTTAGAAAACCTTCTTCTTGTCTACACACCTTCATTCTTATCTCAAATGATCTGATCTGTTGAGTGGTTCTTCTGAACATACTTTTTTAGAGTCTTAGGCTTTTTCTTTGGTTCTTGTTCCTTTTCTTCTTTCTCTTATTCTTCTTCATCTTTAATACATGGAAAGATATCAGATTCAGAGTCCTCTGAATCTTGTGAGATCTGATACAAGTCTTCATCTACTTTGACATTTTTCCTTTCAATCATCTTTCCTAATCTTTTGTTGTAGCATCTACAGGCCTTGCTTCTAGTTGAGTAACCAAGAAAGATCCCTTCATCACTTCTTGAATCAAAATTTCCTAGGTCTTCTTCATCTCTTTTGATATAGCATTTGTTGCCAAAGATCTTGAAGTGTGTGATAGTAGGAGGTCTTCCATACCATAGCTCATTAGGGGTCTTAGTGCTATTGACCCTCAGTTGCGCTCTGTTAATTAGATAGACAACAGTGTGAATTGCTTCCTTCCAGTACACATTAGACAAATCCACATCTTTCAACATTACCCTTGACACCTCTTGTACAATCCTATTCTTCCTTTCAACTACCCCATTTGGCTGAGGGGTCCTAGGAGCTGACAGATGTCTCCTAATACCATGATCTTCACAAAACTTTTCAAATTCATTTGAAGTAAACTCACCTCCTATATCAGACCTTAAACATTTGATCTTAATATCCATTTCATTTTCAACCATATCTTTTAAGACCTTAAATTTATCAAGGGCATATAATTTCTCTTAAGAAATTAACCCAAGTCATTCTATCTAATAATCATCAATGAGCAACATAAAATACCTCTCACCTTGTTGACTCTTTACTCTTGTAGGGCCACATAGATCAGTGTGAATCAGCCCCAATTTCCTTGAATAAGAATACTCTTTGCTCTTGAAACTTGTCTTTGTCTACTTTCTCATTTGACATTCCTTACATAATGTATTTGTAGGCTTGGTTATCTTGGGCATATCTCTCACCGCATGAATAGAGATGATCTTTATCATATTGTCAAAAGTGGTGTGTCCCATTCACTTGTTCCATAACCAACACTCACTGGATTGAGCCAATAAGCATGTTCTTCCATTTACCTCCTTCAGATGATAGATATCACCATATGACTTGATACCTTCTACAACTAGTTTTCTGGACCCTGCCTTCCTGATTTCACAACTTTTGGCATGAAAGGTAAGATTATATCCTTTGTTGCACATCTAACTAACACTGAGAAGATTGTGCTTTAGCCCTTTGACATAGAGAACATCCTCAGTCCTATTCTTCCCATCAATAGTTATAGCACCTTTTCCATAGATTTGTGCTGACTCATCACCACCAAACATAACAGCTCCTCCATTACACTTCTCAAGGCTGATAAACTTCTCCTTGTCACCAATCATATGATTAGAGAAACCATTGTTAATTACCCAAGCCTTGGCTTCTTCTCTTGCATGAAAGGCAATCCATACAACCATT
The DNA here is from genome assembly GCA_027924645.1 of Cunninghamia lanceolata. Classification (NCBI taxonomy): domain Eukaryota; kingdom Viridiplantae; phylum Streptophyta; class Pinopsida; order Cupressales; family Cupressaceae; genus Cunninghamia; species Cunninghamia lanceolata. The sequence continues at coordinate 13,630,353 of BSBN01000219.1, read as the reverse complement.
GATCTATCATTGTTTTGGTCAGTTTCCAAGGCATCAATATTTTCACATTTTTCAATATCATCCTTTTTATTACCAACATTCAAGGCCATGAAAAGTGTTTCATCATTTGGATCATCATGATCCTCATCTTCTGAAGAACAACTGCTCTCTATAGAATACATGCTTCTTTTAAACTTGTCTCTCTTGTTACTACTTGATTCTTTAAAAGGACATTTAGAAACAAAATGACCAACCTTTCCATAGTTGAAACATTTAAAAGGTAACTTACCTATGTATTTGCATGTTCCTTTCTTCAATGTCCTAACAAAGTTTGCATCTGCCTCATCAAGGTCATCATCTTGATCAGCTGCTTCATCTTCAGTCTTCTTACTTGCTTTGAATGCTGCTTCCTTCTTTGGAGCACCTTTGCCAAATTCTCTCATTTCAAAAGCTGTGAGAGAACCAAATAATTGATCTATTGTGTATTTATCCAAATCTTGAGATTCCTCAATGGCAGAAACCTTATGACTGTAATATTTAGGAAGAGATCTCAAAACTTTCTTCACAATTTCATCTTCTTTTACCTCGCTACCAAGACCTCTAATGCCATTAACTATTTCATCCACCCAAAGCATGTAACCAACAATGTCTTCATCTTCTGTTATCCCGAGGGTTTAAAATTTGCTCTTTAAAATTTGCATCTTGGCTTGCTTCACTTTACTATCTCCTTCATAAATACTTTCAAGTTTGTTCTAGACATCTCGATCAGATGTACAACTCATTATCTTCACAAGTTCTGAATCAGCCAGTCCACTCATAATAGCACTCTTTTCCATGGCATTGTTTTAATACAACTTAATCTCATCTGCATGTTTAGGTTCACTACTAGGAACAATGTGGCCCTTCTTGACTAATTTCTAGATGCCATACCCTAGAGAGGCCAGATAGTTTTTTATCCTTTTGTCCCATCAAACATGGGTACCTTGAGAGAACCATTTCAAGCCATCTTGGACCTTTCTCAAGCGGTTAATGATCTTCTAAGTAACTTGGCTCTGATACCAATTGTTAAACACACTAGGATCTGAGGGGGGTTGAATCAGTATCCAATCAAACTTTAAGTCCTCTGGAGTAGATTAAAACATAAGCATTGTGATATTAATATAAACATGGAAGATTAACACAATGCACATCAACACATAACACCAGATATATGTGGAAAACCCAAGAAGGGAAAAACCATAGCGAGGATTAACTCACAATATATGAAGCTCAAAATTAGAACTTTGTTTTAGGGCTACAAACCAAGGAAAGCTACTACTCCCTGAAAAATTTGATTTAGGGTCACTCCCAAGGAAGCTACAACCCCCTAAAGACTTTGTTTTAGGGTCACTCCCAACAAAGAAACTACTCCTTGAATTGAGAACAAACTTAGAAAAGATTGCAGTATGACAGTCCTTCTATTGCCTAAAAATTGACATTGAAGTTCACACATTTGATGATTGCAATTCTACTTCTTCAAACTTTCTTCTGATGATTGGATCAGTTAGGCACACTCTTTACTTTCCAACTGTCACAAAATATCTTCAAGATGAATTAGGACAACCTCTAACACTTCTGCTCTTTCTCTTTCAGTCAGACATCACAATGTAAGTAGTTTTCATATTATGCTTCTCACACCCTCACATATTCATTTTCACAATCATACTTCACCTAGACCAACTAGGTTTACAATATATACATGGCATTACATTGATTTTCATTATAAGTCTGCCAATACAACAATGATACTACATTTTACAAGTCGGCCATAGATCATACAACATGAAATGTGCATAGGGCAAGCCTTATCATGAACAACACGCTACTCCAAAATGAAACACATGCTTAGTCTAGTCCTAAACATTGTTCACAACATCATTCATCAAGGAATCACCTCTGCACACATCACTCTTTTGAAATAGGATGGCCTTAAGCAGAAAAACACGAAATATGAAGCATAATGGTCACCACCATTTTAAAAACCTTGTGTGGTACTATAATCATAAAAGATCTTCATGAAATTCTTCTAGATAAGTCTTCATGACTTATACAACACCTTTAGATACACCTCTAACTCCACACAACAAATACATTATGCCACATACCTTCAAACATGCATACTGAGATCAAACAACCATCTAGAACACACTGTAACACACTGTTATTGACAAACTAACCTTGTGGATCACCAAAACACCTGGAATTGCAAAGATGCATGTAGCACACATCCCTGAACATATCCACAAAAATGCATAGGCAATTCTTCTCTTCCAGAGGAATGCAAAGTATTTCAACAAGCTTTCAACACAACTTTTCTTAGATAGAATACAGATTGAAACTCTACCATTTATAACTTTCACTATGGAAGGTGTAGAGACTTGAGACTTTGAAAATAGCACCTTCACAAGTTACTAAGATTAACTTCTAAACTACAAGACATCATCTTCAAGCACAGAGGAATGCAGAGCCAATCATTGCAGCATAATGAATATCTTCTTTAGAACTAACATTGTCTTCAAATTGTCAACTGCAAAACACTCTTCCAGTAATCCAAACACCATGAAACTTGGAACATACATGCTTTGACACTATATGAGGCTATCTTCCACTCTATAGAGATACATCATAAAACCATGAAAATGCAGAGCAATCTCCTAGATAGTCTTCAAAGCAGTCTTCCTGTAGAAGAAACTTTCACAAACAACGGGAGGCCAAAACTTCTTTGTATCAACACATACATTCTTAGGAACAACAGGAGAGAGATCAGCAACACATTTGATCATCTAGGTGCTTCTAATTCTCATATTAGTGTGTCTTCTTTGCTGTCAACAAGAATACAGTCTCTGCTGACTAAGAACTTTAGGAGCATGACTGTATCTTGTTTGTTGAATAGGACATGACATCCAACTATGAACTATATCTTTTTTACTGGATAAGACATGAAATCCAACCATGAACTTCTAATTCCCATCTTAATATTTCATCGTGAACTCATCTTTGATGACCAACAACTTGTCTTGACATTAATCCAGGCATGTCATCCAACCATGAACATCAACAACCCACTATGAACCTCATGAACATCACTGGATATCAGCAACCCCATTGTATCTCATTGCATCTCTATTACCATACTGAAATATTATCATCACAAACTAAGTGTTGACCTTACTCTAAGTGTTGACATCAATGACAACACAATGATAACACATATTGCCAACACTATAGTCATCACATTCCATGATATCTCATCAAGAACATGATTTTGTTTATCAGATTCTGATCATTACATAACATAAGGTTACATCTTTTCTAAGAAATTTATGAAGATACTTCTCATTCCTTGTGCATGCTTCCACATTTTAGGAATCTACATGTGCATTATCTAATCAATAGTATCTCTATTCCTTTATGTAGATGTACATGCTAAAAGAATGCTAGAAAATGTGAACTAATTAGGTCATATATATGTTCATTACATTTGGTGAAATAGTTTTAATGCCTCTTGAGGATATCCTTGATTGATGTAAACTACAATTATGGAATTTCATGAAAAGACATGACATTCAATCTGTTGTCATGTGCCTAAAAATTCTCAAAAAATCCCAATTTTTGTGCCTCTTTGCCATCTAGAATATTTTTACCCATTATTGATAACAGATTTGAGAATCTTCAATGGGTTTTCCTTAGTTAGATTTTGTGTTGTGGTGACTATTTACCTTCCCCATGCAATGGTCATATCTTATTGTTGCCAAAAATCCGATAAATTTTCTAAGTTTTATGCTTTCCATGTCTTTTCCTAGCTTTTAGGTGTAGGGTTCCAAGTTCCTATTCCTGTCGGAACCTAGAACATCCCTAGTTACAATTTTTATCAAAATCTAGGATATCCCTGGTTCTTGTGTCCTTCCAGGTCTCCATTTCCCCATGTCTAATTTGGAGGGTCAAATATTACAATTTTGGGATGATCTTGGAGATGGTGGCTACATGTGTCATTCAACACCAATGGACCTTTCATTTGAGTGTTTAGGCTATTTTGAGAATTTTAGGTTTTCTGCGGATATTGAGACATCCCTAGTTCCAATGTTCTTTTGGGTCCCCATTCCTCCATGTTTAATTTTGAGGGTCAAATCTTGGAATATTGGTATGAAATTTAAGGTTATGGTTATTGGATCTCCTACATCTATTTGGCCTTTCGTTTGGGTGTTTTTCTCATTTTAAGATTTTTAGGTTTTCCATGATCTTTCCAAACCCCACCATGTCCCCATGTTGAATTTGAAGGGCTAAAACTTAAAATTTTTGGGTGATCTCAGATATTGGGGCTATGTTTATTACTTTGCATCATGTGGAGCTTTTGTTTGGGTGTTTTGGTTCCTTTGGGAAATTTGGGATTTTCATGGACATTAGAACCTTTTCAAAAATCCATGTCCCTGAACCTTCTGGGTTTCCAATTTCCCCAATGTTGGGCACCCCATATCCCTATGTCCCAAATCTAGCAAGTATTTAAAAAATCCCTATGTCCTTGTTCCTTCCAAGTTTCTAGTTTCCCCAATGTTGGGCGCCCCATCCCTATGTCCATGATCCTTTCAAGATCCCATTTTTCAGTAAGCATTTAAAAAATCCCTGTCCTTGTTCCTTCTGGGTTTCTAGTTTCTCCATTGCTAGGTGCCCCGTATCCCTATGTCACTGATCCTTCTGGGATTCTAATTTTCAACAAGCACTTTTGAAATGCCCCTTTGTCCCTAGTTCTTTCAGGATTCTAATTTCTGACAAAATACTTAGAATTTTCATGTTTTTTCAAGACGTGATGGGACAATCCAACAACTCTCAGAACCACCATTAATGATCTTTTTGAGGCCTTATAGCATGGTAGGTGAGCTCCATATGCCCTAGGACTACTGTAGACCCTTCCATGATGAAATTTTGTACTAGAGCATGGATGACCATGCAAATCATGTAGGGTTTTCTAGTACAACCCATGTGGTTGTGATGTAGGTGGGCATGGTCACCCAAATTTGTTTTCAGACATCAAATCCATTCTTCCAAGGCTTCTTGTTGGATTGAACGAGGTGTATAATTCATTTTGCATTCATTTGCAAAGGGGTGGAAAATATTTTGGTTGCAGAGCAGAGATAATTTAAAGATATAAATACTTGTATGAAACCTAGAGTTTCTTCCAATTACTAGTTTTAGAGCAATTATATTGTAATATTTTCTAAATTATCTCTCAAGATCTATGAGAGGACATTGTAATATTCAAATAATGAACCCAATGTGTAGATTGAACTTCATTTCAAGTGTCTCCATGAACAGTCTATGATTTTTTGTATTTTGAAAACTTACTCTAATCACATTTTCTGAGTTGAATGTTCTTCATGATTAGTTGATTGTGTGGATCGTAAAACACCTCTGTAATTCTTTTGCAAGGTATATTTTTATGAGAATGTATGAAATTTATGGACTATTTATGGATCTTTAAAGAATGATTGGAATTTTGTTCTACAATCTTCTAGTTGCTTGTGTGTTTGTGTAGAGCCTAGCTTATGTAAAAGGTTGTTATTTATTATCTTTGTTGCTACTTAAATATTAGGTAACAAAATATGATTAAAATAGTGTTCCCATTTGATTGAATATCTAGACTATATGCCCCCTTTAATATACTATTTGTCAACCTTCCCTTTTCCTTCAACAAACTTAAATACAAAGAAAAAATCTCAATCTTCTACCTTATTTGTGTTGTTTTTCCTACCCACATCCATGTCCAGATGTATGCTTCTGCATTAGGGGTTATCAAAACATAATTTTAGACTCTCTATATGGTTGTACATCTACTATATATGAAGGTGTAATACCCTTTAATTCCTCAAACTAGCGTATAGGCACTTAGTGATTGAAAATTGGAATTTCCTATGCATTGGGTATGGTTTGATTCAAGGTTTAACTTCACATTGTTATCAGTCCTTATTCTCATACACCTTAGGGAATACCCCCCTTTGTCTAGCAGAGCCAACTGAAGAAGAAGTTCTTACCCACCTTATCAAGGTTGTCTGTAGCTGCCTCATCCCGAGTATAAGTTTGTAATTCTTGTCTTGAGTTCAACACCCTTGGCACTCAAGAATTGATTTGGATTTAGGTATTTGAGGAATCTCAACTTTGAGCACCAAAAAAAATAGCACCATTATTGGGGACTAATTATGTGTCTTGAAGAATTTAAGGATTTTGCTGGTGATTGGACCCAAAAATATTTTAACCTTGGTGATTCTAGCTACTCCAAGGATTTCCTCATTCTATGAGGTGGTGACTCTATTGTTATGGTTCAAAGTTTTTGGTACTAATGCATGCTTTCTAGTGGTGCAAAAAATCATATTCCACACTGGTGTGACAACAAATCAAGGTACATAATTGCTTCTTCTTTCCTCTCTTGAAGCAAGAATTATTATGCAATGAGATATTTATGAAAGAGTATGTAATCCTATTTCAGCATGATGTATGTTTTATAATCATGGATCATTGGTTTAGAGAAGAGTCAAAATCTAAGCATTCACTTGACTCATATTAGAATAGAGGCCCACTATGCTATTCTCATGAATATGATCTTGATTATTATAGTTATACCTCATCTGAATGCACAAGTAATTATGCACTTGAATCCCAAAATAAAAGACCAACTGTGCATTCCCCTAACCCATCTTAACAAGATCTTTTTGACTTGTTGAGCCACATAAACATGCTTGACTTAGGAACCAAGCAGTCCCACAATCACTTTACATCTACAAGTGCATAAGATGTTACAAACAACAATGCTTGATGATGAACTAGATGATTTTATTATTAATTTGAATGAGATAGATGCACATGTCTATGACCCTGAATCCCTTGCTCAACATTTGGAAATCCTTAGGAGGCAGGATGGTGAATCAATTTCACACTTTCATAATAGGTTTGTTTCTACAGTCAATAACCTTCCAGATGAATGCAGACCTAGTGAAAGTAAGTGCATAGACTTGTACTGTGAGAATTTCTATCCTGGTGCAAGTCAACTTCCCCTAAAATATAAACCAAGAAGTATAAAAGTGGATTTTGAGTGGGCCAGTGATATCCAGTCAACACCTGATACTGTTGTTCCACCTCCCAATGTTGAAGGGGATATGCTTGTAGCTCTTGTTATTCAATATAGTGGGTCAAATCATATGGATAATGGTATTGATACAACACAAGATCGTGTTGAGTGTGTATTCAGAAGGGTTGAGCTATGTTATATGACATCATATGATAGTTGTGCAAAAAGTAAAGACAGTGTGGCCACCTATATTCAATTGGATGCATCATCCCTTGGGGATGGTGATGATTTTGCTTTTCCAATTGACTCCCAAGCTAAAGTCAATGATGAAAGTGATATGCCTACACTTAGTGATAATCGATCTGAGACAAATGTTGGTGTGGACATTGGTATTCACTTTGGGGGCCTTGCCATTGATGATGGTGTTGCTGTTGTGGGTGCAAGTAAGGAAGATGAATTTTGCAACATTTTTGTTATTCATTAAATGTGCTTCCTTTCTTTGTTGAATTTCGAGGATGATGCCCACACCTTCCTTGTTGCAAATGAGAATGAAGAATGTGAAGGTGTGCATGATCATACTACTATTCTAGGTCAAGGAGTTTTAAACCTTGGTGAAATTTTAGAAATTAGTTTGGAGCAACTGTCATATGCTAATACAAATTGCATTGAAAACACATTTTTGAGCTCATTGGGTGAAAATTCTGATGTAGGGTTTGCATGTTCTCAAGAGAATTAGGATGCTTGTTTGCATGAGGGTGAAGATGAAGATTAGATCATAGACCAATTTCTTGGTAGTAGTATTTTTACAATGAATTGTAGTGAAGAATGTGAAATAAAGAAAAAATTGAAGATGACAAGTCTTCACTTGGAATGCCTAAATTTTTTGATTTATATTCTAATAATTTAGAAATGGATTTACATCATCTTTGATTTAATCATGGAAGAATACTTCAGATTTTGTGGTACAATTGGGTTGCAAGAGCTTGGACAATCAGATGATATTGCCTACCTTAAAGTTGCACCTAAAATTGACACTTTTAAGCTTGGTGTTTAGGAGGATATTTTTCTTCATGCTGATTTGTGTACAAGTCTAGTTATGCATCATGCTGCCAAGGATGTTGAAAGTGACTATTTCTATGAGGGTCATGATTATGATGGATCCTATTATCTATGGCTACCATGTCTTGATGACAGTCACTTCCACTTCTAGTGTGATAATATGAATAGTTGTAGTTTGATTGTACATGCTTGGAAGAAACCTCATTTGTTGCAGCTAAGTGAAGGATGTAATTCCACATGAGAATGCTGAGTTCCTTCTTCAATCTTGTTTTTTATAGAGGTAAGTGATTTGTAGAAGCTTGTCCATGGCCTTATGCCATGGAAGTTGTGTTTTGCCTTGTACATGTTGGCTTGTTTTGTTTCCCCTCTCTCCTTGCCCCCTTTCTAGCAATTTGGTCTACAACTTGTAGATAATTGGATCCTTGCTATGCTTGCAAGAGGTACACATCTCCAACTAGAGCCAATGTTAGCATGTGCCTAAAAATTCTCAAAAAATCCTAATTTTTGTGCCTCTTTGTTGTCTAGAATATTTTCACCCATGACTGATAACTGATTTGATTTACCTTGGTTAGCTTTTGTGTTTTTGTGACCATTTACCTTCCCCATGCCATGTCCATATCTTATTGTTTCCAAAAATCCCATAATTTTTCAAAGTTTTGTGCTTTCCATGTATTTTCCTGTCTTTTGGGTATAGGGTTCCAAGCTCCAATTCTTTTCAAAACTTGGAACATCCCTGTTTCCAATTTATGTAAGAATTTGGAACATCCTTGTTTCTAATTTCTATTAGAACCTAGGATATCCCCGATTCCTGTGTCCTTTCGAGTCCCCATTTCCTCATATTCAATTTGGAGCTTCAAATCTTAGAATTTTGGGATGATCTAGGAGATGGTGGCTATGTGTGGCATCCAACACCAAATTGACCTTTCATTCGAGTGTTTTGGCTACTTTGTCGGGATATCCCTAGTTCCAATGTCCTTCCAGGTCCCCATTCCCCCATGTTCAATTTGGAGGGTCAAATCTTGGAATATCAATATGAAATTGAAGGCTATGGTCATTGGTGCCCCTTACATCTATTTGGCCTTTTGTTTGGGTGTTTTGCTTATTTTTCTTATTTTGGGTTTTCCATGATCTTTCTGGATCCCCCATTTCCCCATGTTGAATTTGAAGGGCTAAAACTTAAAATTTTAGGGTGATCTCATAGATTGGGGCTATGTTTATCACTTTTCATCATGTGGAACTTTCGTTTGGGTGTTTTGGTCCCTTTGGGATTTTCAAGAATTTTCGGACATCAAAACCTTTTTTAAAAGTCCATGTGTCCCTATTCCTTTTGGGTTTTTGGTTTCCCCAATGCCGGGTGCCCCATATCCCTATGTCCCTGATCCTTCCAGGATCTCAGTTTTTAGAAAGCGTTATGAAAATCCCTGTCCTTCTTCCTTATGGGTTTCCAATTTCCCCAATGTTGGGCGCTCCATATCCCTATGTCCCTAATCCTTTTAGGATTCTAATTTCTAACAAGCACTTTTCAAATGTTCCTATGTCCATGGTTCTTCTGAGATTCCAGTTTCCAGCAAAATACTTAGAATTAAATTCACATTTTTCAAGATGTGACAAGACACTCTAACAACTCTCAAGACCACCATTAATGATCCTTTTGAGGTCCAATAGCTTGGTAGGTGAGCTCTATATGCCCCAGGACTACTATGGACCCTTCCGTGATGAAATTTTGTACCAGAGCATGGGCAAACACTCAAAACATGTAGGGTTTTCAAGTACAACCCATGTGGTCATGATGTAGGTGGACATGGTTTCCCAGTTTCATTTTTCAGATGTCAAATCCCTCCTTCCAAGGCTTCTTGATGGATTGAATGAGGTATATAATTCATTTTGTATATTCATTTGCAAAGGGGTGGAAAACATTTTGGTTGTGAAACATAGTTGAAAAAGATATAAATACTTGTATGAAACCTAGGGTTTCTTCCAGTTACTGGATTTAGAGAAATTATATTGTAATATTTTCTAGATTCTCTCCCAAGGGATATGAGAGGACATTGTAATATTCAAAGAATGAACCCAATGTGTAGATTTAACTTCATTTCAAGTGTGTCCATGAACATTCTATGAGTTTTTGGCATTTTGACAACTTACACTAATCATATGTGCTGATTTGAATGTTCTTCATGATTAGTTGATTGTGTGGATTGTAAAACACCTCTGTAATTCTTTTGTAAGGTATCTTTTCATGAGAATGTATGAAATTTATGGATTGTTTATGGATCTTTAAAGAATGCTTAGAATTGTGTTATGCAATCTTCTAGCTACGTGTGTGTTTGTGTAGAGCCTAGCTTATGCAAAAGACTACCAGTTATTGTCTTTGTTGCTACAATGATTAGGTAATAAAATCTAATTACAATAGTGTCCCCTTTGATTGAATGTCTAGACTCTACTACCCTAATTGGATATAGGCACCAATCTGATGTCTGTCAACCTTCCCTTTTCCTTTAACACACTCAAACATAACAAAATTCACAATCTTTTACCTTATTTGTGTTGTTTGTCCTACCCACATCCATGTCTAGATGTATGAGATTCTACATTAGGGGCTATCAAAGCATCATTTTAGATTCTCTACATGGCTGTGTATCTGCGATATGATGATGTAATACCCTTGAATTCCTCAAAACAACATATAGGCACTTAGTGACATAAAATTGGAGTTTCCTATGCATTGGGTAGGGTTTGATTCAATGTTTAGCTTCAGATTGTTACCAGTCCTTGTTCTCATACACTTTAGGGAATACCCCCTGGTCTAACAGAGCCAAAAGAAGAAGGTCTTACCCACCTTATCAAAGCTGCCCTTAGTTACCTCATCTTGAATATAAGTTTGTAGTCCTTGTCTTGAGTTTGACACCCATGGAACTCAAGAATTGATTTGGCTTTAGGGATTTGAGGAATCTCAACTTTGAGAACCAGCACAATCATGTGGTCAAACACTTGGTGAGGATCATTTCAACTTCAACACTTGTCATACATGCATATAATCTTGCACCTTGAATAAGATTAATGAGGTTCTTATTTAAAATAATATGAATAAATAGATAAATAGTACATAGTACAACTCTTTAAGTGGTTTCCTCCTCTTCAAAAATCCATCCAACCTCATTTTCAAAGAGGTGAAGAACCTCATTGATTTATGCTCAAGGTGCAAGATTGTATAGGTGTACCCATCTATTAGATTATAATAAGATAAACTCAATTTTCATGGACACATAATCTTAAAAATATTTGTAATGATAAGAGAAATTACATAATAAAAAAGACATATAATCATTGTATTTCAAATGAAGACTATTTTATTTTAGGAGAATTATGACCCATGATATCACCTTAGAAAATATATTTCATGTGAAGGTTGTCTCCCATAAATTAAATTGAATATTTGTATCAATATCTATGTGAAATATAGTTCCTTGTAATATACATATTTGTGTCCTTAGATTAGCGAGTGCCATAAAATTAAAAAATAAAAATTTGGATTTTGATTTAAATCTTATTCAAATAATAATATTTCCAACAAGGCAATATTGATAGCTAAAATCTATACTTTAAAATCCAATAACAACATTACTAGAACCCTCAAGTAGCATTATTGAATTCTGATAACAACATTTTTGAAATCCTAAAATATCATTATTGGAATTTAATAACATCCTTATTGAAATATGATAATAGAAAGATTGGAATCCAATAATAAGCAATTAGAAAACTAATTTATGAACTATTTCTCCAAGGACGCTCTTTTTATCTAGATGCTTTGTTTCCATTGTTCTTCACTTTTCCATGACCAATATGTGTGAAGCTTAAATATTATATTGTGATTTGTATGTATTTTTCTCAACCATGAGAATATGTGAGTTATTAAAACATATTTTAAAATTATTTTCAGACCATATACAGGGTTGAGTAAACATGAAATGTATTTCATCTTTATTATCATAAAACTTTTAAAAACATGATTAGATGAACTATAAAGAATGCAACTAATCATCATTGATGTAAATATTTAACTATGTCAAATCCTTAGTTGCTCCTATGTGCTATGAGGTGTATGCTGAAATGATATACACAAAAATTGTCTAGACATGTATTGAATTATTGTATTGAGATGGAACCTCCACCTGTGTATGTAGTGTGTAACTTTCTATAAAAATTATAGCTAAAATAATGGCACCAAGATAATAGCTATCATGAAATACTTTGAATTTCTTATCCAACATTCAATCTCTTTATATCTATCTTGCATAGTCTTATAGTAATATTTCCATGAAATAAAAAACATGAGCTTATCTTTTAAATAGGTTGCATATTTTTGATTATTTTTCACCCTTGCATGCACAATTGACTTGTATTTCTTATAATTTGTTACTAGTTGTTTTCCAATGTCATATGAACTTCACTCATGAATACACATCCCATTGAATGTTGCAACTAAAGATTCTTTCCATAAAGAAATTTCCTTAGATATTTTTTACAAAATGAATTCAAGAGAAATTATCATTTCCTTAGGTGGGGGTCTCACCATACACTCTTGCAAAACATCATTAGTATACAAATACCAATGAATATGGTAGATAACATCACAATAGATTCTATCCTCTCTTGCCTTGTGAGTATTCTCAGAAAGTTTTTGTGGAATGGCTCTAATCTCAATGGGAGAAAGATCCCTCTAATATCTTGGGATAAAATTAGTTTTCTGAAGCAGACAGGAGGAACTGAGATTTATAACATTGAAGCACAAAATAAAGCTCTTAGAGCCAAATTGGTCTAGAATTTATATGAAAAATCCAAATCCAAATGGGGAAAGTTAATGTTTGCTAAATATTTAGATTCATTCTCTCCTGAAAGAATCTTTACTATTCTTAATCCAAAGGAGGGTTCTCATATTTGGAACTTTTTGATAAATTGTAGAGAGGTGGTTTCCCCTTTTTTATCTTGGGTTATTCATGATGGTAATTCTGCACTTTTTTGGGATGATTCTTGGAATAATCATCCACCTTTTTCTAAAATAGAAGGTCTTCAGGAGATTAAATTAATTTTGTGCCAAGCTTGGGAACTAAAAGTTAAAGATTATATTGAAATTGACTATAATTCAGAAATTAATAAAGTCAAGTGGAAAAATTTTGATGATTTTTTAATTCCCCAAGATTAGAAGGTTTTGCTTAAGAATATTTTGCATGACAGAAAATTTTTTATTTCAGGTGAAAAGGATAAACTTATTTGGGCCCCTTCAAAGACTGGGCGTTATACGGCTAAGCAAGGATACCTAAGTATCATTAGTAAGGATTCTAATTCAACTATTAATTGGCCATTTAAACTTTGTTGGAGTGGTCCTTACCTGCCTAAAGCAGGAGCATTTGCCTGGTTAGCTCTGAATTATAGAATCCTTACTAGTGATAGACTAGTTAAGCTTGGGGTTGCCAACTCTTTCTTATGTCCCTTCTGTTCTGAAGTAGAGGAAACAGTGGATCATTTACTGCTGAATTGTAATTTTTCCTCAAAAGTTTGGTATTGGCTTCTCTCAAAATTGATTTGGCAAGGCCCCCTGTCTTCTTCTCTTCTTCAAGTTTTTCAAAGCCGGCCTATTTTTTTCACAAATTCTACTTTCTCTGCTTTATGGTTGGTTCGCCAAGTATTGTTATTTGGTCATTATGGCTAGAAAGAAATTGTAGAGTATTTTAAAAAGTTAACAATCCCTTTGATGTAGTTATTGGAAAAATTGAGAAAACAATTTCAGAAGTTGTTTCAGCTTCACTTTTTTCAAGAAAAGAGGGTTCTTTAGTTTTTACGTCTTGGGATGATTTGATGTTAAAAAGATGGAAGTCTTTAAGTTTGCCTAATTCAAACTACTTTAGTGTTGGCATCAAGATTGGTAGATCCTTTATCAAATGGATTCGACCACTTGAATCTTTTATAAATTTAAATTTTAACGGTGTGAGCAGAGGTAATCCTAGTAACTCTAGTGTTGGTTGTGTTTTGAGAGATCATAATGGTTTAGTCCTTAGAGCCTTGTCAATTAAGCTTGGTATATGCACAAACAATGAGGTAGATGCACTGGTGTTAATAGCTGGTTTAAATTTAGCCTTAAAATGTGGTATCACAAATATTATAGTGGAAGGGGATTCAATGAATATTATTAGAGATTTTACTAGTAATTCTTCTCCCAGTTGGAAAATTTATTATATTTTAATGTTTGGCAGGAATCTGCTTGATCACTTCCAATCTTTTAAAATAGTTCATGCATACAGAGAAGGCAACCATTTAGCAGACTTCTTGGCTAATTTTGCTTTTAGCATTAACGACTCTTCTAAGGATTGGGATTCTAACTCCTTGCTTATCCCCAGAGTTAGTAACATCATGGTTAAGGATGCTCTTACTTAATTTGGTTACCATTTAGTATAGATTTCTAGCAGATTTTTGTTCATTAAAAGCTACTTCCTTCTTTTTTGAGTGGCTGCTTCCGTTCTGACAGCTGAGGTAGTTTAGTGCCTTGAGGATTATTTCATTTGATGTGTAGTACCTTATTTTTTCACTTGGGTTCAGGTTGGCAGTTTTCACACAATGGTATATCTGACAGGAATGATTTCATTCATTGTTTTCGATGTTGTTTACCTCTATATTCTTTTTGTTATATCATTTACAATCTATTGTATTTTTTTCTCCTGTTCAGTCTTATCTTTCATTTGGAAAACATTAATTGTTCTATACCATTGAACTCTGGTATGGGTTCCGCTCAACAAAATAATAGAATTATGTTGCCTATCCAAAATTGGGAGCGGCCCTCTCTTGGTTTTCTTAACCCTAATTCTATGCAGGAAGTCTTTAAGATTTATGAAGATGCAGTAGAAAGAGCTATCTCTCAGGTTTGTGGATTGCAGGTTTTTCACTCTCCTAGGTCTTTCTATCTGTCTGAAGCAGTATCTCATTTTCTTTCTAATGCTATGGACCTTGTTCAAAGTGGTGATAGGGTAAGGAATTTGGGTATTATGTTTGTTCAAAATGTTCATTTCTCAGTAGACACTTTCAATGATGCCTTAGAGGATTATGATTTGCATTCAGGTACTACTCTTGTGGGAGGTTTGTTTGATCACAAGAATCTCTTTTGCTTCTCTAAACTTCATTGCCTTTTCAATGCATTTATGCATGGTCTCCAAAGCAACTGTGTTGTGTCCTTTCAGAATTCCATTCATTGTCACAGGCGAGGATTAGGGAATCATTTGGTTGACGTTGCTATAGACATTTTTAATGCCTTGAACTTTCTGTTGCGTTATGTTCCTCCTCCTCCTCAGCTAGCAGAAGTAGTGGTTCGTGATCTACAGGGTTTTGATGGTGAAGATTTGCAGGGGGATATCTAATTTTTGTGTAAACAGAAAGTTCTAGTTTTGATATCTGATGTAATTTTTAGGTGGCTAGTTTGTATTTTTGTTGTTTTGATACAGAATTCATCCTGTTAGGTTTTGAGTTATAGACTCTTTTTGGATTGACTCATCCTTTTGAGTCGATTTTGTTTTGAAATTGTCTAAAAAGGGCTACAACTGGAGGTTTTCTTTGCTGATTCTTTCCTACCGGTATGCCCTCTTGAATCTGGCATTTTGTAAACTTTATTATATATTTAATATAATTTTAGTGGTTTTACCACTTTTTCAAAAAAAAAAAAACATCACAATAGATAAAAAATTTAATACGTATTCTAAAAAAACATATTGTCCATGTGTGATTTATTTTAACTAATAAATTTTATAATTCTCAAAATAACTTTAACTACTTTTAGTTGTTGAGTGTATTGTTCAAGAAATCTCATATAAAACTATGTTTAAGTCATTTATAAGAAGTGCTTAAGGGTGTATTTTTGTAATAAATAAATTTTATAACAAATAAGGGGTGGTAATGAAATACAACACAATTTAGATAATCATTATATTTAAGTTAATCTATAAAAATAATTTTTCTTTTTACATAGTACACATGGTGTCACATAAGAGTTTTTCAAAAATAGTTTATAATTATTTTTTATAGTTTGTATTTGTATAATGCGTTCATTAACTTTAAGAGATTGATTTAATGATATAAACACTTTTGAGAAGATTATATTGTGTGCATCAAAAGTCTTTAAGACTTTAAAAAACATAAATCTTAATTAAGGAATTAATTTTCACATATAAATATTATGATCTAATTATAAATGACACCATTTCATAAAAAAATTGTGTTAAAACTTCTTATTTTTGAATCTTTCTAATATCTATTGAAAAGCCTTTTATACTTATCCATTAAATTTAATTAGATGTTAAAATTATAACAAAAACTTCAAGATTATAGAAACTATTAAAATGTTAAGATTTTTTTTTAATCCATAAAAGTAATATTGGGAAGAATCACACTCATTTGTATTAATTCAAAAAGCACCTTACGAAATAATTGAGATGCGCTCCACAAATCTTAGATAGATATATACATATTCAAAAGGACTATTATATGGATGAATGTAAGGACACGCCTAATTTTCAAAAACTACAAATTGTCAAATACAAAAAACATGCATAATATGGATATTAACCACAAAACATATGGGAGAAAGGTAGGAAGGACAAACAACCGGCCAATAGACACACAAATGAAGATAAAAGTAACTAGACAAAACCAAAATGTTAAAGATTATTTCAACTATTACATATATATATACTTAATATTAAAATATTGATCAATAATCCTTACTCAAAACATTCTTTATCTTAGTAATTTAGAATAGAAACCCATACAATTCGTCCTTACTCCAAACATTCTTTATTTTAATAATTTACAATAGAAACCCATACAATTCATGGCATCTTCTCCTGGTTCGTTGTTTATCCCATGTTTGGATAAGGTGGTAGAATTTGAAGATGCATATGAATATTTAGGCTCCTCTTCTACTTTTGGAAAAATGATTTTTCCTTCACAAACCACAAATACCTCACAAAAATGTGGAGCATGCTTGTGTACATATTCGGCTTCATTTTGCCCCATCTTCTTCAATTTTCTGCTCTCCATAAAAAAAAACATTAATATTTGTTTTGAACAGTAGAAGTCATTAAGCACATACAATTTTTTTATATTGTAACTTTAAGATTGTCGAACCTTGTCATAAGATGAGTTGCTAGTTTTTTCCCCATAACAAGTTTTGAAATGTTACGTAATGATATCAATTGTAATAGTGACTTGTGAGCCATATCGCTTTCAATCAGAACTGTATCTATTTTTGCTTGTACCAAATTAGATTCCAACATTCAATTGATATATTGCTTATCTTAGCAATTCCTGTAACTATTCTATCTATATATGAAAGTGATGTAATATTTCTAAGAGGTAGAAAGTTATCTTTACTGAGTAACAATATTTGAGAAATGTTATATAATCAATTACCTTGGCATCTAAGCACATATCTAGGTAGTTTTGTAGTAACCTTGCTCTCTTGATCTCTTCCTCTTTTATATAGGTGTCCCACATGCTTTGTGACACTTGACTTCTAGGAAGCTTCCCAACTGTTTCAAAAAACAATATAAAAACTTAACCTAGTTAGTTTTAATTATTTATTCATAGATTTATTATGTTAACAAGAAAATTAGTTTTGATTATTTGTTCATAGATTTATTATGTTAACAAGGAAATGAATCCATACTATTCAAGTTCTAGAATAAGATTCATGTGAATCACAAAGAATGAAATCTGGTTAAAGAAGACCAACACAAACACAATATTAAATATTATTCTCATTATTTCAGATATCAAACTATAAAAATGAAAGATAGGTAAAAATATAAATCCTATATCAAATATGTGTTAATAAATAAAAACAAAAGAAAAAAAAATAAAAAATTTAATTGATTCCCAATAGTAAATAGTAAAATATAAAAGTAAAGGAAAGTCTAAAGAATACTTATTTAAGGGTTTTAGTTTTTACCAAAATTGTAGAGAAAACAACATATCAAATTGATTTCAGGAAAACTCCATTATTAGCTGAGTTGGCTTGAACTAAAATAGAATTGGTACTAATGACCTTCCCAATTGATTCAGAAAGACAATTTTAAACAGAAATGGTTGGTGATCTTCTTAAATAAGGAAATCTTGTATGATCAAATTAACCAATCAACCTTGGAAATCTTGTATTGAAAAGGAAGAAAGGGATTGTTAGACAAGAGCATTGTGACTCACCTGGGGTTGGAATTGACTTCAATGGAGGGAAAACTTGAATGAGAATAATAGTGTCCCCCTCTTTAACAAGATGATTTAAAGCCCATTGCAGTATAGAAGAGTCCTCTCCCACTGCAACATATACCTAGTTATCATCCCTCAGCTCATCCATGCATATATCTTCCATTACTTCCTCTATCTCACAACTCCCTTTTTGAACATCCCTCTTCTCATCCATGCATATATCTTCCATTACTTCCTCTATCTCACAACTCCCTTTTGAACTTGGTTGAATCTGGCATGCTCCATTATCCTTCTCCACTCTTGGCTTTTCAAAATCTCCTCAATCATTCTGCTCCTTCTCCATTACTTCCTCTATCTCATCCCTTTTGTCATAATAACCACTGCATTCCACAGGATTGGAAGAGAGAAAGTTTAGAAGTCAACATGGCATAATATAATATACAAATCAAAACTAATGTCGTCAGGAATAAACCACAGATAAACATTTTTTTTAGGCCATCCGTACTGATTTTCCAAAGAACATACGCAATAATTCTAAGACTTTGAGGTAGAAAACTAGAAACATATTAATATACTTATTGACTTGCTGGTGCTACGAGTCCTCTAGAAATTCCAAAGGACATAATTAAGGCATCATCATCTCTGAATGAACAACTCGATTCATTCAGTGCATCTTTTTTATTCTTGAGTGTTAGAATTGCATGAAATTATAGTATAAGCAATATACGGAATTGCTTAGCATCAGAACAAATCATCTACAATATATGTCTAGCTATCTGGTTTAAAATTCTAAAGAACAAAATTATGAAAATGGTTATCTAGTTTAAAATACTTAAAAAAAATGAAAAAAATATTTATTATTGATAAGGAAAAAAGGGTTATTTTACATTAATTAGGTCAATGATAATTAAGTACAAATTTAACTTAAGGATTAAATGTGGTGTAGGGGAGAGGGATGAAAGGAAGCTAGGTGTGCAGAAACACTTCCTACACTAATCTATTGAGGAGAGGGCTATGCAAATTCAAATTTATCCTAACTATTATAGCGATGTTAAACCATTAACATGAGATATAGCAGCAAAACACAAGAGCCAGAAAGAAGACAGAAGAAGAGAGACATAGATTTATGGTGGGGAAAACCCTTATTGGGTGAAAAACCCCACACTCAGAAACTTGCACAATGTATTAACAAATCTGAAAGAATGTTTACAACACACTTGCAATGCAAGCTTCAATGGTCTTCGATACTCATGTCTGGAGTCAATCCGACAGCATAACAGTACCTGTAAACCTGTGGTACAAACTCCATCTCCAAGCACCTATTTAAATAGAACATACAAGGCAATTTTGGGACCTTTCTTGGAATGGGCATCAAATATGGCATCTTAGACCAAAACCCACACCTAGGGACACTTGGTCAACATTGTAGAATGTGTCTGACACTTGTCCACAGCTCCCATCCCAAAGAGGTCACCTATTTCCAAAATGGGCTATGACAGATGCTCTTACGACACTTACGATCGTCATGAAATCTGTCATAGTGGTTACAACTTACAACTGTAAGAGAATCTGTCATACACATGCTATAAATAGCATATTCTTTTACAACACATCATATTCCACCTTGGGGTGCCCAAATATGCCTCATTCAAAGATGGTTCATGACACATGTCATTACCTATCTTACAAACTTCTATTCTTGACTCTTACATGTCATAAATCCATCATAACTATTTCGGTCAAACATTCCTTACACAACATAGAAGATGCCGACACATGGTAGAATATTCCTACCACTAAGTGGGATGCCTATCTCCTCATGTGAGGACAAAATACCAAGTTGTCATAATCCATGTAGGATTGGCACATCACCGTGCCACATCCCACAATATGACAAAGTGGAATTTCTAATTATTTATAACATAGGCAATTAATAATAAATACAAACATTACACATGTAGAGAATTACCAAGGTTGAGACACCTTAATTCCCAACATTCTCCCACTTGTCAAACACCTTGTAAGAGCCAATAGAAAAATAGGATTTAACTGCTATAGGTCGAGAGGCCCATAGACTCCGAACACCATCTGAACTTCTCTGTGCCCACTGGTTTCATCAATGCATCTGCAACATTCTTCAAAGTATCTACCTTCTAAAAATTTACCTTTCCATCCTCAACCATGTCCCTCACAAAGTGAAACTGAACATCAATGTGCTTGGTTCTAGCATGGAAAGTTGGATTCTTTGTAAGGAAAATTGCACTCTGACTGTCACAATTGATCGTGATCTGACTTGCATCAACACCAATATCAGAACACAATCTCTTAAGCCAAATGGCTTCCTTACAAGCATGAGTTGCTGCCATATACTCAGCTTTTGTCATGGACAAAGCAACAACAGGTTGTCGCTTACTCATCCAACTAATAGCACCACCAAATAGTGTAAAAACATAATCACTGGTGGATCTCCTATTGTCAATGTCATCTGCCCAATCTGAATCCACAAATCCATGAATATCAACAGAATGTGGAGGTCCTAAAACATTACCATGATATCAAATGGCTGAGTATATGGTAGCAACTCATGCTTGTAAGGAAGCCATTTGGCTTAAGAGATTGTGTTCTGATATTGGTGTTGATGCAGGTCAGATCACTAGTATAATAGATTTTGTCATGGACAAAGCAACAATAGGTTGTCGCTTACTCATCCAACTAATAGCACCACCAAATAGTGTAAAAACATAAGCACTGGTGGATCTCCTACTGTCAATGTCATCTGCCCAATCTGAATCCACAAATCCATGAATATCAACAGAATGTGGAGGTCCTGAAACATTACCATGATATCAAATGGAATACTCAGAAGTACCCCTCAAATATCTGAACACTTGCTTAACTGCATCCCAATGAACTCGTCTAGGATTAGCCATAAATCGACTAAGGACTCTCATTGCTTGGGCAATGTCTGGTCTTGTACAGACCATAGCATACATCAAATTGCCATAGGTACTCTGCTCAAGTCCTCCACCTCACTAGGAGATTTTGGACAATCCTCAATAGACAACTTTGTCCCCAAGGAAACGGGAACACACAATGGTCTACAATCTCCCATGCTGAATCTGTCCAACACGGTCTTAACATACTTACTTTGACTTTACCAAAGTTTTTTGTTGGTTCTGTCTCTTCTGATTTCCATTCCTAGAATGTACATGGCTGCCCCTAAATCTTTCATTTCAAACTAAGATGACAACTAAGATTTAAAATTAGAAATCATATTCTTACCCTTCCCAATGAGCAACATATCATCAACATACAGTGCAACAATGAGAATATGATCACCATCAAACTTATAATAAACATAGTGATCTGATTTTGATCTCACAAATCCAATTGAAAACACAAAGGCATCAAACTTCAAGTACCATCTCCTAGGGGATTGCTTCAAACCATACAAAGACTTCTTAAGTTTGCAAACCAAATTTTCTTTACCTTTTACCATGTAATGCTCTAGCTATGACATGTATATTTCCTCCTCCAAGTCATTATGAAGGAAAGTTGTCTTCACATCCATCTGTTCTACCTCCAAGTCATAAGCTGTTGCGCTAGACAACATGAATCGAATGGATGTCAACTTTGCAATGGGAGAGAAGATATTTCCATAATCTATACCCTCCACTTGTGAATACCCCTTCGCAACCAATCTGGCCTTATACTTCTCAATACTGCCATCTACACGAATCTTCTTCTTGAACACCCATTTGCATCCAACGGGTTTCCGTCTAGGAGGCAAAGGCACCAAGTCCCAAGTTTGATTCTTTTCTAAAGAAGCTATTTCTTCTTCCATGGCCTCCTTCTAGGAACCTACATCCTTCATATCCAAAGCCTCTAATACAGTTCTAGGTTCATCACTATTAGTGAGCAAAGCATAAGCACAACTAGAATCAAGCAATGCAAAACCAAACCTTTCAGGTTGTTTTCTTATCTATGTAGACCTCCTCAAGAGCTGAGGTTGAGGTTCAGCTTCTTCTTTTGAGCTTTCAGAGCTGCTAGAGCTCTCCTCATCATCAGGGCCAACATTGTCTTTCTATTCAGTCTTCTCAGGGGTGAGAGGAAACTGAACAACATCCTCTTTCTTTTCTTTTTCTTCTGGCTGCAAAATAGTGGAAGAAGGTGTAAGCTCTCTGAAGATGACACTTCTGCTTTACAACACTTTTTTAGCCACGGGGTCCCAAAGTTTGTATCCTTTCATACCAACAGAATAGCTGATGAAGATACACTTAACAGCTTTGTTCTCCAACTTTGACTGCTTCTCCTTAGGCACATGTGCATATGCCTCACAACCAAAAACATGAAGATGCCTTACTAAAGGCTTTCTACTAGACCACACCTCCATGGGTGTCTTTCCAACAAGAGCTGATATAGGAGATTTGTTCACTAGATAGCAAGCAGTGGCAACAGCTTCAGCCCAAAACTTTTGTTCTAGACCAGCTCCACTAAGCATACTCCTAGCCTTCTCCATCAGTGTCCTGTTCATCCTCTCTACAACTCCATTTTGCTGCAGTGTGTATGGAGTTATCTTATGTATTTGAATCCCAAGTTCCTTGCAATACTTATCAAATTTTGTAGAACTGAACTCACCACCATTGTCAGTTCTCAAACATTTAATCTTTTTACCAGTCTAATTTTTAGCAAAGGCTTTAAACTCCTTAAACTTGCTATAGACTTCAGATTTACTTCTGAGAAAATAAATCCATGTCCTTCTACTTTAATTATCTATAAAAGATACAAAGTATACAGATTTTGATAATGAATGAACATTAACAGGACCAAACACATCAAGATGAATGAGGTCCAACACACCAGAAGAATTATGAGAGCTTGAGTAAAATTGAACATGGTTTTGTTTTCTATAAATGCAATGTTCGCAAAAGTTGAACTCAAGATTACAATCATCTAACCCCTCAATGAGGTTCTTATTTTTTAGGATACGTAGACCCTTCTCACCAATGTGGCCAAATCTCTTATGCCATAACATTGTCTTTGCTGTAGGAAGTTTAACTTCCAATGCACGATTACAACCATCAAGACTAGAAACAACAGATTTCTTCACTGCTCGTTCAGGTGGTGGGGATGAAGTGACTACTGCCCTCTTCCTTGAGTCATAAGAACTATTACATTGTGGAATGCATGCTTCTAGCTGAAATAGATTACCTCTATGAGTACCCTTATCAAGCACCATAGATCCTCTAGTCATCTTGCATCCTTCTTTCAAAAAGACAACCTGCACACCTGCATCATTCAAACTACTTATAGAAAGCAGGTTCCGTGCTAAGCCTGGGATGTGCATAACCCCAAAGACCCCCTTCACTCGACCATTAGGGAATCAGATAGAGACTCTTCCATGACCAATGATCTTTAGATGAGTGTCTTCACCCAGATACACCTTTCCACCATCGAACTCCTCATACTTAGTGAACCAGTCCTAATGTGAGGTCATGTGGAATGATGCACTAGAGTTGATTAGCCACACATCATCAGATGCATGGGTTGCTAGGGCTATGATGAAGGCATCACTGTCATCTTGTGATTTGTCAGAATCTAAATCAGGAGCTTTCTTCTTTTTCTTCTTCTCCTCTTTGCATTCCTTTCGAAAATGCTCGGTCTTGCCACAGTTCCAACAAAGATCCTTGGACTTTTCAGGAGATTTGGATCTCCCAGGGGATTTGGATCTACCCTTCTCAGCTTTCTTGTCCTTCTTCTTCCCTTTCTCCTTGGGTCTTTCATGAACTGCAAGGGCTTCTTTGGCTACCTCAGAAGACTTTCTCTACATCTCTTCAGATAACAGCGAAGAAACCACCTCTTCCATTTTGAATGTGGATATGGTACTTTTGATTGCCATGACAAGATGATCCCATGAGTCTGGCAGAGAACAAAGTAGGGTCATACATCGATCCTGCTCCATCTTTACACTGATAGATCTTAATTGTGCAACCAGCATGTTAAAGGCATTCATATGCTCAGCCACGGATCCTCTGTCCTCCATTCGAAGAGAATACAACTTCTTTCTCAAGAAAAGTTTATTGACAAGGGATTTTACTTGATACACATCCCCCAACTTCTTCCAAAGGATTTTTGCAGTAGCCTCCTCATGGACATTTAACAACATAGAATTGGCAAGACTAAGTCTTATGAGACCCTTAGCCTTTCGATCCTTGAGATCCCACTCATCTTGAGTCATTGTAGCTGGTTTAGTTCCGTTCACACTTTCCCAAAGGTCTCGGTCAACTAACATGTCTTCCATCTTGAGCTTCCACAACTCGAAATTACTACCGTTGAATTTCTCTACTTCAAACCTTCTTGATGTGCTTGACATCTCCTTGTTGCAATAAGATACATAATGCTCTACACAAACTCCCACTCAACCTAATATTAGCTCAAAAAACCCCTACCCAACAACTAGGACCAAAGGTGATGAAGCTCTGATACCAACTGAAAGGAAGCTAGGTGTGTAGAAACGCTTCCTACACTAATCTATTGAGGAGAGGGCTATACAAATTCAAATTTATCCTAACTATTACAGTGATGTTAAACCATTAACATGAGATATCGCAGCAAAACACAAGAGCCAAAAAGAAGATAGAAGAAGAGAGACATAGATTTACGGTGGGGAAAACCCTTATTGGGTGAAAAACCCCACACTTAGAAACCTGCACAATGTATTAACAAATCTGAAAGAATGTTTACAACACACTTGCAATGCAAGCTTTAATGGTCTTCGACACTCATGTCTGGAGTCAATCTAGTAGCATAACAATACCTGTAAACCTACGATACAAATCCATCTTCAAGCACCTATTTAAATAGAACATACAAGGCAATTTTGGGACCTTTCTTGGAATGGGCGTCCAATATGGCATCTTGGACCAAAACCCATGCCTAGGGACACTTGGTCAACATTGTAGAATGTGTCTGACACTTATCCATAGCTCCCATCCCAAAGAGGTCACCTATTTCCAAAATGGGCCATGACAGATGCTGTTACGACACTTATGACAGTCATAGAATCTGTCATAGCGGTTACAACTTACAACTGTAAGAGAATCTATCATACACATGCTATAAATAGCATATTCTCTTACAACACATCATATTCCACCTTGGGGCATCCAAATATGCCTCATTCAAAGATGCTTCATGACACATGTCATTACCTGTCTTACAAACTTCTATTCTCGACTCTTACATGTCATAGATCTGTCATAACCGTTTCGGTCAAACATTCCTTACACAACATAGAAGATGCTGACACATGGTAGAATATTCCTACCACTAAGTGGGATGCCTATCACCTCATGTGAGGACAAAATACCAAGTTGTCATAATCCATGTAGGATTGACACATCACCATGCCACATCCCACAATATGACAAAGTGGAATTTCCAATGATTTACAACATAGGCAATGAATAATAAATACAAACATTACAAATGTAGAGAATTACCAAGGTTGAGACACCTTACTTCCCAACAAGGGACCCATAGTGGGTCACCCTAACTTGACCCTTCTACCTAGTGCACCACGTCATCCGAAATTAAAAAAATTTCTTGTGCCAGCTGGTCGATGACGTGGACTCCCTAAATATTTTGTTTTATGGGGTTAACCCATTTTTTGTTGTGTGGATGACACATCTTTTTGGAGGGGGCAATTTTCTGGCTATTTTTTAATGCTGACCGACTACTGGCCATAAGGAACCCTAGTGGCAGGGACCTGCATCGTATGTTGTGTTCAGCATGCCGTGTGGAATGCGAGCATTCTGCCACCTTTACTTCTCACACTCTCGCATCAACAGTTCACCACTCGCTCATTCACTACTTAGCTGGCACATTTACTACTATGCAATCCCCATTCCTTGGGCATTGTGCTGCCATATTTCGGAGCTATGGAGCATTCAATGTTCCCATCCTTTCCATTCATCAAATGCCAGCACACCATTACCAACGCTGCTCTCCGCGTTTGGTCATTGCAGATGGCACTGAAATTGGGTCACTTAGGTTTTGTTGATGTTGCTTTTCGCGTTGGAGATGGCTCGACTTTGGAGATGGCTTGACTTTGGAGATGGTTCCGCTCATTCTCCTTTGACTCTGTTCCTACTTGACTTCCTGCATGACCTTGGTAAGGATATCTTATCCTGCTAGGGCAATGATATGTTTATCTTGAAAAAAAAGAGGTTTTTTTTTGTTTTTTCATTTTTTTGTCATATGGTTAATGCATGCAATATATCGGTTTGGTTTTTTCTATTTGCAATGGGATTTATTCCATCTATTGATCTTTGTAGTCATAAATGGAAGGTTCTTTTCATTTTCTATCTAGTTGTAATCATTAGGCTTTGGTATTCAAATGGGGTTATTGTTTATACATGGGTATTAACATATATTTTATTGTTTGCAATGGGATTTTTTCCATCGATTGTTGTCTGTGGTTGTAAATGGAAGGTTCTTTTTGTTTTCTATTTGGTTCTAATCATGATGGTTCGGTGTTAAAATGGGGTTATTGTTTGTCCATGGGTATTTTGTTTAGGCATTGAAAATGTCTCGGCTTTGAAGATGGCCCTTTTGTTTCTCCTTCGACTTTGTTCCTACTCGTCTTCTCGCATGACCTTGGTAAAGATATCTTATCCTGCTAAGGCAATGATCTATTTAGCTTGAAAAAAAAGGGTTTTTTCAAATTTTTATGCATGCAATATCTTGGTTTGGTTTTTTCTATTTGCAATGGGATTTATTCCATCTATTGTTGTCTATGGTCGTAAATGGAAGGTTCTTTTCATTTTCTGTCTGGTTGTAATCATTAGGCTTTAGTATTCAAATGGGATCATTATTTATCCATGAGTATTAATATATATTTTATTGTTTGCAATGGGATTTTTTTCCATCGATTGTTGTTTGTGGTCATAAATGGAAGGTTCTTTTCATTTTCTATTTGGTTGTAATCATGATAGTTCAGTGTTAAAACGGGGTTATTGTTTGTCCACGGGTATTAAATTATTTTTAATTGTTTGCAATATGGATTTTTCCATCTATTATTGTCTGTAATCATAAATGGAAGGTTCTTTTGGTTTTCTATCTGGTTGTAATCATGAGGCTTCGGTATTAAAATGGGGTTATTGTTTATACATGAGTATTAAAATATTTTTTATTGTTTGCAATGAGATTTTTTCCATCTATTGCTGCCTATAATTGTAAATGGAAGGTTCTTTTAGTTTTCTAATTGTTTGTAATCATGAGGGTTCAATATTAAAATGGGTTATTGTTTATCCATTGGTATTCAATTATTTTTATTGTTTGCAATGCGATTTTTTCCATCTATGGCTGTCTGTAATCGTAAATGAAAGGTTCTTTTGGTTTTCTAACTATTTGTCATAATGAGGGTTTGGTATTAAAATGGGATTATTGTTTGTCCTTGGGTATTAAAATATTTTTATTGTTTGCAATGGGATTTTTTCCATCTATTGTTGTTTGTAATCGTGAATGGAAGGTTCTTTTGGTTTTTTGATTGTTTGTAATCATGAGGGTTTGGTATTGAAATGGGATTATTGTTTATCCATGGTATTTAATTATTTTTATTGTTTACATTGGGATTTTTTCCATCTATTGTTGTTTGTACTTGTAAATGGAAGGTTCTTTTGGTTTTCTGAGTGGTTGTAATCATGAGGGTTTTGTATTCAAATGCGGTTCTTGTTTATCCACGGCTATTGATTTTGTTGTTTGCAATGGATTTTATTTCATCTTTTCCTATTTGTGGTCATTAATGGAAGGTTGTTTTGTTTTCTATGTGGTTGTAATCATGATGGTTCTATATTTAAATGAGCTTCTTGTTTATCCATGGCTATTATATTTTTTATTGTTTGCAATGGGATTTATTCCATCTATTGTTGTCTGTGGTCCTTAATGGAAAGTTCAAAGTTGGTTTGGTGGAGTGTCTAGTTGAATGCTTAAGGCTCTTTGTTTCTTTAACTTTGTACTACAGAGATTCAAAGGATTCCAAATATCAAAATTGGTGTTCAAGGGTGTTTGTTGGAAGACTTTATCTAGTTTATGAGTAGTATTTATCAACATAGCTTAATGGACATTTTCTGTGTTTTGTAACACATTTATTGGTTTTGGAAATTGCAAAATTATGTTCGAGCATCACTATGTCTCTTTAATTTAAGTTACAAATTTTAGTTTACATTTTGTAATTGTAGAAATGAATTGACAAATGTTTTAATGGTTGAATTTTTATTCTTAGAACTATATTTATTGTTTAATTTAATATCATATTGAATACCTTGTAAAAGCATGTTTACTTCAAAATTCAATCTACATTATGTCCTCTTTTCATAGTGGGTCACCCTAACTTGACTCCTCCACTTGGCGTGCCACATCATCCTAAATTAAAAAAATTACCTCTGCCACCTATTTGATGATGTGGACACCCTAAATATTTTGTTATGTTGTTCATGCCCTTGTTTTAGCAATCTACACCCTCTAGTCACAATCTTCATTCTCCATGCATTACATTTCACAACAACAAATGTTTATCATTTTGAATAAATTAACATGATCTACACATATAATTCCTATTGGTTTCCTAGTGGATGAGTCTAATCTCCTTTATCCACACACACACACACACCAAAAGAACCATCCATTTACGACCACAAACAACAATAGATGGAAAAAATCCCATTGCAAACATCAAAAACCAAATCGAGATATTGCATGCATAAACCATACCACAAAAAAAAAAAGAAAAAAATCCCATTGCGAACAATAAAAAATATTTTAATACCCATGGATGAACAATAAACCCATTTTAATACCGAACCCTCATGATTACAACCAGTCAGAAAACCAAAAGAACATTCTATCTACGACCAGATAAAATATTGTCATATACATATTGCATTATGAATGTATACATACATACACACACATAGAGATAAACACACACACGCACACATATATGTATTACATACTTACAAACATAGATTGACAAATGAAGGATCCACAGTTAGAGGTGTGAGGCAAACCTATCAAGTAGTCAAAACAAGAGGACATAAATCAAACAACTGTCAAACTGATTACCAATTTCTAATTTTTTAACCAGCAGTCAAAAAAAGAGGACACAAAGTTAAGATTTTAGACCACACAAGCATCCAACCATGTCAATTAGCCTCTCACATTATACCTCTCCATTATTTCTTTTTGTTATACATTTCCTATTTCATATACTTTTCTACAAGTAGTTGTTTTACAAACTTAATTGTCCTACAAAACCATGATGTATTCAACTTTGTATGTGTATAAACCATGTTATTTGCATTTATGTTTGCAAATCCTTGTAAATCATTTGTTTATGCCACCTAATATGAATAATAAAATACTAATGAATAAACAAATATGATGTGTACATTGATTGGTGCCTATTTGTTGTATTTTCAAAAATATTTTGATTATTAATTGAAACAATTAAAAATATCTGCTGGCCGCACTTTGGTGGACTCCTATACTCATGATCTAAATGCATGAAAATCCTATCAACTACCACCACCTTTTAGTAGAGAACTATTCTACATGAACAAAATATTCTACTAGAGAACTGCATTGGGGAGACTTGGTTACCCAAAGGCATTTTGGCTTAAGCTATGTTGTAGTCTACATATCAAACTGATTTGTGGATAACTGCAACATAGCTCAACACTAAAACAAATTTAGCATTATCAAGACTCCCCATCTCAACTATAATATAGGATTAAAGAAAACTATATGTTAGCATGAATAAGTTGTGAAAAAGATGGCTTCAAAAACCAGATCTAAATTCATGAAAATCCTATCAACTAGGACTGCATTCTACTAGAATACCTAAAGTTAAACATGAATAAACCTAAGCTACGATGAGGTGGTAGCATTGGGGAGAATTGGTTACCCAAAGGCATTTTGGGTTAAGCTATGTTGCAGTCTACATATCAAACTAATTTGTGGATAATTGCAGCATAGATTAACACTAAAAATGCTTTGCCATTATCAAGTTTCCAAACAATGTCCAACTTCATACGAGCTATCACCAAAGCAGAGCCATCTCCAAAGCCTAAGTGACCATGTTTTGGTGCCATTTGCAATAGCCATATGCAATAAGTAGCATTGATAGTGGGGTGCTGACGTTTGATGAATGGAAAGGACCGAAGCATTGAATGCTCCATAGCTCCAAAATGTGGCGGCACAATGCCCAGGGAAATGCATACTACATAGTAGTAAATGCAGCAATAGAGTAGTGAATGAGGGAGTGGTAGGAACTATTAATGTGAGAGTGTGAGAAGTAAAGGTGGCAGAATGCTCGCATGCCACACAACATGTTGAGCACAACATATGCTGTAGGTCCCTACCACTGGGGTTGCTTATGGCTTGACGTCGGTCGACATTAAAAAACAACTAAAAAATTGCCCCCGCCAAAAAGATGTGTCATCTATGTGGCAAAAAATTGGTTGACCCCATAAAACAAAATATTTAGGGAGTCCACCTCATTGCACACATATTTGAGTATAAATGCGTATGACGCAAATGAAGAAATGCCATCTAAAATAGAAAAGAATGTGAATCCCATGTTGACCTTGAAAGTTAGGTTGCACCACTATCATGCCTTCAACATATCATTGTACTCAAACAAGTTTTATGTTCACCATTGGATATTTACAAAATGTAAATCATTGACATATGTCAAACATAGATCTAAAATCCCCTTTCATTAATATAAGCCAAAATATAAATTGTGGTAGTACAAAATGCAAAAAAATGCTTCCCTAGGCTACAATTTCAAACTTGTTTATGTACAATGATTTGTTGCTCCCAATCTAATTCAAACCATGGTGGAAAAACAAGTGGACTTGATGTGACATAGCTTGTTGTTGCCTGGCTTCTTAACAAATTAATCCCAACCATGTTCTCCTCCCTTGGCGGTGAACCTAGAGTGCGGCTCAAATGGGATGGAGTTAGGGTTAGAAATTGAGTATTGCTCAGATGGGATGGAGTTAGAGTTAGAAATGGAGTGTTGCTGACATGGGTTGGGATTAGAGTTGGAAGTGGAGTACTAGTCACATGGGATGGGGTTAGAGTTAGGAATGGAGTGCTGATGACATGGGTTGGGATTAGAGTTGGAAGTGGAGTGCTAGTCACATGGGATGGGGTTAGAGTTGGAAGTTGAGTGTTGGTCACATGGGATGGGGTTAGAGTTGTAGGATAGATAGGGACATGAATGCTCATCATCTCCCTAAACAATGCATGATTTTTTGGCAAAGGGTTTAGGGGGTTGCTTAAATGCCTTTATCTCTCTAGATTCTTCCTTGCCACTTCAATCTCTCTTTCCTTTCTATCATGCTCCCTTTGAATCCTCTCTTGCTACTTTTTCTACTTCTTTTCCTGCCTTTGTAAAACCTTTTACTATTCTCTTGCTTGTCATGTAACATCTCTATCTAATCTGACATGATCCTTTAATTCCCTTGCAACAAGACATGCTATCTTTCTATCCTCAATCTATTATCTCTTTCAAAGTTTTATCTCAATTTCTTTCTTCCTTTTCTCTTGTTGCATTAAAAGGTTCATGTAGTCATTTGTTGTTAATAGTTGGGACTGCTAGCTCAACTGAATTCCACTATCCTCTACAGTCTTGGGTTTTTCCTTCACAATGTGAATGGGTAGTTTAAGGAATTTTTTGATGTGTGAATTGCATTGGGAACCCAATGATTGGATAGAATCTCCATGAATGCTATGTTCATCTTCATTGCAAACTGCCTCAGTATCCTAGCTCAAATCTGCAATATCTCCATTAGCTTCTCCAGACTCGACATAGTAATGTACCATTTTAGGTATTTTCAACGTGGACAGTGGAGAGGGGAAGGAAAACATTTTGTCTTCTTGTTGGGGATGCAAATTAATTCCCAAATTCATGGATCCCTCCACCAACCATGATGGCTGGCTTCGCTGAGACGGAAGGCTAAGTCCATCTTGGCTTTGTTCTTATTGACTTTCAACCATGTCATCAAGAAGTTGACCCCCCATTGTAGGTTTAGGTGAATCATGAAAAGTGCTTTGAGTTTAATCCTGCAAAGTTTCCTCTCCCACTGTGTCTATTGTTGTAGGATGTAAATTAGCATATGCAAGGCTGGATAGAAATGCATTGGTAACTTCCACCTATGAAACATCAGCCTTGGAAAGACTAAGGATGTTTTGTACTGTAGAAGCATCATTCTGCATGCTGAACTGAAAAGTGTCACTAGGGTGCATGTCCTCCATTAGAGCATCTGGATTGAGGAGCCATATAACTTTTCTTTTAAATCTAGCTGTGATGTTTGAAACTATGAGAGCTTTCTAAAATGACTTATTGCCTAATTCTACCAAGTCTACTTTTTTAATTTCTATTTGGAAACCTTTCCAGCCATGCTGCTCTTTCTGATTTGAAGTATGATTTAAATGCTAAAAACACATGTTCACATCCAATGGTTGTAATTTGTGTGAGGTGTGCGGTGGTAGTGTTAGAAAATCAATACCGAAAGACCTAGCTTCTTGGATGGTTGTCATAGCTACATGGCTTCCTATTATGTCGTAAAATGTCCCCCTAGGACTTTTACCTCCTAAGTTTAGCTCCTAGGTCCCTTATTTTTCATCATGCATGTTCATTTTAACTCCCGATGCAAAATCCTTGAAAACCCATCTCAAATTGGGCTAAGGGGACATTGTTGAACTAGATCCTGCCTTGAAAATGGGGCCTAGGGCTTTGGTACTCATGCCCTAGTCCTTCCCTATTTAGTCGGGACCTAAATTTTAAATGTTAGTTATGTGACCATTAAAAGGTTCCATTGCCGACATCTTAAGTTTGAATTACAAAATTTGTAGCGGGAATGCATATATAAGCATGTTTAGGGTTTTATTTGTAAACTAGAAGATTATTATGAGCTTTTGGTGAACTTATGATTGTAGAGCATTCAAAGCATTCATTGTTGCAGAGCAGAATATTCTTGTTGTGTTTGTTATGTAGAATTGGCTTCATCTTCTCATGTGCTAAAGGATTTTTATCTACATGCAAGCTACACCTCCGAGGTGATATATATTTGTATTGAATCAATCATTTATCAATTTGTTTTTGCCTCTATCCCACAGGGATACACACTTTTTATCAAACAATAGTGTTGGAAGGCTTGAATGCCATTCCGGGGCTTTACTAAGGCAAGCTCCTAAACACCACAACCCCCAACCGCATTCCTTGTGATTGCAGGTGACAGGTGTCATATCTTGCTGAGTAGAGTTGTAGAAGGTTGTGATAGAGTGTGTAGATTCTAGATCTGAGAAAAAGAGCACTATAAGGGCTTGGATGCTTGCCCTGAAGCCCTCTAGATTTGTAGGGCAGAAAATCTCTGAGACAGTGGTGAATAGTAGCAGACAACTTTTAAAAATCCTTGAAGAAGTTCCTACATTGGGCTTGGGTACTTTCTCTTTAGCCCTAGAATTTCCTGCATCTTGAATCTAAAAATTTGGTATGTATCTAATTGTTGCTTGATATCTCTGTGTGTGAGCATTTGTCGAGATTCATTCGTTAATTTACGATTTTGCATAATTAGGGTTTTAAGCATAATTAGGCATTAAATTAATACATTAATTAGTAATTTCTAAATTTACCTATCATTATGAGTGACAATCAACCTATAGGTGAAACCTCTTGTAAAAGTTGAGATTCAACTCGGTTAAATGTCCTTGAATGTGTGTAGTGAAAGGAGGATCTAGGCATATCATACATTAAGCCCCACCCCCCTTTTTCATACATAGCATTTTGGTCAACCCATATTTTTATTGAATTTTGCACCTTGCTGATTGTTGTACTTTAGAGTTACATTCATTCATTTCATTTTCATCTTATTAAATTTGAAAATTTACAAAATAAAATTGAAAAATTTGAAAAAAATTGGCATCCTAGGCTTGCATTTTCGTATAGTTTGTATTAATTTCATTAAATTTCATCTAATCTTTGATTTTTGCATCAAATCTAATATAAATTATAGCAGTATATCATTTTATAATCATTTGCATTGCATTTTCATGCTTAAATTGTTAGATTTTGCTTGAAATTGTGCATTTTTCATATAACCTAGTTTTTTCCAAAAGCTAGGGTTTGTAGTTAAAATCTTGTTTTAGATTTTACTACTATTTTAAACACTCTTTTAGGACTAATTTCTGATTGTCACTTTTCATTACTGTGTGTCTTTGCATTTACGTCTTAGATTTTGCATTTTCACATAGTCAATTTCAACAAAAACTAGCATATTCACTTATTTTTCCTTGAAATTGCACTTCCATTGAGCATTGTAGAACTTGTGACATCATTTCAGATCTGAGCTGAGCTATTTCACATCTTAAATCTAATTGGACTTCATTCATACATCATTTTGCACAGTTTCATACTCTAATTTCACAATTATGGTTTAAAAACCTTGCATTTTCACTAGATTTTGATTTATCATCCATCTAGAGATTTGCATTATAGGTGTGTTGTGAAGGATATTACTACATTATTGGACTGATAATAAGGTTATTATTTGCTGTCCCTTTTCAATCTTGTCACAACACTACTTCTTTTAGGCATTTGTATTGCAACAAGTGAAAAAAATCAAGCATTTTTAGGTCATAAATATACATAGTTTTGCATATATTTCATTACATGTATATCAAAATCTTTTAAAATCAGATTTGGTATCCATTTGAAAACATACAAACATGGACTCTAATTGAAACAATAATTCTAGGTTCCCGCCTAGGCCTTTTTTGAAAAGAAAAACTCCTGAACCTGAAATAACATTTACACCTTATGATAAGACAATGAGTGATATTGAGGGATCTCTCTATATTACAGTGAATGTAATGGAGATTCCCATGCATGGTACACATATAGATCCTAATTGCATGACTAATGTGGTAACAAGAGAGTTACTTCTCTCACATGACTTGATACAAGATTCTTATGAACCTTCAAACTTAATGATTAAGACACATACTGGAGCTTTCATGCCTACCTTCGGGAAAATAACTTTATTGGTTACGATTTATGAGAAAGCCATGGATCAATTATTTGATGTCATCCCTTTATCTGACCTCTTCCACATAAAACTAGGACATCCATGGCTAAAAGCTATGAAGGCTGTCCCCTCAACAATACACAAATGCATAAAATTCCCTTTACATGGACAAGTGCATACTATTCACCATAATACATAGCAACCCATGGTTATGGAGAAGAACTTTACTCTTGATTACTTTTAGCCATGACCTGATAGAGAACCTGAGCCACAAAGAGACCAAAATTTCTTAGCATATAGATAATACAAAGCACAACTTTTCTCTAGAGTGGCTGAACCTTCTATTCAACAAGCAACAATAGAAGAACAACTTGCATTAAAAGAACTTCCTAGAGATAAAGGTAAAGGACTCTATGATAAGGTTTCTCCTTTGTCATCCTTACAAGGATCGAGAGTGACTCATGGAAAACAAAGCACTTCATCAAGACAAATTAGATTTGAACAAGCTTCGTCCTCTGAGATAAGAAAACCTATGGAGAAACATGAGACTACTTTTGAAGATATAAGCAACAAGACAAGAAGGAATAGACAAGAAAGAGAAAGGAGGAAGAGAAGACAAGCTTTTGCCCAATGAAATAGACATCAACAAGAAAACATTCCACCTAACACTGAACCAAACAAAGAAAACCTTAAAGAGAAAGAGATTAAGAATAATGAGAAACATTGGGCTATGGTACCTTATGTACCTCTTTCCTCTCACATTAGAGATTGGGAAGATGATGGTTTTCTTGTCGACAATCACTAGTTTGTTTGTGCAATAGATAAGTATTTCTAACCCTGGTGATCACCTATGTTGTAGCATTATTTTCTCGTTTATGTGACCTCCCCCCTTGTGTTGTGTTCCTCCGTGATGTGTTATGTGTTGTTTAGGCTTCCTTGGATGACCCTTGATATTCTTTTAAGGTCAAGGATACTGGGAGACCACCTTTGTTGTGACCATTCTTCTATTTGTATCATCATTCTTCTATCTTGTTTCTCCTCTATTTTTATTATTGTGTGTTGTGTCTTAGGTGCATAGTGTTGTGGTTAATGAGCTGGGGGCATCCTCCTATGTGATTATTCCTAAGAGACTTGTTCTCCTCTCTCTTTTTATTGTTTACCTTCTTCTAGTGATTCTATCTAGTTGGCGAATGATGAAAACAAACATATACTTATACAGACTGCGTGTCCCTTTAGCAAGCAAGCAAAAATGGACCTGGCCCATATATGAAGACAGGGTTGATTTATATATCCGATGCTTGGATATTAGAATCACTTTGTGTGATATTTGGTGTTGTCTTATCTTTGCTAACAAATCATAACAATACATTTGCTTCGTTCACTTTGTTTGTTTTGGGTGTCTCATCTTGTTGTTACACTCGGTTCTAAGATACTTGCAATATAAGCCCCACGGCTATACTCAGACTCAAACCCATTTGTGCAGCCTTGGATTCTTTGTTTTCATGCATTGCTTAGATTAAGAAGTGTGTGTTTGTGGAAACATTTAGCGATTGTAAAGTACATGTCACTTTTGGGGGCATGGGCTTTGTGAAAGCTCTTGTTCCCTTGTGTGTTTTCTCTCTACCTTAAAGTGCTTGATAGCAGTGCATGATATTAACCACCTTAAGGTGGGGGCATATAAAGGTAAGATGTCTGATGATTTTGGTACTAACAAAGCGTGTTTGTAAGCCCTTTGCAGAGGTGGGATGTTGTATCTCTAAAGCAAGTGCACATCTTTATTCTATATTGTAATCAGAAAGCCCTCTACGGAGGCAGGGATGGTGTATATCTTGAGCTAGTGCACATCCTTTTTATTTCAAAAGTTCTCTGAGTAGGCGAGGTTGGTGTATACTCCCTTAAGTGTGTCTTTGGTGATTATTGTGGCATAATCCCAACCATTAGGTGTGCCTCTAGTGTACTTGAGATGGTGGGGGCTTAGCAATAAGTTCCTTCCATCACCTTGTTTGTTGTGTTTTAGACGTTTAGTATGTCTTTGGCATACTATATGGTACTCCTATTTTCCATGTGTCTTCCATGTGTTTTCCCTTGTGTGTAGTCTCAAGTGTGTGGCAAAATGCCCCTCCTATACTCGATCTTTGTATGGCGTGTTTTCTCCCAAGAATAGTCTCAAGGGTGTGGCAAAATGCCCCTCCTATGCTTTGGGTTTTGTATGGCATGCTTGTTCTCAAGTGTAGTCTCAAAGGTGTGGTGAAATTCCCCTCCTACACTTTTGGGATTTGTATTGTGTGTCTTCTCCCCCATATGTAGTCTCAAGGGTGTGGCGAAATGCTCCTCCTACATTTTGAGGTTGTGTGTTGCATTTTTACTTTTAATGTGTCTGCATTCATTTATATATATGAAAATGAAAAAGAAATAATTGCTGCATTTACTATATTCATCATGTTTTTTGTGTCTTCAATACTGTCTTCTCCATGTTTTACGTACCTATTATATTGTCTTCACTATGTTTGGCATGTCTGCGATGTGTTTTCTCTAATGTCTACCTAAGACTAGGGCTAAAAAGGGTTCCTCAATCTTTGTGTATGCATTAGCTTCAAGTGCCTGGCATGTTTGTTGTGTTTTGAATGTACTTTAATGCATGTATAGGTCATAAGATCATACATACATTAAAATGGGGGCTAAATGTTATGTCGTAAAATATCCCCCTAGGACTTTTACCTCCTAAGTTTAGTTCCCTGGTCCCTTGTTTTTCATCATGCATGCTCATTTTAACTCTCGATGCAAAATCCCTGAAAACCCATATCAAATGGGGCTAAGGGGATATTGTTGAACTAGATCCTGCCTTGAAAATGGGGCCTAGGGCTTGGGCACTCGTGCCCCAGTCCTACCCTATTTGGTCAGGACCTAAATTTTAAATGTTGGTTATGTGACAGTTAAAAGGTTCCGTTGCTGACATCTTAAGTTTGAATTACAAAATTTGTAGTGGGAATGTATATATAAGCATGTTTAGGGTTTTATTTATAAACTAGAAGATGATTATGAACTTTTGGCAAACTTATGATTGTAGAACATTCAAAGCATTCATTGTTGCAGAGAAGAATACTGTTGTTGTGTTTGTTATGCAGATTTGGCTTCATCTTTTCATGTGTTGAAGGATTTTCATCTACATGTGATCTACACCTCCGAGGTGATATATATTTGTGTTGAATCAATCATTTATCAATTTGTTTTTGCCTCTATCTTGTAGGAATACACACTCTTTATCAAACAATGATGTTGGAAGGCTTGAATGCCATTCTGAGACTTGACTGAGGCAAGCTCCTAAACACCACAACCCCCAACCCCATTCCTTGTGATTGTAGGTGACATGTGTCCTATCTTACGGAGTGGAGTTATAGAAAGCTGTGATAGAGTGTGTAGATTCTAGATCTAAGGAAAAGAGCACTGCAAGGGGTTGGACACCCACTTTGAAGCCCTCCAGATTTGCAAGGTAGAAAATCTTTGAGACAATGGTGAACAATAGCATACAACTTCTAGAAATCCTTGAAGAAGTTCTTACCTTGGGCTTGGGCATTTGCTCTTTACGCCCCAAATTTTTTGCATCTTGAATCTTGAAATCTGGTATGTATCTAATTGTTGTTTGATATCTCTGTGTGTGAGCATTTGTTAGGATTTGTCTATTTATTTACGATTTTGCATAATTAGGATTTAAGTATAATCGAGCATTAAATTAATACATTAATCAATAATTTCCAAATTTCCCTAGCATTACGAGTGACAACCAATCTGTAGGTGAATCCTCTTGCAAAATTTGAGATTCAACTTAGTTAAATGTCTTTGAATGTGTGTAGTGAAAGGAGGATCTATGCATATCATCCATTAAACCCCATCCCCCTTTTTCATACATAACACTTCCATGGCCATCAAATATTAGCAAGTGCCTATTTGTCGGTGATACACCACCTAGAACTAATTATATAAAATGATGAAGCTAGTTCATAAACAACTCTTTGGTCATCCAAGCATGGGGTTGGGTACCCATGCAAGTACCCAGTTCGTAGCCAGTAATGTAAATTTTAAGCTACTTTTTACCTTTGAAAAGATAGAACCTTGGTACACTCTGTTCGACAACATTAACACAATACAAAATTGTTATCCATTCCCTGTTCCTTGGAATGATGTATTAAACACTTTTTCTACCTCTTTTATCCAACACTCGCATGGCTCCATTTCTCCTAGCATGAATTCCAGTTTCATCACAATTCCAAATTCTATGTGGTTCGTATGGGTTGGCTTCATACGCTTTGGACAATGTGTTGTAGAATATAGCAACAACTGCATGCCTGAGGTTTTGAGCTTTGTCTCTATCAAGGCCTTCTGCTATCCTTAATGTAAATTCAGGATGACACCTTTTAAATCCAGTCCACCATGACTTGTTAGGCAGCCCATCCTTAAATGGGTTTGGTCATGTTTGGTAAATTTGTGTGATTTAAGATTAATAATCTCTAGCCCATGGCTCACTCCTGTCATTTCTTTACACCATTCCACTACTAAACCCTCTTCAACTATTGTTAATATTGTGGGAGGAACATTTTTTGATGTTGATGTTAAACTATCTAACCAGTTGTTGAGTGTTGTAGTAGGAATTCCCCACTTTTTGGATGCACTCCTTATCGACATGCCATTATCCTCCACATCTTTTAATGCTAATTCCATATCCTCTTTCCTCTACTCCCAGTGAACTGAAACCTTCTTGCTTCTAGCAGATACATTGACTTGAATATCTGGCTCAGTTGGTTAAGGACTGTTGATTGTCTTCATCTAACGAGAATATAACTCTTTTTTCTAGAGGCATGGTTGTCTTTAGTCTCTTAGTGCCATGACGGGTCTGCATTTGAGCCGTGTTCTTCATCTGCACATCGGAACAAACACCTTTGAAGACCAATTTTGAAATCTGGGATCTTTTGAATCTTTTCAGTACAAAGTTATAGAAACAAAGAGCCTAAAGCACTAAACTGGAAATCCCACCAACCTATGTTGATTAGTAGAGAGGCTTGCAGGCACCTGGTGCAACCTAACTATCAGAACCTACTTGGGCTTGTATGTGACAGGTACAACAATTATGTTTACTCAGGCATGCATGCAGTGAGGTTGACAGTGCAAACTCTCTGCAACAAGATAACAATGAAGAACAACAATCAACTTTAATAATATTAATAATATATTTCACAAACAATACAGCAATTGTCATACCATTTTCTTCATCTCTGTAATTGCAGTTTGTAACTTGACTTTGTAATTTTAGTTGGAGAGTTCACAATGATGCTCTAAACAGAAGATTTGTGATGTTCTATGTTTGATTTGACAGTTTGACATTTTGATTTCCTATGTTCTATGTTTGATTTGACAGTTTGACATTTTGATTTCCTATGTTCTATGTTTGATTTTACAGTTTGACATTGTGATGTTCTATGTTCTATGTTTGATTTTAGAGTTTGACATTTTGATTTCTTATGTTCTATATTTATTTTTACAGTTTAACATTGTGATATTCTATGTTTTATGTTTGATTTAACAGTTTGATAGTTTGATGCAATATCAATATATGAGTAGCAATTTGATTTATTTTTTATTGCATCACTGTGGGGTTAATTTTTGTAACATAAATAATCCAAACTTTAGGCTTGCATTTTATTGTAAATGTGGAGATGTGTGTTGAGGGTTAGCACTAGGGTTATTTGGAATAGAAGAAGATGGGTGAGATGTTTTTGGAGGATTAGCACTAGGTTTTGTTTGGAAGATAAGAAGATGGGTGAGATAAGATTGGTTTTGGAATCCCAACATGTATGAAGGTGTAAGAAGTGGTTCAAGTGGTGTGGGATTTTGATAAAGAGGGTTGTTGAATTGGTTAGTGAAGGGAAGATCCTCATGAGTGGGTGGATTTTGAATAGTAGGTGGTAAGGTGGATGTGGTTGGAAATGAAGTGGGACGTCCTCCATCCATGGTGGCAATGGAGATTTTTATGGGGTCTTCCTCTTGGATTTGGGATGTATCAAAGTTGCTAGGCAACTTAGCTCCTCTTTTGGCAAGTAGATGAAAGAAATGATTTCGATTGAATCCAAAAGTTTATCTAGAGCATCTAAGATCTTGGGATCTTGTAAATTTTCATCAAGGTCTTGGGATTCTTCTTGAGTTTGTTGACCTAGACTTTGAGATGAAGAAGTTCCTACTGTATACCCTTTTGGGACAAAGACATTTGTGTCCATGCCTATGGTAAACTTGGAGGCATCAATAGGTACTTCAGGATTTGGTACTTTGGGATTGCCTTGAGGCAGAATTTGGGTATTTTCCATAGCTTTTTTGTGTTGAGATCTAGTTAAAGGCATATGATATGGAAATTTAGATGGATGTCAAGGATGTATGAAATGGATGAAAGGATATGCTTAGACTTTTTCTAAGCAAATAATTGAGACTCTAAGACAATTGGGATGGATGATTACTTGGTTAAAAGTTATAAATCTAGATCAAATGATTATGGGATAGTGGGATTTTAGATTATCTACCAAGAAATAGACTAATGATTTCAAGGCAAGACAAGATAAAAGGATAGAGAATTTCACTAACTTAAAAGGAGCCACTCTCTTAAGGTAGGTTCTTCACTAGTGAAATCCCCTAGCAGGCCCCCTAGAAAGGATATTGGTGCAGTCACGATTAGGAGGGTCCACAAAGTGAACTATCTCAGTTGTGCAACTAGAGTAAACACTATGAAAATAACTCAAAGATATGAAACAAATACAGATTCAGTCATTCAATATATCATAGAATTCAAATAAAAATTGGCTGACAATATGCAGGCTTACAATTAGGGCTCACAGGCCTAATTATAGAATATGCACAAGATATGGCTTTGAAGCTCCTTCGCACAAAATTCCTATTGATTTCTCTATTAACTTCTTTCCTAGGTGTCTATTACATCAATATATATCATCTCTGGAATATAAGATTCCTTCGCGTCGGCCAAGGAAGATCACAAACTCCAATGAAGAGCTGTAACATGTGTACACGGGTAGATCAGACCTAAATGAATAGAATCCCTTCGCAAATGAATGGAATGGTGTGCAGATCTCAAGGAAGGTCGGCCATGAACCAAACAACATTGGATGATGTGTAATTTAGCTCCGTAGGTCATGAAATGCTCCACAAGTCTTCTCCTTTAGCTGATTGTCTAAGACTGTCAGGATGCTCTGTTATGAGAAAACATTTGATCTTCTGATAGTGATATCTTACCGGTACCTGATCCAAATAATCTAAATTTTGGATATGATGTGCATGAATGAATCTAGATGCTAAGTCTAGCTATGCAAGGTCTCAAATGTAACTGCGGTAGAATGTAGACCAAAATACAGAAATTGCTATTGACTGAACTACCTAAATTAAACTGAAAAATGAAAAGAAACAAACTAAAATGCAAATAAAATGAAATGCAAATGTTTTTTTTGGTTGATGCAAGATTTCTCTTGAACCAGGGAAGCTCCTACATCAAATATTGAGCACTTTTGATTCTCAAGATCATTTTTCAACACAAGAGAAGAGCATACATGTTGTTCATGAGTCCTTGGGAAGAAAGAAAATGAAAGTAGTAAAATGAACAACCTAGTATTTCTAATCTCTAAGATCACCTTTCGATATAAGAAGAGAGCATACATACTAGGTATTCCAAACATGGTAGACAAGATTGTAAATTCCATTAATAATAAAATCAAAAGTTTGCTAAGACTTAGTGAGAAAAAGATAATTCTTTGATAATCATCCTGCACCAAATATGTTAGTAGTTTCAAAAATGTTTTGTTTTGTCACACATCTTGTACCAAGTTTGATTAGTAGTTTCAATCAATGCTTTCTTTGACCACGAAAAATTGCTACGCAGAGAGTTAGTTCCAAAACCTGAAAAAAGATTAACTTGAAACTAAAAATAACTGGCATAAAATAGAGAAACAAAAAACATAGAACTGAAAAATGGACTTAAAATAGAGAGAAAAACCTAAAATAGATAACAACTTATTGATTTTTACCTCTTTGTGCAGGCTCGCCAATAGATGACACAAGCGCGTCGACAAGTTGTGAGGGCGCATTGATAGGTTGCAGAGGCACAATTTTAGGAAAATGAATTACATAGTCACAAGAGTGCATTCAAAACATAGGTGTGCTTTTACAGAACACAAGTGTGCTTCTACAAAGCACAGGTATGCTTTCGGAATAGCAAATAAGTACCTGCCAAAAACATAGAGTTAGGCCTGACATAAAGCAAATTTTAATGATTTGAGGTTGATCCAGGGGTTTGGAAGGATTGATCTGAGGAGGTGATATATGCCAATTGACTACATAAGCAAAGGCACGCTTTTGTGAGTCAAAGGTGCACTTTTACACAGAACCTATTTTGGGCTATGGAATCAAAGGAAAAACCTAGCGAAATGAAGATATCATAGGATGAGTAGATAGAGTTAGAGGTTAGAAAGACATAGCATGACAAAAATAGGAGAAAAATTAATTGAAATAGCCCTAAATTTGTAAAATAATAAAAACATTGTCAGACAACAAAAGTGCACTTTTATGGTGCA
Organism: Cunninghamia lanceolata; assembly: GCA_027924645.1. NCBI lineage: Eukaryota > Viridiplantae > Streptophyta > Pinopsida > Cupressales > Cupressaceae > Cunninghamia > Cunninghamia lanceolata. The sequence goes on along the minus strand of BSBN01000219.1, from coordinate 13,586,257 downwards.
TATGCGCATTATTTCTTGGCATATGCAAGCCGACATGCTACACAGGAGCATCGACACAGTGCATAGACATACTTTCATAGTCAAATGCGCATTTCTGATCCTATATCACAAAATGTACGTAATTTCTTCATACAAATGTTAGATTTCAGGGATGTGGGTCCCACTAGGCATGACAAAATGTAATGGTCAAAATCTGAATGCAATAATCAACCAAAGAAACAAGTAAAACAATACAAATTACCTTCAAAGCATACAAAAAAACCATACGGGTGGAGCATTCTGAGGTAGCACCCAAACCTCAAGTTGATTGTTCTTTGCTCTTTGGTATGTGGATTGCTCTTTTATCAACGTAAGGTTGTGATCTCCCAATGATGAATGATAATAGTGACAGCTTAAGTTTACTTGGATAAGAAGTGCTGAGAAATAGACAATGAGGCTCAATTTATAGACTTGTGAGAATACAGATCAATAGTGGAGAAAGACCAGAAAGATCAATGGCTGAGAATGGTTGAGAGAATGTGCATGAATGAGAGAGGGACAAGTGTCCTTTCACTCTCATGGATCATAGAAGTTAACAGATTTGATTGAGGAGTTGACTAGATTGATTGATTTGTTAACTGGGTTGATTGATTGGTTAACAAATTTGATTAATTTGTTAACTAACTTGATTGATTTGTTAACAAATTTGATTGATTTGTTAACTAATTTGATTGATGAGTCAACTCAATTGATTGATCTATTAACTGATTTGACCAGAGGAAATTATGGTGGGTTAGGATAAATGGGAAATTAAATAAATTATTATTTAATTTCATGAGCACATGTGATAAATGAATAAAATATTAATTTTATTCATTTGGAGGGAAATAGATTATTTAAATAAATAATTTAGATTTATTTATTTAAAGTGGAGGGAAATTTAATTTAATTAAATAAATAATTTTGATTTTATTTATTTAAAGGTGAGGAAAGATGATTTAATTAAATAATTTGGATTATTTGATTAATATAGAGGAATATGGCGGTTTTTGGTGAATTAATTGAATTAGTGTGGGATGATCGAAATTAGGTGTTTTAATGAGAAATAATGTGAATGTGGTGCGATGCGATGAATAATATAATGGCAAATTTTAGGTGTCTACAATACTAATCAAGGGAAATTCCTTCAAGTATTTTTAGGAATATTCTTGCTACAACTCCATCCTAGGGGAGGAGTTCTCTTACAATTGTGGTGTATACCTTGATATGTGAATTCAAATCACCCTCTCCTTTGAATTTTGGTAAGTTTGGGAGATGATGTGGCAATAAGATATTGCAAATGTCATAGTCCAAGGGTTCTTTCAGGTATTCTAGATATGTTCCTATGAATTGGTTCTAAGAAGTTGCATTTTTCTAGTGAACATAAGTCTTATGGGCATGATAACTTGACTTTTAAAATTTGCCTAATATCTAGGTATGACTAGATAGACTTGTTGACTTCTTGTGTTTTGGAATGTAGGTGGTATTGCATAGTTTTTCATTGTATGAATTCTAGTAGGTTTCATGTTGTAAACTTGATTTTTTTGCAAAGGCATGAAAGCCAAGATGTTACTAGTGTTGTAAGAATAAAAGTTTAAATAGGGGGTAATTGAGTTGTCCCTTGGTTTAACTCAACTCTATCAAAAAAATGATTTTCTTGCAACCTAGGTCTTTCTTCAAAATTTTTGGTGACGTTTCTCAACACATGTAGTCTCAAGCATCTTAATACATTGGACCAACATTGCTATCAGATTGATAGGTGTGGCTTCCTCAGTTCTTTGAGATTTTCCACCTTGTAGTGGATTTTTTTGCATTAGGGCTTGAGTGGCCCCACTTGTTTCATGAACATTTTCTATTGACACTTGACATGCCATAAATATTTCTACTTGATATGCTACATGGAGGGCTTCACATGCCTCCTAAACTTCTCATAAGTTTTTATCTAGATGGTCCTCCTTGTTGTCCATTTGGGTGGCCATTTATCTATAGATTGTAATGGCATGACCATATTGATGGATTTTAGATCAAATTTTTCATGGTTAGTTTGGTAGGGAAGACTAGGTTGAATCACCATATCTTGTTCCCAAGCTAGATTGTTAAAAATCAAGGATTTATGGGGCTCTTGATGACCACATTCATGATCTGAGCCTTCATAATTGAAATAGTTTAAAATTGGTGCCAAAAGATCTAATGGAATATACCTTTCAAAGGTAGGAGTGGGAGGTTCACTTGAGGGAAAATTCAACTAAGGTCTGTCAGATTTTGTCATATTTAGGGGTGCTAGAAACACCATAGAATAAATAGAATGGACACATGGAAGAAGAAAGAGAATAAAGGAAAAAGTGGAGAAAAGGAAAGGAAATGCAAAAGGCTCAACCAGAAGGATTTTTTGTTCGCGTTAGGTTTACCAAAATATGTGTTGTTTAGAATATGACTCAGACTCAATGTGGGCAAGTTAGATTATTTATCTCATGGCAAGATCCAGTCGTGTAGTTGTAGAACTAAGGGGGTGTCCTATTCTCAAGGGAGAAGAATGTTGTAGATGGTGGTTGGGTTGATCACGGTTGTGTTTTGAGCCTTCTGATTATTTTTTAATTGTTGATATTGAAATTGTTGGATGGGGGTTGTGGTTGTGATTCTAATGTGACTTGGGAAGTTTTTTGCTCCAATTCTATTCAATTTGTTTATTAAATAAAGAGGTGAAAATAATCTAGCCTCCATTGTTCATGATTGATTAGTTCCTCAAGGAGTCTTAATTCTTGGTTGCATAAATCCTCTTTTTCTTTGTCCATTTTCTTGTTGGATTAGCCTCAAGATTTCTTCTTGCTCTTGGGCTATTTATTCTACCAGGTTTGGTTGTTGTGGGAGGTTTTCCCCAATTTCATCTAGGATGTTTCGAATCAAATCTTCCCTCACACTAGGGAACATTGAGTGCTTGGCGGAGAAGATGGGTGTTTTTATCATTGTTTTGTTAACTAAATGATGGAATCAATAATTTGAGATCTCTTATACCTTGTGATGAAATCAAGGGATTTTCTCTATTTTGGTTTTCAATTTTAAACGAATTTCTAAATGCAAGTAATGCTAAATGCATGCAATCTTTTTTTTCCCTATATTTAAGATGAACTCGTTACCAAGAAAAGGGGAATATGAATGCAACTTAAATGATGCTTCGTAATGCAATTTGTCTATGTTTTTGTGTTTTTAAGATTTATTTTTGAATAGAACTATTCTAACAAATGAAATTGGTAAATCTAATTTTAAAATATAATAAATTCAATATGGATCTAGAATAAGTAAAAAACCAAGAGAATAATAAGATAAATTTTACTTCCTCAAGGGCAAGAGTGTTTTCTAATTACCATTCCTAATCTAAGTTCTAAAGAAATAAAGAACCTGAACTCTAGTATGAAGGTACCTATGCTAGACATACATCCTTAGAGATCTAGCTTTGTGGTAACCTTCTCTACAGTAATTGGGTCCTTCACTTGATGACAGGAAGGGATCGGGATTTGAAGAGGTTTATAATAAAAAGGATTAGAATCTTGGATAAATGGAAATAAATAAAAGGTTCTCAAAGTCTTGCAAAGTACATAAGGATGCTAATGGGGTTGCTATGCATAAGCATGGCAAGAAAAGAACACATGAAAATAACCTCCTAACCAGCAAGATTTGAAGCTTTGCAAACTAAAACTAAAACAAAAATTGAAAAGGCTCTTGAAGTATTTCCAGAAGCTTGAAGCTTGTGATTGTGTGAGAATGCATGTTGAGTGATGTTAAACAATGGAGAATGAAGGGGTATTTATACATAGAAAATGGGTTATATTGGAGGGAGAAATGAAGAGATAAGCTCATAAGAAAGAGTTATTTGAATAAGAAACGAAAAAATTGCTACAAATTAGAAGAGAATATAAGAATAAAACAAGAAGAATATTGAAGCTAACTATGAGAGAAGAAGTTAATTTGGCAACTTTAAAACTTCTCATTTTTCAATCTTTCTAATCTCTTTATTCTCATCAATAAAATTTTATTAGATGTTAAAATTCTAACAATAACTTCAAGATTATAGTAACTATTAAAATGTTAATGTTTTTAGTCGATAAAAGGAATCTTGGGGAAATCACTCATTTGTATTAATTCAAAGAGTAGATTACAAAATAACCGAGATGCCCTACCACAAATCTCAGATAGATATATACATACTCAAAATGGCTATTATGTCTTGGATGTAAGAACACACCTAATAAAAAAACTACAAATAGCCATATCAAATATGAAAAATAAGAAAAAGTGGATATTAACCACAAAACGTATGGGATAAAGGTAGGAAGGACAAATGACCAGCCAACAAACACACAGATGAAGATAAAAGGAACTTAGATAAAACCAAAATTTTAAAATTATTGCAACTATTCCATGTCTATACTTAATATTAAAATAGTGAACAATAATCCTTACTCCAGACATCATTTATCTCAATAATTTACGATAGAAACCCATGCAATTCATGGCATCTTCTCCTCGTTCATTATTTATTCCATGTCTGGATAAGGTGGTGGTAGAACTCGAAGATGAATATGGATATTTAGGCTCCTCTTCTACTTTTGGAAAAATATTTTTTCCTTCGCATACCACAAATACCTCACAATAAGGTGGAGCATGCTTGTGTACATATTCAGCTTTGTTTGGTCCCATCTTCTTTAGCTTTCTACTCTCCAGCAAACAAAAATAACATTAATATTTGGTTCAAATAGTAGAAGCCATGTTAAGCACATACAATTTTTTTACATTGTAACTTTAAGATGGTCCAACCTTGTCATAGGATGAGTTGCTGGTTTGGTCCCCATAACAAGTTTTGAAATGTTAAGTCGTGATATCAATTCTACCAATGACTTGTGAGCCATATCGCTTTCAATAAGAACCGTATCTATTTTTGTCTGTACCAAAATAGATTCCAACATTCAATCTGTATATGAAAGTGGTGCAATATTTCTACGAGGTAAAAAGTTATCTTTGCTAAGTAACAATATTTAAGAAATGTTAATACAATCAATTACCTTGGCATCTAAGCACATATCCAGGTAGTTTTGTAGTAAACTTCCTCTCTTGACGTCTTCCTCTTTTATATAGGTGTCCCACATGTCTTGTGACACTTGACTTCTAGGAAGCTTCCCCACTGTTTCAAAAAATAATATAAAAACTTTAATCTGGTTAGTTTCAATTATTTATTCATAGATTTATTATGTTAACAAGGAAATGAATCCATACTCTTCAAATTACAGGATAAGATTCTTGTGAATCATAAAGAATGAAATATGGTTGAAGAAGACCAACACAAACACAATATTAAATATTCTTTTTATTATCTCACATATCAGACCTATAAAAATGAAAGATAGGTAAAAAACTAAATTCTATATCAAATATATATTAATAAATAAAAGAAAAGACAAAGAAAATATTAAAAATCTAATTGATTCCCAAATAGTAAATAGTAAAGTATAAAAGTAAAGAAAAGGCTATAAAGAATACTTATTTAAGGGTATTAGTTTTTACCAAAATTGTAGAGAAAACAACATATCAAATTGATTTGAGGAAAACTCCATTATTAGCTGAGTTGGGTTGAACTAAAATAGAATTGGTACTAATGATCTTCCCAATTGATTAGAAAGACAATTTTAAACACAAATCTTTGGTGATCTTCCTTATTGGTTCCCACAATAAGGAAATCTTGTATTATCAAATTAACCCATCAACCCTGGAAGTCTTGTATTGAAAAGGAAGATAGGGATTGTTAGACAAGAGCATTGTGACTCACCTGGGGTTGGAATTGACTTCAATGGAGCGAAAACTTGAATGAGAATAACAGTGTCCCCCTCTTTAACAAGATTATTCAAAGCCCATTGCAGTACAGAAGGGTCCTCCCCTACTGCAACATATACCTGGTTATCATCCCTCTTCTCATCCATGCATATATCTTCCATTACTTCCTCTATCTCACAACTCCCTTTTTGAACTTGGTTGAATCTGGCAAGCTCCATTATCCTTCTCCACTCTTGGCTTTTCAGAGTCTCCTCAATCATTCTACTCCATCCTATACTATTCAATTGCTCTTCATCCTTGGCTTCCTCAAATTCTTCTACGCCTGAAAGCTCCTGAATTTCTCTCCTTCTGATCTCCTCTCTTTTCTGGGATTTGATTTCTTCCAATCTCTCAATAATACTACTATTATTCTCTCGTGAACATTGACCAAACTCGTAATAATCACTGCATTCCACAGGACTGGAAGATAAAGAAATTTTAGAAGTCAACATGTTATAATATAATCACAAGCAAACTCTGTAAAATGGCAAATATACAACCCTAGCTGATGTGAATATATATTATCCAAATTCAAATATTCAAATCAAAACTAATGTTGTTGCAAGAGATGCTTTTCCCCTCAGGTATATACCACGGATATATTATTGTTTTTTATGCCGTCCGTACTGATTTTCCAAAGAAATAATATTTTTTATACATCTCACGAAAGTTATCTCCACCCCAAAATGTAACTTGCTTTTCTATCTATTTTAATAATTCTAAGAAGGGATCTAAAGAAGCATATTCTAATATACTTATTGCCTTACTGGTGCCTGATAATGACTAGCCTGTGGAAATTCAAAAGGTCTTAAATGAAGATAATGATAACTGACATAACGAAGGCATCATCGTCTCTGAATCAGTCAGTGTATCTGTTTTTAGGTTAATTAGGTAAATAAATATAAGTATGGATAGATGAACTTGTAGCCTACAAAGGATGAAGATTCTCCTTCCATGTTCCTTTGTTTCACATACATTCTCCCATGAAATCTTACAAGACAAGGGATAAAAGATTTCATGAGTAGTTTTTGACTGGTTAGATAAATCATATATAAAAATGAGAACTTTAGTGATCTTGTATGCCTCCCACCTTCAAATGGTTACCCTCATAGGGTGTAATTGATTGAAAGATCTTGTTAGATATAGATCAATGATAACCATGTGCATATAAGAATTTAGATTGACAACATAATGCATCATGTGAGATAATCACAATCATAATCATGCAATAAATCAGTAATAAATGATAAGCATGTAAGTACATATAATCATCCAAGTGTTAAAATATAGTAAGCATAACTAGAATAATACATTGTGAGAAGCATAACAATGGACTAGAGATAGAGTCAAAGATAGGATCATTGCCCCAAATATGAGCATTAAAATGATGATGTGACAATCAATGGCTAGAAACACTCATGAAAGTACAATAAATAACCCTAATGTGGCATCCATGGGCACGAGCACACAGGGTAGGATCAACATGATAAATAGGATCAAGATAATTGTGATGCAATCCTCAATGGCCAAGAACACCCATGAAAGTACAATAAAAGGCCCAATGTAGCATCCATGAGAATGAACACACATATGGTAGGATCAATGGCATGAAGTCGATAGTGGTATGAATTTTAATAGGATCAAAGGACCAATGGCATGAAGCCCAATATCACCAAATGATCAAATGCATGAATCTTGATAGTGGGGCAAATTCTCAAATATAGCAAGTATGATCATATGATAAGTGATATAGATCTAGATAATCAAGTATCACAATATAGATCAATATTATAAGGCAAAAAACCATTATGAATGTAGGATCAAAATGATAAAGATGTGACAAGAGATATGATCATGAAAGTGCAACGTATAGGATCAAGGTGATATAGTAATGTAGGATCAAGATCAATATGATAAGACAATATAAGCTCAGTGTAAAAAGTGTCAAGACACGTGATATGACAATGTGGGATCAATGGATAAGAGGAATAGTATGATGTCCCTAGTGTAGGCCTATGTAAGGATCAATGGTAAATGCTCAAAGTAAGATATGGTTAATGTAATATCATGACATGTATGCTCTATGAAGAAAGATATAGTAATAAGATCATGTAAGATGGTAGACATAAGATATAGTAATGTGAGATCATCATGGTGATATAAGAAATAGAAATATAGGATCATAAGATGAACACTCTAAAATATAGCAAGATGCAACAATGGTAGAAGTGATCTAAATAGTGTCATGTAGTAATATAAAATCATGATAGGCATGTTATATATACTAGCAAAATATATCAATAATGCATCATAGATTCTTACAATAACTAGACAAGAAAATGATAAGACATAGATCATAGAAAAAGTGCACATGATAGCAAGATCAATCAATGTCAGTGCATAAAACAAGATAATGGAAAGTGATAAGACAAGCAATTCAAGAAGTTAAGAATCAAAGCTTGAAAGATAAAATGATAAATAAGATAAGAAAAAGGATCAAAAGGATAAGTAAAAAAAGTAGTGAAACAATATGATGAAAGGGTAAGCATGGAAATGAGGGACAAGTTAGTGGCTAGCCTTGAGATTTTTATTTAAAACACCTTCATGTTATAAAAAAACATAATGCATACATGTTTTAATGCCTACACATTTTTAATTCCTTGAGTGTAATTTTTTTTATGATCTTGCTCATTTAGGCTTGTATTTCCAAGCTTAAGGGTTGGATATCTCTTGCGGCTCCTAAGTTCATATTTTTAACACAAAACAACTTGAATTCAAACTTCAACCTCATTAGGTTTATATGTTTTACAATAAAATTTTATGAAACCACCACAAAAATAAAGCAATACTTCCTAGCTCTTTAGCCACACAATTTTTAATATTTTGAATAAGTTAAGATGTTTATTTTTATTTCCTTTGAAGAGTGTCTTCATATTTCTCCTATACATATGTATTGATTTTTTATAACTTTTGATCTACTTATCCAAATTTGAAATATATATATAAGATTCTTCTATACTTCATTATATACACATTCTAAAAAAATTTATGTTTTGAACTAGTTTTGTGCAAGTTATGTGACACACGTGTTTAGTGATGTAATTTTAAGATGCATCCACTTAGAAAAATCACTCAAAAGAATATTCAATAAAAAAAATATGCAAATTGTGTACTCACTCTTGGCTATATTTTCACCAATTGATTTTTAAAAATACCTAATGTAAAAAGAAAAATCTAGGGGGGTACATACAAAACACTATGTTATATTTTAATGATAAAAAATAAGAATACTTTTGTGTGTGCTAAACATTTCACCCCCTTAACCTTAACCATTTTTAAAAATATTTAGTAGTTTAGAAACTAGATTTATAATATTACAATTCTTGTTTTTCTCATATCTTCAATTTTTGAGTGTATAGATCATTTAGAGTATTACTCATTCAAGTTTAGCTTTAGCTGATTTTAGAAAAAAAGTGGCCACTTTTGACTCCCTTTTTGTCCCTCATTTCCATGCACTTACCTAAAAACCAGAGATCAATCATGTAAAAAGAAAAAGTTAAATATCAAAGACAATATGGGATAATAAAAAATAAGGATGCCCCCTAAGTGAGGGAGAACAAGGAAAGTAAGGATCAAATACTAAATAAAAGGGTAAAAAAAACAAATAGAAAAATAAAAAGGAGTGATAGTGACATAATAATGGGATCAACAATTGATAAACTCTTCTTCCCCCTCCATGAGGTCATCATATTCCATCCAAAATAGATCATCAAATTTGTCTTCTTGTTTCTTCTTTTCATGCTCTTCTTTGCTAGTTATTTCAATAACATGTGTGTTTTCTTGATATGTGTTTGTGCTTGGTGAAAATACTTCATCAATTGATAAAACATTATTTTATACTCACATTTGCTTCATTTGTTGTCATGTTTGTATGTGTTGGAAAAGGAGAGAGAGAACAAGGTAAAGTTGCAACTATGTGGCTTTTAAATATTTTCAAATCTAAAATTAATAGTGTGTAAATATGAAAATTACTTTCAATTTAGATGTAATAGTATTTCTCCAATTTAATCAATGTAGTAGAAGAAAAACGCATGATAGAAGTAGACACAAATTTTATGTGGAGAAACCCTTGTGAGAAAAAAACTTCACAACCAAAGATGTTTATGCTTGTATTAAGTATCTTCAAGAAATATTACATTCAATACTAAAACTTCTCTAAATCCTGATGCACACCTCAAGTTTCTTCAATCTTCAAAACCTATTATACAATTATCATGTGATGCTTTTTTCTACAACCTTAAGGCTTCAATTTATAGAGTTTTGGAACTCTAAAAATATAATAAATTTTATCCAAGAACATAAGTTAAATCCTCAAGCAAAAACCAAACGCCCATATAGTGAACTTCAAGTTTGCATTGTAGAAAATAACTCTATTAATTGCAAGTCTTGATCATGGGTTCCCATGTTGTGCCATTCAACCTTAGTCAAGTGAAGTATCAATTCACCATAAAAAAACACAACTAAAAGTCTCAAGATTGGGCGCCCAAGTTGTCCCAATCTATTTCAGTCAACTGAAGTGCACCAACATATATCAATCTCAAGTAAACCACATGCATGCTTGATGTCCCTAATATTATTCTGAATCAACCTATTCTATAACATGCAAGAGACATGCAAACACTTGTAGCACTAGGCAAGAGTTATCCAAAACTGATCTTGAGTTAGAGTTTCATTCAAGATACATGCAATGCCATATAAATGACATGAAACAACATGCAAGTCTATATAACTGACATGCAACAACATGCAAGCACATACAAGTTCATATAAGTGACATGCAATAACATGCAAGTGGCATGCAACAACATACAAGCACATGCAATTCATATAAGTGGCATGCAACAACATGCAAGTTCATATAAGTGACATTCAACAACATGCAAGTCCATGCAAGTAACATGCAACAACATGCAAACACATGCAAGTTCATATAAGTGGCATGCACCAATATGAAAGTCTATATAAGCAACATGCAACAACATGCAAGTTCATGCAAGTAACATGCAAGCACATGCAAACTCATACAAGTGATCTTCAACAACATGCAAGTCCATGCAAGTAACATGCAACAACATGCAAGTCCATGCAAGATTTTATGAGTTCATGCAAGCAATATGCAAATATCATGCATCTCTAACTTCACTGTTAATTGGACCACTTCATATTCATGCAAATATCATGCATCTCTAACTCCTCTGTTAACTGTCACATCATATTCATGCAAATATTATGCATATCTGAATCCACTATTAACTGTTATATCATGTTCATGTAAATATCATGCATCTCTAACTCAACTATTAACTGTTACATCATGTTCATGCAAAGCATATCAACAATATCCACTCATGCACACAAAAAAGAAAACTCCTAGTATAAATATAAGACACCTCCAAAGTGGGCGCCCAAGTTAACTCCCACTTCCTAAGAGTTGTCAAAAACCCAAAATAGACTTCTAGGAATTGTCAACAAGTCTTCATAGACACCACTCGACCAAAAGTGGATGCCCAAGTTTGGTCCTACCTCTTAGGAGTTAATTACAACATGCCAAGTGATATAATTAAATATTATTTTATCTCTCAATTCCTTGTGTTGGGGAACACATTCCAAGAACTTTGGAGACACATGAAATTGGTTAGGATTGCAAAGTTAATGACAACTTATCCCAATAGTATGTTAATAGACTTTGGTTGTAGCACAACATATTTATTTGGTTTCCATGTTTCTTGTTTTTCTTTGAATTCAACAACTTCATTTTGCATTTGCTTTTTGATATTCTTTTTGTTCTTTGTTCCATATTTTCTTGTTTTGACTCTTATTTCATTACAATGTGACCTTGTTGATGTCTCAAATCAATTCTCACTAGTTCATCTTAATGGTTCTTATACAAATCATGTACAACAACACCTCTTTTGTATGGAACATTATTATGTTCCTCAATAAATATGTCTAATGTGAAATGACTAGCATCTCAAATTGGTTTGTAATGAGATATTTCTATTTTAGCTAGTTGTCCTTCATACACAAATTTAAAACATTAATGTAGAAATGAAGGCGTAACTTTTCATTGTTCAATCCATGGTCTACCAAGTAAAATAAAAAATCTATTTGAAGAAGGAATGATATGAAACAAAGCTTCAAATTCTTTAGGTCCAACTTTTAACTTCAAAATAATGCAAACAAAGTGTAAATTAACATTAAATTTGTTATTTCCAAAGAAACTTTTGAATGTGTGTAATCTTTCTCCATGATGTGACTATTAAAAAAATGTTCTTTAGTACAAATATTATATTGACAAAAATGATCTAGTAAAAATTGAATAGGATCTATGTACCAAGAATACTTCCCTCAATATATAGTGGACCTTAACCAAATTATCTCTTGGAATCTCTTCATAAAAAAGTAACCAATGGAGACATAGAGGAAGATGTAGCATCAATATTACTCACAAAATCATAATCATCATAATTGGTATCATCATTAATATCCTCAATAGCTAGAGCTTCTATATTGTTGGAGTGCTTTGGGAGTGTATTTGTAAGGATTTGCAAATTACTATTAGTAGGTGCAACTACTAGATTAGCATGATAATTTATTCCTCCAATTGTCACTATGATATTCTCAATTAGATCTTGAACCTTATGTTTAAGACCTATGCACCTTTTTGTAAAATATCCAAATGTTAACATGATGATAATTACAATATGCATTCTCATTGTACCATGTAGGGAGTGGTTGAGTAGAATATATAGGAAAAGTACAAGGAAGAGTGATGAATTTTCACTCAACAACATTTCAAGAACATTGTCCATAAAATAATCAAGCTTAGAAAACTCCTATATCTTAGCTAGTCTAAAGGAAGAAAAAGTAAATGTATTAGCTACTTGAATTGTACCTTCCTTCTCTTCATTATCCTTTTAAAAAGAATTTGACTTTTGAAACTTAGAGGGGTAAGGATAACTTTGACATGGACCATAAAGTTAAATTCAATTCTTGCAAGAAATTTAGATTCCATTATTTTTTACATGAGCATATTGATCCATAAATTAAATAGAACTATTGAGATACACATTATTCTAAATTGGTTTGATAAATACTCTAATAAAGATAGTGTGATGCTCTTAATCATGCAAAGGTGTATTCAATTTTCTACATAGTAAGACAATATCATCTTTAATTTGACCCTATCAAGAATTGCATACTCCATAATTTAATTTTGCATGCTTTAGACCAATTTTAGTTGATTTGCCACATGTGTGTTTTTGTCCTTTTGTTACAACCCTATTTTTTGACACACCTAGGCATGCCCTAGTATTTTTTTCTTTCCTAGACCCTTCTATGTGTCGATCCCATTTTTAAATTTTAAATTTATTTTTATTTAATTTTTTATTGTTCCTATGTGTACCCTCCTTCATTAACCTTTACCCTAACCTTGGCCACCTTTTTTTGATAATTTCAATAAATAATTTAATGAGAACCTATCTATTGAACCTAGAACCCTAACTGCCTTTGACCACATTAAGATTTTAAATAAACCCATTGTCATAATTAGTACCATTAACTAAGGGTGTAAATATTATCATGATCCTCTCCTAGGAAATTGGGATTTCTAAGGTACTAGGTCAATGCCATGAATGGGGGTGAATAATTCAACTTTCTTTAATCAAGCTTAAAATTTCACAAATACTTAATTTTATGATTCCACATGTATAATAATAGCCTTTAAGCTCTAAATCCCTTCCAAAATTAGCCTTTATAAGGCCTCCAAAGCCTCATTTTTACACTAGTTTTACAAAATTTCAACTTGGAGCAATTGTAGAAATTTTTTATCCCATTGGATGATCCTATTTTAGAGTTGGGGAAATATATAAAGTGAATAATATTTCAAAAAAAATAAGTGGGAAGTTTTTCAAATGCACCATCCACTCTCTAGAGATGAAACAATCAACCTAGGTAGATATTTTTAGTATTTTTACTATAGCTAGCCTAGGGTTTGAAGCTACTTTTTTATTTTTTATGAAATATTTCACTCTAACTTGTAGGTTATCAATGCATTTCCATCCATCCAACGATGCCATCCATCTTCACCATTTTTCATAGCCTTTCATTTCCATCTTTCCTTCCCCCACTTCCCCTAGCCCCATTGAAAGCCATAGAAGCCCCTAGGTTCCATTATCCTTGCATTTTGCCTCATAGGTCAGAAACCATTTTTATGTATTAGTAAACTATTCCATTTATTTATTCCCATAATTTTTACATTTTTGGTTATCCATTTATTTGATAATTCCACTTCCCTAGGACCTCAAACCCTCATTTTTTGTTTAGATCTTGGTGTTTTCAATCAAACCTTTTTTTCTATTACTTGTTTTATGTAAAAGATGGGAAAAATGATGAATAGTGTCAAGATCTATCAAATCAAACCCTCCTTTCACATTAACATTCAAGGACAACAACTGAGCCAAGTCACTATAGATGAAGAGGACTCAACTACAGGTTGATGTACTCAACAATGATATGGAAAGATTGATTAGATTGAAATATTTGTCAAACCTTAGATTCAATAGGCCTCAAACCCTAATTATAATTAAATCAGGTACAAACAAACAAACTACTACAAAACACCACATAGGAAGACAATCAGGAAGGATTAGAAACTCACCAAAAGTTGGATTTTTAGAGGCGGAGAATTTGTGGACTACGAGACAAGCACCCAAGTCTGATAGGGCAACTTTTTTAAGATTTGGAATAGTGAGCAGTGTCAGATGATGTTCAACTCCTAAGTTTGGGATAATTCCTATCGGGAGGACTCTAGGGTAGGTGCCCTAGTCCAGTAGGGTAGGGTTACATAAATCTTCGTTAGATCCTGAATCCTTATCCTCTAAATTGCTTCTCTATATCTGCACTTTGCCAAATCTCGCACCTGTAACCTACAATCACAAAGAGAGGGGTTTGGGGGTTGTGGTGTTTAGGAGATTACCTCGATCAAGCTTCGGAATGACATTCAAGTCTTCCAACACCGTTGTTAGATAGAGTGCATGCCTAATGGAGGGCAGAGGCCAAAGCAATGATGAAATAAAATGATTGAAGCACAAATAGATGTCACCTTAGAGGTGAAGCCCTCATGGAGATGAAGATCCTTCAAACCATGAGGAGATGGATTGATGAAGCCAAATCTGCAACAAACAACACAAGAACAACACAATTCTACTCTGTAACATAATTAATGCCTTGAAATCCCTTAGCTCAATATCACAAGTTCGCATTATCCATCTAGGTGTAAGACAAAGACAAAAACTCACTTATATATGCTTTCTCGCTAACATTCATAATTCCAATTGAAAAGGCTAACAGAGGGAAACCTTATTGAAGGTCCTACGCTGACAAACTTAAATTTAGGTCCCGATAAATCATCCTAGACTAGGGCACGGGTGCCCAAGTCCCAAGGCTAATTTGAATCATGATTAAGCATTTATATTGGGCCCCTAAGTCCCATTTGATATGGGTTTTAGGTGAAATTGCTCTTGGATAAGAATTAAACATGTAAAGTGTAAACATGGGGACCTAAGAGCTAAATTAGGAGGTAAAAAGGCATGATGTTACTTTTTACTTCATAAGATTTACCCTCACTTTAATGTACATGTATGATCTTATGATTCCATACATGCATTAAAGTACAGTCGAAGCACATCAAACACATCAAACACTCCAAGCACATAATATAAGGCATACCCAAAGTTTGGGGGACTATTTCTAGCCCCCAATCTCAGGTAAGCACTAGAAAACACATGGAAGACATGTGAGACACAATGAAGATAGTAAGAAGCATGCAAAATATGGAGAATATAGTGGAAGTATGCAATACATGGAGGACATGAGAAAAATCATGTAATACATGAAGAATACATTGATTTATCAACTAAAATAAAATCCTAAACTAGGGGGTGGAGGGAACTCATCACTACGCACCTTTAGACCGCCACAAACATGCAAAAAAACACAAAGTGTGGAGGGAGCTCATTGCTACGTGCCTTTGGACCACACCATGGGGGAAAACATGCCAATCAAGAACCCGAATGTGGAGAGAGCTCATTGCTACACGCCTTTAGACCACACTCAAGGGAAGACATGGAAAACACACAAGGAAGGCACATGGAATACACGAGCGCCACATAGTATGCCATAGACACAATATACGTCTTATACACAGAAAACATGAGCAATGGGAAGGAGCTTATTGGTAAGTCCCACCATCTAAAACACATTTCAGACACACTTGACAGTTGAGATACGCTACCACAACTACCAAAGACATGCTTAAGGGTGGATGACTCAAGATCCAACCCTGCCTCCATGGAGGACTTTGTATATAAGGATGTGCACTAGCTCAAGAAATACACCATCTCACCTTACACAGGAGGTATTTGTATAAAAGGATACACACTAGCTCAAGAGATATGTAATCTTGCCTCACAATGAGGGCTTTATTGCTTGCAATTTAAATAAGGATGTGCACTAGCTCAATAGATACACCATCCTACCTCATGGTGAGGGCTTTCAAACATGGTTCATTAGTGCCAAAATAATTAGACGTATACCATTATATATGCCCCCACCTTAAGGTGGTTGATACCACTTGCCAGTATCAAGTACATTAAGGTAGAGTGAAAACATGCAAGGGAACAAGAGATTTCACAAAGCCCATGCCCCCAAAGGTGGTATAGTGTAGTTGAATTGAATCACAGGTAAGTATTTCTCATCCATTTAGCCACCCTTGATGTAGCACCTCTTTGAGTTTCTCTCACAGATGGCCTCCTCTTATGTGTAGTGTTGTGTTCCCTTGTGTTGTGTTAAATGTTTTTTAGGTCTCCTTGGATGACTCTTGATACTCTTGTAAAGTCAAGGATACAAGTAGATTACCTCTATTCTGACCATTATTCTATACATGTGTCATAATTGTTGAATGTTCCCACAAATACATTGATATGAATTGCTAAGATAATCAACAAGAGATAAGGTTAGAACATCTTACTCTAAGATAATAACCAAATCAAATCATAGAAGCTATGCATAAATCATGTTACATCAAATAACTAAGGCTACACTTGTGGGTTCGGAATCAAGTATAGCCATTGGGCTTATATCTCAGAACTGAGTGTAACAACAAGGTGAGATACAAAGCAATCCAAAGTGCACAGAGTAGCTGTATTGCAAAGGTTTGTTAGAAGAGATATGACAACATGATATATCACACGGAATGATTCTTCTAGTCAAGTGTTAGATATATATCAACCCCATGTCATTGAAGAAGGTAAACACCAAAAATGAGAGAGGAGAAACAAGTGCCTTAGGAACACCACGTAGGAGGATTCCCCCAAGACATCATCTGCAACGTTATGCCCCTAAGGCATGACTCACAACAATAAAATAGAGAGGAGGAAAAATAGAATAATGTCGAAACAAATAGAAGAATGGTCATGACAGAGGTGGTCTCCTAGTATCCTTGACCTTACAAGAGTATCAAGGGTCATCCTAGGAGACCTAAACAATACATAACACATCACAGGGGAACACAACACATAAGAGTAGGCCACGTAAATGAGCTCAAATATATGCTACAACAAAGGTGGCTAAAAAGGGCTATATATACTTACCTCTGTACACAACTGAACTAGTGGTTGTCATCGAGCAAGTCATCTTCCTCCCAATCTCGAATGCAAGAGGAAAGAGGTACATATGATACAATTGTCCAACTTTTGTCATTGGCCTTAAAATCTTCTTCGTTAAGCTCTTCTTTTTTTGACTCAATGTTAGATGGTGAAATGTTCTCTTGTTGAGGTGGTGTCTTTCAAGCTAAAGCTTGTCTTCTCTTCCTCCTTTCTCTTTCTTGCCTATTCCTTATTGTTTTATTGGTGATGTTTTTAAAATTATTGTCATGATTTTCCATAGTCTTCGACATTTCAAAGGAGGAAGCTTGTGCTAGATTAACCTTTTGTGATGAAGTGTTTTGTTCTTTACGGGTATCTCCTGATCCTTGTAAGGATGATGGAGGAGGAACCTTGGCAAAGACTCCCTTACCTCTCGGCCTAGGGGGTTCTTTCAACTTAGGTGGCTCTTTTCTTATGATTTGTTCTATAGAAGGTCCAGCCAATTTTGTTATCAACTTTGCTTTATATCATTGGTATCCCAAGAATGTTTGATCTTGTCATGGTTCAGGAGGTTTAATGGGTCATGGCCAAAAGTACAATCGAGATTGAAGTTTTTCTGAGTAACCATAGGATGCCATCTACTATGGTGGACAGTATTCATGCTCCCATGGTAAGGAAATTTTAGACATTTTTGAATAGTGGAGGGAACAACTTTCATGGCCTTGAGCAATGGATGGCCTAGTTTTATACAGAAGAGGTTAGATGTAGGTATGATATCAAATGATTGTTCCAAAGATTTATCAAATACTATGATCAATAAAGTAATCTTCCCTATGTTCGGGAGGAAAGCTCCAGTATGTGTTTTAATCATCATGTCTATTGGTTCATAAGATTCTTGTATTAAATCATGTGAGTAAAGGAACTCTTCCATAACCACATTAGTCATATAGTTAGGATCAATAAGGGCTCCTCTTGTAGAATTATCCATTACTTTCACCGTGATGTAAAGAGGTCCTTCAATGTTTCCAATTGTTCTATCATGTGGTGTAAAGACTAATTCGGGTTTAGGAGTCTTCCTCTTCATATAAACTCTAGGAGGGAACATAGTATTTTTGTGATGAGAAGCCATGTATGTGAGACTATTTCACACCAAATCACTTGTTTGAGGAAATCAAGTTATTGAAAGAGATCAAATACATACGAATTTTACAAAAAACAAAGTAGGTAGGAGGAAAAAGGTACTACACAACAAAGCAGGATGAATGTTTTTAGAGATTTGTTAAAAATATGTAAATAGAGTGTGTAAACCCTTAGTGTTAAAATACACAATGTGTAATTAAAAATATGCAAATTTTCAAGCAAGAGTATGAAATGATACAAAATTTTCAAATGAGAAAATAAAATATGCCTAAAATGAATGCAAGAATAGCCTTGAAAGATATTTATGACATATGCAATGAAACAATGCAAGACTATGCTTGTTTATGAACCTAAGATGTTTGATTTTTTCATTTTTTCAATGTAGATGCACAAAGGATGTTATGAAATTATGTAAAATGATGAATGACCAGAATCTAATCAGATATAGGGTGTAAAATAGCTTAGATCTGATGCAAAAAGGATTCCAAAGTCCAACAATGCTCAATGCACAATCAAAAGGATGAAGGTAGTTGTTTTTGTTGAAATACACAATGTGTAAATACAAAAAGGTGAAAGTTTCAAAGATAGGATGCAAAAGTATGCACTATGATCCAAAACTACAATTGAAAATCAGATTTGAATGAATGTTGAAAAGGAGTAGCAAAATCTGAAAATGAAATTTTGTCTACAAACCCTAGTTTGTGCCAAGACTAGGTTATATGAAAAATGCAACTTTTAAGCAAAACCCTAGCAAATGAAACTTGTAGATGCAAGATTTGATATTAATTAATGATGATTTACTATAATAAAGATCAGATCTGATGTAAAATTAGAAAATTAAACCTTTTCATGATATGCAATGCAAAATATGCAAAACTATGCCTTAATGCAAGCCTAGAATGCTTGTTTTTTCAATTTTTTTCAAATGTATGCCAAATTTTCCAATGCAAGACGATAAATATGATATGAATGAATGAAATGATTGACTACAACACTCAACAAGATGTAAGTTCAGTAAAACATGGGTTCACCAAAATGTTATATGTAAATGTATACACCTAAAAATGACACAACTCGGTCTAAATAAATATTCTTAATATTTATTCATTCTAATTCTTCTATCAATAAATAAATAAACAAATTTATTTATTCGATTCATATTTCTCTAAGTTAATTAAATATCAAAATATTTAATTACCTCTTCTCAAGTAAAAAATAAATAAAATCCTTTATTTAATTTAATTCTTCCAAATACTTCCAAACAATTAAATAATTCTTAATCATTTAATTAAGTTAGTTCTTCTTCCAAATTTAAATAAATCAATCAAATTTATTTAAATCCTCTCAACCTCTAAAAATAAAATATAATCAATTATTTTATTTATTCTTCCAAATCATGCACAAACAATTAAATAAATTTATTTATTTAATTTGCTTTCATATCTTCTAAAAATCTTCCAAATCTTCTAAAAATAAACCCTCTTCTTCATGCACACAAAATTAAATAATTTATTATTTAATTCCTCTCAAAATCATGCAAAATCAAACCTCAAGTTGAGTTAACTGACTCAGTCAATCTTGTTTTTATCAAAAACCTCTGAAAATAGAAAAAAGCTTTCTATTTTATGACAACATATCTTATCTTCAATAAATAGAAAAATAGTTAACTCAAAATAGCTTTTGTGTGACACTTGTCTTCTTTCCATTCATGTACGTTCTCTCAACCTTTCTCAACCATTGATCTTCTCATTCTTTCTATACCGTTGATCTCTTCTCTCATGAGTCTATAAATTGAACCCTCTTCTTCCATTTCAATCATCCAAGCTTTCAATATCGTTACTCTGCAGGAATTCCATTTGCTTGCAATCAACTTGTTACCATATCACCATTACCATTGTTGTGAAGCTCATCTTCATTGCAATCAACTATCATGGCCATTCCCACTTGACATCTTTGAATAGTAAGGAAGTGCACCTTCTGAGGGCATATTCATAGACAAGATCATTTGCGATAGGCCACCAATGGAAGCCATGAGGTAAAGAGGTTTGTTGAGGTATTGTTCATCATTTTAGATCTTCTTTATTTCTATATTTCATTAGGTTATGGGTATTATTGATATCACTGATATTTATGCATAATTTCCTTTAACATTTATGGCACCCACCGTGGGGCCCGACCTTGATTTAACCCAAAAACTAAGTTTTTTGTGCAACGGTTCTGTACATAGGAGGATTCAACACATTTGAGCAATTCTATCACGCATCTGGGCTCTGTTTCGGTGCATATGATCTTTCGGTGCATTTGACCTCTGAAGCTGCGCATGCATCTCCTGTTATGGTGCATCTGATATTCCTGCGCATATGCTCTCTATTCTTGCACTTTTAAACTATGTTTCTATGATTTTGAAATTCCTACACTTCTGATCTCTATTTCTGCGTATTCAGGCTCTGAAGCTGCGCATCTATTCTGAACAATGGTTTTTAGGATATTTTCTGTGGTTTTTTCTAATGTTGACACTTTTCGCAGGGATATTCTCTCATCTACTTGCAGGATTAGGGGTTGGTTTAGTCATTCTAGTTGCATTATTAGAACACATCATCTTTTTAAAGGATAGTAATCAGATGTTCATGCAAAATCACATCTAGATCTAACTAGGAAGGGAGTAATTTGCATCTTGTTGCATCAACAAATTGAATCTAGTGATCATGCTAGGAGGATAAAATTGAACCACTGTTATCTTGCTTTTCAAAGTTAACAACTCGCATGTGTGCCCAAATAGATAGCTCATATAGTCTTTTTTCATTTTAACTAGGGTAAATGAACAATTGTCTTTCATGTTTTTGGGAATGATACTAGGCCTATGCTCTCCCCTACCTTGGGTGACCAAAATTCTAGACATCATTTTTGCATGTGTTGAACCTTTAGAGAGGCCTGCCCTTGGATATCCTTCCGTCCTTGGTGAATGACCTTAAGTGGTAACAGGCTAAAGCCAAGCCCTACTGAGCCACTATAAATAAATTGTGTTTGGAGCAAAAGCTTTAAGCAATGAGTGTTGTTATGTTATACCGATAGCCAACCTCCCCCAAAACCCTCCAAGGCGTAACCCTTGAAAGTTGGGAGACTCCATAATAGAGCGTAGTGTTGCCACACATATAACCACCTTAAAAGTTTTCTGTACTAGTCATCCTTTGTTTTAGTAGACCAAAAACCCTCTATTTTTGGTGTAGAAGGTGGGACCTTAGAAGCTGCCCTGATTCATGTAGTTCTTAGTAGAGATAGCAGGGACAATCTTAAGGTTCGGTGGGGGTACGAGCCTTATGAAACTTGGATCTTGGTATGCATGAGAAGTGTGTATCGTGGAGAGGAGCCAGTGCTACCAAGATCTTGAAGCTATCCTCTTTGAATATGCACAGCTAGGGGACTCAACAAATATTGTCTTTACTAGCCTAGGACTTTACTTGTTTTTGTGTCAAAAAGAGTCCAAAAAAATACAAAAAAAGATTAAAAATCATGAAAACTTCTGTGTTTGCTGTGTTTTACTTGCCATAATTGAGAAAATTAGATCAAAAACACCAACTTGCAACCAAGAAACCAAAAACATCGAAAAACATGCCAAAATTGTAAAAAATAGTCAAGAAAACTAGAGCTGCGCATCTGTCTTGCAGAGCTGTGCATATACCTTGACCTATTGCGCATACATTCTAACTTGTTGCACATCTATCACCTGTTACTGCACCTTTAAATTTCACTAGAATTGTGCTTTTGTCTTGACTTCCTACGCATTTATCCTCTATTTCAGTGCCTTTGTTTCTACGCATTCGTGATAGTGAGCATTTCCGCATCTTTTCAGAGAAAATTTTTAGGTTTTCCAGATACCCATTTCAACCTTACTCTAGTTTTTGAGATCAGATCTACTATACAGTCACCTTTTCCATCCATTTCCATAGCGAACCCTCTCTTTTGTCAGTCAGCTCATCCACCTTCTACCAAGTCTTTCCAAAACAAAAGTTAAAGTTCCATATTAGATTGGTGCAAGACCCTTTTCAGATCATTTCAGATTCAAGTAACCCTAGTAGGTCACATAACTTCACTAGTGGTCTTGGTGCAAGCCTAGTCTCTAAATAGTAAACAGGTACCGAATACCCTTACTTGTGGCTATCGTCTTGTGTCATCCAACTTACTTGGAATCATTAATCAAAAGAGTCCCTTGTTCAAATCTCATCACAAGTATCCTCTTCTCAACAATCTCCAACAACACCTTACCAAAATCTCTAGTTTCATCCCACCTCTTCCCACGTCACCTCGCATGGTTTTAACTAGATTTCACTACCAAAAACAACTTGAAATGGCCGGATCATCCAACTGCATTGTCACCCCTCACGATAGTGATGAGGAAATCTCTCATGAAGAATACTAAGGAACCCTCCAAGATTAGAAATTTCAATGCATGCTCAAAAAAGTGCTCCACGAGGACCCTCACAAGTACTTTCTCCATCTTGCAAATCTAGGACTTAAACTCCCCTCAGACTTTGATCTCAACAAACTGAAAGAGACCGTAGAGGAAACTCATGAAAATCACACTATGGAGGACAAAGGAAAGAAAGTCATAGAGCAAAACATACCTATGGAAGAGATAAGGAAACAAACAGAGGACCTAATGCAACCAATAGAAGATCTCAAAGCGGGGCTGCCCACTAAAACTTATTCCTTGGAAGACATCACATCGTATCCCTTTGACAAAAGCTTGAACATGGTACCCTTCCCCTTTCGGTTCGAAGTACCTAAGTTTGAAAAGTACAAAGGAAAAGGGGACCCAAGAGATCACATTAGGGAATTTAACACCATGTGCATGGAAGTAGCTCACAATGAAACTTTCTTAATGAGACTATTCCCTAGATCTCTAGGTGGTCAAGCCATGGAATGGTTCTCACAACTTCCACCGGGTATCAAAACTTTTGATGAGTTAGTAAACAAGTTCATCACACACTTCTCATATAACATTGAACACGAAGTCTCCATGCTTGACCTATGCAACACAAAGCAAAAAGGTGGTGAATCCTTCGCCTCTTTCTTACAAAGGTGGAGACAACTCAAGAGCAAGTGCCCATATGATGTACCTGAGAAGCAAATGATAGAGATGTTTGTCCACAACCTCAACCCTGATCTAAGCTACCAAATCCAAATTTAATGCCCTACCTCATTTTTGAAAGTCATTGAGATGGGACTATTTATCAAGAAAGCTATGATTGCCAAGTGGCAAATAAAGTTGTACAAGGACACTCCCAACTTTAATTACACCACGAACAAGTCAAAATTTTGGACAAAGAACAAAAATGTTGTCAATGATGGAGTAGTTGATGCCAAAGTGGTGGCTCCCAAACAACAACCAATCTTCACTTTCTAAGGAGAATCAAACAATTCTATGCAAAACAAGACCTTCTCTTGCTAGCCAAAGCCATGGTTCAACTTGAACCCTAGGCAAAAATTCACACCACTAGGGGAGTCCCAAGAGTCTGCATTAAGAAAACTATTGGCCAACAATGAGATCACTCTTCCACCAACTAGCAACTTTGAACCTCAAATAAAACCTTACTACTAGAAAGATATAGATTTTTGTGAATATCATAGAGGAAGAGGCCACATGACCAACAACTATATTCATCTCAAACACATCATTCAAGACATACTTGACCAAAATCAGGTAGGCACTAAAGAACATACTTCCAATGAGACACATGTGGCATACAAGGATCCACTCCTCAATCACGATAGACCATACAACAACAACAACAACAATAATAATAACAATCGCAATAGGCAGAATCAAAACAATGGAAACAACAATGCAAACTACGCAAGCGTGCCATTCGATTATACCATCTACTGCATCTCAGAGCACATCCCCCAAGTCAATGTGGTCACATCCAACCAAAAATCACGACCCAACAAAACTGATTGCAGCATCATCACCCATAGTGGTAAGGTCACATTAAACACGCTTCCTCCAAGGTCGTCACCTTCTCCATCTAATCCCCATATGTACAGTGTCATAGACCAACTTCAGAAAACTCTTGCCCACATATCTATCTTAGAGTTGTTGCATCTATCTCCTTCCCACAAGGAAATTCTTGATAAAGCCCTAGTGGAAACAATTGTGCCCACAAACCTAGCCCAAGAGAAGTTTCAAGCCATGGTAGGAAATCTAACCTCCTCAAGCACCATATCATTTAGCGAACATGATGATCTTTCAGTGTCTCAACCTCATAACACACCATTGCATATCATCACATTCATTCATAGACACCGTATAAAAAGGGTTCTTATTGATGGAGGAGCCAGTTTAAATATTTGCACACTCAAGCTAGTCCTTACATTGGGGTTCTCCAAAACTGTAGTGGATCCAAGGAGAAAAATCACTATTAAGGCCTATGATGAAGAGGAAAGAACTACCAAAGGAACAATGGTGTTACCAATATAGGTTGGACCAGTGATAAAGGATGTTGTTTTCCAAGTCCTAGACAAGGAGCTAGCCTATAATATCCTCCTAGTAAACCCTGGATTCATGTCATGCAAGATGTGCCTTCTACCTATCACCAATGCATCAAATTTCCTCATAACAGCAAACATATCATCATCCAAGGTGATTCTGATCCTTTTTAGCATTGCAACACTGTCCACTCGAAGCCTGATTGCATCATTCCCAACAATAGATTTGCTATATCCCCCATCTCATAGCATGATTCTACCTTCGAAGCTTCCTCAGCCAAGCCCAAAGAGCAAAAAATCACCATCAAAGAAACAGGGGTAGGGGAATACTCCATTGAGCACAACCTCAACTTAGCCAAACTACCCCTATCTCCAAGATCCTTTGGGCTTCCTACACCTAAGTACATTCCAAAACCTTCTACTCCTCCCAAAGCTCCCACAACTCCCTTTGTAAAATGGGGGACCCTATCAGATGAAATAGAAGAGAGAGATGTCTTATCATGGCTCTACACAGAGGAAGATAATACACAACAAGAACCACCTAAACTCCCAACAAAAATCTATGGGTGTGGCGAGTCTATCCTACATAGAATGGGTTATGATGGACAAGGTCCCATTGGCCTAAGAAAAGAAGGAATAATAGAACCCATCCAACCCTCTTCATCCTCACTAGAAAGAAATACAAAAGGGTTGGGATACAAGGACAAAGGCAAAGCTAAGGCCAATGCTTGCTTTGTGGAACAAATCCATGCTCTACAAGAAGACAGTGACATAGATTCCAATGAGTATGAGTGGGAGGAACTCATAGAGCACTCCTATGAAGACAAAGGAGTTGACACCATTCAAACCTATAGCCCATACCGTGAGGGACAAACGCCAATGCATAGACCATTAGAGTCTGATTCGCCAACCCCTGAGAGTATAACTTTCAAGGAAGGTCAGAGTTTCATCACAATAACCAATCTGGAGGAAAGTACCATCTTGGATCCTATCCATACCAATCTAAATCCTAACCATGTATCCATTCAAACTATTAATGAATCAGATCTATCTTCTGATTCCCTTCCCCTTGTGCATCCTGAACTTATCGACTGGGACTTACAAGGAACCCCGCAACTAGGCATTTCCAAAATGGTGATGCCTATATTGACTACATGGAACTTAGGGACCACCTACTCGTAGGAGATCATAAAGCTCTCTTCGCAATTGAACTCAACACCGTGGCTTACTTTGGAGAGGGTGCCAAGCCTTCCAGTCATAAAAACATAAAAATAAAAAATGGATCTGATGGTGAAAACCACTCTACAATAGTATCAGATCCCAAAATAGTAAAAAGAAATGATGCATCAAATGGTGAAAACCTCTCTGAGGTGCTAGACAATGGAAGGCTTGACACTCTCCCCACCAACATGTATCAGGAGAAGTCACAGATTGTTGTGGAACCTATAGAACCTGTCAACATTGGAACAAAGGATAACCCTAAGATCATTCACTTTGTAAAATCTCTATCTCCACCAGAGAAGACCAAGTTCGTACCATTCTTCAAGAGAAAGCAAGTCAACTTTGCTTGGTCATATGCAGATATGCCCAGGTTAGATCTAGATTTGATTCTACATCATCTTCCACTAGATCTAGGGGTCAAACCAGTCAAAGAGAAGCTCAGAAAGATGCATCCACACATTGCATTACTAATAAAAGAGGAACTCAAGAAACTTCTTGATGTAGGGTTCATTAGGCCAATAGACTATCCAGAGTGGGTATCAAACATAGTGCCAGTATCCAAACCTGATGGCAAAGTTAGACTATGGAATGATTTCTGAGATCTAAATAAAGCTTGCTGCAAGGATGACTTTCCGTTGCCTAATATTGATATCATAGTCGACTTGACAATAGGACACACCATGCTCTCTCTAATGGATGGCTTCTCTAGGTACAATCAAATCAGGATAGCACTAGAAGACCAACACAAAATATCTTTCACTTGTCCATGGGGTACCTTTTGCTGGAATGTCATGCCATTTGGGTTAAAGAATGCAAGAGCCACATATCAACATGCTATGACCACTATTTTCCATGACATGATGCATGTCACAATGGAGGACCATGTTGATGATATCCTTGCAAAGTCACTAACAAGAGAATCCCGCCTTGATGTACTAGAGAAAGTCTTTCAGAGACTGGAACAATTCAAAGTTAGGTTAAACCCAAAGAAATTTATGTTTGGAGTCACCTCTGGCAAGCTCTTAGGCTTCATTGTATCAGCAAACGGGATAGAATTTGATTTGTGCCAAAGTCAAGGCTATCATGGAAATGCCACCACCAAAGAACATTATCAATTGTAGTCTCTACAAGGCAAGTTACAAGCAATCTGCCAGTTCATATCTCAACTAGCAGAAAAGTGCCAACCTTTTAGTCATCTCTTACATAAAAACATTCCATTTAGATGGGATGAGAAGTGCGAAGAAGCATTTGGTAAACTAAAGGAATATCTCATGAACCCTCCTATTCTAATGCCACCTATCCAAGGTAAGCCTCTATTACTTTACATATCTGCAACACAAACAACTCTAGGAGCCCTATTAGCACAACAGGATTATGAAGGCAAAGAAAGGGCTATCTACTATATTAGTCGCACATTGGTGGGCTATGAACTGTAATATTCTCAGATAGAAAGATCTTGTCTTGTTGTACTTTTTGCTTCCCAAAAACTATGACATTACATACTAGCACATTCAGTCAAACTTATTGCAAAGATAGATCCATTGAAATACCTATTAAGCAAAGTAGCTCTCACAGGTTGCCTAGCTAAGTGGGTAATGCTCCTAAGCAAATAGGACATTGAGTATGTAGAATGGAAGGCTATCAAAGGTCAAATCATTGCTGATTAGTTAGCAGAAGCACCATTATAGGATACCACACCAATGACATTCGAGTTTCTAGATGAAGCCATACTTAGTATTGCAACACACTCATGGAAACTCTACTTTGATGGATCCTATACAAACCATGGATCAGGGAAAGGAATCTTGTTGGTCACTCCTCATGGCGACACCATACCTAAGTCTTATTTTCTGCTATTCCCATACACAAACAATATAGCAGAGTATGAATCCTTGGTCATTGGTCTCAAACTGGCAATAGAATGGAAAATCAAAGAGCTACATGTCTATGGCGACTCCCAACTGGTAATCAATCAAGTCAACGATGACTATCAGACCAAAGGTGACAAGTTAATCCCATACAAGTGTATGCTTGATGACTTTAAAGAATACTTTCTGATCATCTCCTTTGAGAAGATACCTTGTATTGAAAACAAAGTAGTAAACGCCATGGCAACCATTGCCTCGCTTCTCAACATCCCAGAGAATGAGTCACAGTATGAGTTCTTGGTTGAGACAGTTATTTAACTAGCTTATGATCTTCCTGAAACCCACTCCATATGCCTATTAGTCAAATCTGATTCATCTTGGTATGGTAAGATTTACACTTACCTCAAGGATAACACCCTATTGCCTGACTTGTCTTCTAACCAACGCCAAACTTTCATTCGCCAAACCTCTTGTTATACCATTATCGCTGACACCTTATACTGCCGAGGTCTAGATGGTACTTTACTCTGATGTTTAGAACAGGAAGAATCTCAAACCACCTTACAAGATGTACACGAAGGAATTTGCGGAACACACTCTAGTGGTCCTTCTTTAGTTAAGAAACTCATGTGTTTGGGATACTATTGGCCAAACATGGAAACAGATTCATATCAATTTGTGAAGAGATACAAGTAGTGCTAGATACACAAAAACCTGATACATGCACTAGCTCAAGAGTTACAACCTTTAACGACACCTTGGCCCTTTTGTCAATGGGGACTTGACCTTGTGGGCGAAATTGACCCTCCATCATCCAATGGCCACAAGTTCATAATAACTGCCACTGAATATTTTACCAAGTGGATTGAAGCTGTTCCACTCACAATGTCACAGACAAACAGATTGCCTCATTCATCCTTAATTACCTCATCTCTAGATACAGAATTCCCTCATCCATTGTCATAGATAACGGAAGACCTTTCAAGAACTAGGATGTCCAAGAGCTTTGTGACAAATTCAAAATCCAACACCGTTTCTCCACCCCTACTATCCACAAGGCAATGGCCAAGCAGAGGCATCCAACAAAATAATCTTGAAAATCCTTAAGAAAACAATCAACGATGCTGGCCATGATTGGCATATACAACTTAATCCTGCTCTGTGGGCCTATCGAACCAGTATACGTACTCCCACAAGTGCTACCCCTTACGCCCTTTTCTATGGATCAGAAGCTATTTTGCCTATCGAGGTCGAGTTACCATCCCTAAGGGTGTCGTTAAAAGGTCTCATTACTGATGAAGACTATAGAGTTTCCAGATTGCAAGAATTAGAGTTATTAGAAGACAAAAGGCAATAGGCCTTTAACCATCTCAAAGCATATCAACAGAGGATGTCACGAAGCTACAATCACAGAGTCCATCTAAAGGTCTTCAATGTTCATGATCTAGTACTTAAAGAAAATCCCCACAATCAGTAGGATCGGGAAAAGAAAGGTAAGTTTGAGCCCAACTAGCTTGGTCCCTATGTTATCATTGCGGCATATGGATTAGGGGCATATCAATTAGCAACATCAAAGGGTGAGTTGTTCGATGACCCAATCAACAGTATGCATCTTTGCCGATTCTATACCTAAGAGAACCCTAATGTAAAGGGGGCAAAAAATTAAAAAAAATAAAAAAAAATCAAAAAATCAAAAAAATAAAAAAATTAAAAAAATTAAAAAATTAAAAAAAAGCAAAAAAATTAAAAAATGGAAAAACAACAAAAAAATTGTCTTTTGGTGAAAACCTAGCAAACAGGTGCCTTGGATAGGTACCATGATGAAAACCTGGCATACAGGCATCATGTGTACTTCTAGCTTTCATGCAAATAAAAGCAAGTGATGAAAACCTGGTAAATAGGTGCTACTTGTGGTGAACCACCTTCTCCATCTTTGGGAAACCAATCACCTTGTGTCCATTCTTCCTACCATCATTTCTCATCTGATCCATATCTATTCCATAATAAAGCACATTGTGTAACCTAACGATAACCTATCAAGGCTTGATACCCTCTCTTTTTGTCGCCTTGTCAACTAAGGTCTTATCTAATATCCTATCCATAGTATCAGCCTAGCATAGTGTCTGTCATCAGTATCATAGGGTCAATCCTGAACTACATTGCCTCTGCGTCATCATGTAGGCAAGGCCATTTTCAATGCGCCCCTGAGGCTCCACCTTCCCATCCATCCCATATCTTGTTGTCTATCCTCTAGTCCATCCATGGTCTAAGTCCCTGAACTATGTTGCCTCTATGTCATCACGTAGGCTAGGCCATTTAGCAATGTGCCCCCGAGGCACTAGGTCAATCCCTTAGGGTCCCTTTCACCAGGCATGCATGCAAACACAAGCAAAACCCGCTTTCAAACAAAAATCTTGACGCAAGACATAAACCTACTTAGTGCAAAGCAAACATGAACCTAAAGCACTCAAACTGATTCTATCTAAATTATGGTAAGAATAACACATCTAAATGCAAGAGTGTTTTGTGTTTGGTTAGGTTAACTTATAGAGTCTTGATTTTTGTTATTATGTCTTCCTATGCTACTCGAGGATGCCTAAAACTAGAGATGCTATGATGGGGGCATAATCATTTTCTTTGTTTGCTATTTGTGGATTAATCTTTAGTAATGTGAAGCCTTGTCTAACAACATGATCAACAAAAGATCCTCGAGGACTTCAAAAGGTCTAACATAAACGGGGGAAATCTTTGTCTGTTGACATGCAAGAAATACTCAGGTCATCTTGGTTTAAATATACCTAGATGATTGTATTAACTTGCTATATCAAAATCCATGTAAGCGATACTCAAGTCATCTCGGTTCAGTTATACCTAGATGCTTGTATTTTCTTACAAAATTTTAAAATGCCCAATGATGAAATAAGCACTTCAAGATACTTGCAAAATCAAGATGGCAAAACCATTTCACATCCATATCATATCCATTTACATCCATATCCCATGCAATAAAAATTCCTATGCAGAGTATCAATACAAATAAAAGCTTGTAAACTTCTTCTATCGAGTCATTCTTCCATCAATCAGTCTTCTATCTATCATTGGGTCATTTCTGTGTCGATTTAGTACATTTGGACATAGCAAAAATATAGCATACGTTGCATATCATATCACATGAGATAGTCATTAACATGATTAAATCATTTGCATACATAATAAGTCCATTAGGTCATCCATATATGTTTTGCAATCATAACATAGTGTCAACAGAAAAATCAAAAACATAGATAAACATCATCACATAAACTGCATAATCACATAGATAACATTTGCATCTACATACATAAAAGTGTGTCAGATCATCATGAAATCATCTAATTCTGCATTAGAATCATATCTCATAAAGCATCATAGTGTAGAAACATTAGACTGCATTATCATGTAAAGTATCACATAGCATCATATAGACATAATAAACATGTGCATCACATATAGACATCAAAAGTAAGTGCATCCATGACATATAGCATAAACAACTACATATATAGATCATCAATAACTGCATCATCATATAAATATCAAATAAAACATGTCCAAATGTACAATATCAAAGTCCATCTCTGAGTCAATGTCATATACAGTGTATACACCACATAAATAGTGATGCATGTCTTGGTACAAAAATGATACAAGTATATACATATTAGGCTATCTGAGCCATCAAAGAGTGTATGCATAAGCCAAAATCTGTACAAGTGCAACAGTGGGCTAGCCCTGTTGCTGTGAGCCACTGCTCCTAGCACTACTCTCTCCATTCCCTCCTTTGTTGGCCCTTGACTCCTGTGGGCCCCTCACCAAAGCTCCTGACTGTGAACCCCCTGCCCTCTGTGAAGCCACAGACTGGGTCCTATAACTTGGTGCACGCTAGTCTGTTGGCACCACCCCATGGTACAATCCTCTATAATACTACGTCTGAGCCTGTGCCCTAGCAACTTGCCCTATACCTGTGCCAGCTGGGTCTGCAGCTGTTGAACCTAGGCCTGTCCCTGTTGCACCTATGTAACCAAGAATGTAGTGGCCCCGTCTGTCCCCAAGGATGCTAAGGCCACATCTCTCTTCAGTCTCAAGGCCCACACCCTCACCTCTATTGTATCCTTCTCTTCCATGAGCCTAGATAATACTCAAGCATCAGACTCTCTTCGAGACTCTGTCGATTAGAGATGTGCCCTAAGCTGTCGGATCTAACCCTGCAACATAGCAATGGCTTGCTGCTGTAAGTCAGGCTGAGGAGCCTAAGGAACCTGCTGTTGGGCTACCTGTTGGGTCACCTGCTATGGTGGTAGCATCTGTCTCTACTACCCAACCTGCTGTGTCAGCACCTATACCTGTGGTGCGCTATCTGCTGCTATTGGGAGGGTCCCTCCCTAGCTCTCCTCCTCTGCCTTTGTCTAACTCCTCTGTTGCCTCCTCCTCCACCTCCCTTGTCTCCCCCATCTCCTCCATCACCTCCGTCTCCCCATCCTCCTCTATCCCTCCTCTGTCTCCTCCTCCTCCTCCCACCGGCCCCATCCTCATCGTCTGAATCCTCCTCATCTATGCACGGAACCAACTCTCCAGGTCCTGAGTACCTCAGAAAAGGGTGAGCTACAAACCACTCCTCATAATCATGATTCATACCTACATCTATAACCTCTCTCCTCATCGGCCAAGCCACATAGGGAGTCTATTGAAACTCTGCCAAGGCCTCCTCATATGATGCCACTGGACCCCATCTGAATCTCTCTGCATGTGTGCACACAAAGCGGGCCTGTCCCTGGGGCATGCCCTGTCTCCTACCAAACTACCTTCAAACCCTGCTAACAATATGTCTCTCTAGAATGAACCGAGTCCTGCTAATGAGCCACCAAGTCTGAAAATAATACAGCAACTCATCATCCTCGTCATCCCAAGGCTCACAATCCAAGTAGGGGCACTAGACAACTCTATCAACATTGTCCAGCAGATGTCTCTAGTACTCTAGCTTCCCCAGCTTGTGCTGGGAAATAACTCCTGCATATCCATAACTGTACGGCTCACCCTCTGCTTGGAAAAGACGCACATCAGCTGGGTGATCACAATATGCTCCCATAGCCAAAACTGTAATAGTGAGACCCTTGCTGACAAGCTGGCACCCTTGTGGTATACCACTTGATGCATATCATGGTATAGGTGAGCCAAGACATAGACACCCCATGCATAGTGGGTGCCCTCTATAATCATCCTCTCCATAATCCATATCCCCAACCAATAGGGAACCCATGTGACCTCCTATCAAGGCATACAACAGCTCCGATCAGCCCTACCACTATCCCTGGGAAGTAGTCATAATAGTCATGAATATCCTGCCAAGAGATAACCTGACCCTCTAACTCAGGGTCATCAAAAACTCACTTGCACTCTGCCAATCTTGCATCCCGTTGAGGATCATACTCTACAAGCTCACCCTGTATCAACAAATGCAAAATCCTATAAACGTCCTTGAGAGTAATCGCCATCTCACTAGTCAGCAAGTGAAAGGTCCCATCCTTGCTATGAAATCGCTCCACTACTGCAGTCAACAAACTGAGGTTCACGCGAACCTCAGGCATGAAGCAAACATAGTCAAGTCCCATCACCCCAAGAGCCTCTCGATCTATCTCAGTGAGCATATAGCGCTGCAACATTGGCAAGGGAAACTGCTCCCGTGACATAAGCATATCTTGGATGTCCTATTGCAAGCATGTAAAGCAATGCGTCAACCTAAACTGCATAACTACTCAACTATTTAAAGCATCATATCACTTACTTAACCTAAACAAATTGATCAAAATAGCATACAACATCTCTTGACTAGATTCCTGCAATCTCAGATATCGCTTATCAATTGACGCATCGAACAGGATGCCAATTGAGTCAATTTTGTTAAGTAAACTGACTATCTCAAGTATATGCATAGACCTAGAAGGGGCATGCACCATTTCATAGTAAATGCGCCACTTCTAGTAAATGCGTCGCCAAATCGAGTAAATGCACAGTCCCATATCAAAAGCACAACTTCTTAGTAAATGCACCGCAACATATCATGTATGCGCAGCTTCTACGTATGTGCAGTTTCCCATATTGTATGCACACTTTCTTGGTGTATGCGTCGAATGATACCGTATATGCATAACAAACATGCATGTGTAGTTTCATATCCTAAATGCACCGCAGAATATCATATGCACAGTTCTGCATGGCATATGTGTTGAACTGCAAACTTGCACATCTATCCTAGCTAACTTTCCATGACATTTATTGTGCTATTAAATGACTCTAGGTGAGATTTTTCAAGCTACATACTGGTGGTCGTGCCTTAGCTGGCCGATCGAACCATCAAACTTGCTCAAAGTGGTGCTCCTTGCGTGGAATATCCATATCTGTCTCAACTGCTCTATGCTCCTGTGCTCTCCTAAGCTCTCAAAGACCTATCAACAAAAGCCAAGTGTGCAAATGACTAGGATTGTGGACCCAGCTCCCATATATAGCATGTGTACCCTAACTGGCTGTGTGGCAACCATGACTACTTTCCAGGCCCGTTTCTTCCCGTTTCTCCAAATCGTGACCTATTTTTCTTCATTCTAACCTATTTTTCACTTTCTTCATTGTGAGATTGTCCGTCTCATGTCCTTCTCCCTTCTTCTCATCCAATCTCCCGAGGGGGCATCATCCTGTCGATTAAACCTATACTAGGGGCAAAATTGGGACATGTATCATTATCGAAAAATTTATTCTTTGAAGCAATGCTATAAACTGCATTGCATCAAAGAGGGGCAAAATGTATATGCCTAAAAATGAAATAACTCGGTCTAAATAAATATTCTTAATATTTATTCATTCTAATTTTTCTATCAATAAATAAATAAAATAAATTTATTTATTTGATTCATATTCCTCTAAGTTAATTAAATATCAAAATATTTAATTACCTCTTCTAAAGTCAAAATTAAATAAAATCCTTAATTTAATTTAATTCTTCCAAACAATTAAATAATTCTTAATTATTTAATTAAGTCAGTTCTTCTTCCAAATTTAAATAAATCAATCAAATTTATTTAAATCCTCTCAACCTCTAAAAATAAAATATAATAAAATATTTTATTTATTCTTCCAAATCATGCACAAACAATTAAATAAATTTATTTATTTAATTTGCTTTCTTATCTTCTATGTGTATGAGGAAAATTGACTATGATAAACTAACAAAATCAAAAACCAATAACATAAAGAGAACGAATCTAAATAAAAGCCATTACTAAATAAATCAATGAAAGCTTTTACCAAGATTTGTATTGTTCCATTTGGACGAATGTAGATTGCTCAATAGTGCTGCGAAACTATGGTTGCAACAAGCAAGTAGCGTGCTCAAAGATTAATGTCAAAAGATCATGAAGTTGTTCAATCGATGCGATGTATGCTCAAGCACTGTTAAAGGATGCCTGAGAATAAGTGATCAAAGAGGATTTGTGAAGGAGATGAGGGGGGTTTATATAGGTTTCAACAGAGATTGTTCAACGGTCCAGATAGTTCAAAAGAATCAACGGAGGAGAACAATTGAGGAACATGCAACGAATAAGAAGAAGACAAGTGTCACACAAAAGCTGTTTTATTTGAGTTAATCATTTTCTTTTCCAAAGATAAGACATGCTTTTCATAAATTAGAAAGCTTTTTTCTAATTTAAGAGAAATTGATAGAAATAAGGTTGAGTGAATAGATAACTCAACTTAAGATTTGCTTTTGCATGATTTGAGAGAAATTAAATAATAAATTATTTATTTTGTGTGCATGGAGAAGAAGACTTATTTTTAGAAGATTTGAAAGATATTTGAAGAATTTGAAGATAAGAAAGCAAATTAAATAAATAGATTTATTTAATTGTTGTGCATGATTTGGAAGAATGAATTTGATTTAATTAAATAATTGGGAATTATTTAATTGTTTGGATAAGAGGGAATTTGTGATGAATTAATTAAATAATGGGATTTATTTAATTAATGGAGACTTGAGATTTGGAAAGAAGATAATTATCTAATTAAATAATTAAAATTATTTAATTGTGGAAGAATAATAGAGGAATTTGATTTAATTAATTAAATAAAGAGAATTTATTCAATTAATGTCGCAATTATGTGATTTAGAAGAATTTGGTGAAATTGGTGAAATTAATTAAATAATTAGATTATTTAATTAATGTTGAAATGTAGGTGATTAGAAGAATTATATGAAATGCGAGTAGTGCGATGACTTGGTCATTTTAGGGTGTCTACATTTTGCCCCTCTTTGGTGCAATGTAGTTTACAGCGTTGCGTCAAAGAAAATGATTGTTGAAGACATGATACAATTTTGATGCCCCAGCGTAGGTAGTTGCCCTAGCATATGCCCCCTCGAGCGGGAAGACAGGGAAGCGATAGAAGGACTGGGTTGATGGTCGACTAGAAGAGTGTGTGATGAGGTAGAAGGAAAAGTAGAATGGGTTGGGAAGAAAGAAAAAAGGGGGAGGGATGCTATAAATAGGTCCCATGGGGACCACAATCCTCATTTGCACCCTAAGAGTTTCTAATTTTAGAGAGTAGAGCCTCCAAACTTAGGGTGAGAGAGTTGAGTGGAAGGAGCTGATAGCAAGGAGAGATGCTGATTCCAGTGCACAGGCATCAGGCGGAGCTTGTGCGGACATACAGGAGGTCAGCAGGAACTCCGATAGCGGTAAGTGTTTGAAAACCTCATTTTAATTTGACGTTTAAGGGCAGTTTAGGGCTAGGTTTAGGGAGGTTTCTTAGGTCGGCCAAAAGTGCTTTAGGATAGTATGGCGCTATTGGCGGTCGGGTTAGGCGTGTTTGGCACACCGCAACGCGTCTGGTAGGTAAGTACAATGCAGTTGGAAATGCCGCAGCGCATTTGGCTTTTGGTGGCCACATTGCAGCGCGGCTGGTAGAGTCGTGCAACGCTTTTGGTAGCGCAGTGTAGCGCATGTGGTTAGGTTGTGAGGCGTGGTTGGAAAGGGAGGCCAAAAATCAGGTTGCCATTGGTAACACGTTGAGGCGCGGTTGGTTAGGTAGTAAAGCGCCCCTGTAAAATAGGTCACCTTTGGTAGGAGAAAGTGAAGCGCTTATGCATCAACAGTGTGGCACTTTTGGGACAACAGTGTAGTGCTTTTGTATGAAACAAAGCACTATTGGTTAGGAGAGAAGATGCATCAAGTTAGGGTTGACCATGGAGGTAACCACTTAGATTTGAGCAAGGGGGAGTTGGTCCTAGGGTTTTGCGTCATAGGGTAGAAGTTGGTAGGACTAGTGGAAAAGAACTGACAAGTGGTTGCTTGGATGAAGAAGATTATGCCACCGTTGATGTCGAGAGAGTGGTACCACGCTATAGCACACGAGGTAGTACAACTTTCATGGGAGGAGGATGCGTTCCTAGAGCATGCAGGATTATGGCATGTGGCACACTTGACACACATTAGGGTGAATCTCGCCCTAGTGACAGCAGTTGTGGAGAGATTTCATAGTGAGACTGGCTCGTTTCACTTTTTGACAGGGGAGGTGACAGTGACGCTGGAGGATGTGTATCGCATCCTGAGGATTCAGATTGATGGAGAGCGAGTGGACTTTGACCTGGTGTGGGGCGAGGTAGGCTTGGTAGAGGTCTTCTGCACAGATGACCTGAGGATAGATGATGGGGAGATTCAGTGGGCAGACATCCCACGACTGTGACAGGATCAAGTGGATAGTTGCTTCACTGGTTGGTGGCTTTTTGTGCCCTGACAGGCGGTTGAGAGGACTATCTGTGGGATGGGGCATAGTACTATCAGGAATGTTCACACATGGTACATAGTACACATGGGGGCCTTGTGTGCTAGGGCAGCTATATCGAGATATGCATGACTGCGTGTACAGGAGGGGCCGCAGTCTCTCAGTAGGGGTGACCTTACTATAGATGTGGGCGTGGGAGCATATCCCAGTGATCAGACCCATGACACAACACCACCGGGAGAGGGGAGAGCCATATGCATTCCTATATGAGGGAGTGATCACACACAGGTGGCTGGGATCGGTTAGCCACTGGAGGTGATAGATCGACGAGATGGACCTATTTGTTTGGAGGCCATGGTTACTTTGCGAGGAGTGGAAGGATAAGCATGAGCAGCTTATGTACTGCCGCTAGGCTCGCTACCTCTTTGGGAGACGGACAGACACTATCAAGAGATACTTGCCAGAGTAGGTACTGAGACAGTTTGGATTACCCCAGGGGCTACCAGTTGGAGAGGCGACGCATGCCAGGACACGACGAGAGGTTGGGGACTGGGATGCAGAGATTCCAGCAGCAACAGCGCTGGCAGAGGTATGGGGACTTGTCCTTGTGAGATGGGATTGGGATACAGGACTGGCAGATCTGAGGACACTGCCAGAGTACGACAAGTACTGGCAGACACACAGGTCGGTGAGATTGACTACACTAGGTGTGGTAGGGGTAGTGGGGGAGGTACTAGTCCCAAGTGCAGAGGCTAGGATGAGGTGACAGGCCAGAGTGGTGAGACAACAGGCAGTTGGAGAGGCCAGTGGCTAGCAGGTAGATGTGGAGATGATGGAGGAGGGGCATCCAGTTGTAGAGACTAATTTACAGAGGGCTGAGCAGTTGTTACAGGAGGAGATAGCCCAGAGGACACGCTTAGAGCTCTGGATGGTACGGTTGAGGATAGACAGGGATGCAGCAAGGGTCGAGGCTAGATAGGCTGAGACCTTAGCCCAGGTGCAAACACAGGTAGCAGTAGTAGCACAGACAGCCTTGGCACACGCACAGGCACAACTACAGATCCAGGCACAGGCACAAATATAGGTACAGGTATAGGCGCCAGCTGCACTAGCAGCAGATGACAGGCAGCTAGCCCAGGTGACGAGGGAGAGAGATGCAGAGGTACAACTATGGCTAACAGCAGAGGCCACACTTAATAGAGTGAGGTGGGAGAGAGATGAGGCACGCCGTGCACTGGGTACAGATTAGAGGACCTTATACAATGAGCTCATCCGCGTGCAGGGAGAACTAGTGTCAGCAGGGAGAGAGGTGGAGTACTATAGGGGGCTCTATGCAGGTGCGGTGCCAACAGCTTAGCAGACACCTAGTTACAGAGACAGGAGTAGATCCAGGGCATTCAGGTCCCGCAGTGTAGGGCAATCATTGTCCTTAGTTAGAGGACCAGGGGTGACACTAGGGGGAGGAGGACCAGCAGAGGGACCTGTACCAAGCATAGGTGGAGGATAGGGGCCACAGCAGGAGGGCAGCTCTACCCACTAGAGCATGCACATTTGTATTTTGTATCATTTTGGACTGATGCCTGCGTGCATCTTGATGTATATTTTGCGGGCTCTTGATAGCCGTGATGTACTATATTGATGTATATATGGACTATTGATGTAGACACATACATTTTGTAAATATGATGACTTATTATGCTCACTGATGTTCATGCTTTTGTGTATGCACTTCTTGATGTCATGGATGTGATGATATGTATGTAGGATTATGGATTTATGTGATGATGTATATTAGGTATACGATGCTTATAGATGTATGATGATAGATATGTATGATGATATAGATGCTATGACTAGTGATATCTAACATGTGGGTTTTACAGATAGCACTAGAGAGAAGAAAAGGAGACAGAAGACAGAGATTGTTGATCGATCATTGCAAATGAAAATGATATAATGGATGTTATGAATGGATGAATGATGAGCTTGTTGCATTGGTTTCACAATTGTATATACAGAGCAATCCTTATTTTTGATATAGCACGTGGAAAGTTCACCACCAGGGTATAAAAGACCAAGGTGTAGTAATATCCGAGTGCATGGATGTTGACTCTGCAAGCAAGTAGTTTGAATTTAGATCCTTAGACATGATATAACCTTGTTTGGAATATGTGCCTGAGCCATAGTCTTGAACATAAAATAAACTTCAATACATGCAAATGCAAGAAGAGTATTAATTATGTAAGATGCTAGGTCGCAACACACCCAAGATAAATAGAATGCTAAGAAAGATCATTCCTCAAACACGACACACAAAAGCAATGACTATGCCCCCAATCTGTACTGCATCGCAATATACCAAGATTATAGATAAACCAAGGTAGCCTTGAGTAGGTAATGGATAAAGGAACAAAAGATAAACCATAAAACAAATTGACTGACTTACAAAATAAACATATAGCCAACATATTCTTTTGCCAAAGAGGTTGCTCAGGATAGATTGGATAGGAAAGATAACAGCCTTATCATAGGAACTTTGTGTCTGTTAAAGGGGGCTATCTACCTAAAAAGACAATATCTTGCTGCCAGAAATGCTACATGTCCTAGGAGACGTGTGTGTTGGTCTTAACAATGGAACACTTTGCAAAAGACAAGCTTGTTGATCTAGTGCTTTGGTTAAGCTAGAATTAGTTGATGTTGGCAATTGGAACAGTAGGACAATAGATGACTCTGGAAGGAAGCTACTTTGCTTCAGGTTTGTGAAGAACTTTTGCTTTGAAAGGATGTGTTAGCTTGTTGTTTTGCTGCTTAAGTTAGTCAAGTCGAGGTGAATGGATTTTGACAAACGGAAGACCAGAAAGGTGACACGCTAATGGATTGGGGTGGGTGGAGAATGATGAATCGTATGTGCCTGAGTACTGGATACATCCTTCATATTCCAGACTGCCTACATGCCCTGTATCCACGGGATCAAGGCACATTATGATGAAAGACGAAAGTGATAATATGTAGTTCTGGGTAGAGTGATGAGATGGGTCAAGGTGGGGAGGGGGAGATCTTATGTACCTGAGTACTGGATACTTCCTTCATATTCCAGACTACCTACATACCCATATCCATGGGATCAAGGTACCTTAAGATTGGAAATGATGATAATATGTAGTTCTGGTTGATGCGATGATGTAAGAAAAGTGTTGAGAAGATAATAGCCTTAGCGTAGGAGCGATGTGTCCGTTAAAGGATGCTATTTGCAGAAAGGAGAAAAGATTGAAGAGTGCGTTGTGAACCACGAACAAGGAACCAATCTTAGACCTAAGTTAAGGAAAGAGTTGCCCTGATTCTGGTAGAGGAATTTGCATGGGTGACCAATGGAGAAGACATAGAAAGCTGTGACCTAGGACAAGACAGTGCAAACTATTGACACAGATCAAGGCATGGGATGACGATGGTGGACATTGACAAATTTCCAGGCTATACTAGATAGGGAGATGGAAATGCAAACAAGGTCAATGGTTTTATTATGGATGGATGGATGAAATGTGTTGTGATGATAAGAAATGAACAAGACTTGATAGACGATGGGTGCTGATTCTACACATAGTGCCCGTTTGCCAAGTTTTCACTATGGTACTTATCCAAGGTGCCTGTTTGCCAGGTTTTCACTAGAGGATGGATTTTTTTGAATTTTTTTTGGAATACTCTGAGGATCAGGCATAAAACTTCTTGAGATGGACATTGTTAAGTGGCTCATCTAGAGGAATGTCGTTAGGTGTAGTTAAAGTATAAGCTCCTGATCCATATGCTGCTGTGACAATAAAGAGGCCTAACCAGTTAGGCTCAAACTTGCCCTTCTTTTCTCGATCTGCTTGATTTCTCTGATTCTCTTTAAGTACAAGATCACCAACTTGAAACTATCTTTCTTTGATCTTTTTGTTGTAATTATGCTAGAGGCAGTTTTGATAGACATGGAGATGATTAAGCGCTACAAGGCACCTCTCATCTAGCAGTTCGATTTCAGCTAATCTGTAAGTGCGATACTCTTCTCTGCCAATCAGGTCTTGCGTGGATACTCTGAGGAATGGGATCTCGACCTCTATAGGTAGGCTAGCTTGAGAGCCATAGACCAAGGCATAAGGTGTGGCACTAGTTGGTGTTCTTATACTGGTACGGTAGGCCCATAGGGTGGGATTGAGTTGCAAGTGCCAATCACGACCAGCTTCATTGACCGTTTTCTTGAGAATCTTGAGAATGGTCTTATTGGAAGCCTTAGCTTGGTCATTACTCTGTGGATAGTAGGGAGTTGAAAGATGATGTTGGATATTGTATTGTGTGCATAAGGCATGGACATCTTGATTCTTGAATGGTCTCCCATTATCAGTGACAATGGCTTGGGGAATACCATACCGGCATATGAGGTAGTTAAGGATAAACTTGGCTATTTGCTTACCAGTGATATAGGTCATGGGAATGGCTTCAACCCACTTCGTGAAATACTCAGTGGCAGTAATGATGAACTTATGGCTGTTAGATGAGGATGGGTGAATTTGTCCTACGAGGTCGAGACCCCATTGAGAAAAAGGCCAAGGAATTGTCATAGGTTGTAATTCATGAGCTGGTGCATGAATTAAATCTCCATGCTACTGACATTGTAGACATTTCTTAGCAAACTGTGCAGCATCTTGCTCTATTGTAGGCCAGTAATAACTTGTTCTGAGTATCTTCTTAGTGAGATTAGGACCGGTAGAATGTGTGCCACAGACACCTTCGTGTATGTCTCATAAGGTAGCTTCAGCTTCTTCCGTGTTAAGACATCGTAATAGGATACCATTGAGACTCTGGCGGTATAGTGTATCACCCAAGATGGTGTAACGGGAGGATCAATGGATAAACGTTTTGCGTTGGGTGGATGATAGGTTAGGGGGAAGGTATTGTGTTTAAGGTATTCATAGATATCTTCGTACCCTGGGGAATTGGGACCAATAAGTTCGTAGATGATTTTAGTAACGGGAACATCAACTACTGGTATCAACAATTGCTCAATCAAGAATTCACATTTCTGTGTATTAGCAAGCATGTCAATCAGTGACCCTACAAAAGCCATAGAATCTGTAGCCTTGTTATGCTATCTTGGAATTTGTTCAAATGTGATGCTAGAAAAGTGTGGTTTATAGGCATCCACTAGTTGCTTGTAGGGGACCAACTTTTCATCTTTTGTTTGGTACTCATTTGTAACTTGGCGAATGACTAGATGTGAGTCTCCATATACTTGTAATTCTATGATGTCCCATTGAACTGTTGTATTGAGACCTATGAGGAGTGCTTCATACTCGGTAATGTTGTTGGTGCAAGGGAATGCAAGCTGATATGACTTTGGAATATAGTCATTTTGAGGTGTGATGAATAAGATGCTAGCCCCTGATCCATGATGTGTGTAGGAACCATCAAAGTATAACTTCCACATTATTAAGTTGGAAAGGGTGAAGAGATTCTCATCTGGAAAGTCTGCCACCATAGGGTGTGTATCTGTCATGGGTGCTTCTGCTAGTTGATCTGCTAGGGTTTGTCCTTTGATTGCTTTATGATCCATATACTCAATGTCGAACTCACTAAGGATCATGACCCATTTAGCTAGTCTGCCTGTAAGAGCTGCTTTTGCTAGTAGAATTTCAATGGATCAATTTTTGCTATAAGATTGGTGTGTTGGTTCAACATGTAATGCTACAACTTTTGGGAAGCGAACACTACTGCTAAACAAGCCCTTTCCATTGGTGAATAATTGAGTTCATATCCCACCAAGGTTCTATTGATATAATAAATTGCATGCTCTTTTCCTGTTTCATCATGTTGTGCTAGCAAGTCCCCTAGGGCCGAATTTGTAGTTGAGATGTATAATATCAAAGGTTTATCATCCACTGGTGATACCAATACAGGTGGTGTAGCTAGATACTCTTTAAGCTGATCAAATGTTGCTTGACACTTATTGTCCCATCAAAATGAGACATCCTTTCGGAGTAAGTGTTGAAATGGTTGACATTTATCTGCTAGCTGTGAGATGAAATGCCTGATGGATTGCAACCTTCCCTGAAGTCTTCTTAATGCTTTGAGGTTCTTTGGTGGAGGCATCTCCACTATAACCTTTACTTTTGCTGGGTCTACTTTGATGCCTCTATGAGATACAATGTATCCCAATAGCTTCCCTGATGTTACACCAAAGACACACTTCTTTGGATTGAGTCTTACTTGGTATTTCTCGAGCTTGTCAAAGATTTGTCCCAGAACTTGTATGTGATCTACCCTAGAAGATTTAGCTAGTATGTCATCAACATAGTCCTCCATGATATGATGAAAGAGGTCATGGAATATCACTGTTATTGCTCTCTGATAGGTTGCTCCTGCATTCTTTAGACCAAACGACATGACACACCAAAAATAATTACCCCACGGGAAAGTAAAGGTTATTTTATGTTGATCTTCTTCTGCTATCCTTATCTGATTGTAGACTGAGAATCCATCCATGAGAGAAAGCATTTCATGACCTACTGTCAAGTCTACTATAATATCAATGTTTGGTAATGGAAAGTCATCTTTGGGACATGCTTTATTAAGATCTCTAAAATCATTGCACATGCAGATGCGCCCATTGGGTTTAGACACAGGTACAATGTTTGATACCCAGTTTGAATAATCAATAGGTCAGATGAACTTTGCATCTAACAGCTTCTGTATTTCCACTTTCACTA
This sequence comes from Cunninghamia lanceolata, assembly GCA_027924645.1. NCBI lineage: Eukaryota > Viridiplantae > Streptophyta > Pinopsida > Cupressales > Cupressaceae > Cunninghamia > Cunninghamia lanceolata. Next base: position 13,541,413 of record BSBN01000219.1, on the reverse strand, counting down.
AGAGAGCTATCTGTGGGTGCATCTTCCTCAACTTTTGCTTGACTGGTTTAACTTTTGGATCCATTGTGAGATAATGAATTACTATCTTAGGGTCTAGCCTTGGCATATCCACATAGGTCCACGCAAAATTGATGGTTCTTTGTAAGAAGAATGTGTTAAGATTCTTGTGCTCTATTTCTAATAATGATGCTGCCAGGAATGTGGTCTAGGGATTTTGCTCTGTGCCAAGGTTTATCTCTGTAGAATCTTCCACTAGGAGAGCTGACTTCTCTTGATACTTAGATGGTAGGGGAAGGTCAAATCCTCCATCCGTAGGTACCACAGTTGGGTTTTCACCTTTGGCTACATCCTTTGTTTTTACTATTTTGTGATCAGGAGGTGCCATAGTGTGGTTTTCACCTAGAGATCTTTCTTTATTTTTACTTTTGTGACTAGAGGATTTGGCATTCTCACCAAAATAAGCTATTGGCTCTAGTTCCATTACAAAACCTGCTTTATGATTGCCAAGAGGGATACCTTCCCGAAGTCCCATGAACTCAGCTAGAGCTTCGTCATTCTGAAATACATCTGTAACAGGGGACCCTTGTTGGTCCCAATCGATAAGTTCAGGGTAGACAAGTGTGACATTCTAGGTTCTAGTGGTGGAGGTTAAGATACAGAGGATAGCATAAAAATGGAGGATTCTACAAATAGGTTGGTCATATGGAGGGAAGAGTTATCGATGATATCCTTAGTAGACATCAAATCAGCGGAAAAATTTTCAGCCACCTCATCGAGGATATATTTGATGTCCAAGGTGCGTGGTACCTTTCTACCAAATCCTAATCCCTTCTTGTCTAGTTTCTTCATCACAATGATGGGTTCCATTGTTCCTTGATTTTGTTTCCCAAGGCCACCTTTACCTTTATAGCCCATGTGTTTGACTATCCTTAAGCCATTACCATATCGCTTGATTGGTATTGTGACTGGTTCTTTCTCTTTATAGAGCAAAGAGGAAATGTCCTCAATAGTTTCCTCCTCCAATAACCGTCCTTGTTGGAATTGGGTTAGAAATGCTGGGGGAGGAATAGCTGCTTTTTTAGTTACTTTGGCAGTGGGTGGTTGGCCATAAAATTTAGGGGATAAAGGCATCCGCCCTACACAACAAGATTTGGAGATATCATACATTCCAAAGCCTATATCACAGATGTGCGCTTTGATTTCAGGAATAGGATTAGGTTCACTTGTAGAGGCTTGTGTCAGAGTTTTAGGATCGACATATAGTGGGGATTCAAGGGCTTTTTCATTTTGAGGCACTTGGTTGCAATTCTTATAGCTGCCTTGCAAGACACGATAGAATTTAAAAGGATTGGGGTCTCCAGGGATAGTGATCTCCGTACCATTGAATGGGAATTTGAGGGACTGATGGTACATGGAGGGAACAGCTTTCATTGCATGGATCCATGGGCGGTCGAGGATAATGTTGTAAGGCAGCTCAATATCAAGGACTTGAAACCTAGTTTCAAGCATGACAGGACCCAGTTGTATAGGTAAGTGGATAATACCTTCTAAACGGCGTTCAACATCATCATATCCCTTGACTGTAATACTTTGATCAGTGTTGACATGATCCTCAGAGTATCCTAGTTGCTTAAGTAACTTTAAAGAACAGATGTTGAGACTAGCACTAGCATCTATGAGTATGCGTTTGATTTTGCGCTTATGGATGAGAACCTCAATATGAAGGGCATCATTGTGACAAGGATCATGGGAAGGCAGGTCTTTCTCAGAGAAGACCACATTGTAGGGTGAAGCAATGTTACCTACTATAGCTTGGAAATCCATGACCGCTATGTTGTTAGGAACTGAAGACTCTTGGAGGACTTTTTCTAGCACCACTCTATGTGCAGGTGATGACCGTAGAAGGTCCAAGATAGAGATCTGTGCTGGCGTTTTCCCTAGAAGTTCGACAAGATTATAATTTGATTGAGTTGGGAGATTAGGTGTAGGACCACAAATGGTGACATGACCACGACGAGTTGTAACAGTGCAATCCATAGATTTGCCTTTGATTGTGAGGGTAAACACTCGACTCTCTTCAAAATGACCTACAATGGAATCAAAGGAAGTGGAAGCATGATTGATACCTTTACCTCTATCTTGAGGAGGAGGTGGACCATAATGAGGGAATGGTTCCTTGTACATATTGAGGTCTTTGTTCATGTGCTGAGCTGGTGGATCATCTTCAAGAGAGATTTGGTTGCCTTCGATGAGATTTTGGATTAGGTGCTTGAGTTTCATGCACGATGTGATTCTGTGCCCTTTGCTCCTATGGAATTCACAGTATTCATTTTCTCTATACCATGTAGTTTTGTAAACAGGTTTGCCATACGGGGGAGCATCAGGTAAGGTGATGAGGCCTTTATGTAAAAGTTTCTATAAGATAGACTCTATGGGCTCTCCCAAGGGAGTGAATTGACACCGCGGAGGGTAATCTTGTGGAGGCCACTCTTGTTGTCATTATTGTTAGTTTTGATAAGGTTTCCTTTGTTGTTGTTGTTGTTGAGGTGGAGCTTGACTTGGTTTGGAAAGCTGCAGCGACGTTTGCAATGTTTGGACATGTTTAGAATCGACTACCCCATCATTGACCACGTTTTTGTTTTTGTTCCAATATTTGGGTTTATCGCTCGATTGTTGATGAGGAGCATTGTCTTTTATTTCTTTGAAGATTTTGACTACACCTTAGCAATGAGGGCCTTTTCGATGTTGATTCCCTTGTATGTGATTTCGTCGAAGGTCATAGCACTAAGAATTTGCAAGTGAAAACCTAACTCTTGGTTGAGGTTCTGCACAAATATGCTAACAAGCTGTTTCTTAGGAATCTTGAAAGGGAATTTGCTAGCCATTTTTCTCCATCGTTGAAGGAAAGAAATGAAGGTTTCTCCATTTTTCTGTTTGTTGTTGCATAGATCAGTCATGGAGATCTCATGTTCTGCATTCTAGGAAAAATGGGTGGCAAATTTCTCTACTAGTTCATTAAAAGACTTGATACCCGTAGGTAAGTGTGAGAACCATTCTATAGCTTGACCTCCAAGACTGTGAGGAAAGAGATGCATAAGATATGTGTCATTGTGTGAAACCTTGAAGCAAGCAAGATAGAATTCTCTAAGATGGTCTTTTGGGTCGCCTTTTCCTTTGTATTTATCAAACTTAGGAATAGTAAAATTTTGAGGAAAAGGGATCATAGGTAATGATTGATCAAAAGGATAAGGACACACTTCCTCTAATGAGAAGGTCTTCTTGGTGTGGCCAAACGTAAGATTAGATAGCTTTTGTTGAACTTCTGCTATTTTTAGCTCCATTGCTGTGGGAGGGGTTGGAAACATCTCCTGTTGTCCTAGAAGTTGTTGTTGCCCATACAGGAGATTGTAGTGTAATCCATGAGCATTGGTGTTATAAGGGTCGTAAGATTGGTTGGGGTCATATGCATTGTACGTTGGGTTCAGATTGGGTTGAAATTGGATGTTTTGATTTGGAAGAGGTGGAGGTGGCGCTAGGTAAGAATGTTGGCTTTGTGATGGTTACAGGAAAGAATTGGGTGGAGGAAAGCTAAAGTTCATTGGGTTAGGTTGCGATTGTAGAACATAACTTTGGGAAGTTAGGTTTTGGGAATGGTGAGGGTGGCTAGGCAATGTGTGAAAGAAATTTAGCGATGATGGATGTAGTGGAGGAGGGACATAGGTAGAAGTGTTATGCGATGGTTGATTGGGGATGAGTGTAGAAGAATTTTGTGGTGGGGATTGCATGACTCTATTTGGTTGAGAGACATGAAGGTTTGATGATATGGGAGGTGGTATGTGTTGAGACCCTTGTTACATGGCTACATAGTTGTTCCCCATATTGTAATTTGGTGGGAAACCTATTCATGAAGGAGTAACCAAAATTCCACTTGCGGTTGGTGTGGACACTTGAGGAGTTTGTTGTATATTTGATCGAGCTAAGGTGGTTTGCTTAGCTAGCTCCACTTGACATTGGAGAGTTTCTTGTTGATTTTTGTAGATCTCCATAGGAGTCATAAGCAGTGAAATGGTCCTCTTTTCTGTTGGGTTTTGATAAAGGGGATTCTTATATTGTACCATTGTTTTCCCTTGTGAACCTTGTTCAGGTAAAGGCGTGGTCACTGTTGACATGGTTTGGACCGCTTGTATAGTGCTTAGGGTGTTCTTTGTCTCCTTAAGATTGGATAAATCAAAATCTTAAGGTAATTTGGCTCCTTGCTCTGCTAGCAAGCAAAAGAAATGATCTTGGTTCTTGCTAAGGATTTTATCAAAGGTGGCTACAACTCTAGGATCTTGTATGTATTCATCAAGATCTTGCCCATCATCTTGAGAGGATTGACCTATTTCAAAGTGTCGCTCTTCTTGAGATGGGGCTAGATCTACAGTATAACCTAGTGTGACAAAATCAGGAGGCAAGCTGGTGGTGTAATGAGGTGTACTTACCAAAGGAACTCTTTCCTCCTGAGATGGGACCGGATTGGCAGTATAACCTTGTGGGACAAAATCTGGAGGCAAGCTGATGGTATAGTGGGGTGTACTTACCAAAGGCGTTCTACCCTCTTGCAGATTGTTTGGTTGATCAAGGTGCGGCATGTTGGGAGAATTGGTAGATCTTTTCGTGGGTGTTCTAGGGATAAACTTGGGAGTAATGTTGAGATGGCCTAATTGCGGTGTGTGAGGAGGTGATTTCCGCTTCGTAGGGACAACTTGCTTGGACTTCATAGTTTACTAGAGCCTAGTGGTTACCATGGAATACACTAGGACAAAAGGTAATGCTGAGATTCTGCTTGTGTTTTGACAAAGACAAACTCTGATGCACAATTTACTGGACCAAAGGTGCTATACTGTTTGACCAGAGGTGCAGGACTATGCAACCAAAAGCGTGCTACTGTGATACCAAAGGTGATGGACTGAGCTACCAGAGGCGAGTTACTGCTATACCAAAATTGAGCTACTGTACCACCAAGGGTGAGATGCTATAATACCAGAGGCGCTGAAGTAGTGTCTGATGTTTTTAAAGGCAATTTTGATAGATTTAGTTATGGTTATGATTGGATTTGTTTTGGCAAGAGAAAACACAGCAAATAATGTTGGCAAAAAAGGGACTGACACAATAGATAGTGTATGTTCGAGGCTCACAAAAAGCCCAATGTTTCCACAAGTATGAGATAATTGGAAACAAATATCAAGCACGTTTTATCCCTAGAGACAAGGTTTCATTGTAGTAGATTAGCTCACAGCTTAATACTCTGTCGATAAAAATATCATTCCATAAAGGTGTCAGATATTTTGTATCTTTGTGAGAGATGATAGGTAGGGATATCTCACCCTCCCCTTGGAAAGCTCAAGTAGGTCACAAGAGATTTATGGCCAAGGGAATACTATCTCTTCTCAAGGGAGCCAATGGTGAGTATCTTTAGGGCTTAAATCGATTCCCCTTGCACTGATGATTACTGCAATGTTCGGAGGTAGATTAGGTAGTCTCTATCTAGAATAGTTCTTAGGAACTTTGAGGGACCAATGCCTTACAAGAAATGTGACAAGCTACTAAAAACTTTAACCAATCCTACTAAGAGTATCAAACACTTCGCTCAATGTGAAAATCATTTCCACAAAGAGCTAGTACACCTCTTTTCAGTTTGGCACCACAAGGTAAGGCTGAAGTCGGTTAGGACTTGGCTTTTGCCTTATCCCTCTTATATAGCAGTTCAAAGGAAAACTCCTCTTAGGGTCCTCACTTTTTGGATGAAATGCAATCCAAAAGCAGGCCCTTCTAAAGGAAATACTGAAATGTAAGAGCAAGCACGTCAAACAAAGGTTTAATTGTCTCGTTATAAGAAAAATAAGGTGCAACTAAATTAGGCACACACACATTTGTAGTTGTCAATTGTCCCTTATGAAATTAAAGTATTTGGCATTCATGTCCATTGTCCCTTAGAAAATTAAGGTGTTTTCGCATACATGTCCATTGTCCCTTAAGAAAAGTAGTATGTTCCTAAGACTTAGATTGCCGAAATGATTTGTTCAATTATCCCTTAAGAAGGCAATATGTTTCTAAGACTTAGTGAGATAAATCAAGATTTCTTCAATGCTCATCCTACATGAACATATTAGAAAAACCTTTTTTCTTTGTGTGAGTGATAAGAAGCTGCAACAAGTAAATTAGTTCCAAAAAAACTCAAAAAACAAATCTTTTGACCAAAAGTGAGCTACTATCTTACCGAACGTGACTTACTGTGATACGAATAGCGCTACACTGTGTTTCCAACTATGCAGTGATGCAGATCAGAAGCACCTCACTGTGCTATCAGAAGTGCTGAATCAGACCCAGAAGCATCATACAGAGCTGCCGAAAGCGCAGTACTGTATATCCAAAAGTGTTGTTCTGTCTCAGATCTAAAAAAAGTTATGCTTTGTCAAAATAACTAGGTTCAGATAGGATTTCATGATTGATCTAATGTTCTGAGAAATAATATTTGCTAGATCTATATCCTAAAATAAAAAAAACTCAAAAAGGTGTTGCAAATAGATAGGTTAACTCAAATATCGAAAATACCCCTAAATAAGTCAGCTTAGGAAGTATCAAAAGACAATTGAAAGACAAATAAAATAGCTTGTCAGACAAATCAAAGATATGTATATGAATAAAACCCTGCAAAAAACACCAACCAATGTCAGAAAACCTATTTTACCAAAAGCACTTAACGATACTACCAAAAGCGCTGGTTTGCGTTACCAAAAGCACGGCTCTGTGTTACCAGAAGCACCACAGTATTGCTCGAGGGTGCTATACTGTGCCTCCAGGAGCGCTTAAGGATACTGCAAAAGGTGATTTTCTGTGTCTTTTGCACTGTTCTGTATTGTAACTTAAAAAAATCAATTTCTCAAAGAAAAAGAGGGATTAGTGGGTCCCACCGGGCATGCCAGAATGTGTATGAGGAAAATTGACTATGATAAACTAACAAAATCAAAAACCAATAACATAAAGAGAATGAATCTAAATAAAAGCCATTACTAAATAAATCAATGAAATCTTTTACCGAGATTTGTATTGTTCCCTTTGGATGAATGTAGATTGCTCAATAGTGCTGTGAAACCATGGTTGCAACAAGCAAATAGCATGCTCAAAGATCAATGTCAAAAGATCGTGAAGTTGTTTAATCGATGCGATGTATGCTCAAAGCGCTGTTAAAGGATGCCTGAGAATAAGTGATCGAAGAGGATTTGTGAAGGAGATGAGGGGGGTTTATATAGGTTTTAACTGAGATTGATCAATGGTCTAGATAATTCAGAAGAATCAATAGAGGAGAATAGTTGAGGAACATGCAACGAATAAGAAGAAGACAAGTGTCACACAAAAGCTATTTTATTTGAGTTAATCACTTTCTTTTCTAAAGATAAGACATGCTTCTCATAAATTAGAAAGCTTTTTTCTAATTTAAGAGAAATTGATAAAAACAAGGTTGAGTGAATAGATAACTCAACTTAAGATTTGCTTTTTCATGATTTGAGAGAAATTAAATAATAAATTATTTAATTTTGTGTGCATGGAGAAGAAGACTTATTTTTAGAAGATTTGAAAGATATTTGAAGAATTTGAAGATAAGAAAGTAAATTAAATAAATAGATTTATTTAATTTTGTGCATGATTTGGAAGAATAAATAAAATATTTGATTGTATTTTATTTTTGGAGAATGAGAGAATTTAAATAAATTTGATTTGATTTATTCAAATTTGGAAGAATGAATTTGATTTAATTAAATAATTGGGAATTATTTAATTGTTTGGATAAGAGGGAATTTGTGATGAATTAATTAAATAATGGGATTTATTTAATTAATGGAGACTTAAGATTTGGAAAGAGGATAATTATCTAATTAAATAATTAAAATTATTTAATTGTCGAAGAATAATAAAGGAATTTGATTTAATTAATTAACTAAAGAGAATTTATTCAATTAATGTCGCAATTATGTGATTTAGAAGAATTTGGTGGAACTGGTGAAATTAATTAAATAATTAGATTATTTAATTAATGTTGAAATGCAGGTGATTAGAAGAATTATATGAAATGTGAGTAGTGCGACGACTTGGTCATTTTAGGGTGTCTACATTCTAAAAATCTTCCAAATCTTCTAAAAATAAACCCTCTTCTTCATGCACACAAAATTAAATAATTTATTATTTAATTCCTCTCAAAATCATGCAAAAGTGAACCTCAAGTTGAGTTAACCAACTCAGTCAACCTTGTTTTTATCAAAAAACTCCTAAAATAGAAAAAAGCTTTCTATTTTATGACAGCATATCTTATCTCCAATAAATAGAAAAATAGTTAACTCAAAATAGCTTTTGTGTGACACTTGTCTTCTTTCCATTCACGCACGTTCTCTCAACCTTTCTCAACCATTGATCTCCTCATTCTTTCTATATCATTGATCTCTTCTCTCATGAGTCTATAAATTGAACCTTCTTCCATTTCAATCATCCAAGCTTTTAGTATCACTACTCTGTAGAAATTCCATTTGCTTGCGATCAACTTGTTACCATATCACCATTACCATTATTGTGAAGCTCATCTTCATTGTAATCAACTATCATGGCCATTCCCACTTGACATCTTGGAATAGCAAGGAAGCTCACCTTCTGAGGGCATATTCATAGACAAGATCATTTGCCATAGGCCACCAATGGAAGCCATGAGGTAAAGAGGTTTGTTGAGGTATTGTTCATCATTTTAGATCTTCTTTATTTCTATATTTCATTAGGTTATGGGTATTATTGATATCATTGATATTTATGCATAATTTCCCTTAACAGTAAAAGATGGGAAAGATAATGAATAGTGTCACAATCTATCAAATCAAACCCTCCTTTCATATTAACATTCAAGGACAACAATCGAGCTGGAAGTCACTACAAATAAAGAGGACTCAACTATAGGTTGATGTACTCAGGAATGATATGGAAAGACTGGTTAGATTAAAAGATTTGTCAAACCCTAGATTCAATAGGCCTCAAACCCTAATCATAATGAAATCAGGTATAGAAGAACAAACTGTTATAGATGACCACACAAGAAGACACTTAGGAAGGATTAGAAATTCACCATAAGTTGGTTTTTTGGAGGTGAAGACTTTGCGGACTATGGGGTGGGTGTCCAAGTTTGATAGGGTAACTTTTCTGTAGATTTGGAATAGTGAGCAGTGGTGGATGATGTTCAGCTCCTAAGTTTAGGATAATTCCTATCGGGAGGACTCCAGGGTGAGCACCCTAGTCTAGTAGGGTAGGTTTATAGTAACTTTTCCTTAGATCTTGAATCCTTATCCTCTGAATTGCTTCTCTATATCTTCACTTCACCAAATCCCACACTTGTTACTTGCAATCATAAAGAGAGGGGTTTGTGGGTTGTGGTGTTTAGGATCTTTCCTTGGTCAAGCTCCAAAATGACATTCAAGTCTTCCAAGACTATTATTATATAGAGTGTGTGCCCAAGGGAGGGCAGAGGCCAAAGAAATGATGAAATTGTTGAAAATGAAGGTAGAACTACTGCTATAAACTTTAAAATTTTGTATATACAAAGTTGAAATAAAGATTAGTCTATAACAATTAATGAACAAGTGCTTATGCACTTTCAAACCAATGTAGAAGAGAAGAGAAGAGAAAAAGCTTGCACAATATTTATGTGGAGAAACCCTTTCGGGAAAAAAATCCACACTCAAAGATGTTTCCTTCTTGTATTAAATCTCTTTGGAAAATATTACATTCAATACTGAAATTTCTCTAAGTCCTTGATGCACTTCACAAAACTTCTTCAATCTTCAAACCTGTAAAAAACTTTAAAAAAGCTTCTTCAATAGAAAAAAAACTTCTTATTTTTTTCTTCCAAGTCAAAAAACCTTTTTGCTTTTTTCTTCTAAGTCTTTTAAAAAAAACTTTTACTTTTTTCTTCTAAGTCTTTTTTCCTCTTTCAACTCTCTAGAAAATGTATGGGGCTTACAATTAAATAAAAAACCCTCTTTTAATTCAAAAGCTTGAAACTCAAATTATAATAAATTACAATTGATAGCATAGCTTCCAAAGTTCATGCAAAAATCAAGCTCACTTAAATTGAGAAGATTCAACTCAAACAAAGTACAAGCTTTGAGTTAACTACCCCTTCATGATGTGTGCACACAAGTATGCCAAAATTAGCTTTGCCAACATCAAACATATTTCCAAATAAAAGAAACAACTGAAAGTCCCAAGATTGGGTGCTCAAGTTAGCCCAATCTATTTCAGTCAACTGAAGTGATCAACACACACCAATTCTCATACAACAACTTGCACAATTGATGTCCCCAATGTTATTCTAAATTACCTTGTTTTGTACATGCAAGTGACATGCAAACACCGGATCCAACATGCAACTGATACCCATTACCTGAAACACTGAGATGTACCATCTTGCAACTTTCAGGAGTTGGAGTGTCCTGCAAGTAATATCTTAAAACTGACATGCAAGCATTTTCAACAATATGCAACTGATACCTATTTCCTAAATCACTGAGATGTACCATCCTGCAAGTTTCTAGAGGTGGAGTGTTCTGCAAGTAATCTCACAAAACTGACATGCAACTACATGCAAGGTCATATAACTGACATGCAAGAATATGCAAGGTCATACAAGTCCATAGGAATGACATGCAACAACATGCAAGTACATGGAACTGACATGCAACAATATGCAAGCACATGCAAGTGACATGCAACAACATGCAAGCACATGCAAGTGACATGCAACAACATGCAAGGTTATATAAGTCCATAGGAGTGACATGCAACAACATGCAAGAACATACAAGTGACATGCAACAACATGCAAGTGACATGCAACAACATGTAAGTCTATATGAGCAACAATGTAACAACATGCATCAACATGCAAGTACACGCAAGTAACATGCAACAACATACAACAACATGCAAGTACATGCAAGTTACATGCAAAAACATGCAAGTCCATGCAAGCTATTCTGACCACATGCAAGCAATATCCAATTCATGCATTTCTAATATTGTAGTTAACTCTAAAATTATATCCATGTAAGGTGTCTCAACATTATCCACTCACGTACATAAAAAAGCACAACTCCAAGTCTAAATATAGGTCCCAAGTCTAACTCCCACTCACTAGGAGTTATCAAACTTTATTTTAAGACTTAGGAGAAGTCAACAAAGTCTTCATGGCCCCCACTCTAAAAATGGATGCCCAAGTTTGAACTTATCAATTAGGAATTGATTGCAAAAGTCAAAATGATATAATTAATCTCTCAAAGTCTTTATGTGTTAGAGAACACATTCCAAGAACTTTGGAGACACATGAATTGGTTAGGATTGTAAGTTAATGGAAACTTATCCTAAAATTCTCCCACTTGACATTATACATTGCAATAACTCTAAATGATATAACCAAACTTTAAATCATAGGGAAAAAGTTCCCTAGCCATCAATGTACCATTAATTCTTCAACATACTTTTGTGCTCCAACAAGATACCTACAAAAGCAGCCATGATAACCATAATCTCAAACAAGAACTCCTCACATCATGTCACCCATGATAAACAAGAAATAATCCAAGGTGAAACATATCAACTGTCACTGAAACCTGCACCAATCTAAACACGAACACAAGCATCAAATCATATGATAACATAAGACTCTGAGTGTCTTCCACACTCATACCAAATGGAAAAGCAACCACAGCAAGTTGCTAGCTCATCCAAAATATCCATACCTCAAAACAAGGGTAAACAAACCATCATAGGTAGAACTCCATGCCATCAACATACCAACCTAAAACTGCAATCAAGTCCCTGTAAAACAATCCTACTAATCATCCATCCTCCCATCTCAATGCAACATACCAATGTACAAATGACAAAAGACAAGGTCAACAAACAAAATCTGCAGTAACATTGAATGTGTTGGTACCCATTTATGTTTAGGGTTCTGAAATTGAGTTTCCAGGTTTTTGTTTTTATCCTCTCAAACCCTTAGTGCTTTAGGTTTGGTTGTTCCTCAACCCACATGCAATGTTTTACCGATTTTTCCCATCACACGTGAACAAAATGCTAAGTTTTTGTATGTGCAAGTGGTCATGTATGTTGGCAGGCTTGTGAAATCTCAGTTGGCTTTTGAAAAATGGTAAAAAATTGAGTTATATGCATATTTTAATGCATATCGGGTTGCATATACATGAGGGGAATCTGTTGCAGATTCTGGGTAGATTCCTCAAATGTATATCGGGTTTTCTTGTATATGTTTTGTTGTATGTCCAGATATACAACGCAAGGATACATTGTGAATCTCAAAAGGGATTAAATCAGGGATAAAATAATGGTCGGGTCCATAGATATATGCAAGCAAGAATGAATGTATATCCAATATACATTGGGTTCGTGCAATGAAAAATATACAAGGCGGAATGTATATGCATTATATATTCGTGCGTATGCAAATGGATGGGTGCAAAGTGGACGCGGCCAAAGAATTAATAGTATTTGAGAAATATTTTGAAATCCACCTTTGTATGTTTGGGATTGTATATTCCAAATATACAATCGAATGTGCAAGAAAATATACAAAGAAAAAATGTACATGGCCCAGACGCGACCGAACAATATGTTGCAGTAGATGAATTTTAAAGTCCGCGGGTTCTATATCGCATTTGTATATGCAATATACAAAGGAAATATGCATTGGATAAGATACAAGCTAAACCTGATGTAAAAGTCAAATATGACTAATTCAATGGCTGGCATCCACGGCTTGTATGTTTGGATGCTTGTATATATGCCGATATACAAGGGAAATGAGGTACAAGCTAGATTTCAAGGCAGATGCAACGTGTTTCATAAATTTTGAGGTCCGCACCTTGTATGTATGAAGTGAATGTATATGCACATATACAAAGCGATAGATGCAAAATAGAGATGCAAGACAGACTCGAGTTGAATTTCATTTTGTTCTATAATATTTTGGGGTCTGCCTTGTATATTAAACAGTTGTATGTATATGCTCTCGCATATACAAAGGTTTTAAAAGCAAGAAGTAGGCGGTTGTATATGCATTCAAACTTGTATATACAAGGGTGAAAAAGGCAAAATAGGTACAGGAAAAGTCAGCGATAGAGGAGCAAGGTGCCTACGTGGCACGGTATCATTTGTGAGTGACTTTCCTGTAGGATTTTGAGGCCATTAATCTCAGGCGATGGAAGGAGGATCGACGGCTATGTTTTAAACTAGTAGCGAAGGATTTTCTTGTATATCTGCGGCTGTGTTTAGGTGGGAAAAAACTCCAGAGGCACGCTGCTGCTAAATCTTCTAGCTACGGGTAGTTGAGGCATTGATGGTTTTATGTAGATGGCTGACTGTTGGAGTGACGGGTTATCAACCTGATTTTATGAAGCAAACCTTTGAGCGGTGGCTCTGATCTCAAAACTCACCTGCCCTCTCCTCTATTTTCCCCGGTTGTCTTTAATATTTTGCGCGCCATTTCTGGTGTAGTGTATATGGTAGGCCTTTTGACTTGTGTAATTAATTTGTTGGATGTACAGTTTGGCTATATAAGGGGCAAACTGTGTCATTCAGGGGGGTTAAAAACTGAACAAACTTTGGTGTTGTAATCAGATACAATCTCATTGGTGGCTCTATTTTGGGTATTTTGTGAGTTTATGAGTTGTATGTTGCATGTCTTATACATAGTATTCATCAGTTTCATGTTGATTTAAATGAGTAATGCTTTATAGCATGTATTTTGTTATTTGTTTCCAAACTGAATGTGTTCTTCTGAATCTAAACAGCTAAGGGGTGTGAGAGATTCTAGGATATGGGTTTCCTATGTTGAATGCTTAGTCTTTTACTTCTTCTCAAGGAGTAGATTAAATGTTTTGGGTTAAGTATTGAGAAGAATACATTGCAATAAGGATGTTTGTAAGTAGAAATAACTAAATACTTTATCTTGGGTGTTGTCTGTAAGGCAGACATTACATAATCCCCTTGAAATCTGATTGTTGTTTTAGGTCTGTGATAAACATTCACATATATATGTCTATTGACTCTGAGCCCTGGATAGGCACCAATCTGGTCAAGTATTTAGGTTGCAACCCAAAGTCTTAGTTTTGCGTCCAAACATAAAATCAAAATCAAACTTCTAATACAAACCTTTTAGGACATTAGGAGTAGTTTAGGACCGAAATCCTCTATCTCACAACTGAATATTGGCCCAAAGCTAGCCCCTTTACACTTATCTCACAGTTTTGGTCTACATATGAGAGGATTTATCTGCTTTGTGTCAACATCCTAGCTAATATATAGATGCATTTCATAAGATGTTGAATAGGGAATACCCCTCTTGGTTTTGCAGAGCCTAAAGAAGAGGAGGAGATATCTATAGAGTCTATCTCCTATACTGTTGGCCCCTGGCCCAGGAATCTTGTTGATCAATGATGACTACCTTGTAGGGATAACTGGGAATAAGCATCCAGTCTGGGAAAATAACCAACAAATTTGGTGACTCTACTGGGGAACTACCTTGTGAAAGAACCCTGATTTTAAAAGAAAACAATTCCTAGTTATAGGTGGCGACTCCGAACAAATCTCCCAACCAGTAAAGTAAAAATTTGTATGCAAGGGAGAAGATCCCTGCGTAATCCTCTCTTTGAAGAGTTATCCATAAAAATGATGTGCAGAAGAAAAGGGATTATTCAAGCTAGTTGAGAGGGTTCTCCCAGAAGTAATGATAATATTCAAGACAATCCAGGATCTTCAGAGCAGACAATACCTTATTTTTCAAACACTGAGGCTGAAATCTAGAATTTATATGAAAGACAATAGGGTAGTGGATTGAGAATGAGGTCGGAAGTGTTTCAAGAATGCCCTTTCCTTGATTCCCCTGATAGATTTGAAGAAGTGGAATCCCCAAGGGATGATAATGATGATCAGAATATAATGAAACCATCCTCTTCTATGCTTAGGGAGGAGGAATTAGCTGAAGAAATCAAGAGGCTGAGAGCAGAATTAGAATATCTGTAGGTAGTAAAAATTAGAGATGATATGAGATAGAAAGTGTAGGCTCTGAGAACTGCTTAGAATGATTCAGTTCCCACCCTTGACAATATAAATGTGCTAAGAAACCAGCACATAAATGAAGTACAGGATCAGCATAATGATTAGAGACAGAACACAAATAATGCTAGAGTACCATTAAATAATGTAAGAAATCAGAATACAAATAGAAATGCTAATGTTAATCAATTTGGTAGACAACCTATATAGCTGGATAGATTCAGACAGCTAGTTTTTGATGGCATTCCTGGATACCCCAATCCTATTGACAAACATGTGAGGCCGCAGGTGCCAAAAATTTTAGGAAATAATACTGTGTCAGGAGAAGACCACTTAAAAGCTTTTCAGAATATCATGGAGAACTTTGAGGTTGAGCATGAGGATGTTTTTATGAAATTATTTATGCAATCCTTAGTTGATGAGGCCAGAGAATGGTACAAGGGTCTGCCTGATAGGAGTATTTCATCATGGGATGACTTCAGAAGAATTTTCAAAGAACAATATGGTGACAAAACTGATCCAAGTTTCTTCATTAATGAATTCACTGGTATTACTAAAGGATCAAATGAACAAGTCACTGATTTCAATGCTAGATTCACTAAGGTATTGAACAAATTGCCACATCGCTTGAGGCCTAATGAACCTATGTGCATAGTGTTATACATAAATGCTTTTGATGCCAAAATAGCTTATGGGTTAAGGGATAAAGGTCCTACTAGCCTCAGAGATGCTTTCAAAATAGCAACAATTATTAAAAATAACAAAAAAGTGTCTGGTAAGACAAACATAAGAGATGATGTAAAAATTCTGCAAAATCCAAATAATAAATCTCAAAATACTCAAGGCAATGCATCTACTTCTGAGGATAAATTAGATAAATTGGCAACTATTGTCAAGAATGTCAATTATAGAATGACTAAAAATTAAAAGGGGATAGGTCTTGACAGACAGGCTTACCAAAGGAAAGAAATAAGACCATCATTACATGATATGCCATATAATACCAATTGGCATAATGGTAAACCCATTCTCCCAAACAACAACCCAAATCCAAGGAATTAAAGTGTTAAGGAAACACCTAACCCTTTGAAGAAGGCTGTTAATATTGTTAATGACACCCCATGGTGCATAATATGTCAGATGCCTCACTCATAGTCACAATGTATGATTGCTCAGTCTCTATACAATAATGTTGTTGCCTGTGATGAGTGCAATGAGCCGCATTGCATGGAGGATGACAATGCCAATATGCTATCTACAAACAGGGAGTATCCTTCTCATGATGTTGATGCAAGCACAAATAATGAGATTTAGGTCTGCTAGCAGTTTCCCTGTGATGAAGATGATGAAGATAATTATGCTTATGCTCAGGACTCACACAAGTTTTTGAATAACTTGAGGAGACCATCTGATGAAGAGATTAGAGCCTTCACAGCTACAGCAGTTGCTCAAGTCAAAAGCAATTACAATCTCAAGGGTAAAGTTCAGGTAAGTAACTCACACCAACCAGAGAATACTTTTGTGAACCAACTAGTGCACATTCATAAAGAGACTGAACCACAAAAGAAGCAATGGAGCAATAATAAACAAAATTTTAAGAAAAAAACAGGTCATGATTCTCAAGGGTCAGAAAATAGAATCCCCCAGGTTGAGGATCAAAACAAAAATTTTCAGATCAAAGGTGACAATCAGAGAGCCACAAAAATTAAAGCTGGATCATACCAAGACAAAAATAAAACTGTAGATCAGGCTACAACTGTTACACAAAATTATGCTCTGTTTGACATAACTTAGGTCTTGCCCCAAGTAAAGGTTTCTGTTCCATTGATGGAGCTGATGAAAGTTGAAGAATTCAGAAATAAAACATTGCCCCTGATTTCAGGAGTACCCTGTAAGATAATCAGAATATTGAGACTCAGGGTAAGAAACAAGCCATGTGTGTTGATGAGGATGAGACTCCTGAAGTATATTTGGGGGTGACCATGACAAAATACCCTTCATAGGTTGAACCATTTTATGTCTCCCTTGTCATAAATGGAAAAGTGATTAAGAATTGTATGCTTGACTCAGGAGCATCAACGAATATCATGCCTCTAGCTATTATGCAACAAGCTGGGTTAAAGATAGATAAGGCATGTGGGAAATGCTATGCCATGGATGCTAGAGAAGTACCTGTCATTGGAATTATGAAAGATGTGGACTTCGGACTGGCAGCATATCCAGAAAAAACTTACAAAATGAACATAACAGTTGTTGATATCAAGCCACAATATGGCATGTTGTTGTCAAGAAGATGGGTAGCATTGATTGGCGAGAGTATGCAATTGGATCCGTCATATGCTATGATCCCAATGAATGGTAGAGATGTCAAATTGATTAGAGAAGAAAGGTCACTAGACATAGTTGAGGATCAAGAATCAGAGGAGCATATATGTTTTGTGGATATTGACTGATAATTTTAGAGTTGTCTCAGATGATCAAGGGGGTAAAGGGAGAGATGTTTGCATTCAGGAGCTTGACCAATAGGGTCTTTGGACTATGTATTTTGATGGAGCTTGTTCGAAGGAAGACTCTGGTGCTGGAATTGTATTTCTGTCTTTAGCTAGTAAGCTTCTAAAATTCTCTTTCTTGCTAAAGTTTGCTTGGACAAATAATATTGTAGAGTATGAAGCCCTGTTATTAGGATTGAATGTTTCTTTGAAGCATGGGATCAATATGCTCAAAGTATTTGGGGATTCAGAGTTAGTTGTTTCCCAAGTCAGAGATAAGTATGCATCAAAGAATAAGAGGTTAAAACAGTATAGGCATGCTGTTTGGGATACAATTGAATTGTTTGATGCTTTTTCAATAAACTGGATTGAGAGATCAAAAAATGTCAGGGCATATTTTCTAGCTAATGTAGCCATAAGGCCAGATGATGTTACTCTGTCAGATGTTACAAATGCTGAGGTTAAACTTAGACCTGTAATGCCAAATAATGTATGCAGCTGGCAAATGTTTGATGATGATAAAGATTTACTGAGATTTCTACATTGCATTGATGAATATGAGAACCAGGAAGTGGATTTTCAGAACTTTGTAGAAGTTGTGGATGGGAAAGAAACTCTCTTAGGGAAGGAGGTAATTCAACTCAAGACAAATAAAATCCCTAGAGGGTTGGTTGCTTTAGAGAGAGCTTTTGACAATAGGGGCCAATTTGTTACAAAGGCATCTCCAACAAACAAGAATGACTTGAAGGAGATAAACTTGGGGACATCTCATGCCCCCAAAAAGGTATATATTGGCAAACAACTCAGGCCACATATCAGGAGTTTGCTGATTGTACTATTGAAAAAATATAAGCATGTCTTTGCTTGGTCATATGAGGACCTGAAAGCTTATAGAGAGGATTTATTCCAGCATGAAATCCCTTTGAAGCCTAGAGCTAAACCATTTAGACAAAAATAAAGACCTATCAACCCAACCTTAGCTCCAAAAATGCAGGAAGAGCTTATGAAGCTTAGGGAGACTGGAATAATTATGCCCATCAGACACTCAACGTGGGTGTCTAACCTTGTCCTAGTTAGAAAGAAAAATAGTGACATCAGACTTTGTGTGGACTTTAGAAATTTGAATGTATCTTCTTTTAAGGACAATTATCCATTGCTAAACATGGAAGCCATGTTGTAGAAGGTGACTGGCTGTGAACTTTTATCCATGATGGATGGATTTTCAGGGTACAATCAGGTGAAGGTAAAAGAATCTGAGCAGTACAAAACTGCCTTCACCACTCCATGGGGAACCTATGTATATGTGAGAATGCCATTTAGGCTGACAAATGCAGGTGCTACATTTCAGAGGGCTATGGATGTTGCTTTTACAGGATTAATTGACTCAATCCTAGCTGTTTATCAGGATGATTTGATAGCTTATTCAGAAAAGGAGGAGCAACATTGCATGCACTTAGAACAAATCTTTATTAGAGCATTGGAATATGGCATCTCACTCAACCCAAAGAAATGTGCTTTTGGGGTAAGTGAAGGAAAATTGCTTGGTCACATTATTTCCAAGGATGGAGTCAGGATTGATCCTGAAAGGGTGGCTATAATTAACAAAATTCAGATCCCTAGAACAGTGAAGGGTATTCAGTCCTTCTTTGGACAAATTAATTTTGTTAGGAGATTTGTTCCTAATTTTGCAGAGACCACAAAAGATATCTCTAAGATGTTGAAGAAAGGTGCAACTGTCAAATGGGAAGATGAAGCAATTAAGTCATTTCAGAACATAAAAGAGGCCATAAAGATGGCTCCTGTGCTAAAATCTCCTAATTTTTCTAAGTCATTTCAGTTGTTCTCATTTGCTTCTTTCCATACTATTATTGCATGTTTATTGCAAAAAAATGCAGAAGGTTTTGAACAACCTATAGCTTTCTTTAGCAGGTCATTGCAAGCTACTGAGTTGAAGTATGACATGATGGAGAAGAAGCATATGCACTAGTTAGAGTAGTCAAAAGTTTTAGGCCATATTTGGTAGGCTCTCGGATAGTTGCATATGTGCCTCATGCATCAATCAAAGATATTTTTACTCAACAGGAGGTAACTGGAAGAAGATGCAGGTGGATAAACAAATTGTAGGAGTTCAATATTGAAATGCAGATCACAAAATTGATAAGAGGACAAGGTTTGGCAAAATTGATGACACAGTCAAATCTAGAGGCATGCCAAGTGAATGTAGTACATAATGAAGTTGTAAATATGTTAGAATCTGAATGGTATAAGGACATAGTACATTATTTCCAAAATTTGAACTGTCCTTCCCATCTCAATGATAATCAGAAGAGGACCTTGAAGCTACATGCTATTAAATACATCATTGTTCAAGGAGAGTTGTATTGGAAAAATCCTGATGGTGTGCTACTCATATGTATAGATGAAAATCAGGCTAAGGATATTTTAAGTGACATGCACAATGGAGTGTGTGGTGGACACTATGCTACTCGGACTACAACCCACAAAATTCTTAGAGCAGGATACTGGTGGCCAACTCTCTTCTCAGATGCACAAAGAATGGTAAGAAAATGTGATCCTTGCCAAAGGTTCTTAGGAAGGCTAAAATATGAAGGTGCATTGCCCCTTAGGACTATAACTGTAGAAGCTCCATTTCAGCAATGGGGAATTGATTTTATAGGAGAAATCTCAGAAAAATCAAGTGGAGGACACAGTTGGATTTTGGTTGCTACTGATTACTTCACTAAATGGATTGAAGCCATTCCAACTAAGAAAGCTACAAGCAAAGTGGTGATGGATTTTATTCAGGAAAACATTATTATCAGGTTTGGAGTACCATTCAAAGTGGTCACAGATAATGCCATGTGCTTTAGATCTGGTGAATTTGTTGATTTTTGCAACAAATATGGAATTGATTTGTCTCATACATCACCATACCATCCACAAGGAAATGGTCAAGTAGAGTCAAGCAACAAAAGTCTCATGAAAATCATCAAGAGGGTGATAGATAAAAACAAGAGGGCTTGGGATTCAAAGCTGAAGTTGGCATTATGGGCTGACAGGGTGATAGTGAAAAGAGTAATTGGAAGGTCACCTTTTGAATTAGTATATGGTGCAGCAGCTAAATTGCCTATGAACAACCTCCTGCCAGTTTATAAGTTCATCCAAGGCAACGATGAGGAGTTGGGGACTCAATATCTGAAAGAATAAATCAGCTGGTTGCATTAGATGAAATCAGGCGGGAGGCACAGAAAACAAACATCAAGAAACAACAAAAAGTGAAATATCTGTTTGATAAAAGAGCTACAGAAAGAAAGTTTCAGATAGGTGATATGGTCCTTGTATGGAATGCAAGAATCTAGGATAAGGGCAAGCATGGTAAATTTAAGCCCCTATGGATTGGCCCATATCAAATTGGTAACATTCATGAAGATGATTCCTACTTCCTCCAGGCCCTCAATGGTGAACTACTGGAATTGCTTGTGCACAGTAAATTCCTTAAAGCTTATTTTTCATAGATGAATGTCTTCTGTGCACATTGTAAATTAGGTGTAAATATTTTGTACATGCCTTGTATAGTCAGTCATGTTTTAAGTTTTGCATTCTGTCTGGTCTGCCCTGGAGTAGTCTGGTCCTCGCTATAGTCTTGCACCTACACGTCCCCAATCGGAGCCTGTGTTGGTACCCATTTATGTTTAGGGTTCTAAAATTGAGTTTATAGGTTTCTATTTTTATCCTTTCAAACCCTTAGTGCCTTAGGTTTGGTTGTTCCTCAACCCACATGCAATGTTTTACTACTTTTTCCCATCACACATGAACAAAATGCTAAGTTTTTGTATGTGCAAGTGGTCATGTATGTTGGCGGGCTTGTGAAATCTCAGTTGGCTTTTGAAAAATGGTAAAAAATTAAGTTATATGCATATTTTAATGCATATCAGGTTGCATATACATGAGGGGAATCTGTTGTAGATTCCAGGTAGATTCCTCAAATGTATATCAGGTTTCCTTGTACATGTTTTGTTGTAAGTCCAGATATACAACGTGATGATACATTGTGAATCTCAAAAGGGATTAAATCAGGGCTAAAATAATGGTCAGGTCCGCAGATATATGCAAGCAAGAATGAATGTATATCTAATATACATTGGGTTCATGCAATGAAAAATATACAAGGCAGAATGTATATACATTATACATTCATGCGTATGCAAATGGACGGGTGTAAGGTGGATGCAGCCAAAGAATTAATAGTATTTGAGAAATATTTTGAAATCCACCTTTGTATGTTTGGGATTGTATATTCAAAATATACAATCGAATGTGCAAGCAAATATATAAAGAAAAAATGTACATGGCCCGGACGCGAAGGAACAATATGTTGTAATAGATGAATTTTAAAGTCTGCGGGTTGTATATCACGTTTGTATATGTGATATACAAAGGAAATATGCATTGGATAAGATACAAGCCAGACCTGATGTAAAAGTCAAATATGACTAATTCAATGGCTGGCGTCCGCGGCTTGTATGTTTGGATGCTTGTATATGTGCCGATATACAAGGGAAATGAGGTACAAGCCAAATTTCAAGGCGGATGCAACGTGTTTCATAAATTTTGAGGTCTGCGCCTTGTATGTATGAAGTGAATGTATATGCACATATACAAAGCGATAGATGCAAAATAGAGATGCAAGACGGACCCAAGTTGAATTTCATTTTGTTTTATAATATTTTGGGATCCGCCTTGTATATTAAACAATTATATGTATATGCTCTTGCATATACAAAGGTTTTAAAAGCAAGAAGCAGGTGGTTGTATATGCATTCAAACTTGCATATACAAGGGTGAAAAAGGCAAAATAGGTATAGGAAAAGTCTGCGATAGAGAAGCAAGGTGCCTACATGGCATGGTATCATTTGTGAATGACTTTCCTACATGATTTTGAGGCTGTTAATCTCAGGTGATGGAAGGAGGATCGATGGCCGTGTTTTAAACTAGTAGCGAAGGATTTGCCTATATATCTACGGCTGCATTTAGATGGGAAAAAACTCCAGAGGCATGCTGCTGCTAAATCTTTTGGCTGCGGGTAGTTGAGGCATTGATGGTTTTATGTAGATGGCTAACCGCTGGAGTGACAGGTTACCAACCTGATTTTATGAAGCAAACTTTTGAGCGGCGGCTCTGATCTCAAAACTCACCTGCCCTCTCCTCTGTTTTCCTTGGCTGCCTTCAATATTTTGGGTGCCATTTCTAGTGAAGTGTATCTAGCAGGCCTTTTGACTTGTCGTGCAATTAATTTGCTGGATGTACAGTTTGGCTATATAAGGGGCAAACTGTGTCATTCAGGGGGGTTGAAAACTGAACAAACTTTGGTGCTGTAATCAGATACAATCTCATTGGTGGCTCTATTCTAGGTATTTTGTGAGTTTATGAGTTGTATGTTGCATGTCTTATACATAGAATTCATCAGTTTCATGTTGATTTAAATGAGTAATGCTTTATAGCATGTATTTTGTTATTTGTCTCCAAACTGAGTGTGTTCTTCTTCTAAATCTAAACAGCTAAGGGGTGTGAGAGATTCTAGGATATGGGTTTCCTATGTTGAATGCTTAGTCTTTTACTTCTTCTCAAGGAGTAGATTAAATGTTTTGGGTTAAGTATTGAGAAGAATACATTGCAGTAAGGATGTTTGTAAGTAGAAATAACTAAATACTTTATCTTGGGTGTTGTCTATAAGGTAGACATTACATAATCCCCTTGAAATCTGATTGTTGTTTTAGGTCTGTGATAAACATTCACATATATATGTCTATTGACTCCGGGCCCTGGATAGGCAGCAATCTAGTCAAGTATTTATGTTGCAACCCAAAGTCTCAGTTTTGTGTCCAAACATAAAATCAAACTCAAACTTTTAATACAAACCTTTTAGGACATTAGGAGTAGTTTAGGACCGAAATCCTCTATCTCACAACTGAATATTGGCCCAAAGCTAGCCCCTTTGCACTTATCTCACAATTTTGATCTGCATATGAGAGGATTTATCTGCTTTGTGTCAACATCCTAGCTAATATACAGATGCATTTCATAAGATGTTGAATAGGGAATAACCCCCTTGGTTCTACAGAGCCTAAAGAAGAGGAGGAGATATCTATAGAGTCTATCTCTTGTACTGTTGGCCCATGGCCCAGGAATCCTATTGATCAATGATGGCTACCTTGTAGGGATAACTGGGAATAAGCATCCAGTCTAGGAAAATAACCAGCAGAATGGATATGTGGATATTGACAGTCCACATCCAAGTCTTTAATGCAACCAATGGGTAAAGACAACCCATTAAACTACACAACTCGTAGATCCCAATAGTGAAACATGCAATTTCATCTTCACATCAATAACCTACAAACTAAGACAACCAAGAAGATATCGTCACAATAGAGAGCATATAGATCCAAGAACTCCCACTGCATTTGTAATGTAAAATCTAAAAATAAGATTAAGGTATTAACAAATCCTCCTATAGCACTTCTCTTAGAGGACATGGCTAACTCCTCTACCATATAGTGTTAATACATATAATGATATGCATAAAACATCTCTATTTACCAATCTTTGAATAACTCTCCCAAGTCCTCTTAACCAATGAAGAAAAAGATCAAGGAGCTACCAAATTATTGTTAACAACAATAACACTTGACTCCAATGCAAACCTCAACTCCATAAACATGAGAACCTTTAATAAGAAGACAATATACCAGGAAAGAGAGAAACTGCAAAATCATACCATGTCTTTATACCACAATAACCTATGCCAAACTGTGTAAAGTAAGATCTCTTTCAACACTCCCAATCTAAAAAGGTATCAACATCTAACATCCAAATTATGATCAAAATATGGCAGCAATAGATGTTAACCTCTCACTAAAACTAGATCAAACTAGCCAAACATTCCCACAACAAAGGGACTAAGCCCAAAAACCATAAACAATTTATGTACCTCTCCAAAACAAATCCTCAGAACTAGTTCCATAGTTCAAGATCAAATAATAATGAGAACAACAGAAATCCATAAACCCATGCATCTACTTCTCAACAATCCTTTTCAAGACTAGTGTAAAAGAGAAGACAAGATACATATAAAGAATGCATCTAATAATCAGGTGGGCAACACCTATTAGTTCATTTACCTACTGAGTAGACCAAGAGTGGGATACAAGATTGTCCTTGCATATAACACCAAGAAATAAAAGCTTATAATAAAGACAACCTTCTCATAAGGTCTATAATGGACTCACATCAATTTCCAAGTGTAGGCTTCTCAGTCTTTTTGTTGACATCTCATAATGAGAAATCTTTCCAACACATATCTCTAAGTTCAAGAGATATCAATCCCCACCCAAGTCTCTCTAGTATCCATGCAACTTCAAATGCAATCTACACAATCATGAAGCTCCAAGCAAATGATTAATACTTCAAAACCAAAGAGAGAACTAACCAAACCATTGTCAAAATTCCAACTCTAGAATCAAGAATATATCATGACATCATGATCTAACATCTTCTTAAAAGATCATAAGCTCCAATGAACATATCTTGCTCTCAAGAGCACCTTTATTATGCCAAAAAAGTCCAACTCATGATCAAGAGTGCATCATGACATAACACTATACATCCTCTAGACCAAGGATCATATATCAAAAAGTTGATAAGTTATAAACTCAACACCTCACCAAAAAACTCTAAGAGTCCTCCATGGAAAATCAAGATGTCAACACCTCTTCAAAAAAAATGAAGATCTAGCATCCTTTGTCAATAGAAACAAAAATGTCAATGAACCCTTATTGCATACTAAAGACATAATCTAAGAGCTTCTTATGACACCAACAACCATTGCAAAAGATCATCCATCTTCTAATCAAAGATTTTGCATGGCTCACATCACTGCAATAACAACAGCTTAGAACCAATATTTTTAAACAAAGAAGATAGAACACATTATGTAACTACCGAAAACTCCCACTAAAAGTGATACCAATTTATGCATGGTATCATGATCAACATCATTACCAAAACTCCACTGAAAGTGAAAAAAGCTTCTTATGCAACATAACTTTACTGCTATAGATTCCAATGAATAACTAAATTAGGTACTCCAAACTACCATTTTATCTCAATAAAAAATACCAATGTAATTAAGGTGACAAAGTAGAGGCCTACCAAATAGAACCCTCATCAACTTATTCACAAGATCTGCACACATGTAACATCTCATAGGAGGAAAACATGATCAGTGCTCCAACCTTTAATAACTGAAAAATAGATTCAACCCCACATCAGTAACATGTAAAAAAAATGTAACTAGGTATAACATGTAGATTTCCAAGACTCAAACACTAGAATCAACTTTAAATCTGATTTGCCAAATAAATCCACATAGGAGAAACCATAAATCATATGAACCCAACAAGCAGCCTTGCGAATCTGAAATTGTTTCCATCTAGAAAGTGTCTGAACACAATTTTCCATAGATCTACAAACCCAGATTTTAGTTAACATGTAAAACCTACAAAACCATGTCTCTGTAAATTTGAAACCACTTAAACATCCAAACATTCACACCAATGAACACCATCAAATATGTTCTCTGAAATAATGGAATATCACATATCTACAAACCCCACAATATTTTGAAATAGGAAAACTGTGAAAACCTACATATTCAAAATATCATGAATATGAGAAATGAGAAACTAGGTTGTTCAGGAGTGTCTATATCATAAAAATATCAACTCCACAACCTCCATACAACTAGTGATAAATCATCTAGTGCTTTCATGTAACCACGGACTGAAACCTTGAACCCAACATAAGCACTCCAAACTGTAGTCCAAGAAATGAGTGTTCTTCCATGTGATTAAGGTACCAAAAGTAACCATCAAACACAAACACCCTTTCACTGCACATGACCACAAGGTAAAGGAATAAAACCACCAAACTAGAGAATATACACATATTGTCAAAATGGAGCTCCAAATCACTATCATAGGATCAACTCCATAAAGATCCATAACCTTGAGCCTCAAGTGCCCAACAAAGATTCTTTTGACAATATCCACCTGAGAGGTAAATACAATGACTTCCAAACTCACAGATCTACAAAACCTACAAAACAAAGCTCCCACTACAGCCAAAAAACCTTCAACACTTTAAGAGAAAGGCATCCCTCACTCTACACAACCGTTAGCTCTGATACCAAATGTTGAAAATGAAGGTAGAACTACTACTATAAACTTTAAAATTTTGTGTATGCAAAGCTAAAATAAAGATTAATCTATAACAATTAATGAACAAGTGCTTATGCACTTTCAAACCAATGTAGAAGAGAAGTGAAGAGAAGAGAAATAGCTTGCACAATATTTACATGGAGAAACCCTTTTGGGAAAAAACTCCACACTCAAACATGTTTTCTCCTTGTATTAAATCTCTTTGGAAAAGATTACATTCAATACTGAAATTTCTCTAAGTCCTTGATGAACTTCACAAAACTTTTTCAATCTTCAAACGTGTAAAAAACTTCAAAAAAGCTTCTTTCTTTCTTCTTCAAAATCTAACTCCCACTCACTAGGAGTTATCAAACTCTATTTTAAGACTTAGGAGAAGTCAACAAAGTCTTCATGGCCCCCACTCTAAAAATGGATGCCCAAGTTTGAACTTATCAATTAGGAATTGATTGCAAAAGTCAAAGTGAAATAATTAATCTCTCAAAGTCTTTGTGTGTTGGAGAACACATTCCAAGAACTTTGGAGACACATGAATTGGTTAGGATTGCAAGTTAATGACAACTTATCCCAACAGAAATAAAATGATTGAAGCGCAAATAGATGTCACCTTAGAGGTGAAGCCCTCATGGAGATGAAGATCCATCAAACCATGAGGAGATGGGTTGATGAAGCCAAATCTGCAACAAACAAACACAAGAACAACACAATTATGCTTTGTAACATAATGAATGCCTTGAAATCACTTAGCTCAATATCACAAGTTCACATTATCCATCTAGGTGTAAAATGAAGATATAAACTCACTTATATATGCTTTCCCACTAATATTCGTAATTCAAATTGAAAAGGCCAACAAAGGGAAACCTTGTTAAAGGTCCTATGCCGACAAATTTAAATTTAGGTCCCGACAAATCAGCCTGGACTAGGGCACGGGTGCCCAAGTCCCAAGGCTAATTTGAGTAATGATTAAGCATTTAGATTGGGCCCCTAAGTGTCACATCTCATTTTGGACTTTATTTATAATTTAAATTATGGGATATTTTTAATATGATTGTTTTACTATTGAGTGATTTCATCTGTGAAAGGTAAAATAGTTGATATTTAAAATGCATAAAAATTTGAAAGTCGATTGATGACCAATTATTATTAATATTATGGATGTATATTTTGTTTTGCCTCGGCTATGATTATAAGGACTAACCTATTAATGAGAATCTAAGTGCGACTGAGTGTAGGAGAAATGTCAAAGACAAGAACATGGTTGAGGTAGAGGTGTTCTCCCCGCCTGGCAATAACTGATGGGATGGATAAAGCCGATGTATGCACACACTCACTTAGTTTCATGACATATTGCATCATTCATATTTATTCATTGAGTGGCTTTATTATGCATCGTTATGTGGTTACGTAGTCATGTTTGAGCATTTTATATGGCTAATGGATGTGATTGATGTATGATGATTAGATAAATATATGAATTCTACAATATGTTCATTTTAATTGCATAAGTTAGCCATGTATTTATACGTATTTTTGACTTAGATTTAATATAATTGTATAAGTTGAATTCAATTTTATTTATTTATATTATTTAAAGAGTTTATCTATTTATATATATACAATTTAAATTAAGAAATATTTATATATGATGCTCTTGCATGAAATGATATTTTAGATAGACTTAAAATAAGCATATATTTATAGATACATATTTATAATTTAAAATATATAAAAAACAATATATAATTATATAAACATATAAGCATTATATTATTTCTTTTATTTATTTATTTTGTTAATTAATTTCTTTTGGAAGAAGAAATAAGTTAAATTATTTTAAATTGTTAATTTATTTAATTATTGAATATGCATTCTATTTTAAAAATTTAGAGAATCAATTATTAAATTGATCATATTTGTGAATTAGAAAATTATATTTTCTAATATTAGTTTTAAGTAGGATGTGCATGAATATTAATAAAGTCATTTTAATATTATTTTTCTTTTATTAAGAATATAATATTATATTTTTCTTTTTATGTTTTGAAAAAAAAATAGGCAGAGTTATTAAAAGAAGAGAATTAGTTTTTTTTCATTCTTTTTTTTTGGTTATCAAATTTTATTATCGAAAAGAGATGGAAAAAAAAAAAAGAAAACAGGTTATTGAAGTTTAGGGTTTTGAAAGTGTTTTTTTTGTGGAGAATTGAAGGATTGTTGTGCTTTTTTTGAATTGGTTTGTTCATCTTCATTTTTTATCAAATTTCTACAAGGATTGAGGTAGGATTCTTCTCATCAAAGGCTTTAGCAAAGACTTACTTTGGTTAATAATTGAATATAGGATTGTGTGAAGAAATTGTGATTTATATGCTTCTTGTGCAAAAAAAAAGATTTAAACAAATTATAGTTTCATTGGTTTTGAAGATTAGAAATTTTTTTTGTTGAATTAGATTTGTTGGGAATTCTTAAAAGTTAGTAGGAAGATTTGATAGGTTATTTGATCTGAATATGATTTTTAGAATATTGAAATATTAATTTCTGGTATAGGAGAAAACAAAACATAATAGAAGACTTATGAAGAGACTGAAAAGAAAAATAGTAATCTATCTTAGTTTAGATATATCTCTTAAACTGTGATCTAGGTTTTTCTAATTTCTAGATATATGGTTTTAAATTAGGGGTTAAACTTTATCTCCATTTTTTATGATTTTATCTTTTATAGTTTGTTTTTAGTTATTAAACAAGTGGATTATTTAAAAAAAAAACTGGTAAATTTGTCATGAGAAAAATCAGTCTGTTACGGCATCAATAACTTTAGTTTTATGAATTGAGTTTCTCTGAAATTTTTATGGAAGGTGTGTAACTTCATTTTTTAAATCATATAAAAAGATCAGCCTTACCCAGTTTGTAAATTCTAAGATATGTATTAATTAGTGACTGTCTATCTTTGCTGCTATTTTTAGTATGATGTTTATTGTGATTATATTATATTTATAAGATTATATTAAAGATATTTATTATGAAAATATTTATTGATTTCTGTATATCTATGTATCATCTTTCCAACACATTTTAAAAATTAGAAAAATGTTGTGTTTTGAGAAAGTTATGTATGTTTTAGTAAAAACTATATTTTATGCAATATAAATCTAAGTTGTTGGCATGAAAGTCATGTTTGGTTTATGTGTGATCTTCCAACATGGTTTTGTGACTTTGTAAGCATGTTGAAATTGCTATGTGGATATTAGTTATGAGGGTGTGAGCATGAGTTGGAAATTATAGTGTTTCGGACTACATTTAATGTCACCTGTAGTGTTGATGTCCATGCTTAATTTTGTTGTCCTATCATTCTATCTCCTATAATAGCATCTTGATCACCTGTAGGTTTAATTTAATTGACTTACCTATTTATGCCTTCACTTAAATGGTGTTCTTATTTGACAACATGAATATGAAATTATTAGAAAAGATGATTCTTCTTTATTCCTTATTACAAATTTAATCATAATGGTATTATAAATATGATTTTCCTTGTGGTTAGGTAAATCTAGATTTATTTATTATATTTTATTTTAAAAAAATTAAGAATAAATTATGGGATAAATATTATAACTAGTTTTATAGCGATCTATGTATATCTTGAATGATTAAATGCAACTCTTTGATAGAAATATTGTTAGAAATGTATTCTCATTGATTGAACAAAGAAATGAAGTAGTAATTGTATCTAGGCAAAAGTATGTGTTATAAGATCTAGACACGAGATTCTTTTGAGGTAATTAAGAATGGAATGAGTTATCTTTAGTTTATGTCTTATTTATGTATCTTGAATAAGCATATGTGAAAGCTTTTTCATTAGAATTGTTTTCTTAAAAGTGAATTCATTTTGATGGTGCAAAAGAAAAGAATTAGTTTGCTTTGAAAGAAAGTAGTATATCTTTGTGTGTGTTTGGGGTTGTTTTCTGGGCTAGGATGCCAAATGTGGAATATCAAAGATGAATTTTCCTCTTTTCAAGAATTGAACCTTAAACTATTTTATATGCTTGGCCAAGTTGGGATTCATTGAAATCACTAGTAGAAAAATAGAAATAAATGACTAAAAAAACTACCAAAAATTGGTCATGTGATCAGTAGTTTGGTCATGTGACCATTGGTAGTTTATTGCTGGTCATTTATCTCACGACCAAATTTATGACCAAACAAATTTTAGTCATTAATTTGGTAGTATATTTAGTCATTAATTTGGTAGTATATTTAGTCATCAATTTGGTAGTATATTTGGTAATTTGGTAGTATATTTATTCATCAAATTGGTAGTATATTTAGTCACATGACCATTGGTAGTTTATTGCCGGTCATTTATCTTGCGACCAAATTTATTTAGTCATTTATTTAATCACTTATTTAGTCATTTATTTAGTCATTTATTTAGAACACTCTTATGCTGATCAAGAAGTGGTATTCCCTGACAACATGATAGGTATCTTTCATAATGTTTGCATGCAACCAAGGCATTAGAGTTTACAGGAACAACATACATCCTAGCCCTTTCTATTTCATTTTCAAAAGCGTAGAGTTACAAATGCCGCCATCATAAGTTACAGGAAGTGTTATTTTAGAAGGCAATGTTTAAATACAGTCACAGAACATCAAAGAAACATTTACATTTTTATCTTGTAATGAACATCAAAGCGAATGTGATGCTATATCACAGAAACATAATAGTTTTAGGTACAGTCAAAGAACATATTTAGAAAAATGACAAATGAAACTGTGTATATGATATGCTAAAGACCCATCTGAGGGTTTCTATTTCAAAATACAGATACAGAAGGAAGGGTTTTGAGTCCCCTCAAGCAAAAATGTTTAGAGAGATCATATATAGCTGCAGCCTCTAATAAGAGGAAACCAAATCCTCTAAATCCTCCAGATGCAAATGATGACTCGGTACAAGGTTGAGAAGAGCAGAGAAGTGCCAGATCTACTCCAAATGTGACCATTCAAACCCTAAATGTGACTGTATAGAATAAAGTTCGACCCAAAGTGCCTCAGGAGTTGTAGAAAACAATGCAAGTCGAATTAGAAAACCTACAAAAAAAACTTGGAAACCAACGACTACTACACAAGATGAAACAATGAATTCATGACCTCTGAAAGAAGATCGACCTGAGGAATCCGTGTGTGGTGTTTGAAAACAAAAAAATGTAGCTTTGACCACTATTTGTGGCTGCAACTTCTGACCATGAGACAATTGCTGAATGACTGATAGTTTAAAAACTTTGATCACTGAAATGTGTAATAAACATTATACACTCATTGAATGTGAAACCTAATCACCAATACATAGATCAAATGATAATAGTTTGGGGTTAATTTTGATGGAGTTTAGCTCTGCAAATAGCAAAATGGCTCCTCTCTACACCACATCAAAACTAGCTCACTTAAATTCTGTAAAAGTCAAAACTATGCAATTGAATGATGACAACTACTTCTTTTCATACAACATGCACAATAATCATTCCTCATCATGATATAATCTGAGGTGCACAAACACAATTTATGCAGAGCACAATGAAGAAGAAAGAAAGGCAGAGATTGTGAAGATGAAATATTCACACTTGTAATCAGTTCCTCTTGAAGATGCCACTTTTAATAATGATGTCTGAGATATCTTATCCATCCACAGTGTCCTCAGCTTTACAAATCATGGGAGATCTTCAAGTTCAGATGGGAGTGGGTGATTTGTAGAGAGTCAAACCTTGTAAGCAGAGGCCTTGAAGATAGATGGTTTTGACCTTACTTTTCCTACAAAACAAGAATTATTTGGACCCAGCCAGTGACCAGTAAATGAATATCCACTTGCAAGGAAGGTGCACATTACGTCCTCCAATGAACAAACTACTACCTGGTCAATCATAGAAGCCGACTGGTGGTTTTCGCTAGTGTCATAAGAATTTGAGGCCAACTCCATGACTTCTGACAGGAATGCATTGTGAAAGATTGGTAGTTTATATAACCGTGGTTAGTTGTTTAAGAAAACGTGACAAAATGTTCATAGAACATTGATTCTCGTCATGAAATATCAATAGAAAAAATAAACCACAAATGCATAGATGTTGAAGCTGCCTGTGAGTGGAAACCATAATCAAAATGGCAGATAGCAACCTTCTTGGCATTTTCTCTTCCATGCTAGAGCATGGTTTGAACAAAGATCGCAACCTCACAAATGGAAACAAAGACCAAAAATCGTCCAAAATGGTACCAATGTGAGTCGATGAGGGTTTTGAGCCTTAAAATAACCTTGCATGTGCCTTCTGAAGAGAAACCAACCCCTCTCTTACCCTTTCAATGCCCAACAGGCCTAGATCGAGCCTTCTTAAATGTTGAAAAACTCTTCAAGTCGACGACCCAAAAATCTTGTAGAATCCACAATAGAAAGAGGGCACAAAATAATATCAATGTAGGGAAGTTCCCCTAATATCAATGCAGAGAGTTTCTCCATGATGGGTCAAACCCACTTCAAGATTCAGGCATAAAAGTTACAGACATAGAATAATGATAAGGGTCCAAGCTCATATGAAGGAGAGTAATGCTCATTAATAAAACTACAGCCACGGCCTCTAAAGGCCTTATCAAGTCTCATATAATAGTGGAGAAACAAAAGAAATGTGTAGAGGTCAAAAGATAAAGAACTTACTTTTCTTCTTGTCATAGAATAATGTGAAGAGCTTGAACCCATTCTCCATGGCGGCTCAAGTGGAACACAAAGCAGATAGAATGTGTCATTACCAGGGACATAGAGGAACAAAAAGGAATGCATCAGGAAAACTGCATGGCCGTGGTTTAAAGGAAAAACCATATGATAAAATGAAACAATATGGTCAAAATGTGACAGAAAGCATGTTGCCTTTATTTCTTGTAGAGAAATCATTAAAGAAATGTGCTCAGAACAGTAGAAGAAATCATGGGGTTTCAAGTTCAAACCCTCATCCATGTTGGCACCTAGAGGCAGAGCATCATTTCGAAAATGCAAGTGTAAAATGGACCGAGAAACTAGGGCATTCGAATGCTTTTGCTTTAGGGTTTCTTTTGCCCTAGCTTGATAAGGTATTTTTATCACATTGAAACTAAATTTTAGATCCTTGATTAATACCCTCGGGGTGTTATTTCCCTTTGCATGTTTTAGGGGGCTAGGTTTAATGCCTTATGATATTGTTTGCAACCATATTGAGGGTAGGATAGACCCTAGAGGTCTTTCATTTTTTCAAAAACATTCACTAATGCATTCTTATTTTTATGATTTTTTATAAGAAAATCAAATGCCATAAATGTAATATAATTGGCAAAATTAAAAAATCAAAAGCCTTGTATAAGTTTATTTTTGCAAAAAATTAAAACGAGACAAGATAGGAAATAAACTGCAAATCCTTGTAAAACATTATTTAAAGAAATAAAATTATAAGTTGCTTTAGACCCTAGTCGTTCATGATGACCCATGATACAAAACATAGTGTGGTGACAAAGAAAGTATATAGAGAACAGGAAAATGTATCATAAAACTAAGAAAACCGTGACTTGAAGCCACAAATGCAACCCAGAAATGGAGGAAGAATGAATCATTTTGTGTAGAGAATGCTCACCTTTTGTTTCTTGTAGAAAATCTTCATAAAACGAGCTCGCAGACAGTGGGAATCCAAGGGTTTTTTGCCACTATAAACCCTAGCATGGTGTCAACGAATGCAGAGAGCCATCTCTCGAAAGTTTAAAGTGAAAATGAGCTTGAGATTCTAGGGCAAAGTTGCTTTTGCTTCAGGGTTCCAAGTGCCCTAATTCTTTTGTGATATTTTTATCACATTTGAATTAATTCAAAATTCCTTGACTAATACCCCGAGGGTATCTTTGTCCCTTTGCATATTTAAGTGCCTAGGTCTTATGCCTTTAGTCCCCTTTGTCACCTTTGAGGGCAATTTAACATTAGAGTGCCTTAGAATTCTTTGCAAAATCAAATGGGGGCAAACCTTAAAGGTCTTTTATTTTGCCAAATTTTTATGATTTTATGGAAAATCAAAATGCCAAAATAAGAATATAGGAGCCTTGTATTTTTTATTTATGCAAAAAGTCAAATCAGGATCAAATCTAAGCAAATTAGGAAAATTATAATATTACTAATATAATATTAAATATATTATAATATTATATAATAATATTATATTATATTATATTATATTATAATATTAAATATATTGTAATATTATATTATTATATAATATTAAATACATTATAATATAAATATAATATTGTAATATTAATAATATAATATTATATAATAACATATAATAATATAATATTATATAATATATATATTATAAAATATATTGTATATATTATATTATATAATATCATATCATATTATAATATATTATATTATATTGTATTGTAATATAATATATTATTATTATATTATAATACAACCCACTCCCTCAATTCAAAATATTTTTTCCAATTATTTAGTTGTGTTTTTTGGCCGATGACCAAATTAGTAATTTATAGCTGTGTTGCAAAAAAAAATAGTCACGTGACTAAAAGTTTGTCACCTAGTCATTTATTTGCCATATTTCTACTAGTGAATAGATGAAAATTTGCCTAGCAAAACTTTATTTATATATATCTTTGTCACATCCTATTGTGAGACAATTTGCATATCATTATTTAGATTTGCACATTAGACATCAGGTTGCATCGGGTGTTCCCTCTTGCTAGTTGTTTCCAAGTTGCTAGACATTTAGTGCAGGGCCAGGTTTCCTTTGTTTCATGAAGGGATCTGGGGAAGTGTAATTGCTTCATGGTTGGGTGGAAAAGTGCATGAGCCATGTTCCTATCTCTCAGCTTGCAAGAGGACCATGTGGGTTCATGGTGGCTGGAGAGTTTGATTGATTTATTATTTCTTATATTGTACATGATTATTGTATCTTGTATTTAACATTGGATGATTTATGGCATGAGAGTAAATGGACATTATATATTATTTATAGTGCTAACACCTGGATTAAGCACATGATTTGTAAGATTTAATGATATTATTGATTAATGATTATGAGATCTATCTTTTTACTTGAGTGGATGTAAATAAGTGGATTATTTACTTATGTAACTTTTGTTATGGAATGAGTACTTTACACTAAGTCCCATTTGACATGGGTTTTGGGGGAAATTGCTCCGAGATAAGAATTAAATATGTAAAGTGTAAACATGAGGACCTAGGAGCTAAAATAGGAGGTAAAAAGGCACAAGGTTACTTTTTACTCTATAACATTACTAAAATTAGTATTTTGTTAGTATTCATTAGTCATAGTTTATTTTTTGTAACTTGAGTATTTTCCCTTTTACCTTTTAACCTCTACCCATTTCACCCCTCCTCCATTGTAAGTCATTTAGGACCTAGTCTTAGTCTTTTGGCCACAAATTTTACATTTTTTGGTATTATTAAGTAATAATAGTGAAATTTCCTTCCTATAATAGCCACCCATTTATTCTCTTTCCTATAATAGCCAATATGCCAAAATCCAATGTTTGTACTTAGAATAACAGAAATCATTTTTATGAGGATATTTTTATATTTTTATCAATAATATTTATTAGGTGGAAATTTCCTTGAAAGCCTACAAGGGGTTAACTGAGGCAAAACCCCCATTAATCTTATATTTTGTAGGTGTTCCTTATTATGTAGATTTTTCTTATAGGTATAATGCCATGAAATTAGAGAATATTTAAGATAGATAAAATGAATAAGTTATTTAGATTATCTAAATAAGATCCCTATAAATTTTTAGGCATTTTGGTGATAGTCAATTTTTTTACTTTTTAAGGACCCAATTAGGACCTTTTCAAGACTTGGGACACCACTTTTTAGATCTCCATAGAACAATCCATGCTTTCCTAGAAGCTAAACCATTGATAAAAGATATGTATATTATAACTTGTTCAACCCCTACTTAGGTGCATCTATTCTCTATTTTCACTATTTTAGTGTCTTTCTAAATGTAGTTTTGCATTACTTATTTCCATTTTGAGTGTGCAAGTGTCTAGGACTCATAGATCAGACCTAGGTCCTAAATATAAGTTATTTATTATGATGTACTTATTATTACATTTTATTTAAATGCTATTTAACATTTAAATAGAAAGAAAAGGATCTCTTCCTTTTTTATCTTTCATTTGGTGAACCTGTTTGACTTAAACATTTCCACTTTGATCTCCATATGAGTAGCTTAGAATTGCATCAATTTTATTGGTGCTTCCATATGGATTCTCTTATTCCTATGGCTTCTCTCAATACCTCCTTACTTGATCCAAACTTCTTTTCCTGGTTTATCTCAACCCATCCACTTGTTTTGAGGATCTTTGTAGCTTGTTTGAAATAGATTCCTCTCTATTATGAAGCAAATTTGTATTCACATCTCTTTCCCATTATACTACTTTTACAATATTTCTTAGTGCCTACCCTAAAACCTTATACACTCTTATACATTTCATGACCTTTTTCACACAAGTCTTCCCAATGACCTAGATTATGACATAGGTTCTACTCCATGTCCTTCACCTCTTATTCCCAAGATTGCCCCTATTGACCATAATACCACCCCCATTCCTCACACACCTAGTCCATCCTTCAAAAATACATTACCTAATGATAAGACAAAACTCTTAACCATTATTGTTGTTCATCTGACTCCCTCACCCAAAGGATCTTATGTTGAACACACCAGGATACTGAGAGGGGGGGTGAATCAGTATCTACTCAAATTTTAACTTCTCCAGAGAAAATTAAAACTTAAGCATTACAGCATCAACATAAACATGAAAGATTAACACAATGCACATCAACACATAACACTAGATGTACGTGGGAAACCCAAGAAGGGAAAAACCATGGTGAGGATTAACTCACAATATATGAAGCTCAAAACAACAACTTTGTTTTAGGGCTACAACCCAAGGAATATACTAATCCTTGCTGACTTTGTTTTAGGGAAACAACCCAAGAAAGCTACTACTCAAAAAAAATTTCTTTAGGGTCACTCCCAAGGAAGCAACTACTCCCTAAATTGATAACATGTTTAGAATAGATTATAGTATGATAGTCTCTCTACTGCTTGAAAACTGACATTGAAATTCACACCTTTGATGATTGCAATTCTGCCTCTTCACACTTCCTTTTGATGATTAGACCAATTAGGCACACTCTACACTTGATAATTGTCCCATATAAGTCTTCCAGATGAATCAGGATAGCATCTACAACTTCTATTCTTTCTCCTTCAGTTGCACATCATAATGCATTCATTCTACTCTTTTTCTTGCTTGCAAACCTATCAATCACTTTGCAATCACACTTTTCCTAACTCACTTTGATTTACAATTTATACATGATATTATATTGATTACATTACTTGTCGACTAGAGACAACATGAAAAATACATTTACAAGTCAGCCAGACAACACACAACATGAAACATGTAGAGAACATGTCCTAAATAAGACTACACGCTACACCAGTAGAAGACCCATGCCTTGCAGACATCAACACTTGCTAAACTAGGTCCAAAACATCCTTCACAACATCAAACACCAAGGAATTACAACTACACACTCCACCATTTGAAAATAGGACAGCCCTAAGAAAAAACATATGAAACTTGAAGCATAACGACCATAACAACTTGAAAACCTTGTGTGGTACTGGAAAAAAGAAATATCTTCATGAAACTCTTCCAAGTGAGTCTACAGGACTCATACAACATATCCAAACACTCCTTTACCTCCACACATCAAATATTTTATGCCACACATCTTCAATCATGAACTCTGAGAACAACTTGTCATCTAGAACACACTGCAACATACTATCATTGAGAAACTGAGCTTGCAAACCATAAAGAACCTTGAAACAAGAAGGAAGCATGTAATGTACATTCATGAACATTTCCACAAAAACACAAAGGTAACCATTCACTTTTGGAGAAATGCAGAGCATTCTAATAGGTCTTTAACACCATCTCACTCTACTAGAATGCATGTCGGTACTCTATTATGCATAACTTTCACAGCAGAAGGACAAATGATCTAAAAATATGGAATTATCACCTTCACTGTACCTTGAACATGGTTCTAAAACTACGTAGCCATAACTTCTAATGTGGAGGAATGTTGAGCATTCCATTTTCCTACTAAGAACACCTTCACAGAACCAACACTGTCTTCACATTGTCAACAACAAAATACTCTTCCGGTAATCCAAACATCATGAAACTTGGAACATACATGCTTCAAGATACTAGTAACATCTTCCCAACATCAACAACACTTCTAATTATCTTAGTGCTTCTAATTCCCATATTAATATAACTTCATACTCAAATTTGTACTAATTAGGGCATGACATCCAACCATGAACTATATCTTCTCTAATGGATAGGACATGACATCCAACCATGAACACCATCACACATCATGATAGTGTTGATATTGATGACAACCTTGTGATAGTGTTGACATCAATGACAACATTGTGACAATGTTAACATCAATGACAATCGTAGGAATTAACAATCTCCCCCTTTGGTGTTGATGGCAACACATACCTGCACATTCTCCACCTTTGACATCAAGGACAAAGGGAAACCACTACCTTCTCATCAGAGACCACATACCTACACATTATTTCTTAGAGCATGACTTCTTGCAGCAAATAGACTCCCCTATCATCAGTAACCACTACTTGCTCCCCCTGAGAGGTAGCCACCATCAATCTAGGAAAAAGATATAACATGAACTCCCTTTGGATAGATGCAACACTATGCATCTAGCAAGAGGAAGGAGGGGCAATTACCCCTAACCTCTATTGGAGATCCTCAAAAATGTCCTTTGCAAGAGCCTTTGTGAAAATATCTGCAATCTAATCTTTTGTTGGAACATATTCCAACCTTATTTCCTTTTCTAAAACCTTCTCTCTCAAAAAGTGATACCTAATTTCTATATGCTTGGCTCTAGAATGAATAATTGGATTCTTGGAAATATTGATAGAACTTGTATTGTCATACAAAATAGGAATAGGCTTATAATACGATACCTTGATATCCTTTAGGGTTTGCTTTATCCACAACACTTGTGTACAATAGGATACTGCTACAGTGTACTCTACCTCTATAGTTGATAAGGACATTGAATCTTGCTTCTTATTTTTCCATGAAACTAATCTGCTTCCTAAAAAGAATGCACCACCATTTGTACTTCTTCTATCATCAACACAACCAGCCCAATCAACATCAATGTAGGCACTCAAATCAAAGTCATTACCTCTTTGATACCATAAACCATAATCTGGAGTTCCTTTCAAGTATTTGAATATTCTTTTCACTACTTTCTCATGTGTTTTCTTGGGATTGGCTTGATATCTGGCAACAACACATACTGCATGCATAATATCAGGTCTAGAAGTAGTTAGGTACAATAATCCTCCAATCATAGATCTGTAGGAAGTCTGATCCACCTTTAGAAACTCATCATCCTTGCTCAAGTGACATCCAGTGACCATGGGAGTACTCAATGATTTTGAATCCTCCATACCAAACTTCTTCAATAACTCTTTGACATACTTAGCTTGTGAAATAAAGATACCACCATCTAGCTGAGTAATTTGAAGTCCAAGGAAGAAAGACATCTAATACTCTTTTTGCATCTCCTCTGCAAACCTCTTACACATATCATCTGCACTAAAGATGATGTCATCAACATATATTGCAACTATCAATATCATGTCTGCTTCCTTAATGTAAAGATTGCTATATGTAGTATGTTTCTTGAAGCCCTACTGAAGTAATTACTTGTCAAGCCTAGCATATCAAGCCCTTAGTGATTTCTTGAGACCATGCAAAGCCTTCTTAAGTTTGTACACCATGTCTAGATATTCTAATATCTAAAAACCATCTAGTTGTTCAATATAAACCTCTTCCTCTAGATCACCATTCAAGAAGGTTGACTTAACATCCATCTAATAAACCTTGAAGTTCTTATGAGCAACAAGAGCAAGGAACATTCTGATTGCCTCCATCCTAGCTGCCGAAGCAAAAGTCTCCTCAATGTCAATGCCTTCAACTTGTGTGTATCCTTTGCATACCAATCTTTCTTTGTTCCTTATAACTTCACCTTCTTCATTCAACTTGTTTCAGAATGCCCACTTTGTTCCTATAACATTCTTACTTGTTGGTTTGGGAACCAATTCCCATGTCTGATTCTTCTCAATCTAATCCAATTCTTCTACCATTGCCTTTATCAATCCATCATCTTTGCTAGCATCAACAAAGTTTTTGGCTTCAACTTTTGATAACAAACACAAGTTTACTTGTTCATATGTCTTAGCAAGCCTTCTCCTTGTCTGCACACCTTCATCCTTATCTCCAATGATCTGATCTGCTGAGTAGTTCTTCTGAGCATACTTTGTTGGAGTCTTAGGCATCTGCTTTGGTTCTTGTTCCTTTTCTTCTTTCACTTCTTTTTCTTCATCTTTAATGCATGGAAAGATATTAGATCCAGAGTCCTTTGAATCTTATGGAATCTGATAAAAGTCTTCATCTACTTTGACATTTGTGCTTTCAATCATCTTTCCCAACCTCTTGTTGTAGCATCTATAAGCCTTGCTTTTGGTTGATTAACCAAGAAAGATTCCTTCATTACTTCTTGAATCAAACTTTCCTAGGTCTTCTTCATCTCTTCTGATATAGCATTTGTTGCCAAAGATCTTGAAGTATCTGACAATGGGAGGTGTTCCATACCATAGCTCATAAGGAGTCTTAGTGTTGTTGACCCTCAGTTACACTCTATTAATTAGATAGACAACAATGTGAATTGCTTCCTTCTAGTACATATCAAGCATATCTACATCTTTCAACATTGCCGTAGCCGTTTCTTGCATAATTCTATTCTTCCTTTCCACTACCCCATTTTGCTAAGGGGTCCTAGGATCTGATAGATGTCTCCTAATACCATGATCTTCACAAAATCTTTCAAATTCATTTGAAGTAAATTCACCTCCTCTATCATACCTTAGACGTTTGATCTTAGCATCCACTTCATTTTCAACCATATCTTTGAACACCCTAAATTTATGAAGAGCATCTGCTTTTTCTTTTAAGAAAGTAACCCAAGTCATTCTAGAATAGTCATCAATGAGCAACATAAAACACATCTCACCTTGTTGACTCTTTACTCTTGTAGGGCCACATAGATTAGTGTGAATCAGTTTCAATGGCTTTGAATAAGAATATTCCTTTCTTTTAAAACTTATCTTTGTCTACTTTCCCATTTGACATTCCTTGCATATTGTGTTTGCAAGCTTGATTATCTTGGGCATGTCTCTCACTCATGAGTAGAGTTGATCCTTACCATATTATCAAAATTGTTGTGTCCCATTATTTTTATACCACAACCAACACTCACTAGATTGAGCCAACAAACATGTTCTTCCATTTACCTCCTTCAGAT
Organism: Cunninghamia lanceolata; assembly: GCA_027924645.1. Lineage (NCBI taxonomy): Eukaryota > Viridiplantae > Streptophyta > Pinopsida > Cupressales > Cupressaceae > Cunninghamia > Cunninghamia lanceolata. Next base: position 13,498,967 of record BSBN01000219.1, on the reverse strand, counting down.
GATAGATATCACCATATGTCTTGATACCTTCTACAACTAGTTTTCCAGACCCTGCCTTCCTGATTTCACAACCTTTGGCATGAAAGGTGAGATTTTAACCTTTGCTGCACATTTGACTGGCACTTAGAAGATTGTGTTTTATCCCTTTGAAATAGAGGACATCCTCAGTCCTATTCTTCCCATCAATAGTTATAGCACCTTTTCCACATATTTGTATTGACTCATCACCACCAAACTTGAGAACACCATCATCCCACTTCTCAAGGCTGATAAAATTCTCCTTGTCACCAGTCATATGATTTGAACAACCACTATCAATTACTCAAGCCTTAGCTTCTTCTCTTGCATGTAAAGCAGTCCATACAACCATTGATCTGTCATTGTTTTGATTTGCTTATAAGGCATCGGTCTTCTCACATTTTCCCACATCATCCTTTTTGTCACCAACACTCAAGGCCATGAAAAGTGTTTCATCATTTGAATCATCATGATCCTCATCTTTTGAAGAACAACTACTGTCTATGGAATATAGACTTCTTTTGAACTTGTCTCTTTTGTTACTACCACTTGATTCTTTAAAAGGACATTTAGAAGAGAAGTGACCAACATTTCCACAATTGAAAAATATGAAGGGTAACTTACCTTTGTATTTGCCAGTGCCTTTCTTCAGTCTTCTCACAAAATTTTCTTCAACTTCATCAGAACTCTCATCTTCATCAGTAATTTCATCCTTTATCTTCATACTGACTTTGAAAGTAGCTTCTTTCTTTAGAGCATCACTACCAAACTCCCTCATTTCAAAGGAAATAAGTGAACCAAACAATTATTCTATAATCTATGTATCCAAGTCCACATTCTCCTCAATAGCAGATATCTTATGACTGTAGGAATTGGGAAGAGATCTTAGAACCTTCTTCACAATCTCATCTTCTTTCACTTGTCCACCAAGACCTATGATGTCATTGACTAATTCATTCACTTGGAGCATATATGTAGGAATGTCTTCATCCTCTATCATTTTTAGGGTCTCAAATATGCTTTTGAAGATTTGCATCTTGCTTTCTTTACTTTCTTATCTCCTTCATAAATGGTTTCAAGTGTATTCCAAAATTCTTGAGGAAAACTACAACTCATTACCTTTGAAAGTTTTGAATCAGTTAACCCACTCATGATAAAAAAATTTACCTTGGCATTGTTATCATACTTCTTAACTTCATCTAATTCTATAGGAATAGTAGCAGGAACAGTGTAACTAGACTTGACAGATTCCCAAACACCGCACTCTAGAGAATTGATATAGGCTTCCATTCTTAGCTTCCAAAAAGAATAAATTATTCCATCAAACCTAGGTATCTTGCTAGATTCGTTATGTTCCATCCCGAACCTTCCTCAAGCAGTTAAGTTTCCATCAGAGGAACTTGGCTCAAATACTAATTGTTGAACACACCAGGATACTGAGGGGGGGGTGAATTAGTATCTACTCAAATTTTAACTTCTCCAGAGAAGATTAAAACTTAAGCATTACAACATCAACATAAACATGAAAGATTAATATAATGCACATCAACACATAACACCAGATGTACATGGAAAACCCAAGAAGGGAAAAACCATGGTGAGGATTAACTCACAATATATGAAGCTCAAAATAACAACTTTATTTTAGGGCTACAACCCAAGGAAGCTACTACTCCCTGATGACTTTGTTTTAGGGAAACAATCCATGGAAGCTACTACTCCCTAAAAAAGTTTGCTTTAGGGTCACTCCCAAGGAAGCTACAAATCCCTACAGACTTTGTTTTAGGGTCACTCCCAAGGAAGAAACTACTCCCTAAATTGAGAACACATTTAGAACAGATTACAGTATGACAATCTCTCTACTACCTGAAAACTAACATTGAAATTCACACCTTTGATAATTGCAATTCCACCTCTTCACACTTCCTTCTAATGATCAAATCAATTAGGCACACTCTACACTTGATCACTATCACATATAAGTCTTCAAGATGAATCAGGACATCTACAATGTCTTCTCTTTCTCCTTCAGTCGCACATCATAATGCAGTCATTCTGCTCTTTTTCTTGCTTGTGAACCTTATCAATCACTTTGCAATCACACTTTTTCCTAACTCACTTTAATTTACAATTTATACATGATATTACATTGATTACATTGCTTTTTGGCTAGAGACAACATGAAAAATACATTTACAAGTCAGCCAGACTACACACTACACCAACAAAAACCCATTCTTGTAGACATCAACACTTTCTTAACTAGGTCCAAAACATCCTTCACAACATCAAACACCAAGGAATTACATCCACATACTCCGCTCATTTGAAAATAGGACAACCTTAAGCAAAAACATATGAGACTTGAAGCATAACAACCATAAAAAATTGAAAACCTTGTGTTATACTAGAAACAAGAAAGGTCTTCATGAAACTCTTCTAAGTGAGTCTACAGGACTCATAGAACATCTCCAAACACTCCTTTACCTCTGCACATCAAATATTTTGTGTCACACATCTTCCATCATGAACTCTAAGAACAACCTTTCATCTAGAACACACTGCAACATATTGTCATTGAGAAACTGAGCTTGTGGACCACAAAAAACCTTGAAACTACAAGGAAACATGTAATTCACATTCATGAACATGTCCACAAAACCACAAAGGCAACCATTCACTTTCAAAGGAATGCAGAGCATTCCAACATGCCTTTTACACCACCTCACTTTGCCAGAACACATGTTGGTACTCTATTATGCATAACTTTCAAGGCGGAAGGACAAATGATCTGAAAGTTTGGAATTATCACCTTCACTACACCCTAAACATGGTTCCAAAACCAAATAGCCATAAATTCTAATGTGGAGGAATGTGGAGAATTCTATTTCCCTACTAAGAACACCTTCACAGAACCAACATTGTCTTCACAGTGTTAACAACAAAACACTCTTCCGGTAATCCAAACATCATGAAACTTGGAACATACATGCTTTAGGCTACCAGTAACATCAGCAACACATCTGATTATCTTAGTGCTTCTAATTCCCATATTAATATAACTTTATACTCAACTCTGCATTGATGAGTGCATGACATCCAACCATGAACTTTAGTAATCCACATTATATTCAACATGACATCCAACCATGAACTATATCTTCTCTGCTGGATAGGACATGACATCCAACCATGAACACCATCACACATCCATGATAGTGTTGACATCAATGAAAACCTTAGGAACCATATCTGTAACATCTTATACCTCCCTTGATCATTTATTATTTGATACCTTTAGTGATTATTCTAGTGAGGACACAATCCATGATCCATATGATAAAGATTCTCCACCATTACTTTCAATTACTTCTTACCTTTATTATGCCTCTAAGACCTTTATAGATGACATCAACCTAGAACAATTAAGCCCATATGACCATTTTACAACATACTTTTCCAATGAGCTACATTATGACATTGACATATCTCCTTACCCTTTCTCTCTACCACTTAATCCTTTTTATTTTAATATAGATTCACTTCATCCCCTTTTGGCACCATAATTATTCTTTTCTACCATTACCCTCTCTCCATTGCTCCCTATGTCATATGACTCATCACCTTATCTATCCACCTCTCATGATTTTGAACTTGCCTCCATGTCATTTTTTACTTCCTTCAATTGGTATGTCTTCATTTTCATACGGTTCATCATATTTTCCATCTACTCCTACTAATGCAATATCCTCACCTACCCCACCCCCTACACCAAGTGAACTTTTTCTTCCTCCCTAACCTACATCCTCTTCTTTCGCATGCATTTTGATTAAATATGAGGAATTTAGCACATGTGATAAATATGACATTGTTCATTTCCTAGATAACATTTTAGATGGATACGTGCTTTCCTTTCAATAATTATTGTACTTTGCATGTTGTGTCTTCTTCTACTACTATATTGTCTAATGAAAAATTCTAGAGTGCATTTGAATGACTTATGTTGTGGTGAGCCTATCATGGTGTCTTTTTTCCCTTATCCTTTAGATGACAACATGCTTAGTTAGTTTCATGATATCCTAAGTGCATTTATCATTGTCCCTCCACCTTCTTCTTCCATTACTACTATCACACACCCTATGTCCAATTCACACCCTATAATCAAAATTTTGACACCTCCACTTTTTATCCTACACTTCCTCCCCACAAGATCCCTTAGTTTTTACTTGTTATGGATCAGTTCCTTCTTCCCCCCTGCTTACACAAATGACACATATTCTCCTCCTCATCATGATGTTGCACCTTACCCCCAATATGATATTTATCCTTCTACTCATAAATGGACATATTTATTTACCAAGAGTAAGGAGCTAGAAGTGTAGTTGGAGAGCCTCATATTTCCACCTCCTCATTCAACACCTTCATGGAGAGTGTCACCTCTTTCCTCATCAATCCTTACATACCCATCTCCTAGTGACATGGCCTCATTACATTTTGATAAATACGATGAACAAGGAGACCCTATTTGACATGTGAAAAAATTATATATCATTTGTTCAACCATTACTTCCAACAATCCCATTCTAGCCAAAAACTTTCTTAGAAAAATGGTAGCAGATGCATTAGATTGGTTCTACACTTTATAACCTACTTAATTACACTCCTTGATGGATCTTGTTCATGCCTTCATTCTTCACTTATAATTCAAAATAGAACTTAAGGTTTCCATTACACAACTAGCACTTTGAAAACAAGATCCCACAAGAACTATTCAAGAGCATACTTCTAAAATTTACTCATTACTAGTCCAAATGGAATTTCATCATCCTAATTCAGTACTTCAACCTATATTTATTGAAAATATCCTACCTCATATCTAATAGAAGCTACTTTTAATCAATAAAACCTCTCTTTTTGGTTTGACTGTAGAGGCCATTGAAGTTGATTGAAAACTTATAAATCTCAAACATAACTCCTGTTGTTCCTCTCTTAGTGATTCCACCTATGAATATTCTATAGGGGATGCTTCTCCTATCTTATTAGACAAATGAGAGAAAATAAATTATACACCACTTTCTACTTTTATTGAACAACTATTACCCCTTCTCTTGGAAAATAAATTAATCACTATCAATCTCTCTCTCTCTCTCATGTTCCTACCATCACATGTTAGGTCACTCTATCAAGTAATGTTAAGCATTGAAGAACAAAATCCAACATCTCATTGATGATGCCTCCATACAATTTTTTCTCAATGATACACCTCCTTTATTGACTCTTGATTATGAGATATATTGGTTTGATGACTTAGGCAAAACACATGACTTATCATTCTCCCATGATTAATATAATGATTTTAATCTTGATCCTTAGGATGATCTTTCTCCACTAGTTGCTCATGATCATACAAACATGGAAACTATCTTTCCTGTCATAAACCTCATGTTAAAAACATTGTTGATGTTTCTCCTCTCTCAACATTACTAAATAAACTAGTGATAGTTCTAAATCTTCTCCACATGAATTTCCTTGCATACCAAAAATGGATGACCAAATAGAGAAGCCATCTTTTGTTATCTACTTGTAGTGTAGAAAAATGATTTAACTAAGAAGTTTCTTTATTTTCTCAGTTAAATATTTCAAAAGAACTACACTTGGATAAAAATAATTTTGAGAAAACAAATATTTTGTTGCTATTCTAATACAAAAGAACAAAATAACACTAGAATATCCTAGAATGTTTTAAACATGGAAAATAATATTTTTCACTAAGCTAAAACATAAAAGTAAATGATAAGAAGCTAATTTATAGGAAACTAAAAGACAAATTCATATAATTGGATTCAAAATTATAAATAGTAAAATGAGAAAAACTTAGCACCAAAGGATGGAGCTCACTATCTAGGACAACAACACATCCTACTATTTTCTATATGGTGTACATAGTTCCATAATACTAGTAAAACATGTATTTTCTCTCAAATCTCTTGCCTAGCTACATAACAAGAAATAAGGAAAGTAGAAGTAATATTCTAGGTGATATAAAAATGAAGGAAAATGATTTAATTTAAGTATTTCAAAAGGAAAGTAGGAATGCTGAGAAAGAGTAAGATATAAAAAAACCTTCGTGTGGTTCAATATCTTCCAAATAATAGTAGTTGAGGACAAGAAAATGGTAGGGGCTTCTTGGGAACTTATCAAGAGTGGTCAAACCCCTATTTCGGTCTTTTGAACTCTACAAAAATCCAATGATAAAGAGATTGAAAATAGTGTGTCCTCTTAAACTAAGTGTGTCTAGGAACTAAAAATAGTGATAGGAAGCTATGAATTTCTAATCATAGGTATACAAGGATTAATAAACTAGTGTATGAGATTCAATAATAGGAGGTGATATTCACCAAGATATTTTCCAATGGAAATGGAAAGGAAATTTAATAAAAAAATTTGTAGCAATATTATTCAAACAAGAATAGAAAATCTATTGAAACACTATTACCAACATGATGTAGAAGAGAGAAATGAGCATATGTGGTTGTCAATGAAACTTCAACTATAGAGGTTTGTCATCCAAGCATAACCAAGAGCTAGGAAAGAGATTTTGTAAAGAAAAATGGAAAGGAAATGCAATAAAAAGTTGTAGTAATATTATTCAAACAAGAATAGAAAAGATATTGAAACAATATTACCAACATGATGTAGAAGAGAGAAATGAGCATATGTGGTTGTCAATGAAACTTCAATTGTATGTAAATTTAGAAATAGAGGTTTGTCATCCAAGGATAACCAAGAGCTAGGAAAGAGAGATTGTTTGAAGAAAAATAGTTAGATTTAAAAATTACTTTTGCATAAGGCTTATGGGGAAGCTAAAGGATCAAATTCAAGTGCAAAAGGAACTTTTATAACAAATGAGATTCACAATAGTTGACAATAGTTAATTGGGTGGGAAACTAATGTTAGCAAGATGATTGTCATTGCACCAAAATATCAACCTGTTAATGTCTGATACAACCGCTAGAGTTAATGAATCCACAAGAGGCAGTTAAGCCTTGTCATAAACCCAAGCACTGTGCTACACAGCACAAGGAGACCAATGGTATACACCTTGCAACAATCCCCCCTAGTGCAAGGGAGGGGTTCAAACTCATGACCTAGGCTTTGATACCAATTGTTAGCAAGACAGCTATTGTTGCACCAAAAGATCGACCTGTTAATGCCTGATACAACCGCTAGAGTTAATGAAGCCATGGGAGGTAGTTAAGTCTTTTCATGAACCCAAGTGCTACGCTGCACAGCACAAGGAGACCAAGGGCGTACACCTTGCAACAACTAATGTTTAAATTTTCAAAAACTTCCAAGATGCTAGTGTGTCATGTGGATGTTAATGTGTCATGTTGGTGTGATAAGGAATTTTCCTCAAATTTGGGACATGGCTTCAAGTCAACAAGAAGAATTGGATAGTGATGTAGAAATTTGGCAATTTGATGAAGGAAAAGAGCCTAACCATAGGGTAGAGGAAGTGGATGCCAAAGTGATTTCAAAACATAGTGTGAAATTGTGAGGGTATGCAATTTTCTGTTATATTTTCCCCATTTAAGTGGGCTAATGAAACTAAATGATAAGCTACACTAAATTATGAAAATGAAATAACATCATAAAAAAGGATACCCAAAAGGATACTATAGAGAATGCATAATAATTCTCCAAGTGGAGGAACCATGCCCCCTAGATTGAGAACATGCAAAATCAAAATGTTAGAAACTACAATCTTGTAAAATTAAAATATAAAAAAATCATATAATCCTATAGGATGAGTATATATCAATCCAAAAATAAAAGTGGTGATAGAGGAAATCTAATATGATGAGAAGAATGTCATGAGGAGAAAAGTAAATCAAAGAGAATAAGGGTGAATGTATGTCCCCTCTTGTTGTTGATAGAGGAAATCTAATTTGATGAGAAGAATGTCATGAAGAGAAAAGTGAATAAGAGAGAATAAGGGTAAATTTATGACCCCTCTTATTGTTACCTGATATTTAGGAGGTAAAAATAAGAAAAGAATTCACCATTTTGAATTTTCAAATAAATTTGTGTGAAAACACTCTCTAAAAAGTTATTTTAAAAACTAACAACTCAACAAAAAACATGTGATAAGGAATAGGGTGGATCTAGGACTCACATGGAAGAAATGATGCAAAAATCTAAGTTGATGGGAAAAAGTTATGAGAGTTTTGGTGGAGCTACTGAAAAATTTGAACTTTTCTATAAATAGTAATTTTTTTTGTAAATTTTCTATTCATTTTAATTTCCAAATTTAGAAGTTTTAGAGTGTCTAGAGCACTTAAAGAGAAAGAAAGCCACACATATGAGATTTTTTGTATCCAAAATTGGATTACTTACAAGAGAAAGTAGAGTAGGATCTACATCTCTAAGAGGTGGGTCAATTTTTAAAATTTTAGTCAATTTTTTCAAGTTTTTAACCTTGAGTGCAAACCACCAAGCATGCTAGTGTTCTCAAATCACACAAGAATCTAGGGGGCATGCTACAACCTATAAGGTGTGTTAGGGCCCTTTGGGAATGCTAGTGTCCAAAGGACGTGCTAATTTCCATAAAAAGTTAAGCAACTTTTTGATGTTTTTGATTAAGAATGTGATGTTTAATGATGAAGAAGTAACATAATTTTATATTTGTATGATTTATAGGTGCCGCTAGTGATGCAAGAGCATATTGGAGGTAGCATGCTGACTTTGTTGTGAGGCCACCATGCAACACTTACATAAGATGAGATCATGCTACTGCACCTAGTAGGCCTTTACTAGGTTTATCACATGTCAAAGATGTAGTTCCATGATCACATGCTTATAGCATTAATGGACATATGGGATATAGATTCATTTGTATTCTGATTGCCCACCAAAAATATGATGGTGACATTGGAGGATGTGTACAAAATTTGATGGGTATCAGTATGAGGTTGATTAGTTGTCATTGTAGACCAGTGATCACAAGCCTATCCTCAAGCCTCATAGATGTATGCCATTGGTTGGATAGTCCCTAGTGATGACACTAGGAACATATGAGTATGGTGAATGGAGCAGGGGCTAGTCACAATACAACTAGTCAAGTAGATCATGATCATCACCATGGTAATGTGCCTCACCCAAGATGGATGACCCACACACCTTCATGGAGTCTCATCCATACCATCAAGGCCATGGAGGAGATTGAAATAGTCTTTTCTTGGGGGCGCAACATGTTGGTACACTTATAGCATGACTTGGGCTAGTATGTTTGGTATAAGGGCTATAACTTGATGACCTACATGCTCCTATAGGTGTGGATAGTCAAGCACATCTAGTGCACTAGGAGAATAGGTTTCCTCACTGATATAGTGTGGGACATGCCATGAGAACATGCCCATGCACTAAGAAGACAATGGCAATTTGGTGATCTTTTGCATTAGCAGTAGACCTTTGATAGGTTTCCCAACATGGATGTGGTCTAGAGACCATATCTAAATGTGAGAGGATAGGCTAGTAGCATGCACCAACTTGCATGCATGAAGAGGGATAGGTGCTTTTTGGGCTACCTAGACCACATTATAGTGTCTTTTTATTATGATTGGGTGCAGGACATCCCTACCAACATGCCCACATACTTATTCTTGCACTGTAATGCAATGAGGCTCAGGGACCTACCATGACCCATTGTCATAGATATCCTTCTAATAAATGATGATGATTAGGCACATGACATAGCTCTAGTCTTGGATGTAGATGATGTAGAAGTTATAATATGGTTTCTGACATGGTGGTAGGGAGTGAGGCTGGCTCCCATATATATAATAGTTTCTTTTGCATGAGATCCTAGGCCACTAATAAGTACCAAGGAGTTTAAGGAGGGCTTTAAAGAGTAGGAGAAGGATGGAGATGAGGAGGAGGAGGAGGAGGATTCTACCAAGGTATATCTAGTAGGGTGGAACAACATCGAGATGAGGGTGCAAATACATTAGAAGAGAGGTTGAGGGATGAGCATGGGAGGCACAAGTAGCACCAACCACCAAAGTGGTGTAGAGATAGATAGTGTAAGGGGATTCAAGTAGTGCAACTATTGTGGGACTCTCAATAGAATGAGCTAAAATAGTGAGACTATGACTACTCTAGTCCATACAAACCTTGACAAGTAGGTTAGGACATAGGTAAGAGTGTTGTATTTTTGATATAGTATTATAATTCTATAGAACGCTAGATGTTGCATTTATAATTTTAATTTTATATGATGATGTGAGACTAATTAGAATTTGTTTTGATTTTGTAATGCACATACAAGAGTGGCTCAACTACATTAGTCAACTCATAGTTGAGATGGTCTTGATTGTGTAGTTAGAGCATGGTGTATGGGACAACTATCGACCACAAAAAATTATATGGTGGGTCATAGACCCATTATTGGTCCATAGAATCAATTAAGTAGACACAACTAGTATAGCTAGATCAATCACTAATGCCTAAGGGTTCAATCAGCCACACCCCACCATGATATAAATTTTTGTATATATATTTTGTATAGACATGACATTTTGTAGTAGTGCACATTTTGTATATGATGTGTTGTATAAAACTTTGAGATAAATATATGGATTTTTATGATTTTGAGTATGCACATGTGTTTATGAGATGCTAATATGTGATGTGGATGATTTTATTTTAGATGTATGTTTATAATGATCCTATTTATGATATAGATGTATGAAATTGTTTAATCAAATGTATTGAACATTTAATTAAACAATTGGTAATGAATATAATTAATTAATCATTTTCACAATTAATTAACTAATATGATAAAGAAATGATTTACTCTATAGAAAGGATAAGAATAAACCATTGATAGTAATTTCCATATTTTTGACAAATAATAATGTAGTCTAGGTTTGTGTCTTGTTAGACAAGTGAAACTAGCAGCTTACCCACACACACCAATCACCAATCAATCAATCCCATTATTTCATTCTTATGCAGCTATAGGAACATCAATTAGTTTCAAACAACACAATCATAGGAAATTAAAAGAGGAAGATTTTTAGATTGCATTCAATCTGATGTATCAACACACCATGGTTTAAAAGTTCAAGATTGGCCAAAATTCAATTCCACTATGTGGTCTTCATGATTTCACTTCAATTTACAATATAAATCACTATCAAAGGTTCATGGAATACCAACTCTGTTCCTCTCTATTTTCAATTATCCAAATCCTCTGTTTATGTCTGAGATATCCCTCTGATGTTCCAGTTTCTTTTGATGATCTTTAATTTGTATCCCTTTATTGTTCCTTGGCAGGTGAGGTCTATGTCGATGAATTTCGTTTTCAACCACATTGAAATCTTAATTCAATGGCTCTTTCCCTTTTTTTCTTTACAACCATTGACCTCCTTATCCCATGTTTCCCTTTGTAATGATCTACTGTACAAACTAGCTCCAAATTTGGCCACCACACTCTTGAATTGATCTCTTTTATTCTTATTTTCCCCCTTACCTTGTTGTTCTTCTTTTTTTCTAGTTTTTCCTTCTTTCCTTCTAGAGCGAACCCTCACAAATTAACATCATCCTATTTTTATGTTGCAGCAGTCCACAAAACCCATCGAATGGGTTACTCTAGGTAGATGTATCGACTCTTGGAAGAGATAGTCATTGGGATATCAAAGTAGCCAATGGATATTCAAATGGAAACTTCATTGAAAATTTAAAATGTGATCAATAGAGAAAACAACTCCCATGCCTTTATTTGTCTATTGACCACTTCATAAAGATATAATTGTGGATGCCACTTTATAAATAACCCAACCGTACTCTTTTATTTCTAGCAGATTTATATTTCTGAAGTTTTTAAGTCACTGAATTCATCAAACCACCTCACTTAATATCATCAACCCTCATTTGGATACCCTCTGCTATGTGTCTTTTTGTATATATATACATATATGAAGCCTCTAATTGAAAGATTAGAAATAAAATGATGGTAGCACCCCACCACCACATAGGCATTGATTTAAATGTCAGAAAACTTCACAATTGGGAACTATGGTATAGTCCCTTGCATCCATTCAATGATTGAAACTAAGTGCACTATGAATCTGATAGCATGATTTACATTTCCTTCGCAATTGTATACTAGAATCATCAAATGTTGGAATAAAACCACAATGATTCCATCAAAGGTTTCATTGACCATATCACAATGTTTTAAAATACTTCAATAAACGCATGACAACAATGCATGACAAACAAAAAGTGTGACTAAGATCCAAGACTCCACAAAATAGTCACAACCAAAAAATGTTAAGTACAATCCACCAATCTGAACCAAAAACACCACAAAAATGGATACAATGCAAAGTCACCAATAGCTACAATAGCATCACCACACCACAAAACACAATTGAATCAATAAGTAAATTGAAATCGATCCAAAACTAAGATAACTATTCTTTTTGGTGATGCAGGATTATGCATGCGCCCTGGTGCTCCTACATTAGACACACCAGGTAGGAGAAAATGTTCCATGAGGTTGTAGCTCATGAACATTTTTGGGACCTTGGAATGGTGATCCCATGTTAATTTTTAATCTAGATTTCCTCTTCATCAATCATCTTTTTCTCTTTACCTCTTCCCTTGTTTATATTCCTTCATTGCTTATGCTACAACTGGGGCTCACCTTGGTGGTCACCTCTACTTGGCTCTTCCCAATGACAAAGATCCATTTTAGACCTCTCATACAAGTGTGCATATTTCTCTAATGCTAAATTCTATTTTTCTCTTGGACTCTCTTCACTTCATTCACAACTAATTGGTTGCCCCTTATGCTTCTTCTCTTTCTTGTGTAACTATTGTACCAACTCTTCACCACTTCCCTTGACCTTACTTAAAGTCCTCTTCTCATGAACCATTGTTGGGCTACTCCCAACCTCACTTACCATTGTCACAACTTGTTCACTAACATGAAAAAAAACCAAGGAACTAGCTTCCACTTGTTTTTCCTTGTCCTTCAATTGACTCAAATGATACTCCCTTCCATCTTTTGTGATGGTATACATATTTGCCCAACCATCATACACAACATGTCTATCATATTACCATGGTCTGCCCAAAAGGACATGATAAGCATCCATGGGCATCACATCACACAACACCTCATCAACATAATTACCAATCTAAAATTGAACCAAACATTGTTCACTTACAAAAATTTGATGATTCTTTTGCTACCAAGTGACTTGGTATGGGCTGGGATGCTTCAATCTTTTCAAATTCAACTTTTCCACCATCTCTTCAGATACAATGTTACCTATGCTACCACTGTCCACTATGAATTTACAACACTTTTTGCCTAATTTACACACTGTTTGGAATAAATTATGTCTTTGTGTCGGCTCTGGTTGTTCCTTTTCTAGTTTCAAAAGAACTCTTTTCAACATCAATGCCTCTCCTTGTTTGGGCTCTTCTACTTTCTTTGGGGAATTCACACTTTCGTCACCAGCTTGTATTGCATAATTCTTTGTTGCACTCTTCCTACTAATGTCTTGTTGTATTTGAGGGCATTCAAAGGCCCTATGTCCAACCTCTCCACATTGGAAGCATGTACTTCCAAACCCTCTTCCTCTACCTCTTCCAAAGTATCCTCTATCACAAGAATAGTCTCCTCTTCCCCTAGAAGATTCTCCTCTTCTCTCATTTTATTGCACAACCATGTGAGATGTACTTGCCTCATCTTTGTTGTTTTGGTAACCTCTATCACTGTTGTTTTTCCCTTTTCTACTTGAAAATCTGCCTCTAGCATGGGTATTTTACTATTGTTTTCTTGCAAGTTTCTCTTCTACCTTCAAGGCATATTGATATGCCTCTTCTACACTATTCACCCAAAGCATGCTCATTTTATCTTGAATGGAATTATGAAGGCCATTTAGATACCTTGATACTTTTCTATATCATCATTTACATGTCTAGCCTAGATGATTAATCGATAGAACTCCTCAGTGTACTCTTACACATTCTTCTCTCTTTGCTTCAAATTTTTTAGCCTCTTGAACAAGTGGAGTTGGTAATCTGCAAGCATAAATTTTTCTTTCAATCCTTTCCCATGTTTTGATTTTTTTTTGCCTTTTTGCCTTCTTTCAAGCTGCACATACTCCCACCACATGGAAGTGTGTCCCTTCAACTTTGTGGAAGCATACTTCACCCTTTTTGGGTCCTCAATTGACTCCAAGTCAAAGTATTTTTCCATTTCTAATATCCAATCCACTAACTCTTTTAGATTCAAAGTGCCATTGAAACTTGGTGGGTCCAATTTAGGCTTGCTCTAAAGCCTAGCCATTACTTTCAAAAATCTACTTTCCACCTCATCTCTATGATCATCCCCCATATCAAATTTTGATGCTTTTTCTTTAGTCTCATCATCACTATCATCAACCACTAGGATTCCTCTTCGATGCATCAATTATATTTCCTCCAACCTTTCTCCTATCCAAGCTTCAAAGCCTCTCATCTTCTCTCTAAAGACCTCTTGGTCTGCAATTTGTGGTCCTCCTTGCCCATGCCCTCTTTATGACATGTTCATAATCCTTTGCAATTGCTAGTCTCACTATCCTCTCACACACCCATAACAATCTCTTACGATTCTCCTCCCAACACAATATTGAACCATCTCTAATACCAATTAATGTAGTCTAGGTTTGTGAATCTTGTCAAACAAGTGAAACTAGCATCTTACCCACACACACCAATCACCAATCAATCAATCCCATTATTTCATTCATTCTTATGCAACTACAAGAACATCAATTAGTTTCAAACAACACAATCATAGGAAACAAAAAGAGGAAGATTTTCAGATTGCATTCAATTTGATATATCAACACACCATGGTTTAAAAGTTTAAGATTGGCCAAAATTCAATTCCACTATGTGGTCTTCACGATTTCAATTCAATTTACAATATAAATCACTGTCAAAGGTTCATGGCATACCAACTTTATTCCTCTCTATTTTCAATTATCCATCTCCTCTGTTTATGCCTGAGATATCCCTTTGTTGCTCTAGTTTACTTCATTGATCTTTATTTTGTATCCCTTTGTTGTTCCTTGGTAGGTGAGGTCTTTATCGATGAATTTCTTCTATAACCACATTGAAATCTTAACTCAATGGATCTTTTCTTCTTTTTTCTTTACAACCATTGACCTCCTTATCCCGTGTTTCCCTTTGTAATGATCTGATGTACAAACTAGCTCCAAATCTAGCCACCGCACACTTGAATTGATTTCTTTTATTCTTATTTTCCCTCCTTACCTTTGTTGAAGGCACAAGACAACTAAGAGGGGGAGTGAATCAGTTGTATCAAAAATTTCAAACCCTCATAAGCATAATCACATCCACATTAGTTTACTTAAACCCATAATTTGTTATGAAGATTAAACATGAGAAGCAAATAATAGAAACTTAAACATATCAACACCATGCATAAGAGAACACCAGATTTTTATGTGGAAAACCCTAAAAGGGAAAAACCATGGTGAGGATTAGCTCACAATATAAAGTAGTAGAAACATCAAATTACAAGAGGCTCACTGCAATACAAAGAATGCTCACTGTAGGGGACTCACTGTCCAAGTGGACTCACTACCCACTAAAAAAGAAAGAAGAAAGAAGAAGAGGTTCACTATTATAATTGCATCTAACACATGCATGGGTTATGTTCCAATGAAGCACAACAATCATCACCTTTGCATCTATACCGAAAGATAGTAGAGACCTTCTACTCACTGTATCCATTCGTCTAACTCATGGAAGCTCTTACTGACCTTTTATTACTTTCACATCACAAAATTTATCTCTACCATTTGCACCCACAAAAACATGAACTCTTGACACTTATTTATATCACCATCAATCTTGAAACAATCTTCAAGGTTGGCAATACAATCCTCAATCCTTGAAACATTCTTTGAGGTTAGAAAACACACAAAAATTGAATTAGGTCTAGAACTAAAAAATTAGTGACATAAGGGAATGAAGGTGAACCATTCTAAGCCTTAGCTCAAACCTAAATCTATCTAAGCATGCTACACAACATTGACATAATCATCAAATCAACTCCACAATCAATGCAAACTTCTAAGCCACCCAAATAGTGTAAATATAGGGGATTCTTCATCACATGCTTCCATGATCACAACCATAACTTACAGACCATGTCTAGAGCTTTAACACATCCTACAAACATCCATGAATAACTTGAGGTCACCTAGAAATCAACAAATTCATCCACAACAATTTTCACTTAAAGAAAGCTCATTGTCTACTCACAACCAACACTGTCAAACTCTACTACACAAGAACTTGATTTTTGAAGCATCATACTACAAACATTTTAGATAGAAGGTATATAAGGACCTTATAGTCTTAAATATAAAACCACAACACTTGAAACCACTTTGTGGAGAAATACAGAGTAAAATACTTTCTCCTAGACACCTCTGCACAAATCAGAAACATTGTCAAATCCTATTCTCAAACTGGTGAACATAACTTTCACTTCACTATGATCTAGAGCACTAAATTCTAGATTTATCATCTTACACCACTTCTCAACAACATATCCAAACCACACACTCATATCTCCAACACAAAAGAAATGCGGAGCTAAAGATCAAGTAGTATACTGTAAGCTAGAGGACTCCTTCAACACACTGTTTTTAGTATTATTCAAATTTTCTCAAAAGCACTTGGAAACCCAACTACATAGGCATATTATCAACACCTTTAGCATCTATATAAAGCATCTAAACCACCTTTTAGCAAAGAAACTGAATCAAACAAAACTAACTTCATCAGAAGACACAGTTGACACCAATGACAACACAAACATGTTGACATCAATGACAACACCGATTAGCACATACTTGTGACAATCTCCCCCTTTGTTATTTATGGAAAGATATGATATGAAAAAACATCATGACACAAATCTACACTAATCTTACTCTCCCCCTTTCTTTTACACATCTTACTTTCTTCATCTGCCTTTGTTTTTTACATGAACTCTCTCCCTCTTTGACATCAATGGAAAAGGGTGACATACTTTTTCAAAAATTCTCTCCCCCTAATTTTGATACTGCACATACTTGCACTATCCTCAACTTCTCTATATACTCTCCCTATCTAGAATAATCATTAACACCACTACCTACTCCCCCTAAGAGGTACCCTCCATCAATAGTCTAGAAAAGAATGAATCATGAATCACACTAGACTAATGCATCTCCTTATGCATATAGTTCAAGGAAGAAGGGGGAATAACCCCTAAATTCTCCTGGAGATACTCAAATGTATCCTTAGGAAGAGCCTTTGTGAATATTTCAGCAACCTGATCCTTTGTAGGCACATACTCAAGCTTCACTTCATTCTCTGCAACCTTATCTCTCAAAAAGTGATACCTAATTGAAATATGATTTATCTTTGAATGCATCATTGGATTATTTGAAATGTTAATTGCATTGGTATTATCACAAAAGATAGGAATTGGATCATCATACTCAACTCTGATATCCTTCAAAGTTTGTCTCATTGATAGCACTTGTGTACAATAGGATGTTGCTACAATGTACTCTGCCTCTGCAGTAGATAAAGATATTAAATCTTGCTTCTTTCTTAGCCAAGATACAACTCTATCTCTAAGAAAGAATGCACCACCACTTGTACATTTTCTATCATCTACACATCTGGCCCAATTTGCATCTATGTAGGCACTTAGGTTAAAGTCATTGTTCTTAAGATACCACAAACCATGATCCAAAGTGCCCTTCAAATACCTCAATATCCTCTTCACTGCCATGACATGTGACTCTCTAGGATCTGCTTGAAATCTTGCCACACGACAGACCACATGCATGATATTTGGTCTAGTAGCAGATAGGTATAGTAGTCCTCCAATCATTGATCTATATTTGCATTGATCAATCTTAGGGGATTCATCATTCTTGCTCAGCTTACAACTAGTTTTCATGGGAGTACAAACTCATTTAGAATCTTCCATTCCAAATTTCTTCAACAATTCCTTGACATACTTTGATTGAGAAATGAAAATGCCCTTATCTATTTGATTAATTTATAGCCCAAGGAAGAAGTTCATTTCTCCACACATTGACATCTCAAATTATTTTTGCATATCATCTGCAAAGTTCTTACACATACCTTCATTTCCACCAAAGATTATGTCATCCACATAGACCTCAATAATTAGGATTTGATCTTTGCCTACCTTGATGTACAAATTATTGTTTGTAGACCCTTTACTGAATCCTTGCTACAACAAATACATGTCTAACCTTGCATACCAAGTTTTGGGAGCTTGCTTTAGTCCATACAATGCCTTCTTCAACTTGCATACAATATCTAGTTTGTCTAACAACTGAAATCCATCCAATTGCTCTATGTATACTTCCTCTTCTAGTTCACCATTTAGAAAAGAAGACTTCACATCCATTTGATATACTTTGAAATCCTTATGTGCTGTAAAAGATAGAAACAACCTAATAGCCTCCATTCTTGCCACAAGGGGAAAATATTTCCTCATAGTCTATTCCTTCCACTTGTGAGTACCCATTACACACAAGTCTTTCCTTATTCCTTACCACTTCTCCATTCTCATTCAACTTGTTCCTGTATACCCGCTTAGTTCTAATCACATTATTATTCTTTGGTCTTGGAATGAGTTCCCAAGTCTGATTCTTCTCAATTTGCATTAGTTCTTCTTCCATAGCTTTGATCTAATACTCATCCTTGCATGCCTCAACTACTATTTTAGGTTCAACTTTGGAAAGTAAGCATAAATTTACCTAATCTTTAGTAGCTCTACTTCTTGTTAGTACACCTTTGCTCTTGTCACCAATGATCCGATCTTCAGTGTGATGCCTTTGCACATATTTGGGAGTTTTAGGAGCTTTTTCTAGAGCTTCTTGTTCTTCAACTTGTACTTCTATTTATGGAGTTTCTTAAGCTTCACCCTGTACTTCCTTATCTTTGGTCTTTTCTTCTTCCTTGCAAGAAGACTCATCTGATTCATATCCATTAATCTCTGAAAACTTCTATATATCTTCATCAACCTTAACATTAGCACTTTCAACAATCTTTCTTAGCCTCTTATTATAACACCAGTAAGCTTTTCTTTTGTTAAAGTATCCAAGGAAAATACCTTCATCACTTCTTGCATCAAACTTTCCTAGTTCTTCATCTCTTTTGATATAACATTTGCTCCCAAAAACTTTAAAATATTTAATAGTGGGAATCCTTCCATACCATAGCTCATAGGGAGTCTTTGTATTATTTTCTTTCACTTGTACTCTGTTCTATATGTAGATAGTAGTATGAATTTCTTCTCTCTAGTAGACTTTCAATAGGTTTGCTTCCTTTATCATTGTCCTTGCAGCTTCTTGAACAATCATGTTCTTCCTTTCAACGACTCCATTCTGCTGAGGAGATTTGGGAGCAGATAGATGCCTCTTTATCCCATGATTCTCACACAACATATTAAACTCACTAGAAGTAAACTATCCACCTCTGTTAGACCTCAAACATTTGATTTTCATATCTAATTCATTTTCAACCATTGCTTTAAAATCCTTAGACTTATCTAGGGCTTCTACTTTTTCCTTAAGAAAAGTGACCCGTCATTTTAGTGCAATCATCAATAAATAACATGAAATACCTGTCACCTTGAAAACTCTTTAAACTCTAGTAGGACTACACATGTCTGTATGCACCAACTCCAACAATCCAATAGATGACTGATCCTTCCTTTTGAATCTTCTTCTAGTTTGCTTTCCAAACTAATATTTCTTACAAACAATAGTAATTGGCTTTGTTAACTTTGGCAGATCTCTCACAACTTGAACTGAACTTATCCTTACTAGGCTATCAAAATTGATGTGACATAGTCTCCTATGCCATAGACAACTCTCACTGATCTGAGATGTAACACAATAACTAACACCACCTTTGAGATGATAAACATTTCCACCTGTCTTCTTTCTAGCTCAGCAATTATTGTTCTGGAGCTTTTCCTGATCTCACACCCATCATTCTGAAACATAAGATTGTACCCTTTGCTACACATTTGTCCAACACTCAAGAGATTATGCTTTAAACCTTTAACATAAAGAACATCATCAATGTTATGCTTTCCATTAAAACTAATTGAACCTTTTCTGCAAATCTTAGCAGCTTCATCACCACCAAACATAACTAATCCACCATCAAATTTTTCAAGTTTAATAAACTTACTCTTATCACCTATCATATGATTTGAGCATCCACTATCAATGACCCAATAATCCTTTTCACTCTTAGCATGAAAAGCAGATATTACAGTGCCTTTAGGGTTAGCACATACTTTCAGACTCCTTTCCTTCACACATCTTCTAGAGTTAGCAAAACTAGTTTCATCTCTTATGGTAGTAAATAAGCATTCATCATCAATATCATCATCAAAATTTGATTCATCATCAGAAACACTTGCATAGTAGTTTTTCTTGACCAACCTTCCTCTGTTTTCCTTATTCATAATTCTCAGAGCTCTATCTAGACATCTTGAAGCATAGTGACCTATTTTTCCACAACTGAAACATTTAAAAGGTAACTTACCACTAAACTTACCGGTACTCTTTTTCATTCTTCTCACAAAGTTAGCTTCTACTTCATCAAAGTCTTCTGGATCTGATTCAACAGTCTTTTGTTTTTCTAGCTTTAAAGGCATTCTCATCTTTTGCAGTTCCACTACTTGTGCCAAACTCTCTTGTTCAAAAGTAGTTAGAGTGCCAATCAACTGTTCTTTGGTAAACTAATTAAAATTTTGTAATTCTTCAATATGTAAAACCTTATGACTATAATCTTTAGGAAGAGTTCTAAGTACCTTCAATATTACTTCTTGATCATCTATCTTCCCACCAAGTCCTTTTATGCCACTGACAACTTCTTCCACCTTCTGCAAGTAGCTTGTAATGTTTTCATCTTCAAACATTCACATGGTCTCATAAGTGAGCTTCAAATTCTACATTTTAGCCTTTTCAACCTTCTCATCTCCTTCATAAACACTTTCCAACCTTTTCAAAACCTCATTAGCCGTTTTCAAATCTACAACTTTCACCAATTCAGAATTGGTAAGTCCACTTAAGAGAGCATGTTTTTCCTTAGCATCTATTTCCATAGCTTTGATTTTATCTTTAGTATTAATACCTTTCTCAGGTGTAGTGTAATTAGACTTGATGCATGTCTAGACCTCATAACCAAGAGAAATTAGAAAGGCTTCCATCCTTACCTTCCAGAGTGCATAGTTTGATCCATCAAACAAGGGAATATCCTTCTTGTACACCATCCTGGATCTACCTCAAGCTATTAAGCTTTATTCAAAGGAACATGGCTCTAATACTACTGTGGAGTGCACAGTGGGAGCGGATACTTTATTAAAAAAAAATTGAACCTTTGAACCAACACTCGTCGGCAAGATTTAGATCATCAGTGAACTCTTATGAACATTTGCCGACATGCTGATACACCTAACTTCGTTTGACTACTCCTGACACTTTAGTGTGACTAAAGCTATTCTACACTGATGCACCTCCTATTAGTGAGACACCGATGATCAGTATAACTTCCAAAAGCTTCCCCGAGGGGTTGTATTACACCGATGACAACTTCTCTTTGCTATCGGCCAGATAATTACTATCAGCCACGTTATACTTTACTTCACTAATACGCCAATACACCAACTTAGTATATACTTGGTGTGACTTGTTATCATCGGTGGACTGAAGTTTCTATACCCTAATTCACCATTACGACCAGTCACCATTTGTATCTGACGAAAGGTACATTCTCAATATACATTCTCAACATGCTTTCTCAACATACATTCTCAACATGCTTTTGCGATATGCATTCGCAATACACATTCATTGAAACAATACGAAACTTACGCCGATACACAGTTTGCTTTCTCCCTCTTCAACCAATCCCTAGCACATGGAGATGCTAGGTAAATCTACTATGCAGAAACACTCTGTCTGGATCCTCTGCACCATCAGATACAAGAACAAAACAAGAAAACAAAAACAAATACTATACAACGAAGTCATTCCACTAATCTCGACAGGAATCATACCAGTGGAATTCTTCATGTCAATATACTACAATAATGGAACACATAGAAAGAATTACACTTCGAATAGAAATCTACAGTTACACAATTTACAGTTACAGAAAACAGAAACTAGATTGACAAAACAAAACAATTTTATTTCTCCTCAGAGCAATGCATGATTACATTCACCCATCTTCTTCTTCTCTCCTTTGGTTTTTATCAACTCAACCTGCCAGTAGTTGGAAAACCAACTGATGCAAACAGTTGGAAGACCAACTGATCCATCTACCTCAAATTGTCCTACTACCTTGTTTTGGCACTACATGCATACAATATGACAAAAGTGTGTTTTAAATTACTTAGGACTTACAAAATGGGTTCTAGGTCTTGAAGAACCTAGAGACAAACTGAAATGAAAATGCATTGGTCAAATAGACCTTATTACAAAACATGATTTTCTAGGTGCTCCTGCAGCATACTCCCCGGGTAAAGATTGTCTCAAGTCCTCTTAGAGATTAACTGCTGCAAATCACCACCCTGCCTTTTGATGTCTTCTTCCAGCATCCATGTGGCTTCTGAGTCTAGAAGTCCTTGCCATTTGACTAAGTGCTCAAAATAGGTTTGATTTCATGTCTTTTTGGTTGTCCTTCTGTCCAAGATGCAGTCCATCTTAGGTGGTTCCTTAGGTGGTAAATGCTGCACCCACTCTGCATTATCTTGGATAGAATCTGTTGTACCTTCTCCTGTATCAGGACTCGTATATAATGTTAGATCAACAACATTGAATATAGGTGAAATAGAAATATCATCAGGGAGTTCAATTTTGTAAGCATTAGGACCATATTTCTCTAAAATCTTACAAGGTCCAATTTTTCTCATTATCAACTTGTTGTGGCTTCCCTTGGGTAGTCTATTCTTGTTGAGATGAACCATGACCTTATCTCCTATTTGGTACTACACATCCCTTCTCCTTTGATCCACTCTAGCCTTGATCTTCTAACTATTCTTGTGTAGAGTATCTCTGACTTGTTGATGGATCTCTTTCATAGCCTCTGCAAATGTATTAGCATGTCCACTCCTTTTGTCCAACCCTTGAACATCTCTCAATTCAAAAATTCCTCTAGGATGACTACCATAGACAACTTCAAAAGGTCTTAGACCTGTACTTCTGTTTGTAGAATCATTATAGGCATATTATGCTTATGGGAGTACCACATCCCAACTTTTGCCATGTTCTCTTGTCAAACATCTCAGTAGATTGCCTAATGACCTATTCACAACCTCAGATTGGCCATCAGTCTGAGGATGATAGGCTGAACCAAAGGACAAATTTGTACCCAATCTTTTCCACAAGGTTCTCCAAAAATGTCCCACAAATTTGTTGTCTCTGTCAAATACAATACTAAAGGCAATCCATGAATCCTAACAATATCTTTAAAGAACAAACCTGCAATGTAGCTAGCATCATTGGTGGTTTTACAAGGAATAAAATGCGCCATTTTGCTGAATCTATCTACCACAACAAACACACTGTCACAACCTGTCCTTGTCTTGGGCAATCCCATCACAAAATCCATACTCAAACTTTCCCAAGGTCTGTCTGGTATGGGCAAAGTTTGGTACAATCCTGCATTGGTTGAGACTCCCTTTGCTCTCTGACATACCATGCAACTCTCAACAAACCTTCTGATATCAGATTGCATCTTTGGCCAAAAGTAAAATCTTCTCACTAGATCTAAGGTCTTGTTGAGCCCAAAATGTCCTCCTAAACCACCACTATGTTTCTCCTTCACTATATTATCCCTCATTGAACATTTAGGGATACATAGGTGACTCCCTTTAAACAAAAGTCCATCCTGCAATGTGTAATCTAAAAATTCACTGTGGAAAGCATTGGCAAACTCACTGCATACCTTGTAAATCTCCTCAAAATCTTGGTACTCTTCATACAACCCTTTGAGTGCCTCAACACCCATGCTTTGTAGCTGCACTTCTTGCACTGTCAACACCCTTCTGCTTAAGGCATCAACAGCCTTATTGGTTATCCCCTTCTTATGTTTGATGATGAAGGTGTATGCTTGAAGACTTTCCACCCACTTCATGTGTCTATGACTGAGCTTTTCCTGTCCATTCAAAAAATTGAGAGCATGATTGTCAATGTATACAATAAATTCTTTAGGAAGCAAGTAGTGCCTCCACTTTTTTAGAGCTTGTACCATGGCATACAACTCTAAATCATAAGAGGAGTACTTCCTCTTAGCTTCATTCAATTTTTCACTTGAAAAGGCTACTGGTCTACCTTCTTGACTCAACACTACCCCTATGGCTAGTCCACTTGCGTCACATTCAATGGTGAAGACTTTATTGAAATCAGGAAGTACTAAGACATGATACTTGGCAACTTTCTATTTCAGACTTTCAAAACTTTGGTCTGCCTCTTTTGTCCACACAAACTTCACCTTACCGCCACCCTTGATGGTCTCCAACATAGGTGCACAAATATCATTGGAGTTATAAATAAATTTTCTGTAAAATGTGGCAAAGCCATGAAAACCTCTAACCTCTCCTACTATCTGAGATGTAGGCTAATTCAAAATAGCTTCTACCTTGGAAGGATCCATTTTCAAATCACCCTTAGAGATGACAAAACCTAGGTACACCAATTCTTGTTTCATGAAGTCACACTTTTCTAAGTTTATCATGAACTTCTGATCTTGTAGCCTCGTTCAAGACTATCTTCAAATGTTTCAAGTGTTCTTCCTTGCTCTTACTGAACACCAAGATATCATCAAGGTAGACTACCACAAATTTCCCTATGAATTCTTGCAACACCTCATTCATCAGTCTCATAAAGGTGCTAGGGGCATTTGAAAGACCAAAAGGCATCACAAGCCACTCATACAACCCTTCATTGGTTTTGAATGTTGTCTTCCATTCATCTCCCTCTCTTATCCTTATCTAGTGATACCCACTTTTTAAGTCTATCTTGGAGAAATAAGTGGCCCCTCCCAAATAATCCATTAGATCTTCTATTCTAGGAATAGGAAACCTATACTTGATGGTTATCCTATTGATGGCCCTAGAATCAGTACAAAGCCTCCATTTCCCATCTTTCTTTGGGGCTAAAACAGTAGGTATTGCATATGGGTTAAGGCTCTTCCTTATCAGCCCTTTGTTTAGGAGTTCTTGAACCTGATTTGCTATCTCTTCATTCTGCTGAGGGGTCATTTTATATGCTACCTTATTAGGGAGTACTGCTCCGGGTATGAGGTCTATCTGATGGCTAATGTCTCTGACAGGTGGTAGGGAATTAGGTATATCTTTTGCAATCACTCTTTTGTAACTCTCAAGAAAATCTCTAACCTCCTTAGGCCTTACTTCTCTCACATTTTCCTTTTTTTTCCCCTTGGCTTCACAATCAAAGAAAAATCTACTCCACCACCTTCCTTTAGTGTATCCATGAATTCCTTTTCTCCTACCATCATTACACTAGATCTTACAGGCTGTGGATCCCCTTCTACCAATGACTATATCCTATAAGTTACACCATCCTTTTGGAATGAGTAAGCATTCTTTTCTCCATCATGATGAGCCTTTCTGTCAAACTGCCATGGTCTACCTAACAAAAGATGGCAAGCATCCATTGGAAGGATGTCACACAAGATTTTATCTCTATACCCCCAATACTAAATTCTACCCATGCTTGTTCATTGATGAGTATGTGTTATCCCTTATTCAACCAACTGACTTTATATGGACTGCTATGGGGTATCCTTTCTAACTTCAACTTATTCACTACTTCCAAAGATATGATATTATCAGTAGAACCAGAGTCAATAATAACTTTACAAACCTTACCTTGGATCTTGCAGTTGATTCTAAACAAAGCCCTTCTTTGAGATGGTTCAGTCTGCACTGGTTCCTTGAGCAGTGTCCTCTTGATCATCAGATTTTCTCCCATTTCTAATGCTAGATTCACTTCAGGAGATGTCACGTCCTTGCATCTTCTTGAATCAAAGTGGTTCTCTTCTCACCACCATGAGAAGTTGAGGCCTTCTCTGGACACATGTATGTCAGGTGCCCTATCTGATTGCAATTATAACATCTCATATTGGAGAACTTGGATCCCCTACCTGATCCATTTGTCCCACCTCTTCCATTAGACCTTCCTCGGTAGCATCCTCTGCTACTTGAGTCTCCAACTTGCTCTTCTTGGCTAGACTCACCACTAGGCCTCTGGTTAGGACTTCTTCCTCCAAAACTGCCTCTGCCTCTAAAACTTCTTCCTCCTCTACCTCTATTATTCTGCTCACTCTTTCTCTTTATCTTCTCTTCAGCCCTTATGGCCATTTAGAAACACTTGTTCACTATTTCTGGTGCTAAGATGTTGATCTCATCTTGGATGTTCATCCTTAGGCCATTCAGATACCTTGCCACCTTCTCTGACTCTTCTTCTTGTCTCTTTGATCTAAGACTGAGTTTATGAAACTCTTGTGTGTATGCATTCACATCAAGGTCTCTCTACCTAAGGTTCTACAATTTCTTATACATCTGCACGTTATAGTCCAGGGGTAAGAATTGTGCCTTGATTTTGGTCTTCATCCTTTCCCAGGAGGTTATCATATTCCTCCCCTCCTTGACTCTCTCTCCTTGCTCATAATTCCACCATGCAAGAGTGGACTCCTTCAATCTTGCCTTTGCCAATTTAACCCTCTTATCATCAGGGACTTCTTTGTATTCAAAATGATTGTTCAATGCCTCAATCCAATCAATCACCTCTTTAGCTTCCACACTTCCACTATACATGGGTAACCCATCTGTGGTGTCCCTATTGACTAACTTCAAAACATCTACAAATGCCCTCTGGTCTACTGGTATCTCCTCTATCCTCTTATTGGTTCCCTCAATTTCTATATCTCCTTCATCGCTGTCACTTTCATCTTCCCTATCCTTACCCTTGGTTCTTTTCAATTCCTCGAGTTTGGACTCAAACATCTCTTAGATCAATTTCTTCACAACATCTTGTGACATGCTTTTAGGAGGCATCGTGTCAGCCTCTGCTTCACTTTCCTTGTCTGACATACACCAAGACCACACCACCCAAGTGATCTTCAAAACTAGCTCTGATACCAATTTGTTGTGGAGCACACAGTGGAAGCGGACACTTTATTAAAAAATTTTTTGAACCTTTGAACCAACACTCGTCGGTAAGATTTAGATCATCGGTGAACTCTTATGAACATTTGCCGACATGCTGATACACCTGACTTCGTTTGACTACTCCCGACACTTCAGTGTGACCAAAGCCGTTCTACACCGATGCACCTCCTATCAGTGAGACAACGATGATCGGTATAACTTCCAAAAGCTTCCCTGAGGGGCTATATTACACCGATGAAAACTTCTCTTTGCTATCAGCCAGACAATTACTATCATCCACGTTATACTTTACTTCACCGATACACTGATACAACAACTTAGTATATACTTGGTGTGACTTGTTATCACCAATGGACTAAAGTTTCTATACCCTGATTAACCGTTACGACCAGTCACCGTTTGTATCCGAC
The DNA here is from genome assembly GCA_027924645.1 of Cunninghamia lanceolata. Taxonomy (NCBI): domain Eukaryota; kingdom Viridiplantae; phylum Streptophyta; class Pinopsida; order Cupressales; family Cupressaceae; genus Cunninghamia; species Cunninghamia lanceolata. The sequence continues at coordinate 13,471,190 of BSBN01000219.1, read as the reverse complement.
GAAAGGTACATTCTCAATATACATTCTCAACATGCTTTCTCAACATACATTCTCAACATGCTTTTGCTATATGCATTCACAATACACATTCGGTGAAATGATACGAAACTTACGCCGAGACACAGTTTACTTTCTCCCTCTTCAACCAATCCCTAGCACATGGAGATGCTAGGTAAATCTACTATGTAGAAACAATCTGTCTAGATCCTCTGCACCATTAGATATAAGAACAAAACAAGAAAACAAAAATAAATACTGTACAATGAAGCCATTCCATTGATCTTGACAGGAATCGTACCAGTGGAATGCTTCATGTCAACATACTGCAACAATGGAACGAACAAAAAGAACTACACTTTGAACATAAATCTACAGTTACACAATTTACAGTTACAGAAAAAAGAAACTAGATTGATAGAACATAACAATTTTATTTCTCCTCAGAACAATGCATGATTACATTCACCCATCTTCTTCTTCTCTCCTTTGGTTTTTATCAACTCAACCTGCCAATAGTTGGAAAACCAACCGATGCAAACAGTTGGAAGACCAACCGATCCAACTGCCTCAAACTATCCTACTACCCTGTTTTGGCACTACATGCATACAATATGACAAAAGTGTGTTTTAAGTTACTTAGGACTTACAAAATGGGTTCTAGGTCTTGAAGAACCTAGAGACAAACTAAAATGAAAATGCATTGGTCAAATAGACCTTATTACAAAACATGATTTTCTAGGTGCTCCTACACCAAATACCAATTGTTGAAGGCACAAGACAACTGAGAGTGGGGGGTGAATCAGTTGTATCAAAAGTTTCAAACCCTCATAAGCATAATCACATCCACATTAGTTTACTTAAACCCATAATCTATTATGAAGATTAAACATGTGAATCAAATAATAGAAACTTAAACACATTAACACCATGCACAAGAGAACACCAAATTTTTACGTGGAAAACCCTAAAAGGGAAAAACCACGATGAGGATTATCTCACAATATAAAGTAGTAGCAACACCAAATTACAAGAGTCTCACTGCCATACAAAGAATGCTCACTACAAGGGACCCACTGTCCAAGTGGACTCACTGCCCACTAGAAAAGAAAGAAGAAAGAAGAAGAGGTTCATGGATATAATTGTATCTAACACATGTATGGGTTCAGTTCCAATGAAGCACAACAATCATCACCTTCACATCTATACTGAAAGATAGTAGAGACCTTCTACTCACTGCATCCAGTCATCTAACTCATGAAAGATCTTACTACCCTTTTATCACTTTCACATCACAAATGCCATCTCTGCCATTTGCATCCACATAAACTTAAACTCTTGATACTTATTTATATCACCATGAACCTTGAAACAATCTTCAAGTTTGGAAACACAATCTTCAATCCTTGAAACATTCTTCAAGGTCAACAAACACACAAAAATTGAATTAGGTTTGGATCTAAACATTCCACAATGTAAGGGAATGAAGGTGAACCATTCTAAGCCTTAGCTCAAACTCAAATCTATCCAAGCACACTACACAACATTCACATAATCATCAAATCAACTCCACAATCAGCGCAAACTTCTAAGTCGACCAAAAGGTGTAAATATAGGGGATTCTTCATCACACGCTTCCACGATCACAACCATAACTTGTGGACCATGCCCAAAGCTTTAACACATTTCAAAAACATCCATGAACAACTTGAGGTCACCTAGAAATTAACAAATTCATCCACAACAATTTTCACCCAAAGAAAGCTCATTGTCTTCTCACAACCAACACTGTCAAACTCTGCTACACAAGAACTTGCTTTTCATAGAATCATACCAAAAACCTTTTGGATAGAAGGTATATAAGGACCTTATAGGCTTAAATCTAGAATCATAACACTTGAAACCACTCTACAGAGAAATATGGAGAAAAATAATTTCTCCTAGACACCTCTGCACAAATTAGAAACACTGTCAAATCTTATTCTCAAATTAGTGAACATAACTTTCACTTCACAACGATCCAGAGAACCAAATTCTAGATTTAGTCTTACACCACTTCTCAACAACATATCCAAATTGCACACTCAAATCTCCAACACAAAAGAAATACAGAGCAAAAGCTTGAGCAGTATACTGTAAGCCAGAGGACTCCTTCAACACACTATTTTCAGTATTATTCAAATTTTCTCAAAAGCACTTGGAAACCCAACTACATAGGCATATTCTGAACAATTTTAGTATCTCTACAAAGGATCCAAACCACCTTTTAGAAAAGTAACTGAATCAAACAACACCAAACAACACTAACTTCATCAGAAGACATAGTTGACACCAATGACAATACAAACATGTTGACATCAATGACAACACTGATTAGCACATACTTGCAACAACCTTGTTGTTCTTCTTTTCTTCTAGTTTTTCCTTCTTTCCTTCTAGAGCAAACCCTCACAAACTAACATCATCCTATTTTTATGTTGCAATAGTCCACAAAACCCATAGAATGGGTTACTCTAGGTAGATGTATCGATGCTCAGAAGAGATAGTCATTGGAATATCAAAGTAGCCAATCAATATTCAAATAAAAACTTCATTAAAAATTTAAAATGTGATCAATAGAGAAAAAAAATCCTATGCCTCTATTTGTCTATTGACCACTTCATAAATGTATAATTATGGACACCACTTTATAAATAACCCAACTGTACTATTTTATTGCCAACAGATTTATATTTCTAAAGTTTTTAAGTCACTGAATTCATCAAACTAACTCACTTCATATCATTGACCCTCATTTGGATGCCCTCTACTATGTGTCTTTCCATAAATATACATATATGAAGCCTCTAATTGAAAGATTAGAAATAAAATGATGACAACACCCCACCACCACACATGCATTGATTTAAATGTCAACAAAGTTCACAACTGGGAACTATGGTATGGTCCCTTGCATTCATTCAATGAATGAAACTAAGTGCACTATGAATTTGATAGTAGGATTTACATTTCCTTCACAATTGCATACTAGAATCACTAAATGTCGAAATAAAACCATGATACATCAAAGGTTTCACCGACCATATCACAATCTATTTGAAATACTTCAACAAACACATGACAACAATGCATGACAAACAAAAAATACAACTAAGATCCAAGACTCTGCAAAATAGTCACTACTAAAAAAAGTTAAGTACAATCTGCCAATCTGAACCAAAATCACTACAAAAATGGATACAACTGTTAGACTTAGGGCATACAACTGAGAGGGGGGGTGAATCAGTTGTATAAAACTTTCTCCAATAAAACACTTAAATCTTCTTAGTGATTAGCAGTTTATTAATAATGAACCATAATGCATTCAAATCAAGAGAAGAAACACATCAACATATAAGACTCCAAGATTTTGACTTGGAAAACCCAGTTAAGGGAAAAACCACGGGGTGATTAACCCAAGATTGTATTCTTTGTTAGAAGAATAGAAAGAACAAATGGCACATGCCAATTAGGGCTCACTGCCCGAGCACACTGCTCACAAGAGGCTCACTACCTACAAGAGACACACTGTCTATAAAGAAATAAATATCACATACATGAACTAGAGAATAGCATCTTCACCATGCTTGAATCAGTTCCATTTAAGCCCAATACTTTTACTCTACCTTTCACTCTCCTCCTTGCTACAACACACTCATCACCACAAGGACAACTTCAAACTGACTTCGTAATCCCTTATTTATACAAGGCATCAACTTAGGAATGATCATCTAAGTTGGAAAACATTTATAAGATCATCCGCTAGATGGATAATTCATCCGGTCGGCCTGTCTCAAGAAGAACACCATCATCTGGAAGTTACTCTTCAATTGCGAGCTCTAACTTCAATACGGACCACCAACATGAACTGGACACAATCCAAAGACCTCCACAATCTTTCATGAAACACCAAGAACATCCACACTTCTTCTGCTTACTAAAATCCTTCTCTCCTTCATCCGGAACCTCAAGAACACAGTCTGTCATTACTATCACAAAGGAATAGATGCTTGTAGACCTTCAAACCACGAACCAATAGAGTTGATACACCATAAAGACTTCCTCAGCACTCCCGTAAATCTGCAGAATAGGAAACTTCATTTCCAGATCTCATCAGACCTTTCTTGTTACACTCTGTCACCTCTGAACACCTACCGGAATTGGTTTTACTTGAGTGGCCACAACTTCTTCATATATTCATGCGGACCTCTAAAATCTCTACTGGATCACCTACAGACACATATCTACAAAACCTTTAATCTGTATCCTCTGATCCTCATCCTATCTAGGACTTTTGCCTTACTGTCATCATTGTTCTTCATTATTCCTGATTGAGACTAATTTTCTAAATATCCTCAGCTCACAGCTCATCCAAACCTTATCATTAATGCAATAGGAGTATGTTGACATCAATGACAACACCAGTTAGGCCCATACTTGCAACAATCCCCCCTTTTGTCATTGATGGCAACATAGGATGTGAAAAACTATTTTAACCATCAAGTCAAGAACTTCTTCTTACTGTCATAGCTCCCCCTATTAGCAACAACCATTCACATGTCTTCTCTCCCTTTACTACTCCCCCTTTGATCAGTAACCACTTGTTTTTCACATGTCTTCTCTCCCCCTTTGACATCAATGGCAAAGGGCACATACTTGCAATTCCAACACTTCAAAATCATACCTACAGCTCCCCTTGAGTAGCAGCTCCTCATCAATCCAGATCATAAGATATGACTGTGATATCCACTGGACTGATGCACCTCAGTGCTCCTTAGTTCATCACCGGAGGGGCAATAACCCCTAACTTCTCCCTGAGATACTTAAAAGAGTCCTTAGGTAAAGGTTTAGTAAAGATGTCTGCAATCTGATCCTTTGAAGGCACAAACTCCAATCTGACTTCATTCTTGTTCACTTGCTCTCTCAAAAAGTGAAACTTGATGGATATGTGTTTAGTCTTTGAATGCAGTACCGAATTCTTATATATATTTACGGCACTTGAATTATCACAGAAGATTGTGATAGGTTCTTCATACTCCACTTTGATATCTCTTAGCATCTGCTTCATCCATAAAACTTGAGTGCAACTACCTGCTGCTGCAATATATTCTGCTTCAGTTGTAGATAGAGATATTGCCTCTTGTTTCTGGCTTAGCCAAGAAACCAATCTTTTCCCCAAAAAGAATGCTCCACCACTGGTACTTTTCTGGTCATCCACATCTCCTACCCAATTAGCATCTGTATATGCACGAAGAGAGAAATCATGATCTCTAGGATACCACAGACCATACTCAAACATCCCTTTTAGATGTCTAAAAATTCTCTTGATTGCCATGACATGGGATTCTCTAGGATCAGCTTGGAATCTAGCAACAAGACCAACAACTTGCATAATATCTGGTCTAGTTTGAGTGAGATACAACAATCCTCCAATCATTGATCTGTACTTTGTCTGGTCTACCTTAGGAGAGTCATCATCTTTGCTCAACTTACATCCGGTTGCCATGGGAGTATTCATTGGCTTTGAATCTTCCATCCCAAATTTCCTCAACAATTCTTTCACATATTTGGTCTAAGAAATGAAGATTCCTTTCTTTGTTTGAGTAATTTGCAGACCCAAGAAGAAATTCATTTCACCAAGCATAGACATCTCAAACTCACTTTTCATTTGATTTGCAAAAGTTTTACACATACTATCTCTTCTCCAAAGATGATATCATCAACAAATACTTCAACAATCAATATGTTTTCATGATCAATTTTGAAATATAAGTTACTGTTAGTAGTGCCTTTGTTGAAACCAATCTTCAAAAGATGCTTGTCCAATCTTTCATACCAAGCTCTTGGGGCTTGCTTCAATCGATATAGTGCCTTCTTCAACTTGTAGACCATATCACCATGATCAGATAATTGAAATCCATCCGGTTGCTCTATATACATTTCTTCTTCCAAGTCACCATTTAGAAAGGCAGACTTGACATCCATCTGATATACCTTGAAATCCTTGAAGGCAACAAAAGCAAGAAATAATCTGACTGCTTCAATTCTTGCTACCAGAGCAAAAGTTTCTTCAAAATCAATTCCTTCTATCTGAGAGTAGCCTTTGTAGACCAATCTGGCTTTATTTTTGATTACTTCACCAACTTCATTTAGTTTGTTCTGGAAGACCCATTTGGTTCCAATCACATTCTTGTTTCTAGGTCTGGGAACAAGATCCCAAGTGTGATTTTTCTCTATTTGCACCAGCTCTTCCTCCATTGCTTTAGTCCAGTTTTCATCATAGCAAGCTTCATTCACTGTCTTGGGTTCAATCTTTGAAATCAAACAATACTTTTTTGAATCTTGAACAATTCTCCTTCTTGTTAGTACTCCTTTGATTTTAACACCTATGATCTGATCTTCAGAGTGGTTCAGTCTTACATACCTGAGAACTTTATGAATTTCTTGCACTTTTGATTCTTGATCAAGCTCATTAAAACTCATTTCTTCTTCTTGGTTTACCAGATTAGCTTGAATTTGACTAACAGATGAGGCTTGGGCTTCTTGAGTCAGAACACCATTTTGATCATCTTCATCATATTCATAAAACCTTGAGGGTTTCTCAATTCCCTCATCAACCTTCACATTTGTACTTTCTATCATCTTTCTTAGTCTTTTGTTATAACACCGGTATGCTTTGCTTTGAGTAGAGTAACCTAAGAATATTCCTTCATCACTTCTAGCATCAAACTTTCCTAGATCTTCATCTCTTTTAATGTAACATTTTCTACCAAAAACTCTGAAATACCTCACTGTAGGAGTGATGCCAAACCAAAGTTCATAAGGAGTCTTACCAGTATTGCTTTTGATTTGAACTCGATTGAGAGTATAGACTGCAGTGCTGATAGCTTCTCTCCAATAGATGTGAGGAACATTTGCTTCCATCATCATGGTCCTAGATGCTTCTTGTATGGTCCGGTTCCTTCTTTCCACTACTCCATTATGCTGTGGAGTCCTAGGAGCAGACAACTGTCTCTTTATTCCATGTTTCTCATAGAACTCTATGAACTCACCAGATGTGAATTCTCCACCTCTATTAGATCTCAGACATTTCAATTTCAATCTAGTTTCATTTTCTACCATAGCCTTGAATATTTTGAATTTCTCAAAAGCTTCTGATATCTCTTTCAGAAAGGTTACCCACATCATCTAAGAATAGTCATCAATTAGTAACATGAAGTATATATCACCTTGCATACTCCTGATTCTTGCCGGGCCACAAAGGTCAGTATGAACTAAGTCCAATAACCTGGTAGAAGATAGTCCTTACTCTTGAATGTGATTCTGCTTAGCTTTCCCAACTGACATTCTTTGCACAGGCTATTTGTAGGTTTCACCAATTTTGGAAGATCTCTTATAGCCTGAGTATTGCTTATCTTGATGATATTATCAAAATTTACATGACACATTCTCCTATGCCATAACCAACTCTGATCAACTTGAACAAATAAGCAACTTTTACCAGTGCCAACCAAGTGGAAGATATTACCTTTAGTTTGGGTATCGGATGCAATCTTTGTTCCTGAGATTTCAAAGATCTTGTATTTTCCATTCTTGAACCAGAGATCATAGCCTTTCTCCACCAATTGTCCAACACTGAGAAGATTGTGCTTCAAGCCTTCAACATATAGAACATTACTAGTTTTGTTCCTTCCATGAAAAGACATAGTTCCTCTTCCTCTGATTCTACTAGTAGAATTATCACCAAACTTCACCACTCCTCCTTCATACCTTTCCAAATCTATGAACTTATTTTTGTCACCTATCATATGGTGAGAGCAACCACTATCAATGACCCAATCATTCTTTTCTTCAACTTGGGCAGCCAGAGCTCTTTCTACAACTTTATGATTGATAGATACAAAGGATATTGGTTCTTCTTCCTTGATGGCAATAAACACCCATTCACTTCTGAATTTGTTTCCTGTCTCTGATTCATCATCTGTTACTCCTTCATTATCATCTTCTTCATGAACATAGTAACAATTCTTTTGGAACCTTGATCTGTTAGGATTTTGCCTTGAAAATCTTTCCGGACATCTTGAGGAAAAATGACCAATCTTATTGCAGTTAAAACACTTAAAAGGCAATTTTCCTTCATACTTATCAGATCCTCTTGGTAGTCTCTTTGCAATGAGGGCTTCAAGTTGAGTAGTTTCTATTTCTTCTTCTTCCAGGTCTTTTCTTACTTTTTCATACCATGACAGTTTCCTTGATGAGTTCTCTCTTAGATCAAACCTTTGTTTACCTTTTACAGAGGCACTGGCTTTGAATGTAGATTCAGTCTTGGGGAGATCATCTCCAAACTTAGTCATTTCAAATGCAGCCAATTTGCCAGCCAATTGATCTCTTGTAACAGTTGTATGGGCTCTGAATTCATCAATGGCAGCAACCTTGATTTTGTAAGAAGCAAGAAGGGATTTGAGAATTTTGCCAACAATCTCATTTTCATCCAAGACTCCACCAACATTTCTAATTCCACAAACAAGCTCATTTACTCTTGGCATAAAAGTAGTAATATTTTCATCATCTCTCATCTTTAGGTTTTCAAATTTTCCTTTCAGACTCTGTAACCTTGCACATTTAACATATTGGTCTCCTTCATGCAAAAGTTCCAATTTTCTCCAAATCTCAAAAGCAGTTGGTAGGTCAATAAAATTTGAGAACTCTGAGTTAGATAATGCACTTAGAAGAGCTTCTATAGTCCGCAGATTGTTTTCAGCATCTATGATTTCATTTTGAGCTTTTGGACCACCCTATGGAGGTACATACTATGCTGTAACCATGGTCCAGTATGCCATACCCATTCATTGCAAGTGACACTTCATGCGACCTTTCCAAAGATTAAAATTTGTTCCATCAAACTTCGAGCTATCCTTCTTGTAGGATGACATCCTAGATCTCCTTAAGCAGTTAAGCTCTTTTAGAGGAACTTAGCTCTGATACCAATTGTTAGACTTAGGGCATACAACTGAGAGGGGGGGTGAATCAGTTGTATAAAACTTTCTCCAATAAAACACTTAAATCTTCTTAGTGATTAGCAGTATATTAATAATGAACCATAATGCATTCAAATCAAGAGTAGAAACACATCAACATATAAGACTCCAAGATTTTGACGTGGAAAACCTGATTAAGGGAAAAACCACGGGTTGATTAACCCAAGATTGTATTCTTTGTTAGAAGAATAGAAAGAACAAATGGCACGTGCTAATTAGGGCTCACTACTCGAGCACATTGCTCACAAGAGGCTCACTACCTACAAGAGACACACTGTCTATAAAGAAATAAATATCACATACATGAACTGGAGAATAGCATCTTTACCATGCTTGAATCAGTTCCATTTAAGCCCAATACTTCTACTCTGCCTTTCACTCTCCTCCTCGCTACAACACACTCATCACCACAAGGACAACTTCAAACTAACTTTGTAATCCCTTATTTATACAAGGCATCAACTTAGGAATGATCATCTAAGTCGGAAAACATTCATAAGATCACTTGCTAGATGGATAACTCATCTGGTCAGCCTATCTCAAGAAGAACACCATCATTCGGAAGTTACTCTTTAATTGCAAGCTCCAACTTCAATGTGGACCACCAACACAAACTAGACATGATCGAAAGACCTCCACAAGCTTTCCTGAAACACCAAGAACATCCACACTTCTTCTTCTTACTAAAATCCTTCTCTCCTTCATCCGGAACCTCAAGAACACAATCTGTCATTACTGTCACAAAGGAATAGATGCTTGCAGACCTTCAAACCATGAACCAATAGAGTTGATACACCATAAAGACTTCCTCAGTACTCTTGTAAATCTACAGAACAAGAAACTTCATTTCTGGATCTCACTGGACCTTTCTTGTTACACTCTATCACCTCTGAACACCTACCGGAACTGCTTTTACTTGAGCGGCCACAACTTCATATATTCATGTGGACCTCTAAGATCTCTACTAGATCACCTTCAGACACATATCTACAAACCCTTTAATCCGTATCCTTTGATCCTCATCCTATCTTGGACTTTTGCCTTACTATCATCACTGTTCTTCACTATTTCTGATTGAGACTAATTTTCTCAATATCCTCAGCTCACGGCTCATCCAAACCTTATCATTAATGCAACATGAGTATGTTGACATCAATGACAACACTAATTAGGCCCATACTTGCAACAACAACGTGAAGTCACAAGCAGCCACGACAAATCACCACACCAAAAGACACAACTAAATTGAAATCAAACCAAAACTGAGATAACTATTCTTTTTTGGTGATGTAGGATTGCGTGTGTGCCTAGGTGCTCCTACATCAAATAATGAAAAAGAATCTAAGACACACGATATTGTGTTGAAGATAGAAACAAGCATACAAGTAGATGTAAGGCATGAGGAACACCAAACAAATAGACACATTGTGTTTTAAGAAAAGGATCTTATACTCATCTAGAATATAAAATACCTAAAAAATCATATCATATAGAAAATAGTGCCCATGATGGCATGGAATTAGATAAATAATGACAAATACACAGAGGTAGACATGCTATACAAATTTCACATATAAGGATAGAAGAAAGGAAATCATGCATGGAAGTGATGAAGATGTGAAGATGTGAAGAATTAGTAGGTTTTTTAAGATGCTTATCATCAACCATGGAGAGACTATAAGCTCCACAACTATAAATGGAAGTGATTATATAAGGTCCCAAAAATTTAGAACTAAATTTTTGTTTAGCTCTAGTTGGGGAATTAATGTTATGTTGGTTCTCATAAAGAACTAAATTACTAATTTTGAAAAAACATTTGATGTAGAACATGTTGATTGTAACTCTGATAAAGAGTCTTGTGATAGGCTTGAATATTTTCAAGAGAATTGATGTGATTCTCATCAAGCATTTCAAGTTGTAAATGATTTTCATGATAAGTGTTATCATCAATAAGCCCCTAAAGCAAGACCTACAAAGATGGAATATATAGCTCCAAATACATGATGGCATTGGTACCATAAATGAGATTATATGGAGTTATGCCAATATCCATACAAATTTTCATTTGATAGGTCCACAATTCATAATAAATTTGACTGTGCCAATCCCTCCCATGTTTATTAATATTCTTAAAAAGGATTTTCTCAATTGTTTTGTTATAAGCCTTAGCTTGACCATTAGTTTGAGGGAAATAACATGTGGAAAATTGTTGTTGAATGTAGAATTTCTCAAGGAATTGCTTCACATCCTTGTCCTTGAATGATGATTCATTATCAGAAACAAAGTTGAAGGAAGTCTAAATTGAGAAATTATGTTATCAAGTAAGAATATGTAGATTACTTCAGTAGTGATGGAACGAAGGGGATCAACTATGCCCGACTTTGTAAAGTAATATATAGTGGTAATGATGAAGGCATGTCCTTGGGAGGAGGGTGGTGAAATTTTTCAATTAGATCTAAGCCCCAAATAGAAAATGGCCAAGGAGATGTTTGAGCTCAAATTTCTTGTATAGGGGCACAACTTAAATGTGGTGTTGACATTGGGGGCATTTCTTGACAAAGTCAAAGGAGCATTGCTTCATCTTTTACCAATAGTACCCTATACAAATAAGTTTGTAAACCAATGATATACTACCAAAGTGACCTCCACAAGCACTAGAGTGGACCTCTTGGAGGGAAATTGGCATTTTAGACTTTAGTAGGCAATGAGGAAGAAGTACATTGTAATCTCATTGATATAATATGTTAGAAAGAATGATATAACTCACTATAATATTTTGAATGATATGATTTTAGACTAGAAGGAGGCCATTGTTTAGGAATGTACCATCTCACAAATGATTTTATATATGGAAGTACCATTCCTCAGAATCAATGTTGAAGCAAAAAGGGGTATCATGTAAAGGAGAATTATCCATGATAGATGGTAAAGAGAGTGTCTATATAATGAAGTGGGAATCATCTACCAAATTGTCAAAGGGGACAAGGGAAGTAGCACTAGCCATTACATCTACATGACAATTTTCTTTCTATGGAATAGTGTTTATAGAGAAAGAAGAGAAACAATGAAGAAGTGATAGGGAAAGATCACAGTATTGGGAGAGCTTATCTTTATTAACTTGAAAAGTACTAGTGAATTTCCTTATAATTAATTGATAATCACCATAGATATGAATATAATAATTCTAAGAGAAAGTGTTGCACACAAGCCAACAATAAGGGCTTCATATTTAGTGATGTTAGTACATGGGAGGTTTAGATGAAAGGAAAGTGTAATGGGTTTCCCTGAAGGAGGGAACATGATTACACTATCTCTAGAGCTAGTGCAACATCTCAATCCATCAAAGAATAATTCTCAAGGATAATTAGCATCCATGAAAATGATGTGATCATTAGGGAAAGAATTGGTATCAGGAAAAGAAAAGGGGGAGGGAGTGTCAACTCAATGACTAGTTACAACTTGTCCATTGTTAGACTTTTGAGAAATAAACTTTAAGTCAAATTAAATCAACAACATGACCTATTTAGCCAAATGTCTAGATAGGTTAGTTTTAGAGAATAGGTTTTTTAGAGGATCAAATTTTATGATGAATTGCATTTTTGCATGGAGAAGGCAATGTGTCAACTTGTGTATAACATTACTAAATACAAACATTACTTCTCTAATGTGGCATAATGATTTTTGTAGTCAAGGAGTGTATGACTAATATAATAAACAACACATTCCCTATCCTCATCATCATGTTGAGTGAAGAGAGAAGACAAAGCATGAGACAAAGTACATGCATAGAGAATAAGAGGACATCAAGGAACAACATCCATTAGTATAGGTGGGTTATCCAAATAGCACTTAAGATCTTCAAAGGCCTTTTGGTACTCTTCATTCCAAGAAAAAATGGACATCCTTTTTTATAAGATGTGTGAAGGCAAGAATACTATTTGCACAAATTGTGAAATAAATCAATGAATGGCCTAAATCTTCCCTTGGAGACTACAAAGTTGAGAAATATTTTGAGTCAACATGTTAACAATAGCATCAATATTCTTGGTATCAACCTCAATATCATGATGAGATACGATGAAGCCAAGAATATTATCACTATCAATACCAAAGACATAAATGCATGCTATTATAGATGAAGACATTCAATGATAACATGAATATTATGTATGTGAGCTTGGGACAAAATAGACTTGGATAAAATATCATTGATATAGTCTAAAAGTATGTTATGGATGAAATCATAAAAAATTAAGGGTTGTGGCCTATTGGTAAGTCATTCCAACATTCTTTAAACCAAATGGCATGACCATATAATAGAATGTACTTCATGGAGTTATGAAAGTAGTTTTATACTGATCAAGAGGGTTGATACGTATTTGGTTATATCTTGAGAATCCATCCATGAAAGAAAGAAGTGAATTTCCTATTGTCAAGTCAATGATCATGTCTACATTGGGAAGTTTAAAATCATCTCTTAAAGATTCTGTGTTTAGATCACAAAAGTCAATGTAGATAGGAATCCAACCATCAGGTTTGGAAACACCCACAATGTTAGAAATACAAGGGGAATAGTCAATGGAGCAGATAAAACCATAATTTAAAATATTTTCTATCTTATCCTTGATCATTAAGGCCACCTTAGGATTCATTTTTTGAATTTTTTATTTTACTAGTTGGGCATGAGGATATAACACTATATTATGAACCACAAACTTTGGGTCTATGCTAGGCATATCCTTGTATATCCAAGCAAAGAGGTCTAAAAATATGTGAGAGTTGAGAATGTGCTAAGAATTCTTCAGAAGAGAGACATTCATCAATAGTATTAGCTACTAGAAGGGTTCTATGGTCTTGAGGATTAGGAATGGTTAAAAAGTCATTAGAATTATTAGAAGTTGGAAGTGAGTCATTATATGACATGATAGACTTCCCAAAGTATGCTTTTGAATTTAAATAGTACTTGGGAATCATCAATCATGATGGTATGAAGGCATGTGAGCATATATGCCAAGAATCTCTACTAGAGATTCATTAGTAGAGAAGACATCTAGAGGTAGTACATGTGCTTGATAAGAATCCATGATTAAATTAAGATGTAATAAAGGTAAAGGAGAACTAGGAGATGTAGAAATCATAGCCACATCCACATAGTTATGATATGAAGTGATGTAGAGGACCTAGGACAATTTGTGGATCCCACAGTTTGAAAAAACCTTCTTTGGAACATTCAAGAACCTAACTCATGGATTAACATGAAAAAGTGGGAACAACAGTTAGTTTCATTGAAACCATCATGTAAAGGCTTGTTTGGCATTTCATAGGACCCATCCAGACCATTAGCTAAGGCTTGACAAGCTTGGGTTTAGTACTTCCTTCATAACCCACTAGATTCTTTGTAGCCCTTGGAAAAGGAACAATCAGGAATAAATTTTTCTAAATGCTTGATTTCCACAAACTTGGAGCACTTTTAGACACCCATTTAGATTGCCCTCTACATATCCCAAAATTGGTCTAGGGTGTTTTGGAAAGTGTGCCTCAACTAGCACTGTTCTACTAGCCTAAAGGCCCTAATTAGGTCTCTTTTCCAAAGAGATTACTCTTCAAACACCTCATAGAGACTTCTAACCTATTAAGACATGTCCAATGGATGCCAAAATAATAGTTTTTGTAGGTATCAAGTCTCCACAGTCGACTGTGTGCACATTCTACAATGCTATGTCCTTCATAAAGCCACAACACATGGTCATGTTGGGCTTTCACATAACAAACTTTCTCCAACTCAGTTCTCTGCACTTGAAACATTCACAAACCATAAATATGCAATAACAAAAATCCATTCCACCGATTCTAGGAAGAGGAGACCAGTGGAATGGATGGAAAGTCCATCGTTTGAGCACAAAACCCTAAATCAGGGTTTCCTGATCAGTTCAGAGAAAACTACTTATAACTCCCTTCTAGATTAGTGTTAAGAACCCAAACCCCTCTCAAATAAAAGGTGATTCATCTTGCCTTCATACCAGCAAGAAGAAATCCTATGGCAAATTCATACAAGAACAGAGTACAGGCAGAAGCAGGGGAATAACACAGAAAAAATAGAAAATAGAGTTTATTTTGTTTGTTTCTTCTCCAAATCTTCACATTCACTTCCTCCATGGGCTTGAGGAGTCTTACATGCACATTTACAAGCCTCCCAATGAGTTTGAATTGATTGGGCAACTAAAAACTGCCCACCAACCTCTCAAAACTATCTGAATTGTCCATTGTTTTCACTGTCTACAATGGGCATTAGAGGTTGATTACAATATGAATAAAATCACTACTACAAACCCCTCTAGAACAATGTTAACATGGCTTATAAACATGAAAATGAGATGTACACCAGACACCTATGACAAATTGTCACTCCATTGGGGACTTATGGAGGATTTGACTGTCCTAGACCAACTATGACTTGACTGCCTACTTGAAACTATTGGCACCATGGCTATACACCATTTGCAATCAACATGGAATCAACTTGAAATAGTCCAATGGACCTTATTACATCAAAAAACATGAGACAACATCAAAACCAAAACAAGAATCTTCATGATCCTCTTGGTGCTTCTGCACCATGAAGACTTAGTAGGGCAAGACTTAACCAAGGTTTGCTTTAGAGTAATGTGGATTAGGCTCTAAAGGGAGCTTGATATCTTGTTCCTTATGACCCAAGACATGGCCTTTATATCCAATGTTTCAAAGTATTTGAAAACCATGTCCATAATGGGATTATAACTCACCAAAATATGGAGGATCACCATTAGAAGTGTAGTATATGTGTGATGTATAATCACAGAATTTGGAAGAAGAATTAGAAGTAGAAGTATTAGTAGCTTGTGGTGAAGATGGTATAAAATGTATTTTAGGATGTTGAAGTGAGAGGGGTTGACTTTAGACTTGCTTATAAAACAGGGAGTAAAATCAAGAGCTCCTTAGTCATCACCTGGAAATACATTAGAAGAAGAAGAATTGGATTTAACAACATCGTCAATATAGATGACGATGGTGTAATTTGTTTAGGTGAGGAAGATGGGATAAGATTACATTGTGTATAAGATGAAAGATTATTATGTTCTAGATCTTTTTCTTGGTAATACTACATAGGATCTTGATCAACTTTAATTGTGAGAGTTTTATTATTGTGAATAAATTTGATAGATTGATGTAAGGTAAATGGGACTACACCCATGGCATGGATCCATGGCCTACCTAGAAGAATATTGTAAGAAAGATCTCTAGGAATTACATGAACCAAAGTAGGCAATGTAATAGGGCCTAACTCAATTGATAGGAAACATTATGGTGCCTAGAGTTTGGTGACCAATGTTATCAAAGCCACAAATAGAAAGGTTGGTAGGAGAAAAATAAACAACCCATGAGGTAAAATCATCAACACAATAATCATCAAAATGATAAGATTAATAATAATGTAAACCAATCTTGGTGTGCTTTTACTTGTGGTTATAATGCTTCAAAACTTGTAGAATGGATTATTGGTTCAGGTGCCTTTCAACATGTTACTTCTCATAAAGAGATATTTGAATCAATGCAACCTAACAAGTCTAATGTTCCACTTCAACTTGCTAATGATTATAGTTGTAAAGTAGAAGAAATTAGAGATGTGAATGTGTCTAATGGTAAGTTACATGATGTTTTGTATGTTCTTGAATTATAAACTAATTTTCTTTCTGTAGCTAAGCTTTGCCAAGATTATAAAATAGAATTTTATAAAGATATGTGCTATGTGATTGATCCAAATCAAAATAATAAAGTCATTGCTAATGATAACTTAGATGAGGATAATTTGTTCAAATTTTATGAGTTTGATACTTCTAAATATCCATTACTATCTACCATTGATTTTAATATTTGGCATGAAAGACCTGGTCATATCAATGCCAACAATATTGCCTTGATGCAAAAATCTAATATGGTAGAAGGTTTTCCTAGTATTATTCCATCTAAAATTGTATGCATAGGATGCATGAGTGGTAAGATGCATAGGGATCCCTTTCCTCAAGGTCAAGCATGGAGGGCACATCACAAGTTGCACCTAGTCCATAGAGACCTTTTGGGACCCATGGAAAATGAATCCATCCAAGGATTAATGTATGCTCCTACCTTTGTTTGTGATTATTCAAGAAGAACATGGATCTATTTTCTTATAAACAAGGATCAAGTTCTTGATACTTTTGTTGAGTTTCATAGATTTATTGAAATGCAATTTGGTTTTAAACTTAAAAACCTTAGGGATAATAATGGTACAAAATATGTGAATAATACTTTTAATGGTTATTTAAAGTATTTTGGTATTAAACATGAGATAACCATTCCATATACACCTCAACAAAATGGTGTAGCAGAAAGGAAGCATAGAACTATTGTTGAAATGGCTAGATGTATGTTGCATGCTAAGAATATGTCTTATAAATTTTGGGCTGAAGCAATGTTTTGTGCTACTTATATTATTAATAGAACTCCTACCAAAGCCTTAAAGGATATCTCTCAAGAAGAGGCTTGGTTAGGTAAGAAACCTAATCTTAATCACTTAAGAATCTTTGGCTCAATTTCTTTTGTTCATAAACCTAAACGAAAAAGGCACAAATTAGAATCTAAATCTTGTTCTCATATTTGTTGGGTATGATGAACAATCTAAAGCTTATAGAGTTTATAATCCTACCAATAATAAAGTCAAAGTTGCAAGAGATGTATGCATTCTTGAAATGGTGTTTATGATTGTTCTAAATTTCTTAACAATTAATCTTCTCAAAACCAAGTTCTTGTTATTTCTTTGAATCCTTCTTTGAGTCCTCCTTTGCACCCTCCTAATCAATCTCTTAGCCAAAGTGATAGTGAACATGATGATAGTGAACCTTCTCATGATGATTCTTCCTCAAGTGATGATACTCCTACATCTAAATGTATGCCTAAATGTTTTAATTTTTTTTTCAAGAAAGTGATGATATCTTAACTAGAATGAATCAATCTAAGGTTAGAAAATAAAACTATTGAAATTATGCTTTAATGTCTAAAATTATGAATACAAATGATCCACAAAGTTATGAACAAGATAAACATCAACCTCATTGGGAAAAGACTATGCAAGATGAATATAACACATTAATTGCAAATCAAACTTGGAAGATTGTACCTTTACCTCATGGAAAGAATCTTGTCTCATGTAATCGGGTATATAAAACTAAGTTTAATGACAATAATGAGGTTAGCAAATTTAAAGCTAGATTAGTTGGAAGAGGTTTCTCCCAAGTGGAAGGCTTATATTATAATGAAACTATTGCTTTGGTGGCCAAAATACCAACTATTAAACTATTTATAGCTTTATCTTCTCATATGCATTGGCCTATTCATCAAATGGATGTTAAAAGTGAATTTTTAAATGGTGATTTGCACAAAGAAATTTTAACTAAAACAAATTGTGAGAAGAAAAAGGGAAGAAAAGCAAACTGGAGGGACATGAAATTATTGTGGACTTAAACAACACTACAGTTAATTCCAGATAGGTTGCTAAATCCCAACTACTTGATCTTAACTTTTTTAAAAAAGAAAAACAAAAGTATAAGATAAACTGTGCTTTATGTTACTGTCATACTAAAATTAAATGGTGTGTGTAGGTGTTGTGAGATATAAAGTAATGTTATATTCACCCTTTCCAAAAGATGAAGATAAATTAAAAAAATTAGGGTTTTATGTTGTATTTTTATGTTAGCGGGATTTTTAGGCATTACATTTAGGTATCTATATGTCTCAACCTTTGGGTTTTGTTCAAAAAGGCAATGAACATCTTCTTTGCAAATTAGAGAATTCATTTTATGGTTTAAAACAATCCCTTAGAGAATGGTACCCTAAAATTAATGCCTTCTTTACCTCTCAAGGTTTTACTAGAAGTCAAAATGATCCTAATTTATATATTAAACATACTAAAAATGATATTGTGATCATTATCTTCTATGTTGATGATTAGATACTTACTTCTAGTTCCAACAAATTAATTTTTGATACTAAGTCTCAACTAAATCACACATTTCAAATTACTGATTTAGGCTTATTACATTATTTTTTGGGTATGCAAATTTGGAAAACACCTAAAGGTACTTTCCTTTCTCAACATAAACCTGCTCAAGATCTCTTAAATAAATTTAAAATGAATGATGCAAATTGTGTTTCTACTCCTTGTGAATTAGGAACAAAATTAATGGTTGATTTGATCCTATTTTATATAGGCAACTAGTTGAAAGTTTAAATTACTTAACTCTAACTAGTCCTGATATTTCCTTTAGTGTTGGTTTAGTTTCTAGATATATGTCTAAACCTAAATAAGTGAACTTTAAGGTTGCGAAAAGAATTTTAAGATATATTAAAGGTACCATTAATGTTGGTCTTTTTTATGATACAAATTGTAAATTCTTTTTATATGGTTATACTGATTCCAATTTAGGAGGTGATCCCAATGATGGGAGCTCCACTTGTGGTTAGTGTTTCTTTGTTGTATCAGGTGCAATATCATGGAATAGTAAGAAGCAACAATCCACTTCTCTTGGCTCTAATGAAGTAGAATATATAGGTTGTACAAATGCATCTAAAGAAGCCCTATGGTTAAGAAGATTTCTTGAAGACTTGGGTCTGTAAGATTTGGCTATGGAGATATCCACCCAAGATCTAGAGGCCTAATAGAAAGTACAAATAAAAGAGAACATCAGTATGACAAGAATAAATTGTATTCCTATCAAAGAATTTAAATACAAGAATATAAAACCATCACTCTCCCATTGCAATATGCTATGACATACCTTTCTTATAAAGGTAAGGTTGAGAGATAAGATGTGGTAGTCATGTGATAGGTGTCTTAATCCTATGACATGAGAAAACTAGAGGATAAGACAACTATCAACAACTAGAGACAACTATCAACATCTAAAAACAACTAGAATGCTTCCTAAGTCAACTTAACAAGTGAATATGTGTGTGAATATTATTTAACTAATAAATAGTTAAATAATATGAACTATTCACACAACAAGGAGGAACTAGCTAGGAAATATCAAACTAGATATGAAATACCCCTATTCACACTAACACCCCCCTTAAGTGCAACTTAGGGATAAATTGACAAATGCAAAGATGCAATGATGGATGGGTCCTAGATACTAGTACATGTTAGGTACTAATGTCCAAACAAATCTCAAGTGGAGTAAAGGAGAAAATATCATGGAAAAAACTCCTCCCCAAAAGTGAGAATGCAAGAAGTGTGGAAATGTAGAGTCAACATGAATCATATGCTACAAATTCCAACACATATACAATGAATAATCCCCCAAAGAGAGGATAAGAAGAGAGACCAAAAGGCCCCCCTAAATGTAGAGTCTCCTACACTAATGGTAGATGCTTGACAATGAATGATGAAGATGATCCAGGATCGCCAAACAACATCCTTCCCCTTAGGAAGAAAAAAGACCAAGAATTTATGCAGGAAGTCTTCTCATTCCTGAAAGGAATATGAGGAAGAAAACTCAAAATGTATGAAGTCTCTAAACTCTACTCAGGTGTCACCATGTCAATGCCGAAAGATGCCACTATCAAATCAAAAGTCCCAAGCCTACCTGAAGAAGGTGACAATCCAGACTCTAGTGGATACGGATGTAGAACATGATCCAAAGATAAGGAATCCTCTAAATACTGCTCAAGATACTCTAGTTTAATGCCAAACTATGACAAGTGAAGAGGAGAAGAAAGAACAAGAGGGTATGAAGGTTCCCTCATCACATCTAAAGTAGATGTATCAACTCCATAAGAGTCAACATCAAAGAGGATATGAATATCCTCAATGGTGTCCTCCACATCTCCAAGTTGGACTCACAAAACAAACATGCAATGTTTGTCAAGTAGTCATCCCAAGAAGGGGTATCTAGAAGACAATGAATGTCTTGCTGCACTGAATCACTAGAAACCATATATGTAGCAACACTGAACTTTGTAGATACAAAAAGAGATGATGGAGGAGATGGAATGTCAACACATGTCTCTAGAAACTTAGTCAATGAAATAACACCAAGATTCAAATAACCATACTACATCTCCTCAAAAGTGTCCACATGAATGTGAACATCAATTGAAGGAACATTAGGAGAAAAATATGAGAAGGTGTACACTCAAGAGTGATGATCTACCTCCCCAATTGTAACTATATCTTTGCTATACAAATATTGAATAATCACATAATCAGGTGTGAACTCAACACTCTCTCCTTTTCCAACATGTGTAATTTGATAGATAGAAAGGATATTGGTTGATAATGAAGGAACACAAAGGACATAATTGAATGATCCTTCATCCGTGTCAATTGAACCTTTCCCACAAAAACTCATATATGTGTTGTTGGCCATTAGGATATGTGGTGATGAACAAGTCTCAAATGAAGAGAACATACTCTGTGATGAAGCCATATGATGTGAAGCTCCAAAATCAAGAATCCATCTTCCTAGTTTGGAATCTATAACTACAACAAGTGCTTGCCCCTTTTGTCTCTCTAAATTTGAAGATGAAGGAGAAGATGATGAACCCCCGGACATAGTTGAAGGTGTAGTGACTTGAGTCTTCTTAAGAAGATGCTTCAATTCATCAATCTATTTTACATAACATTTATGTTCATCATGCCCCAATTTCTTGCAATTCACACACTTAGGCTTCTCTTTCTTAGGTGATTCCCCTTGTGAGGGAGATTCAAAATTTGATTGTGTTGAACTGGTGGCTTATTCTTTTTCTTCTTTTGTTTCTTTTCAAGACTACTAGACGCCTTCTCACTTTGTGGTTGACTAGCCACCAAATCTTATGACTTAGATGGATTGAGAATTCCCATTGTGATTAACTTTGCCTATTCAAGCATCAACATTTCTGAAAATGACACAAATGATGGCATAGTGTAGGCCTTTCCCATAGTCAATCAATGAGTGTGAAAACTAGAAACAAATGTTGTATACTCATAAGGAAGCTTGTCTAACACATTGAAGACTAATTGTGAATCCTTCTTATCAATACCACATTCTTTGAGTTGTGCCCTTAGTTCATTAACTTTTGTTACATAGTCTTAAATATTGTCAAAAATTTTTGGATCTAGATTAGTGAGATCATTATCAATTTGATATCCTCTAACCTCATCATTTTGACCATACAAATGTGCAAGATTGTCCCAAGCCTCCTTCAGTGTAGTACACTTATCAATATGATAAAGAAGGTCAAGTGAAACAAATGTACGTAGATATCCAAGTGCCTTAGAATTGTTAATGAGATATTTCATCCTTGATTTATCATCCTTTGGTTCAGGTTCAAGATCTATGATTCGAGGTTAATACCCCTTACTCATCAAGGCATTCCATGCATTTGATTTCCATGTTGCATAGTTATATGGAGTCAAATGAGGGAAATTAGGATAACCCATGGCAAGAGCACAAGTGAAAACTCAAAGAGAAGATGAACAAAACCACACAACACACCCCCTAAATTCACTCAATCAATGATCCCCCCAAGAAAATTATGATCTTGGCACTTTATACTTAGTGTGATTACAATTGCCACTAGCCAAAAATGACAAAGTGGTCTTTTGATTTTGGCACATGCAAAAGCCAAATTAGGTCTTAAACTGAAAGTACATTTTTTGAGAAAAACTAGATCAAACTAATTGTAGATCTAAAAGGCACTCAAAAGATATGCACTTTTAAAAAAAATTCACTTGAAAATGTTACCGTATGACCCCAAATGGAGCCCCAAAAGGTTTGAAAATGAGAATCGCTAATCAACAGTGGCAAAAATCTACAATTTCTCAAAAATCTAGATACCAAAACCAAAATCCATCTACACCATTGTGAAGCCTATGAAATTCTACCTAAAATAAAAAAAAATTACACACAAAATGGAGTCATAATGATTAAGTTATAGGCGTTTGAAATCTGAGTGCCAAATAAAAAACTCCATTGGAGGGGGGCCTGAGTTTGAAAAATCAACTTCTGCTAGATTTGGTGGAACTGCCACCAAATTTGGAGGTCCACCAAGTTTAGTTATCCACTAGATAAAATAGTCATCGCCAAATATGGAAGTGTCACCAAACCTTTTGCTAAACTAGAGGAGCTGCCAAATTGGCGGATCTACCAAAATCTCTGCTAAATTTGGCAGATTCCAAAAATTATGCCAATTTTGGTGGATCTGGACAAATTTTTTGTCTACTTAATAAACTACCAGATCTAGTCTGGCATAGCCTATGTATGGTCTGGGATTTTTACAAAGTTTTTTTATTTGAATTTTTTTTAAAAAATAAAATTTATTAAGGCCGAAGCCAAAGTTGTTTCAAGCCTTAAAAGGTTGAAGCTACAAAAGGGGTTGGGGGACCACATAGGTCACACCCCACACCCAACGGTAAGGGGTATGTGGACCCTTCAATGGGTTGTGGACCCTTCAATGGGCTGTGGACCCTTGCTGGGCATGGGGCCTGCACAGGTGCCCAAATTATTTTTTGATTTTTTAATTAAAAACTACTGACAATCACCTCCTTTTTAAAAAATTCTAAAAAAATAAATTTAAAAAATAGAATATATTTATATTCATGCTACCTACACTAGTGTCGATGTCTGCATGTGTAGGCAGAGAATATGCATTTATGACTGAGAATATTTCACAGAAGATTTCGTAGAGATAGCAAAGGAGGGTGAAACTTTTCCCTGATGGCATAGGGAAAAGTGCTCCGATTTTGACAAATTGACAATCAATCTTGGGGTTTTTGGGCCTCTTGAGCATGATGGAAAGATTAGATTTGACCCAAAGTGTGCTAGAAGATTAGGTACCTATTGGATCTAGCATGCACCTCCCAACTTCAAACCCTCATAGATTTGGCCCCCAACGTCTGATCTAGACAAAACAAAAGGTGATTTTGACTATCTTGAACCTCCTAAACACAATGGTGTGCTTAGATTTGCAGTAGTATGTTCCAAAATGGACCTACAATATAAAGCCAAGAGAAGGAAACCCTCTCAAATTTGGTATCTCTCTCAAATTTTTTTAATTCTCCATGTCATCATGTGATGCAAGAGAAAAGCATAATCAAATTTTCAATATCCACCATGATTTTCACTCAAGGTCTCTCAATAGATCAACCAAAGGCAATCTACAAGCTCTGATACCATGTGATATCTAGCTATGGAGATAGCCACCCAAGATCTAGAGGCCTAATTGAAAGCACAAATAAAAGAGGAGATCAATATGACAAGAATAAATTGTATTCCTATCAAAGAATGCAAATACAAGAATATACAACCATTACTCTCCCATTGCAATATGATATGGCATACCTTGATTATAAAGGCAAGGTTGATAGATAATATGTTGTAGTCATGTGAAAATTGTCTTAATTTTATGGCATTAGATAGCTAGAGGATAAGACAACTATCAACAACTAAAGACAACTATCAACATCTAGAAACAACTAGAAACAACTAGAGTGCTTCCTAAGTCAACTTAACATGTGAATATGTGTGTGAATAATTATTTAACTAATAAATAGTTAAATAATATTAATTATTCACACAACAAGGGGAAACTATCTAGGATATATCAAACTAGATATGAAATACCCTTATTCACACTAATAGGGTCTACCTCAAAATGATTGTACACCCTTGGATTGTGATAATCAAAGTGACATTGCCTTAGCAAAAAAACTAATTTTTTAGGCAAGGAACAAGCACATTTCTCTTCAAAATCACTTCATTAGAGAGAAAATTGAAGACAAACATATTTCTCTTTTGTATTGTAAAGGTAAATATCAAGATGCAAATATTCTCACCAAACCATTAAGTTGTAAAGATAAATTTCTTCATCATTGTAAAAATCTAGGCTTACATCCCATTGATGGATATGATGTATTCACCCCAAGTAAAGCTTAAAGGAGGGGGGGGGGGTGTTAGAAATTAATCTTTACTTAGGTGAAGATTATTTATTATTTGTATTTTTGTATTTATTTAGGGATGTAACTCATCTTTGGAGGAATATTTAAGGCTTAGTTGTAGCCTCCTCCTTATGAGGATTATGACACCTTGCACACACATATAATGAATGGTGGCATGCATAGAATATGAGAGTTACTTATGTAACTCCTTCTCCACTCTATTTAATTAAGTGCTTCTCTATTTCTTCCAACATATTCTATCTGACATCTCTCTCTCTCTCTCTCTCTATCTCTATTGCAGTATTCTTAGGCTTTATATCATCTTCATAATATTGGGGGTTTTTCTTTGCCTTTCCCCCCTTACAAATTCTTGTATCTTCTCTCGAGTCTTCTGGTGCATGCTTCTGGTTTGTTTATTTTGGATGGTAATATTTTTCTTTCAAACAATGCTCTACATGCTTGATTAGTACTTTCCTTTACTTCATTTAATATTTCATAACATGAAGCACTCTTAATAATTTAATAGAGATGATGGTTTAGATTTGATACATTTGTAGAGACATCTTATCAATGAATTAAGGAAGGTTACCTCACTTTAGCAGATATTGTTAAATGATTTATAATTTCTATACAAAAATTTAACTCTTTAACATTTGGATTTTTGTTGGCATTTAATATTTGTTTCACAATGTTTAGTCCTATACAAATCTTTTAATACTAAAGTTATCTTTGTAAAGATCTCTCTTTTGATATTCTTACATTATCTTTGTAAAGGTCTCTATTTTTATACTCTTAAATAAGTCTTATCCTAATGATGGATCATGGTGTGACTCAAAACATTGATAAAAAGTTATGTGCAATTTTTAAAGAACTCCTTTTTATACAAGTTTATGGTCTTTATCAAATGTTAAATTATGAATATAATATCAAAAATTATATGCAAATTTCCCACAAGCTCCTTTTAATAGTTGGTACTTTTTATCAAAATATAAATTATGAACACTATATCTTCCTTTGTTTCTATTATGTAAAGGCATTGAGATGGTCCTTGAATATAACTTATTTTTACAATAAAAGTATAAAGGTTTTACATATATAGGCTAAGTATGGTTCAATGGTCCTATTATGTTTGGATAAGTTTAATTATGTGTGAATGACCATACAAGTATGGGTTGTATTTGGGTTTATCTATGATGCAGAGCGAAGTATCAAAACTCAGTCTCTCAATCTCACTCCTTCAAAGACTATTCTTCATGTGCAACTATGGCACTCACACTATAACCAATAAACTGAAAACTTGTTCAACACATCACCTAAGCAAGGTCTCTGACCCAATAAATTCATACTACATCTTCCAAGATACCCAATTTCGATCAAAACTCTATCCAACCACTATGCAGGACAGCAATCTTCAACATTATTTATTCAAGACAGTCACACACTTCTATCTCTAAGGAGATAGTCAGGGTACCCTCCTTGGGGTGATCTGCATTGACACAATTCCAATGCCAAATAACCAACCAACTCAAAAATATACCTAACACTTAATTGCCTTCAATGACAAAGCAAACAAACTCACCAAACTTACCTTTTCTTTCTTGGTTAAGACAGCTATCCTTCACTCTGAACTCCTAACACTGATTCTGTAGAGATTCTCACATGCCCACACTCACCATTCCCAATCTCCTAACCCTGTAACCTTCACAAGGCTATGGAAAAACTATTTCACATCCCCTTCCATTGATTGGAAACAAGAAAATATCAATAAAAAGAAGGAATACCCATCAGCTACACAGAGATACCCTACTCAGGGTTTTGGGACATCCAACAGAAAATAGTCAATTTCTCCCTCCTAATGTAGTTTCAAGAGTCCAAACAAGATGCACAGGATAGGTAACTCACCACCCTAACCAGCCATTACTAGCACCATCCACTTCCAGGCCGTACAAGTACAGATTTATCAGAAAAATAGTGAGTAACTCATGGAGACAGCAATTAAAAAATAGTTTTGGGGAAGTCAGCTGTATCTTTCACCTAGATCATTTCCAAGACCCCAAACTAGACTCAAATTAAAGGTACTTCAAAGCTCTTTCCATCCATCACAAGCTTAGGCAGTAATGGATCTGTACAGTCGCGGGTATGGCTGGTGAACAGCAAGGAAAATGCAGAAAATTAGAAAACACAGAAAACAGTAATCTTTTTGTCTTTTTCTTCAATTTCTCCAAATGGAATGCCTAAAAATGAGTCATCTTAGGCTTGAAATAGCCTTCAAAAATGCATGGAAAGGTTGGAGGTTGATACAATTGCCCAGCCATTGGGCTTCTCCATGAAATGTAACTGCTGCTTTTTTTCACTATTTTAAGAAACTATCCAATCTTGGACTGCAGTGACTATTTTATGGTTTCCTAATGCTTTTTAATATGAGGTTTAATCTTTGACAAGGTGTTAACACATATACACCCTTTGACATGCCTTAAAAGGCTTAAAAATATGAAGATGACTTTCCTATATGCCTCATAAAGGCTTAACATAAAACTAATTTAAACTGCCTATATGACTGTCCTAACTAGGACTTACAACAAAAAGATTATTTCGACATTTGGACATAGTTCAACTACAAACATGGCTTCCAAGCCTTATTACAACATTGAATACGGTCTCAAGGAACAAATCAAACATCTTGAGATGAAGTAAACCCTGATGTGAAGGTGCTCCTGCACCATACAACCAACCAACAAGATTTCCAAGTCTCTTGGAAATGTATCTGCAACAAAAGTCTTTCCTGCATCTCTGTCTACCTCTTCATCTTCTCAGCTTCAGTCTTCCAATCTTCAGACTAATAGGGAAGGTGACCAACCAACCAATAGAACAAACTACCATCTTCACAGAGGATCCTTAGGCTCCTTCTACTCCCATCAGTGGAGTATTCTTTAGGCTGCAACATTAAGTGCTTCTTCAGGTATCCACCTCTCTCACTGCTTCACAACACCAACTCACCAAACCATCTCACCCAACAGTAGATCCTAGTGATGCACCTACCACTCTCTCCTTAGTGGTTTCTCTCTACATCCTACTCCAGCCAAATCTCTATTGGAGAATGGTCATGACAAACCTTCTCTTGTCTGCCCACACACACCCTCGGAAAACATCCTCTTGCAGCTAGATGGATAAGCACATGCAACCAAACAACTCAGCAACAAAAACAATAATGGTCACCAACACAATATTTAGTTTTACCTACCTTCTCAGTGATAGGAATAAATACAATACCTCCTCCCAGAGATTTTGCTAGCTTTGATACCAAAATGATGTAGAGCGAAGTATCAAAACTCAGTCTCTCAATCTCACTCCTTCATAGACTGTTCTTCATGTCAAACTATGGCACTCACACTATAACCAATCAACTGAAAACTTGTTCAACACATCACCTAACCAAGGTCTCTGACCCAATAACTTCATACTACATCTTCCAAGATACCTAACTTCGATCAAAACTCTATCCAACCACTATGCAGGACAGCAAACTTCAACACTGTTTATTCAAGACAGTCACACACTTCTATCTCTAAGGAGACAGTCAGGGTACCCTACTTGAGGTGATCTCCATTGACACAATTACAATGCCAAATAACCAACCAACTCAACAATATACCTAACACTTAATTGCCTTCAATGACAAAGCAAACAAACTCACCAAACTTACCTTTTCTTTCTTGGTTAAGACAACTGTCCTTCACTCTGAACTCCTAACACTAATTCTGCAGGGTTTCTCACATGCCCACACTCACCATTCCCAATCTCCTGCCCCTACAACCTTCACAAGGCTATGGACAAACTATTTTACATCTCCTTCCATTGATTGGAAACAAGAAAATATCAATACAAAGAAGGAATACCCATCAGCTACACAGAGATACCCTGCTTAGGGTTTTGGGACACCCAACAAAAAATAGTCAATTTCTCCCTCCTAATGTAGTTTCAAGAGTCCAAACAAGATGCACAAGATAGGTAACTCACCACTCTAACCAGCCATTACCAGCACCATCCACTTCTATGCCGTACAAGTACGGATTTCTCAGAAAAATAGCGAGTAACTCATGGAGACAACAATTAAAAAATAGTTTTGGGGAAGTCAGCTATATTTTTCACCTAGATCATTTCCAAGACCCTAAACTAGACTCAAATTAAAGGTACTTCAAATCTCTTTCCATCCATCACAAGCTTGGGTAGTAATGCATCCGTACAATTGTAGGTATGGCTGGTGAACAACAAGGAAAATGCAGAAAATCAGAAAACACAGAAAATAGTAATCTTTTTGTCTTTTTCTTCAATTTCTCCGAATGGAATGCCTAAAAATGAGTCATCTTAGGCTTAAAATAGCCTTCAACAATGCATGGAAAGGTTGGAGGTCGATACAATTGCCCAACCATCAGGTTTCTCCATGAAATGTAACTGCTGCTTTTTTTCACTATTTTAAAAAACTATCGAATCTTGGACTGCAGTGACAGTTTTATGATTTCCTAATGCTTTTTAATATGAGGTTTAATATTTGACAAGGTGTTAACACATATACACCCTTTGACATGCCTTAAAAGGCTTAAAAACATGAAGATGACTTTCCTATATGCCTCATAAAGGCTTAACATAAAACTAATTTAAACTGCCTATATGACTGTCCTAACTAGGACTTACAACAAAAAGATTATTTTGACATTTGGACATAGTTCAACTACAAACATGGCTTCCAAGCCTCATTACAACATTGAATATGGTCTCAAGGAACAAATCAAACATCTTGAAGATGAAGTAAACCCTGATGTGAAGGTGCTCCTGCACCATATAACTAACCAACAAGATTTCCAAGTCCCTTGGAAATGTATCTGCAACAAAAGTCTTTCCTGCATCTCTGTCTACCTCTTCATCTTCTCAGATTCAGTCTTCCAATCTTCAGACTAATAGGGAAGGTGACCAACCAACCAATAGAACAAACTACCATCTTCACAGAGCATCCTTAGGCTCCTTCTACTCCCATCAGTGGAGTATTCTTCAGGCTGCAACATCAAGTGCTTCTTCAGGTATCCACCTCTCTCACTGCTTCACAACACCAACTCACCAAACCATCTCACCCAACAATAGATCCTGGTGATGCACCTACCACTCTCTCCTCAGTGGTTTCTCTCTGCATCCTACTCCAGCCAAATCTCTATTGGAGAATGGTCATGACAGACCTTCTCTTGTCTGCCCACACACAACCTCAGAAAACATCCTCCTACAGCTAGATGGATAAGCACCTACAACCAAACAACTCAGCAACAAAAACAATAATGGTCACCAACACAATCTTTAGTTTTACCTACCTTCTCAGTGATAGGAATAAATACAATACCTCCTCCTAGAGATTTTGCTAGCTTTGATACCAAAATGATGTAGAGCAAAGTATCAAAACTCAGTCTCTCAATCTCACTCCTTCATAGACTGTTCTTCATGTGCAACTATGGCACTCACACTATAACCAATCAACTAAAAACTTGTTCAACACATCACCTAACCAAGGTCACTGACCCAATAACTTCATACTACATCTTCCAAGATACCTAACTTCGATCAAAACTCTATCCAACCACTATGCAGGACAGCAAACTTCAACACTGTTTATTCAAGACAGTCACACACTTCTATCTCTAAGGAGACAGTCAGGGTACCCTACTTGAGGTGATCTCCATTGACACAATTCCAATGCCAAATAACCAACCAACTCAACAATATACCTAACACTTAATTGCCTTCAATGACAAAGCAAACAAACTCACCAAACTTACCTTTTCTTTCTTGGTTAAGACAACTGTCCTTCACTCTGAACTCCTAACACTAATTCTGCAGGGTTTCTCACATGCCCACACTCACCATTCCCAATCTCCTGCCCCTGCAACCTTCACAAGGCTATGGACAAACTATTTTACATCTCCTTCTATTGATTGGAAACAAGAAAATATCAATACAAAGAAGGAATACCCATCAACTACACAGAGATACCCTACTTAGGGTTTTGGGACACCCAACAGAAAATAGTCAATTTCTCCCTCCTAATGTAGTTTCAAGAGTCCAAACAAGATTCACAAGATAGGTAACTCACCACTCTAACCAGCCATTACCAGCACCATCCACTTCCAGGCCATACAAGTACGGATTTCTCAGAAAAACAGCGAGTAACTCATGGAGACAACAATTAAAAAATAGTTTTGGGGAAGTCAGCTATATCTTTCACCTAGATCATTTCCAAGACCCTAAACTAGACTCAAATTAAAGGTACTTCAAATCTCTTTCCATCCATCACAAGCTTGGGTAGTAATGCATCCGTACAATTGTAGGTATGGCTGGTGAACAACAAGGAAAATGAGAAAATCAGAAAACACAGAAAACAGTAATCTTTTTGTCTTTTTCTTCAATTTCTCCGAATGGAATGCCTAAAAATGAGTCATCTTAGGCTTAAAATAGCCTTCAACAATGCATGGAAAGGTTGGAGGTTGATACAATTGCCCAACCATCCGGTTTCTCCATGAAATGTAACTGCTGCTTTTTTTCACTATTTTAAGAAACTATCGAATCTTGGACTGCAGTGATTGTTTTATGGTTTCCTAATGCTTTTTAATATGAGGTTTAATATTTGACAAGGTGTTAACACATATACACCCTTTGACGTGCCTTAAAAGGCTTAAAAACATGAAGATGACTTTCCTATATGCTTCATAAAGGCTTAACATAAAACTAATTTAAACTACCTATATGACTGTCCTAACTAGGACTTACAACAAAAAGATTATTTCGACATTTGGACATAGTTCAACTACAAACATGGCTTCCAAGCCTCATTACAACATTGAATACGGTCTCAAGGAACAAATCAAACATCTTGAAGATCAAGTAAACCTTGATGTGAAGGTGCTCCTGCACCAATCTAACATTAGTAAGAATTGTGAAACATGAGGGCTTATATGTAACTACATAATCCAAAAGATTAACCAAATGTAAAAAAGGCTGATGAAAATCCCAAATCAATATATGTTTATCTTTCTAGTTAGGTTATTAGTCTTATATCTTTATTTTTTAAACTTGTTCATTATTGCTATAAAATATTTACCTATTAAATAGAAAAAAATGAGCTAATTAATACGATGTAACAATTGGTCAATACTATAAGCTTGAATAATTTGTGAGTGCATGAAAATGGTGGTAAAATAAGTAGCCACAATCTCATGAAAGAGGTTATAAAAGAGTAAAATGTACATGGAAACCATTTCCATATATGGGTTACTTGTGTAGGAACACAAAAACAATGGTTGGAGCTTATTTTCCTCATTTATCTTCATTTCATCCTACCCAATTGTATTATCTCATGTTCACAATTTCCTTATGATCCTAGTATGAAGCCTCCCACACTATGTAGTAGCAAATTCAACTACTTTGGAGCCATTCCATGTTAAAAAATAAGGATGGTTTTCTTTCCTTTTCTATTTTTCTTTCAATTTCATTTATATTTTATAATTTTCAATAATTTAATTTTGATAGGTAGAAGGACAATGAGGATTATTTTATGGTGTTTTATTTTGGTTTATATATCATATGATCCATTCAAGTATAAAGATATTTAAAAACATAAACTTTGTTCTTTGTACATGATCCCAAGAACATTTTTGATTGAATTACAAACATTCCCAATCTATTGGTGTAATCAAGATTTGATGCATACTCACTTTTGGGACCAATAGTGGATAGTGTTCGATCAAAATCCATGTAACAAACATGAGTTCCCCTATAATTATTGAGGAAAATATATAATGTTTTTCCTAGTTGAGATTCTTAATTACTCTGACATTAGGTAGTTCTATGGTAGAGGATGAGACTTAAGACTAGATGATTAGGGTGTTCATTGTGCATTAGATGATTATTATTCTACTAGGCAAAAGCCTACTCATGACATGATAGTTGAAGGAAATAATTTAGGTTGATACCCTTGTAGTGATTGATGTAATTAATGGCATGCTTACATAGATCCCATCATGCATAATTCTAGTTCTAATTATTTCGAGGGTGTACATTTTGAGGCTCATTATGAATTATTTTTCATATCCAATTTTGTGGTATATATGGTCTTTCATGTACTTGACTAGAGGAGGGAAAGAATTACCCATTTAGGCTTTACATTTTTCTTGACTATGTTGGAGGAGATGACACTTATTGAGAACATAATTAGTGAGGTATTTGGAGAGTTCTTACCCAAATTTTCTCACTTGTATATTTTGATGTAATCTCTCACAAATTTAGTAAAATAGTTTTAGATATTAATGTGAATTAGATGTACATAAAAAATAACTTTTAATATTTTATTTTTATATATTTTAGTGTAGTAAATTAGAGGGTTTCATACCTAATACCCATTCTCTAAATTGTCTATCTAGCAGGTCTCCTATAATGGTATAAATTTGTATTAATTTTTTAAATTTATTTGTCAAATTATTGAATATACTTATTAATATTTCAAGATGATCTATTTTTGTCATCCCATCTTATCATTTTCTTATATCTTAAATATGGGTATATGTGTTAATGTTTAAGCCAAAAAATAATTTTATTATAATGACTTATCTATATGATTGTGTGTTTATATGACTCTTATCTTTCCTTTTTCTATTTTATTTTATAACTATTATTTAGATTCCCCCATCTATAAGAGAGTATATTTAGGGCTGGGAACATCCATGGAAATTGCACACCAATTCACACAAGAGTTTTAACCTATCTCCAATGGCCCTATTTTATTCTATACTAGAGGTGATGCAGTAAGAATCTTATTTCATCTTGTATAATTTTCTCTTGTATTTAATTTATGCTTTTCATACCTACAAATATCACAAGTTATTATGAATTGTTTTTTAATTTAAAGTTAGGGTCCAAATCCATAATTTTATTATAGTCCCCTCACATGGATGACCCCTACATATTCCTCTATCCAATGGACTAATACATCCCACACTTAATGAGGTTGAGGCTTCATCTCAAGAAAATATAGTATGATCATAAGTTTATGGTAAGTGTGAAATTACTATTTTCTCTCATTCAAAACTTATAATATCCTTATAGTGATTGAAATTTTTATTTGAATGAATAGGTTCAACTCTATCATCCTAAATTATCTAAGGAGATTTAGGATACATAGGAGTACATAAATTTGTGATAACACATGTATTTTATGTCTTTGTTAACAACCTCATCATCACCTACAAACATGTGGTAATAAAATGATAGTGTAACTCCTCTCTAATCTTGTTGTACACATATAGTTAGCAGTATAAAATCTAACATACTTTATCATGTATACATAGTTATAGTACCATTCTCAAATAATGATGAAATAAAGGAATCTCATCAATGAATCCATCATACTTTAGAGTTGTATGTAGTCATGTAGCTAACTAGTTTCTCCTCACCCTCCTAATGTATTATACTCTATACCACCATTATTTGTGAATACATAATTTACAAAAAATAAATAATGAACATAAATTTAAAAATAGTATGTCCTACAAGAAGATAGCTTAGTCATTCAATACCTTTAACCTCTTGCATCATGTACATGAAAGTATCTCATAATAAAAATTTACATTACAATTCTCATTGAAGTGTCTAACTAATTATATTATTTATTTTTCTTTAGTCTACTACACTTTGATAAATTTATTGGCATTTATCATAAATGTTTATGCTTTCACCTTAGCACATTTATCTCACTTTGAAGTGTTTCTATCCACTAAGTACCATCTAGGGTCATGGATAAATGATATCAAATCCATATAATGTATATCACATCTAGTGCTATTGTGTCCTACATATCTATCAAGTCCCAATTTGTATTTCCATCCATATTGGGTCAAACTATGTCAAGTTGGGCTTGAGGCTTGTGACCCTTCCACATACCTTCCTCTCTAGTGATCTAAGATGGTAAATAGATCTTTAGAGATACTAACTACTTATATTCTCTAGATAATGATATAAGATGTGTTATAATGGTATTAAAAATATAGTGGTTATACATTGTACAAGGTACAAGTCAATCCCTACATCCCTATTTTTGAAGGTAAAATAAATGAATATGCTCTAGATAAATAGCTTAACCTCATCTACTAGTTCTTCATAGTAAATCAATTATCAAATAGAAAAATATTACCTTCATCCTTCCAAAATTTTCCTTACTCGTCAAACAATGGTGGAAAAAATACTATGCATCCCATGAGAAGGACATTGTGTCACAATATTTAAACATTTGGAATAGTTATATTTAAACCCTTAATGAGACCTACTACCCATTTGGGAACTGAGGAGAAATACATAAAATTTTCACAACTATGACAAATCTATGCAAGAGTATGCTTACAAATTTCACAATCTTTTTTTAGGTTGTACATTGAAGAGACCAAATAAAATACCATTATCAAATATAGGTCACTTGGGCTTGTGACCATACATACAATTAGTTATGGATTTCCTCCACGTATCTACTCTCAAAGAAGCCTACAAATTTCCTTAGAATTTTGAGGCTAAGGACAAGTAAAAGATCAAAAAAGGCTCATAAAACCACAAACAAAGAACACCATGTGATCCATAAACTAAAAAGGATATCTCATATGTTAGTCACCAACTTATGTAAATTAATCTGATAGATTGAATTATGGAAATAATTAAATTGAATAATTGTTGCACAATATCAAATTGAAATAAAGAATGAGAAAAAGAGAGAACACAAATGGATAGCAATGGAGACATAATAAATAATGGGTAAACTAAAAACTCTCCCCAAGACTAATTTTCAATTCTCCAATGAACTCCCTATCCAAATATAGTAAAATATGAGATACAACTCACAAATATCTCCTAAAATAAGAGATGCAATACTCTACAACCTTTGTCTATGCTAAATTCAACACCTCAAACATGCTTTTAATAGATTCCCAACACGAGGTTAGCTAAAATGACCACCATGCTGGAAGAGGATGTTGGAAAAAAATAAATTTGGAATGCTAAAGGATAAGGTTGTGTGTGATGAAAATGCCTCTTTTGATAGACTAAATTCACCATGCAATTTATGAAATTTCTAAGGATTTTTCAAATTCATCACTTCCCATGATGAATTTGTCACTTCATTAGCCATAAAATACCAACGATATTCCTTAGGTTAGTCCACAACTTCTATAAATTAGATTGGCTAATTTCTATAGATTAACTAATTCTTCCACTACATTTTACTGCAATTAAGAGTTCAAGAAATAGAGAGAACAACACTCTAACAATGGAGACATGAGAAAAAACATGTATAAACTCCTTGTGAGTAAAAACTCCACCAAAATGTGAGTCACACTAACTTAAGTAATCCAAAATGGTAATATGCAGATGATCTCAACCCTTAGGTTGTCTAATAGTTCCCACAACAATCTGAAACCTCTCCATACAACCAATTTACAACTCTCCAATGAACTCCCTACCCCAATATACTAAAAATAATGAGAAGAAATCTCCCAAATATCTCCCAACATAAGAGATACAATACTAGCTACAAACTCCATCTATATTTGATTTAACCTCAAACATGTTATTATATATTACAATCAATGGAGGAAGCTAAAACAAGTATCAAGAAGCAAGAGGAAATAGAAAAGAAATTGAATGTCAAAGGACACTCACAATTGCATGTGATGAAAATATTACTTTTGCTAGTATGAAATAGCTATAACATTTTTGAATTTATCAAGGTTTTTTCAAATTCACTTGGTCTTTTTGGATTAATGAGGAATTTTAAAAATGCTCACTCCCTATTATTAATTCACCACTTCTTTAACCTTCTTTGACTTAATTAATTAGGATGCCATAATGATGGAGGGGGTAAATCATAAAACACACAATAACAGAAATTGCACACAGAAAATAGAATGATATTTTATTAATATGGGAAAAGAACATTACATTACAGAAGCTCAAATACAATCAGAGGATGAATCCCCTACAGGCTGCAACACATTATATCTCCCTCTCTCAAAACTCTAGAATCTTCAGCCTTCTGTAATTCCCCAAATCAACTAGGGTTTCTAATTTTCCGCCTTTCTTGACTCTACACCTTCCCCCTTAACTCTACTACCCTAAGGGTTTCCAAAAATGGTTATATATAGCCCTTTTTGGCGACCACCAGCTTAATTTTAAAATTTCCATCTCCCTCCAAAAATAGGTCAACTTCGTGGGGCCATAACTTTCGATCCGACCGTTGGATTTTCAATTATAATACCTTTTTGGAAAGTTCTCGAAAAGATGATGGAGCCAAGTAGTACCAATAGGTAGACTACTTGGGTTTCCCACCAAATTTTAGGCCCATCCGGAGCCTCTAAGTGCCTCAAATTTGACTTTGAATATTTCAATAGGATTTTTGGAATT
This sequence comes from Cunninghamia lanceolata, assembly GCA_027924645.1. Classification (NCBI taxonomy): domain Eukaryota; kingdom Viridiplantae; phylum Streptophyta; class Pinopsida; order Cupressales; family Cupressaceae; genus Cunninghamia; species Cunninghamia lanceolata. The sequence goes on along the minus strand of BSBN01000219.1, from coordinate 13,433,651 downwards.
TGAAATTTTAATATCTCACAAATGACAAATGATATTGAAGTGATTTCTTCACCATTAGCTTCAATTCACCATTCTAGAGGTTTGTGTAAGATTTTGTATCCAACCGTGCACAAATGCAAACTTACTAAAAAATAGTACCCCTGCCAAATTTAGCCCTTATTGAAAAGAAACAACATTTTTTTTTTGGTTGATGCAAGATTGCTCTTACACCCTAGATGCTCCTGCATCAGACACCCAGGGTAATTTGAAAAGTGACCCTGTCACTTCTCATGTGTTAGAGGGAAACCAAAATGATTAACCTCAGTCTCAGATAACCATGATGAATCTTCAACAGGCCTTCCTTTCCATTTCACCAAGTATTCTGTATACTACCTGTTTATTGTACTCTTACCCACACGGCTATCTAGAATGCTCTCTATCTCCTCCTTCTTTGAAGTAGATGCTGGAATGTCCCACTGTGTTCCTTTATCAAGTCCATCATCATGATACTCTGTCAGATTTGAAATGTTGAACACTGGTGAAATATTGATGTCATCAGGCAACTCTACCTCAAATGCATTTCCTAAATCGTGCTTCTTTAGGACTCTACATGGTCCAAATTTCCTCATCTTCAGCTTATTATATGTACCAACTGGAAATCTTTCTTTTCTTAAGTGAACCATGACTTCATCACCCTCCTGAAACTCCTTATGCCTCCTCTTCTGATCTGCCTTAGTCTTGTACTGAGAATTCATCGTATGGATATGCTTACTTACCTCTTCGTGCAAATTCTTCATGTGCTCAGCAAAATTTTCAGCTTCGGCACTACTCTTCTCCCCCTTATCCATCCTCCTCAATTTGGAAGCAGTTCTTGGGCTACTCCCATACACAACCTGGAAATGGAGATTTACCTGTGCTCCTATTGACAGAATTGTTGTAAGCAAATTCTGCCTGTGGTAAAATCAAATCCCATCCCTTGGGCTTATCTCCTACTAAGCATTGTAGCAGGTTACCCAAACTCCTATTCACCACTTTTGTCTATCCATCAGTCTATGGATGGTGTGCAGAACTGAACTTCAAATCTATCTTCAACTTCTTCCACAATGTCCTCCAGAACTAACCAACAAACTTGGTATCTCGATCTGAAACTATACTCTTAGGTAGACCATGTAGTCTCACCACCTCCCTGAAAAATAACTTTGCAATGTGAATAGCATCATTAGTCTTCTTACAAGGAATAAAATGGGCCATCTTTAAGAATCTATCCAGCACCACAAAAATGGAATCATGCCCTCTCTATGTCCTTGGTAAACCAAGAACAAAATCCATACTAATATCATCCCATGGCTTCCCTGGGATAGGTAATGGCTGATATAGCCCTGTATTCTGACTTGTTCCTTTTGCCATCTGACACACTCTGCAACTCTACACAAATTTCCTCACATCTTGCTACAATTGTGGCCAGTCATAATGTTCACCAACAATAGCAATGGTCTTATCTTGACCAGAGTGTCTAGCTAATCCTCCACTATGCTTCTCCTTAATTAGGTTCTCTCTCATGGGACTCCTCGGAATGTACAATTGGCTTCCTCTAAACAACGTGCCATCTTGGATTATGTAATCCAACCATTTTGTCCTGTCCAAAGTAATAAGTTCCAAACAAGCTTTCCAAGCCTCTGGAAAATCTAGATCTTCAGGATACAAACTTTTGAGTTCATCAAACCCAACAACCTCTATCTTCATTTCTGTCAGCAAATTTCACCTTCTACTCAAGGCATCTGCAACCTTGTTGGACTGCCCACTCCTGTGCTTCAAAACAAAAGTATAACTCTGCAAAAACTCAACCCATTTTCAGTGCCTTTGATTTAACTTTCCTTGAATATTAAGATACTGCAAAGCCTGATGATCAGTATATAAAACAAACTCTTTTGGCAACAAATAATGTCTCCATTTCTTCAAAGCCTGGACTATTGCATAAAACTCTTGATCATAAACATAATACTTTTTCTTGGCATCATTAAGCTTCTCACTAAAATAGGCAATGGGCTTACCTTCTTGACTTAGAATAGCTCCTATACCACTACCACTAGCATCACAATCTACTTGAAATACCTTATTGAAATCTGGAAGTGCCAACACAGGTTGTTCTACGACTTTTTGCTTCAATGTATCAAAGCTCTTGTCTGCTCCTTTAGTCCATCTAAACTCTTTTCTATCCCCTCTCATTGTCTCAGTTAGGGGTGTACAAATGCTACTGAAATTCCTGATAAACTTTCTGTAAAAACTTGCCAAACCATGAAAAGATCTTACCTCGAAAGCACTCCTTGGCGTAGGCCATTCAATGATAGCCCTCACCTTCTCTGGGTCCATATTAATATCTTCCTCTGAGACAACAAATCCCAAGTATACCAACTCCTTTTTTGCAAAACTACATTTCTTTAGATTGATCAACAACTTCTCCTCCCTCAGCTTCTCTAAAACTCTTCTGATATGCATCAAATGCTCATCCCAAGTCTTACTGAAAATCAAAATGTCATCTAAATAAACAATAACAAAACTTTCCAAAAATTCCTTCAGTACCTCGTTCATGAGCCGCATGAATGTGCTCGGTGCATTGGTTAGCCCAAATGGCATGACTAACCACTCATACAAACCCTCCTTTGTCTTGAAGGCTGTCTTCCATTCGTCTCCTTCTTTGATTTGAATCTGGTGATATCCACTCTTCAAATCAATATTCGTGAAGTACTTGGCTCCACTCAAACAATCCATTATGTCATCCATTCTCGGCAATGGAAATTTGTACTTGATTGTGATCTTGTTGATGGCCCGAGAATTTGTACACATTCTCCACTCCATCTTTCTTTGGTGCTAGTACTACAGGTACCGTACATGGACTTAGGCTCTCCCTTATCAATCCCTTCCTTAACAGCTCGTGAACTTGTCTGTTCAACTCTTCATTCTCTGCTGGAGTCATTCTGTGGGCTGCCTTATTTGGCAAACTAGCTCCTGGTATCAAATCCATTTGATGACTTATCTTCCTCATTAGTGGTAAACCTTCTGGTACATTATCAGAGACAATATCTTGAAATTCTTCCAACATTTTTGAGACTTCTGCTGGTACATCTTCACATTTTTCTTGACTAATCTTAGGAATCAATGCAAAGCAATGACACTCATGCTTCATACCCTCCAAAAACTTTCTACCATCTACCAAGAAAATTCTGGTAGTACTACATACCTTTTCTTCCACCTCCTTCAAGGGCTTCAACTTATGACGGACTCCATCCTTTGTTAGGGAGTATGTGTTTGCACGACCATCATGGACAATGCTCCTAACATACTGCTATGGCCTCCCCAATAACATATGACATGCATCCATCGGTATGATGTCACACAACACCTCATCATGGTAGTCACCAATCTTGAACTTCACTAAACACTGTTCATTGACCAAAGTTCTATGGTCCTTCTGCAACCATGCAATCCGGTATGGATGCGGATGCTTTCTTCTTGTCAACTTCAACTTGTCAACCATCTCCTTTGAAACAATATTATCAGTGCTTCCACTATCAATAATAATATCACAACACTTACCACCTTGTGCGGAATAAACTCTTCCTCTGATTGGGTTCTTTCTCCTCATTCAACAAAGTTCTTCTGACAACTAGGGTTTCTCCCCTTTCTGCATCTTCGGAGTGCTCAGACTGTGCATCTTCATCCACATGTGCAACTCGTGCATTACCTTTAGGTCTTCTATTCATCCTTCCTTGATGTTGCGGACACACGTATGCTCGATGCCCTTCTTCTCCACATTGGAAACATGTTCCTCTGAAACCTCCTCTTCCAGGTCCTTGCCCAGGCCTACCTCTTCCTCTTCCTCTTTGCTCACCATTATTCTGGTCACGAGGGCGGTAGGTATTATCTCCTCTCTAATTTTGACTGGTTCCAGCTTCTTCACCTTTCTTTGGATCTTCATTTCGGCCTCCATAGGGTCTTCTGCTAGTCCTTCTACCTTGACCTCTTCCCCTTTGCTTTCTTTCAAATCTCTTATTCAGCTTCTCTTCCACCTTTAGGGAAAACTGGTACGTATCTTCTATGGTGGTCATTCTGACTAGGCTCAACTCTTCTTGAATACTTGGCCTCAACCCATTAATGTAATGGGCCACCTTCTCCTTGTTGGCCTCTCCATGGCCTGTCCTGATAGTGATCTTATAAAAATCTTCTGTATACTCCTTAATAGACTTGTTACCTTGCTTCAATCCTTGCAGCTTCTTCATCAACTCCATCTCATAGTCCACATGAATGAACTGCTTCTTCAATTTCTCCACCATTCGATCCCATCTGGTAATCTTTACTTTTCCTCTTCTATTTCTCTCTAACTGGACCTCCTTCCACCAAATACCGGCGTGGCCCTTCAACCTTGTCTTTGCAAACTTGACCTATTCAGGGTCTTCCACATCTTCATACTCAAAATATTCCATATCATTGATCCAATCAATAAGTTGTTACGGATTCAAATCTCTAGAATAGGTAGAAACTTCGATCCTAGGCCTCTTTCTGATCTTTGAAATAGCCCTCAACAACCTAACTTTTGCAGGATCTCCCGCAGCTTCTTGTTCTTCCTCAGATAGCTCTTCTTCAGCTTCATCTTCTTTTTCCTCTCTCCTTCTCGGCTCGAACCCTCTTCGTAGCTCCTCTTGCAATGCATCGATTTATCTTTGCAGGGCTCTAAAACCCTCTTCCGTCAAAGCATTCCTCCCACCACAGTTTCTTCATGGAGGCATCTTGATCTATGCAGCAAACCCACAACCTCAGGTCCTGGTGCAAACTGCCTCATGGTCGGCGATCTATCTACACACTCAGGAACCCTTGCTTTGATACCACTTGATGGAGGGGGTAAACCATAAAACACACAATAACAGAAATTGCACAAAAAATAGAATGATATTTTATTAATATGGGAAAAGAATATTACATTACAAAAGCTCAAATACAATCAGAGGATGAATCCCCTATAGGCTGCAACACATTACAGCTCCCTCTCTCAAAACTCTAGAATCTTTAGCCTTCTGTAATTCCCTAAATCAACTAGGGTTTCTAATTTTCTGCCTTTCTTGACTCTACACCTTCTCCCTTAACTCTACTACCCTAAGGGTTTCCAAAAATAGTTATATATAGCCCTTTTTGGCGACCACCAACTTAATTTCGAAATTTGCATCTCCCTCCAAAAATAGGTCAACTTCGTGGGGCCATAACTTTCGATCCGACCATTGGATTTTCAATTATAATACCTTTTCGGAAAGTTCTCGAAAAGATGATGGAGCCAAGTAGTACCGATAGGTAGACTACTTGGGTTTCCCACCAAATTTCAGGCCCATCCAGAGCCTTTAAGTGCCTCAAATTTGACTTTGAATATTTCAATAGGATTTTTGGAATTTGAAATTTTAATATCTCACAAATGACAAATGATATTGAAGTGATTTCTTCACCATTAGCTTCAATTCACCATTCTACAGGTCTATGTAAGATTTTGTATCCAACCATGCACAAATGCAAACTTACTAAAAAATAGTAACCCTGCCAAATTTAGCCCTTATTGAAAAGAAACAACATTTTTTTTTTGGTTGATGCAAGATTGCTCTTACACCCTAGATGCTCTTGCATCACATAACTTTCGCATATGGACTAGAACACAAGGTGTCACTTTTCAAAATGCACAACATTTTGAGAGGAATACAAATATGTAATCATATTAATATTTTTATTCTAAATAAATACTAATTCCCCCTACAACACAATTACATTTATGAGGTCAATCATGAATAGAAAAAAACTTGAAATGGGATATCCTTTTCTAAAGTATGTTTTAACATGTCCCATACCATTCGAAAACTTCTAAAGAATCAAATAAGTGGCCATTGTCTCAAAATATTCCATGAACTAAAAAAATGGATCAACTTTTCATAATACTCCTTCCAAATTAGGGATCTTTTGGTCCCAAAATCTAGGGACTCAATAGATGAGTATGGAAGAACCCCTCAACAAGTGACATGTATACCACTTTATCTTGCACAACAATACAAATTTCAACCAAAATTGAATACTCTTGTACATCTAACTATTTTAATGATACAAAGGAAAATGATTGCATGAGTAACATTTACAACATTGATTTTATCCAAAAGGAAGGATACAAGTGCTACCATTTATCTTTCCATAAAAATCTAGGATATTTGAAGAATTTTCTTTCCATGAGATGCATACAACATGGAGTTTATACCATTATTGATGAGACAATATTTTTTGTAATTTCTCCTATCGAAAACTACCTTTTGGTCATACAAATATGGAATTCCTAATACAACACCACAAATAGATATAGGGGCAACATCTACCACAACACCATCCCTAAACTTATGTAAAGACCTAAAAAGGTCAACTAATCCTAAACACACATTATGATTATAATCCCCACTAAGTTTTTATTTGTTTTGCTAAACAAGGTTAGTTTACACTTAAACATATTTTTGTGTATACTCAAGAAAACATTTGTCCATAAAGAATAGGTAGAAACATTTGCTCAATCAAAATAGGTAATACATCTATCGAAATGTTATAGGGAAAATATCTGTTTAAATAGAACAAGTCAAAATATCTATCCAAATAGGATAGAAAAACATTTGTTCAAATGGAATAGGAAAAATCATCTATCCAAATAGGGTAGGCACAAATAACTCTGATAGAGGCTTATAGTTCACTTGGAACTCTTTTTGTGTATTAGAGAATTTAATTTAATTTCCTTTGTTACTTTCTTTTAAATTGGTTAATGTGTGTTGGTCATTTAAGTATATGACAACTAACCAATAGCACACATGAAAACCTAAGTACTAGGAATCTCCTTCATTTACTTAGACTACCTACATACCCATATTCACTATATTAAGATTTCATTATATTAAGATGTACTATATATGTAATTCTGGTTGTTTATCTAAGTTAGGGTGAGTGTAGGATCATCGTGGGCCAAATAATGGAAATAGGCAAAAAATACATCTTTACTTAGCTAAAATCCTAAAATGAATATTTAACTTTTTTCATGGGTTCTAGATAAAAAGTTAATTTTGGTTTGGTAATACCAAACCAAAATAGATATCCATTAGTAATAGATATCCATTACTAACAGATATCTGTTATAATAAAATAGACATCTGTTTTGTAGTTCCTAACTCTCCTAAAAAGTTTTATATGTTGCAACCCATGGATTTGGAAAAACATAGAGAATTGGGAAAAGGTAGAGAATAATGAATATTAAATAGGGTGGAATAGATATTAAATATTTCAAAGCCAAAATTTCTACTAGGATCGAGAACTATCTATAGGAAATTTTTTGGTTTTTTCTTTTTGAGTTATTTTGAAATTAAATCAAAATTATTTATATAATTTAAGGTTTTAAATTTCTCATTGTAAGAATTAGTTTTGAACTCAATTTTGAATGTAATCTAGTAATTTTCATTGTTTTCTAAATGTTAAAATTAAATTGTATATAGTTTAACAAGAGTTGTTTTAAATCCTGAATTTGAATGTTTTAAATTTAAAATAGGTAATATGGATGAGCAAGCTCAAAACTTGAACCCTCCCCCATCAAACCCTCCAATAATTCAAAAACAAATTGAAAAAAATATTAATGAAATAAATAGGATTATAGAAATTTATCATCACCACCCTCAATTGACTTCAGTGACATCCACCTCAAAGGGAATTGTCACCCATGTTCGAACCCTCACAAGCCAACATGACTCATTTTGGCAATGGCGAGAAGATAAGAGGGAAAAATATTCTACTAGATTATCATATGACCAAGTGAAAGATTTAAAATTTACCAAAGCCATGTTAGCACAATATTTTGTCGACTCAAACTAGATTACATGTTGATATACTTAAGAGTAAGTTTTCAATCAAATGGTGCACACATTAAGGTATCACTAATAATTTTTGGGATTGTTGGTGGATGGTTTTTGATAAACCACCCAACAAAAATCTTGATGTACCTTTATATTTCCTTTGTAATCTATACGCAGATTTTATATTAGGTCACCATGTGAACTATTTTAATTTTAGATATTTCCAAGGAGTAGGTAAAGGAATGCCTCAAGACAAACCTAGGGTAGTGTGATAGGTGCTAGGTCCATTTGTTCCTCCTCCTCGTATCCCTTCAGTTCTGAAGTATATGACCGACATCAAGATCAATAGGTTCTGCTTCTGCTGAGAACTGGAAGAATGGTGTGTCAGTCCATAATCCTAAATATGTTAGCTGTTGTTTGGCTACTAACATTTTAAAATGGTCATAAAGAAAATCATTAGCCATTTTGAAATTATGGAGATTTCTCATTTTGAAAGGATTTGTACTCCATTCTTGGCAGCTTTCTCCATACCAATGATGTTCCCTTATTCGGATTATCCAAACAATGCCAGATGGTTCTTGTTTTGCTTCAGAAAGAATAGGTTCTGAAGTGTGTCTTTCTGAAGTGTGTCCTTCTCTAGACATGAAATCTGAAAAAATATTTTCAACTCCAGGAAGGTGAATAAAATCAAATTCATAAGTACTTAATAACTATACCCACCTAAGGAGTCTTCCTCTGACAACTTTATTTTTTGATTCTTTTCTAAATAATCCTCACATATTTTGTAGATCACCTTTTAACAGAAATCTCTTGTCAGCAATGAACATCTGAAATGCTTGGAAAGTATTGACAACAGCAAGGATTTCTTTATGCATACTATGGTAGTCTATTTCACTATTCTTGAAACTACCAGAGATATATCGAACAATCTCACCTTTGTCTTTGGGGTTGTGAGATGTTGTCTTTTGTTTTCTAAGAACACCAGCCCAAGCACCTTCACTTGCATCAGTTTCTACTATCTTGAACCCATTACCTGGTAACTTTAATGGCGGTAGTTGAGAACACTTTTGTTTGATCCTTTCGATCAGAGCATCATGTTTGGTTGTCCATGGTGGTGGCATCTTTCCCAGAAGCTTGTTCAGCTCAATTCTATCTTCAGCAAGCTTATAATAGAATCCTGTAATATAATTAACAAGACCCAAAAATCATTGCAGTTCTTTAACATTTGTAACAACAAGATTGGAAATTTTGTTCAAGATGTGTGGTTGTGCCTCCATTCTCCCCCCCAGAAGAAACTTGATGCCAATGAAAACAATATGGTTTTGGGCAAAGTAAGACTTTGTGGGATTGACAGCAAGCCCATGATGTTGGCAAATAGAGAGGAATTGGTGGAGATAATTTAAGTGTTGAGGCATATCCTGGCTAAAGACAAGAATGTCATCAATATAGGGTTGGATAAATTTGGCATAAGGCCGAAATATAATGTCCATTTTTTGCTGAAAAATGGAAGGGGCAGTTTTAATACCGAATGGAAGAACTATCCATTCATAGAGGCCTTGTGGTATGGAAAATGTTGTTTTGTAAAAGTCAGCACTTTTGAGACCAATTTGCCAAAACCCTTTTGCTAGATCAAATTTAGAATAAAGATGACTACCTTGAATAGTTTGCCAAATATGATCCTTACTGGGAAGAGGATGTCTATTGTCAACAAGACAATCATTTAACGACTTATAGTTTACAACTAGCCATTTTTCAAGTAATTCTTTACCATTCTCATCAATCTTTGGAACATACATGGCATGACATGAGAATGGTGACTCAAAAGTTTGGATTATGCCAAGGTTTTCTAGCTCTGCAACTTCTGTTCTACAAGTTAATGCTTTAGATGAACTCATTAAAAAGCAATTAGCTTTTGCTTTAGGTATGAGTTCATTACCTTAAGGATCTCTTTTGAGAGGGAGATCACATTTTAGGTTCCTTTTATGCTTCTTCAAGTCTTTTGTAAGCACTGTGGTAGAAAAGGTGGTTTTAATCTCTGTTAGAGATTCTTGACTTGCATCCATTTGTTTGGCTAACCAAACTGCATTAACTAGTTTCTTTTTCTTTTCCTTTTCTAGCTTGGATGTATAAGCTAGATCTTGATAAAGCCATGGAAGCTGATATCTATTCTGAATTATAATAAAATCAGAATCAATGGTGAAAGATTCCCATTGTTTAATGGCATTGCTTCCTATTACACCATCATATCCATCTACCTCATATTGCACAAATGTTAGTGTATCCATGAAACCATCAAATCCTATTTGAATAGGAGCTTCACAAATTGCAGAACTTTCACTTTTTTTTGAATTCCCAAAAGTGATACTTGTGTTTCCTTCTATCCAGGCATCTCTAGGAAATGCATTATATCTGGCAATATTTAGATTTGCTCTAGTATCTATTAAAAATGCCAATGGATAAGCCATAATACCTAGAAAATGAATTGTCAGGATCATTCCTAGACATGAGGTAGTTTTCTTGGTACACTTGTAAGGTTCTTTGTAGGCTTTCATCTATCAACTGCTAGAACCTTCTTCAAAAGTAATTCATGGTTCTTCTTGTTCTTCGATAGCTTGATGGATGAGCGGGCTGTAGGGCTTCTCTTCACAATATAGTTGTTCTTCCCAAATGGATGCTTGAACTGGCAATTGTAGAGATCTAGTTGAATTAAACTGGTTAACAAACTTATCAAGTTTAGGAGCTTTCTCCATTTCTTATGTGAGATAGAAATTTTCGTCATCATCTATTTTTGAGATTTCTACTCGAGCTTGAGTAATAACCTTTTCAAGAAAGGTTTTGTGGCTTCTTCTCCATAATCTTTGAGCCATGCTTCCTGGAGCACGAGTATTACTGATAGACCTTTGATCAGGAGGTTTTGAAGATCTTTGTGTCGAACCTGGAGCCAAGGTTTTCTTCTTTGTAATGGTTTATAGCCATGTTGTTCTGGAATTTCCATTGGAGAGACAGATAAACCATATTGGAGAATAGGAGATCTCCGAACTGGTAGCTTAGGAGGCCTTGCTTCTTGTTGAAGCAGAAAATACTTTCTTGCTTTAAGTTGTTCCAACTTGTTGGTCAATTTTTTCCATGTTTCTTAACCCATGTCCATGTCATGGAGTCGAGATTCAATTTGGACAATTTCTTCATTTACCTTGTCCAACTCTGCATGGGTGTCCCTTCATAGCATTCTGCAAAAGAAGGAGACTTCCAAATCTTCATCAGAAGATTAAACTTCTTTTGTCATCAGATTTACTTGAGCTTGCTCTATTACTAATGCATATTCTTCAGACTCTGATTCTATCTCTGTATCAGTGCTGGATAGAATGATATCCTCTGAGTCTGAGGGGTAGTCGTTGATGAATTCATATTCATCATCCTTGACACCTGCTTCATGGGTAGCACGAACCTTACCTTTTCCTTTTTTCTTGTGTCTGTCCAGGCACTTATTTGCAAAGTGTTCACCCTTGCAAATGTAGCAGGTAGGTTTCCATTTCTTGGAACCTTTTCTTTTCTTATCCCTTTTCCTAAAGTATCCTTTCTTCTTGGGATACTTACTGAATTTCTTCTTTTTCTTCTTGTAGGATTTTTTTGGCTTATCACAATCATAACAAGAAGAATTGCCTTTATCTAGAAACTGGTTTGAAGGCATTATCTAGTAGCACACAGAAGAGGATAGTAAAGGTTGTACCTTTTTTATCTCCTTCTTTGCTTTTCCTTCTTCACAGATTTCTTCATTGATCTATGTAAGGAATTAAACTAACCGAGGAAAAGTTAGCTCTTTCATTTCAATATTTTTTGTTACCAGATTCTCTAGAACCTTCTTGTGATAGAATTCTCCTATCACATTTCCAAAACTTTTAAGAAAAGTTGTGAACATAAAATCATGATTTTGTTCATGGCCTGACTGATAGAAATTTTGATACTGAACCTCACAATATTTTTTGAAATATTTGAGATCTTTGCATTTACCTTTTATGAACTTGTTGTAGGCCAACTTTTCTCTAGTGTCTATTGTTCCTATGAACAGACGTGTCAACTAAGCACATACTTGATCTGTACCTCTGCCTATTAGGCTTTCTCTGAAAGTGTTGTCTAATCTATCCCAAACACTTCGTGCAACACCTGTCATAGCATTGAGAGCCTGTTTGATCACTTGAGATTCATCAGCATTAGCATTACTGGATAAATAATTTGTTATCCAGGCTCGCATGGCATCTATTCCTCTTGTATTTTCAATATCCTCAAAATTATCAAAATTAACAAGGGGAGGTGTATCAGCTTTTAGAGTTTGGATATTTTTGAATGGATCAATGGGTTTAGATCCATTAGGGTTTGAACCATTACCACGAGCCATTTGGAACTTTCCTTTTGCTCATTCTTCTGGAGTGGTTTCTCTTAGATTCCCTGTGGAGGGATCATAAATCTTTTCAATTACAGGCTTTCTAACCTTAGTAGATAGCTTTGGTCCTTCATACTGAGCCTGTAAATATCCCTTAGCACTGGAAGGGAAATTCATTATTTTTACAGTCTGCTATTGCCGAACTGTTTGTACCACAGACTAAATAGTTGTGGACTCTTGATGTAATTTAGACTGTATAATTACAGATTCCTCTTTGATGGAATCACCTATTAGAAGTTTTTCTTATCCCTTTTTCTAAAGTATCCTTTCTTCTTGGGATACTTACTGAATTTCTTCTTTTTCTTCTTGTAGGATTTTTCTGGCTTATCACAATCATAACAAGAAGAATTGCCTTTATCTAGAAACTGGTTTGAAGGCATTATCTGGTAGCACACAGAAGAGGATAGTAAAGGTTGTACCTTTTTTATCTCCTTCTTTGCTTTTCCTTCTTCACAGATTTCTTCATCGATCTGTGTAAGGAATTGAACTAACTGAGGAAAAGTTAGCTCTTTCATTTCGATATTTTCTGTTACTAGATTCTCTAAAACCTTCTTGTGATAGAATTCTCCTATCACATTTCCAAAACTTTTAAGAAAAGTTGTGAACATAAAATCATGATTTTGTTCACGGCCTAACTGATAGAAATTCTGATACTGAACCTCACAATATTTTTTGAAATATTTGAGATCTTTGCATTTACCTTTTATGAACTTGTTGTAGGCCAACTTTTCTTTGGTGTCTATTCTTCCTACGAACAGATGTGTCAACTGAGCATAGAATTGATTTGTACCTCTGCCTATTAGCTTTCTCTGAAAGTGTCGTCCAATCTATCCCAGACACTTCATGCAACACTTGTCATAGCATTGAGAGCCTATTTGATCACTTGAGATTCATCAGCATTAGCATTAGTGGATAAATAATTTGTTAGCCAGGCTCACATGGCATCTATTCCTCTTGTATTTTCAATATCCTCAAAATTATCAAAATTAACAAGGGGAGGTGTATCAGCTTTCAAAGTTTGGATATTTTTGAATGGATCAATGGGGTTAGATCCATTAGGGTTTGAACCATTACCACGAGCCATTTGGAACTTTCCTTTTGCTTGTTCTTCTAGAGTGGTTTCTCTTAGATTCACTATGGAGGGATCATAAATCTTTTCAATTATAGGCTTTCTAACCTCAGTAGATAGCTTTGGTCCTTTATACTGAGCCTATAAATATCCCTTAGCACTGGAAGGGAAATTCATTGTTTTTACAGTCTACTATTGCCGAACTATTTATACTGCAGACTGAATAGTTGTGGACTCTTGATGTAATTCAGACTGTATAGTTGCAGATTCCTCTTTGATGGAATCACCTATTAGAAGTTGTGACTGTGCAATAGAATGAACTTCATCATAAACTTCATCTATTCTTTGGCCATTATGCTTTGTATGAATATTTGTTGTGTTCATTTGTGAAGCAAGCACATCACAATCTAATTTAACTTCACTTCTAACTTTTTGCAGAAGTTCTCTTTATTGATCTAAAGACCGCTGCTGAGCAACCCACCACGTTTCAGCTTGACTTTTGAACTCATGGTACTGGGCTTTGAGTTCTTGAAGGTCTTTGTTCACAAAGGCCATCCACTGTTCAGTGAGATGCTTTTCCAAGCGTTCAAGAGTGGAAATAAGAGAATGAAAATTCTCTTGAGCACTAAGACTTGCTTTTTCAGCCTTGACGGCTTCGATCTGATGCCAGGTCTTTCTATTCTCAGCAAGGAGCAGGGATTTTTGTAGACACAAATTAGACTAGTTGAGCAATTTCCTTTGACTAGTACCTTGGGAGTTTTTGGCTACATGAAATAGATGGAGAGGCTAGAAATCAGCTTTGTATATACCGGTAGTGTCAAAAAGCATGAAATCCTTAAAGGGAGGAATAGCACCGGGTACATGGTAAGAACCTGTAGGAGTGGTTATTACTTTCTCCTAGGTTTTAGTGATATCTTGTTCAGGCATTATAGCTTGCTTGGCTGAAATCATTCAGAAATGGCTGGTTCTGGGAGGATTGAAAACAAAAAAGCAGTCTTTACATCTATATAACCCATTATCTAATTTAAAAAACTTTTGATGGGAGCAGGAAGAGCTACCAGATTTGGCTGAGGGTGTGGAACTGCTAGGATTAGCAATAGAGGGGATTTTAAACAAATCTTCAAAACTCTTAGTGAGTTGTAACCTTGCACTTTGAGTGCGCGGTAATGGAGACATAGGTGGACTAGGTTGGTTATAGTTAAAAACTCTTTCTATTCTCATCGAAGGGCTGCTGCGTAAAGCAGGCTGGTTACCAGATGAGAATCTGATTACTGCCTGATCATCTAATTCTTCAATTGAGATACCTCTCAATTGTGGTTGTTTCTCTTCTTCAAGTTGTTCACCTTGATCCCAAAGATCCAATGCCCATTCTTCTGGCAACTTAATATCTTTGTGACGGACTATCTTTGGTGCATTTAATTGTGTGCTGTCATTGGTAGATTTCCAAATGGTTGATAGACCTTCTAGACCTTGTGCTTTTTTGGGGTTTTATACTTAGGAGCAATAGATTCATCATGTTCAATGCGTGTTGGCAATGATACAGACATATATGTAGAAAGAGGAGCTTAAAATCTTTTACAATACTTTAAACTTGTTTGCTTCAGATTTTCTGATTCACTCAGATCAGCTTAAAGCTGCAAAGTGAAGAGCATACTCTTCTTTATCAAACACCTAACAGACTTGAGACTTAGACTCTTACTTCCTAAGACTTCACTCACCTAAAATTCGTTGATCCATCCTATCAAATGCAACACATTAGAGCTTCTTTGTCATACATTCTTTGACTAAGCATTTGATTGCATAGACTTCTCATCTAGTACAACCACAAGATCTTGGTGATTATAGTAGATTAGTTGAGATTACTAGACCCTCCTTGTCCACACATGTATGTGTGTCTCATCATTTCGTTATGTGCAATTAGTTGTGCTTAGGTTCTCTTAAAGGGACTAGTGAGTCACCTCTGAACACATAAGAATATGATGTCCCTCATATGTCACCTTTAAGAGCCAAGGCAATGACATATAGAACTCAAGTCAAGGCATCAGGGACTAGAACACAAGCTAAGGCATCATGGGCTAGAGAAGAAGAGGAACAAGTGCAATCTTTCTTTCAGGTAAAATTTAAATTTATTTCATGGTTTATTCATTTGAACTTAATATAAACAAAGATTAGTACTAATATAAATAAGTGGGATAATAGTTGATGATAGAGGAGGAGCTTACATAAGTTCATCATGGTACTCTTTTTTCCATTCAATTTGGCCTAGAATTAATAGTATACATTTTTCTACACATCTAATCTTATCTAGTAGCCTTCTCTATAATAGTTAGGAACTTCGATTAATGATGGGAAAGAGGAAAGGGGTGTGAGGAAATTATAAATGGGAGAAGAAAAGAAGCTCTAAGGCTTGTATGGATAAAAAGGAAAAGAGGCTTGAGGTCTATCTAAGAAGATTGGATGGACAAATCTTCTATGAGATATTTATCCTAATGATATCTAAGATAATAACTTGTAAGCAAATGGCTCAAGGTCTATAGAGAATCTTTTAAGAAGCTTGTATTGAAAGTTTGTGAGAGCATTGGAGAACAAGTGAAGACATTCAAAGCATGAAAAATAATGAAGAATGAATGGGTATTTATAGTTATAAAATGGGAGGGAATAGAAGAAGAGATAAGATCGAAATAAAGTGCAACTCAAGAAGAAATAGAAACAATTCCAAGAATAATTGAAGAGATAAGAAGAAAACTAAAATAAAACTAATCTTGGACTCAAAGAAAACCCAGGTGACCCAGAAATACTTGGGGTGATCCTAAGGGGTGGTGTAGAGACACTAGGGGAAACCTTGAAACCAAAAGGGGTGACCCTAAATAGGAAAAAAGGAAGGGTTAGTGAGGAAACACAAAAGGGAATTAAAGTCAGTTGAAAAGAAAAACAAAAGGGATAAAAGATAGAAAGACAAAGGGGAAGGCATAAAGAAAAGAAACTACTAAGAGAAGAAAAATCATGCCTTCCAAGGTCATGAGTTGTGACCACCACACCATCAAAGGACCACCATATTCATGTAGCACAATTTTAGTTCTTATAAGGATTGGTAAGCCCATCTTCCAACTATCATATCACTGTACCTAGTGAAAGCATTCAATATTTTAAAATATTTGTTTGCGATTTAATTGGAAACTTATTATTAGTAATTTTATATTTATCTTATAATATTCAAGTATAGTAGTGTTCCTAATCAAGTCAAGGTGCATTATTGGTCGAACCTAACACCTTCAATATTGTTTTAATTAAGGGTGGGAATTATTAATTTTCTTAGCAAAAATGGAGAAAAACAATACATTCACCATTGAGAAAATTGAAGGTAAAGACTTCAACACTTGGAAAGTCAAGTTCTAGTTGATTCTTATTGAAAAATATTTATGAGATGTTGTGAATGGGACTACAACAAAGCCATCTAATGTTGATAGGATCTCAAAGTGGGTGACAAAAAGATTGAAGGGCAACAACTTTGATTGATCTTGGACTTTTAGATGCATAACTCCACCATATTGACTTCTCAAAGACCTCAAATCAATTGTGGGATGGTCTCAATATTTTTTTTGGATCACAAGCATCAAGTGCAAAGATGACCCTAAAGCAAAAATCATTCAAGATAAAGATGATGGGAGCTGAGTTAAATATTGTTCAACACATGAGTAAGTTTCATTCCTTGATGAATTAACTAGCTAGGATAAAATCCAAGATATATGATGATGATGTAAAAGCTATTTTATTAAAAAGCATGTCTCCTAGCTATGGTAATATTTTGTTCACATTAAAAAAAATAGATGTTACCCTAAAAGATACAATCTCTGCCTTGATTGATGAAGGAGCTAAGAAAAAATATTCAACTATAGAGGAAATTGCAATGCTTGTCAAAAACAAGCTTAGCTATTCATCTAAATCTAGTTCTTCTACTTCAAAGAGAAATTAGTTCTCCAAGGGAATTTTTTTCGCTACAATTTCAAGAAAAAGGGGCATATCATTTGAACTATATTCAACATACCAACGATCTCCTTAATGGAAAGCTAAATATAGAGAAGGCATTGGTTGTCAACAATGTTAAATAATGTTTTTTGAAGTGGCCACTGAAGACCCTTAACATGAGAACAATGATGTATATATTTTCTAAATAAAATTAAGAGTTTGTATTTTCGATTAAATGTGTTATTCCCCAATCATAATTGTTAGTTGATTATGATTGGATGTGTTTTTTGCCAATCATAATTGTTGTGAATAGAAGTGTGTGTCCCTATCCAAATTTTTTTTATGACCTTGGATGGAAGTGTTTGATCCTATCCTTAGATAAAAGTCCAATATGGTTAGTCCTACGAAAAAAGCATAGTGAGGCTAATTCCACTATTTCTTATCATGAATAGATGTGCATCCCTATTCATACCTTGTGTATTGATGAACTACTAATTGTGTTCAATAAGTAGTTTTTAGTATTCCCCACCCATATTTGAGTCATGATGGAATAAGGGGGGTGTTGGAGTTATTTTATTGTCCATGTACATGAAACCCATGAGTTCCAATAATACCAGTTGTTGTAAGTGTTGTTGAGAAGTTTGTTATGGAATAAAAAACTTTCTCAACTATAAATAAGTTTGTATTACAATATGAATGTACTACAATAAAAAAGATGTTTTCACATTGAAATATCCAATTTTCACAAAACTAATTTTTAAATTTAAGAAAAAAAGTAGTAGCCCATAAACTACATTCAATTTCCTACAACTTTTATTACTAACTTATTTTCAAATTGTGTAGGTAACTCATTCAATTTTTTATGTCAAGTTACTTAAGTTTGATTTTAGCATTTCCATTGTCAATTAGGGGTATTGTTTGGCCTGTTATGATCCTACATTCAACTAAAATTCATTTCCATCCATCAATTCCAAAATAAATAAATAAATAAAATTTAGCTAGTCACATGACTATCCATAATTAGTAAATAAAAGTCAATCATCTTGTAAATCTCCACCATCCATTTACAAACTACATCTCAAAATCTCAACCATTCACATAAAGACAGCCCTAAAGGTAACCCTAATAATCCATCATTTAATAAAGTCATCTTAATTAATCCTAATCATCAATTTGTAATTAGTCTTGACCATTCATCCTTTAGGTTGCTCTATCTAAGATAATATATCTCAACCATTCATTTCAATAGTACATGTTCAAATATAGGCTATTCACATCCTCAATAAAAAATATATTAATCTGGCCAACCCTTCATGAAATCATATCATCAATATTAAAGCATCTATATGCTATAATGAGACATCAATCAAAGCTTTGATAGCTACATGCTGCAAAAATCTTGCATGACTCCTTGAACAACCACATCAATCACATTTTAAGAAATCAACTTAACCAAAGAGGGTTTATATTAGTAAGAGTATCAAGTATTTTTTCGTTTCAACTCTCTTTAGCTCAATTAGAGGTTATGATTGATTTAGAACAAAGGGTTTGATTTTGTCTTAATCTCTTTAGTGTTTATTCTAAATTTAGCATATACATGTTATGTTCACTTGGAAACCTATGAAGTCATTGATAATAAAAAAACATATTATAGAATAACCAAAAATGATTGGACAAATTCAATAGTGCCTCAAAACTCAATCCACCTCAAGAATTATAACATCTTTTCACTTTAGAAGATGAAACAAGCTTTTGTACTATGTTTTCCAAATTCTATTTACAATGCATGAAACTCAAGGGGTAGTGAAGGTTGGATAAAGAGTGTGGTTGGTGTTAGAGGAAGTTGGAATGCTAAAGGTCTTGAATGATAAATATCAAGGCTAAGCTCCAACAGTAGGGATTAACACTAAATGATTGGGCATTGTGTGACATTGGGAATACATCATTTCGTTCTATCATATCAATATAGAAAAGAGCTAGATTTATTGTGGATAAAGTCTCTACATGTCTGCAATCTCCTCGTGAATGGGTAGCATATTGTAGACACCTAAAATTGTCCCATTCCCCATATAGGGCATTCATCTTCCATATTTCACATTAATTAAATAATTCTTAATTATTTGATTAATTTCATCTATTGTTATGAAAATCAATCACTACATTATTCCTCCATATTAATTAAATAATTCCTAATTATTTAAATAAGCTAATTTCCCTCCACACTTTAATTAAATAAATTCAAAATATTTATTTAATTAAATATTCCATTCCCTCTAAAATAAATAAAATTTAATAGTTTATTTATTTTCCATGTCCACATGAAATTAAATAATTTATTTATTTAATTTCCCATTTTCCCCCATCATCACAATTTCTTCTCAATTATGACAGTTAACAGGTCAATCAAATTAGTTGATTCCTCAATCAATTCTGTTAACAATCCAATCAATTCAGTTGATAGATCAATCAATTCAGTCAACTCATCAATCAATTTTGTTAACAATCCAATCAATTCAGTTGACAGATCAATCAATTCAATCAACTCATCAATCAATTCTGTTAGCTCCCCTGATTTATGAGAGGACAAGGATACTTGTCACTCTCTCATTCATTCTAATCCTCTCATTCGATTTCAACCGTTGATCTTTCTGATCATTCTCTACCATTGATCTTCATTTTTGGAGGTCTATAAATGGAACGTATTCTCAACCTCTCATCCCTCTCTCATCTTGGTAAACTTATGTTGTTGAACTTACATCACCTCAGGAGATCAAGGTTATGCTGCTTGAGTTTGAGCAATCCACATAATGCTCACATAGTAAGGAGCAAAATCTATTGGATTTGGGTGCACTCCAATTCTCTCAATTGGTGAGGTTAGATTTGTATGCAAGAGAAGGTATAATTATGTTAGTTTTGATTTCTTTCATTGATATTTACGTTCAAATTTTCATCCATCATATTTTGGCATACCTTGTGGAACCCATTTCCCTTTAATTTAACCTTTTTTGGAAGAAATTTCGTACATTTGTGTTGCAGGAATAGAAACATGCCAATGACTACAACTGCGCACTTTTGGTTCAGGTTTGTACACCTTTGGTTACTATCAACACACCTATAGTCTTTTCCTGAGTGCTTGTGGTCTACAGATGCTCACCTATGGTTTTGAAACAACCCTTCAAGCTTCAAACCCTCATAAATTTCACAAAACTTAATGAAATTTGATGAATTTCTTTTGAAATTGCATAGAAAATCATAAGGAATCTATTGGTGATATCTAATCTGCTATATCTTAACAATTATTTCTATTTTTTTGCAAATTTATACTTTTTTGAGCTAATACTTGTTTGTAGGTTCACTTGTCAAAGGCTAAAATCTATCAAACTAGTAACAGGTTTGGTGCAGCTTGTTTACACTTGTCCAAGATCACATTCTAAGACTACTAATGAGTTTGTTATAGCCTCATTTGTCAAAGACCTTTGTTTTTTTACTAATTTAGGCACTAAATTAGTTAGTTGGTTAATGAACTTTATTTGCTGTGCTTGTGGGATTTGTTAAGACGTATGCTCTCTCCATGCACTTTGTGTGATCTTGGAGATCAGAAATCTTGCACATCCTTTTTGTGTTTAGAATAAAACCTAAGGTGGAGCTTACTTACGTATGCTCTCCCCTTGTGTAGGCCTAGTGTGACCCTAGGGATCAAAAGCAATTAGTATCTGTCTTTCCCTTTATGAGGCCTTCTAGGGGATTTCATCACCCCTAGGGATGACCTCAACCATGTGTTTTGGTGCTAGATATAAACATTGTGAGAATCGAAAGACTCACTTCAAAGCAAGGACTATCTCCCCCTTGCAAAGACCCCAAGACCCTCAATTTACTGAGACTTGTGTTGGTTAGCACTTGGGTGGATAGGGACACCCCATTCACGGATTTCTCCCCCGTACCTTGTGTATATTGGGACACCCCTAGAAGCTTGAAAATCATAGATAAGACCTTTGATACATTGCAGCCGCATGGAGGAGAAGAGCTCATGCTATTACCTTCATTGTTTGAGATAGAATACAATTTGGGCAAGACTTTGTCTCCAAAGTAAGGGGTGTAAGGTTGTCAAGGACCTTGCATTCATCTAATAGTGGGGGTTGAAGTCGCACCTAAGTGAGTCCGCAGGATATGACACTCCTACTTGAATAAATATCTAGGAATGTGCTCAAGTGATTGGCATGTTTTTTCTTGTGAAATACTAGTAATAGTCATTTTTTAGCCATGAAGGATCTGGTACCTTTTGTATCACTAAATCCTTGAAAGTTATGTCAGCCATCATGTCTCTTGATTGCAAACCTAAGCATATGTGTGTGAACTTTGTTGTTTGCCAATTTTATTATGTCAAGCTTTAAAACATTCCCAATCACCTCTTTCATGCAATTTAGTCCAACTTCATCCTAATCACCTTATCCATCTCATCCAAATCTAATCAACTTTATCTTCATCCAATCCCATCCTAATCATTTATATCTCATCCAATCACTTCATCTCAACTATTCTAATCATCCATAATAATCTTAATTAACCACCCTAATCAACCTAATCATCCCTCTTATCAACCTCATCCCTAATCATTCTAAACCTCCATCATCATTTAATCAATCCCAATCTATTTGTAATCCAATCAATTTCATTCATCTTATCATCCTAATCATATCCTAATCATTCCACATCACCAATCTATTCATAATCTAATCAATTTCATTCATAGCATCATCTTAATCATATCTTATCATTCCACATCATCATTCTAGTTCTAATCTAATAAATTTCATTCATCTCATCATCCTAACCATAATCTCATATCATTTCACATCATTATCTTAATCCAAATTCATCTACATAATCTTCATTATACTCCATTTTTCACCATCATAATCATAATCCCACTCTTGAGCCCCATCTAATCCATTGTGATCATTAACAATCCTAGGACAAATCCAAAACCCAAAATCTCAATCCTAGGAGGCTATCCTTTTATCTCCAATAATGGTAATCACCATATAGATCATGGTGCCTATTTTGAGGAACAAGATGAAATACAAAGACTTAAACATATGTATAAATCCATTCCACCAATAGAAAATAAGAACTTAGAGGACAATCCTTATGGCACCCAAAGAATGTTGGATACACTTAGGTTTTTATATAGAAAGGAACAAGTCACTAATCAACCACAACACCAACAATCCCAAAAAAACACCAACAATTCCAACCCCAACAAGTCTTAGACCAACAAATCATATAACAACACCAATCCCAATGACAACAAAACCAACAATTCCAACAACTCCTAGCCACCTACCAATCCCAAACTCAACAAACACAACCACAAACACAACCCCTGTCTATTCAACAACCACAACCACAACCTTCATTTAACACACCATCCACTATACCATCACCCATACAACATCAACAAATTCCCCCTCAACCTCATACCAACCTAATCCAAACACATATCACGTTACTCCTATATCAACCTATCTAACTTTTTCCAATATTAACCAATATCCATATCAATCCATATCCCAAGAACATCCATCTACCTATCCCACCATTTCACCTCACCACCAAATCCATTCACAAGACTATCAAGTTCCTTCACAACAAGAAAATACAAGTCTAAGTTACCCTTTGCACCAAGATCTAGTGTCCTTAAGTCTTCATGGTACCTTTGACAAGGGGAACACCACTCTAGATTATGCATCCTATGTGTACCATACATCATCATCCAATCAAATGCCAGTCAAAACACCTACTAGTCCTATCATAACACCTCCACGTAATCCCAGTCCTAGTCCATTGATCCACCAATATTCCAATCCATCAAGCCCTACATTACTTTTATCACCATGTTCCTCGAATCCTCCACTAACAGATGAGGCTAAGATGTTTTTCCAATGGATGATTAAAAGAAAAATCATCAAACTTTCTTAAATCAAACCATCCCAATCCCATGTGTCGCCTCCATCACCAAGCCAATCCAAACCATCCAATCCCATTACTCCTCCATCACATTATAATCTTAAATACACTCCATCCCATCCTATTATCCCTCCATCCAATTCAAATCCTAATATTTCCAATACCATTATCCCTCCACCTAATCCTAATCATGATCCTACAACATCCACCCCTATTATCTCTCTATCAAATCCTAATCCAAAGCATACAACACCATCCACCATTATTATCCATCCATTATATTGTCCATCCACCAATACACTTATGAAGGATGTGATCCAATGGCTATTAGAAAGGAATAAAGCATCTCAATGTCATCAAACATGTATCTTTGAGCCTATCCAAGAGCCTTCAAACATGTCCAGTCCTCCAAATATGTCATGTAGTCTACAACCCATCAAGCATATTGAAGAGTCTCCAACCATCAATCCACATCAAGATCCATTACACCCTCATGTTGTTAAGCATCTACAACCTATCAACCTTATCAAAGAGTCTCCCATTTACATTTCTATCCAAAACCAAGAGTTATGTCAAGAGTCTAATCTAAAGAATGTGGAAACAATGACCCTTTATCCAAATCAAGATCAAAGCACCTTGTTTAAACCCATCCATAACCTATATATTTTCTATGATCAATATATTATCTATGATCATGAGACTATCCATGAGAAAATTGATCCTATCCATAATCCCATAACTATCTATGAGAAAGATATCCAAACTTCTCCTATTTACCCTCCACCTAATCATATACATGATCCAACCACATCCACTTCCATTGACAAGATACTTGGCTCCCAAGTAAACATAGATGATGGAAAAAATAGCTTGGATCTTAATGAGCATAATGATACTCAAGATTGTATTGATCCATCATCATCCACTATCAACCATATTTCAAATCCATCATATCCTATTGGTCTTACCACCTTCATCCATGAATGTTCTTCCTTAGGAGAGAAACAACCTTTATCCACCACCTCATCCTCTCCATCAAATAATGAGCTCGCATCTAGTGTCCAAACCACCCATAGTCCCATTGTCCACCGCATTCTCCAAAAAATGAACTATCAAGGTAAAGGCTTAGGCCTTCATGAACAAGGTATTTTTGAGCCTATCCATGTCAAAGTCCCTCAACACTCATATGGCCTTGGATATATACCCCAAGGAAAACAATCTCAAGATATTGGTACTTCCTCCATGCCTTCTAAATTCACTCCTTTCCATCACAAACCACATCATACCCCCAAAACATATGTTGCCATTCCTCGTCCATCATCCTACAAATCCAAAAAACATGTGACCACACATCTTCCTCTATCCACTTTACCTCCATTACTTCCAACTCTTAATATCCCTCCATCCACTCTACCTCCACTTATCCCAACACCTAATATCCCTATCATCCACTCCCCTTATTCATTTATCCACAAATCGACTTTTTATCCCTTCATCCATAAATCCCCTCACTTACCTAATCATGGTCAACAAATGCACATATCGACCAAATATGAAGCTTCCACCAAGTCCAAGGGATTCACAAATAAAATAAATTAGATGCCTCTACCAATAAAGCAAAAAATCCTAAAGATATTTATGCCTTCGAGCATCAATGCAAAGAGTCAAAGCAAAATCTATCCAAAAGGCTACCCAAGCCCATACTTTCACAAGAAAATTCCAAAACTAAAATGGTTTGGGTCCCTAAGAAAAAATAAATCAAGTCAAATGAAGCATCCACATCCCAACAATCCCAAAAATATCACTTCATCCAAAAATCTCAAATTCCTTTGACATCTCATAATTCCCAATGCAAAAATCATAAAAATCCTAAGTCTGTGTGGGTACCTAAATTCCTACATCGACCGTCCCCTAAGCAAACAAGTCCATTACTTCCTACACATCCTTCTAATCAAAAGCTTCAAAATTAATCTAATTCAGTGTCTACAAACATTGGTCTTGGTTCCTTTCCATTCCACAACATTTCCACATACCTCCATATCCCCATCTTTAATCCATTATCCCACATATTTCACCCTCCATATCCCTATGGTCCATACTTTTGCATAATCCACATCATAATCCACTATCCTTCCATTCATAATCCATTATCCCCCATCCATTTTTCCATAAACTTTTGCATAATCCACTATCTTTCCATCCATAATCCACATAATAATCCACTATTTGTCATCCATCCTTGCATAATACTTCCATACATAATTCATCTCCCTCTCACACAATTCCCTACCAACATCTATGAGTATGATGACACTTGACATGGTCCATGTGTGACATCCATCTCTGATGGGACTAGATCACCTTTCATGGAACTAGACACTTGAGTTCCTCTTATCCACTTATCCCATTTAAATATTTCAAAAAAAAAAATCAAAATAGTAAAGAGAAATCCCTTCATCCAATGGTGAAAACCACCTTGGTGGTACCTTGGATAAGTACCATGATGAAAACCTGGCAAACATGCATCATGTGTAGGTTGACTATTTATGTGTCTTACACTTGGGGGCACATTGTCTCATCCAACCTATCATTTCCAATCTATCATTTCCTTTCTATCTACCTCATCCTATCATATACTATCCTACCATCCTTAGCCATTATACCCACATACCTATCCCATCCATCCATCCATCCTCCCTTCCTCCTTTTGATCTTGATAAAGACAAAGGAAATTTTTTTGAAGAATTCTTTGAATATCTCTTGATATAGCTCATCCTTTACAACAAATTCAATCATCCTCTTGTCCTAAGTTTTGTCATGTAAAATCCTAAACATACTACCTTGAATGGGGCATGTTAGTCCTATGCGACATAGTCTTTGGAGATCACATCCTAGCTCACTTATTATGCATACATCCATTCCATCCACTATGATCTCTCCTTTTATCCATCCCTCTATCATGGGCCTTCCATCCCACACACTATTGCATGTCCTTTTATCCATCCCTCTATCACATGAGCTTTCCATTCCACACACTATCACCTATCCTTTTATCCATTCCTTTATCGTGTGTCTTCCATCCCATTTATTATCACCCATCCTTTTATCCATTTATCCAATCCCACCTTCATCCTTGCATCTAGACTTGGTTTTCCATTGTCATTGGTATCTATCATTAAGGCTATCCAAATTGTAATCCAATGACATCCCAAAATATTTTCAAAATACAAAAATAAATCAAATATTTTCAAAAATACAAAAAAAAAAAATTCAAAATCCAAAAACAATCAAAATGTCCCAAAAATCCAAAAGAAATCAAATATCCACAAAATCCAAGCAATAAACCAAATTCAAGTCATCCTTAATCCATACCAATCTAGCTAATCAATCAAGCCAAATTATCCAATCACATACATGGTCTTGATCCTAATCTTGTCGTAAACCAAATCAATCAATCAATCATCATCATCAATGGGATATATCATTCCCACATCATTGTGTTAATCCTGGGATATATCATTCCTCACAATGTCAACACTATCCCTATCAATCAAATCCTGGTGTTGATTCACATGGCCAACAACACTAGAATTATCATCAAATCAAATCATCATTATTCAATCGGTTTACAACTTGATAGGAGCAATACCTTGTTTATTTTTGAGTTATTTGTAAATGCTTTCTTTCTTGCTTTTGTGTGTTATCATTTTATCTTGCATTTGTATTAAATCCATATCTTTTTAGCCAATATTCATATCTTGTGTAAGTTGGAATGGCTTTTTTTTGCATTCTCCTTTGCATCTAAGGTCATATCATACCATTTGTGCATTAGGACTTTAATTCTCTAAGTATCCTTCCTCATACATCTAGACAAGATTGTATTACACTAGGTGCATAAGGCACATCGTCACCCTAGTCCCTATACTTTGGTGCATAATGTCTAGTGCTATATCAAACTATAAGATTGCTCTATTCAAGTCAGCATAACTACTCCCACAAATAAATCCATCATTCTATCATCCATCTTTTTATCTTCATTTTTCTCTATTTTTCTTCTTCTACCAATGTTCCATCTTTTCTCTAACCTTTTCTTCACATCCATTCATTTTGAGAGCACACCCATATTCTTTCAATTCATTTGTCCTCTCGAGGGGGCATCATTCAGCCCACTAATTAATCTACTTCTTCTACCCGGCTGGGGCATCATTATTTTTAATCTAATCATATTCTTCTAAACTAAAATCTTCCTCTATCCAACAAACACTATGTTTTAAACTTCTTTGAAATGATGTTACTTTGCAACACCATCTCAAAGAGGGGAAAAATGTAGACACCTAAAATTATCCCATTCCCCAAGTCAGACTTTCATCTACCATGTTTCACATTAATTAAATAATTCTTAATTATTTGATTACTTTCATTTATTGTTATGAAAATCAATCACTACCTTATTCCTCCATATTAATCAAATAATTCCTAATTATTTAATTAAGCTAATTTCCCTCCACAATTTAATTTAAAAAATTCAAAATATTTATTTAATTAAATATTCCATTCCCTCCAAAATAAATAAAATTTAATATTTTATTTATTTTCCAGGTGCACATGAAATTAAATAATTTATTTATTTAATTTCCTATTTTTCCCCCTCACCACAATTTCCTCTCAATTAGGATAGTTAAGAGGTCAATCAAATCAGTTGACTCCTCAATCAATTCTATTAACAGATCAATTAGTTATGTTAACAATCCAATCAATTCGGTTGATAGATCAATCAATTCAATCAACTCATCAATCAATTATGTTAACAATCCAATCAATTTAGTTGACATATCAATCAATTTAGTCAACTCATCAATCATTTCTATTACATCCTTTAATTTATGAGAGGAAAATGACACTTTTCACTCTCTCATCCATTCTAGTCCTCTCATTCAATTTCAATCATTGATTTTTCTGATCATTCTCCACCATTGATTGTCATTTATGGAGGTCTATAAATGGAACATATTCTCAACCTCTCATCCATCTCTCATCTTGGTAAACATATGTTGTTGAACTTACATCACCTCGAGAGATCAAGGTTATGTTTCTTGAGTTCGAGCAATCCATATAATACTCACATAGCAAGGAGCAAAATCTATTGAATTTGTGTGCACTCCAATTCGCTCAATTGGTGAGGTTGGATTTGTGTGCAAGGGAAGGTATAATTGTGTTAATTTTGATTTCTTTCATTGATCTTTGCATTCAAATTTTCATCCATCACACATATGATATATGTAATTACACCAAGAGGCATTCTATAGTGGTACTAAGGCACGAAGGGTCATGTCATGATTGTGTACACAAAACTAAAACACAATAGACATATTTTACAAAACTAAAACTCTAAAATAACTCTTAAGTAAATACAAGTAGCTCTTCAAATAAAAGTAAAGTAAACAAAGTAAATAAAATAAAATAATTCTTCAATAGTTCTAAAGTACAATAAATAACTCAAGATTTTGATATCTCTCAGTGTTTTTTAGATAGATGTATTTAAGATATCTATACTAGTATATAATGTTGAACACACCAAGATACTAAGAGGAGGGAGTAAATCAATATATTAACAATCTTCAATATTAACATCAACTTATCTGGAGCAAATTTAAAACTTAAGCTCCACAACATTAACATGAACATGAAATATTAACACAATGCACATCAACACATAACACCAGATATACATGGAAAACCCTAGAAAGGAAAAACCATGGTGAGGATTAAATCACAATATATGAAGCTCAAATAATAACTTTGTTTTAAGGGCTATAACCCAAGGAAGCTGGTACTCCCTAAGTAACTTTGATTTAGGGTCACTCCCAAGGAAGATTCTACTCCCTAATAACTTTATTTTAGGGTCACTCCTAAGGAAGCTACTACTCCCTAAAATGAGAACACATTTACAAAAGATTATAGTATGACAGTATTTCTAATATCTAAAAACTGACATTGAAACTCACACTTTTGATGATTGCACTCCTGCCTCTTCACACTTTCTTCTAAAGATCTAATCATTTAGGTACACTCTATACTTGATCACTATCACAAATATGTCTTCAAGATGAATCCAGACACCATTAAAAACTTCTTCTCTTTCTCCTTCAGTCGCACATCAATAATGCATTTATTCTGCTTTTTAGTTGCTTGCAAATTTTTCAATCAACTTGCAATCACAACTCTCCTCACTCAATTTGATTCACTATTTATACATGATATTACATTGATTACATTGTTTTTTGGCTAGATACAACATGAAAAATACATTTACAAGTTGGCTAGACAACACACAATATGAAATGTATAGAAGATAGGTCCTAAGTGAAACCGCATGTTACACCAGTAGAAGATCCAAGCCTTGCGGACCCCAACACTTGCTTAACTAGGTCCAAAACATCCTTCACAGTTTCAAACACCAAGGAATTACATCCATACACTCTGCTCATTTGAAAATAGGACAACTTTAAGGAAAACACATGAAGACTTGAAGTATAATGGTGACTTCAACTTGAAAACCTTGTATAGTACAAGAAACAAGAAAGATCTTCATGAAACTTTTCTAGATGAGTCCAAATGACTCATAAAACATCCCCAAACACTCCTTTGCCACCGTACATCAAATAATTGTGCCGTACAGCTTCAATCATTAACTTTGAGAACAATTTGTCATCTGGAACATGCTGCAACATGCTATCATTTGAAAAACTGAGCTATAGACCACCAAGAACCTTGAAACTACAAGGAAGCATGTAATATATGTCCATAAACATGTCCTCAAAACCGCAAGGGTAATCATTCATTTCCAAAGGAATGTGGAGCATTCCAACAAGCTTTCAACACTAGCATACTCTGTTAGAACACATGTCAGTACTCTATCATGCATAAATTTCACAACGAAAGGAGAAATGATATGAAAACTTGGAATTATAACCTTTACTATATCCTAAACACAATTCCAAAACTGCATGGCCATATCTACAAATGCGGAGGAATATGGAGTATTCCATTGTCATGTACATAACATCTTCACAAAGGTAACACTATATTCAAACAATCAACAGAAAAACACTCTTCCGGTATTGCAATCATCATGGAACTTGGAATATGCATACTACAGACCATCAATAGCATCAACAACACATTTCATTATCTTTGTGCTTCTAATTCCCATCTTAATATGAACTATATCTTCTCCCTTCTCTTGTTGGATGGGACATGACTTCCAACCATGAGTTGTATCATCTTCTCTTGCTCTTCTTCTTTTGTTGGATGGGACATGAAATCCAACCATGAACACCATCACACCACCATGATAGTGTTGACATCAATGACAACCCTCAAAACCATATGTGTAACATATAATTCTTTTGTAAGTAAATAACATCCTTCTTTGTGTACTTTGTGCATTTGTTAATTGGTTATTCAATTGACTTGTTTTGTACTCCATCATTATGTGAAAGGGCATAAATGTTTCTCATAATTTTTTAGTAAAAGTATAATAAGCACTTTTTCAAAAACTAACAAAATATGATGGAAATTGTTTACTATTTTTTTAAGAATCTATATAGAAAATACCACAAATTGTTTTTTTACATCATATATAAATTCATGACCGTATGCTTGTTTTCTTATTAAGTTTAGCTAGGAAAAGGGTTCCAGTCCCATACAGTAAAAGTTTTAGAACCAACAGTCCATCAAGTAAAACATATTACAACCATAAAACCCTGATAATAACCCTAACTAGGCTAGGGAGTTAGCGAAGACACAACAAGAAAACAACAACCAACAACACACAACAAAAAACCAAAAACTAAAAAATAGACAACCAACTAGATTAGATATTGTCTTTGTAATGGATGAAATCTAGTGTACAAAGACAAATGAGAGCAAATGAAAAACAATACAATATACCTTTCCCTTGCACATAAACCAAGCCACAAGGATCAAGCATATCGAATTTGCACTCAAACTCCAATGGATTGCTCAATTTGTCAGCATAACCTTGTGATATGAGGATGATAAGATCTAGAATGATTTCAGCAGCATGATGTTGTATGAAGATCCAAGAGATTATCAGATGTAGAGAATGATGTTCAATTTATAGAACATCGGGGATGAAGATCAGCGGTTGTGGATGATCTGAGAGATCAATGGCTAAGAATGATTGAGAGGATGTGAGAAAATGAGAGAGTGACAATTGTCCTTGTCCTCTCATGCATTAGGGGAGTTAATGGATTTGATTGAAGAGTTGACTGAGTTGATTGCTTAGTTAACTAAATTGATTGACTTGTTAACTAAATTGATTGACTAGTCAACTAAATTGATTGATTAGTTAACTAGATTGGCTAACTTGTTAACTGATTTGATTGATTTAGTTAACTAATTTGATTGATTAGTTATCTAAACTAACTGAGAGTGAATTATGGAAGAGAGGGAATAATAGAAAATTAAATAAATTAATTTTTTAATTTCCTGCACATGGATAAATAAATAAAATATTGAATTTTATTTATTTTGCAGAAATGGAATCTTAGCTTGAATTAAATAAATAATTTAAATTTATTTAATTAATATGTGGAGGAAAATTGATTTAATTAAATAATTAGAATTATTTAATTAATATGAAGGATAAATTTGATGGTGATCGATAGATGAACTTAATCAAATAATTAAGAATTATTTAATTAATGTGAAGTATGGCAGGTGAATGTCTGATCTGGGAATGAGACAATTTTAGGTGTCTACATTTTGCCCCTCTTTGAGATGGTGTTGCGAAGTAACATCATTTCAAAGAAGTTTAGAACATAGTGTTATTTTGGATAGAAGAAGATTTTGGTTTAGAAGAACAATATGATTGGACTAGAAATGATGATGCCCCAGTCATGTCAAAGAAGTACCTAGTAGATTAATTAATAGGTTGAATGATGCCTCCTCGAGAGGACAAACAAATTGAAAGAATATTGGTGTTCTCTCAAAAATGAATGGATATGAAGAAAAGAAGGAGATAGAAGATGGAGAACAACATAGAAAAAATGAAGAAGATAAAAGGATGGATGATAGAATGATAGATTTAATATAGGGAGTAGTTATGTTGACTTGAGTAGAGCAATCCTATAGTTTGATATAACACTAGGCATTATGCACCAAGGTATAAGGACCAGGGTGACGATGTGTCTTGTGCACCCAGCATAATACAGCCTTGTCTAGATGTATGAGGAAGGATACTTAAAGCATTAAAGTTCTAATGCACAAAAGGTATGATATGACCTTAGATGTAAAGTATAATGCAAAAAGTTATTCCAACATACACAAGATATGAATATTAGCTAGAAAGATACAGATTCGAGACAAATGCAAGATAAAAATGATAACACACACAAGCAAGCAAGCATGAACAAATGATACAAAAACAAACAAGATATTACCCCTGTCAAGCTATAAACTGATGAGTGATTTATTGACTGATTGATTTGATGATGATGATGATACTATTGTTACTATGGGGAATGATATGTCCCTAGAACAACATAAGGATGCGGGATTGAAATATCCCATTGATGATTGATTGATGATGACTAATTGATTTGGTTTATGGCAAGATTAGGATCAAGACCAAAGGATGTGATTGGATGATTTGGCTAGGTTGATTGACTAGATTGGTATGGATTAAGGATGACTTGCATTTGGTTTATTGCTTGGATTTTTTGAATATTTGAGTTTGTTTGTATTTTTGAGATTTTCTTATTGTTTTTTGGATATTTTAAAGATTTTTTTTTTTTGGATATTTTTGTTATTTTTTTATTATTTTTGGATTTTTTTTAATTGTTTTTGGATATTTTTTTGATATTTTTGATTTTTTTTTATATTTTAAAGATTTTTTAATTGTTTTTTGGATATTTTTGTTATTTTTTTTATTGTTTTTGGATTTTTTAATTATTTTTAGATTTTTTTGTGATTTTTTGAGTGTTTTTAGATTTTTTTTATGATTTTTTTATTGTTTTTGAATATTTTGTGATTTTTTTATTATTTTTTGATATTTTTGTGATATTTTGAGTTTTTTTTGGATATTTTTGAGATTTTTTTATTATTTTTGGAGATTTTTGTTTTATGGGATGGCATTGTATTGGAGGTTGGATAGCCTTGTTGCTAGATACCAATGGCAAGGGAAAACTAGGTCTATATGCAAGGATGAAGATGTGAGTAAATAAGTGGACAAAAGGATGGGTGATAAATAAATGGGATGGAAGACATACAATAATAGGATGAATAAATGGGTAGGTGATAGTGTGTGGGATGGAAAGCTCATGCTAGAGGGATGGATGAAAGGATAAACAATAGTGGATGGAATGGATGTATGCATCATAAGTGAGCTAGGATGTGATCTCCAAAGACTATGTTGCATAGGAATAACATGCCCCTTTCTAGGTAGTATGTTTAGGATTTTACATGACAAAACTTAGGACAAGAGGATGATTGGATTGGTTGAAAAGGATGGGGTACATCAAGAGATATTCTAAATCATTTGTCAACATTTTGCCCCTATGACTTTATCAAGATCAAAAGGAGGAAGGGAGGATGGATGGATAGATGGGATAGGTATGTGGGTATAATAGATAAGGATGGTAAGATAGGGCATGATAGGATGAGGTAGATAGGAAGTAAATGATAGGTTGGATGAGACAACATGCCCCCAAGTGCAAGACACATAGATAATCAACCTATACATGATGCCTATTTTCTAGGTTTTCATCATGGTACTTACCCAAGGCCCCTGTTTACTAGGTTTTCACCATAGGACAAAGGGATTTTTCTTTACTATTTTTATTTTTTTTCATTTTTTTGGAATACTTGGACGGAAAGGGTGGATATGGACAAAAAGGACTCAAGAATCTAGTTCCAAGAAAGGTGATAGTCCCATTTAAAAATGGACAATTTTATGGACCATGTCAATTGCCATTATGCTCATAGATGTTGGTAGGGGATTGTGTGAGAGGGAGACAAAGATGGTGGATAATGGCTTATGATATGGATTATGTATGGAAGGATTATGTAAGGATGAATGGGAGATAGTGGATTATAATGTGGATTATGGATAGAAGGATAGTCGATTATGAGGTAGATTATGGAAGGATAGTGGATTTGATATGGATTATGTATAGAAGGATTATGCAAAAGCATGGACCATGGGGATATGATGGGTGAAATATGTGGGATAATGGCTTAAAGATGGGGAGATGGAGGTATGTGGAAATTTTATGGAATGGAAAGGAACCAAGATCAATGGTTGCAAACATTGTGATAAACATTGAAGCTTTTGATTAGAAGGTGTAGGAAGTAATGGACCTATTTTCATAGGGGATGCTTGATGTAGGAATTTGGGTACCCACACAAACTTAGGATTTTTATGATTTTTGCATTGAGATTTATGGGATGAAGGAATTTGGTATTTTTGGATGAAGTGAGATTTTTGGGATTTTTGGGATGTGGATGCTTCATTTGACTTGATTTCTTTTTGCTTAGGGACCCAAAACATTTTATTTTTGTACTTTTCTAGTGAAAGTATGAGCTTGGGTAGCCTTTTGAATAGATTTTTCTTGGACTCTTTGCAATGATGCCTTGAGGCATAAGTATTTTTAGGATTTTTTTATTTATGGGTAGAGGCATCCAAAATTTTATTTGTGAATCCCATGGACTTGGTGGTAGATTCATGTTTGGTCGATGTGTGCATTTGTTGATCATGATTAGGAATGTGAGGGGATTTATGGATGGAGGGATTAAAAGTGGATTTGTGGATAAATGGATAAGGGGATTGGATGATAGGGATATTAGGCATTGGGATAAGTGGAGGTAGAGTGGATGGAGGGATATTAGGAGTTAGAAGTAGTGGAGGTAAAGTGGATGGAGGAATATTAGGAGTTGGAAGCAGTGGAGGTAAAGTGGATGGAGGAAGGTGTATGGTCACATGTTTTTTGGATTTGTAGGATGATGGGGGAAATGGCAACATATGTTTTGGGGATATGATGTGATTTATGATGGAAAGGAGTGGATTTAGAAGGCATGGAGGTAGTACCAACATATTGAGATTATTTTTCTTGGGGTATATAACCAAGGACATATGAGTGTGGAGGGACTTTGACATGGATGGGTTCCAGAATACCTTGTTCATGAAGGCCTAAGCCTTTACCTTGATAGTTTATTTTTTGGATTATACGGTGGACAATGGGATTACAAGTGATTTGGACACTAGATGTGAGCTCATTATTTGATGGGGAAGGTGAGGTGGTGGATAATGGTTGTTTCTCTCCTAAGGAGGAACATTCATGGATGAAGGTGGTAAGACCAAGGGGATGGGATGATGGATTTGCAATATGGTCAATTTTGGAGGACAAAGTATCAATAATTTCTTGATTATCATTATGCTCATTAAGATCCATGCTATTTGTTTGATCATCTATGTTTACTTGGGAGTCAAGTGTCTCATCAAGGGAAGTGAGTGTTGTTGGATCATGGATAGGACTAGGTGGAGGATGGATAGGAGTAGTGTGGATAGCTTGTTCATGGATTGTTGTGGGATTATGGATAGGAGCAATTTGCTCATGGATATGCTCATGATCATGGATAATATCTTGATCATATAAAATATAAAGGTTATGGATGGGTTTAACTTCATTATCTTGCTTATGGTTAGGAACTTGATGATGGATACTATCTTGATCATAGAAAAGATATAGATTATGGATGGGTTGGATGGAGGTTTTTGATCTTGATTTAAATAAAAGGTTGATGTTTCCACATGCTTCAGATTATACTCTTGACATAGCTCTTGGTTTTCTTGAATGGGAGTGAAAGACTCATGGATAGGCTTGATAGACTCTTGATGGTCAACAATATGAAAGTACAATGGACCTAGACTTGAACTCCTGGTAGGATACTCTTCAATAGGCTTGATGGGTTGTGGGTTATATGATGTATTTGGAGGAATGGACATGATGTTTGAAGGCTCTTTGATAGGCTCTTGGATAGGTGTTTGATGACATGGAGATGGTTGATTCCTTGCTAATAGCCATTGGATCACATTCTTCATACATGTATGGGTGGATGGACAATATAATGGATGAATAATAATGGTGGATGGTGTTGTAGGCTTAGTATCAGGATTACGTGGAGGGATAATGGTATTGGACATGTAGACACCTAAAATGACCATGTTATCACATCACTTGCATTTTAATCATTTCTTCCAAATCACCTACATTTCAACATTAATTAAATAATCTAATTATTTAATTAATTCCATCAAAATCATCAATTTCCTCTAAATCACATATTTTTAACATTAATTAAATAAATCCTCTTTATTTAATTAATTTCAATAAATTTCCTCTTTATCCATCTAAATTAAATAATTTCAATTATTTAATTAAATCATTATCGTCTTTCAAAATTCAAATCCACATCAATCGAATAAATTAATTTATCATTTGAATCCTCTTATCTATAGTTAAATAATTTCGAAATTATTTAATTAATCAATTATTCTTCCAAATTTAAATAAATCATTCAAATTTATTTAAATTAAATCTCTCTTCTAAAAATAAAATAAAATCA
Organism: Cunninghamia lanceolata; assembly: GCA_027924645.1. Lineage (NCBI taxonomy): Eukaryota > Viridiplantae > Streptophyta > Pinopsida > Cupressales > Cupressaceae > Cunninghamia > Cunninghamia lanceolata. Next base: position 13,396,681 of record BSBN01000219.1, on the reverse strand, counting down.
AATATTTTATTTATCCTTCATCATGCAAAATAAATTAAATCAATTTATTTGTTTAATTTATTTAAATCTTCAAATCTATCTATTTCTTCAATCATGCACAAACAATTAAATAAATTTATTTATTTAATTTGCTTGTTTATCTTCTAATTCTTCTAAAAATAAATCTTATTTATCATGCACACAAAATTAAATAAATTATTATTTAATTTTACTCAAATCATGCAAAAAGCAAATTATAAGTTGAGTTAATTGATTTAATCATTATTGCTTTTATCACCAACTCATAAATTAGAAAAAAAAAAAAAAAAAAAAAAAAACATTTCTATTTTGATGAAATCTAATCATATTTTTTTCATGTCTTTTAGCTCAAATCAATCAGTTAACTCAATAAAAATATCTTTTTGTGTGACACATGTTAGGTGCACATTCATCATGAATTCTAGATTTATCTCATCCATTGATTCTATTGAATTATCTGGACCATTAATCGATCTTTATTGAAACCTATATATACCCCCTTCATCTCATCACAAACCCTCTCCAATCTTTTATGCATCTTAGCTATAGGCATTTTTACAACGTTTTGAGCATATTACATATTATTGAGCACACTATCCAAATCCGCTTGTTACAACACCATGGGTATGCAACATTATTGAGCAATCCACATCTAACAAAGAGAACTATACAATCTAGGTGAAGGCTTTCTTGTTTTAATTTGACTTATTCATTAATTTTGGTATTTGCCTAGATTGATATCTTTATGTTCTAAGATTGAGTTGTTATTATCATTGCTTTTTATCTTATTTATTCAATCACAATTTTATCCTATACATATTTTGGCACACCCTGTGGGACCCACTAACCTTTCTTTTTTTTAGGAAAAAATAGTTTTTTTAAAGCTAGGTATAGAAAATTACAAATCGCAACACAAATTTGAAGATCCTTGTTCATTAGTTTGAAAGAATAGGTGTTGAGCATTCAAACGGTGTAACCTTAGCTCAAAAGATTTCTAGGTTTTTTCAGTAGCATTGAAATCCTATTTGAGTATCTCATTTTTTTGTAGAAAGCACATAGATTTCGAGAAAAATAAATCACAAATCCACATCCCTAATTTTAGCCCATACTTGTTTTTTTTTGCTTTTTCAGAGTAATTTTGTGAAATTGGGCATATCTATGTAACCTTAGCTCAAAATATTTATAGGTTTTGTTGGCAGCATCGAAATACTATCTGGGTGTCTCTTACTTTTTCTGAAAAGTGTATGGATTTCAGGAAAAATAGATCACAAATATGCATCCCTATTTTTAGCCTATGCTTGTTATTTTTTTGCTTTTTCAAAGTAGTTTCGTGAAATCGGGCATATTTTTTGCATACGGGGTTGGATTTTCATGAAACTAGCGGCATTGGAAAGCTAGTTCTCCCAAATTTTCTGTGGTGAAAGAATTTTTAGGTAATTTTATCAAATTTGTCATCTACACTTAGTCAAATTCAACCATTCTTTGCAAACTTCAAATGGTTATAACTTGTGCAAAATTTATTCAATTTTCACTAATTATTTTTTGATATTGCATAGAATTTCATGTAGAATCTGATCATAATATCCAATCTACTATACCTAATCATTATTATCATATTCTTTTCTAGATTGCTCATTTTTCACCTAACAAGTTTAGCGCTTTTGGTCAATTGATTTATTTTTTTGCTAACTACTTGGGTTTTTGGTGGAACTAATCAACTTGTTGTAGCATCTTATTACTCAAATAGAGAAAATGGGTTTTCCTAACATGTTCATTCAGGATGAGCATTGAAGAATTGCAAACCTATCACACTAAGTCTTAGAAACATATTGCTTTCTTAAAGGACAATTGAACAATCATCTTTTGCAATCTAAGTATTAGGAACATTTTTCTTTCTTAAGGGACAATTAAACAATCATCTTTTGCAGTCTAAGTCTTAGGAATAAATTGCTTTCTTAAGGGACAATTGAACAATCATCTTTTGCAAATCTAAGTCTTAGGAACAAATTAATTTCTTAAGGGACAATGGACATGGATCATCTTTTTGCTATCTAAAGCTTAGGAACCATTGCTTTTTGAAGGGACAATTGAACACACTTGCATGGTTAAGCTAGCTGCACCTAGTTATTTTTCTTATAAATAGGATAAATGAACATGTGTATGATGTGCTTGAAGATGATAGGTATATACTCTTCCTTGTGAAAACTTGGGAGATCAAAAAACTAGCTAATCTATCTTTTATTTTCATTTTATCCTTTAGAAGGGCCTACTTTTGGATTGCGCTTCATCTAAAAGGGATGAACCTAAGCGAAGTTTTCCTTTGAATTGCTATATAAGTGGGATAAGGTGAAAGCCAAGTCCTAACCAGCGTCAGCCTTGCCTTACAATGCCAAATCAAAAAGAGGCATACCACCACTTTGTGAAAATAATTTTTGCATTGTGGGAGGTATATGATACTCTTAGTAGGGTTGGTTAAAGTTTTTAGTAGCTTGTCACATGCTCACAAGGAGTTGGTCCCTCAAAGCTACTAAGAACCCTCTAGATAGTGACTACACGTTTCACCTCTGAACGTTGCGGTAATCATCAGTGCAAGGGAAATTGGTATAAACCCCCAAGATTACTCACCATTGACTCCCTTGAGAAGAGATAGTATTCTCTTAGCTAACATAAGCTACTTGTGACCTACTTGTGGCTTTCTAAGGGGAGGGTGAGATATCCCTACCTATCATCTCTCGCAAAGACACAAATGTATGACACCTATATGGAATGACATTTGGTCGACGGAGAACTAAATTGTGAGTTGAACTATCGCAATGAACCCATGTCTTTAGGGATAAAAGTGCTTGCATTATTTGCAATTATCTTATACCCATGAAAACATTGGGCTTTTTCGTGAGCCTTGAACATACACTATTTGTTGCGTCAGTCCTTGGCATCTTTGTCTACTGTGTGTTCTCTTGTCAAAGCAAATCCAATCCAAATTCAATTAAAAATCTATCAAAATTTGCCTTACAATATTACTGACACCATGCCAACATTAGAAGACATAGTACTCCAATTCCAAGACCTTCTCCAAGTACTTCACCAAATCCCACAACTCCTAGACCAAAAAACCATACAAAAGACACAAAACCTCATCCAATCACTTCAACAACATGGATCACCTCAAATACAACACCTCATAGCCCAAGCCCAACACTTCATAGCCATTTGTCAATCACAATCCCCACAAGCACATCATCCTCTATCCATTCATTATCAACCAATGCCACCTCAATCCCATGTGTCACCTCCATCATCATACCAATCTAGCCTACCCACATATCATGTCAATTCTACATCAACCTATCTCACTTCTTCCAATGTTAACCAATATCAGCATCAATAATATCAACACATTCAACATCAACACACTCAACCCCAACAACAACATCAATACTTTCCACACCAATACTCTTAATATCTAAACACCACATATCTTTCTCCACCTCAACCACCACAAAATCAAAACACATACCTCATTCCTCCACAACAATATCAAAATCCTATTCCACCTCACAAGATCATCAAAACATCCCATTTCATAATCCCCAACTTGAAATTAAAAATAACATCTAAAACAGGCCTCAAGAGGGTAATACCTCTTTAGAATCCCCACATGCTCCCACGGGAATGCACTATCATGATATGGTTACATATGGTTATACCTTAGATCAAGGAACCTCTCAAGAAGAGTGAAACTTCCAAGGAGTTCAATCATCTCAAGAAGAGGACCAAAATCTTACTAAAACCATGCAAAATCCCAAAACTATGGTGGCTATAGACAACTGTTAACCAAAAATCCCAATCATTACTCTCACTTACTTGCTCAAAAAGGAGCCAAATTACCTAGAGATGTTGATACATCTACTCTTAAGGAGAAGTATCCCATCCATGAGGCTGTTAATTCTATGAGTAGACCTCAAGTAAACCCTGTCCAAACAATGTCTACCATATCTACACCATTCCCTAAATCATCTTCACAAGAGGGTATACCCAATCAAAAACCCATGCGAGAAAAACCATTTAAACCTCTCCTTACTCCCATGGAGATTTGTAAAGCTCAACAAGATCCACCCCAAGCTCATACAACTCCTCAATCAACATTTCAACTCATCATCAAACCTATACAAAAATCCAAAAACATCAAACTATTTAAAAATCCAAAACATCATAAACTTCAAAATCCAAAAATCCCAAAAACATTTAGGAAACACACGTTCCTAAACACAAATCATTCTAAAATTTCAATTCATTATCAAACCCATATACAAGACTATCAATTTCCTTTACCACAAGAACATGCAAGTTTACCTTTGCACCAAAATCACGTGTTCTTAAGTCCTTATGATACCATTGATAAGGGGAACACCACTCTAGTTTATGAATCCTATGTGTACCCTACATCTTCATCCACTCATATACCAATACGAAAGCCTAATCCTAATCCTAAACCTACAACACCATCTGACAAGGTGTCATTGTACCTCATCATTTAATTTGTTTCCAGATGTCAAAAACTAGGGTTGTGTCCATGGCTGTCTGCAACTAGGGATTCTACAGTTGCCAGTTCATAGCTAATCCTAACAGTCTCTACAATTTGGAAGGAAATTAATCTATTTGCTTGCTAAATAAATTTAAGGAATGCTGAAACTGATTTAAATAGGAAATGTACTCAAAGCATTTTTTAAAAACAGAACATGCATCTATCTATTAAAACTAGTGAATACTTTCATGAAAAGCTAAAACAATAAAATAGTGTACTAGCCTCCTGCCTTAGTGGTGAGAGTGGGCCCTTACTTTGCACCCTTGGGGCTGAAGGCTATAGAAGGAAATCAACACAAAGAAAGATGATCACAACTTAGATTCAATCCAATTCATCCACTCTGTATTGATGAAAATATTGCTAGCACAGAACTGAGATCTTCGAGAGTCAGAATAATTCAATCATTGTCTATTCCTTCTACTGTTTCTGAGAGTATATATAAAAATGAGTGATGATATATCACTAAACTTATCTACCAATCTTTCTATGAGATGACACCATCTCTTTATTGTTCTTAACTATCTAACTATGAACAAATAACCATGCGATAAAGGTAGACTTGAGTGGAACAGAAGTCCACTCAAATGTCTAAGCTTAAGTCTTAATACACTTGGGCATCAAAGCCCTGAAAATAAGGATATTGGATTAGTTCAATTCGTAACTCATGCAAAATCTTTGAAAAGATAAAACTTCAGCAGTTTAACTAATAGTTGACCCTTCACCACTTAGGTGATGATTTAAGTGAAGTGAGGGGTATTAAGATCGTTGTTGAGAGTGTCTGGTCGGTAGCTCTGCTAGAAATACGCCTTGCTCTTAGGAGGCACCGAAGATAGCTATTCTTGTCTACAGCTCTGGAGATATGTTTGTAGCTTCTTGTTCAGCTTCGGAGATACTCTAGACTCTCGCAGAGCTCCAAAGAGGCATTCCTCATAGCGTCAAAACTTTAGGTGTCATGGTTCTTTGGTATTGTCTCTAGAGATCATTGAAGACAATCTCCGGAGATGCACAAAATCACTGTTCTTGGCATCTACACCTATTGATTCAAAAAGAGAGAGAAGTTCTACATTTTTCCATCAATTCCACGCACATTAGTCACTCAATCAAGAATTCTAATCTTAAGTAATCTATCTTAATTAATCATAAAATAGAATGATCTTGCTAACTTATTTGGGTGCATACACTAGGAAAGATGAACTCAGAAAGGGGAAAAAGAGAGGCAAAAGGATGTATTTCATGAGTGTAATTTGGCACTCATCATCCCCCCCATACCTAAGGTTTGGCAGGTCCTCCTGCATCTCACACTCTGGATTTATTTTAGCGAAGCAGCCTGTCAGTCAGTCTATAATCCTGGAGATAGGTTGGCCAAGTGGTTTTGTTGGTGTTACCATTTCCTCTGTATTCATCAACCTACTTCAACTAGTCTTTCAACTTTTCATCTTCTATCTGTTCTACCCAGACAGGGAGTGGTTCAATTATTAGAGGGGGCTTGAACTGTCCACCTATCCATTCCTGCTTGTGAGTATCCATTAGTTTGGATATCAACTTTGCCTTTCTCATGAATAATCTCAAGTTTCCAGGGGTGACCACCTCTCTAAGTTTCTGTTCCGGGGTCCAAATATTCCATCTCCTCTTTGCTACAGCAAGTACTGAATTTGCTGGATTGACCATAAAAAGACCAAAGTCAATGGAGCATTCCTGCAAACTTTTCAGATATAATGGCAACATTCTAGTTGCATTGTAAGGATGATAGATAAGGGCCCTGAATTGGGTCCGAAGAGCAAAAGGATTGGGACATTCTTTCCTAATGAAGAGATCTATTTTTAAATCCTTCTGAAGATGATCTTCCATCCTTTCATTCCAGATCTGGTGGTTTCTCAATAGGGACATGAATACCTTAAGCTGGCATTCTCCCACAAAGTGATTAAGAATGAAGGCTAAATCATTAATACAGAACCCATGTAGGTATACTTCACATAGGAAGTTTTTGTCCTCATCAGTACTTCTGGTGTAAGCTGCCATGAATCCTTCTGTTGTTTCGGTATCCTCAGTTAGGTCAGACAAGACTAAGGAGAGTTTCCTTTGTAGTACCCTTTCCTATAAGAACATTGAATAGCTGGCACTTGGAGGTTGGCAGGATAGAATTTATGAGGAAAGGGAGGCCATTTTAATGATTTTGCCTTCCAAAGTTGTTATTCTTTTTGTTTTGGCAGTGACTGCCCTTTGTAACTGCAACATTGGCTTGGAGGCCTCAAATTCTCTACACCTTTTCTCCCAATGAAATAGGGCTTTAGGAATGTCAATGGGGATTGGACCCACATAGGCATCTATTTGGATTTTCTGCTCATTAGTTGCCCTTGGCCCAGACAATTCTTGAATATATTCTTCTTGGTCATCTAGTCTGTTATTGGCCCAAGTTAACTATTTATCTTGGCTTTGTACCTTCTCAATCAGTGCCACCATTATTGTGAGGTCATTGTCTCTGGCCATGGTGAGCTCAGAAACCTTCTGTACTGCCTCTTTCTCTTTTTCTTCCACCAATTTGGCTACCTCACATTTCTGTGCCTCTAACTCTGCCTCTTTCTCCTGGATGATTTTATCCTTGCTTTGGAGGTCTGTTTGGATATTTGTAATGGTTTGTTTCAGCTCCATCTCCACCTCTACTCTAACCTTCTTGAGGTCAGTAATAATCAAATTCTTTCCCCAGAGCAATCCTTTTAAATTTTCAATTTCTTCCATCAATTGTTGCTCTGTTGAAATTTCTACATCCTCTTGGTCAGAGGGATGAGATAGAGTTTCTGCTTCTATTTTTGTGGCTGTTGGCTGATCATCAAGGTTGTCCATGGCCATCTGCCCTTCTCTACCTAATGTATCCATTTTCCCTATTCCTCCTTCAGTCTTCCTGTCCTGAGGATCCTCTGCTGCTACTAGAATTGATGAAGGCCTAGCTTTATCCTCACATGTTCTCAATTCCAGGAGTGCCTCAGCGAGCAAGGCAGTATCGTTCTCAGCTTGTGAGAGTTGTCTCTTCCTTGTGCTCCTTTGGAGCAAAGGTGGGGCAGGTGCCTCTGGAGCAGGTCTCTCTTCCTCAGAATCTGAGAAAATAGTAAAAGTTTGTATGTTTCCTGTCTCTGGAGCACATGGTGATGTTGAAACTAGACTTGACTCCATATGAATAGATGGTGCAGGAGAAATTTCACTTTGCTTCCTCTTCCTGACCAGAGGGATCTCATTTGAATCATGGGATGGTTCTTTAGCCCACCACTTTTCCTCAATTCCCTGTCTTGACCTTCCTTCTGCTAATTCCTTAGGCCAAGATTTCTCAGGTAGAGTCATCTTTCTCTTGACTGACTGAGTCATGTATAGGGTTTGTGTAGGAGCAGGTTCTACAATTTGTTTGCCTTTCCTCCTTTTGTCATGAATAGGGGCTACAGATGAAGTGGCCTCTTGCGAGGGTGACTTCCCTTTGTGAACAGCTATGGAGGAGGCTGAAGGCTCAGTTTCCTCATCTTTGTGAGAAGGAGAACTCTCACCTTCTGGTTGTGTTATCTCTGGTTCTCTGACCTAGGGGCTTTGCTCAAGAAAGTTTTGCAATACTTCTTCTCCATTGGCCTGAGATAGGAAGTGGTGCTTGACTACCAGAAAGATGAGGCCATGATATTTCATGGGTCCCTTATTCTACTAATATTTCTCTGTAGTTGCCCTAATGGCAGAATATAGGAAATTAGGGATATTTATGCTATACTTAGGGTGTCTATTTCCATGTCTGAGAAAAATCAGCATTTTCATGATTGGCCCTAGAACTATAGAGAATTGGCCATCACAAGTAAAGTATTTCATTAACCAAGTGGCAACAAGTGCCCAAGGGTTTGGGAGTGTGGACCTCAAAATTTCTTTGACTTCATTTTTATTCAAATGTAATTGAATAGCAGGTTCACCACAAACAGAAAAATTTCTAATCAAATCAGTGTATAAGGTTTTCAAGTGGTAGAACCTCTCACCTTGTTCGGGAAGTCTAGAAATGTGGCCGATACTTGCTGAGGAGAAATTGATTTGGATACCTCTCACAGTCATCTGGTTGTCTCTTCAATTTATGAGGAATTCATCCACAATATCCTCCTAAAACCCTTCAAATTTGTCCAGGAAATCTAACCATCCAGCAGCCCTTAAAATGTTTGCTGCAGCTGTATCCCTCAGAAGACCTGCAGTATTTTCTGGCTTAGACTTCTTCTTGACTCCCATTGTTGAATTGATTTCACCTTCTGTGCTTATTCTTTTACCTCCCTAATCTGCAGTCTATCTTTTCCTCTTATCTCAGTGGGCTCCGGAGTATTGTTCAAATTGCTCTGTATACTCTGGAGAACTGCTCAATTTGTTCCGTAGCTCTAGAAATCCATTTAATTTACCCTATGGTTTAGTCTATTCCAAAAGTTTGAGTGAGGGATGTTATGTTTTTCAGTTTAGGCTTATGCAGATGGGTTAGAGGACCAAGGCAGTCATAAATGTAGCAGATTGACAGGGCACTCCGGAGGTAAGGTGGCATTAAGGCACAGATGGCGGCATGCTCGGATGTGAAGAAGGAAATGATGGCGGAAGGACGTGTCATCGTGGCAGTACACAAAATAGAAAGACAAGATAGTTACTAAAAATGATTAATTAAAGACAAATTTACCTGGACTAGTTTTAATGATGAGGCGATGTACATGGGAGAGATGCTGTGTCATTTTGGAAACTGCACATGTCATGGCAATTGAGCAATGGCTTGAGATGACGTCCACTTCCCATTTGTATGCGACTGCTTGGAGAGGTGGGTCCCTCCCTTATTATGGAGACTGACGGCGTTATTGATAGAGCACTGGAGGTGCTCCTAATTGGAAAGAGCCAGAGGTGCTTCAGTTTGAGAAGCACCGGAGATGCATTGGGCCAACTTCTTGCAACTGATCAATAGCTGGAGCTTAATTATTTCAACTGTCCTAAAGTAGGGAACTGCCATTTTATTGGTTTTCAACTCCCTTGGTCGAGAAAGACAGCAATTTGCTAGTTTTCCATCTTTTCTCTTTTTTTTTATTGTTGTTTTTTTTAGAAGGTAGCCATTTGCTGGTTTTTAACCTTCATTTTTTTAATTCAACACCATGACAGAGGAGGTATCCCCTATATCAAAACACAAATTATTTAGAAACTCTTCTTTAGTAGATGGTTTTTTGTAAAGCTTGATTTAGTGACCATTGACTAGAAATGTGTCTGTGCTCCCATCAATAGGTTGCAATAATACAGTTCCATTTTCAAACATGTCCTTTATTTGATAAGTACCCAGCCAGTGAGTCTGCAATTTCTCCTTGAATTCTTTGAATTTAGAATCATAAAGAAGAACCCAATCACCTTGTTGAAATGTCCTCCTCTTGATGTGTTGGTCATGCCATTGCTTCCTCTAGTATTGAACCAGTTCTGTTTGCTGAATGGCTTCTGTCTGAATCTCATCCAACTCGTTGAGCTGAAGAATTCTATTCTGCTGAATTATAGACAATGGCAGACCAACATCCAATATAGTTTTAAGTGTCTGGAGTTCAAATTCTATAGATAATATAGGCTTTTTCCCATAAACTGATTCATTTGGTGAGAACTTTACTGTGGACTTTCAAGTGGTATTGTAAGCCCAAACTGTTTTAGGTAATCTACTAGCCCAATCTTTTCTATTCATTGCCACTGTCCCTGTCAGAATATTCTCAAGTTCCCTATTAGTCACTTCTACCTGCCCATTTTCTTGAGGATGGTAAGGTGAAGATTTCATGTGCTTGACTTGGTATAAATTTGTGAATGCTTTGATTACCTATGAAGTAAACTAAGGTCCTCTGTCTGAAACTATTGATCTTGGGGCTCCAAATCTTAAGAAAATTTTATTATAGAGGAAATTAACAACTTTTTCTTCTCTTGTAAACTATAATGCTGGAACCTCAGCCCACTTAGTAACATAGTCTATGCACACTAGAATATACTCCTTGCTTGATGATGGTGGTGAAATTGGTCCCACAAAGTCTAGACCCCATTGCTCAAACAGTTCCATCATGACTTGAGGATGTAGTAGCATTTCCTGGGTAAAGGTTAGCTGCCCCATCCTTTCGCACTAGTCACGATGCTACACATACTTCTTTGTATCTTTATGAAGAGAAGGCTAGTAGTAACCAGATCCAAGGATCTTGTGGACTATCCGGTGGAAAGAGTAATGGCCACCAGATGGTTCATCATGACTCTCAACACATCAAAAGTCTCATCAGCCTTTAAACACCTGCGTAGAATGAAATCAGGACCACGTTTAAATAGTAAACCATTCAACCATTTGTAAGATAAACTTTCTTTAACTAAATGTTTTCTTTGTTTTGAAGTGAAATGGGATAGATACAAGTTTGTAGCTAAAAGATTAGCTATGTCAGCAAATCAAGGTGCAGTAGAGGATATGGCAAAAAGATGTTCACTTGGGAACTTGTCCTCCACTAGTTGGTCTTCTCCTCCTGTATGCAATCTTGACAGAAAATCAGCAACCAAATTAAACTTTCCTAGATTATCAACTATGGTAATGTCAAATTCCTGCAATAGCAATAACCACCTGATGATCCTTGCACCTACTACTGGTTTATTCATTAGGTACTTGATGGCTGCATGATCAGTGTGTACAAATATCTTATATCCAGTGATATAATGCCTAAATTTGTTTATAGCATAGATGACTGCCAAGAATTCTTTTTCAGTTGTTGTGTAATTTCTTTCTGTAGAGGTAAGGTTTTTGCTGATGTAATAAATGGCATGCATACTTTCTCCTTCCTCCTTTTGTCCTAAAACTAGCCCAATGGATTCATTTGAAGTATTAGTCTATATGTGAAATGGTGAAGTCCAATTAGGTCCTCTTAAGATTGGTGTGATAGTAATCTTTTCCTTCAAGGTTTCAAATGCTGATTGACATTCTTCTATCCATAGAAATTTTGTGTCTTTGCTAAGCAGGGTAAACAGGGGGGCAGCTATTCTGCTGAAATTTTCTATCAACCTCCTATAATATCCTGCATGACCCAGAAAATTTCTAACGTTAGTTTGATTTTTGGGTGAAGGCAACTATGTGATTATTTCTATCTTGTTCTGATCCACTTTGATCCCTTTCTCTGAAATATGGTGTCCCGAAACAATTCCTTCCTCCACATCATAAAACACTTTTCATGGCTAAGGGACAATTGATTTTTCTCACAACATTTTAGTACTTTTTCAAGGTTTGTGAGAGCTTCCTCAAAGTTATCCCCATACACAGTAAAGTCATCCATGTAGACCTCCATGCATTCATTAGCCAGTTCAGCAAAAATAGCTAGAACCAGTCTCTAAAATGTAGCTAGGGCATTGCATAGCCCAAAGGGAAGAACTTTGTAAGCAAAAGTTCCCCAAGAGCATGTGAAGGTGGTTTTGTCTTGGTCTTCAGGTTCTACTTGAATTTGATTATACCCACTGATTCCATCTAGAAAAGAAAAATACTACCTCCCAACAAGGTTGTCCAGAACTTGGTCAATAAATGGTAAGGGAAAGTAGTCCTTTTTTGTGGCCTTGTTGAGTTCTCTATAATCAATACACACCCTCCATTTCCCATTCTTTTTAGGCACAATGGCAAGGGGTGAGATCCATTGACTATCTGAGATTGGATATATGAACCCTACCTGGAGTAATTTTTCTATTTCAGTTTTGACAATGTCCTTTAAAGCAGGATTCAATCTTCTTTGTGGTTGCCTGGCAGGTTTAATATCCTTAGTGTATATATGATGGGTACAGATCTCAAGAGGTATGCCTTTCATATCTTGGTATTCCCAGGCAAAAGAGGCTGAGTGCGAGACCAAAAGCTGGATAAGTTTTTCTTCCTAATTTACTGTTAACTGAGTATTTATATTAAGTGTTTTCCCTGGCAGAATCATGACCTGTTTTGTGATTTGATCCATAGATGTGGTTAATCCATACATTGGAGTCATGGTATTGAAAGGACAAGAATGTGGAAGTAACATGTGAAATGTGGCTAAGTCCCTGTAAAAGGTTTCCCCACAAGGAATAATGTTGGCAAGGGTACAATGAGAAGAAATAAGAAGTTCTCTCTGAGGATCTTGGGCGAGTTCCATCACATCTTTATTGATTAGGATGTGAGTGAAGTCTTGTACTGTATCATAGTATACTTCTTCTTCTAATTCTCCTAGATGTTCCTTAATGGTTACCAGAGCTAATGAGGCACTGTTGTCATTGTTCTCTGGTTTATCCACCCATACTCTTCCTGTGTAATGCACTAATGATTTAGCTGGAGGATACAGAGATATTTTATTTAAATCTATCCCATTAGAAATGACCATATCTCCAGTTCGACAATCAATAGATGCTACTGCAGTAGCCAGCCATGGTCTTCCTAAAATCAATGGATAAGCATTTCTCTGGTTTCTAGGTTCTAGTATTAAGAAGTCCACTAGGAATTCCCATGAATCTATCACAACAGATACATCAGTGATTACTCCTTTTGGAATAGCTACTGACTAATCAGCAAGTTGAAGAATTGTAGTCGTGGATTGGATGCCTGATAGAGCTAACTTGTCCATTATATGAACTATCATCACATTAATTGCTGCTCCTAAATCAACCAAAACATTTGAAATTTCTACCCCTGAGATGAAAACAGGTATGACAGGATTTCCAGCGTCTCCATATTTTGGGAGGAGAATTTCTCCCATCAATAGATCCACTACTTTTCCTTCCACCTGTATTATGGAGGGAAAGTTTTTCTTTCTGCCCTGCGTTTTGATACAATGTTGTTTAATGAATTGATTTAGTTTCGCTACATCTCTGATTGCCTGGAGAAGAGGAATTTCAATGTTTAGCTTCTTGATTTCTTGTAAAAGTTCTGATTCCAGGTTGGTTTGGATTTGTTTTTGTAGAATCTTTCTCTGGGGAGCATTCTATTTAAGCCGTTCTAGGTATGGTGCTAGTTTTTCCATCTCCGGAGCATCTCTAGAGCTCTTGTTAGAATTGTGTTCAAGACTGTTCTCTGGAGCTGGCCTCTTGGGAGTAACTCCGGAGTTGTCTATGGCTGATTTTTCTAGCACTTTTTCGTTAGTAATCTCCTTTGGGGGTTGATTGGATGGGTTTTTAGGTTCCTCATCATTAGTTACTTCAACTATAGTTGGAGGAGATGGTCTTGGGAATGCTTTCTCAGAACATAGCTAGAGATTATTTGAATATATAGCATTAATTCCAGCCAGATTTTCTTGCTCTATCATGTAGACAGTTGCTCCCTATTTATTCCGTGGGTTTGGTATAGGCTGAGCTGGTAAAGGTGGTTGACTAACTGGTTCATTTTGTGTTTGACCTTGTGTGTTGGAGGGTCCAGTTAGTAAAGCTTGCTATTGAGGTTGGAAACGTCTAGGTTGTCTCTGGTATTGTTGATTATATCCCTATTGAGAACCCCATTGAGGTTGCATGTTTTGTGATCCAAACTGTGGTGGCCACTGTTGATTTCCCCAAGGCTGATTTTGCCAATTTTGGTTTTGCCAGTTTTGGTTTGGCCAATCCTGCTGTCCCCAAGGAGGATTATTTTGAGGGCCATGTCAAGTTGGATTCCACTGATTATTTCCCCAATTAGAAGGACCCCTGTAAGAAGGCTGGTTTGGATACTAATTATAAGGGAAATTTCTAGTTTATTTTTGTCCCACATAGTTCAACTCCTCTTCTATTACAGTATTCTTTTTACTCAATCTTTTCAAGGCTGGAAGTTGACTACACTGACTGGTGGGATGTTCCCTATCACAGATCTGACAAATCTCTAATTTGTCCAAGGGGCATTCTCTCAACAGGTGTTTATTCCTACACCTAGGACAATAGATGGAGAGTGGTTCAGTTGCTATGTTTTGATCAGTTGTTCTAGTTTTTGCTTGAATCCCATCCAATGTGGTATTTAGTTGGACCAGAATGTCTATTTTTAGATTTGCAATTTCCTCCATCAACTGTCCTATTTCATTCTTCCCTTTAAAATTTTTAGATGACCTCACTCCATTTTGGGTTTTGGAATAGTTCCTGTAGAGTTCCTCTATATCAGGTATTTCTATTTTGTTAATGTTCCCTTTTCCCATTAGGTCCCGTGCCTGTTTTGATTCTTTATCCAATCCTTTTATAAATAGGGTTCTGGCCAAGGAGTGATCCACTGGATTGCCATACCTTCTCAAGGCAAAATTAAACCTATCCACATAGTCTTCTAAGGATTCTTCCTCCCCCTACCTAATTTTAAACAATTCTTCATTTTTATTGCTGGATCTGCAATAATCTTGATATTTTTCCAAAAACTTTGTTTCCATTTGATCCCAAGAATGGATAGAATTCTGGGGTAAACCCATAAACCATCTCATTGCAGAATCTTTCAGGGTTGAAGGGAACAGTTTGAGTTTTTGGTTATCTAATCCATAATCCTAAGTTTGGCAGACTACTTTGAATTCAAACAAGAACTGATCTGGATCCTCAGAAGAAAGTCCTCTAAAATTTGGCAGGTGTGCTAGTGAGATATTCTTCATAGGAGCATTGTCTCCAACAACCAAAACAATAGGATAAGAGAAGGTTCTTGGAGCCTGATTTTCCTCTTCCCCATGATTATCATTTTCCATGTTTAGTACTGGTTCTTCTTCCTGAGGCTCTAGGAAATTAGGTTCTACTAAAGGATCTGCCTGAAACTTTTGTTGTAATTCCTAGATATAATTGGCAAGTGGAATGTCTGGAGGATCTAAGGGATTGTTGTTTTGAGGTGCAGGTTCCAAATTAGGATCTAGGTTTCCTTTCTCAACAAGATTTTGTACCACCCCACTGCTTTCCCCTATGGTGTGTTGTTGGGGTGTCTGCTTAATATATCTTCCTTTTAGATCTTTAGCTCTAACCATACAGATCTATCCTAAAAATTGTTTTAACTCAGTTTCCCTAATTAACACAAGATTATCCCTGGCAACGGTGCTAAAAATGACAAGGTGTCACTGTACCTCATCATTTAATCTGTTTCTAGATGTCAAAAACCAGGGCTGTGTCCATGACTGTCTACAACTAGGAATTCTACAGTTGCCAGTTCATAGCTAATCCTAACAGTCTCTACAATTTGGAAGGAAATTAATCTATCTGCTTGCTAAATAAATTTAAGGAATGCTGAAACTGATTTAAATAGGAAATGTACTCAAAGCATTTTTTTAAAACAGAACATGCATCTATCTATTAAAAATAATGAATACTTTCATGAAAAGCTAAAACAATAAAACAGTGTACTAGCCTCCTGCCTTAGTGGTGAGAGTGGGCCCTTGCTCCGTACCCTTGGGGCTGAAGGCTAAAGAAGGAAATAAGTACAAAGAAAGATGATCACAACTTAGATTCAATCCAATTCATCCACTCTATATTCATGAAAATATTGCTAGCACAGAACTGAGATCTCCGAGAGTCAATAATTTAATCATTGTTTATTCCTTCTACTATTTTTGAGAGTATATATAAAAATGAGTGATGATATATCACTGAACTTATCTACCAGTCTTTCTATGAGATGACACTATCTCTTTATTGTTCTTAACTGTCTAACTATGAAAAAATAACCATGCGATAAAGGAAGACTTGAGTGGAATAGAAGTCCACTCAGAAGTCTAAGTTTAAGTCTTAATACACTTGGGCATCAAAGCCCTGAAAATAAGGATATTGGATTAGTTCAATTCGTAACTCATGCAACATCTTTGAAAAGATAAAACTTTAGCAGTTTAACTAATAGTTGACCCTTCACCACTCAGGTAATGATTTGAGTGAAGTGAGGGGTATTAAGATCACTGCTTAGAGTGTCTGGTCGGTAGCTCTGTTGGAAATATGCCCTGCTCTTAGGAGGCACGGGAGATAGTTGTTCCTATCTATAGCTCTAGAGATATGTTTGTAGCTTCTTGTTCAGCTCCAGAGATACTCCAGACTCTCGCAGAGCTCCAGAGAGGCATTCCTCATATCTTCAAAATTTTAGGTGTCATGGTTCTTTGGTATTGTCTCTGGAGATCATTGAAGACGATCTCCAGAGATGTACAAAATCGTTGTTCCTGGCATCTACACCTGTTGATTCAAAAAGAGAGAAGTTCTACATTTTTCCATCAATTCCACGCAAATTAGTCACTCAATCAGGAATTCTAATCCTAAGTAATCTATCTTAATTAATCATAAAATAAAATGATCTTGCTAACTTATTTGGGTGCAGACACTAGGAAAGATGAACTCAGAAAAGGGAAAAAGAGAGGCAAAAGGATGTATTTCATGAGTGCAATTTGGCACTCATCACCATCCATCATTATCATCCATCCATTATATTTCCTATCCACCCATACACTTGCAAAGGATGTGATCCAATTGCTATAAGAAAGGAATAAACCATCTCCCTGTCACCAAAAACATTTCCTTGAGCCTATCAAAGAACCCTCAAATGCCATGTCTAATCCTCCAAATCCATCATGTAGTGCACAACCCATTAAGCCTATTGAAGAATCTCACCTGATGAGTCTAATTTTAGATCCATTGTACCTCCATGTTGTTGACCATCAAGAGCCTGTCAAGCCTATCCAAGAGTCTCCTACATCCAGTTATATTCAAGAAAAGCAAGAGCTATGTCAAGAGTATAATCTAAAGCATGTGGAAACATCAACCCCTTATTTAAATCAAGATCAAAGCACTTCCATAGAACCCATCTATAATCTTTATCTTTTCTATGATCAATATATTGTCCAAGATCAAGAATCCATCCATGAACAACTTGATCCTATACCTATCCATGAGAAAGCAATTCAAATCCAACCTATCCATAACATATCTTGTTTATGATTGTGATGATATCTATGATGAAGAAGCTAGCCATGAGCACCTTGATCTTATCCATAATCCTATATACCTATCCATGAGCAAGGTATTCAAATTTCTCCAATCCATCCTCCATCTAGTCCCATCCATGACCTACCAACATCTACTTCCCATGATGATCTAACAAAATCCAATTCCCTTGATGAGACACTTGGTCCCCAAGAAAGCATTAACAATCAAACAAGTCACTTGGATCCTATCCCTTCATCTCCTATTGAGCATAATGTTAGTCAAGATCCAAGCATCCCATGTCATCCATTACATGATCCCACATTGTCTCTTGTGGATCCTTCATTATCTCATGTTGATCCTCCACCATCTATAGTGCCCTTCATTTTGCTTTCAGATAGATTGTTAGTTGCTCCTTTATATCTAGACATTATGACATATTATTGATGATGGATTTACTATTTTGATGTTAGTGGATTATAGTTATTGATGTAGGACTACTGTTAAGATGACACTTATTGATGCTTTATTATTGGTGATTTATGTTTATGTTGTGATCAATTATGGACTTAATTAACTTTTGGATCAATCTTACCATGTTCATTATGTGATTCCTGATGATGTTCTTAACTAGCTATTTAGTTATTGATGAACATGCTTGATGTGGTTAATTGTTGAAGTTATTGGTGGAAGGGACAGTGTCGCATTACTCATGCGTGAATACCCTACTGCACTGTGATTCTCTTCCACGGTGTGTTTGATTGGATGGATATATGTATATATATATGCTCGACCATTTTTTTTGTTGCAAGTTGTAGGTACCAGGCATCGACTCCACCTGAATTGATAGGTCTAAGCATGTCTCAATACCAATAGAAATTATGGAATGGAGATAGCATAAGGTCCCTTAGTTTATCACCATTCTCGATGAGGATGAGTTCTCAGTCTTGGGTTCAGTAAGGTTCATTTGGAGCATGGTTGTGATTCTCTATTGTTCAATAGCGTGTTGTCATCGGGAAATGTTTGGTATGTAGTTTTTGAGTTGGTTATTGGTGGTCTATTGCTTCATTAAATAGAAATTATTAATCTATCTTGTTAAATAAATAATATTAATTTTGAGGTATATTAAGTATTTGATAGGAATTAAATTAATAATTCTAATAGAAAATAATAATAATAAATAAATTATAAACATTTAATATCTTTTTAGTGAATAAATTTTCTTTTGTGAAGTTATAAGACACTATTTTGTATCATACATTATTAATGAATAGTGAGTTGTCGTATGGAGTAAGTAATAAGTTATTAGATAGGTAGAATCTGCCTATAGGTGGAAAATTTAATGAAATTAATTTTGGGAGAGAGTGGGTTAATAGTAACGGGAGCATGAAATTATGGATGGGGAATTTATTGTGTTTAGCTATTTTTATGATGTAAGTGGATATTTGAAGGGGGTCCTCTAGATTTTTGAGGGGGAGTTGTGCAGAATAAGAATGGGAGGGAGAAAAGAAATCAACAGGAGGATTCTGGAAGGGTACTCATCTCTGCATTTTCATTCATATCAAGAGGCTTGAGGATTAAAAATCTGGGTATGGAATAATTGAATAAATTTTATTTGAAATAGTTTGAATCTCTATGTATGATTTTCTCTTTTTGTCTCTCTCTCCTCTATTGGTTTGTCTATCTGAAAACCATATTTGCATGCATGTCAGCCTGAGTATTTTCTTCTAATCTGCCATTATCATGTTCTGATAGATGTTCATATCCTCATGTTGCCAACTATATTCGAGGCTTCCTTGTAATCCTTTATCTGTGGCATTCATCTGAGCATTTTAAAACCTCACCATATTTGCCCATGTTTGCATAGTCGTTGTGAGAAGAACAGAAGTAATACAACCTTATAGGTTTCAAATTAAAAAAAATGCCCTTTTATTGCTTAGTTAAACTTATCTCTAGGATTTCATGGTGGGGCATTACACCATATCCCATTGATTCTAGTCCAAATCCATTATCCTATCCTCTTGGTCTTACAACCTTCATCCATGAATGTTATTCCTTAGGAGAGCAACCACTACTATCCACCACTTCACTATCCCCATCAAATAATGGACTTGCATCTTCTTTCCAAAACATGAACTATCAAGGAAAGGTTTAGGCCTGTAATGCCCCGTCATGCTACCCTAGAGTGCTAGATCAACAAAACACAAAATTACAGAAATAATTTTTAAAAAAAAAACAAGATAGTACAATAACAGTAACCAAATATATCATAATACACAACATAAAGGAAATTGTTCTTCTAGCAACTCTAGGGCAACATAACTACATTAGTGAATATAAAGTAAAACCACATAAGTGATAAACATTAAATTGATGAATTAGATAAAAATAACCTTTACACTAGCAAGATAGTTTGATTACAGAGTCTCAGTACAAGATTACAAGATTGATCTTTTCGGTTTACAAAAGAGTACAATTGAAAGTATACAATATCATTGAGAGTGGAAAACAACTGGAACTAGAACATCTCTGCACAAGGCTCAATCCGAATCTCCAAGAAGACCAATAGATAGCTCTGCCTCCCAACCATGTGGAACCCTGAGGTCCACCCCACCGAGCTAGGAGATAATACCGAGGCTCCACTAGGTCAAAGTTACAACAATGAAACAACAATAAGAAACAAACTCCTTACAAGCATACAAGCTAACAAGACTACACATAAATGATAGTAATCCACTAGACATAACCAACATCCTATCAAGATCAAATATGAATCCAAGACTATACTCCAGAGGTAACAACAAAAGAAAGAGAATGAAACTGAGTTGCGTAAGGAGAGTGTCATCACATGGTCCTGGCATGGGTTACCCAGGCTATCTATCACCAGAAGTTGGCCCCCATCTATGGTTACCCTGGCATCCCCTCTCTAGGCACCGGCCCCATAGGGTGACACATGTGGAACCGACAGGTCCTCTCATGGAGACGAGGAGATCGGCCTTGCCAACCAGGCCTTCTCATCCCATCCTTAGCCTGTGAGAGCACTCAAGGCATGGGTGAGGTAACTTACTTATCTTGTTAAATGTTTACTAACCCAACCCTCCTAAAAGTTATTAAGTTTTCCACCAGCTCATAACTTCCATGGGGTTACCCAGGCAGCCTCTCACTAGGCACCAGCCCCACCATAGAAGCCACTTCCTTAGCAATCTCTATACAAACAACCAAATCATCATGGCAAGGATAGATACAACTGGCTTCTAACCAATACTCATGCCATTCACTTGCCCTCAACAGTACAACTCCCATTGCAATGACATGACACTAATTGAAACAAAATCCAAAACACCACACCTTTTGAGATGGGTACAAAACCAATGGAAAAGGACACCATTATCTGACAAGGATAATGCTTCTGCATTTGACACTAGGTAAACAGGTCATCCCTGAAGATTCATACATCACAGATAACCAAAACATAGACCAAACTCCCACCCAAGTACATAATGATCCAATACAAACATAAAGATACGACAAGGAGGGCTATCAAGCATATGACATTCAATGAACACATAATTCAATCATGAACACAACTTATGAGATTTAACATCAATTTATAAGAAAAGTTCAAGTTCACGACATTAACAACAATAGATGATAAAATCTGACAATCGACTCAAAGTCTCTAAAATGAGGTAAAATAACATATACAAAGATAGCCACCATTTACGCAGCTCGAAAAGGGATAAACAAGTATGACTAACAATTAAAATTCTACAAGGAATTCCTTACCCTATTATTACCCCATGAATTAAAATTAATAAATCAAATCACTCAACAATTTCTAACTCTCTATTTACTTACTACCATAATATACCAAGAAAAAAAAGAACTACCTGATAAACATCTTTCTGAAAATTTACCCATTACCATAAGGATTTTCATACTAATGAACTCTTGCTCAAGATAGAAATAATAATCTTATGAGACCGAAGTTACATTATTTAATTACTAATACAAACCCCACTAATCTTACTAATTTGCTCTCCTCTAAACATGGATTACCCTCTAGCACCTTACCAAACTACCATTTTCTTAAGAAAGCAATATAAATATATTCCTAGCATCTTACCATTTTTAATACCACGGCTACAAGTAAATACATTTTCCTTTATATAAAAAAAATACTACCACATGATACTAATCACAACTTCTATTAACTACAAGTAGTATGATTCTTGCTTTTAAAAAAACATAAACTTCTAGCTAACTTATAACAATTCCTACCAACTATTATAACATATATAAATTTTCTATCACATCACCACTTCCAACTTCGAAACATTGCATAGGATTCCCACTACCTTGATACCATTTGTAAATATGAATAAGCATATTATCAGGAAGTATTTTTCTTTCTAACCTAATGAGCTTTGATTTCCCCCTCCCAAAACAATTTCCAACATTCCAACCAAGGACACAATGACCACAAACTCACTGCCCAAACACCGACTACACACTGCAATAGCTATGACTAAGGTCTAAAGATAGTGACATAAGAATTACGACAGTGACATAGGAAATGAAAACATCGACTTAAGGAAAGTGAACAGCAACCTTGCCTAAACCCTTACGAAGCCACCTCGACTTCATCCTATCAATTGCTAAGCAATGCCGACTATTTACTGAGCTTCAACGACAGTAGAGATAATAACAAGCGACCAAAGGAAAAAAGTAACCATTTCTAACTATGCAACACTTAACCTAGCTCGCGGTCTAACACAAAAAGCAAAATAAAGCACTCTCTACTCAAAACACATCTAAGTTTTACAACACAAGACCGCAATAGCCACAACTCCCAAAGGCTTCCAAAACCCATGATTATCTAACCAATACTATCTTAAAACATAAACTTTTCTAAAGTGACAGTGAAGAGAAATTGCGAGGGATCTAAAAAATAGAAAATGGGAAATTACCATAAGGAGTTCAAGCTTCTAATCCTATCACCATGCGAGCTCCCAAGAGAGCAAACAACTATATTTTCCTAATTGCTTCAAGCTAAGATTTAATTCAAACAAATGATGGAAGAATGAAAGCCTAGCAGCCAAGAAATTTCTTTTCTTTATTTTTATTGCAGGTGTGCAGAATTTGAAAAAAATACTTTACATGATTTAATCGAGGTCCTAGACATGAATAAGGAGTATTTTCCAGTGAAGGTAGGATTTGGAGGAAAACAATTTCAGGGAATGTAATGATGGAGGCATAAGATTAACATCAAGGATTACACAGATAGAATCAAGGTGTTGCGAGGTGATATGGAAAATGTGTATATGAGCCTTCTGAAGAAAGGTGGGGAAATTACAATAATCTCAAATGAAATCAACTTATTCAAGCTGCCATTGAAAAGGGGTAGCAACAATTTGCTTGCAGAGAGAGAGGCAAATTGATGTGCAAAATGACAGGGATAAGAGATTTATAAAAGATTTAGGATTGAGCCATCTACTTCACAGGTTGAGATCACAAAGCAGGTTACAGATGATTGAGATAAAGATTTCAAAAGGATAAAGACCATGGCTAAATAGAAAAGTACAACTTGGAGGAATCTGTAGAGATTGGAGCGACATTCGACCATACAGGCACAAGCCATAACAAGCCACAGAGATACAAATTCTAATTTACAGAAACATGCAAGTTTCACCAACAGAACATACAACAATAAATTTTAAAATTAAAGTTACCACCATTACAAATCCTTTTTTTTTTAAATTTTTTTATAGAGAAAAACAAGACACATACCCAGATTCCAGTTCCTCCTCAAGAATTTCTCCAACACTAGCAACCAATTTCTCTGCTTTGCTCCCCAATTTCTTCGCTCTATTTTCCCCCCTTCGAACGAGATTTTCTTTTCTATAAAAATGATTCAACTCAGAAAATAAATGCAGAAATGCATCCATTACCCAACAACCCACTCTTCCAAGAATTCAAAAAATTGCTATAACAAGAGATACCAATCTTCCAATTTCCAACATGACAACTCAAGGCATTTATTTCACAATCAATTATTCTGGACAAAATATTTACTCATTACTTGAACTCCAATTATGACATGAATACTTTGGAATAGCAAATAATTTAACCCTAGGCTATTATAAATTTTAACCAAGATGTCAACCAAAGTTTTAGGCTAAATCAATTATTATCTAACCAACATATAGAAGCATTATTAATAAACACTAATCCATTAAAGTATCTTCCAACCACACAAAAACATAATTAAACATTATAAAACACAACTTGATTATACACCACGACACAAGATGACCAACATAACAAGGCAAGACCCCGTGTCCCAACACGACTCGAGACCACAATAGAGGACAAGGTCTGACCTAGTGGAATAGACCTCGTGTTATCTCCCATCACTGATACCCATTGGTGTAAGAACCTGGTTGAACCTGCTATATCAGGTGGAGTCAAGGTTTGGTACCTACAGCCTGCATCCAAACAACTAGTTATATACGATCAAATACATATATGTCAACACATGGAGAGTCAGAAAGTCACAGCGCAACAGGGTACTCGAAGCAAGTACTGCTACACCATCCCTACTCTTGAACAGGATTATATCCACAGCATTAGAAACCAGATATCGACAAATGTAATAAACATGCAAATAATAATCCATTACTAATCATGTCCAACATGTCATAACTAAAGTAATACTAATGTCATCATAACTCATAACACATGTCTAAATATATCCATTGAACATAGCCCATCAAGGTCAAAGTGAACATAAACCAAAACATACTAATCCAAATGTCTTGAAACTATAAAAAAATGAAAAGGAAGCCTATCAACTGATTCAAAACTGTCAGAGAGAAATATGAAGCTAACATCTATCACAAGCCAAAAAGTGAGGGGCATTACAAGGCCTTCATGAACAAGGTATTTTAGAGCCCATCCATGTCGCAATCCATCCTCGAGCACATGGCCTTGGTTTTTCATCCTAAGCAAAATAATCCAATGATGTTGCTACCACCTCCATGTCCCCACAAGCTAATTCTTCCACTCCATATCCCAGTGTACCTTATCGCACCTTTCACTCATATGTCGCTATCCCTCCTCCATCTTCATACCATTCACAAAAGCATGTGACCATACATCTCCCTCCATCCAATCTACCTCCACTTATCTCAACACCTAATATTCCCATCCTTTCATCCCCTAATCCCTTCACCCATCAGTACACACATCCCTCTATCCACACATCCTATCCCCTTATATCCCCTATCATTCCTAATTATGGCCAATGAATGTACGCATCGGCCACATCTGAAGCTATCACAAACTCTATGAGATTCCAAAATAAAATTTTGGATGCTGCCACATATATAGCAAAATCTCTGCAAAAATCTCAAGAATATCATGCCATAGGGCATCAATACGCAAATTCAAAGCTAAATCCTTCTCAAAAGCTACATACACCCACACACCTCAAAGAAAAATAAAAATGGTGTGGGTCCCCAAGCAACAAGCAATTATCTCAAATCCATCACAAAAGTTGCATACATCCACACACCTCAAAGAAAATATGAAAAAGGTGTGGGTCCCCAAGCAACAAGCTATTACCCCAAAAGAAGAATCCATATCTCAATCTATCCCTAAATTCTAAAAATCCCATTCCTCATTAAAAAATCTTGCAAATCCCAAGTCCATTTGGGTTCCTAAACTCCTAAATTGATGATTCCCAAATCCTCTATCCTGAATCCCATTGCTCCCCACTCCAAATCCTAGTCAAAGGCTTCAAAATCTATCATGATGTGTGCAACCATTGGTCTTGGTTCCCCACCATTCCATGCCATTTTTGCATACTTCAAATCCCCCATCTTCTATCCATTATCCTTCATATTTTCCCCATCATACCTCTATGGTCCATGCTTTTGTTCCATCATCCATTTATCCTTCCATCCCCATCCATAATTCACATCTTAAACCACTATCTCCATCTCCATCCATCATCCATATCATAACCCACCATCCTTTCCATTTTCATCTTTCCACATCTACCAACATCTATGTGCATAATGCTACCTGATATAGTCCATGTGCAAACACGTATTAAAGTTCTAACATACTACCTTGCTATTGGAAATAGATGCTTGAGTCCTCATCCTACCATCCGATCCAAAAGTAAAAAAAAATGAAGAAAAAAAGAAAAAAAAGAGAGATCAAAATAGTAAAGAGAAATCCTTCTTTCAATGGTGAAAACTTGGCAAACAGGCATCTTGGATAAGTACCACGATGAAAACCTGGTAAACAGGAATCATGTGTAGCTTGATTGTCTATGTACCTCACACTTGGGGGAATTTTGTCTCATCTACCCATCCTATCATTTCTTCTACATATCCTTCCTATCATATCTTCCTTATCCATTATATCCGTATAATTATCCCCTTGATCCAATCCATTCTTTTTTTCTCCTTTTTAATCTTGATAAAGATAGAGGCAAAAATGTTGAAACATGCTTTGGAAATCTCTTGATATACCTCATCATTTCCAACTGATCCAATCAATCTTATTGTCATAAGCTTTGTCATGTAGAATTGTAAGCATTATACCTAGAATGGAGCATGTTATTCCTATGCAACATAGTCTTTGGCAATCACATCCTGAATTATTCCATCTGTCTTACACTATATATCCATCCCATCCACTATCACCCATCCTTTTGTCTACTTATCTAATCCCATCTTTCTCCTGGCATCTAGACTTGGTTTTCCCTTATCATCGGTATCTAGTACTTAAGGCTACCAAATGCAATCCAATGCCATCTCAAAATATTTCAAATTCCAACCATCATAAACTTCAAAAAACCAACAAAATCAAAAAATAGAAAAATCCAAAAAAATCAAAACATTCCCAAAAACAATCATAAATCATCATTCTTCATCTATCTCAATCCATTGACATTCCATCTTTCTAGTCTTCCATTTATCACAATTCATCCTACCACTTAGACTTAACTAACTCAAGCAGCACACAAACTAAGCATCCTTTCAAAGTAAAATTCCTTAATCAACCTGAAGCAAAGAAACCTACTTACAGAGCCATATGCTATCCTACATATTGATTGCCAATATTTGCTACATCAATCAACTTATCCTATCAATAGATCAACACCCTTTAACAGATATATCATTCCTACAATAATGTTGTTATCTATCTTATCTATCCTATCTATCCAATCTAAATAGAGCACCCTCTTTGGCAAGAGAATATGTTGGCTATATGTTTACTTTGTAAGTTGGTCAATTTGTCTTTTTGGTTTATCTTTTGTTCCTTTTTAATACCTATTCAAACTGCCTTGATTTATCGATATCTTGGTATGTTGTGATGCAGTATGGATTGGGGCATAGTCATTGCTTTTATATGTTATGTTTTTGGGATGACCTTATTATCCTACTACAGCTAATACGTATCTTGTTTGTGTTGGAATTAGCATCTTGCATATCAATATCTTTTGTATCTATGGTTTTGTAAAGGCCTTATGTGTATTAAGATCATTCTATGCTAAGACTATTTTCCATGCATGTCTCCAACAAGGTTCTATTATGTCTAGTAGATATAAGTTCAACCCATTTGTTTGCAAAGTCAACATCCTATGCATTGGATACAACATCACCTTGGTCTTCTATACCCTACTGCATAATATCCACATGCTATATCAAAATAAGGATTGCTCTTTATAAATATTCACGCAACTGATGCAACATAACCCTATCTCATCACACTTCTAGAACTACATATCATCTCATCTCAATCTTAAGGTACCTTGATCCCATGGATATGGGTATGTAGGCAGTCTAGAATATGAAGGACGTTTCCAGTACTCAGGTACATAAGATATTATTATTTCACCCCATCCATCCCACCCATCCACCTTGTTGAAAGTATGTGCCTAATTGGTGTTGTCATTGATGTCAACATATCCTTGTTGTCATTAGTGTCAACTTATCTTATTCTATTACTTGTTTAGAAGACTTGTATGTTGAGGATATTGAGAAAATTAGCCTCTCCGGAAGAAACAAATGAGTTACAGAGAAGTACAGTACAGACAGTGAGTTGTATGCTGAAGAATGGTCTGGTAAACTTCTCCGCATTTATTTCTTCTTGAAGAGAATGGTATGGGGATTAGAAGTAAGTTAGAGGTATGTCTGAGGATGCTACATTCTAGGTTTGAGCCATCTGCATGAAGATCTGAGTAAGTTGTGTTCACCATAGTGAAATCTGCTTTTTTTGTAAGTTCAGTTGGGATAGGAAGAAAGTATTTTGCTCCGCATTCCTCTACAATAAAGTATTTGTCTTTGTGGTTCTAGAGGGAATTCTAGATGATGATAAGTGCCTACAGTTGCAATCATTCATAGTTTGGTGGTCCGCAAGCTTTCTTTCTTTTATGACAGTTGAAGACAGTGAAGTTCATGTGTTCCAGTGAAGAGATTCCTATGGATAAAGTGGTTAAGGTTCGTGCAGTTGCTCCTAATGATTATAGTGTGCTTGTGGATGTCTCCTAATCATGTTCCTATCTAGACTTTGTTTTGCATTAAGAAATTGATATGGTGTGTGAAGATTGTTCCCAGATAATGTAGCGTGTAACCAGTCTTGGCCAACTTGGTTGATCCCAATGATTGTGGAGATCTCTGGAGGATTATGGAAGCGTGTTGTGGCATGGAACTAGCTAAGGCATGGTGTGATCCACATTTTATTCCCTTTGCATATTGTTGTAATAGGTCAGGACCTATTTTGTAAATGTTTATAATACCAACCTTGGAGATTGTTCCAATGGTTGATGATTGTGATGTCGACCTTGATGATCATTCCAAGGTTGATGTAGTGTATAAATACTTGTAGTTGAGTCATGGAAAAGGTGTCCTTGAGAGAGAAATGGAAATATATTAAGAAAGGTCCAAAAGGTAGAGTAGAGATAGAGGTAGAGGAAAGAAGAGGAAGAGCAAAGCAGAGGAAGAGCAGAGTAGAGGAATTGTTATACTTCATTCACAATATAGAAAGGTGTTGATCATGGCAATGAGTCTAGAAATAAGCCACCAATAGGGTTTAACAGCCCTCAAAGTTTAACAACCCTTAGTGTAATCTTACTAGGTTTAGGGTTGAGGTAGTGAGCCTACTAGACCTAGTTGTTCTTCATTGTAGTAAGCCAATATGTTTAGGCCCGTGGAGTTACCAAGCCTGAACATCATTATTTCAAGATTGCAATATATATTGAGAGTTAATCCTCTCCATAGTTTTTCCCCACCTTAAGGTTTTCCACATAAATTTGGTGTCTCTTGTGTTTGATGTTATATCCATGGTTAAGTTTCTAATTTCATGCACTCATTGTTAAATCATAATAATTGTGGATAAGTGATGAATGTTTAAATTGCAGAAAGTGTTTAAATTTTTGTGACAACTGATTCACCCCCCTCTCAGTTGTCTAGCAAATATCAACAATTGGTATCAGAGCCAAGTTCCTCTGAAGAAAGTTTAACAGCTTGAGCAAGATCCAAAATGTCATACAAGAAGGAAGCACTACATTTTGATGGAATGAATTATGTTCTCTGGAAGGCTCGGATGAAACACCATCTTCTTTCTCTTGGTTACAAAGTTTGGAAAGCTACAGAAACAGAATACACCATACCTCAAAATGGTCTGACAACTGAAGATGAAATCAAAGAATATGAGATAGATATCAAGGCAAAGGATGCTCTGCTAAGTTTATTAACTGACTTGATATTAACGAAAGTGGTGGATCTTGAAACTACAAATAAGGTATGGGAAAAGTTGAAAAATCTATATGAAGGAGATGATTCTATGAAGGAAGCCAAGTTACAAAGTCTGAAAGTGAAATATGAAAGTTTGAAAATGAATTATGATGAAAACATATCATCTTTTATGGGAAGAGTTGATGAACTTGTCACAGGGATAAAAGCCATAGGTGGAACTCTCAAAGAAAAGGAAATTGTTATGAAAATTCTTAGATCTCTGCCCAAGTCCTATTATCACAAGGTAGCCGCGATTGAAGAATTCATGCAAGTAAAAACCATTAATAGAGATTAGTTGCTTGGTAAGCTTATTGCTTTTGAAATGAGGGAGTTAGATGATGCTCTACCAAAAGTTGAGACAGCCTTCAGAGCCAGTACTCCTAGAAGTACTTCTAGATCAGAAAAGTATAAGGTAGAATTCGATGATGAGTTTGATGAAGTTGAAGCCAACTTTGTGGACAGATTGCAAAGAGGATTCGGTAAGTATAAAGGAAAATTACCTTTCATATGTTTTTCCTATGGCAAAATAGGTCATTTTGCTTCCAAATGTCTTGAAAGAATTGAAAGAAATAGAAAAAGCTATGAGAACAGGCCTAGGACCTAAAAGAAGTGTTATTATGTTGAAGATTTTGATGATGATGAAGGAGTATCAGATAATGGTGAACTAGATAATGCTAGTTCCTCTGTAAATGAATGCTTGTTCATTGCTATTAAGGAAGATCTCATGTCTACTAATTCTTCTAGTTGTGTGAAGGAAGAAAAACCAGTGGAAAGTGCTTTGGTTGCTCAGGTCATTAAGGACAAGGATGAATGGGTTATTGATAGTGGTTTCTCTCACCACATGACTGGTGACAAAAGTAAGTTTGTAAGTTTGAAAATATATGATGGTGGACTGGTTAGGTTTGGAGATGGTATAATTGGTAGGATTTGTGGGAAAGGATCTATTTCTTTTGATGGCAAGCATAATACTAAAGATGTCTTGTATGTGAAAGGATTAAAGCAAAATCTTCTGAGTGTGGCTTAGATGTGTGACAAGGGCTATGGCTCAAGCTTCAAGGACAATGGATGCAAGATCAAGGAAAGCTCTAGAACAGTCATTGTAATTGGTAAGAAGACCAGAGGCAATATGTATCACTTGAAAGGAACAAAGAACTATTGCTTGTTGACTTAGACTAATGAGAGTTGGTTATGGCATACAAGGCTGTGTCACATAAATTTTGATAATATTATGAAGATTAGTACTACACAGATTGTTAGAGATTTTCCTAAGCTTGTGAAGCTTGCTAATTTGGTTTGCAAGGAGTGTCAATTTGGGAAACAGGCAAGAACAAGTTTTAAAAGCAAGGACCAATCAATTGGAGGAATACTTGAGCTAGTACATATAGATTTGTGTGGACCTACTAGAGTAAGAAGTTTGCAAGGAGGCATGTATTTCATGTTGCTCATTGACGATTATTCTAGAATGACTTGGGTGACCTTTTTGAAAGAGAAAGCTGAAGCTCTAGAGAAATTCAAGGCATTTAAGGAAAGGGTTGAAAATGAGATGGATTTGAAAATCAAATGATTGAGGTCTGATAGAGGAGGAGAGTTCACATCAAATGAATTCAATTTGTTTTGTGAAGAACATGGAATAAGAGATAGCTATCTGCGCCGAAAACTCCACAACAACATGGAGTTGTTGAAAGGAAAAATAGAACAGTTCAAGAAGATGCTAGAACCATGATGAAGGAAGCTCATCTTCTGGAAGCTTATTGGAGAGAGGCAATTCACATCGTAGTATATATCTTGAACAGAGTTCAAGTAAAAGGTAATAGTTCAAAAACTCCCTATGAATAATGCAGGGTAGAGTTCCTACTGTGAAATATTTCAAAGTTTTTGGTAGCAGATGTCACATCAAAAGAGAAGAAGATTTAGGCAAGTTTGATGCTAGATGTGATGAAGGAATCTTCCTTGGTTACTGCACCAAAAGTAAGGCCTCCCGGTGCTATAATAAGAGGTTGAATAAGATCATTGAAAGTGCAAATGTTAAAGTTGATGAATGTAAGGAAAGGTCTTCAGAATCAAGTGGATATGAGTCAGATGATCTAGATGTTTCAGAAGTGGTGCAGCATGAAGACATCACAGATGAAGAAGAATAAGCTTCGGTAAGTGCTACCAAAACTCCAAGATATGTAAGAATTAGTCATTCTAAAAATCAAATCATAGGAGATAAGAGAAAATAGATTTTAACAAGAAGTAGAGTTGCAGAGGAACAAGTAAATTTCTGTTTGATTTCTAAGATTGAACCTAAAACTATGGATGAGGCTTGCAAAGATGAGAATTGGATAAGGCTATGGAAGAGGAATTGATGTAGATAGAGAAGAATCAAACTTGGGATCTTATTCCCAAACTAGCAAAAAAGAATGTAATTGGTACAAAGTAGGTCTTCAAAAACAAAATGAATGAGAATGGTGAAGTGTTAAGAAACAAAGCAAGGTTGGTATGCAAAGGATATGCTCAAGTTGAAGGAATAGACTTTGAAGAAACTTTTGCTCTAGTAGCATGGATTGAAGCAATACAGATTTTTCTAGCTTTTGCAGCATACAAATATTTTAAGGTTTATCAAATGGATGTGAAGTCTACCTTCTTAAATGGAGAGTTGGAAGAGGAAGTCTATATTGAACAACTGGAAGGATTTCAGTCATCAGAACAAGGGGACATGGTATGCAGATTGAAGAAAGAATTGTATGGATTAAAACAAGCTCCCAGGGCATGGTATGCATGGTTGGATAGGTACCTGATATAGATAGGGTTTAGTAAAGGTACTATAGATAGTAATCTCTACTTCAAGACCAATGATGAACAAATCCTGATTGTTGCAGTTTTTGTTGATGATATTATTTTTTGCGAAAATGAAGGTATGTGCTCATTTTTTTCTGGAGAAATGCAAAGTGAATTTGAAATGTCTATGTTTGGAGAGATGAACTTCCTTTTAGGTCTGCAAATAAGTCAATCAAATAAGGGTATCTTCATTTCTCAGTCTAAGTATGTGAAAGAGTTGTTAAAGAAATTTGGGATGGAAGACTCTAAACTAGTATGCACACCTATGATAATTGGTTGTAAGTTGAGCAAAGATGATAACTTACCCATGGAAGACTAGAAAAAATATAGATCTATGATTGGAGGATTACTTCATTTGACTCAAACCAAACCTAACATAATGCATGCAGTGTGTCTTGTGGCAAGATTTTAGGTAGAACCCAAGGAATCACATGTGATGGCAGTCAAGAGAATTCTAAGATATTTAAAAGGCACAATAGATTATGGTTTGTGGTACCCTAAGGACTGTGACTTTACTCTTAGTGCATATACTGATGCAGATTAGGCTAGAGATGTGGATGATAGAAAAAGTACAAGTGGAGGTGCATTCTTCTTGGGAAAAAGACTAGTATCTTAGTTGACTAAGAAATAGGATTCAATATCCATGTCTACTGTAGAGGCAGAATACATTGTAGTAGCATGCATTTGCACTCAAGTGTTATGGATGAAGCAGACTTTGAAGGACATCAAGTTGTGTATGAAGATCCCATTGTAATATTTTGTGATAACACAAGTGCCATTAACATATCAAAGAATCTAGTGATTCATTCAAGGACAAAGCACATATCTATTAGGTATCATTTTCTAAGAGAAAAGGTGACAAAGAATGAAGTCAAGTTGGAGTATGTTTCTACCAAGGATCAGATTGCAGACATTTTTACCAAGCCTTTGCCTAAGGACACTTTTGAGTATCTCAAAGAAAAGTTAGGGGTCATCACCCCCCTGCTCTAAACTAAGATGCATAATAGTGTATCAGTCCAGATGTGTTTAGAGGTCTGGATTGATGCTTTTTAGGGCTACTTCTAAGGGGGAGTAGTTAGAGAGTTTAGAAGAGAGATTAGATCATAGCAGAAGAGTTCAAGTATGTGCCCTTTGCCATTGATGTCAAAGGGGGAGAGAAGTCATGTGAAAAACTTAGAGTGTAGATGTGTAAAATAAAGGGGGAGAATTTTAGAGAAAGAAAGAGTGCAAGTGTGTAAAGAGAAAGGGGGAGAATCTTGTCTTGATAGTTGTTGCATTTTTTCACATCATATATTGCCATCAATGACAAAGGGGGAGATTGTTGCAAGTATGTGTCTAATCGGTGTTGTCATTGATGTCAACATATCCTTGTTGTCATTAGTGTCGACTCTATCTTATTCTATTACTTGTTTAGAAGACTTGTATGTTGAGGATATTGAGAAAATTAGCTTCTCCGGAAGAAACAAGTGAGTTACAAAGAAGTGCAGTACAGACAATGAGTTGTATGTTGAAGAATAGTCTGGTAAACTGCTCTGCATTTATTTCTTCTTGAAGATCGTGGTCTACAAATTTGAAGTAAGTTAGAGGTATGTCTAAGGATGCTACATTCTAGGTTTGAGCCATCCACATGAAGATCTGAGAGAGTTGTGTTCACCATAGTGAAATCTACTTTTTCTGTAAGTTTAGTTGGGACAGGAAGAAAGTATTCTGCTCCGTATTCCTCCGCAATAAAGTATTTGGCTTTGTAGTTCTAGAGGGAAGTCTAGGATGATGATAAGTACCTACAGTTGCAATGGTTCATGGTTTGGTAGTCTGCAAGCTATCTTTCTTTTATGACAATTGAAGACAGTGAAGTTCATGTGTTCCAGTGAAGAGATTCCTATGGATAAAGTGGTTAAGGTTTGTGTAGTTTCTCTTGATGATTATAGCATGCTTGTGGATGTCTCATAATCATGTTCCTATCTGGACTTTGGTCTGCATTAAAAAATTGAGATGGTGTGTGAAGATTGTTCCCAGATAATGTAGCATGTAACCAGTCTTTGCTAACCTAGTTGATCCTAGTGATTGTGGAGATCTCTGGAAGATTGTGGAAGCATGTTGTGGTGTGGAAGATTGTGTTTGAGTCCTAGCTAAGTCATGGCATGATCTGTATTTCATTCCCTTTGCATATTGTTGTAATAGGTTAGGACCTATTTTGTAAATATTTGTAATATCGACCTTAGAGATTGTTCCGATGGTTGATGATTGTGATGCCAACCTTGATGATCATTCCAAGGTTGATGTAGTGTATAAGCACTTGTAGTTGAGTCATGGAAAAGGTGTCCTTGAGTGAGAAATGGAAATATATTTAGAAAGGTCCAAAAGGCAGAGCAAAGATAGAGGCAGAGGAAAGAAGAGGAAGAATAGAGCAGAGGAAGAGAAGAGACGAGGAATTTTTATATTTCATTCACAATATAGAATGGTATTGATCATGGTAGTGATTCTAGAAATAAGCCACCAGTAGGGTTTAACTGCCCTCATGGTTTAACAGCCCTTATTGTAATCTTGCTAGGTTTAGGGTTGAGGCAGTGAGCCTGCTAGACCTAGTTGTTCTTCATGGTAGTAAGCCAGTATGTTTAGGCCCATGGAGTGACCAAGCCTAAACATCATTATTTCAAGATTGCAATATATATTGAGATTTAATCCTCTCCGTGGTTTTTTCCCACCTTGGGGTTTTCCATGTAAATCTGGTGTCTCTTGTGTTTGATGCTATATATGTGGTTAAGTTTCTGATTTCATGCACTCATTGTTAAATCATAATAATTGTGGATAAGTGATGAATGTTTAAATTGTAGAAAGTGTAAGTTTTTGTGACAACTGATTCACCCCCCCTCTCAGTTGTCCAGTGCATATCAACACACCCATCCATACATCCTAATAAAATCTATAGCTTTCATGAAGATCGATCAATCCAACGTCAATTTTTCTATTTATCTTCCTTTCATTTTGAGAGCACATTTGTGTTCTTTGAACCTAAATTTCCTCTCGAGGGGGCATCCTCACCATCATCATTATTCATCTTATCCAATCTAGCTAATCAAATCTAGCCAAATTATCCAATCACATCCTTTGGTCTTAATCCTAATCTTGTTGTAAATCATTCAATTAATTAATCAACCAATCCATCAATCATATCAATTGCCTTATATAGATTGTTACATTGTTGAAACTAGACTTGGTGTTTTATACGACATGTTTCATTTTCTGGAACCAGACACTATCATCCTTGTGTTGATCTAGGGATATATCATTCCTCACAATGACAACACTATCTGTATCAATCGTTAGGAATTAATCATTAGTTTACAACTTGACAGGGGCAATACCTTATTTGTTTTTGAATAATAATCATCAACACCGCTTACCATTATCTTTCCTTGTCACCCTCGCTTTGAGTGACTAGGGCATCAATATCTCTAATCCAATCAATTTCTTCTAAATCAATCTTCTTCTATCAAATCAAACACTATGTTTTAAATTTCTTTGAAATGACATTACTACACAACACCATCTCAAAGAGGGGCAAAATGTAGACACCTAAAATGACCATGTTATCGCATCACTTGCATTTTAAACATTTCTTCCAAATCCCCTTCATTTCAAGATTAATTAAATAATCTAATTATTTAATTGATTTCATCAAAATCATCAATTTCCTCTAAATCACATATTTTCAACATTAATTAAATAAATCCTCTTTATTTAATTAATTTCAATAAATTTCCTCTTTATCCATCCAAATTAAATAATTTCAATTATTTAATTAAATCATTATCATCTTTCAAAATTCAAATCCACATCAATCGAATAAATTAATTATTTAATTAATTTATCATTTGAATCCTCTTATCTATAATTAAGTAATTTCTAAATTATTTAATTAATCAATTATTCTTCCAAATTTAAATAAATCATTCAAATTTATTTAAATTAAATCTCTCTTCTAAAAATAAAATAAAATAAAATATTTTATTTATCCTTCATCATGCAAAATAAATTAAATCAATTTATTTGTTTAATTTATTTAAATCTTCAAATCTATCTATTTCTTCAATCATGTACATACAATTAAATAAATTTATTTATTTAATTTGCTTGTTTATCTTCTAATTCTTCTAAAAATAAATCTTATTCATCATGCACACAAAATTAAATAAATTATTATTTGATTTTACTCAAATCATGCAAAAAGCAAATTATAATTTGAGTTAATTGACTTAATCATTATTGTTTTTATCACCAACTCAAAAATTAGAAAAAAATATTTCTATTTTGATGAAATCTAATTATGTCTTTTTCATGTCTTTTATCTCAAATCAATTAGTTAACTCAATAAAAATATCTTTTTGTGTGACACATGTCAGGTGCACATTCATCATGAATTCTAGATTTATCTCATCCATTGATTCTATTAAATTATTTGGACCGTTGATCGATCTTTATTGAAACCTATATATACCCCCTTCATCTCATCACAAATCCTCTCCAATCTTTTATGCATCTAAGCTATAGGTATTCTTATAGCATTTGAGCATATTACATATTGTTGAGCACATATGTGAGCACACTATCCAAATCCACTTGTCGCAAGACCATGGGTACGCAACATTATTGAGCAATCCACATCTAACAAAGATAACTATACAATGTAGGTGAAGGCTTTCTTGTTTTAATTTGATTTATTCATTGATTTTTCGTATTTTCCTAGATCTATCTCTTTATGTTATAGGATTGAGTTGTTATTATCATTACTTTTGATCTTATTATTCAATCATAATTTTATCCTATACACAGGACATACTAGGATTTGAATTGGATGGTTTTATCAAGGGTAGCTTAAGCAATGTTGTTTAGATCAATTGTCGTAGGGTCATCTCTAAGGGATCCATTGGTAGAAGATTGGAGGGACATGGAGATGAATGTAATGAAGGGCTTGATGGATTAGAAGGTTGATGGACCAATGGACTATGATAGGGACTACATGGTGGTGTTGGGATAGGACTAGTAGGCTCTTTTATGGGTATTTGATTGGATGATGAGGTATGGTACCCATAGGATGCATAAGCTAGAGTGGTGTTCCCCATGTCAAAGGTACTATAAGGGCTTAAGGACACTTTATTTTGGTGCAAAGGGTAACTTAGACTTCATGTTCTTGTTGTGAAGGAACTTGATATCCTTGTGAATAGATTTGGTGGTGACGTGAAATGTTAAGATAAGGAGTTAGATATTCTTGAGGTATGGATTGATATAGATAGGGGTTAACATTGGAAGAAGTGGGATAGGTTGATGTCGGGGCAACATGATATGTGGTTGGATTAGGTTGGGTTAGATGTTCTTGAGGTAGGGATCGATATAGATATTGGTTAACATTGGAAGAAGGGGGATAAGTTGATGTAGGGGTAACATGATATGCCATTGGATTAGGTTGGGTTAGATTTTATTGAGGTATGGATTGATATAGATAGGGTTTAACATTGGAAGAAGTGGGATAGGTTGATGTAGGGATAACATGATATGTGGTTGGTTTAGGTTGGTATGAAGTTGAAGGGGATGACACATAGGATTGAGTGGGAATTTTTTGATGTTGTATGGGTGATGGTATAGTGGGTGATGTGTTATATGAAGGTTGTGGTTGTAGCTGTTGAATGGAGAGGGGCTGTGTTTGTGGTTGTGTTTGTTGAGTTTCGGGTTGGTAGGTGGCTAGGAGTTGTTGGAATTGTTCATTTTGTTGTAGTTGGGATTGGTGTTGTTGTATGGTTTGTTGGTCTAGGACTTGTTATTGTTGGAATTGTTGGTGTTATTTTTGGGTAGTGACTTGTTCCTTTTTATATAACTACCTAAGTTTAGCAAACAATTTTTGAATACCATAATGATCTTGCTCTAGGTTCTTGTTTTCTAGTGTCATACTCATTTTGACAAAGCAAGAATGGGATAGATTGTCATGAGAATTAGAAGAAGTTGGATTGGATTGGATGATTATTATGATGATGTGGATATAAATTGGATGATTAGGATTTGTATTAGGATGAAAGTGATGATAAGGACAATTAGGATTATGTAAGAATTATTTGTTGATAGCTTGACTTAGGCAACTTGCAAACAAAAGATTTCACATGTACACACATAAATCGCACACAAAAGACACAATGGCAAGTTTGACATTTCAAGATTAATTGTTGTGATTATGAAAACACTTGAAGACACATCAACAAGCCTAATATTAGTCAAACAGGTATGTCCAAGAGGTCTTAAGCTAGGATAAACAAGTTGTCTAAGGATGTCCCCAATATACACAATGTATGGGGGGCCCA
The DNA here is from genome assembly GCA_027924645.1 of Cunninghamia lanceolata. Classification (NCBI taxonomy): domain Eukaryota; kingdom Viridiplantae; phylum Streptophyta; class Pinopsida; order Cupressales; family Cupressaceae; genus Cunninghamia; species Cunninghamia lanceolata. The sequence goes on along the minus strand of BSBN01000219.1, from coordinate 13,358,243 downwards.
ATTTCATGAAATGAAAGTGAAATAATGCAACACAGCTAGGAGAAAGGGGTAACCTACCCTTCACCTTCACTTCCCCAAGGTATAAAGTTTTGGTGGGCTTAGCCCGAATGACAAGATTTCACTCCTCACTGTTTATACTCTGTTGGAACACAAGAGTTGAGGTCGTCCCTTGGAGTGGTGTGTCTCCAAGAAGGCCTCCTAAGAAGGGTGAAAAAATCAAATCAAGTGGATGCTTTTGATCCCCAAGATCACCATCTGGTGCAATGAGAGAGCATACACATGCACTTAACTCACACTCGCAATGTTAATTTACCCTTAGAAATGGAAATGTGTGTGAAGATGAATGGATTAAGGGATTTTTTTATTCTCAAGATTACACAAAGTACATGCAAAGAGCATACACAACTTGAGTCAAACTCAAATCCACCAAGAAATTCAAGCACAAGTTCATTTTTATACCCAAATCCAAATGTGATGATGAAGACACATGTTAATTTGATGCCCAATTTCAAGTATGATGATGCAAACAATCGTTCGGTTTAGGTCTAAATCAAAGTATGATTGTAAACAATGTTTTGATGAAATGAAAAGATAAAAGTTGGATTGTGTGCACCTAGAATGTTTATCTTTAGATCTGATGTTGATGCTGATGTTGTGCAATGCCTTATGTCCTCCTATGCCACCAAAACAAAAAAGAACAAAGACACTTGCAAACCCACTTGTTAGCGTGAAAAGTGAAATATGGAAAATTTTTGATAATTATAATTAGATACAATAGATTGGATGTCACCAATAGATTCCTTATGATTTTGTATACAATTTCAAAAAAAAATCCTCAAATTTCGTTAAGTTTTGAGAAAGTTATGAGGGTTTGAAGTTTGAAGGGTTGTTTCACAATTATAGGCACACCGTTATAGGAAAAAAACACACCATTACAAAGCAAAAGCGCACCATTATAGAACAAAATCATTCATTTACAAAATAAAAGTGCACAGTTGCAGTCGCAGGCACATTTATGTTCATGCAACACAAATGAACGAAATTTCTTCCAAAAAGGTTAAAACTTGCAAGAAACTTGTTAGTAGTTTAGGATATTGATCTTGAACAAGCATAAACAAGTTGCACCACACTTGTTAGTAGTTTGATAGATCTTAGCCTTTGACAAGTGAACCTACAAACAAGTATTAGTTCAAAAAATGATAAATATACAAAAAGTTAGAAATAAAAATCAAGATACAGTAGATTGGATATCACCAACTTATTCCTTATGACTTTCTATGCAATTTTAAAAAAAATCATCAAATTTCGTTAAGTTTTGGGAAAGTTATGAAGGTTTGAAGTTTGAAGGGTTGTTTCACAGTCATAAGCACGTTGTTACAGGACAAAACATGTTGTTACAGAGAAAAAGCATGACATTATAGAACAAAAGCGTGCCTTTATAGACCAAAAGTGTGTAGTTGCAGTCGTAGGCACGTTTCTATTCTTGTTGCATAAAAAACACAGAATTTCTTCCAAAAAATGTTAGATTTAAGGGACGTGGGTTCCACCGGGTGTGCCAAAATGTAATGGATGAAATTTGGTGTGCAAATACAAATGAGAGAAAATAAAAAACAATACAATATACCTTTCCCTTGCACACAAACCAAGCCACATAGATCAAGAATATTGAAATTGTACCCAAACTCCAATGGATTGCTCCTTGCTTTCTTGATATGTAGATTGCTCAATTTGTCATCATAACCTTGTGATATAAGGATGATAAGATCTAGAATGATTTCAGCAGTATGATGTTGTATGAAGATCCAAGAGATTATCAAATGTAGAGAATGATGTTCAATTTATAGACCCTCAGGGATGAAGATCAACGATTGTGGATGATCTGAGAGATTAATGGCTAAGAATGGTTGAGAGGATGTGACAAGTGTCCTTGTCCTCTCATGCATCAGGGGAGTTAATAGATTTGATTGAAGAGTTGACTGAGTTGATTACTTAGTTAACTAAATTGATTGACTTGTTAACTAAATTGATTGACTAGTCAACTAAATTGATTGATTAGTTAACTAGATTGACTGACTTGTTAACTGATTTGATTGATTTAGTTAACTAATTTGATTGATTAGTTATCTAAACTAATTGAGAGTGAATTATGGAGGAGAGGGAATAAAAGTCCAAATTAAATAAATAAATTATTTAATTTCATGCACATGGATAAATAAATAAAATATTGAATTTTATTTATTTTGAAGAAATGGAATATTAGCTTGAATTAAATAAATAATTTAAATTTATTCAATTAATATGTGGAGGAAAATTCATTTAATTAAATAATTAGAATTATTTAATTAATATGAAGGATAAATTTGATGGTGATCGATAGATGAACTTAATCAAATAATTAAGAATTATTTAATTAATGTGAAGTATGGCAAGTGAATGTCTGATCTAGGAATGGGACAATTTTAGGTGTCTGTACAGGGTTTATCCCAATCCTTACACATTTGAACCATCATCTGCTCCCAAGAAGAAGCTCCCATCTATTGCTCCTTCCTCTATCTTTTACTAGAATCCTGCACCTTGTCTTGTTGAGCCTTTCATATCTCCAATTGAGCACGAATATCCTTCACATCAAAAGTTATTTTCCTCATAATGTCATTGGAGAACTAAGCCAGGTCCTTAAGTTTCTATTCCAACATAACCACCCTTTGCTAATACATCTGCAGCATATCAAACATATTGACCTAGCTATCCTAGCACATAGTGCAATCCATTCTCCTATGAAAGACCTTTTCCATTTCTTCCATTCTTTTAAGAAAATCATTAATCTGATTATCTCTGCTAGTATTAACCTTCATCACACTCCTTTGAAGTTTTCAAAGGTACTAATATCATCCCCCACATCTTCATAATCATTTTCACCATAAGAGTTACCCCCTATATCCCCTTGTTCAAACTAAAAAGTCATGTTACCATCCTCCCTCAACTCATCCTCTTCTTTTTGTGCTACTCTTCATTCTTAGCATTCTCCTCTTCTTCAACCCCCATCTCAACCTAGAGCTCATCAGTAGGATCTAAATCTAACTCCTCCCCTTGTTCATCAACCATAAAATATCATCAAATATAGTTTCAGAGGCAATCTGTTCAATTCAGATCTCTCCGTTCTTGTTACCTTTAGTGCTATTCTTAGTCTGATTATTCTTTTGAAGAGTATGCTTGTTATAATTAATAGAATATTATGTTTAAAAAAAAAACATGTTCTCAGTGGCCTAAATAGCCAAAAGTGGGAGTACATGTGATGTCCTAAAGGTGCATCATGTTGGCAAGAGACACTGCTCTGATGGTTAAGGTATAATGTTGTCATTGATGGCAACAAGGATTGATAACAGGAAGGGATGTTATAGAAGCTATTAAGTTTACTCTTGAGTCAAGACAGGTAAAGGGACTTTTGGCCTAGAAGAATAACTTAGTCAGAATGACTAAGTATGGACAAGATATAGAGTAATAGAGATCAGGATGGTATGCCTCCGTAGTTGAAGATCATTGTATGTGGTTCTTGTATGTTATTCATAGCTACCTAGTGATGAAATGTTCCAGTGTTCAAATTGTGACTTCCTCCGGAAGTCATACTATGATATGACTAAGTTTGGGAGAACAGAGTGAAGTTAAAAATAGTGTAGAGTACCCAAGTAAATTGATCTGCATTCCTCCATTGGAGAATATTTTGATCTGTGGTTTTGAGGCAATGTAGATACATGTCATGAGCATCTAATTCTAAGTTTGTAGAGCTTCAAGATCGCCAGATCACATTTTACAAGTTCTTCAGTATTAGCTTCCAGTTTGACAGTATCTCATAGTGACAGAACAACAGTTCTGAGATCTACATTTTATTTAAGAAGATTATTATGTCCTATGGTTCTAAAGGTATGATAAGAAGTCAATAATGAATGTCAGGTATGAATCTCAGAGTTTCATATGGTTTGCATTGAAAGTTATGATATGACAGTCAGGTTAGTTGAGTGTGTACTTAAGGATAAAGATGACACTCATGCTAGATCTATATGCAATGAAGTTATATTGTTTGGATCATTAATCTAAGTGGTTACATAATAGGTCTTGATCTATATGAAGATTCCTGAATGTTTGTTTGAGTCTGCATTACTGTTTGAGCATAAGATCAAGCCGACATGATATAATATTTATGTACATGTTTCATGCTTGGCCTGCCAACCTACTTGTAAGATAAATCATATTGCAGATATATATACTCGATGGATTTCCATATTGGTGTTTGATGATGTGCAGATATAGTGTGAATTAGAATCTTGTGATTAGAGAGGAACAATAAGGGCAGAAGAACAGAGTTAATGTAGTAGAGTAGAAAAGTAGGGTAGATATGATGAAGACTTTTGAGTCTGTGTATTAAGAAATTAATGTAACTGCATTCCAGCATTCTGTAGATGCATTTGTAGCAGTCTTCCTTTGGCAGTGAGTCAATATTTCTTCTATCTTCTCCTCTTTTCTTGGTAGTGAACCTATTGCAGGGAGCACTTATTTGGATAGTGAGTCCTTGTGTAGTGAGCCCTAAGTTAGTGAGCCTTCATGTAATTTAGTTTTGATATCATAATATATTGTGAGCTAACACTCACTGTGGTTTTTCCTTTTTTCAGTTTTCCATTTAAAAATCCTCGTGTCTATGTGTTATGACTTTGTGGCTGCTCTTCTTATGTTTGTTTTTCTTTCATGTTATTGAATTTGGTAAATGGATTAATAAGTATGTGAAAGAAAGGTTTTACAGAATACTGATTCACCCCCCCTCTCAATATTCTTTGTGATCAACAATTGGTATCAGAGAAAGGTTCCTTAGAAGAAGTTTAATATCTTAAGGAAGATCTGGGAAAGTTTACTCGTGGCTGCCAGAAGGTATCCTACTCTAGGCAATGTTACAATTGATAATTGCTCATATGTCAATAATCAAGAATTAAAAACTACTCTTGAATATGTTGATAAGTATGAAGAAGATATTCAGGGTTTGATGGAAAATGTCAAAGAAGCTGATGAATGCAACCTTAGACTAAGAGAGAAAGTCAAGAGATCAAAGGATAGAAGTAGAGAGCTAAATGAATAGTTGAAAGCAACAAATGAAACCCTAAGTGATCTATCAATGTTGATTGAAGAGAAAGAAGAGGTTGAGAAGCATTTGAATCAAGTTTTGAAAGACAAGTCTAAAGAATGTGAAAAGTTGGCAAAAGATGTATTTTTTTTAAGTTTGACTTGGAAGTTGCAAATAGTTACAAAGAAAAGTTCAAAGTAAACTCTGCAAGGCTTGATGAGTTGCTTGGGAGTCAAAAAAATCCAGATGACAAGAAAGGTTTGGGATTTGAAAGAGGAGAAAACTCTAAACTAGGTCAAGAAAATATTGAGATGAGGAAAAACAAACGCAACTAGTTCCAGAATCAGAGAAGCAAACCTAGAAGACCTCTAGTTAGGTAGCCAAAAGCTCAAAGGTATCCATCTTTCAATGGCTATTGTTTTAAATGCAATAAGTATGGTCATAGGGCTACTTAGTGTAGGAGTAGAATGAATTAAAAATTTTCATCTTTTTTTGGTCAGTGCTTTAATTGCAAGAAAATTAGTCATAAAGAAAATGAATGTAGAAGTATGATAAGGAATGGTTTCAACAATTCAAGAAATACTCAATCTTTCAATGGAAACTGCTTTGCTTGCAATAGATTTGAACATATGGCTAACCAATGTAGATCAAGAATAAATCAAACAAATGGAAGGAATCAAGGATAGAGGAATGTGGTATGCTACAATTGCAATAGGCTTGGACATGTTGCAAGTTTCTATAGAAGCAAGAATGAGAAAAGAGACTATCCTACAGAAAAGAAGAAAATAGAGCAGAGAGAAGATAAAGGTAAGAACAAGGTTGATTTGGTAGAAATCAAGAAGGAAATGAGCAAGGTCTGGATTAAGAAGGATGTAAATGAGGTCACAAATGGATCCACGCCAACTTCTGGTACAAACACTTCCTTTGAGAAGTGAATTGGGTGCTCTGGCTCACGGGGGGCTCTTATTTAAAATCTTGATCCCCTAGCCAGATAATTGGTGCTAAGATCTAGCACTAAGGTATAAGCTAAAGCAATATTGAATAGATCATTTGGAGAAGAAATTGGCAAAAAAAGACTTGATGTGGCACATTGTGGAGCAATTTTCATCAACTGTGGTTATTAGTGAAGTGTTTAATAGCTTTTTGAAAACAACATTTATGACGACTAGGTTTTTGCATAACAAGGGTTAAAAAGGGTTGCATTTGAAAGATTAATCATTTTGCAATCAAGATATCAAGTGAACAAGGAGAAATAAAGTAGAATTCCAAGAAACTTCAATGATTTCTAGTTATCCAAAGCAACTCAGAACGATTTCAAGTGAAGAAAACCCTAATTTGGCAAAAGAGGTATTTATAGTTCAAAACCCTATCGTAAACTTGTTTGAATTTTTGCTAAAATGACGACATCACAAGTTATTGATATCACTGAGAGGGCATGACCAAAATTTAAGAAATACTCCTTCAAATCAATAGAATTTGATCCAAATGGTGCATTTTTGAAAGTACCCCATGGGGTGATGCATGTAGAGGATATTAGGGCTTACATCCATGTTGCCCTAGAAGAATAGGGGAATAACCAACTTACAGACCTGTATCTAAAACATCTAACTGGTGATAATTTTGATATGAAAGAAGAATATAAGGCATTGGAAGAGAAGAAATTCATTTAGTATATAGATTTCCCAACTTTTTCAGAGGATGAATGGGTTAGGTATGTACTAAGTTGAATTCATGATGAGTTTATGTGGCTTAACACTCCATTTATGATCACAAAAGATGCCATAAGGGCGGTCACAAGGTTAAACTCTACCGGTACAGTTCCTATATTGAAGGCCATAAAAAATAATACAGTGGTGGAAGCCATAGGAGCCAAATTTGATAAAAGGGCATTGACAATCAACGACATTGAAGATCTTGCAGTTAGGTTTGCATCCATGGTGATCGGCTATAAGATCCACTTCACAAACTGGGAGAACTCTGCCTCCAGTACTGCCATATACACAACATATGAGATGGTGAAGAAGAATGTAGAGTATGATCTATGTGAATTACTCCGGCAACAATTAATGGAGAATCTAAAGAATACAAAAGAAAACAAGTATCCATTCAAGTATGGTATGTTGATTATCTACTTATTCTTCTATTTTATGCAAGAATTGCTAGGGATGAAGAACTTGTTTTGGTTTTACATCAAACCTATTGCCACACAAATTAGGAATCACTTAAATAGCATAGGAAGCCATGATGCACAGAATATAGCCCTATGGGGCTATTTCAAAAATTTTCAAAAGGCCATGTAGTCCAAGAAAAGGATTCCTAGGTCAATTGTGGAAAAATACAAAAATTGATATATGTTTTATTATTAACAAAGACCAATGTATTGAGCCTAGGACAGTCTGGGTCCTCCCAATGGGGTATGAAGTGGTAGGAAACATATTGGATGGTTATGCTGACCTTATGTTGAAGAAACCCAGGGATCCTAATGAGCCAAGATTTGGCACTTATGAGGAGTTGACTATGAAGGTGCATGTTGAACTGAGAAAACTAGAAACTCAGAAAAAGATGAAGAAATTGGTAGAGGAGTATGCCCAGAAAATAGGACTTACCAAAGAGGAGATTGCCAAAACAAGAGCAAAGGCGGAAGCAGCTAGGGCAGCTAAAGAGTGAAGGAAAGTGAGCCTGAAAAGACTCCGGAGGAGTCTGAGAGGAAAGAAAAAGAGCCTACAGTAACAAAGAAAAGAACAAGAGCATCTACTTCACAAACTGCATCTACATCCTCTGGTCCCACACCCTCTGTGGAAACACCTACTAAGAAACCTACTGAAAAAGGACACAAAAGAGTGAAAACCAAAGCTAAAAGGATGCATGTGAGCATAAGTGTTGATGATGAAGAAATAGAATCAGATGAAGCTCGGTTAAAAATATGAAAGCAAAATCTACTATAGCCTCTGGTACCAAGCAAGACAAACCCTCTGGAAAGGGAAAAGGAAGGAAGAGGGAGAAGAAAGTAGATCCCAAAGAAGCAAAGGCTACAATAAGTCTTGAAGATGTACTGAAGGTTATAACAATTGATGGAAATTTAAAACCCATAGCCCAACTGTATGATGAGCATGATGATGCAGACAAAAGCATCATTGAGACTGCTATCATTCAATACTTGGAGATATATAATAGAGCTCTCATTGAGGTAGCCAGTGACCTCCCAGACAGCTTGGCAAGCATTATGTCTGCCAAGAAGGAAGTAGCCATGGCCAAAGATGTGGAGGTAAGAGAAAATTCATTGCTGAAATTTTGTCCAGACGTGACTCCAAAGGAAAGAACCAAGGTCTTCAAGATCCTTGGGAATCAATATGAAATAAAAAGGAGAGTCAACACTCTAATGGTAGGAAACACAAAGAAATTTATAAAGGACATAGAGAAAACAATTTTTGAAATCCTAAAAGATCATAACATCCCAATTATAGATGATAAAGAAGATATAAATGTCGGTGATGACACTTCTGTACCTGAAGTTGGCATGGATCAAGGCTTGGAGCAATTGAGGAAAATTATCTAGTGAGCCCTAGAAAAGACAAAGAAATGGAAGAACAAGGGGAAGAGAAAAGTCTTGAGAAAACTAAGGAAGATCTTGAGGAAGATGCCCCAGAAAAGAAAGAATCTAATCAAGCCCCTATCACTGATGATCAAGACAAAGATGACAAGGACCAAACAAGGACAAGTCCTCCTCCTGATCAGCAAATTGATGATCAAGAAAACAAGGAGAAGACTACAAAGCAAAATAAAGATAATGATCAAGAGGATGAACAAGTTGACAAGAGCCCTCCTCCAGAACAAAACATTGATGAACAAGAGGTTATGGATCTTGATCCACCGGAGCAGAATCAAGAAAAAGAAGTGTCTGATATGACAAGAGACACTGCTGCCTCACAGAATCCAATTGATTCTGTCAAAGAATTTTTGGAAAAACAATAAGAAACATAAGCTTTGGATGAGTCTGAGTTTCTGCAAGGACCAATAAATTTGGCTTCAATGTCTCCTATGCAAAAATTTAAACTAGTATCAATTGTTCAAGAAAAAGCTCAGGAAGAGATTCTAAAGTCACATGTACAGGACATTGAACTCATTGGTGAGGCATCTAGCATTTTGGAGAAATTGATGCCTTCATACCAAAACGACACATCATTGCCACCAACTGATCAACTTAAAGTCCTGATATAATTAATAAGTACTCATTTTAAATCTTTTGAGAAATCTACAGATGCTAAAGTCAGAAAAAATTTTGATGATAAAAAGTTGACTGAATTAAAGAACAAGTTAGAAAATGACAGAATTTTGCTAGATAATAGTATTAAGAATATAAAGAGTGCTATTAAGGAAGCTTATGATATATAAAAATTCTGCTTATCATGGCCTGAGACTACGAAGGAAATGGATGATAAGATCAAAGCTATGGAACTTCAACTAATGAATATTTCTAAGTCTTATGATCCAACAGTTGATGCCATAAGCAGTCAGGAAATACAAGTTGTAAATATTCACAATAGTATAAGCAGTCTGCTGAGAAAAAAGGAAGAAATGAAACTTAGAATGTACCAGTTGATAGGGTTGATAAGCCCTAAAGTTGATTCAATGACAAGTCTAGTTGCTGAAGCCTCAAAAGTTAAGTCAATCGCTGATATACCTACTGATTTACAGAGGGCAGAAGACTTAGTTTTTCAGATGAATGGAAGCATTCAAACTCTAGACAGAGCCAAGAGTAGGTGGGTTGGAGAATTAACACAATTAAAGATTGTCTACAATGATATCCTTTCTCCCACAACTAACAGACTTGAAAGATTGTACTTGTACATAAGCAACAGAGTATGACAGTTTTGCAGTTTTGACACAATTTTGACTCTTATACATACACCTTTGCCATTGATGTCAAAAGGGGAGAAGAACATCTAGTGAAAATGTCCAAATATCTAAAGAGAAGAAGAAATTCAAAGTAAGTGGGACCAACACAATCATTTTTCACTAAGTGTTGCCAAATGCCAAAGGGGGAGATTGTTGGCAAGAGACATTGCTCTTATGGTTAAGGTAGAATGTTGTCATTAATGGCAGTAAGGATTGATAATAGACAGGGATGTTATGGAATCTATTAAGTCTGCTCTTGAGTCAAGATAGATAAAGGGACTTTTGGCCTAGAAGAATAACTTAGTCAAAATGACTAAGTACGGATAAGATATAGAGTAATAGAGATCAAGATGGTATGCCTTCACAGTTGAAGATCATTGCATGTGGTTATGGTATGTTATTCATAGCTACCTAGTGATGACATGTTCCAGTGTTCAAATTCTGACTTCCACCGGAAGACATACTATGATTTGACTAAGTCCAAGAGAATAGAGTTAAGTCAAAAACAGCGCAGAGTACCCAAGTAAATTGGTCCACATTCCTCCACTGGTGAATATTTTGATCTACAATTTTGAGGCAATGTAGATACATGTCATGAGCATCTAATTATAGGTTTGTAGAGGTTAAAGTTCACCAAATCACATTCTACAAGTTCTTCAGTATCGGCTTCCAGTTTGATAGTATCTCTTAGTGACAGAACAACAATTCTAAGATCTACATTTTGTTGAAGAAGATTATTATATCTTGTGGTTCTGAATGTATGATAAGAAGTGAATAATGAATGTCAAGTATGAATCTCAGAGTCTCATATGGTTCACATTGAAAGTTATGATATGACAGTTAGGTTAGTTGAGTGTGTACTTAAGGATAAAGCCAACACTCATGCTAGATCAATATGCAGTGAAGTTATATTGTTTGGATCATCAATCTAAGTGGCTGCATAATAGGTCTCAATATATATGAAGATTCCTGAATGTTTGTTTGAGTCTGCATTACTGTTTGAGCATAAGATCGAGCTGACAGGATATAATATTTGTGTACACATTTCATGCTTGGCCTACTGACCTAGTTGTAAGATAAATCATATTGCAGATATATATACTCAATGGATTTCTGTATTGGTGATTGATGATGTGCGGATATAGTGTGAGTTTGAATCTTGTGATCAGAGAGGAACAGTAAGGACAGAAGAATAGAGTTAATGTAGTAGAGCAGAAAAGCAAGGCAGATATGATTAAGATTTTTGAATCTGTGTACTAAGCAATCAATGTAACTACATTCAGCATTTTGTAGATGCATTTTTTAGCAGTCTTCCTTTGGTAGTAAGCCAATCTTTCTTCTATCTTCTCTTCTCTTTTCTTGGCAGTGAGCACTTCTTTGGACAGTGAGTCCTTGGGTAGTGAGCCCTAAGGTAGTGAGCCTTCATGTAATTTGGTTTTGATATCATAATATATTGTGAGCTAACACTCACTGTGGTTTTTTCCTTTTTGGGTTTTCCATGTAAAAATTCTGGTGTCGATGTGTTATGACTTTGTGGCTGCTCTTCTTATGTTTGTTTTGCTTTCATGTTATTGAATTTGGTAAATGGATTAATAAATATGTAAAAGAAAGGTTTTACAAAATACTGATTCACCCCCCCCCCTCTTAGTATTATTTGTGATCAACACATCAATGGCCCCTTACGATAGAAGGTTACCCTCCTCCTTAAGATGGTTTAGGGTCGAACCCCCATAAGTCTAAAGACTAGAAGAAGGCTTCTTAAGGTGGAAGGTATCCCTCCTTAAGTTGGAAGGGGGAAGATGGAACACTGCCCTCCTTAGGCATGTACTATTGTGTTGTCATCAACATATAATAGGATATATGTGTATTTTCTTTTAAATAATAATCAAAAATCTAATTTCTATTTATGTGAACATTTAATTTATTCATTTAAATTTTTGTGTTTAGAAACAACTGATAGTAATTAGTTTCATTACTAAGGTGTTGGGTAGAGGTTTAAGTCTTTTGATAAAACAATTTTAAAATCCTACAAAATTTATCTTTGTGCAATGAAGAGACAATGATAATGAATGGTAGGGTATGTTAGAAAACATACATACCATGTACAACCTTTAATCCATTAACAAGTGATAATAATAATTGTATTCAAGACCATACAAATATTTACTTTCTTATAAGTAGAACTATTATTTTAAAAATTATTATATTGAAAAAATAATCATATTAGCTATGCATCTTAAAACTTTCATCAAATTTAATTTAAAAATAAAAAACTTGCAACAACCATCTCTGGTTTAAAATAGGCACCATAGGAAAGTACAAAGAGAGCCAAAAATAACACTTGAGGCTTGTAATTGTGAAATGGTGTGTCAGGATACCATTTCTAATCTTTCCACCAAGGCTTGAAACAATGAACCTAATCTTGTGAATTATATCTGGTGGCACAAAGCCAATAACAACCTCAAAGGTTTCATGGTCCTGGTTGGACAAATGAAACTTAACTTTCTAAGACCTTCCAGCTGGCTCTAGATTAACTCATATTGGGATTAGGGATCCTTGATGTCCATTTTGTGTTCATCAAGAAGCTCTCAAGCACCTCTTTTTCCTTTGTTCTAGAGCTTAGGTTGCTTGGACTTGGATTCATAATTTCTTCAAAACCTTTTAGCCTGAGCCATTCTCATGGAATGTGGTTTTGTTGGGGGGATTGACTTAGAATCCCCTCCAAATATACCTAGATTTGGCATGCTTTTATGGTGAGAATTATTTTTAGCATAGGGAAGGATAGGACTTCTGCTTTATTTTCTAGATGTTTAGTTGATCCTAATTTCTTGCTTTACACTAAGGATATGATTTGTTCTAATGTGTTTATGAAGATTCAAGTGCAAGCCAACAAGGTTGTGCTTGAGGTAGCACATCTTGAGGTGCTTTTAGATCATTGGCTAATGTCCCATGCACTATTGCTAGAGTCCTTCTAACTACTGCCTCCAGCCGAGGCCATTCTCCACCTCGTGTGCATTGTCGAGGTGCAGTCACTTTGCTCATGGTGGCTAGGATGCACACTCTCCTGCCTCTCAACCTCTTGTGAGGAAAGCTAGGGACCATTCTCAGAGAGGATGGTCTTAGCCCACTTGCTACCACTCTGTTTCTCCTTAGGCTCTGGGTCATGGGTTTGGTGGCTAGCCAAACTTTGGCAAATTACATTGCCTTACTCTTGCTATATCTTCTATTCGTGGCATTTAGCCTACTAATGAATACAAAAAAGATTATGATGATGATGATAATGTTGGTTAGGAGCCTCTCGTGGATAGTCCACACCCCACGGATGATCGAGACCTTCTTCCTCCTCCTACTAATATAGCTCTCACCACATAGCAACCTGTTATTCTATTTTACTCTAAGTTTTATCCTCATTTGAAATTCGAGGTGTGACTTCTTCCACCCATTTTTAAAAATATGTATAATATTATTCTATGAATAGTAATACTCACACTTATTAATAATTTTTAAAAAAAATTAAAATCTAAATATAGTAAAATCAACTATAAGAAAAAATCTACCACTTCCAAAACAATAACTCACCATCTCATGTATGATTTGCAATTACCAATCTGTCATTTAGGTGTTAACGCTTGAACTCATAGGATATTGTATTGATTTTTGTCATTTATCCAAAAGAATGTTTGAATCAGGTGTATGATAGCAATAAAGCTTCAATGCAAGCTCCAATTTAACAATAAACAAATAAAATTACACACGAACACACGAAGGAAGTTAGGTAGGTGGTGTGTGAGGTATAAGTAGTTATCGTTTCCAGAATACATCAATCATATGTAGTAATCGTTTCCATGGTGATGGCGAAGAGCATTATCTCTACTTGTTTCCTCATGTTTTTATTGCTCACTGTCACAGCGCCTTTTGCTTCTGGTAATATTTATCGTTCTTCTCTTCAATATTATCGTGGAGTTTATTTGTTGTTTTGCCGTTGAAAATTCTGAAATGCTTACTGATTAGGTGGCGTCTGTAGAATCGGGAGCGGTGCATTTCGCGGACCATGCATTCCATTGTTTAGCGATGGTTCTTGCTCGTCGACGTGCGTACATGAAGATCATGCTATACACGGATATTGCGATTTGATATTTAGGTGTATCTGTAATCATAACTGTTAGAATAGTAATGTCTCCCTTTTATCCAAAGGAATCTAGGGTTTAGTCCAGCGACCCGGAGTTTAGCTTTTTATAGGGCGATTAGGGTTTAGTCCAGCGACCGGGAGTTTAGCTTTTTACAAGGCAAGCAACCTCAGTGACCTCTCGAGCAGTGTGTAATGGACCCACATCCACACAAATGAATAAGTTTCACTTTCTTCTGTGATGGGAGAATAAGATCCATTAAAATAAACTATTCCAACACTATTTGCATAAACGATCATTATGCTATTTTTAAATTTTACTATTGGAGTTTAAGGAGATTGGTGTGTTTCTCTACAATCAATGTAACCTAATAAATAAGTAAACAAGTAGTAATATTTATTTATGTAAAATAAGATAATGTGATGATTACATATAGTCTTTCTTTTCTTTTAATTGAGTTGAATAATAATTTAATAGGATTATCTTACTCATAAATAGCCTTATTTTATTTATAGTAATAAAACACTTTATAATTAAATTAATTATTAATATAATTTTATAAAACAATTTAATAATAAAATTGTTTTTAAGATTTGAAAGGAAAATAAAACTTTTCTTTCAAGATTACAGTGAATTAATTAAATGAAGCAATTGTGTACAAATAAACCTATATAAAATGAGTTGTTGGAATGGAGTCAATAAGATATGCAATATCAAATAGAAAGTACAATCATACTATAAATAGTAACAAATAAAAAGATTGCTTAGCTTTGTATATAAACAATGAATGCTAACTAATGAAGACAATGAGATCCATGTACATCAAAATATATAAATCTTTTGAGTAGTCATGTATATGGAACATAACCAAAATATTATTCTCTACTCTATGTTGGGTTGACTTCATTGTTGTAAATCTAGTCTAAACTACAAACTCACTTTGTACCCATGAACTTGATCTCTGACGATCTATAGATTTTGCCTTGTAATTTTTAGGAAACAAACTATGATACACTATTGTACTCTTTCACACATTCAAAGTTTTGTTGTCAACCTAGTGGTAGTTGAAAATACCATGATAGACAACATAGTTTAAACATGCTTGTGAATTCTAGAATGATCACTAGATGAACCACATGTTCTAGGAAAAGTGTGTCATTAGATGTGCTAGATTACATGCTTGATTTGAGATATTAATTGCAAATGTGATTTATTTCTCTTGTGATTCTCTATGTGCTAAGATGTATTCCCTATTCTTGTAAAATCAATGCAAATTGATGTCTTTCTATACATGAAAATAATACTAAATTATGAAGATTTGTGCTTAGTTAGCTTGCAACAAGAATGCAAAAAGGGCCAACAGGCTAAAATGTTCAATTTTAATTTCACATTTAGATATATCAAGATCATAAATGCAAGTATATAACACCCAAATGTTCAAAACTAAAAAAAATAAGTCCAAAAAACTATAAAACCTATGATGGTCAATTCATTCATGGTTAACCTTCACTAGAAATGGATTGACTTTGTACCAAAATTTTTCAAACCTAGAAGAAAAATTAATTTGATTAAATTTTGTTTTATCTCGACAAAAGTTTGTGCCTTCTTATACATATGTGAGACCACCTTACATTTTGACCTAACTAGTTTTCAATTTAAGATTTTGCAAGAAAATGTGTCAAGCTAATTTGCCTTTGTAGAGTCTTATGGACATGAGATTTCATTGAGGTCTAATTTCTCCTAATTTTAACTAATTTTAAAAATCAAAATTCATAAGAATTTATTTATTACACCCAATTGGGCCAGAAGAAAATAAACCAATTTTTTTGTGTAGCTTTAATGCTTTTGACACATGACTACCTTATAATTTTTTTACTTAGTATAGTCATGACATAATGATACAGAGTTGATTTACATAGCTCTCTAATGTCTCACGAATCACAACTAGGCTCCATAGTTAGATAGTCATGTCATATGCTCTTAGAGACTTTAGTTGCATTTGTTAACAAATAATTTTGTTACTGTGTTTATTTATCAATTTGTCTAATGGACAATGACAAAACCTTATAACATTGGATAAATCACCATTGAAAGGATAAATAATCTCTCCCACTAAATAAAATAAAAATTTGTGACAAATTTTTTTTAAAAATATTAATAGCACAAGGACTATTAATATTTTATGGGGCACAAGTAGTACATAGTAGTGATATAAATACTTGTATGTAAGAAGTAAAATTAAATTCTAATAATAGCACACAAACTATCAATATCCTCCAAATGGTGGGTAAATAAAACCAAATATTAACATCACATAGACTGTCAATAATTGTACAAATTGTAAATAGATAAAATCAAATATTAATAGCACACATACTATCAATGTCTTACCAAGTTTTTGATACAAAACCTAGTAATTTTTAGTAGCACAAAGACTACTTGAAAATAAACATCTGTGAAAGAAAAATATTTATTTCTCAATACAAGAAAATAACATGAATTTTACATGCTATAATTTTGAGGAGAGATAACCCATGTACAATGAAATTATCTCCTTTAAACATTTTACTCACACATAAGTAGTTGGGTAACTACTTGTAACTCCCTTTTACCCAACTTCCATCTTTAATGACTTTTCTAATTTTTCATTCATAGGGAGCTTTTATACCAAAATTATTAACCACTTTACACTTTGCACATTAATTAATTCTAAAAATAATTAATTTACCCCAACTTGACACTACCACTTACTCTCACTAACATTTACTGACTTTACCATGTATACTATTTGATTACTTTTTCACATTATAAGAATATTATTTAATCCTTGAAGAATTAAATAAATAAATTAGTGAAAACTAATTATCTCCTAGCATGACTTTGAAATTAAATCAATTAATTCAAAAAGAATTAATATGATTTAATTTAAGAATGTTATTTGATGTTGACTTGAGCTTGGCCTTTAATTATTATAATGATTTAATCTCAATTAACCTTGAATTGCTCGTAATGTCCAACTCAAAGAGTTATCCAAGACTTACCAAAATAAGGGATAACAATGGCTCTTATTGGGGACTCCATTCCTTGGCAGAATGCAAGAGGACTCTAAAATCTTTGATATCATGAATAGTGCATTATCCATTGGGTTGTACTTACATTTGATGGTTGTAGACCACCTATTTGCATAAATTCTATCATAGTTGCACCCTTCCATTGATTAGGATAACCATATTTCTAGAATCTAGAGAGATCTCTGAGCTTGGTGAAATAAAACCATCTACCTTGTTTAGTGCAAGGATTGTAGGATCTCATATCTCTAAAGAATTGCTTGATTCAATGCTACTTGGTTTCAATGGTGATATTACTTTTATAACTCTTACCAATTTCCATTTGCCAAAACAAATTCATCTGTCACAATAGTATCAAAAAATAACTTATAAATGTGGGAACTTCCTTCAAATCTCATATTCTTTTAGAGTTTTCTTGCACCAACCACATTATTATTTTCCTCATTACTGTTAATGTTGTTACCCCATCTTTGGTATGCATAACCTCACTAATGTTGTGCTATCTTTTGACAAAAGAAGAATAAGACCAGCTGGTATCCTCTAATTGAACCTATAGCTTCTCTAATTCCTTGGTATCAATAGTTCACTATGATACTCTATAGTCTTGGTTGGGCATATTAGTAGGGGCATGGTTTTGTTGAAACATGTAGTCATATACTTCTATGCCATTTCCATCGCCATCCATTAATGATTTTGTTATCAAAAATCTCATTTACATCATCTCATCTACTAACCCCTTTGAAGTTATATGGATATATCCATAGGTGTTTCCTCATTTCATGGAGTCCCTAAAGAAAGATTCTTAGTGTAAGGGTAAAACGTGAATCAATCAAATGAATTTTATAAGACCCAAACATCAACATAATAGAAGATAACAAGAAAGATTGAACGAAAATAGCAATGAATAACACAAAGCAAACCTTCCTAGAAATCAATGCTTCTATTGTTTGCCTATTACAGCCATCCTTTTGCAGATGAAGTGAGCCCTCAGAGAGTGCACTCTTTTAGTTGTTTGTAGGAAGTCGATGGTAAATGGCTGTGGTGATATGCAATGAAGATGAGCTCCAAGGCAAGTATGTGATCTCAAGCTAGTGAATGGTAAAAGGGTGCCAAAGGCGCGCTGGTGATATTTTTGCAGAGTAACAATATCAAAAGCTTGGATGAATAGAGTGGAGGGATGAAGCTTCATTTATAGACTTGGAAGAATAGTAATCAACGGTTGAGAGGAGATATGAAGATCAATGGCTGAGGATGGTTGAGGAATGTGCAACCAGTAGAAATGTGACAAGTGTCCCAGCTCCATCATGAAAGAGGGGATGTGACAAAATTGATTGGAGAGTTAACTCCATTGACTGGTCAATTAACAAACTTGATTGATCAGTTAGAAGAGTGGATTATGGAACTGACTGAATTGATTGAGGGATTAACTCAATTGACAGGTTAGTTAACACTTTTGATTGATTAGTTAACTAACTTCTGATTTGAGAAGAAATAGGCCATGTGGGTGAGGGAAAATAAGGTAATTAAATATTAAATATATTTAATTACATGTGCAACCTGATGAGGTGGACAAGGTGAGGTGGATTTTTGAATTTAAAACTTAGGATAGAGGAATTTGGATTAATTAAATAATTTATGATTATTTAATTGTGTAGGACATTTAGAAGAATTTTAATTAAATAAATTAAATTTATTTAATTATGGAACAGTGAATCGATTTAATAAATTTAGAATATTTATTTAATTGGTAGAAGAATGGATTAAATATTTAGAATACTTCCTTAGGATGAATCGTGTCAATTTTAGGCATATACATTTTGCCCCTCTTTGATGCAATGTAGTTTACAGCATTGCTTCAAAGAAGTCAATAGTCTGATAGTGATACATGCCCCAGTTTGCCCCTGGTATAGGCTTAATGATGATAGGATGCCCCCTCAGGAGATTGGAAGGGAAAAGGGCAAAAGAATCGGAGACGGACAATCTCACGAAGACGAAGGGGTTAGGATAGGTTAGAATGAAGAAATCGGTTGAAGAAAGAGTCGAATGATATGCGATGCAAGATGGAATGATGACACACACAAGCAAGCAAGCAAGTATGCGCAAATGACATAAGAACAAACAAGGTATTGCCCCTGTCAAGCAGTAAACCAACGATATACTGATAATGATATACGACAGTGTTGTCATGGCGGGGAACGATATATCCCTAGACCAACATGAAGGATAGTGTTTGGTTTCAAGAAATGAAACATGTCGTGTAAGATGCATGTGTTGGTCTGATTTCGACAATGCAACATCCTGTATAAGACAATTGATTGATTAACTGATTGAGTTGGTTTACGACCAGACAAGGATCAAGACCACTGATTGTGATTGGATCATTTGTGCAAGATTGACTTGACTTGATTGGTATGGATTAAGGATGGAGCTTGCATTTGGATCATTGCTCAGACTGACTGGATAAGGATGAAAGATATGATGATAGATAGAAATATGATTGATAGAAGAAAGACTCAATAGAAGAACTCACAAGCTTTTATTTGTATTGATACTCTACATTGTTGGATCTTTATTGCATGGGGTATGGTATGGATGTGTAAATGGATATAGGATGGATGCTTTGCTATTGGAGTGCTTTATTTCATCATTGGGCATTATTTTTTGTGGTGCTTTTCTGAAATGTTGTAAGTGAATACAAGCATCGAGGTATAATTGAACCGAGATGACCTGAGTACCACTTACATGGATTGTGATTTAGCAAGTTAATACAAGCATCTAGTCAAAATTGAATCTAGATGACCTGAGTACTTCTTGCATTTCACCAAACAAGGATTGCCCCCGTTCATGTTATACTTTTGATGTCCTCGATGATCTTTTGCTGATCATGTCCTTAGACAAGGCTTTGCATTACTAAAGTTTAATCCACAAACAACAAACAAAGAAAGTAATCATGCCCCCATCATAGCATCTCTAGCTTTTGGCATCCTTGAGTAGCATAGGAAGGTATGATAGCAAAAATCAGGACTCGAACTGTTAACCATGTTTCTAATCTACAAAGCATATTTGCATTGATATGTGTTTATTTCTTGCCTTAATTTGCATAAAATCATTTAGAAGACCTTGGGTATTTGCTTTGCATTGGATAGGTTAAGATGCTCACAGTCAAGATTTCTGCTTGAGGTGCGGGTTCTGCTTACATTTGCTTGTTTGGTGAGAAGATTGCACAATCCTTATTGGGGAGACGGACCCTAATGGACTGACCTAGTGCCTCGAGGGCTCATTGCTAAATGGCCTTGCCTACATGACGACGCAGAGGCAACGTAGTTCAGGGTAAACCCTAATGGACCATGGATGGACTAGAAGAAAGATGACAAGAATGAAGACAAGAAAGGGGATGAATGAGAGAAATGGGAGAAATGGAAGCCTCGGGGGCGCATTAGAATAATGGCCTTGCCTACGTGACGACGCAGAGGCAACGTAGTTCACAGACTTGGACCATGGACACTGACAAGAGACCCTATGCTAGGCTCACATTGAGGGGATGGTATGGGACAAAACCTTGGTTGACAAGGCCACAAGGAGAGTATCAAGCCATGATAGGTAACTGTCAAGTGTTTATTGCGGGACATATATGGGTCAAATGGGAAATGAGCGAAGGAAGAATGGACTTAGGGTGATTGGATTCCCAAAGATGGAGAAGGTGGTTTATCACTAGTAACGCCTATTTACCAGGTTTTCATCACTTGCTTTTATTTACACTGGAAGATAGAAAGTAAACATGATGCCTGTTTGCCAGGTTTTCATCATGATACCTACCCAAGCCGCCTATTTGCCAGGTTTTCACCAAAGGATGATTTTTTTGTATGCTTTCTATTTTTTCTAATTTTTGTTGTATTTTCTTTGTTCAACTTTTTTGATTTTTTAATTTTTTGATTTTATACCCCCTTGCATTGGGGTTCTCCTAGGTATAGAACCAGCGAAGGTGCATGCTGTTGATTGGAAGTGGCCAACTGATATTCCCCCAGTCCGTAAGCAGCTACAATCACATAGGGCCCAAGCCAGTTAGGCTCGAACTTACCTTTCTTTTCTCTATCTTGTTGATTGCGAGGGTTCTCTTTTAGAACCAGGTCCCCAACCTTAAAGCATCTTGGGCAAACCTTGTGATTATAGCTTCTTGACATCATCTGTTGATATGCTTTAAGATGATCAAAGGCTTTCTGGTGCCTTTCTTCTAGCAACTCTAGTTCTTGTAACCTGGAGACTCTGTATTCTTCATCTGATATGAGACCTTTCAATGACACCCTGAGAGATGGTAGTTTGACCTCAATGGGGAGGATGGCTTCTGAACCATAGACAAGGGCGTAGGGTGTAGCACCTGTGGGAGTGTGTATACTGGTTCTGTAGGCCCATAGAGCAGGATTGAGTTGGACATGCCAATCACAGCCAGCCTCATTGACAGTCTTCTTTAGGATTTTCAGAATGGTTTTATTCGATGCCTCAGCTTGGCCATTACCTTGGGGGTAGTATGGAGTGGAGAAACGATGTTGGATTTTGAAATGCTCACAGAGTTCCTGGACATCTTGATTTTTGAATGGTCTTCCATTATCAGTTATGATGGATGAAGGGATGCCATATTGGCAAATAATGTAATTCAGAATGAAAGAGGAAATTTGCTTTCCTGTGACGGTGGTTAGGGGAACGGCTTCAATCCACTTTGTGAAATACTCAGTGGCGGTTATGATGAATTTGTGGCCGTTGGAAGAGGGTGGATGAATCTTTCCCACAAGGTCAAGTCCCCACTAGCAAAAGGGCCAAGGTGTCGTTAAAGGTCTCAACTCTTGAACAGGTGCATGGATCAGGTTCTCATGTATTTGGCATTGTTTGCACTTTTTGACGAACTGATATGAATCCATTTACATGTTTGGCCAGTAATAACCCAAACACATGAGTTTCTTGGCTAAGGAGGGACCGCTGGAGTGTGTTCCGTAGATCCCTTCATGCACGTCTCGCAAGGCAGTTATGGATTCTTCTTGTTCTAAACAAATGAGCAAGGTACCATCCAGACCACGTCGGTAAAGGTTATCAGCAATGATGGTGTAGCAAGAGGTTTGTCAGATGAAGGTTCATTTTTGGTTGGAAGAGAGGTCTGGTGGGAGAATATTGTCCTTGAGGTAAGTGTAAGTCTTACCGTACCAAGGTGAATCAGATCCAACTAGAAGGCAGATGGAATGGGTCTCAAGAAGATCATAAGCTGGTTGCCAAATAGTTTCCACTAAGAACTCATACCGTGACTCATTTTCAGGTATTTCTAGAAGAGAGGCTATGGTAGCTATTGCATCTACTGCTTTGTTCTCGATCCTGGGTATTTGCTCAAAGGAGATGGTCCCAAAGTGTTCTTTGAAGTCATCGACCATTCTTTTGTAGGGGATGAGCTTTTCATCTTTGGTTTGATACTCATCGTTGGCCTAATTTATGATAAGCTAAGAATCACCGTAGACATATAGTGTTTGGATTTTCCACTTAGTGGCCATCTTGAGACTAATTACCAAGGCTTCATATTCTGCTATGTTATTGGTACATGGAAATAACAAACGGTAAGACTTTGGAATTGTGTCGCCTTGGGGAGTTATAAACAGGATGCCTGCCCCCGATCCATGGTTTGTGTAAGACTCGTCGAAGTAGAGTTTCCAAGAAGATGTTGATATAGTGAATAAGGACTCATCGGGAAACTCAAACTGCATGGGCTTGTTGTCTTGTAACGGTGCATCGGCTAGTTGGTCAGCTATGATCTGTCCCTTGATGGCTTTTCTGTCCACATATTTGATGTCATACTCACTGTCAAGCATTACCCACTTTGCCAGGTGACCTATGAGAGCTGCTTTGCTGAGGAGATACTTCAGTGGGTCGATTTTTGCAATGAGTTTGACAGGATGTGCCAACATGTAATGTCAGAGTTTTTGTGAAGCAAAAACTACCGCAAGGCAAGATCTTTCTACTTGTGAGTATTGCAACTCGTAGCCCACTAAGGTTCGACTGATGTAGTATACAGCTCTCTCCTTGTTCTCGTAGTCTTGCTGTGCTAGAAGAGCTCCAAGAGCAGTGGGTGTAGCAGATATGTAGAGAATTAAAGGTTTTCCTTGGATCAGAGGCATGAGTATGGGAGGATTCATAAGGTACTCCTTTATCTTGTTGAATGCCTCTTCGCACCGCTTATCCCATTTAAATGGAATGTTCTTATGTAGGAGGTGGCTGAAAGGTTGGCACTTGTCTGCCAGTTGTGAGATGAACCTGAGGATGGCCTACAGCTTGCCCTGTAGGGATCTCAATTGAGTTAGAGTCTTGGGCGGTGGCATGTCCATTATAGCTTTGACCTTGGCCGGGTCTACCTCTATTCCGTTTGCCGACACGTTGAAGCCTAGTAGCTTGCCTGAAGTTACCCCAAACACACATTTCTTCGGGTTCAGTTTGACTTGGAATTGGTCCAACCGTTGAAAGACTTTTTCTAGGACATCCAGGTGTGAGTCCCTTGTGAGAGATTTTGCTAAGATATCATCAACATAGTCCTCCATAGTTACATGCATCATGTCATGGAATATAGTTGTCATGGCCCGCTGATATGTAGCACCTGTGTTTTTCAGCCCAAAAGGCATGACATTCCAGCAAAAGGTACCCCATGGGCAAGTAAAAGTTGTTTTGTGTTGATCCTCTGGTGCTATTTTGATTTGATTATACCTTGAGAATCCATCCATGAGTGATAGCATTGTATGTCCTGCAGTAAGGTCAACTATGATATCATTGTTTGGCAATGGAAAGTCATCCTTGCAGCATGCTTTGTTTAAGTCTCGAAAATCATTGCATAGTCGAACCCGGCCATCCGGTTTAGACACTGGCAAAATGTTGGATATCCATTCTAGGTAATCTATGGCTCTGATGAACCCCACATCTAACAATTTTTTGAGTTCTTCTTTGACCAAAAGTGCTATGTGAGGATACATTTTTCTTAGCTTCTGCTTTACTGGTTTTACTCCTGGATCCAATGGCAAATGATGTAGAATTAGGTTTGGGTCCAAACCTGGCATGTCTGCATATGACCAAGCAAAGCTGCCTCTCTTCTTCTTAAAGAATGGTACAAACCTAGTTTTCTCTGGTGGTGTGAGAGATTTGGCAAAGTGGATAATCTTGGGCTGCTCTTCGGTTCCAATATTCATGGGCTCTGTCGGCTCCACCACAATTTGTGACCTTTCCTGGTACATATCACTAGGGAGAGTGTCAAGCATTCCATCGTCAAGTGCCACAGTTGGGTTTTCACCATCAGATGCGTCCTTTCTTTTTACTATTTTATGATCTGACACTGCCGCAAGGCAGTTTTCACTGTCAGATCCATTTTTGATCTTGATGTTTTTTGTGACTGGAAGGCTTGGCACCCTCCCTGAAGTAAGCCACGGTATTCAGTTCGATAGCAAAACTAGCTTTATGATCTCCCTTTGGCAAGTGGTCCCTAAGTTCCATATAATCAATGTAAGCATCATCGTTCTGGAACATATCTAATTGGGGGGTTCCTTGCAAATCCCAATCAATAAGCTTAGGGTGCAAGAGGGGAAGGGAGTCAGATGAGAGACTTGATTCATTGATGGTGTGAATGGAAATGTTAGGAGCATTGGTGGGGGTAGTGTTCTGGGTGGTACTTTCCTCCAAGTTGTTTATTGCAATGGAATTTGAACTTTCCTTGAAAGCCATAATCTCAAGGAGGGGCAAATCAAACTCTAGTGGTCTGTCCCGCTGCGTTTGTCCCTCATGGTAGGGGCTAAGAGTTTGGATGGTGTTAACTTCTTTATCATCGTAGGAGTGCTCTGTTAGCTCGTCCCACTCATACTCATTTGAATCATCTGAATCTGTGTCACTATTCACTTGGAGTGTTTGGATTGTTTCTACAAGACAGGCATTTTCCTTGGCTTTACCCTTGCCTTTGTATCTTAGGCCACTTGTGTTTCTAGCCGATGAAGATGAAGAAGGTTGAATAGGTTCAGTGATTCCTTCTTTTCTGAGGCCGATGGGGCCTTGTCCTTTGTACCCCATTCTATGTAGAATAGTCTCACCTCACCCATAGAGTTCTGTAGGGAGTCTAGGTGGATCTTGTGGTGCATTTTCTTCTTAAGCAGAAATCCATTGCAGGAGATCTCGCTCCTCTATTTCATCAGATAAGGTCCCCCATTTTATAAAGGGATTTGTAGGAGCTATAGGAGGAGCAGATGGTTTTGGAAAATGTTTGGGTGGATGTTTGGGTTGGCCAAAGGAGTGAGGAGACAAAGGCATCATGGCAAGGTTGAGGCTGTGCTCAATGGAGTATTCCCCCATGCCACTTTCTTTTATGGTAAGTTTTAGTGGTTTGGTTCTTGAGGAGGAAGCTTCAGCGGTATGGTCCTGTTGCGGGGTAGGGGAAATGTATGCTCTGTTGTTGGGTATGACACACTTAGGTTTTGCACGGAAAGAATTGCAGTGTTGGTAGGGGTCAGGGTCACCTTGAATGGTGACCTACTTGCCATTGTGCGGGAATTTAATGCATTGATGAAAGGTTGAGGGGACAGCCTTCATGGCATGAATCCATGGTCTCCCGAGTAGGATATTATAAGTAAGCTCTCGATCAAGGACTCGACACACCACATCTTTGATTACTGGTCCCACTTGAATAGGTAGGACAACTATTCCCTTTGTGGTCCTTTCTTCCTCGTCATATGCTTTGATGGTAATTTTCCTCCTTGGATCAACTGCCTGTTTAGAGAACCCCAGTGCAAGGACTAGCTTTAATGTGCAAATATTTAAACCAGTGCCTCCATCAATGAGAACCCTCTTGATGTGGTGCTTGTGTATGAATGCGACAATGTGCAGAGGGGTGTTATGAGGTTGGGATAGAGAGAGATCATCTTGCTCAGTAAATGATATGGAGTTGGAGGATGTCAGGTTGCCTACCATGGTCTGAAACTTTTCTTGGGCCAGATTAGTGGGGACAGTGGTTTCCACTAAGGCTTTCTCAAGAATCTCCTTATGAGAAGGAGATAGACGCAATAGCTCCAATATAGAAATGTGAGCTGGAGTTTTTTGTAACTGGTCGATGACATTGTACTAACAGAAATTGGATGGAGGCGGTGGCGACCTTGGAGGGGCGGTATTGAGCATGACTTTACCACTGCGGGTAATTATACTACAACCATTTCTGTTAGGTCCTGGTTGTTGGTTGGGTGAGATGACACTGACCTGCAGAATATGTTCAGAAATGCAGTTTATGGTGTAGTCAAATGGAACACTTGCATAGTTAGCATTACTCGTCCCACTGTTCTGATTTGGCCGGTTGCGATTATTGTTGTTGTCATTACTATTGTTGCCATTGTTGTTGTGGCCATGGTTGTTGTTGTTGTGGTTGTTATATGTCCTGTTATGATTCAGAAGTGGATCCCTGTAGGCCACATGAGTTTCATTGGAGGTATGTTGTTATGTCCCTCCCTGATTCTGATCCAGTATATCTTATATGACATTTTTGAGGCGGATGCAGTTGTTAGTTGTATGCCCCCTTCCTCAATGATATTCACAATAGTCTGTGTCCTTCCAGTAGGGAGGTTTGACTATAGGCTCATAATCACTTGTTGGCGATAGAGAAATTTCGTTGTTAGCCAACAACTTCCTTAGTGCAGATTCTTGAGACTCACCCAACGGTGTGAATTTTCTCCTTGGATTTGAATTGAACCAAGGTCTAGGCTCCCAAGAGGGTGGTTTGTTGAGTGCACCATTGTTTGTGTCTCCCTTAAGAGTGAATATGGGTTGTTGTTTAGGAGCTGCCGTCTTGGCGTCAACTACCCCATCGTTGACCACATTCTTGTTCTTGGTCCAAAACTTTGATTTATCCGTTGTGTAATTGGAATTAGGTGTGTCCTTGTATAGCTTGATAGCTCCTTTAGTGATCATAGCTTTTTTGATGAATAAGCCCATTTTGATGACTTGTGAGAATGATGTAGGGCATTGTATCTGAATTTGATAGCTAAGATCAATATTCAAATTGTGGACAAACATTTCCAATAGTTGCTTCTTAGGTATATCATAAAAACACTTACTAGCTAGCTGTCTCCATCGCTGAAAGAAGGTGGCGAATGACTCACCACTCTTTTGTTTGGTGTTGCAGAGATCTAGCATAGATACCTCGTGTTCTATGTTGTAAGAGAAGTGCATTATAAATTTATTGATAAGTTCATCAAAAGTTTTGATTCCTGGTGGGAGGCGTGAGAACCACTCCATAGCTTGACCACCTAAAGATCTTGGGAACAATCTCATCAAGTAGGTCTCATTGTGAGCTACTTCTAAACATGTGGCATTGAATTCCCAGATATGATCTCTAGGGTCCCCCTTCCCTTTGTATTTGTCAAACTTTGGGACTCCGAACTGATAAGGGAAGGGTTTCATGACCAAACTTTTGTCAAAAGGATATGGAGCTATATCCTCCAAAGAGTAGTGCTTGGAACTTGTACCAGTCTTAAGGTTGGATATTTCTTGCTTTAGACTTTTGATTTGTTGTCTCACATCCTCCATAGGAGCATTTTGATCTATGGGATTCTTTCCTCTATCATTTGCATGTGGGACTGTGTCATTTGTGCCTCTCTCATGATCATCACACCTCCGCTCATGATCATTGTCTACATTTTCCATGATGGAGCTTATGTCAAAGTCTGCGGGGAGTTTGATTCCGAGACTAGCAAGATGATGGAAGTATTTATGGGGGTCTTCAAGGAGCACCTTCTCTACTAGGTGTTGGAATTTTCTATCTTGGATGTGCGCTACTAATTCTTCATGAGAAATTTCTTCGTCATCGTCATGTGGTGGGACGAGGTGATTGGATGAGTAGGCCATTTCAATTTGCTTGTTGTACTGGGATCAAGTAAGAACCATGCAAGGTGAGGTGGGATGAAGTGGACTAGGATTAGAAATTTTGGCAAGGTGTCGACTGAGACTGTTGTGAATGGGATATCTAGGACAAGACTTGGACAACAGATTTTCTCACTCAATGACTTCAAGTAAGACAGTTGACACAAGATGCTAGCCACTAGTAAGGGTAGTCGATACCAGTCTTACTGTGTAGGGCTTAGTCGTTCAACAAGACTACTAGCAAAGGTACTGTGACCTACTAGGCTTACGTGAATTCACTAATGAAACGAAGAAGGACCTATGTCAAACCGGTATGGGATAGATTGACTTTGGGACAAGAGGTGCTTGGAT
The DNA here is from genome assembly GCA_027924645.1 of Cunninghamia lanceolata. Taxonomy (NCBI): domain Eukaryota; kingdom Viridiplantae; phylum Streptophyta; class Pinopsida; order Cupressales; family Cupressaceae; genus Cunninghamia; species Cunninghamia lanceolata. The sequence goes on along the minus strand of BSBN01000219.1, from coordinate 13,329,786 downwards.
AGAAAGTGAATGGGATGATGGACGAAAGAGAGACTTGGGTGAAATGGATGAAGATTGACTGCAAGGTTGAATTTGATCTCAGAAAGTGAAACTAGGCTGAAATGGGTGCTCCAATCAAGTGAAAATATTCTCTCAAAAATAGGGCAAGTGCTCACTGTCGTATATACGCCGAAACAAATGTGCAACAGGAATGAACAAATGTGCTGTAAGTCACAGTATATGCGTAGCTCTGGTGAAATATAAATGCGCAGCAATAGTATGTATATGCGCAACAATAGTGTATATGAGCAGCAAGTCATTACAAAGGCGCAGCAAGTCACTACAAATGCACAACAGAAAGGAGTATATGCGCAGCTCTGATATTTTTGGCAAAATTTTTGGATTTTTCTTCTGTTTTTGGTATTTTTTAGCTAGAAAAGGTCTTCCTAATCTGATATTATGAATTAACAGCAAGAAAACACAACAAGCACAAGAATATTTTGTAGTTTTTCATTATTTTTGTAGTTTTTTTCAACTCTATTTTGGACTAAACCAAACAAAAAGCAAGCACAAAAATCCTAGGCGAGAAATGGATTATAAGGGATTTGGGCCACTAGAACAAGAGGTATTTAATGTGGGCAACCGTTTAAGTGGTTACACGTGTGGTGGCACTACTCTCCGTTATGGAGTCTCCCAGCCTCAAAGGGTTGCGCCTAAGAGGGTTTTGGGGGAGGTTGGCCGTCGGTGTAACATAACAGCACTCGTTGCAGGAAGTTTTCACCTCAAGCACAATTTATTTTAAGTGGCTTGGTAGGGCTTGGCATTAGCCTATTACCACTTAGGGTCGTTCCCACTTGGACAAGTGTGCATCCAAGGGTAGGCCCCTCCTAAAGGTTAAACAAATAGAATGACAAGTCTGGTACTCTGATCACCCAGAAGAGGGGAGAGCATAAATCTATCGTCATTCATCAAGCACAGAATACACTGATTAATCCAACCTAGTTAAAATTGAAAAACTAAATGGGCTAATCTACTCAAACATAGAACTTTGAAGTGATTTTAGCAAGATAGCATTGGTTGAGTTTTAACCCCAGAAAGTAATGGTGAGTTCAGTTTTAAACCACGTAGCACGAGATAGTTAACTTTGAAGTTTTGGTCTCACGATATAGCAATAGTTCATTTTAACCTCAAGATCAATGGTGAGTTCAGTTTTAAACCACGTAGCACAAGATAGTTAACTTTGAAGTTTTGGTCTCATGACATAGCAATAGTTCATTTTAACCTCAAGATCATTGATGAGTTCAATTTTAATCTTAGATAGCAATAACTTGGAAGGTGTTGCAATACAAGAAAGAAATAATCCAGTTACTTTCTACCTAATTAGAGCTAGATGAGGATTTGAATGAACATCAATTTTACTATCTCTTAGAAAGTGAAATGTGAACTATTTAGATGCAACTACATGGAACTAAACTCGAACCTATCCTACAAAACAGCTCCAGCAAACACCTGCAAAAAGGTTAGCGTTAGCAAATTCCCCTAGAAAAGTACTAAAATCTCAATCTATTACAGAAGTGCAGCTTCAGTGATTAGATGCGCAGAAATAATCAACAGAAGCGCAGCAACTATGAATGCGTCGTAATATTACACGTATGCACTGTGAAAAAGAATGAATGCACAGTAATAATGAATGCATAGTAGTAGTCTTCAAAAGCACAACACAAATGAATATATGCGCAATAGTGACAGAAGCACCGTAACAGTGTGCAAAAGCGCAATAAAAATACACAGAAGCGTAGAAAGAATAAAAGCGTTGTAGAAAAGGATATATGCACCGTAGAAATGTTGAAATACACTGAAATAACTTGTGCATGTTTGTGCATGACCAGTACGGAACCTGCCTTCAAAAAAGCTCAGATTTTGATGAGATAAAGGGGCAAAGGCCCCACGGTGGGCGCCAAAAATGTAAGGGTAAAACATGAATCAATCAAATGAATTTTATAAGACCCAAACATCAACAAAATAGAAGATAAAAAGAAAGATTAAATGAAAATAAACGAATAACACAAAGCAAACCTTCCCAGAAATTGATGCTTCTGTTGTTTGCCTATTACAACCGTCCTTTTGCAGATGAAGTGAGCCCTCAGAGAGTGCACTCTTTTAGCTATTTGTAGGAAGTCGATGGTAAATGGCTGTGGTGATATGCAATGAAGATGAGCTCTAAGGCAAGTATGTGATCTCAAGCTAGTGAATGGTAAAAGGGTGCCAAAGGCGTGCTGGTGATATTTTTGCAGAGTAACAATATCAAAAGCCTAGATGAATAGAGTGGAGGGATGAAGCTTCATTTATAGATTTGGAAGAATAGGAATCAACGGTTGAGAGGAGATATGAAGATCAATGGCTGAGGATGGTTGAGGAATGTGCAACCAGTAGAAATGTGACAAATGTCCCAGCTCCATCATGAAAGAGGGGATGTGACAAAATTGATTAGAGAGTTAACTCCATTGACTGGTCAGTTAACAAACTTGATTGATCAGTTAGAAGAGTGGATTATGGAACTAACTGAATTGATTGAGGGATTGACTCAATTGATAGGTTAGTTAACACTTTTGATTGATTAGTTAACTAACTTTTGATTTGAGAAGAAATAGGCCATGTGGGTGAGGGAAAATAAGGTAATTAAATATTAAATATATTTAATTACATGTGCAACCTGATGAGGTGGACAAGGTGAGGTGTAAAGGAGAGGTGGATTTTTGAATTTAGAACTTAGGATAGAGGAATTTGGATTAATTAAATAATTTATGATTATTTAATTGTGTAGGACATTTAGAAGAATTTTAATTAAATAAACTAAATTTATTTAATTATGGAATAGTGAATCGATTAAATAAATTTAGAATATTTATTTAATTGGTAGAAGAATGGAATAAATATTTAGAATACTTCCTTAGGATGAATCATGTCATTTTTAGGCATGTACACTTAGTAACATTGTCAAGCCCTTTTTCTAATTTTTCTTTCTAGTCATGTATAATTAACATTTCCTCTTATGTTTTCCCCAATAGAAGGATATTAAGATGCTTCTTCATTTAATTTTGTAGCTCCAACTGAATGAGAAGATGTCTCTAACACAAACATTTCAACCTTGTTGTCATGTACACTAAAAACTTCATCTTCTCCTCTAAAATCATCTCTTGTCTCCTTAGACATAATTAAATCCATGAGTTCTAACTCATCTAAGTTGGGAATCCCAACTTCTCACAACTTTAATAGTGAATTACTAATAGTCTAAGGATCTACAACATAATCAAATAATATATCTTCTCTGAATGCATTGCCCCTATGATAGTCCCTGTCACTTATATTAATAAATCTACTAGAAACCACTTCATGATTTTTCCTTTACAAATTTCATCCAAAATAGCCTACTCTTTAGTTTTAGGTAGAATAAATTCTACTAGTTCAACATGATCAAATGAAGTTATCCCAGAAACTTCAACAAATCCATCAAGAATACCAAGGGAGGTTGAAAAGAATTTAAGGTCCCTATATATGTTAAGGAGTTTGCATTGTGTTTAGAAAAATCCATCTATAACTATAGAAGCACCAATTGGAGCTTTCATAAGGAGATTCCTAGGAAGATTACTAGCACTATAGTTTGAATGAGCTCTACCAAATATAAATCTAGAACTCTTTAAAAATAAATAAATAAATAAATCGTAAGCCACATCAAGTCCACTCAACTCCCAAAACCTTTCTCAGGAATTCCCCATGACTCATCTAATTGAGCTAGAGGTATCTTCAAGTACAATGGTAGATGGGTAGTTTTCTCCAATATAAATAAAGCAAGCCACTTATAATTTCAACTCCTAAAATTGAAAATAATATCTATGTTCATCTTTTACACTATTTCCCATGTGTGCTTCCTTCATTCTTGAAAGTAGCTTCTAAACCTTCATCCTTGTAACTCATTTTTGGTAGCTTAGGAAAAGGGTCAAGGTCCTAAAATATTGGCCTTTTAGAATTCATGCGTCGAATATCTCCAAAACTAGATAGAAAATGAGCTTTGAATGCTTTCACACAATCGTCTTCTTAGATTCTTTTGAATTCAACTGTGTACCAGTATAACTTTGTAGATGTCAAATTTCTTTATCAAACACCCCTAGTGATACTAATGCAATGAGTTGAGCAAGTTGAGAAAAGTTAGGGTGTGCAAGCATTGGTATGTGACCAAGAATCTCATGACAAATGTTAGATTCATGAATGTTTATTAGATTACTAGGATAACAGATATACTAAGTTGAGTCAAATGTTTTAAAATCTATCCCATTCAAAAATTGATTTGGGTACAACACCCCTATAATAGATCTTATTTTTCATCCAGTGTGATGTCCAGTAACCTGTGAGAGCTATTCTATTTGAAGAATCATCTTAGGAGAAAAGTTAAAAAGAGGAAATGATTCTATATACTCCTTACAAGCATAATTAAGGTACAAATGACCAAGATTTGTAACAAATTGCTCCCAAACATGAATTTGTTTGATGGTATTTTCAACAGAAGGAATTGGTTCTCCTATTTTATGTTTCTTAGTCATATCTGCTATAGATGATTGTCTTCTCTTGTACTCTTCATCATGATATCTTGTATGATATTTTTCTAAGTTCACCACAAAGCCAAGAATATGATCACCATTTGGTATGTCATGAATAGACCTTCAAATTATAGGAAATTCAATTTTGTTCCACACTTCTAGTGGGTATCCATATCATATTTGAAATTTTGGTATACTCCATCTAAACCCCTTATCTCTATTGTTATGCACTTTAAATAGGTTTTTGATGTTGATAAGTGTAACAAAAGTTTTAACAGTACCTTACATGCATGTTCTTAGCAACATCCTTTGATAGCTATAATGTTGGGAAGTCAAAGATGTGTTATCCTTGATGGATTTATTGATTATCAATGTATAATTTGTTAATGTAGCCTTAGTCAATTTTCTTTTTGATGATTTTCCAAAAAGACTTCTTTCAATCACAGGAGTTAAGGCAATTGACAATATCCATATGAAGATTATTTTTCTCCCAAAATTTGCATACCCACCAATGAAGCTACCCCCATAATAGCCACTCGAACTACTAGGGAAATCCTTTGTAAAATTATTTTCTCTTTTATACTTGTAATAGGAAATAGGAGATGAACTCTAATTTGGCACTGGATGGCATTTTGCAAGAAAGTGTAAATGCATCAGGTAGATGATTTGCTTTTTGAATATGGTGAAACAATGTGATGTGTAGGTAAGAAGAATGTGCAATGTCTCCTTTAAGTGGTCCTCTCTACATAATACTATGAGATTGTGATGAATAGTAGATAGTAAATCCATTTTATGATTGTAATTGGAGAAGGTAAAAATGTGTAGTGTTATTCAGTCTATGTCTGCCATAATGACATTACCAGACCTACTAGGCCTATATATTGCTAACTAGAGGAACTTTTGTGCTCACAACATACCCCATTTTGACATAGGCAAATAGGTACCCCCTTTTTTCCTTTGGTTTACTTTGACATATTCTCTTTTCTTTCTAAGGGGTCCTATCGGAAGTGTGGGGTTTGTCATTTTTACACGATAGTAAAGGCATCCCCAAAAGGTTTGATGTCCCAACTTGACACACCACTTAGAAACCTATCATGGTTGGTGATCCTTTCATAACTATAAAGGAAGCCCTAACATCCCTGTTGTAAACAAGGTGGATAACTGAGAGGGGGGTGAATCAGTTATCTTAAATAATTTAACTTTTTGTTCTTCCTTAATAATTAGTGCAGTATCAAAACATATAAGCATGCATAACCATGAAAGTAGAAATAAGATCAATACACATAACACAATGATTTTGACATGGAAAACCCTGTTAAGGGAAAAACCATGGGGTGACTAACCTAGGATTGTATTCTCTGTTAAAAGAATAAGAAGTATAAAATGGCAATTGCCAATTAGGGCTCACTGCCCGAGCACACTGCTCACAAGAGACTCACTGTCTACAACATATATAGAAAGTAACCAAGTGTTTGAACTGATTAGAGGCATCCACATATGCTGAGATTTAGTTCTGGTTAGGCTCAATATACTGATCTATTGCACTTCATTCTTCCTCTGCTTAGAGCTGTTGTTCTGTTACATACCGGATTTGTATAGCTACTTCCACGCTACTCTCTACTTTTCTTTGCACACACTATTACAACACACACACCTTCACATTGAAATCCATCTGGTATATATATCCGTACTAAGGATTTCAACACTTTCTAGTCGGCATCTAGAATACTCAAGATTTTTCCAAACTCTAGTTTGTCGGCTGAATCCTTGCTTACTAAGTGATGCGTATCAAAGAGATAGTTATAGAAGTCATCAATCATGTCAGCCAACTATGAATGATCCCTCAAGAAGCTTGATCACAAACAATTCCTCATCCAGATTAAGGTCTGATGCTCTACAAGTTAGTTCTTGCTTAGTTTGCTCTGCCTGTCAAGAACCCATCACTTAGGTGCTCATATCTTTTCACTCTTTCATCACTAGAGTCTCAATCTCTAGAATGTGGTAGTCATGGTACTCCTCTTGACTTCCCCAAGTCTGCACTTTACTGAGATACTTCCTTTGAGAGATCCGGACCTAATTGTTAGACCTTGCTGCATGCTCTGTTCTTGTTCACCGACCAAATCACTCTTCAATCTGACTTCTGGTAAAGACTTATTATGTGCTATGGATGTTTGGGATAAACTTTGTTTCTATCAATGACAACATTCATGAAGCCACACAGTGTCTCTTTCCAACAATCTCCCCCTTTGGCATTGATGGCAAAACTTAGTGAAAAATGACTAAGTGTTATAATAAACTCCCCCTTGGCTGATGCTCTATCTTATGTACACTTTTACTAGAGCTCCCCCTTAGCTAGATTCCACATTTTTCACTACTCCTCACTCCCCCTTTGACATCAATGGCAAAGGGTGAAATCCGCACATCAAAAATTGCAAAAAGTAGCCTATACATAGCCGCATATATACAAGTTATACTTACATAAACTTAAGTATATCCGCAAAAGTATTCTTCAACTGTACAACTTTTGTCGCCCAACTCTGCTTCATCTTGTCCAAAATTGATATGTGGCCACTTAACAAAAATGCAAAAGCTTCTGCCCTTTTTAGGTCTGATAGATCACTAGTCTGGGCTATGGTCTGAGCATCAGTTAGGGCCTCATGCATTGCCTCTAACTTAGGGATAATTATCTCTCTTAGTTCGCTTAGCCTGCTTACTCTATTCTTCTTCTCCTTTTCAAGCCTCTTTATTTCATTAATAGTGGCAATAGTTTGACACTCTAGATTTATTATGGAAGAGGTGAGAGGATAAAAAATTTGAGATAAATTTGACAATTACTCTCTTGTTCTTCCACCTTCTTGGCAATGTCTGTTGTTACTATGGACCAAGATAGAAAAAATTTGTATAAATCTATGCCATCTTTAAGAGCATTTTCTAGGCTCTTTTATCCCAATATCTAGATTTCTCCTATCTTTTGCTATAAGTCCATGTACTTTGGAGAATCTCTTTCCCAAAAACTCTTTCTGGACTTTCTCTTCTACTGACTTCTCCAAAGAATCAAAATGTGTGCTAATAGAATTAACAAGATATTACATGTTACTGGATGAAGAGGTTGAAAGATCCTTCTGGAAGGATGACATGATCTTCTCCAACACACCGGATGCAATCTCTATCAATTCACAGTCTTCCATGTGAGACTTTAGAAGCTTTTCTTTTGCTTTGGCTTCAGAAAAAGATGCTACCTTCATTTTCTAGACCGGAGAGAGAGAGAGTCAAAATTGAGTGGTCCTTGAAATAGCTCCAGTTCATCTAATTCCATCATTTCCTTGGTCAAGAAGTCTTTAACTACTTCTGCAGTGTCTCTTGCTGGAGACAAAGTCTTCTTTTCTTTTCCCACTTCAGAACTGTCATTCTGGATCTTATCTATTTGATCTTCTTCTCTTCCCTTTACCTCTTCTTGACTTGCTTTCTCCTCTTGTCTTTCTTCTCCTTCAGTTCTGAAGTCTGTGGGGGGATCCGGAAGAGAGATATTTACTTCTTTATGAACTTCCTCTTTCAGAGCAAAGGAATCCAAGTCCTTAGTCTTCTCCTCACCTAACTCCTTTGACTCTTCTACAAATTTCTCAGTAGGATCTTCCTTTGATACACTTAATCCTTCGACATCCATGACAGAAGGTTAATCACTTATGTCCTCTATAATAGGAAGATTGAATCTTTTATATGCATTCCAGAGGATGTCTTCAGTCTCTTTTGCCACCTGTTCAGTCTCTCCGATCATAAGCTTGTTCATTCTAGCTTTGCTCTGGAACTCATCCTTGCAATCCTTGAAGATCATGTTCATTTGTTTAGGAGTGATGGAAGGATATACCTGAATAGCTATCTGTTCCTGGATCTCCATATCCTTTTCCTTAGCATTGTTCTTTCTCATTTCAAGTTCCTTCTCTAGGCTTTTGGGAATTAGAGATATGATTTCAATGAATGCTTTATTATAGATGTTTAGATACCTGACTGTAGCATATGCAAGATCTTCTGGTCAGCTTCACTACATTCATCATAGAATTATGTCATTGGTTGCACATTTCCAGCCATAGTGACTGCCTTGATGACATCATCAATGGAGAGAGTAGGCCTTTCAACAAATTCTTCTGCTTCTTTGTTCTTACCGGTAGAGAATTCCATAGATGTTTTCTTTTTCTTCTTCATTTTCTTAACCTCCTCATCTGTCTCTATCTCTTCATCATCCTTGTGGCTTGTGTAAGACCTTGTGGCCTTTGTCTTTGTTCTCTTCTCTCCTTTTCCGGATGTCTTTGCTTCTGGTTTTGAAGCTTTTGAGCTCCTAGAGGTGGCAAGTGCAGAGCTCTTTGAGGATCTAGTCTGGGAGGGGGCTTGCACCGGAACACTTTCTTTTTCTGCTTTTTGTTTCTTATTTTCTACTCTTTCTACCTTCTCTCTGTTGGTATCAACTGTCTCCTTTGATATGCCAAATTTCTTGGCAATTTCCTCTACTTCCTTCCTGACTTTTCTCTTTATTTCAGGTTGCCTTAGTTCAACATAAATTTTCACACTCAATTCTTGAAAGGTGCCAAACCTTTCAGCCTCAGGGTCCTTAGGCTGACTTAGTAGGTGTTGGACATGCAATTCTAGAATTTTCTCATCCACCTCATAGCCCATTGGCATAATCCAAACTATTCTGGGCTCTACTGCCTCCATTAGGCATTGATTAGTGTCTACCATAAAACACACTGTATCTTTATATTTTTCAACTAGAGATTGGGGGATTCTCTCTGTGGCTTGCATCATGCCTTGGAAGTTTTTGAAGTAACCTCAGAGTGTTGTGCTTTATGCCTTGGCATCACCAAGCCCATACATATAATCTCTGATTTGTATGGCAACTGGTCTATCATTTTGCCATACCCAACCACTAGATCTGAGTAGCTCATTCATATAGTAAAAGAATAGACATAATATCAAGCCACCGTACTTAAATGAATTCTTTTTATCCTTCTTTATTTTCTACAAATTCTCTAACAGTTGGTTCAAGAGAAGCTCACAAAGATCATAGTCAACATTTTTCCTTAGCATTTCTTGTGCAGTATATATAACAGTTCTAGATACTAAATTCTCCCTACTAGAGTGGTAGATTTTGTAACCAATTATCATAGAGGCAAATTTGATATCTGGATCTATGATGTCTTCTATTGTCATTGTCCTCTTATCAAATTTTGATCTGGTAGCTTCACTTATAGTTTTTGACTGATTTGAGAGCAGGCAACCCACCGGATGAGTGCAATCTAGTTACCACCCTAATGGCATCTTTTGTGATCTTAAATGGCCTCATCAACCACATGAAGTTGTCATGCATTCTGCTCAGAACATACCGGACCCATTCATCTTTTGTAAAATAGGGGAAATGGATGCAATGCCCAAAATGTTTATCCTGGATGGCCTTGTATTGGGGTTTAATTTCAAATGTTTCATCTATTAAATCCTTGTGATAGATATCCATCAACTTGGATTCCCCAAATTCCTCAATGTTGGTGTGAATGTATACCCTAACATCTTCTGTGTGCAAAATCCCATGCAAAATGCTAGAGAATGCACCTAGGGGATCAACTTCTAGGGATTTGTAAGGATGTTTCTTGAACTTAGGGTGTGGCCTATTAGTGATCTTAACAACATTTGGAGTAGCCATCTTTCAAAATATTTAGAGAGAGAGATATTCAAGAGCAGAAATACCTTTTTATGCTTCTAGGGTTCATGATAAGAGCTAAAAAGATCGCTAGTTTAAATGATGAGTGGAAGAAACATTATATTTCTACGCAAACCCTAATTTCTTATTGCAATAAATATACAACTTAAGTTATTTTGTTTTCCTTGTTCTCCTTGTTCTGAGAGAGATCTTTATGGATCACTGAAATGCACTTAGAACGATAACTTACAATGTATCTCCCTTTCTCCAATCATTCCATCTAATCACAGATCCAAATATTTCAATTTTGAATCATACCAGATCTAACTGTGAAAGTCTTGCTTTTTCCAAATGACTGTCAAACCAGATTAATCCTGGATGATTAACCTTTTCAAACTCCTTGTGGATCTTTCATATCTTTACCAAGGGTTATTTAGATGTTTCTCTGAGAGCCCTTTTAATCTGCAACTTTCCATGTGCCAATTTTAGGCACCAATTGACTGGTTGGGGGAAATTGTTTTCCTTTGTGACTCCCATTGAGCCAGAGCTCATCTAATTTAGTTTTTGGAAGGAATGTCAGCACCAGATTCTAGTACGGATCCATCCCCAACAATTTATGTATTTCTCTTCACCCAAATCTTGTTCATCTCCCTTTGAACTTCATCTACATTAACTTTTCCTTTTCCTTTGTCTTAATTTTGATTATGATGCACCGGACCTCTTTTATCCTGATTCTTACTTCTACAGAATTTGGCAATATGACCAGATCTATTGCAATGGTAGCAAACAACATTTCTTTGCAAATTTGACTGATATCCTCTTGATCTGCATTGATTAGCCATATGTCCCATTCTATTGCATGCAAAGCATCTACCATTGAATGAATTATTTATTTGCATATTTCTACATTCATGAGATTTGTGACCATACCTTTTGTAGTTAAAACACTGTCCGAAGAAGGATGAATTAGTCTGATTCATTCTTTTTCTATACTGATTTGCTTTATGACCAAAGTTATCGCAATTGTGGTAGTATCCATTGAAGGATGGATATCTTTGAGCATTTGGTTGTCTTACCAGAGGTCTTCTAGGCCTGTACCTTGGATTTCCTGATCTAGAGTTCTTCTGACCTAATCCGGAGCTTTCACCTTTCTCATATCCCAAGCCATGCTTGTCATCTACCCTCTTTTGGCTTTCAAGAAGAACTTCAAGTTGAGCAGAGCTTATCTTAAACTTTTTTTTGTATTCATTTATTGTTTGAAGATCCCTTTTAAGAGTGTCTATCTAATTTTCAAGTTGTTCTTTATTATCTCTAGCTTCTTCAAGATCAGATTCTAGATGCCTGATTATTCTATCCATTTTGTGGTAGTCTTCTAACTTCTCCTTGAGAGATTGTCTTAGATTGTCTTCCATTTTTCTTTTCTCTTCAATTTCTTGGGTGAATTTCATAACCCCTAATTCCATTTCATGTCTTACCATAATGACCTCTTTTGATGGCTTCTCACATAACTTGTTCTTCTCATTCAGATCTTCATTAGTATCGTTGGCTTCACTTTGACTTGCTAATTGTTGAAGTAGTTCCTTTCTCTTTTTCACAGAGATACTCAGTTTCTCTTTTAGTTCATTTATGAAATCATCAGCTTGTTTGAGTCTTTCCCTCAAGTTATTGACTTGAGAGTGAGATTGTTCAATGTCATCTAGGGTAGACTAAAGTTGTTCCCTCATACCATACATATCCATTGAGATTCCTAGGTCTTCCTCAAGCTCTTAGGTTCTGTTAGGAGGAACTTAGCTTTGATACCAATTGTTGTAAACAAGGTGGATAACTGAGAGGGGGGGGTGAATTAGTTATCTTAAATACTTTAACTTTTTGTTCTTCTTTAACAATTAGTGCAGTATCAAAACATATAAGCATGCATAACCATGAAAGTAGAAATAAGATCAATACACATAACACAATGATTTTGACTTGGAAAACCCTAAAAACCACGGGGTGACTAACCCAAGATTATATTCTTTGTTAAAAGATAAGTACAAAATGGCACTTGCCAATTAGGGCTCACTGTCTGAGCACACTACTCACAAGAGGCTCACTGCCTACAAGAGACTCACTGTCTACAAGATATATAGAAAGTAACTAGGTGTTTGAACTGATCAGAGGCATCCACATGTGCTAAGGTTCAATTCTGGTTAGGCTTAATATACTAATCTGCTGCACTTCATTCTTCCTCTGCTTAGAGTTGTTGTTCTGTCACATACCGGATTTGTATAGCTGCTTCTATGCTACTCTCTTCTTTTCTTCACACACACTATTACACCACACACACCTTCAAATCAAAATTCATCTGGTATCTATATCTACACTAAGGATTTCAACACTTTCTAGTTGGCATCCAGAATACTCAAGATTTTCCCAAACTCTGGTCTGTCGACTGAATCCTTGCTTACTAAGTGATGCGTATCAAAGAGATAGTTATATAAGTCATCAATCATGTTGGCCAACCATGAATGATCCCTCAAGAAGCTTGATCACAAATAATTCCTCATCCCGATTAAGGTCTGATGCTCTGCTAGTTAGTTCTTGCTTAGTCTGCTTTGCTTGTCAAGAACCCATCACTTAGGTGCTCATATCTTTTCACTCTTTCTTCACCTGAGGCTCAATCTCTGGAATGTGGTAGTCATGGTACTCCTCTTGACTTCCCCAAGTCTGTACTTTGCTGAGATACTTCCTTTGAGAGATCCGGACCTGATTGTCAGAGCTTGTTGCATGCTCTATTCTTGTTCATTGGACCAAATCACTCTTCAATCTAACTTTCGGTAAAGACTTATTGTGCTGCGGATGTGTGGGATACACTTTGTTGCCATTAATGATAACACTCATGAAGCCACATAGTGTCTCTTTCCAACAATCCCATGCCCGAGGACAGTAGTGAGGGGGTGGTAGATCACCTTTGTCGATTTGATGGTTGCCCTTTCATCTTTCCTGAGAGGCAAACCTTGGTAGAATTGGATTTAATTTCCCCACCTATCCTCAATACTGCATTAATTATAGTTCTCCCATGCATGTAAAAGGCCCCTTTTTTATTAATTTCAAGCTCATTTTTCCCTCAATTTGCTCTCATTCGACTTCTGCCTATGCTTCCTACTATTGTGGTGTATTTCCTAAGATGATTGACAATGGTGTTGCCTAGTGTGATTAGACATAGACCTCAAGTATCTAGACACTTGGGGATATTTGCAATAGGTACGAGGAGAAGCAAACAAGTCAATTCTAGACTCAATGCTTTGAGAACACAGGATTATTCCAGGCTACTACTTTCCCCTTTTCAGTACAAGCTCCAGAATTGGTCCTGGCATGTGCTCAGTGATATAAGGTAGGGAGCAGGAAGACCATTGGGCCATCAAGTCATGTGGATTGATGGAGTTAGGTTGTCATTGATGTCAAAAAGGTGATGGAGTTCATTTGACATCATGTTGTTTACAAGTGACAGTGGCTTGAAACAAATAACACAGAATGGTCTTCATAATGACAGCTGTGGCATGATCTTCATTTGATCACAGTTGTGTTGAGGGTTGACTTGATAAATGTTAGCTCATTGGTAAGGAATCACTCATTTTGGTGATAAAAGGATGATAATATTACAAGTGTTTGATAACATTCATGTATCAATCATACTCACTTTATTGGTGTTTCAAGTGCTTATAAGATCACAGGAATACATTGATGACATGCCTTCCTTGTTGGATTTCAGTTGAACAATATTTGATGCTATATGTCATGTTTGTCATGGGTTGTGTCTTCATCAAGTTGTAGCTTCATAAAATGGTAATGATGGACAGGTATTGGCTTGATATTGGTTCTCATCATGTTAATAAGAAGGGTCGATGCTTATACTTCATGTTAGGGGATTATGTTACAGTTCATCTTGTTGAGGTTTCATTTTGGTTGTCATATTGATGTCAAAAATTGTGATTGAGTTTCCTTGAAAAGTACATCATCAGGAGTTAAGAATGTTGCATGCAGAGGATGTGTCTACTTCATGATGTCCTTCATAGAAGCTTGTTGTTGGCACCATTTTTATGTTCTCAAATTGAAAAAGTTGAAAGCTCTAATTTTTCTTAAGGACTCACAATGGCAATATTGGTTAATGAGTCTACTTGCTTATAGTGCAATGCATTGCATGAGGTTTAAGTCTTGATGAAAAGCCTACTTGTCATTGTTAATAAGTATATCTCTGCAATGAAGAAATCTTCAAAAAGAACTAGTTGTTTCTAATTTCTTGAAGTCCAAAGAATAATCTTTGTTTTGGGCCTTTAAGTGTTCTTAAAATAGATTTAGATCTTAAGTGAAAGCAGTTCATACATAGCCTTTTATACTTTAATCTACCTATCATCATTGGAATGCACTTTTCTTCTATTTAGAAGATGACCTGCTGTAGCAGGTTAGACATAACTTAAGTTATGTCTTGAAGGGTCTAGGCAACATATGCTACCAGTCTCCTTTACCTCTCTAGGTGGTCACCAAATATGTGCGCGGGGCGCCAAAACTAAATCAACGACCCATGTTTAAATCTTGATGGGCGTGAAGCATAAAATCTATGGATGTCATGTAAAATGTTACCCTCTTTCACATGAATACACTTTGAAGTATATTCAGCTGTCATATGCCTTCAAACTGCAGAAAAAGCTATTTTTTAGTATTTTGGAAAAGGCAAGATTTTGAGGAAAGATTTTATTCCTTTTTATCTCTTCCTTGGGGCAGAAGGAGAATGTTATAACTGTAGTGTTTGTGCCTTTTTAAAAGGCTATTATTTTTAGAATTCTTTTTAAGGCCGAATGTAGAAGGTTTTGAAAGATTTTTTCAAGTTCTAATTTTTTGATGAAGTTCTTTGTGACAAGAGGGTAAGGATAGATTGATTGAAGTTTGTTTTTGTAGAATATTGTTGAAGATAGAAGGAGATTATTTTATGGGAATTTGAATGGATTTTGGAGTTTTAAAAAGAATTCTTTATATGTCTAGAATATTGTGAAGGAGAAGATTTTTTTTAGAAAAGACAAAGAGAACTCTTGCAAATGATTTGAAGAACAAAGAGAATATGAAGTGGTTCTTGGAGATTTTTTTTAAAAAAGATGAATTGATTTATTTATTGTTTAGGTTGCATTCAGATATTGTGTTTTTGCAAGAATATGAAGCATCATTTAAGAGATGAAGGATCATGTTTTCTGATGAAATTTTTAGAAGAAGGAATTTGAGAAAATTGAAGACTAAAAATGTGAAAAGACTTCTACAGATGATTTCAGAGAAAATAAAAATAGAAAATGGAAAGATTTTTTATAAAGATCATATTTGTAAAAGAAATTGATTTTTTTTGGCAAAGCAAGAGGAAGATATTGTGTGATCAGATGCAAACATATATCATTTTTTTTTGGGAGAAGAATTTGAAGAGGTTATTGAGAAATTGAATAGACACAGAGGAATATGAAAAGATTTTTCTTTGCAAGTGGAAGGACTTTCAATTTATATAAAATTGTTTTCCAAGTGCATTGATGTGTGTGGAACTGTATATAGAAATGAAGACATTTTCTATGACATCCTCTTGAATTATATAGATTTAATTGAATCAAGCAAGAAGATAATATGAAATTGAATATGCAAAAATAATCTAAATTAGGTGAATGAATTGTTTGAGCATCAAATGCAGGATTGGAGACATACACATGGAGAAATCACAAATGGAGTTTGTATTAGGCAGAGATAAAATATTGAATTGAATGGAAACAGAGTGTCCCTCTGATCTTGTTTATTACTTCAAGTGAAGATTTAGTTTGCCAGTGAGGCCTTGTATTAGCCAGTGAGGCTTGTTGGTCAGTGAGACCTATTTGTTTACCAGTGAGGTATATCGGTGTTGGAAGTCGGTGCTTCTGTTTGGTATTAGAGTTGGTGCTCCACAAGGAGTTGGTGCTCCTAGATACATATTGTAGCCAGTGAGGCAGTTCTGGAGTGGTTTTTCTACCCCTAGAGGGTTTTCCACTCATGCAATTCTTGTGTCTTGATTCATATTGATCTTCTCTCTGTGGTTGTATGTTTTACTCATGAGTTTTTTGTTTTTCATTCTCAGTTATGTGCATATGTGTTTGACAAATCAATGATAGATTTCTCTCCTTGTGCTCTGCAAGTTAAAGTTTGTAAAAAGATTTGAAAATTCACACAACACTGATTCACCCCCCCTCTCAGTGTTGTCCTTGACTCCTACAGTCCTAGACTTCACATGTGATATGATTGAGAAGGTCATTGGCCTTTCAATATATGTTGATTATGATGAGATCACTGAAAACATAACCTTGACTTACTACAGTACTAGAATAGTGATGCCACCAGTTATATGAACCAACATCTCCTGGTAACTGAAATGAAATACCCTCTAAATATGGCACCCATACAACCAAGCAGTGAATTCAAGCAAGATGGGAAAAGGTTTATTATCCTCCTCATCAAGGTATTTGGGCTTCCTTTAGCAGACAAGTGGTACCCCTGGATGTGCCAATTCAACATGAAGATTATGGATGGTAAGAGACTAGACTGGGGTACCTTTATCAGTGATAAGTTGAATGACTAGTTGTCAAAAGTAATGGAGACTAAGGAGTTCTACATGACATCCTATCAAGTCTACCTCTTGGCTTACCAAGACAATTTTCTTGGGCTACAAAAAGTGGGCTCCCTCCAACAACGTGAGGTATCAGTATATGAACATTTCCCCCAATTGGAACTTAAGGCAAGCATGAAGAACTTCTGTATCATCAATGATAATTTTGTATATGTAATTATCAAAGGGCTAGAGCATGATTACTCATAGAGGTTATCAGTGGAGGATGTAGATGAGTTGGCCCATTGGGGTAGCTAGTACATACAATTCCAAATTTTCACCTACATTCGAGTAATGGGCTTTGACAAAGCCCCATACAAGCTGCCTAGGTACTTATGTGACTGAATCATCTTGTTGGAAATCTATAGGCAGGTCACTAAATTATACAAGTTGAAATCAAGAAAACACAAGTCTAACTTTCAATTCCCCCTCAAGGTAGGGGAATACTCTTGTCAAAACATAATTAATGCTCAACATGCAGAGGTGGACCTATCTACCCTATCTTTGGGTACCTTTGACAATATAAGGAGTAGATTTGACCATATTGGATGGGTTATCCCTCTAAAAGCAGAACTGGTATCCATGAGTATGCACTGGATGATCATTGGGAAAATTGCAGGGATGATCATGAAGTGAGGAAGAGGGATTACTTCGAGTTGACCCTTAATTTGGTGAAAGGGTTAAACATTCAAGGACTCCCTAAGGTTCCAAAAGGGATGAAAGAGGATGGAGCCTTGTTGGACCCCTCATATGAAGAAAAGAAGGTTTATAGCCAACCCCTATATCCTATTAGATGGGATCAGGAAAAGACACTTCTATTGAAAACAAGGCTAAGGATGTGATAAAAAGGACCAAGGAATGGTTGAAAAAGCCTTATCCCATGATCAATCTCTATCCTAATAAGGAGGCTGAAGGTTCTAAGGGGCAAAAGAAGAAGAAAATAGAAAAGGGTGCACCCTCTACAACTCTGAAAGATAAGACAGTTAAGAAGGCCAGGGAGGTAGAAGACCATGCTACATTCAAAGGAAAGCACAAGGTGGGGGCTATGATGTTGAGTTTGATGATGAAGAAGAAGACATCATTCCATTGGCTCAAAAAATCTAAGGGAGGGGTCATACTCCTAGCACTAAAAATGTGATAGTGGCCTCAAGCCCAAATCTCACTATCACCACCATCCCATTGTCCACAACTTCACATGTCCTTATATTCACTGCCTCCGTAATAGAAGTAAATCTTGCTTCTTCATCCATTTCTCCCTCATCATACCCTATTTAGCAAACATCATTACCATCACCTCCACCTTCATCATCTTCACTACCATCACGGCTTCCCCCTAGCCACCCTTCATCTTCTCCACCACAACAAACTTCTCCTCCCCCTACTACACACAACATCGAAGCACCTCTTGTACAGAGCCCAATAGTGGAAAAGCAACCCAAAGATGATGATACTCCATGATGCAGAGGTAAAACGCAACGGGAGCTTACAAATGGGAAGGAGGAGTCACTAACACAATCAGCATGTTAAAATCCTATCGGCTTATCATCATCATCATATTTCTTGCTAACACAGACAGCATCATCATATTTCGGACGAGCATGAAATATCCTCCTGCTGACCACTGTTCACTTTCTTATCGCCTATCGGCGAGAGATGGTTCATCAGCCAAGGGGAAATGTCTTACCCCCGATGACTAATGTCACCCCGATGAATATATCGGTCTTATACCGATCGGCTAGACTTGGCTTATCGGCCGGACTCCAACACTCTGTCCCGATGTCTGATATCACCCCGATATCTCTTTTCATCGGTCAGGTTGCCTATCGGCAACACTTCTTCTATCGGCCAGGCCGAAAAAGGTCTCCCCGACGCTATTACTCCTACCGACGCTGAAACACTTAACATCAGCAGGATAAATCTGCATCGGGTGATATTCGCAATATCCTGATGACGATGACGTCACATGCACCTGATGATGATGTCACCCGGATATAAGACTCTTACATCCTCCGCAGCATGATAATAAAATGTCAGGTGATATTATACATATCCTGATGATGACCTTTAAGATCCTGATGACGACTTTTAAGAACCTCCTGTCCTTAGCCAAAAAGAAATGATTTTTCCTCCCGCATACGATAGCGATATGCGGATGATGGGTACACCTGAAAGATGATCCTGACGATGATATACACACTGAGTATATATCCAACTTATATCATCCTGATGCACTTGAAACATACAATCTTCGTCAGCTTCATAACCTGATCCAGATAGCGATATACTCACAGATGACGATGCGATTCACTCCGTCTGGAAAAGCACATGCAAATCCCTGTATATCCATCAGCTGCATGCAAACTCACAGAACCACACAACTTCATAAAGAAAATATGATGATCGGGCCGGATCACCTTCAGATCAAAACTTAACAGTTTATCTTCCTAAACCCTAGCACATGAGGATGCTAGGTTGATTCATAGCATGCTACCAATCGATCTCCCACACAATGAAATGCATAAACAGAAAACTAAAATACAACCTAAACTAACATGCATGACCATTCCACCGATTCACAGAATCAACCGGTGGAAGGGTTGAAAGAATCCATTAATCTGTAATCAGAACAGAAATCAAAACATAAACAGCTGATAAACCAGATAATGCAATTGATGAGATCTTATTTAGATGAAACACAAAGGTCCTATTTCTACAACAATGTTTCACAATGTCTGGACTGATCTCTGGATCTCACTCAATCACCAGTACAACATAACACAACTACTACTCTCATGATCATGATATCAAACCCTAACTGATCTGAGTTATTTATAGCAATATCCTACGAGTACTACCAACTCGATTCCCAGTGGCTGGGAGCTTCCAAGCGGCTGGGAGAGGACCGCTCATACTACCTGATCACGAGCTCTAACTGCCTACACACTCTCCTAGGCTAATCTAATACATATGCATTGGTCCAATGGACCTTATTACATTATGAAGTCAAACATGCTAAAAATAGACTAATGTCCTATCATGCGGACAATGAACCTATATCCTGTCTTGTAGGGGTGCTCCTGCACCATACTCCCCAGAAGAAGAAATCTCAAGTCCACTTGAGATGAGAGTATGAAGATCTACACCATGTTTCTGGATCTGCTGTTCAGTCATCCATACTACTTTAGAATTAGGTTTTCCCTTCCAAGAGACTAGATACTCCAAGTACTGTTTGTTCCGGGTCTGTTTGACCACTCTGGTGTCCAAAACCTTCTGCAACTGTGGAGGATCATGCTTGGGAATGTTATCATGGACTGTATCCTGTAGGAGTTCCTGATCTGCATCTGGATAAGATGTGTATGGAGTTAAATCACATACATTGAATATAGGAGACAAACCAAGATCAGGGGGGAGTTGTATCTCATAAGCATTCTGTCCATGCTTGTGCAAAATCTGACATGGTCCAACTTTCTCTGCATGAGTTTAGTATATTATCCCACTTTTCTCCATGTTGTTTTGTCAAACATCTAAGCAAATTTCCTAAGGAACGGTTCACTACTTCAGTCTGTCCATCCGTTTGAGGATGATATGCAGAGGAAAAAGACAAATTTGTTCCAAGTTTCTTCCAAAGAGTTCTCCAGAAGTGACCAATAAACTTCACATCCCTATCTGACACTATGCACAATGGCAATCCATGGATTCTGACAATCTCCCTGAAAAACAAATATGCAATGTATGAAGCATCAGCAGTGGTTTTGCATGGCAAGAAATGTGCCATTTTGCTAAATTTGTCCACTACAACAAAAACACTGTCAAACCCTTTCCTTGTCCTTGGTAAACCCAAGACAAAATCCATACTTATGCTTTCCCATGGTCTAGAAGGAATGGGTAAGGGCTGATATAAACCTGCATTAGTCGACCTGCCTTTAGCTTTCTGACATATCACACATGTCTCTACAAACTTTCTGACATCTGATTGTAACTTAGGCCAAAAGTAATGTCTTCGGACAAGATCAAGAGTCTTATCTAGACCAAAATGACCTGCCATAGCTCCACAATGTTTCTCCTTAATGATGTTTAACCTCATAGAACACCTTGGAATACATAACTGTCCACCTTTGAACAACAATCCATCCTGAATCAAAAATTCAGAGAATTCAGCATGATATTTCTCTCCAAAAGAAGTACATACATGATATATCTCCCCAAAATCTTCATCAGTCTCATACATGGTCTTTAGTGAATCAATGCCAACACTTTCTAACTGAATCTAGTTGACTGTTAGAACTCTCCTGCTCAAAGCATCTGCAACTTTATTCTTGACTCCTTTCTTATGCTTCAATGTAAAAGTAAAAGCTTGTAAGGTTTCTACCCATTTCATGTGTCTGTGGTTCAGCTTTTCCTGGCTGTTTATGAAACTCAGAGCCTGGTTATCTGTGAATACTATGAATTCCTTTGGCATCAAGTAATGCCTCCATTTCTTGAGTGACTGGACTAAAGCATACATTTCCAAATCATATGAGGAATACCTCTTTTTAGCATCATTGAGCTTCTCACTAAAAAATGCAATAGGTCTACCTTCTTCGCTGAGTACTGCTCCAATGGCCATGTGACTGGCATCACATTCTACCTGAAAGATTTTGTTAAAGTCTGGAAGTGCAAGGACTGGCTGCTGTGCCACCTTCTTCTTCAATGTTTCAAAAGAATCATCTGCTCTTTGAGTCCAAACAAATCTGCACTTCTGTCCTCCTTTGATGGTATCAAGCATGGGTGCACAAATATGACTAAACCCTCTTATAAACTTCCTATAGAAGGTTGCTAACCCATGGAAACTTCTGACATCATTCATAGTCTTTGGGGTTGGCCAAGACAATATGGTACTTACCTTCTCCTTATCCATTTGTAACTTTCCTTGTGAAATGACAAAACCCAAATATGTGATCTCCTCTTGCATGAACAAACACTTGTCTAAATTTATCATCAGCTGCTCTTCATGTAACCTCTTAAGAACCAAATCTATGTGTCTGAGATGTTCTTCTTTTGTGTTGCTGAAAATCAGAATGTCATCTAGATATACTATGACAAACTTACCAATGAACTCTTTCAAAACCTCATTCATCAACCTCATAAAAGTACTAGGTGCATTAGATAAACCAAAAGGCATAACCTTCCACTCATATAACCCTTCATTAGTTTTGAATGCTGTTTTCAATTCATCTCCTGGTCTAATCCTGATCTGATGATATCCACTCTTCAAATCTATTTTTGTAAAATACTTAGCACCTCCCAAACAGTCAAGTAAATCCTCTATCCTAGGGATTGGAAACCTATACCTGATTGTGATCTTGTTAATAGCTCTGGAATCTGTGCAAAGCCTCCAAGTACCTTCCTTCTTTGGTGCTAGTACAGCTGGTACTGCACATGGACTTAAACTTTTCCCAATCAGACCTGAATCCAATAATTCTTCAATTTGTCTGGCTACTTCTGCATTCTGTTCTGGAGTTAGCTTATAGGCTGCTTTGTTTGGAAGTGTTGACCCTGGAATTAAGTCTATGCAGTGACTAATATCCCTGACAGGTGGTAGGGATCTGGGCATTCCCTCTGAGATGATACCTTTGTACTTATCCAATAGCTCTTGGATAGCTGGGTCTATGAACCTTTGCTTCTTCTCTTCCTTGACTTCTTGCTGCTGTTCTTTATTCACCCTCATACATGGGATTAGGGCATATGCAACTGCACCTTCTGCTGCTACTTCTTTCATGAACTGTTTACCTTCCATCAGCATTACCTTCACCTCTTTTCCTTTAGATTTCTCCTCCTTCTCTGTTAATGGTAGTAACTTTATATCCTTACCATCTTTAATGATTTTATAGGTATTTCTAATACCATCATGTTGTGCCTTCAAATCATACTGCCATGGTCTACCAAATAAAAGATTGCAAGCATCCATCTTGGTAATGTCAAACAACAACTTATCCTTATATGCTCCAATCTGAAATTCTACCCAAGCCTGCTCTTCTACAGTTGTCTGCTGACTTTGGGTAAGCCATGAGACTTTATATGGGGATGGGTGAGGCAATCTCCTAAGCTTAAGCTTTGTCACCATATCTTCAGACACAAAATTTTCAGTAGAACCAGAATCAATCAAAACTTTACATGCCTTACCTCCTGCTTTGCAAATAGTCCTGAAAAGAGACTTTCTTTGAGGGGATTCTTTGTCAGGTACCTTCATGGTAGTCACTGTTCTTCTCATCATTAGAGATTCTCCACTTTCTGGGTATCCATAATTATCAGGAGCATTCACACTCTGAAAAGAAGTAGAGCCTGTCATACTTTGATTATCAGGTTCTTGGATCAGATTTGTTCTCCTTTCTCCTGTTGAGCTTGTGGCCTTTTCTGGACATCTGCTGGCTATATGGCCTTCTTTGTTACAGTTATAACATCTGATGGATCCTCTACCCTGGGATCTTCCTCTGAAAGGTCTTCTACCTCTGAAGTTTCCTTGCTGACTATAATTTTCCCTCTGGTTCTGACTATTGTTTCCCTTACTATTGTCATGACTGGATTCTCCTTGGTGTCCATGTCCATGTCCTCTACCTCTAAAAGGACCTCTTCCACCTCTTTGTTGTCTTCCTCTTCCTCTATTGTGTTGTTCTTGTTTTCTCTTTAACTTCTCTTCCACTTTCAATGCCAACTGAAAGCATTTCTGAACTGTATCTGGATTATGCAGACTTAAATCTTCCTGAATGTTGAACCTCAATCCATTAAGGTATCTGGCTACCTTCTCTTCTTCACTTTCCTTTACCTTTGTCTTCATACAAAGTTTCATGAATTCTTCTGTATATGAGCTGACATCTAGCTCCTTCTGCTTCAGGTTTTGCTTCCTCTTGTGTAATTAGATACTGTAATCCAATGGGACATAAGCTTCCTTTACTAATGCCATCATTTTCTTCCAGGTAGTGACTCTACGCTTTCCTTCCTGTACTCTATCATCTTGGATGAAATTCCACCATGTCAAGGCAGCTTCTTTCATTTTTGACTGGGCTATTTTCACCCTCTATTGTTCTGGTATCTCCTCTGTTTCAAAGAAATTGTTCAAGGAGTCTATCCACTCCATCACTGAATCAGGTTCCATCTTTCCTGTAAACACTGGCAAATCCAATTTCACATCCATGGTTCTCCTCTCCATGGCCTTGAGGGCGTTCAACAGTGGTCTCTGGTCTGCAGGAACGACCTCCTCGTTCCAACTAGGGATCTCTTCTTCTTCCCTATCTTCTTCTCTACCAGAACCTACTCTGTTCCTCAACTTCTCTAACTCATCCTTCAATTCCTGATTCTGAGCCTTCACGGCCTTGCTCTCTGCAATCTGTTTCTTTACCAGAACTGCCAACTCAATGTTGGTCATCCTTGCCGAAATCTCTGATGTTTCTTCGTCACCTGACATCCTGCTATATCCTGATCTTTTCCAGAAGATCCTTCCTTTGCTCTGATACCACTATGATGCAGAGGTAAACGCAACGGGAGCTTACAAATGGGAAGGAGGAGTCACTAACACAATCAGCATGTTAAAATCCTATCGGCTTATCATCATCATCATATTTCTTGCTAACACAGACAGCATCATCATATTTCGGACGAGCATGAAATATCCTCCTGCTGACCACTGTTCACTTTCTTATCGCCTATCGGCGAGAGATGGTTCATCGGCCAAGGGGAAATGTCTTACCCCCGATGACTAATGTCACCCTGATGAATATATCGGTCTTATACCGATCGGCCAAACTTGGCTTATCGGCCGGACTCCAACACTCTGTCCCGATGTCCGATATCACCCTGATATCTCTTTTCATCGGTTAGGTTGCCTATCGGCAACACTTCTTCTATCGGCCCGGCCAAAAAAGGTCTCCCCAACGCTATTACTCCTACCGACGCTGAAACACTTAACGTCAGTAGGATAAATCTGCATCGGGTGATATTCGCAATATCCTGATGACGATGACGTCACATGCACCTGATGATGATGTCACCCGGATATAAGACTCTTACATCCTCCGCAGCATGATAATAAAATGTCGGGTGATATTATACATATCCTGATGATGACCTTTAAGATCCTGATGATGACTTTTAAGAACCTCCTGTCCTTAGCCAAAAAGAAATGATTTTTCCTCCCGCATACGATAGCGATATGCGGATGATGGGTACACCCGAAAGATGATCCTGACGACGATATACACACTGAGTATATATCCAACTTATATCATCCTGATGCACTTGAAACATACAATCTTCGTCAGCTTCATAACCCGATCCGGATAGCGATATACTCACAGATGACGATGCGATTCACTCCATCTGGAAAAGCACATGCAGATCCCTGTATATCCGTCAGCTGCATGCAAACTCATAGAACCGCACAACTTCATAAAGAAAATATGATGATCGGGCCGGATCACCTTCAAATCAAAACTTAACAGTTTATCTTCCTAAACCCTAGCACATGAGGATGCTAGGTTGATTCATAGCATGCTACCAATCGATCTCCCACACAATGAAATGCATAAACAGAAAACTAAAATACAACCTAAACTAACACGCATGACCATTCCACCGATTCACAGAATCAACCAGTGGAAGGGTTGAAAGAATCCATTAACCTGTAATCAAAACAGAAATCAAAACATAAACAGCTGATAAACCAGATAATGCAATTGATGAGATCTTATTTAGATGAAACACAAAGGTCCTGTTTCTACAACAATGTTTCACAATGTCTGGACTGATCTCTGGATCTCACTCAATCACCAGTACAACATAACACAACTACTACTCTCATGATCATGATATCAAACCCTAACTGATCTGAGTTATTTATAGCAATATCCTACGAGTACTACCAACTTGATTCCCAGCGGCTGGGAGCTTCCAAGCGGCTGGGAGAGGACCGCTCATACTACCTGATCACGAGCTCTAACTGCCTACACACTCTCCTAGGCTGATCTAATACATATGCATTGGTCCAATGGACCTTATTACATTATGAAGTCAAACATGCTAAAAATAGACTAATGTCCTGTCATGCGGACAATGAACCTATATCCTGTCTTGTAGGGGTGCTCCTGCACCACTCCACCAAATGAGGAGGAAGTTAACAAATATCAGAACAAGGAGAAGAGAACACACAAAGGGGATCTAGAAAGTAAAGGACCACTAAGGTAGGTGATCTTGGTGGCATTGCCTCAACCCTTCAAGACAAATCAAGTAGGAAGTCTGACAAGTTTGGGAAGATAGTTATATTGACTCCCTCACCTAAAAGGTCCCCATCTCCTACACATATACCATATGCTCCATCTCCTCCAAAGGACACAATATCAGAAATAGGCATCCCAGTCTAGCCCAATCAGACTGTGGAAAAGAGGAAGATAACTTATGTTGAGGAGGAAGATCTGGCTATAGTTGCAGAAGTTTTGGGGACTCCCCAAAAAGGAAAGAAGGCCAGAACCCCTTCCTACCTCACCACCAATGAATAGGGAGTTAGGATTGGTCAAATAGAAACTTCATTGGTGGATAAGGAGGAAGCCATGACCTCCCAAGATTACAACATTCAACAGGTTGTCCTTATCTCTAGAACAAGGGAAGGGTATAAGAATGCATTAACTGATGTGGTCACTGCCATTCTGGATAGGATGAAGAAGGATGAAGTGACCAAAGAAGAAATCAAGAAGTAGGTAACTCAACTATCTGGTTATGTTACACACCTAGTAGGACCTATTGACTCAATAATCTTGCACTAGCACTATTTGAGGCCATGACCAAACAAGGCCAAATCACAGATCCCTTGGGCATTCTCCCTACAGCAACTACCTAGAAGAGCTCATTGGAGACCTTTGGGAATGGGACTATTAGGGAGGCTCTAAAGATATATCACTCCATTGAAAGGGAGTAGGAGGTGGTTGAGGCTTTGAAGGGTAACATTGAGGATGAATTACTAGTTTGGGAGGAATATTTCCCAATTTTGCAAAAAATGGAGACCATCCCTCAAAGCACACTTTTGCAATTTGGAGTCTTGGATAAGCCTAATCCAGGGTCAATTTTGGAATGGCTGAAGGCCCAAAAATGCAAGGTTAACATATTGAAAAAGTGTAAAGAGAAACTACAAGCAAGGACTGATAGAGCTAGCCAGGGTTCAGGTATGGTAGAAGCCCTCATTAGCTCTATCCCATGCAAATTCAAAGATGATACACTAGTGATTCTCCCTGTAGCTAGAATAATAAGGGAGTTTTTTGCTATCTTTTAGTAGAAACTATCAAAGCAGTGTATAGATAACCTGATGAGGCTAAAATCCTTGTTTACAAAGTTCCAAGGATAGTTGGTTGATTTGGCTGGTATTCAAGAAAAGATTAGACATTATACATACTCACAGCAAATATGTTGGCCATTTGGTTGAGCTTGATGTTTGATGGTGTTGTCATTGATGGAAACAAGAAAAGGAACAAGGTTGGAACAAAGATTTTGGTCTGGTAAAGGAAGACCTAAGGAATTTAGCTAAGTGTTGGAAGAGTTTAGAAACAACGACAGGGAGATAGTATCTTGATTGGCACTGGTCCGCGGTTGAAGATCAAGTTGTACAGTTCTAGTATGATATTCTTTATCCTTAGAGGATCATATATCCATAGTTTCATCCCTTTCAATCATCTCTGGAAGTATATTTTCAAGTTGCATGAGTTCAGCATTGTAGAGAACAGAGGTAGTAAGAGTAGAACACATATTTGTTTTGATCCACATTCCTCCGGTGTTGTATACTTTGTTATGAAGTTTTGAGGTATTGCAAACACTTGTATGAAGTCTCTAAATCCATATTTATAGAGTCTGAAGTCCACCAGAATGATAGTTTTGAGCTACTGAGTATCGCTACTTCGTTTGACAAAGCTTGACTGTGATAGGGCATGTGTTCTAATGGAAGAAGTCTAATAGCTTAAGGAAGATCTTTGAGATTAAACACATGGTAGGTAAAAGGTATTCTACTCCTCCTAAAGAAATTGATTCAATTGAAACCATAGAAGAAGAATACATGCTTGTCAGTGAAGAAGAACTCAAAGCTGCTCTTGAAGATCTTGAAAAGACTGAAATAGAAAATAGGGATCTGAAAAAAATGTTAAGGAAGCAGATGAGTGCATCAGAAAATTGAGGGAGCAAATCAAGAGGTTCAAAGAAGAGTATAAGGAGGTTAGTGAACAATTGAGATCAGCAAATGATACCTTGAATGATCTGAAAGTGGAAGTTGTAGAAAGAGTAAAACTTAAAGAAAGCCTAAATGAAATAATAAAAAACAAATCTAAAGAATGTACAAGGCTTGAACAAGAAGTTGTGGATCTAAAATCTGATCTGAAACAAGAATGGACTCAAGAAGATAAATTCAGAGTGAGTGTTGCCAAACTTGATAGAATAATTACAAGTTAGAAGAGTCTTGATGCCAAAGAAGGCTTGGGATTTGAGAAAGGCAAAAGTTCTAAAACATGTCAAGAAAAGAATGTTGAGATCAAAAAGGACAAAGGCAAATAGATCTAGAATCAAAGGAACAGACCTAGAAGACCATCAGTTAGGCAACCAAATGCTCAAAGGTACCCCTTTTTCAATGGTTATTGTAATGCATGCAATAAGTTTGGTCATAAGGCTACTCAATGTAGGAGCAGAGTGAATCAAAATATTCCATCATTTTCTGGTTAGTGCTTTACTTGCAATAAAGTAGGTCATAAAGCTAATGAATGTAGAAGTTAGATAAGGAATAGTTACAACAATGGAAGGAATGCTCAAACTTTCAGAGGTAACTATTTATATGCAAGAGATTTGGTCATAGAGCTAGTGAATACAAAAGTTAGATAAGAAACAACTATAATAATGGAAGGAATGCTCAATCTTTCAATGGCAATTGCTTTACATGCAATAGATTTGGACACAAGGCTAACCAATGTAGATCAAGGATGAATGGAAGGAACAATGGTCAGAAAAATGTTGTATGCTTCAATTGCAACAGGCGTGGACATATTGTAAGATTTTGTAGAATCAAGAATATATATAGAAGAAGGATAATCAAGCAAAGATGAAGAAACCGGTACAAAAGGTAGATCTAGCAGAGATCAAGAAGGATATGAACAAGATTTGGGTTAAGAAGGAAGTACATGAAGTCAAGAATGAGTCTACAACAGACTCTGGTGTAGACACTTCCTAGAAAAAGTGAATTGGGAGCTCTGGCTTAGGGGAGCTTTAATGAAATATTTTGTTTCCCTAGCCAGAAAAGTTGTGCTGACATTTAGCACAAAGATATAAGTTAGAAAACATTTTTGTAGATCTTCTGAAGAAGATTCTGATAGAAAAGAACCTAATGCAGTGGATTGTGGAGCAATTTAGATCGATTGTGAGTGGCAGATAAAGAATTTGATAGAGTTTTGAATCAAGCATTTATGGCGATTAGGTTTTAATGAAAAGGGTTTAAAAGGAGATTCATTTGAAAGGAAATCACATTGCATTCAAACCCTCAAGAAACTAAGAAGATTTGAGCAATAGAGTACAATAGCGAATTCAAATGTTTGGTGAGAAGAAACCCTAACCAAAAGCAAAGATTAAGGTATTTACAGTTTTTACTCTTAGAAATTTTAATTGAATTGCAAAAATGGCTACTCCACATGTTGTTGAGATCACTGAGAGGCCTCACCCTAAGTTCAAGAATCACCCATTCAAATCATTAGAAACTGATCCGAATGGTGCATTCTCTAAGGTCCCATTTGGTGTCATGCATATTGAAGATGTTAGGGCATATATTCATGCAAATATGGAAGAATATGATCATTTAAAATTAGAGCAAGTTTAATTGAATGAATTGACCAGAGATAAATTTGAATTGTAGGAAGAATTTAGTGCTCTGCATGAGAAGAAATTGGATACATGGATTAATTTTCTGGCTTTCTTTGAAGATGCTTGTGTTTGGTATGACCTAAGCAGAATACACAATGAATTCATGTGGTTAGACATGATGCATATGGTTACTAAGGATGCCATTGAACTGGTATGTATTCCACCAGAACAGTTCTAGCTTTGAAGGCTATAAAGAATAACACAGTGATGAAGTTAACAGGTGCCAAATTTGACAAAAGGGCATTAATAGTCAATGACATAGAAGATCCAATTGTAAGGTTTGCTTCCATGGTGATTGGTTATAAAGTATACTTTTCAAATAGGGATAACTCTATCTCATCTATGGCTATCTACATAGCCTTTGAAATGGTGAAGAAGAATGTTGAATATGACCTGCGTGAGTTTCTTTGGCAACAATTGATGGAGAATCTGAAAAGGACAAAGGACACTAAGTACCCCTTTAGGTATGGTACTCTAATCATCTATCTATTGTTCTACTTCCTGAAAGAATTACCAGGTATAGGTAAAATTGCTTGGTTAAATCATTCTCCGGTAGCAGTTCAAATTAGAAATCATCTGCAAAGTTTAGGAGATGTTGATAAACAAAATGTAGCATTATGGGGTTACTTTAAGAATTTCCAAAAGAAAATGCAGGCTGGGGCTAGGATCCTTAAAAGGGTTGCAGAAAAATATGAAAAAGAGATTGTGTTTATGGTAGACAAAGATAAATTCCTCATGGAGGCAGTGGAACCAAGAATAGTGTGGGTCACATAAATGGGATATGGTGTTACAGAGGATGTTCTGACTGATCTAGCTAATCTAATAT
Organism: Cunninghamia lanceolata; assembly: GCA_027924645.1. NCBI lineage: Eukaryota > Viridiplantae > Streptophyta > Pinopsida > Cupressales > Cupressaceae > Cunninghamia > Cunninghamia lanceolata. The sequence continues at coordinate 13,299,148 of BSBN01000219.1, read as the reverse complement.
TGAGAAAACCAAAGGATCCTAAGGAGGAAAGATTTGGAACATTCGAAGAAAAATATCTCAAAGTGCATCTAGAACAAACTTAATCAGAATCACAGAGAAAAGCTAGAAAGATGGCAAAACAGTATGTTATGAGCAAGGGATTCACAAAGGAACAAATAAACCAAGATAGAGCCAAATCTCAAGTAGTAAAGGTTATAGAAGAGAAAATTGCACAAGAAAAGGCTCCATCAAGACTAGAAGCCAAGTATGAAGCTTCCAAGGCTACAAGCGCTCTAGAAGGTTAGACATCAAAGGCACCAGAGAACGAAGAAGAGAAATCTAAACCAAAAAAGCCTACTTCTAGCTCAAGAAGAAGAACAAGAGCCTCCTCCTCTATTGTAGACACATCTAAGAGCTCTGAACCACTCCCTACAACTGAGGTTGAGAAAGAAAAGATAGAGCCTATAGAGAGAAGGTAGAAAAGAAGGAAAGCAAAGGCCACCAAAAGAGTGTATGTGAGTTTTGGCAAAGGAGAAGAGGAAGATGAGATAGAGATTGATGAAGAAATCAAGGCCAAGAAAGAAAAAATAGATGAGACCACAACAAGCAAAAAGGAGAAGCTCTCTAGAAAGGTGATGGACAAGAAAAAGAAGAAAGGAGAAAAGACAGGGACCAAAGAAAATGAAGCAACAACATCCTTGGAAGCCACAGTCAATGCAATGGCTCAACATGGGAATTTGAAGCCTATTGCTAGTACATATGATGAGAGCTCTGATGGAGACAAAGGGATAATTGAAGAAATAGTTGTAAGATATCTAGATATGTATAATAAAGCCCTAATTTAAGTCATAGATGACTTACTAGACAGTTTAGCCAGCATTATGATAGCAAGAAAAGAAGGGGCCAGGGCTAAAGACATTGAGATAAAGGAGTATGTTTTGTTGAAACTTTGCCCAAATATCACAAGTGAAGATTAATTTAAAGCCACTAAGAAGCTCAGTGATGAAATTGGTTAAAGAAATTGAAAAGATAACATTATGTGTGCTACATGAACTGCAAATCTCAACTATGGTAGACACTAATGAAGAGGAATAAAATGTTCCAAATGAAAATATAGAATAGAGTATGGATCAAAGTGGAACACCTCCTCTGGTAAGCTTTGGGAAAGTTGAAGAAATAAAAGAACCTGTGGAAGAAAAGAACTCTAAAGAAGCAAAAGTGGCACCTGAAGAAAATGACCCTGAGGTCCAAGGTGAACAAAGAGAAGAAGCTAATGAATAGATGATTGACAATCCTGCTTCAAAAATAGAGGAAAATGAGCAAGAACTTATTCAAGAAGACCCTCCAGAAAAGCATGATGATGAGATGTCTCATGAAGAAGACAAAAGAGACACTACTGAGAATGAGTCAATTGACTCTTTGAAAGAGTTTTTGGAGAAGCAAAAGGAAGCTCAGATTTTGACTACACCTAAGCTATTGCAAGGACCAATTAACCTTGCCACAATGTCCCCATTATAGAAGCTAAGACTTGGGACAATTTTTCAAACCACAGCACAAGAAGAGTTATTAAAATCCCATATGGAGGATAGTAAGCTGATTGGAGATGCACAACAATTTTTGAAAAGATTATGCCCATAATAAAGAGACATACATCATTAGCTCCTACTAGTCAGTTGAAGAATCATATTGAATTAGTCAACTCTCATTTTGAGTCCATTGAACAAGCTGCAAAAAAGAAGGTAAGGGCAGAAATTGATAGCAAGAGATTAATTGAGCTTAGTGACAAATTTGCTTAAGATATAATTTTGTTAGATAAGAGCATAGAGTATGCACAGATGGACATTAAAGAAGCTAGTGAACTATATCAATTTTGTCTTACATGGGCTGAGAAGACTAAGGACATAAAAGAGAAAATAGATGGATGGGAAACTCAAATGATGAATATCTCCAAAAGTTATGATCTGGTGAAAGATGCTATTGGAAATCAAAGGGCTACAATTGAAACCATCCATTCTAACATAAATAAGTTGCAGGCCTAGAAGAAGGTTATCATACATAGAATGAGCCAACTTCAGGAGATAGCAAGCTTCAAGATTGCATCCATGAACAGGCTAGTAGCAGCAATAGATAAGACAAGGCAAATCACTAAAGCCCCTGCTACCATGAAGAAGGTAGAAGAGTTGGTATCCTAGGTTAATGGACATATATTAGTTTTAAGCAATACTAAGGTTAGATGGGATGAAGATTTGGTGCAACTGAAAAGATCTACAAAGCTACTCTCCTTGAAAAATAGTAAGCAGTTTGATTTCATCTGTATATATGCAAATAGTACAAATAGTTTTGAAGTTTTGGTCACTTGTATATATTTCTATATCATACACCTTTGCCATTGATGTCAAAGGGGAAGAATGAATCATGTGAAAAACACAAATAAAAATAAATGAAAAATAAGGAGAGAAGCATGAACTTAGGGGGAGCAGTGTGAAAAGAGTAAGGAGGAGCAATATAACATTTTTTCACATCAAGTGTTGCCATCAATGCCAAAGGGAGATATTGTTGGCCATTTGGTTGAGCTTGATGTTTGATGGTGTTATCATTGATGGCAACAAGAAAAGGAACAAGGTTGGAACAAAGATTTTGGTCTGGCAAAGGAAGACCTAAGGAATTTGGCTAAGTGTTGGAAGAGTTCAAAAACAACGACAGAGAGACAGTATCTTGATTTGCATTGGTACGCAGTTGAAGATGAAGTTGTGCGGTTCTGGTATGATATTCCTAATCCTTAGATGATCATATATCCAGAGTTTCATCTGTTGATCATCTCTGAAAGTATACTTTCAAGTTGCATGAGTTTGGCATTGTAGAGAACAAAGGTAATAAGAGCAAAACACATATTTGTTTTAATCCGCATTCCTCTAGTGTTGCATATTTTGTTATGCATTTTTGAGGTGTTGTAAACACTTGTATGAAGTCTCTAAATCTAGAGATGTAGAGTCTAAAGTCAAACAGAATGATAATTTTGAGCTACTGAGTATCGCTACTTGGTTTGACAGAGTTTGATAGTGACAAGGCATGTATTCTGATAGTCCACATTTTGCCGCAAATTGATACCATGCTCTGTGGTTCTAAAGGTAAGCTTGGGAACGTGTAAAGAGTCTTTGATATGATTTTGAAAGTGTCTTGTGGTCTGCAATGAAAGTTGTAGTCTGACAGATGGACTGAACTAGTGGCAGTATGTGTTTGAGGCTGACATGATAGGTCAATTTGTATGCGATAAGTTCTATTAATTAGAACCTTATCCTAAGTGGTTCTATAGTTTGATCCAACATATGAGAATGTGTTTCAAATGTTAATTGGGTCTACAAGGTATTTTGGTGAATGAATTTGGTCGACAAGCTACATGATTAATTACACACTTTATAGTAGGCCGACCTAATGTGAAGATTCCAAGTGTTGCAGATATATATGAGATCCAATTCAATGTTTGGATGGTGTGTGTGCAAATATAAAAGTGTGTGTGTGTGACATGCGAAAGATTGTGATTTTGTGAAGGCAACAAGTGCAAAAGAAGAGAGATCTTATCTTCATGTAAGAATAGAGCAGTGTAGTAGAGCAATTCAAGATGAAGAGTTTTGAGACAATTTTTTGAGAATTATTGGACCTGTAATCATGCATTTGTAGATGCAAATCTAGAAGTTCATTTTGGCAGTGAGTCACCCTTCTATCTCTTTCTTTCTTTAGGCAGTGAACCTATTTTGGTAGTGAGCCTATATGCAATGAGCATCCTTGGATAGTGAGTCCTTTTGGGTAGTGAGCCCTAAGATAGTGAGCCTCTTTCATAATTCAGTATTGTTACTACATAATATATTGTGAGATAACACTCACTATGCTTTTTCCCTTTTTTGGTTTTCCATGTAAAAATCTTGGTGTTCATGTGTCATGCCTTGTGGCTGTTCATGCTATGTTTAATTCGCTTTAATGTTGTTGAATGGGCAAACGAATTAATGATTTAATGAGTGTATGGTTTAAGAGAACACTAATTCACCCCCCCTCTTAGTATTCTAGGTGTTCAACAAAATCAAGGTTAAATATCACAATGGGCCAAATATGAATGGCATTCAAGATGTCACCTCTAATTTTCAAGACTAGTTTCCGAAGGGGACATAATATCCTTGTTCTTCACTCTCATTCATTGATTGTTTTTGGTTCTCCTTAGGATAAACGACTTTAATGAGATTTTTCTGTTATATTTCATAGTTGATTGTGAGGTAAAGTTGACCTTAAACTCAAGAGTAATTAACTTGTGTTTGATACCTCTATCCAAGCCGACTTGGACAGAATTGTAAAATTAAAATGGAAGGAACCTCATATAAAAGGAGGATTTTGGTCATTTTGGAAGAGGGGGAACATAGAGTACTTGCACTTGGGTAAGAAATTTTGTAGGTTTGATGGCATGTAAGGGGAAAATTTAATATGCATTTAAGGTGTGGGAAAACTTTCTCATTTGTAATACACCATGTTATTGCTAATTAATAAAAGACATCTTGGTTATTCCTGCATTCCTATTCGTTAGTGGTAATGTATCCACATTTTCTTTTTCTTGCATATGATTTATGTTGATGGATCTTTAACTTAATTATTAAATCTTCAATCAAGTGGTTGGATATGGTTTGAATTTTGCACATGCAATATGGTGTTTTCATATCTCTATTCTTCTTCTCCCTTTCCTTAGAATCTTGCACTTGCAATGTACATGATTGTGTGGAAAACTGGTCATCCATTGCTTGTTTAATTTGATCTCATTAACTACATCATATGAAGTGAAAAGCTAGGTGCAAAAGCTATTCGATTGTTTACTTTTTCTTTTCCTCTAAACCCTAATCTCCTTTTTCCTTTTTTATACACATAGTTAATAGTAAAATTTTAGGATCCCAAACTTTAGAGAAACATCTATCTTTTAGAGATTATCAAAATCCAAATTGATTCTATCAGCACGTGCCCCTTGAAGAAACAATCACATTGTCCACTCAGCGGAGCTCCAACACTGTTGTGACCCAACTTATAGGGACCCTAGGGTAATCATAACATCATTAGGTTTCCTTTCAATAGAAGTAGAGTGTCATTCATTCTACTTAGAGTTGATGTACCAAAATAGTCATCAACAAAATTGGCACTAGAAGGAGGGCCTAATCAATCTGGATTCACCTAGGTTTCCTCTAGCTCTTGAAGAAAGAAGATTGAATAGATCTGGATCAATTGGAGAAACCAAATTTCAAGAGCTCCAATACCACCAAAAATCAGGAGTGACCATGGTAAAAGGAGAAGGTTAAACACTAGGTAAACTAGCCCTATTAGATCTGAAGACCTAGAAGCCTTCCTCGAATAACCACCTCAGATACCAATAGCTTCCTTCTATGGAGCAGATCATTCTCCCTATAGCTTATAGAGGCCCTCCATAATATGCCTAAAAACCCTAAGAAATCTTGCCCTAAGTATATCTATGGAGAAAGTGGGAGCGTAGAAGAGCACATTCAGGCTTTTAAATAAGCCATTAGTAGAGATGGCATCCCCCATCTAGATATGGTCTTGAGACTCTTCCCCTACTCTCTGGGGGAGATTGCTTATTCATTGTTGTTATGGAGGAAAAGATGAATGATGAAGACTATCATGCAAACTAGATCAAACCCTCTTCCATAATAACATTCAAGGACAAGATCGAGCCAAATCACAACCAAAAGGGAGGTGGACTTAGCTACAGATCTTGTGCTCTTGTTTTCTATGGAAATATCAGATTTAACCAAGCCTTTTTATCAAACCCTAGGTCAAGTATGCATAAAATCCTAGTTCTAAGATAATCAGCTTGTAATAGACAGAAGACGATTGAAACCCAAAATCTAAATGTACAAATATAACTAGAGAGATATCAAAACCTATGCCCTAGAAGTTGTAAAGTTAGAGGACTATTTTGCAGGTGCCCAAGTCTAGAAAGATGGAATCTTCAGAAACTGGAAACTGGAGAAAAGTCACAAAGAATGTCCTGATACTAGATTCAGTGCTTGTTTTAGTAGGAAGCCTATTTCGCTAGTGCTCAAGTCTTGTGTAGAGGAATATTCATGAAATGCTTATAGATCTTGAAACCCTTTCCCTTACACAACCTTCTTGTACCTTCACCTCTTTAGATTTTGCACCAATAGCTTGCACATAAGGATAAAAGGGGTTTGGGGGTTATGGTGTTAAGGGACTCGCCTCAGTCAAATCTTGGGATAGCATTCAAGCTTCCCAACACCATTGTATGATAAAGAGTGCTTGCCCTAGCAAGGCAAAGGCTAAACATAAATGAATGATAGAATGATTCAAAGAACAATTATATCACCTTGGAGGTCAAACTGTCATGCCCGCATCTCCCGTGCAGACACAACACACAAACACCCGTGTCATGACCACATTCGCCATGTGGTCACGACACGGGCCACGAAAAGCTTTTCTCCCTACCCTAAGAACCACCTCACATGCGCTTGTGTGCTCGATGGCATTACGCTTGAGGCGTAGACATGACCACATGTTTGATGGGATGCAAGATGTCCAGGGGTATATGACACGAAGTGTGTCGCCTCCAAGGGGTAGACTGAGTTAGAAAGGAACCCTAGTTTCCTAGGTGAAAGTGAAATTTGACGTCATTGATCCTTAATAAAACTCGGATCGAAAGAGGGTTAGTTATGACGACAAGATGGTGCACGAAAGAAGTGGATAGGTGGAACAAAAAGTATCAAGGATAAATAAATATCGCTTAATTTAAAAATTGCTTTACTTGATTACGTAGTTTACCTATTTTGGTTAATCTCTTAGATTTCAAGATAACTCAGATTGCTTACGCAACATTTTTCCTTACAAGTTAGATGACGTTTACTGGGTTATAGTCGGGTTAATATCCACATAAAACTTAACACGCTTCACTTCTCTTACAAAGGGTAATTTCTCCTCCTACAGGTTTGACTTGGTTAGCCTCTTAAGAAAAGCACGGGTTGCCTTAATTTAATTATTCGTATGGTATGTAGGTTCCGTCCATTTTATTACTCTCTCTTGGTATAATTGTTATCATTATTATTATATATATTTTTTTCTTCATTTAATTAATTTATTTATTTATTTATTTATCTAGTAAAAAGTTTAACTCCGACTCTCTACTGTTATTCTAAGTTCTAGGATATATATAAATAATTATATATCCACCCTTATAACTTAATTATCATTATACAACATTGTCAAGAACCTAACTTCACTATAAAAATTTGTTCTAAAAGACCCCCTTTGAAAATGGCATTATGAAATACACATATGTAAGTAAATAATTGTTAAAATATTTAAACAAAGGAAGGTAGAATTTATCATTTCCACATTTAACTAAATCACCCATTTATTATAAAACAATAGTATTCAAATGTTTACATGTATCATATATATGTAATAACATTTGTTTGTTAATATACTAAAAGCTACAATTACTTCTTTAAAACAAACAAGAGAATTAAATGATGAAGTTTATATTCCCTCCCCCAATCCACACAAAACCCTAACCCGAATACCTAAAAGGACTCTTGTATGCCCTAAGCACTCATTTTTTTTTGTTATCTTGTTTGTTGCTGTGATGCAGGGTTTAGGGATGGTGTGGCGCTGTGAGGGGAGACGCGCAGGAGGTTTAGACCGGTGGCAGAGTGGTGTTGGGACAGCACCATGAATGCAGGTTGAAGCACGTGGGGGGGCTGGTTGAAGGTTGTGGGGAGTCTGTGGGGCGGCAAAGCCGGTGGTAGAAGGTGTGCCGAGAGCCGGAGACAAGGAGAATGGTGGCGCACAGGTCTAAGGGCCGCGGTGGCCAGCGAAGCTACGATGGTTATAGGTCGCGACTGTCTAAAGGCCGTGGGGGCCGGGGGTGGCTACGATGGTTAAGGGTGTGGGGGGGCAGTATGGGTTGCGGTGGCTGTCATGGCCGTCATCCCCCATACTCCCTCCTCTTTATTGATTTGATTTTTTTTTGTTTGTAAATTTTAAAATGTATAAATGCTATAAAATATATAAAAGAAACACTTGTCTTTTACAACCATGTTAATATTTCGTAATATTATATATATATATATGATTGCCTATATATATATTTAGATATTATATATATATATATATATGTATATATATATTTGTATATATATATATAGATATATATATATATTTATATATGAATATATATATTTTTCCATGTTATATATATATATATATATTTGTTCCAAACTGCATGTTCATCTGTATTTGTTTAAATAAAGAAACGCCTACTTAATAGAATAATCCAGAAACTATTTTCATTTGCAAACAAAAAAAAAAGGTTACCTTTACATAAAGAAATGCACTTTTTTCATATTAACAAAACTGTTACTTCAAGAACTCACAAAACACAGTTTAGCATTTTCATTTGCACATGCAAGGTAGAAATATGTAAATAAATGTGTTGGAAGCAGTTTAAAATATACAGCATTTCATCCTTCTTCTTTTTTCTTTCTACAACATATTAACCAAGACTTCAAATGCACAGATCAGCTAACTATTTTAACTTCTTTCCTTTGGTACAATACATGGAAGTAGAAAATGCAATTCTTTCCTTAATCTCTAATAAAAATCAAAACAGTAAAACACAACTATATTTCTCTTGCAAATCCTTATTCTTATCTTAATAGGTACAAACAATCAGCATTCAATAGATTAAGAGCATTGTTTTCATTATACAAATTTGTTTTGAAAACCAACTTCCTGAAACAGGATATAACAGCATTAATAAATTTATCATGGTGTTTACATTACTCCACTTATCTCAGCCAACTCTAGGGCAGGAAACTTAACTTTCTTTCACCAGATACATACTATACAATAGGGCCATAATGGCCATGGCTTCAATAGCCAAAACACACTACAAGGGGAACCATTGTACATCCAAATGAGCTCCCACTCAGCTTCATCTTTCCACAAAACAACTTGCAACAAACACAACAGCAAGGACAACAAACCCAGCCACTTCAAAAGGACAAGCTCTCCTCCCTACCGTAGACCCGCAAGTGGGTCACCCCCGAGCTAGGGAGGTAGGGGATTTGACATAGGTACACCAAATCACAACAAAATTTCAAACACAACTATACATAAAACAGAAACACCCCATAGGATTTACATATTACATCAACTCATAAAAAATGAGTTAGGTGAGGGTAGGGAATAGACCTCTCAACTTAAAGGGGCTCCCAATGGTAAGAAAAATCTCATCACCTGGCCTCTAGCCAAAATCTCTGAAACAACTCAATCCACAAAATCACACACCAATATGCTTGGCACTCTTACCATATAAACATCTCCTCCTCTAATGATAATGGGCCCTCAAGGCATAATCACATAAACACAAAACTGTGGAAGAGCCCCCAAGGATTGTTCCTCTCCCCTACCCATACTAGTTGAGCATTTCCTCCATTGGAGGTGCTCTCACCATAACAACCCAGCCCAACATCAAATACAAAAAGAAACATCACAATGCAAACAAATATACAATCAAAATTCAAACAAGGAAACATCTTATAGCAAAGCAAGCAACAAGATTAGAGCCTACCTTCAAGGTCTTGGCAATGGGAGCAGAATTTTGGTGAAGAGTTCCTTGCCTTCCCAAGCTTTCCAACCTTTCAGTTTTTCTCCCCAACCTTCTCTAACTCCTCCAAACTTAGTAAGGAAATCCAAATTGCAAGAGGTCTCTAAAATGCAAACAAAAACAATAGGATGGAAGAACCTCCACTCCTCTACAAGAGGAGCTATTATAGGACCTCTATTTGGCCTTGAGAGAATGAGGTGGTGACATTTGTCACCATCTCTTCCCTCCACCAAAGCCACTTGGAAAAGAGAGAAGGTAAGAGGATGACAAGTGTCCTCCTCTCCCTTCACCTCCATCTCCACCTCGTCCACTTGTGCTTCCACACAAGTGGGAGGGGGACAAATGGTGAGTTGGATTCCCACTCACCCTTCCACAAGACAATGGCCTTGAGTGGAGCTCCCACTCCCTTGGGAGCTTGGGAGGACTCTTGGAGACCTCCCAAGTCCTCCTTGGGAATGTTTCCAAAACTAGGGATGGGAGAGGTGCTCTTTCCAAGGCAAGGCCCATCCCCATCTCCACTTTTCCCAAATTCGTCACTCTTACCCAACCATGGTTTAGGGTGACCTAAGGTGAGTCTAAACTAAGGTTAGGTGGTCCAAGTTGACCCTAGGCTCATGGTTGACCACCTAGGGTAACTTTTGGGACCCTAGGGGTCAAGAAAGGGGTCAACAATCCACATATTAATGGCCCAAAAAAAAATTTTAAAAAATGACAATGACATAAATCAAAATAAAATATTACCACACTTAATATTAATCAAAATAAGCAAGAGAGGGGGTACTAAGGTTTAAATAAAATAATTTAAACAAAGCACAATAAGTCATCATGCAAATTTCACACGTGATCCTTATCCCTCTTGGGAACGGATCAGCTTAACCGGGAATAACAGGGTGTGAATGCTCTACCTCCGATTTCCCGTGGCTAGGGAAAATAAAACCTACACATCTCGATCAAGTGTCAGTTCTGTCATGAAAATGATAGCCGAAGCAACTAGAAATTAAATTCACGCAAACAATACAACAATATCCATCAATACATAAATCCAAATTAACTACACTTCCCATCACATGTCAATTAATTCCAAGCACATAATCAACTAGAATCTCATGACAAAATAACATCTAATATGAATCCATATATCGAACCACAGCATATCATCAATATGATCGAATCAAGTCACATATATCAAATCAGTGAGATAAAACATCAAGTCTGCATTATGAAACATAGTCACTGCTGGATGGCACAATGATCAAACTATAGCAGGTAAAATAGTCGGCCTCACATCCTCCCCCCCTAAGACTGAACTTCCTCCTGGAAGTCGTCAAAAAGGTGAGGATATAGAGCCCTCAAACTAGCTGCATCCTCCCAAGTCGCTGTGACCTTGTCATATCGATCCCACTAGACCTTAACCTAGTCCAGCTCTCGACCTCGAAGGCCCTGCGTCTGACGAGCCAAAATGCGAATTGGCTCCAGCAGCAACTGCCCGCTTGCCTCTACCTATAAGGCAGTCCAGTCTAGAACGTGAGATACATTAGATATATATCGTCTCAAAACAGAAACATGGAAAACATCGTGGATACGTGACAGGCTAGGTGGCAAAGCTAGATGATAGGCAACTAGTCCTATCCGCTCCAAAATCTCAAAGGGACCTACGAACCGTGGTGTGAGCTTAGAGCCCTTTCCATAACGGATTGGACTCTTGTGTGGCCACACTTTAAGGAATACCCTGTCTCCCACTGAGAAGCTCTGATCTACCCTCTTAGCATTGGCATACTTCTTCTGCCTATCCTGTTCCTCCTACAACCGCTATCAAATCAGTGTGACCTGCTGCTCCATGTCCTATACTAGCTCTGGACCAATGGTGACTCTATCCTCAATACGGTCCCAACTCAATGGTGTCCTGCATGGTCTACCATATAAAGCCTGAAAGGGAGGCATACCTAACGAGCTGTGATGCCCATTATTGTAGGCAAACTCAATTAGATAAAGATACTCCTCCCATCTAGATTGATGGTCCATAACATACATCCAAAGCATGTCCTCCAATATCTGATTCACCCGCTCTATCTGCCCATCTGTCTCTGGATGATAAGCGGAGCTAAAATTGAGCTATGTGCCCAATGCATGCTGTAAGGCTCTCCAGAATGCTGAAGTGAACACTGGATCTCTGTCTTAAATAATGCGGAGAGGTACCCCATGTAGTCTCACAATGTCATCCAAGAATACCCTTGCCACAGCTGGCGCATTGTACGTCATGCGCACAGGAGAAAAATGAGCCACCTTGGTCAACTTGTCAACTATCACCATGATGGCATCATGGTGACGCGAAGACATAGGAAGACCAACAATAAAATCCATGGAAATGGTGTCCCATTTCCACTCAGGTATATCATGTGGGTATAAGAGACCTGCTGGATGCTGATGCTCGGCCTTGACCCTCTGGCACTCAAGGCAATGAGCCACAAACTCTGCTATGTCACGTCTCATACCTACCCAGTAGTACAGCTGATGAAGATCGGCATGCATCTTCTTCACCCCTGGATGTGCCGCATATGGTGCTCTATGAGCCTCTGATAGCACTATAGTGTGCAGGTCACCTGCGCGGGGTACATAGATGTGTTGTCAATGTTAAAGCAAACCATCTGTGTCCAGTGTATACCCTACAAACTTGCCCACAAGGGCCCTCTGCAATCTGATCTCCTGTTGCACCTCTAGATATGACTCATCCTCTGGCAGATGTTGAATAATGCGGTCCCTCAAGTCCACTCACAAAGTCAAGGTCAAGAGCTCATAGCGCCTCCGACTTAATACGTCAGCAACCACGTTCTCCTTCCCTTTGATGTAGTGGACGTCAAAATCATACTTGCAGAGGAACTCCATCCAACGCCGCTGACAGGTGTTCAGATTCGACTGTGTGAATATATACTGAAGGCTATGATGGTTGGAATGGAGCTCAAAATGACGACCCAACAAGAAGTGTCTCCAACGGACTAGAGCATGAACCACTGCTGCTAACTCCAAGTCATGAGTGGGGTAGTTCAGCTCATGGGTTTTGAGTTTTTACGACTCATACGCGATCACTCTACCACCCTGCATAAGTACTACTCCCAATCCCTCAAGTGATGCATCCGTGCAAACCACAAAATCTGCTGCAGGATTAGGAACTGCCAAAATAGGAGCGCTGGTAAGATGCTCCTTGAGGACCCCGAAGGCCCTCTCGCATTGCTCAGTCCAAAGAAAACTCTTCCCTTTCCACTGGAGGGAAGTGATAGTGTGCGCTATCCGAGAAAAACACTCAATAAAATGACGGTAATAACTAGCTAACCCCATGAAACTCCTGACCTTTGTCACACTATTGGGTGCTGGCTAATCCTTGATAGCTCTGATCTTCGATGGATCTACTGAGATTCCATTGCCGGAAAGGATATGTCCTAGGTACTGAACCTCTGACCTAAAAAATGCACACTTCGCCAAATTCCCATAAAGTTTCCACTCTCGCAAGCACTGTAGAACCTGACGAAGGTGCTCCTCATGTTCCTTCTCAGTCCGTGAGTAGATCAAAATGTCATCGAGGAAAATGATCACGAACTGATCTAAATATGTACAAAACACCCCATTCATGAGACTCATGAACACTCCAGGGGCGTTCGTCAAGCTGAAGGGAACCACTGTGAACTCATAATGCCCATAACGAGTCCGGAAGGCGGTCTTATGGATATCTGCCTCTGCGATGCATAACTGATGGTACCCGGACTTTAGGTCTATCTTAGAGAACACCCTGGCTCCCTGCATCTGGTCAAAAAGATCATCAATCCTGGGCAGAGGGTAATGGTTCTTCACCGTCACCTTATTCAACTACCTGTAATCCATACATAAACGAAGAGACGAATCCTTCTTCTTCACAAAGATGACAGGAGTGCCCCAAGGTGAAACGGTCAGTCAGATGTGCCCCTTCTCCAACAAGTCCTCCAACTGAAGCTTGAGCTCAGTGAGCTCATGTGTGGTCATCCTGTAGGGTGCACGAGACACTGGCTCGGCACCTGGCACTAAGTCTATATGAAAGTCTACCTCACATCAGGGAGGCATCCCCGGTAACTCTACTGGGAAAACATCGGCAAACTCTCTAAGGATGGGATGATCATCTAATGATGCCTCTGGCTCGTCATCTGATCTGTCACTCACTGTGATGGCGAACATCTAACATCCCTTCCGCATGTAGGGCTTAAGCTGCTGAGCGGATATCATACGTACTGCAATGGGCTTCTGCATGCCCACAATCTCAACTGATGCTCCATGATCATCCAAACAGTTGATCACCTTTCGGCGACAATCTAGCTTGGCTCGATGAGCCGCAAGCCAATCCATGCCCAACACCACATCATAGGATCCTAATGTCATGACTCTAAGGTCGCATACTGTAGTGAAGGGTCCAAAAGCAATCTCACAGTCGCAGACTAAGGTATCTATTGATAGTTTGGCTCCTGAAGCCAACTCAACCACCCAACTATCACCCTGCCTAGAGGCCACCAGCCTACAACGCTCCACTAATGATGGAGATATAAATGAATCCGTAGCACTAGAATCAAATAGAATAGAAATGGGGTTTCCCCCAATCATACCTGTTGTCTCAATTATGAATGCCTGAAAGTTTGCCTGGTGGTTATCTACCGCTGCAAACATATGGTGGGATCTACCCACATCACCCACTGTTTGCTCTAAACCCCCTGCACGAGGCTGTCCCCCTACTGTATAACCCTGTGGACACTCTCTAGCCAGGTGTCCTGCTCCACCACAAACATAACAAGGGCCTCTAACCTGTAATTGTACTGTCTGGGTCCTACCCGTCTGCTGCTGTCCTGATCTGCTGGTAGACCCCTATGAACCTCTATAAGACTGCTGTGTCCTCACAGGTCCCGTAGGTGGTCCCTGCTGCCTCTAATCTCTACATGGGCCCTGCTACTGCCAACCTCTACTAGGTCCCCCCTGTGTCCTCTACTGAGCCCTAGCTATGGCTGCTGCTACTATGAGGGTCTAGGAGGTAAGGATGCCGAACTGAATCCTCCTCTGTGAGGTGGTTTTGATGGCCTATGGAAGCTCTGCTGATGTTGCTGCTGTCCTCGATTCTAAAACTGAGGGCGAGAACTCTGCCATCGTCCCTGGATCTCCTCAGCGATGTATGCCTTCTCGGCAACATCACTCAAGGTCTGGGGGTCTGCCATCCGAACAGGCCCTGCTATACTGTGATTAAGCCCTCTAATAAACTTGTGCACAGGAGTTTCTCATCATGGAGATACTCCGCATATCTAGATAGCTCTGTAAACCTAGCCTCATACTGAGCCACTGAAAGTCCCCTTTGTTGAAGGTCATGGAACTCGTCCAGATGACGCTGCCTATAGTGCTCTAACAAGTAGCACGCATTGAAGCGCTCAATGAAGGCCTCCCAAGTAAGGGTGTCTAAAGATAGGTGGTGCTTGCACTCCTCAGTGCGCCACCAGGTAGTTGTTGCATCCCGCAATAAATGTACTACCACCCAGGCCTTCGTGTTGCCCTTGTACAGATGCAACACGAAGCACCTGTCCAAACTAATAAGCCAAGCCTCTGCCTCGGCTCCCTCCGTGGTCCCGATGAATGTAGGAGGGTTCAGCCTCAATATGTCCCTGATGGGCTCCTCTGCATGATACTCATAAGGCCTGTGACCTAAGTGCTCTACACACACTATCTCATCCTATCTAGCCTGATGTGGGGGGCTCCTGCTATGGGCCCTGTTGGCCGAACCAACCTCCTCTATCTCCGGTAGCTCAATGTAAGGCTCCTCACGTGGTACCCCATGCGGCTCTACACGGGGCTCCTCTTGCAAACCCTCACGGGGCTCGACATGTGGCTCTGCTACTGCCGGTGGGAGCCTATCTAAGATGGCCTATAAGGCCTGCAAAATCTGCGGTCCCATATCTGGTGGGGTCGGTGGTGCCTATGGTGCCTGTGGTGCCTAAGGAACTGCCTGTGGATCTGGCTGCACCAGTGGATCCGGCTGCCCTGATCCCACAGCTGATGAATTAGTGAGTACCTCTGGGGGTGAAGTGCGGCGGGTCTACGCTCGCTGAACTCGTCTGGGTGGCATCCTACAAAACGAGGTAGCCACAAGTCAAAACATATTTGCGAAAACAATAATGTGCCTAAAACAAGCCCAGAGTTTTACCAACTTGGCTCTGATACCAAATGTCATGCCCACATCTCCCGTGTGGACACGACACACAAATGCCCGTGTCACGACCACATTCGCCATGTGGTCACGACACCGGCCATGAAAAACTTTTCTCCCTACCTTAAGAACCACATCGCACGTGCTTGCGTGCTCGATGGCATTACGCTTGAGGCGTAGACATGACCACATGTTTGATGGGATGCAAGCTGTCCAGGGGCATACGACACGAAGTGTGTCGCCTCCAAGGGGTAGACTGAGTTAGAAAGGAACCCTAGTTTCCTAGGTGAAAGTGAAATTTGACGTCATTGATCCTTAATAAAATTCGGATTGAAAGAGGGTTAGTTATGACGACAAGATGTTGCACAAAAGAAGTGGATAGGTGGAACAAAAAGTATCAAGGATAAATAAATATCATTTAATTTAAAAATTGCTTTACTTGATTACATAGTTTACCTGTTTTGGTTAATCTCTTAGATTTCAAGATAACTTAGATTGCTTACGCAACATTTTTCCTTACAAGTTAGATGACGTTTATTGGGTTATGGTCGGGTTAATATCCACATAAAACTTAACACGCTTCACTTCTCTTACAAAGGGTAATTTCTCCTCCTACAGGTTTGACTTGGTTAGCCTCTTAAGAAAAGCATGGGTTGCCTTAATTTAATTATTCGTATGGTATGTAGGTTTTGTCTATTTTATTACTCTCTCTTGGTATAATTGTTATCATTATTATTATATATATATTTTTCTTCATTTAATTTATTTATTTTTTTATCTGGTAAAAAGTTTAACTCCGACTCTCTACTATTATTCTAAGTTCTAGGATATATATAAATAATTATATATCCACCCTTATAACTTAATTATCATTATACAACATTGTCAAGAACCTAACTCCACTATAAAAAATTGTTCTAAAAGACCCCCTTTGAAAATGGCGTTATGAAATACACATATGTAAGTAAATAATTGTTAAAATATTTAAACAAAGGAAGGTAGAATTTATCATTTCCATGTTTAACTAAATCACCCAGTTATTATAGAACAATAGTATTTAAATGTTTACATGTATAATATATATGTAATAACATTTGTTTGATTATATACTAAAAGCTACAATTACTTCTTTAAAACAAACAAGAGAATTAAATGATGAAGTTTATATTCCCTCCCCAATCCACACAAAACCCTAACCCGAATACCTAAAAGGACTCTTGTATGCCCTAAGCACTCATTTTTTTTGTTATATTGTTTGTTGCTATGATGCAGGGTTTAGGGATGGTGTAGCGCTGTGAGGGGAGACGCGTAGGAGGTTTAGACCGGTGGCGGAGTGGTGTTGGGACAGCGCCATGAATGTAGGTTGAAGCACATGGGGGGGCTGGTTGAAGGTTGTCGGGAGTCCGTGGGGCAGCAAAGCCGGTGGCGGAAGGTGTGCCCAGAGTCAGAGACAAGGAGAATGGTGGCGCGCAGGTCTAAGGGATGCAGTGGCCAGTGAAGTTATGATGGTTACAGGTCGCGACAGTCTAAAGGCCGTGGGGGCCGAGGGTGGCTACGGTGGTTAAGGGTGTGGGGGGGGGAGTATGGGTGGTGGAGGCTATCATGGCCGCCATCCCCCATACTCCCTCCTCTTTATTTATTTGATTTTTTTTTTGTTTGTAAATTTTAAAATGTATAAATGCTATAAAATATATAAAAGAAACACTTGTCTTTTACAGCCATGTTAATATTTCGTAATATTATATATATATATGATTGCCTATATATATATTTAGATATTATATATATATATATGTATATATATATAGATATATATATATATATATGTATATATGAATATATATATTTTTCCATGTTATATATCTTTTTTTTTTGGTTCCAAACTGTAAGTTCATCTATATTTGTTTAAATACAGAAACATCTACTTAACAGAATAATCCAGAAACTGTTTTCATTTGCAAACAAAAAAAAAAGGTTATCTTTACATAAAGGAAATACACTTTTTTCATATTAACAAAACTGTTACTTCAAGAACTCACAAAACACAGTTTAGCATTTTCATTTGCACATGCAAGGTAGAAATATGTAAATAAATGTGTTGGAAGTAGTTTAAAATATACAACATTTCATCCTTCTTCTTTTTTCTTTCTACAACATATTAACCAAGACTTCAAATGCATAGATCAGCTAACTATTTTAACTTCTTTCCTTTGGTACAATACACGGAAGTAGAAAATGCAATTCTTTCCTTAATCTCTAATAAAAATCAAAACAGTAAAACACAACTATATTTCTCTTGTAAATCCCTATTCTTATCTTAATAGGTACAAACAATCAGCATTCAATAGATTAAGAGCATTATTTTCATTATACAAATTTGTTTTGAAAACCAACTTCCTGAAACAGGATATAACAGCATTAATAAATTTATCATGGTGTTTTCATTACTCCACTTATCTTAGCCAACTCTATGGCAGGAAACTTAACTTTCTTTCACCAGATACATACTATACAATAGGGCCATAATGGCCATGGCTTCAATAGCCAAAACACACTACAAGGGGAACCATTATACATCCAAATGAGCTCCCACTCAGCTTCATCTTTCCACAAAACAACCTGCAACAAACACAACAGCAAGGACAACAAACCCAGCCACTTCAAAAGGACAAGCTCTCCTCCCTACCGTAGACCCGCAAGTGGGTCACCCCTAAGCTAGGGAGGTAGGGGATTTCACACAGGTACACCAAATCACAACAAAATTTCAAACACAACTATACACAAAACAGAAACACCCCATAGGATTTACACATTACATCAACTCATAAAAAATGAGTTAGGTGAGGGTAGGGAATAGACCTCTCAACTTAAAGGGGCTCCCAATGGTAAGAAAAATCTCATCACCTGGCCTCTAGCCAAAATCTCTGAAACAACTCAATCCACAAAATCACACACCAATATGCTTGGCACTCTTGCCATATAAACATCTCCTCCTCTAATGATAATGGGCCCTCAAGGCATAATCACATAAACACAAAACTGTGGAAGAGCCCCCAAGGATTGTTCCTCTCCCCTACCCATACTAGTTGAGCATTTCCTCCATTGGAGGTGCTCTCACCATAACAACCTAGCCCAACATCAAATACAAAAAGAAACATCACAATGCAAACAAATATACAATCAAAATTCAAACAAGGAAACATCTTATAGAAAAGCAAGCAACAAGGTTAGAGCCTACCTTCAAGGTCTTGGCAATGGGAGAAAAATTTTGGTGAAGAGCTCCTCGCCTTCCCAAGCTTTCCAACCTTTCAGTTTTTCTCCCCAACCTTCTCTAACTCCTCCAAACTTAGTAAGGAAATCCAAATTGCAAGAGGTCTCTAAAATGCAAGCAAAAACAATAGGATGGAAGAACCTCCACTCCTCTACAAGAGGAGCTATTATAGGACCTCTATTTGGCCTTGAGAGAATGAGGTGGTGACATTTGTCACCATCTCTTCCCTCCACCAAAGCCACTTGGAAAAGAGAGAAGGTAAGAGGATGACAAGTGTCCTCCTCTCCCTTCACCTCCATCTCCACCTCATCCACTTGTGCTTCCACACAAGTGGGAGGGGGATAAATGGTGAGTTGGATTCCCACTCACCCTTCCACAAGACAATGGCCTTGAGTGGAGCTCCCACTCCCTTGGGAGCTTGGGAGGACTCTTGGAGACCTCCCAAGTCCTCCTTGGGAATGTTTCCAAAACTAGGGATGGGAGAGGTGCTCTTTCCAAGGCAAGGCCCATCCCCATCTCCACTTTTCCCAAATTCGTCACTCTTACCCAACCATGGTTTAGGGTGACCTAAGGTGAGTCTAAACTAAGGTTAGGTGGTCCAAGTTGACCCTAGGCTCATGGTTGACCACCTAGGGTAACTTTTGGGACCCTAGGGGTCAAGAAAGGGGTCAACAATCCACATATAAATGGCCCAAAAAAAAAAAAAAATGACAATGACATAAATCAAAATAAAATATTACCACACTTAATATTAATCAAAATAAGCAAGAGAGGGGGTACTAAGGTTTAAATAAAATAATTTAAGCAAAGCACAATAAGTCATCATGCAAATTTCACATGTGATCCTTATCCCTCTTGGGAACGGATCGGCTTAACTGGGAATAATAGGGTGTGAATCCTCTACCTCTGATTTCCCATGGCTAGGGAAAATAAAACCTACACATCTCGATGAAGTGTCAGTTCTGTCATGAAAATGATAGGTGAAGCAACTGGAAATTAAATTCACGCAAACAATACAACAATATCCATCAATACATAAATCCAAATTAACTGCACTTCCCATCACATGTCAATTAATTCCAAACACATAATCAACTAGAATCTCATGACAAAATAACATCTAATATGAATCCATATATCGAACCACAGTATATCATCAATATGATCGAATCAAGTCACATATATCAAATCAGTGAGATAAAACATCAAGTCTGCAATATGAAACATAGTCACTGCTGGATGGCACAATGATTAAACTATAGGAGGTAAAATAGTCGGCCTCACACAAACCCTTAGGAGAATGAAGATCCTTCAACTCATAAGGAGATGGATGATGATTCCAAATCTACAACAACACACACAATACAAACATAAATCCACTCTAATAACACAATGAATGCTTTGAATGCTCTTTTCTCCAAGATAATAAGTTTGCTATATCCATCTAGGTTACAAATGAATTCAAAAACACACTTATATATGCTTTCCCACTAACATTCATAAATTAAATCAAAAGAGTTGAAAGGGGAAACCCTTTTAAAGGTCTTATGCCAGCATGCTTTGAAATTTGCCCCAACCAATTAGGGAGGACTTGGGCATGGGCGCCCAAGTCCCAAGGTACCTTTTTGGTCTAGGGTAAGGCATAAAATGGGCCCCTAGTTCCCAATTTACATGGGGTTTCAGGGATTTTTCATTGGGATGAAAATTTTGCATGTGTAATGTTATCACGGGGACCTAGGAGCTAAACTAAGAGGTGAAAAGGCATGTGTCCACTTTTTACTCCATAACAATGGTATTTAAGTTTACCCTTAGGATCCATCATCACATGGGAACATTTGGAAACTTCTTCCATAGACTAGTTTAGGGTATATAAAGATCTTGGTACTTGTAAGCACAAAAATCATGCACAACCTCCACGAGGACCCCTATGATGATTTTAATCTTTGTCACATACATGTAAGCATGAAATAATGTCCTTTGAAGCAGCAAACCTCTTGATGATGTGTCTTCTTTCTTGTCTTGTGTTGATTCCTCTTTGTCGATTTCTCTCTCTCCCCATTTACGACGCTTTTCAACACTTTTTATGACACTTGTCAATTTACATTTTCTGGGCTTTTGACCTTGCTCCTAAGCCTTGTAAGCATCTTATAGGTGATTCTTCACCTTTCCCCTATGCTTTTCATCCTCTGTATCCTCTAGAAGCCTTCTAGAGGTCCCCCTATCCATCTCCTGCTTTTAGTTTTCAGTTCCGCTAAACCAATCCAAATCTTCCCCTCGGAGATCCTACAAGTGCAAGTGGAGATTTGGATTCTTGCACATGACTGACCTGTTTCCTGAAGTAGAACCCCTCCTTTTTTTCTCTTCTTTCATTTCCCCCCTTGTAATTCTTCAGAAAACCCTATCCAGCCCGGATCTCCCCCGGGTGACCTAGGGTCACCCCCCAGGTGACCCTACTAGCAAAAGGGGTGACCTTGTCATATTTCCAGCCGTAGAAAAACTTGAGTTTCTCACTCATTTTAGCTCTATTTTCACCCGTTTTTCTTCTAGTTGACATGATTTTTAATGCCTAATATGGAGTTGACTATTTCATGCACCCACACATGCATAAATAACTCCATTTGATATAAAATTAACTATTCAATCAATCTCATGCATCCTCACATCTCCAATTCCTCTTCAGTGATAAGTTATCATTGATTTATCACACCATAGTTAGCTGAGTTCACTGGGTAATCAACCGTGTTAACTCCCCAATCATTTTTGCTAACTCATCAATCAAATGAGTTAATTTCTCAATCAATCTCATTCCTCAAACCTATAAAGACACCCATACCTCAAGCACAAAGGGAAACAAGTTCATTGTGCACACAACTCTTGCGAGTTTTTGCTCTCCAACTTAGCATTCAAATACTCTTACAAGATGAAGGTGCCTTTTTTCTTTATTCAATGTTCAACCAAGCATCATTATGCTACTTCATTCAATGCCATTATGCTCAACCAAAGCTCTCATTGAGCTCTTTCAAGCTTCAGCAAGAGTCTTTTTGCTTCTTTGTGTAGTTTTGTTGTCAAGAGGATCTTCTGCTACTTCAAAAGAACTCGAGGTTGCCGACATCAAGGATTTCTGAGGGTAGTGGAGTCACACAAATCTTCATTTCTTTTAGGTTCCTTCATTGCTTTATTCAATTCATAGTAATTAGAAAACCAAATTTTCTCTTGGGAATAGTAAATCTTTGCTTTTTCCTTGATAGTTAGATCTTGCATGTTAAAATAATTGTTTTCATATTCTTAGATCGAGATTATTTGAAGAAGTAATTTCCCTTTTTAGATTAGATTATTTCAAAACAATCAAAAACCCAAAAAAACATAGATTAAACTTGCATTAGGAAAAGTCATATTAGCTTGCATTCATATTTCCCTTTCATAGATTAAAAAGCACTTTTCATTTCCAAAATACTAAAAAAGAACAAAAAAATGTTTACATATCATTTAGCTTTGCATGCATATAGAAACCCTAGAAATAGACCAACTTGCAAACCCTTGATACCATCACAAGGTAACCATGATAAATGATTCAATCAAACCCTTGATCACATCACAAGGTAAAAACAAGTCAAAACATAGTCAAACCTTAGGTCAACTAAACCCTAGGTCAAAACCTTAAGTCTAGTTAAGGGTGGTCATCATACATTTACCTCGATCTCAGCTCATGAATGTGCCTAGGAGTGAGAGGAGAGTGGGTGAGGGTTGTCCATGATGAAATTGAGGAAATCAATCCATGACAATAGCAGGAAGCATTTACTCTACCACAACAAGATCCATTTGTCTTCTTGTTAATAGAAGAACAAAGACAACTCTAAATATAACGAGAACTCATTCAACACATTGAGAGACAAGAGGACATAAATGCAAGACACTGCTTACCCACACAAAGGTGGAATAGAAGAAATCCCAATAGGAGAAGAGAAGCTAGTGACCCTTTGGGTCATAGGGTTATCTCAACAACTACAATTGAATGAAACATTCAACTTAGCACACAACAACAAAGGCCACAGGACTTGCCGACCCCTCTCCATGAAGTCCAGCTCTCCAATGAGCCAGACCCCCACCGTGTCTCACCTCCTCTTAACTGGCTACTTCCATGAGAGTGAGAGTGATGTGGAAGATTGCCCCATGGCAAGGAGGGAAGGGTCCGTGTACATGCCAAAATCTGACCTGACAACCCTAGGAAACTAGAGTCACGATTTTGAGCATACATATTTTGGTGAACCCAATGTGAATTATAGAATATTTTGGTTTTGTAGTTGGCATTTCAAATGCTTCAAAACATTTAAACAAAAATCTTCAAAACATTTTCACACCATTCTTCATAGTCGCTTTAGCCACTTCAGCTTCTATTGCCTATGCCATCATTCATTCCATTTGTTATGTGGTGTCTATGGGACCTCTAAACATGATATAACTTGACTTAAACCAAGGGAATATTCCCTCAAGAGAACCAAAAAGTCCTTCCTTTGATAGGTATGTGCCACCACATCCTAATGCACTAATCACCAACTGTTACAACTATGAAGATTCTAATTATGAACCAGATCAAAGAGAGTCTAGGCATTCTCTATCTTTCAACAACCTTGCTTGGGAGAACAACTCAGTCATACCAAATGTACCACATAAAGCTAGAAGGATAAGGTCAGACATACATCGACCCAATCAACCCTCCACAAGAACATCAAGTACTCATCTTGATGAGGAAGTCAAATGATTAGAAAAACATCTGCAAGAAGCTAAAGATGCTCAAGAGGCATTGAGGATTGCCTTGCGAGAAGAGCAAAGAGAAAATGTTGCCTGCGAAGAAGCATATCACCATGAAAATACTTGACGAGAAAATCCTAGAAATGAAGAAACACCTAGAGCTACTACTCCTATAGATTTAATCACAACTCTAGTGCAAAGAATTAGAATCTTAGAAGTAGAGCAAGCTACTCTAGAGAGAAGGCAAAAATCTCATGAATAGGACCAGGGGACATCATAGAATCCCCATACCTTAATTACTATTCACGAAATGCTAGCAACGATACATGTCTGAATGGGAATCCTCCTATTCAGGACAATCAAACAAATCTAACAATGGGTTATCAAAACCCACCTACAGGGTTATTACTATCAACCCTGCAATCTCAAAGTGCCTTTCTAGGAACATATCTTGAGTATTTGAAGGAACCTTTGGACCAAAGCATAAGAAGCATGCAACTACCTCAACCATTACCAAATCTCTCAAAATTAAAAGGAGAAGGAGAGCCAAACTCTCACATTAAAGCCTACACCATGGCCATAAGAGAAATCCTCGCTTGGGATGGGATTGTAGAAAAATCTTTCCAAAAACTCTTGAAGGCATCACTCTGGATTGGTATTATCACTTACCAAAAGCTTCAATTCATTCGTTCAAATGTCATGGCATTTGACATGAACAAACTAGTTAAAATAGGGATTAGAGAATTCCTCACAATGAAACAAGAGCCAAATGAATTCGTAGCCCACTTTGTCACT
Organism: Cunninghamia lanceolata; assembly: GCA_027924645.1. NCBI lineage: Eukaryota > Viridiplantae > Streptophyta > Pinopsida > Cupressales > Cupressaceae > Cunninghamia > Cunninghamia lanceolata. The sequence goes on along the minus strand of BSBN01000219.1, from coordinate 13,274,485 downwards.
TGATGGAGGAAAGTCCTTTACTCTTTGACTAGTGCCCTGAACATGGATCACCGAGAACTGTACGACCTCTTTTTGCATGCCCTTAACAAAGACATGAGAGAAGATGTTCAAAAATTGCCATACAAATCCTATGAAGAGGCATTAGAAAGTGCTTTGAGGAATGACCAAGCTTCCATTGACAGTGGTAGAAAGGTCTATGGGTCAAATGGAAAGCTGACAAAGGAAGACATAGGAAACAATGCCTCTATCATTAAAATCCTTAAAAACAATAGGAGTGCAACCCCAGACGGGGTGACAGACCAACCCCCAATCAAGAAAGTAAGAGATGACTACAATGGGAGAGATTACCATCCTCCTAATGTAAATTCCAGAGATCAATTTTAGAACAATGGTTACTACCCTCGAGACAATTACCAAAGTTGGAACTACAATGGAAATGGGAATGAAAATGATGGAAGATATGAAAGACTCACATACAAGTTCAATCAATTTTGTTCTTTTCATAGAACAAGGGGGCACAACATAGAATCTTGTAGAGAATATAACAGATTCATCGAGGCTATCGGAAGACCAACAACATTTGTTCATAGAGATGTTCTTAAACCCATAGGAAGTCATGCTGGATAACAAAGATACAAGACAAAATCAAGCTCCAATAACACTGCAAAATGCAAACATAAGAATTTATTAGAACCTATTCCCCACACATAAAGACACAGAAACAACAAACCAAAACAATACAGCTCAGAGTAGTAGCCATGAAGTCCCTCTACAACTAGGACAAAAAAGAGAAGCTAGGATGATGGGATTAGTCGAGATTATGCACAATGGAGAAGAAGAGGAAGACCATGAGGATAAAAATGAGCAAATAGAAGCATACAAAGGTATCATCTCGGTAGTAGAACCAATACCACCTCCAATCAAACCTTATGAGCTCATAGAAGATCTAAAGAAGACATATGCTCACATCTTGTTCATCAACTTACTCAGGAACTCCCCTTCACATCACTTAGTGTTACTAAAAGCAATAGGTCTAAAATACATCAACCAAATTATGCCACCACCTAGTGAGAAAATCAATCACGTGGACTACGACCTCAATCCACCAAATTTGGAACTCAAGGACCCAGGATTCTTCTTTGATTTAAAGTAAATGCCATCTGAGGCAGAGTTAACCAAAAAAGGAGACCCTGCATTGTATCTTCAAGTATGGATTTGTGACACTTGCATTAAGAGAACTTTAGGTGATGATGGGGCCATAGTGAACATAGTTCCATTCTCCCTTCTACACAAATGTCACCACTTCATGAGATACTTTGAGCGGGTATGATAATCTCAAGGTTGCCACCATAGGTAAGATTACCCTTCCAGTGACCTTGGGACCTAAAACCATTCCAACCACTTTCTACATCATAGACAAAGACACGGGATATAATTTGATTCTTGGAAGACTACGGATACATAGAATGAAGCTGTGCTATCCACATTATTTCAAGAGGCTCGATTCTTGCACTTAGGGAAAGTTTATGTTGCAAAGGGAGATCCAGTACCTTTCAGCATGTTAAAATCAAACACACCAAACAAGCGTATAGGTAGCCCCATAGACTATGAACTCCCTACCAATAAATTAATCATCCCTAATCCCACACCTCAGTCGATATGCATAAAAAAAATGGAAATCTTAGAAAAGACCATAAATGCCACAGAGATCAAAACTCTAAAGAATGAGGCATTGCCAAAACAAAAGGAGACAATTCTTGAATAAAAGACAATTGAGATCATCAAATTGATTGAATGGGATGGACCATTCCAATCCCCCATAGAGGTACTCATGATTGACATCCAAGAAGCCTACAAACTCTTCCCTTGCATAGGAGAAAAACCACACAGCTCCTGAAGGTCCAATATTTGAGACAACCATGTTAGTTCTAAGAAATATAGACCCGCACACTTTCTCAGACACTGAGGAAGACACGACAGAAAGTTACACTCCATTATTACCACTAAGTGTATCATGTGTCCCTAATACACCAAAAGAAATAGAATCTTATGAGCCTCTCACACCATTAGAGGATTCATATTGACCATTGAGACCCACTGCAAGAGAAACCAACCACCTCTGCCTTGGTTTAATCAAATGAACTCGGTGAGTAGGAAGCACCTCTAGTACAAATCGAAATGGTTGAAAGACTTCCCGATGAAGATGAAGAAAGTGAAGGTATCTTTCACAGAGAATGGAAGGTGAGAGTGATAGTTGGTGTTGACGACCCTGTCATTTTCATACTACCAAAGAGTTACATCAGATATGCCATGGACTTAAGACTAGAATGAAATGGGAGGAAAAGTATAACCTTTGTACCCCCTGATGAGCAAAGGGAGCCGCAAACTCCCCTTGATTTGTTCCAATTTTTGCAAAGAATCCAAGAGAGACCACATGTGAAAATATAGATGCAAGAATAGTTCGACCTGTTGGCAGAATTATTAAATTGTGATGGAGTCCTGTATTGGACCCCTTCTCATCAACAAGCCTTTTGAGACTTACTTCATCTCATGCTGCCAAGAGAAACCACCAAGTTGGTACCAATAGAATCAAATGATAAACCTTACAGAACAGGAGAACTTGTCCTAAGAAGAGGTAGCATGAAGAATAAGAAAAGAAGATGAAAAAGAGATTTTTTGGAAGACTGGAAAGGTCCTTACATGGTCAAGGAAGATGTTAGAAATGGTGCCTATCTCTTGTGCACAATGGAGGGAGAGCAATTTGGCAAAACAACCAACACCTTTCACCTCAAGAAATATTATGTCTAAAAAACCTAAAAAATCGTAAAAAATCAAAATATCAAAAATAATTTGTTTCTTGCATTTCTACATCATTCTATTCATCTTGCATTACAGTCATTGATTTTCTCTAATACTATTTTCTTTTCAGTAAGAAATCTAGTGTTCCCTAGATATATGTCATCATTTCAAGACCTAGAGATTCCCCATTTTTCACAATCGCCATTATCCCCCTTCATTCCCAGTGATTCTAATCAAAGCCTAGCTCTTACCTTTACACTGATCCAAGTCTTAATGAGTCAAGATGTTAGGTCAAAATAAAGTCAATATTTAAACCTACAATGTTCAAAGGAAGCTTGCAAGTAGACCTTCCTAATTCTTCTCTAGTATTAGAGAAGTCCAACCAGATTACAAAAACTTTAGGTGGTGCTCAGCCCCTTATCTTTCCTGGCCAAAAACGTCAGGAAGATCAAAAGTCTGAAGGAAGCAATCTAAGATCTAAGTGAATAAAAAAATGAGTTTTAAAAATGAGTGAGTGTCAAAAAAGTGAGAATTGAGAGATCTAAGTATTGCATATCAAAAGTTCCAAAAAGCATTCATTTCTTGAAAAGTAAAAAAATCCAAAAAAATGAGAAAAATCAAGTGAGGAAAATAAAAAAAAAAGAGATACAAAAAAAAGAGTGATAGAGAGAAGATTGTTGAATGTCCATACTCTTGGGTGGAGATCAGTCTAAGCTCGAAGCCTCAAGGGTGACATTCTAACAGAGAAAGAAAGGTACAAAGCACATGCATGCACTAGCTGATAAAAACCAAAGAGTTTAGTAGTCTCTAGGATCCTCTTCTATCTAGGGACCCTTGTTCTTTCCCATTTATCCTTTACCCCAGGTCTACCTTGCTTGCCATCTATGATCTAAGTCTAGCGAACACCTAAAAAAATTGTTGCTTGTATAAAGTTGAAAGATTGTCAGATTATCTTATCTAGATAAGGATCAGTGTTTAGCCTTTAGCAAAGTCAAAATTCAGAAATGTTCCATTTTCATTCCCGCTTCCCACTTGAGTTATAAAATCCTATCTCACAACCTTGAATAGGTCTCTTATATCAAGACAACTCGCAATCCCCTGAATCGAAAATTGTATTTAAGAGGAGTCACATTGTTTGTTCCACATTGGATTCATGTCAAAATCATAAAAAGAGTCTCAAAGCAATAAAGTCAAATGTCATATCTCATGACATTCAGTAGAAGTAAATGTTTCATTTCAGCATATCTTGTGTTCCTGCATTATCATATCGTAAACTGCATCTCATATATATGCCATGAAAAATTTACAAAAATATATCATCGTTATCATACTTGCATTGTTAAAAAGAGTTGAAAAGGTCAAACACTTAATCAAAAAGTTCTCAAACCTCCAAAAAATGCACAAGAGATGAGTACAAATCTAATAGGCGAAAACCATAAAAGGATAAACTTTCATAGATACATTTGAAGTTCACATATACTAAGAGTATCTAAGAGCTAGGACAAAATGCTCTCAAGAGAAATAGAGGCTTCCCATGCAAGGGGGCACAATTTTAAGAAAAGAAGTCAAGGTTGATTCACTCCAATAGAACCCTCAGGACTTCGGCTCATCTATCTATGAATACCACTCATTGCTCCATGAGACTTATGAGAGTGAGGTGCTCTACTGTAAACATGTGATTGTAAAGGTCCCACCATAGTAGCATCACGTCATCCAAAACTAAGATGAGCCATCTCTTGAAGTACCTGATTCTCACCCTTAAGGGTGTCAACCTGGGTCTTCAAGTCAGCATTCACCTAACATCCATGATAGACAGGAGAAAAAATGTCAGTGTGTCAACCAGTAGTAGGGGGCATACCAGAATCATCTAAAAGATGGTCATGAGTCATCCTAGTGAAGGGAGAAGCCAATCCAACATTAATCTCATGAACAAAATCCTTCCACTCTCTAACGTTACCTGAAAGAGTGAATCGAAAGACAAAAACAAGTTAGTTCCCCATCAAAAGAGAAAGGACAAAAGTATGAAAAGTAAATGGACTAAACTTACGTGGATCAACAGGCTGCCAATCAGGGTCAAATTGTCATGTCACCTCATCTAAATGAGGAGGTCAGGAACAATGGGAGGACCCTTGGGGATATCAAGACCATCATCTGAATCATTAGTATCATCAAAAACCTCATCCTGACTATCCTCAGGAGAGGCCTCATCTAACAAATCATCATCATCTGGAACATAGTCCTCGTCAGTAGACTCTGAATTCACAGTCACAATTAGAGATCGGGAAGGAGTCCCCTTCCCTCCCCTCTATCCTCATCTTGAAACTCTAGTAATGAAGACTCCAAGAATCAAGGGAGTCCAAACTATGGTCCTCTATCCAATCTCACCCATCTCCTAAATAGCCTTGTAGCATGTGGACACTGGGGGCAACTCCTCGGAGATGTCCTTGCCAAACTTTTGTGAAACATGATCAACTCGATGGGCCTCAACTAGACCATTGCAATCTAAAATCTTAGATACTTCATGAAAGTACTCTCTTACCTCGCCATCACTGGCCCAAGATCCCTCCATGTCATGATGAGGATCAAAGACCATGTCCTCATCTATAAGAGTAGCAACAGTGGGTAAAGAAGCATCAAAGTGACCAACATGCATCCACCTCACTGCTCTTGGTAAACATCTATCTGGAATTAGAATGAGCTTTTCATAGGGCCTCATGTGCTCAAATATCCATGTCATGATCAAAGAAGAGTGGCTAAAAGCTAGAGCCCCTTGCTGCGAAATGCGATAGAAGTGGTGCAGTCATAGTAGGAGGGTACATAGAATGAACTATCTGGATCATGTAGCAATAGTAAATACAATGGAAACAACTCAAAGAAATAGAACAAAAGCATATTCAATCATTTAGTATATCATAGAATTTAAATAGAGATCAGTCGGCAACATGCGGGGTTACAATTAGGGCTCACATGCCTGATTACATACATGCGCAAGATAAAGCTTTGAAGCTCCTTTGCCAGAAAATGAATAAGCTATCTATATAGAACTTAGTAACTTATGAATTAATTTCCTAAGGATCTATTACATCAATATATATCAAGTCCAGATCATTAGATTCCTCTGCGTCGGCCAAGGAAGATCAAAAATTCCAAGAAGAGATGTAGTGTGTGTACATGAATAGGTTGGACCTAATTGCATAGAACACTTCCAGAAAATGAATGGAATGATGTACAGATCTCCTAGGAAGGTTGGCCATGAACCAAGGATCATTAAATGATGTGTCATTAGGCTCTAAAGATTGGGAAATGCTTCCGTAAGTTTCTCCTTCAGCTGGTTGTCAATGATTATCCAGATGCTTTGCTCTGAGAAACAATCATCTTCTGATAGTGATATCTTTCCAGTATTGAACTGCATATATCTAAATTCTATATATGATGTAGATGAATGAATGTAGATACTAAGTCTAGCTCCACAAGATTTGAAAATGCTACTGGACCAAAATACAGAAACTGCTTCCGACTGAACTACCTAAACTGAACTAGAAAAAGAAACAAACTGAATTGCAAACAAACTGAAATGCAAATGTTTTTGGTTGATACAAGATTGCTCTTGAACCAGGGATGCTCCTACATCAGACATCCAGGGTTATAGAAAAAGTGAGTCCCTCACTTTGCTCGGGCTAGGGGAGAACCAAGATAGTCTATCTCAGCCTGAGAAATCCATGATGAATCTTCTTCTGGTCTACCTTTCCACTTCACAGGATATTCTCTGTATTGTCTTCCTCTAGTGTTGCATCCAACTATGTTGTCCAAAATGTCTTTAATCTGCTCCGATGCTTGTTGTGGTAACTGCTTCTTCAAGTCTTCTTCCATGCTATCACTAAACTCTGCTTCATGATATTGATAAAGGTCTACAATGTTGAAAATAGGTGATATACCCAAGGTTTCTGGTAACTCCACTTCATATGCATTCCCTGGATCAAATTTCCTGAGTATCTTACAAGGTCTAAACTTCTTCATCTTCAACTTGTTATATGTCCCAACTAGAAATCTTTCTTTTCTTAAGTACACCATCACTTCCTCTCTAACTTCAAATTCCTTGTCTTCTCTTCTCATTAGCCTTCTCTTTGTACTTACTATTCATATTTTCCAAATGCTTCGTAACCTGATTATGCATTGTCTTCATATGATTTACAAATTCTTCTACTTCTATACTTCTCTTTTCTTCCATACTGACATCTCTCAATTCTGCCACTCCTCTAGGGTTTACTCCGATAATAATATCAAAAGGTGTTCTTCCAGTACTCTTGTTCATTGAATCATTGTATGCAAACTCTGCTTGTGAAAGAATCAAATCCCAATATCTTGTCTTCTCTCCAACCAAACATCTCAACAAATTTCCCAAACTTCTATTCACTACCTCTGTCTATGGATGAAAAGTTGAACTGAACTTCAAATCTATCTTCATCTTCTTCCAAAGTGTCCTCCAAAAGTATCCAACAAACTTTGTGTCTCTATCTGAAACTATACTCTTAGGTAATCCATGCAATCTCACAATCTCTTTGAAAAATAGATCAGCTACATGCACTGCATCAATTGTCTTCTTACAAGGTATGAAATGAGCCATCTTTGAAAATATATCAACCACTACAAATATTGAATCATGTTCTCTCTGTGTCTTAGGCAATCCCATCACAAAATCCATGCTTATGTCTTCCCAAGGTCTCTCCGGTACTGTCAAAGGTTTATACAATCCAGTATTCTGACTACTCCCTTTTGCAACTTGACAAACTCTACAACTCTACACAAATATATGAACATCCTTATCTACCTAAGGCTAAAAGTAGTTTTCACTCACCAAAGCCACTATCTTATCAATGTGAAAATGTCCTGCCAATCCACCACTATGCTTCTCCTTGATCAAATTATCTCTCATCAAACTTCTAGGTATGCACAACTAGTTTCCTCTGAACAACATATCCTCTTGAATGAAATAAGCCAACCACTTACTCCTATTTGTCACAATAGTTTCCTTACATGCTTTCCAAGGTTCTACAAAATCAATGTCTCTCTCATACATGTTCTTCATTTCATCAAAACCCAACACCTCAACTCTCATCTCTGTCAACAACTTTCTTCTTCTACTCAATGCATTAGCAACTTTGTTTGATTTTCCACTCCTATGCTTCAATATAAAAGTATAACTCTGCAAGAACTCTACCCATCTCATATGTCCTTGATTTAACTTACCTTGACTATTCAAGTATTGCAAAACTTAATGATCTGTATACAACACAAACTCCTTAGGCAACAAATAATGTCTCCACTTCTTCAAGGCTTGAATTATGGTATAGAATTCCTAATCATAAATTGAATATCTTCTCCTTGCATCATTCAACTTCTCACTAAAATATGCTATAGGTCTACCTTCTTGATTAACACTATTCCAATTGTGTTTCCACTAGCATCACAATCAACTTGAAATACCTTATTGAAATCCAGTAATGCCAAAACAGGTTTCTCTGTCACTTTTTGCTTCAACAACTCAAAACTTTTATCTACTCTAGATGTCCACTTAAAATCTTTTTTGTCGCCTCTCATTGTCTCTGTCATAGGGTTACAAATTGAACTAAAATTTTTGATGAACTTCTGGTAGAAACTAGCCAATCCATGAAATGATCTAACTTCTCCAATGCTCTCTGGCGTAGGCCATTCAATAATTGCTTTCACTTTCTCAGGGTCCATCTTCAATCCTTCCATAGAAATCACAAATCCCAAATATACTAGCTCTTCCTTCATGAAACTACACTTTTTTATGTTTATCAACAATTTCTTTTCTCTCAACCTCTGTAAAACTTGTCTAATATGCCACAAATGTTCCTCCTTTGTTTTACTAAAAATCATAATATCATCCAAGTATACAATCACAAACTTACCCAAGAATTTCTTCAAGACTTCATTCATCAAACTCATGAAAGTACTTGGTGCATTTGTTAGTCCAAAAGGCATCACTAACCACTCATACAATCCTTCATTTGTCTTAAAAGTAGTCTTCCATTCATCACCTTCTCTGATTTTGAGCTGATGGTATCTACTCTTCAAATCTATCTTTGTTGAAAATTTTGCTCCACTCAAACAATCCATGATATCATCCATCCTAGGTAAAGGAAATCTATACTTAACTGTGATCTTGTTTATTGCTCTAGAATCCTAGTACACATTCTCCATTCTCCATCTTACTTAGGTGAAAGCACTGTAGGTACTACAAAAGGACTCAAGTTTTCTCTAATCAAACCTTTCCTCAACAACACCTGTATCTATCTATTCAATTCTTCATTCTCTATCAGTGTCATTCTATGTGTTTCTTTGTTAGGCAAACTTACTCCTATTATAAGATCCATGTGATGTCTGATGCTCCTTATAGGTGGTAATCCATTAGGCACATTATCTGATATAATGTCTTCATACTCTGTCAACAACTCCCTTATCTCTTCCGGTTGTGAGTCTTCAGTCTCCTTCTTCAATGTTTTAGGCTTCTTAGGAATCAAGGCATAACACATATTCTCATGTCTCAAACCATCCAAAAATTTTCTTCCATCTACCAAATAGATTCTAGCATTTCCACATACTACATCTTTAGGATCATTCTCCAAAGGAATCAAAGTAACTCTCTTTCCATTTGCTGTTATAGTAAATGCATTCTTTCTCCCATCATGTATATCTTTTCTATCATACTGCTAAGGTCTACCCAACAAGATATGACAAACATCCATAAGCATAATATCACACAAAACTTCATCATGATAAGATCCAATATGAAATTTCACCAAACATTGTTCACTCACCAGTACCTTGTGATCATCCTAAATCCATGCTATCTAATAGAGCTTAGGTTGTTTCAATATTTCCAACTTCATCTTAGTCACCATCTCCTCTGAAACTAGGTTATCTAAATTATCACTATCAATTACAACTTTACAACACTTACCTCCTAATTTGTATCTAGTTTTGAATAGACTCTTCCTCTACTGTGGTTCCTTATTTGTCTCTGTTTGAAATAGTTCTCTCCTCATTACCAATGATTCTACTTTCTCCAGTTTGCCAACTAAATAGGGATCACTTATTTCAATAGGTTCTTCTTCAACATAGGCTGCTCTTCCACTGTTTTCTATCCTCTTACTTGTACTACCCTGATTACATTCAAATGCTCTATGTCCTTCACCTCCACACTTGAAAAAAGTACCTCTGAATGTCTTCTTATCAAATCCTCTTCCTTCTCTTCTATATCCTTCATTCTGGTATGAATTATAGTTACCTCTCCAGTAAAAATTTATGTCATCTCTCTGATAAGCACTGTTATCTCTGTCATCCTTCTTAACCGGGTTGTCAAACTTGTTCTACTCTAGATATGATCTGTCTCCTCCAAAATAAATCCTAGCTCTCTGAAATTTACCTCCTCTACCTCTCTGTCTCTAATCATGCCTCTTATTCATCTTCTCTTCAACTTTCAAGAGAAACTGGTATGCTTCTTCCAAAGATGTCATCCTCACCAAGCTTAGTTCCTCTTGAATGTTCAATCTTAGTCCATTGATGTATCTAGCCACTTTCTCCTTGCTTTCTTCACTATGTCCTATCCTTATGATTATTTTATGAAATTCTTCAGTATACTCCTTCACATATTTCTCCTTTTGTCTCAGGTTTTTCAATCTTTTCAACAACTCCAACTCATAGTCAGCAGGTATAAACTGGTTCTTCAACTTTGTCACCATCCTATCCCATTTTGTAATCTTTTCTTTTCCTCTTCTTTTTCTTTCCAACTGAACTTCTTTCCACCATATAGAAGCATGTCCTTTGAACTTTGTCTTTGGAAATTTCACCTTCTCTAGATCTTCAATTTCCTCATATTCAAAGTATTCTTCCATGTCATTTACCCAGTCAATCAATTCTTCAGGGTTCAAATTACCAATATAGTTCAGCACATCAACTCTAGGTCTCTTTCAAATCTTTGCAATATCTCACAACATCTTTACTTGATTTGATTATTCTTCTTCATCACCTTCTAGGGTTTTGCCATTTTGTTCAACAGATTGAAATTCTTCTTCATCATCGCTTTCAACATTAGGTCTCGGTGTCAATCCTCTTCGCCTAGCTTCTTCAATAGCATCTAGTTGAATTCACATTCTTTTCATTATCTCCATCATCTCATCTATTCTACTAGCCATTGTTCCAACATCATCAACTCTCCTCAGTGACATTCTTCCTAGGATCAAGTGTAAATTGCCTCAGGGTCGATGATTAGGCTACAAGGTGACAACTGCCTCTCAATCGGTGATCAGTTGCGACACAATTTGTTGGCAAGAGACACTATATGGATTCATGAATGTTGTCATTGATGGAAACAAAGGTTATCCCACACATCCGCAAGACATGATGAGTCTCTACCGGAAGTCAGATTGAAGAAGTGTTATGATCCAGTAAGCAAGAACAAAGTAGTCAGCAAGGTCCAACAGTTAGGTCTGGATCTCTTAGAGGAAGTATTTTAGTAAAGTGTGGATTTGGAGAAGTCAAGAGGAGTACCTTGACTAATAGATTCCAAGGATTTAGCCTCCGGTGATGAAAGGGTGAAGAGATATGAGCACTTGAGCATTGGGTTCCTGTTTGATAGAGTAGATAGAGGAAGAACTGTATTGGCAGAGTGTCAGATCCAAATCCGGAAGAGATATTGCTAATGACTAAGTTTCTTGAGGTATCATTCATGATTGGCCGACATTATTGAAGACTTCTACAACCATATCCTTGATCCACATTACTTGGTATGCAAGGATTCAGCTGATAGACCAAAGTTTGAGATAATATTGACTATTTTGGATGCTAACTAGAAAAGTGTTGAAATCACTTGTGCGGATATATATACAAGATGGATTTAGATGTGAAGGTGTGTGTGGTGTATTGTATAGTGTGAACAAAAGTAGAAGAGAAGAGTGAAGATAGTAAGACAGGTATGGAATGTGACAATACAGTAGCATCAAAAGAGAGTAAGAATGAAGTGCAGTAGATCAGTTTATTGAGCTTAACCGAAACTGAACCTCAGCATGTGTAGATGCTTCTCATCAGTTCAAACATTAAGTTACTTTCCTTTCTTGTAGACAGTGAGTCTCTTGTAGGTAGTGAGCCCTAATTGGCAAGTGCCATTTTGTATCTTCTATTCTTCTAACAAAGAATAATATCTTGGGTTAATCACCTTGTGGTTTTTCCCTTAACTGGGTTTTCCATGTCAAAATCATTATGTCATGTGTATTGATGTTGTTTCCATTTCATGGTTATGTTTATTCATCTGATTTAATATTACATTAACTATTAAGGAAGTTTAAAAAGCTGAAGCAAGTAAGATAACTGATTCACCCCTCCTCTCAGTTATCAAAAATTGGTATCAGAGCCAAGTTCCTCCAAACAGAGCCTAACATCTTAAGGAAGATCTAGGAATTCAAATGGATATGTATGGTATGAGGCAACAACTTCAGTCTACCCTAGATGATCTTGAACATTCAAACTCTGAAGTCAATGAATTGAAGGAAAGACTTAAACAGGCTGATGATTTCATAAATGAATTAAAAGGAAAACTAAGCATCTCTATGAAGAAGAGAAAGGAACTACTTCAGCAATTAGCAAGTCAAGGTGAAGCCAATGATACAAATGAAGACCTGAAGGAGAAAACTAAGTTATGTGAAAAATTGTCAAAAGAGGTCATTATGGTAAGACATGAAATGGAATCAGGAGTTATGAAGTTCACCCAAGAAATTGAAGAAAAAAGAAAGACTGAAGATGATCTAAGACAATCTCTCAAGGAGAAATCAGAAGACTGCCACAAGATGGATAGAATAATCAGATATCTTGAATTTGATCTTGAAGATGCTAGAGATAATGAAGAAAAACTTGAGGATCAAATTGACACTCTTAAAAAGGATCTTCAAATAGCAAATGAATACAAAGAGAAATTCAAGATGAGTTCTGCTCAACTTGAAGTTCTTGAAATCCAAAAGAGGGTAGATGACAAGCATGGCTTAGGATATGAGAAAGGTGAAAGCTCTAGATCCAGTCAAAAGAATTTTGGATCAGGAAATCCAAGGGACAAGCCTAGAAGACCTTCAGTAAGGCAACTCAATGCTCAAACACATCCATCTTTCAATGGATACTGCCACAACTACAATAACTTTGGTCACAAAGCTAATCAATGCAGAAAGAGAACGAATCAAATTAATTCATCCTTCTTCGGATAGTGCTTTAACTACAAAAGGTATGGTCACAAATCTCATGAATGTAGAAATATGCAAATGAACATTTCATTCAATGCCAGATGCTATGCATGCAATAGAGTAGGTCATATGGCTAATCAGTGTAGATCAAAAGGATATCAGTCAAATATGCAAAGAAATGTTGTTTTCTACAATTGCAATAGATCCAGTCATATTGCCAAATTCTGTAGAAGCAAGAATCAAGACAAAAGGGGTTCGGTGCATCATAATCAGAATCAAGACAAAGGAAAAGGAAAAGTGAATGCGGATGAAGTCAAAAGTGAGATGAACAAGATTTGGGTGAAGAAAAGTATAGAGAATGTAGCAGATGGATCTGCACTAGAATCTGGTGCTGATATTCCCTCTAAAAATTGAATAGATGGGCTCTGGCTCAGGGGGAGTAAAAAAAGAAAAACTAATTCCCCCAGCCAGTCAATTGGTGTCTGTAATTGGCACATGAAAGGCTGTGGATCAAAGGGTTTTCAAAGAAACACCTAGATAAGCCATAGTAAAGATTTGAAAGATCCACATGAAGATTTAAAGAGTCTAATCCCTTTAGATAGATCTAGTTTAATAGTCTTCTGGTAAAAGCGGGTTTCTTACAAGTTTGGTCTGGTTTGATTCTAAAATTGAGACATCTTGATCTACAGATAAATCAAATGGTTGAGGAAAGTAAGAAAGCTCGTTGTTAATCACCAAGGATAACTCTAAGCATATTACAGTGATCCGGAAAGAGATCTATTTCAAAATAAGGAGAACAGAGCAACCGGAATAACTTAAGTTGCGCATTTATTGCAGTATGAATTTAGGGTTTTTCTTGCAATTAAAAGGGTTCATATGCTCGTCATTTGCACATCTACATTCGAAAAGAAAGAAAGGAGAGCTCTGCAACAAATTGCTTCAAACTTCTCAAAGACCAACCATTGGAGTTGATTCAATTAGCAAATCACTCAAGTTCCCTCCGCGAACCCTACAAGTGCGAGAGGTATTTTCTGTTATCAAACATCTCTCTATAAATCCTTGAATGATGGCTACTCTGAATATTGTGAAGATCACTGATAGGCCTCACCCCAAATTCAAGAAACATCCCTACAAATCCTTGGAAGTAGATCCCCTAGGAGAATTTTCCAGTATACCGCATGGTATCTTGCATACAGAAGATATTAGGGTTTACATTCATGCAAATATTGAAGAATTCAGAGAATTCAAACTGAGGGATATATACCACAAACAACCAATAGATGATTCATTTGAGCTCAAACCCCAATTCAAGGCCCTCTGGGACAAGCACTTTGCACAATGCATACATTTCCCTTGTTTTGCTGAGGATGAATGGGTCAGGTATATTTTGAGTAGAATACATGACAACTTCATGTGGTTGAATGGACCATTCAAAGTCACAAAAGATGCCATTAGGGCAGTTACCGGATTGCACTCATCCAGTGGGATACCTGTTCTCAAATCTGTCAAAAACCAAACTGTGAGTGAGGCTACCGGATCAAGGTTTGACAAAAGGGCAATGACAATAGAAGATATCACTGATCCGAATATCAAGTTTGCATCCATGATCATTGGCTACAAGATATATCATTCTAGTAGGGAGAATTCAGTACCTGGAACTACTATCTACACTACCTATGAAATGTTGAGAAAAAATGCAGACTATGACCTTTGTGAGCTCCTTCTAAACCAACTCTTGGAGAACCTGCTGAAGATAAAGAAGGACAAGAAGAATTCCTTCAAATTTGGTGGCCTAATACTCTATCTATTCTTCTACTTTATGAATGAGCTACCTGGATCCAGTGGATGGGTATGGTAGAATGACAGACTGGTTACCATACAAATCAAGGATTATTTGCATGGACTTGGTGATGACAAAGCACAAAACATAACTCTCTAGGGTTTCTTCAAAAACTTTTAGAACATGATGCAAGCTAGAGAGAGAATTCCCCAATCTCTAGTTGAGAAATACAAAGACACAGTATGCTTTATGGTAGAGACTGATCAGTGTCTAATGGAGGTAGTGGAACCAAGAATAGTATGGATCATGCCAATGGGGTATGAGGTGAATGAGAACATCGTGGAGCTGCATGTTTAGCACATGTTGAGTCAACCAAAGGATCTCAAGGCAGAAAGGTTTGGAACCTTTGAAGAATTGAGTGTAAAGATCCATGTAGAACTTCGACAGCCTGAAATCAAGAGGAAAGTAAGAAGGGAAGTTGAAGAAGTTGCCAAGATGCATGGAATCTCAAAAGAGGCACTTGATGCCCACAGAGAAAAGACAAAAGGAATAGAAAAAGAAAAAAGAAGTAGAAGAGGAAAGAAGTGCTCCGGTAGAATCTTCCACCCAGACCAGATCATCAAAGAAATCTACACCTGCCACTGCTAAAAGCTCAAGGGCATCAAAATTGGAAGCAAAATCATCCAGCAAAGGAGAGAAGAGAACTAAGACAAAAGCCACAAGATCTTATGCTAGTCAAAAGGATGCAGAAGAAACTGAAGCTGATGAAGAAGTCAAGAAAATGAAGAGAAAGAAGAAAACATTTGGTAAATCCTCTACCAGTCAAGGCGAAGAAGAAAAGGCAGAGGAATTTGTTGAAAAATCCACTCTTCGCATTGATGACATCATCAAATTAGTTACTGTGGATGGAAATCTTTAGCCAATGGTTGAAGTCTATGATGATTATGGTGAAGCTGATAAGAAGATGTTGCAAGATGCCACAGTTAGGTATCTAAACATCTACAACAAAGCATTCATTGAAATTATATCTCTGATCCCCAAAAGCTTAGAGAAGGAACTTGAAATAAGGAAGAACAATGCCCAAGCTAAAGATCTAGAAATTTGGGAGAAGATAGCTATTCAGCTCTATCCTTCAATCACTCAGAAACAAATGAATATGATCTTCAAAGATTGCAAGGATAAGTTTTGGAACAAAGCTAGAATGAATCAACTCATGCTTGGAGAAACTGATAAAGTGGCAAACAAAACAAAAGAGATCTTCTTGAATGCCTTCAAAAGATTCAATCTTCCCATTATAGAGGACTTAGGTGTTGATCCCTCAGCCACAAGTGTTGAAGAAGGATCTACTGAGGCAATGGTAGAAGAAGTAATGGACACCGGTGAAGATAAGGGCTTGGAATCCTCTACTCTGGAAGAGGTGGCCCATGAACAAACAAACATTATTCCTCTAGTTTCCCCTGCTGACTCCGGATCCAAAGGAGAAGAAAGAATAGAGGAGAGAGAAAAAGAAGTGAAGGGAAAAGAAGATGATAGCTCTAAGACTGCAGAAGAAAAGAAAACTCTGTCTCCAGTAAGAGACACTGCAGAAATTGTCAAAGAATTCTTAAACAAAGAGACAATGGAGATTGATGAACTGGAACTTCTACTAGGACCATTTGATTTTGATTCTCTTTCCTTGGTACAAACAATGAAGATAGCTTCATTTGCTAATGCAAAGGCAAAAGAAAAACTCCTGAAGTCTCACATGGAAGACTGTGAGCTAATAGAAGTTGCATCCGGTGTGCTTGAAAAGATCATGCCATCCTTTCTGAAGGATTCATCGGCTTCCTCATCAGGTAATCTTAAGTCTCTTGTTAGTTCAGTCAGCACTCATTTTGAGTCCTTAGAGAAATTATCTGAGGAAAAGGTCCGGAAAGAGTTTTTGGATAAAAGATTCTCTAAAGTACTAAGTCTAATATCAAATGATAGAAGAAATATGGATATAGGGATAAAGAGCTTAGAAAATGCTCTTAAAGATGGCAGGGAAATATATAAATTTTGTCTATCATGATCCAAAGCAACAATGGAGATTGAGAAGAAAATGAAAGAACAAGAGATCAAACTAACAAAACTTTCTCAAAATTTTGATCCACATACATCATCCATAGTAAATCAAGAATGTCAGACTATTGCAATCTTGGATGAAATTAAGAAGCTAGAGAAAGAAAAGAAAAATAGAATCAGCAGGTTAAATGAACTTAGAAGAATAATCATTCCTAAGTTGGAGGCCATGCATGAGGCCCTAAGTGATGCTCAAACCACAGCCAAGACAAATGATCCAATAGATCTGAAGAAGGCAAAAGCTTTTGCATTCCTATTGAGTGGTCACATATCAATTTTGGATAGGATGAAGCTGAGTTGGGCAACCAAAGTTGTACAATTGAAAAACACTTTTGCAAACATACTAAAGTATATGTAGAGTACAACCGGATGATATACTTATGCGACTAAGTATAGATTAATTTTTGAAAATTTTGGTGTGCGAACCCCACCCTTTGCCATTGATGTCAAAGGGGGAGTGATGAGCAGTGAAAAATGAGGAATCCAGCTAAGGGAGAGCTCTGGAAAATGTACATAGAGATAGAGCATCAACCAAGGGGGAGTATAGTGTGACACTTAGTCATTTTTCACTAAGTGTTGCCATCAATGCCAAAGGGGGAGATTGTTGGCAAGAGACACTATATGGATTCATGAATGTTGTCATTGATGGAAACAAAGGTTATCCCACACATCCGCAAGACATGATGAGTCTCTACCAGAAGTCAGATTGAAGAGGTGTTATGATCCGGTAAGCAAGAATAGAGCAGTCAGCAAGGTCCGACAGTCAGGTCTAGATCTTTCAGAGGAAGTATTTCAGTAAAGTGTGGATTTGGGGAAGTCAAGAGGAGTACCTTGACTAATAGATTCCAAGGATTTAGCCTCCGATGACGAAAGGGTGAAGAGATATGAGCACTTGAGTGTTGGGTTCCTGTTTGACAGAGTAGATAGAGGAAGAACTGTACTAGCAGAGTGTCAAATCCAAATCTAGAAGAGATATTGCTAATGACTAAGTTTCTTGAGGTATCATTCATGATTGGCTGACATGATTGAAGACTTCTACAAGCATATCCTTGATCCGCATTACTTGGTATGCAAGGATTAAGCCGACGGACCAGAGTTTGAGATAATATTGACTATTCTGGATGCTGACTAGAAAAGTGTTGAAATCACTTGTGCGGATATATATACAAGATGGATTTAGATGTGAAGGTGTGTGTGGTGTATTGTATAGTGCAAACAAAAGTAGAAGAGAAGAGTGAAGATAGTAAGACAGGTCTGGAATGTGACAGTACAGCAACATCAAAAGAGAGTAAGAATGAAGTGCAGTAGATCAGTTTATTGAGCTTAACCGAAATTAAACCTCAGCATGTGTAGATGCTTCTCATCAGTTCAAACATTGAATTACTTTCCTTTCTTGTAGACAGTGAGTCTCTTGTAGGCAGTGAGCCTCTTGTGAGCAGTGTGCTCGGGTAGTGACCCCTAATTGGCAAGTGCCATTTTGTATCTTCTATTCTGCTAACAGAGAATAATATCATGGGTTAATCACCTCGTGGTTTTTCCCTTAACTAGGTTTTCCATGTCAAAATCATTGTGTCATGTGTATTGATGTTGTTTCCATTTCATGGTTATGTTTATTCATCTGATTTAATATTGCATTAACTATTAAGGAAGTTCAAAAAGCTGAAGCAAGTAAGATAACTGATTCACCCTCCCTCTCAGTTATCAACACAAGTAACCTACCTCAATTTGGTGATCTGTCCATAGCAAGATCTTATAGAATTCCCCTGCCAAATCCACTCAATTCGCTCCCAAAGATTCAATCTTTTGCTCTGATACCACTTGGTGTAGTCACGAGGAGGGTTCACAGAATGAACTATTCAGACCGTGCAGCAAGAGTAAACACAATGGAAACAATTCAAAGAAATAGAACAAATGCAGATTTAGTCATAGAATTCAAATGGAGATCAGTCAGTAACATGCGGGCTTACAATTAGGGCTCACAGGCCTGATTACATACATGCGCAAGATAAAGCTTTGAAGGTCCTTTTCCAAAAAATGAATAAGTTATCTATTTAGAACTTAGTAACGTATGAATTGATTTCCTAAGGATCTATTACATCAATATTTATCAAGTCTGGATCATAAGATTCCTCCACATCAGCCAAGGAAGATCACAAATTCCAAAAAGAGATGTAGCGTGTTTACACAGATAGGTTAGACCTAATTGCATAGAACACTTCCAGAAAATGAATGGAATGATGTACGGATCTCCTAGGAAGGTCGGCCATGAACTAAGGATCATTGAATGATGTGTCATTAGGCTCCAAAGATCAGGAAATGCTTCCACAAGTTTCTCCTTTAGCTGGTTGTCAGTAATTATCTAGATGCTCTACTATGAGAAACAATCATCTTCTAATAGCAATATCTTTCTGGTATTGAAGTACGGATCTCTAAATTCTAGATATGATGTAGATGCTAAGTCTAGCTCCACAAGATCTAAAAATGCTACTAGACCAAAATACATAAACTGCTTCCGACTGAACTGCCTAAACTGAATTGGAAAAAAGAAACAAACTAAATTACAAATAAACTAAAATGCAAATGTTTTTGGTTGATGCAAGATTGCTCTTGAACCAGGGATACTCCTACATCAAGAAGTCTCTATAGACCATGGCCAAGATGTCTGGTACCCAACCATAAACTGTGCCCTCCTCAATACCACGAATGATGGGAGCCCAACACCATCTCAAACAAGCCGAGGCCTTGTCTCCTGACAGCCTCGATGTAATCAAACCAATCAGGAATCTCCACAAAAGTGGGATGCAAAGGTGAGGTACATAAGTGAGCTAGACTCCTATCTGATCCTCGGGGTGACTAACCCCCATGAACTCTACCCAAGATGCCTTGTCTTCAAAGGACTCGCTAGCTACAAGTACTACAGGATGTCCTCTCATAGGAACCCCAAGTATACAATACACATCATACAGGGTGATGGTCCACTCTCCAAAGATCTATGGGAACCTAAATGTGTTTCTGTCTACATCCCAATAAGTTAAAATGCCACAGCATATACGAGACACAGGATGAATAACAGGCACATGACAAACTCTAGGTAGACTTGCCCTCCTCAAAATAGTATGATCCTCGTTACTCAAAAAACAAACATCCTTGAGAGTCATCCCTACTCTCGGCAGGCATTCCATCAGATACGCATGTCCTACAAAATCAAAAGAGAGATTTAGATTAGATCTCATAAACTTGTAAAAATCCCTTAAAATTGTAAAACATAGAAAAACCTACACAAAAAAAGCGTATAACCCTTCAAAATTGCAATAAACAAGCAAATACAGTAGCCAAAGTATGTTAGATCAAAGTGAAATAAGCATCAAACAACATGAAATTTCAGTTAAAATCAGCCCAATAGGGTCACCCCCGGGTGACCTAGATGTTTTGCAGGATCTCCCCCAAGTGACCTTGTTGTTTTGCAGGCTCGCCCCCGGATGACCCTGCTGTCAGATAGGATCTCCCCTAGGTGACCTGCCTGACAAAAGGGGTGACCCAAGAGGAAGATCCCTTGACCAAAAACTATTCTAAAAACTTCATTTTTAAGCTGACTTTAGAAAATGAAAAAACTATCTTGCTCTAAACGACGAGACAGAGACAATGCAACAAGAAAAATTGACAAAAACAGACAATTTCAAGAGATTTTTCACAAGATTCAAACTAGGGTTTAGAGAAGGGGTTTTCACTTCTTGCATACCTAATTCTCCATGGCTGAAGAAGAGGCAGCCATCTTTGCAATCTCCTTGACGATACCTTTCCAATGACTGCTCACATGATCGATTTCATCACCGTTTCACTCTGAGCTCACAATCTAACTTGCTTTGTTTTCCCTTAGCTTAGTTTTATTTGTGCATTTTAGAAATTACTTCTTTGCTTTTGTATCTATTTTTCATCCGTCATTTTGTATGCTTTCATTCCTATAGGTCCAAACCAACAAAAGCAAACAACTAGTCGAACTCGAACAATCCATGGTAAGTTCATCATTTCAGTTTTCATTATTCATTTTGATATATTTAAATGCTGGACTAATACTAGTTATTGTAGTTACAATCACGGGAAAATTGACAATAGGTAAGGCCTAGTTCAAGAACGATACCTACCTTTCATGTAGACTACCGTCTCTGAGGGGGCAAATATGTAAGCACAAAAATTATGCACAGCCTCCACGAGGACCCCTATGATGATTTTAATCCTTGTCATGTACATGTAAGCATGAAATAATGTCCTTCAAAGTAGCAAACCTCTCGTGTCTTCTTTCTTGTCTTGTGTTGATTCCTCTTTGTCAATTTCTCTCTCCCTGTTTGTGACGCTTTTCGACACTTTTTGCGACACTTGTTGATTTGCATTTTCAGAGCTTTTGACCTTACTCCTAAGCCTTGTAAGCATCTTCTAGGTGATTTTTCACCTTTCCCCTATGTTTTTCATCCTCTACACCCTCTAGAAGCCTTCTAGAGGTCCCCCTATCCATCTCCTGCTTTCAGTTTTCAGTTCCGCTCAACCTATCCAAATCTCACCCTATTATTTTTAGATCTCCCCTAGGATATCCTATAGGTGCAAGTGGAGATTTGGATTCTTGCACATGACTGACCTATTTTTAGAAGCAAAACCCCTCCTTTTCTTCTCTTCTTTCATTTCCCCCTGTAATTCTTCAGAAAACCTTGTCCAGACCAAATCTCCCCCAGGGGACCTAGGGTCACCCCCCGGGTGACCCATGGTTTCCCAGGGGCAACCCTACTAGCAAAAGGGGTGACCCTATCATATTTCCATCCACAGAAAAACTCAAGTTTCTCACTCATTTTAGCTCCGCTTTCACCTGTTTTCTTCCAGTTCGAATGATTTTTGATGCCTAATATGGAGTTGACTATTTCATGTACCCACACATGCTTAATTAACTCCATTTGATCTAAAATCAACTATTCAATCAATCTCATGCATTCTCACATCTCCAATTCCTCTTTACTGATAAGTTATTATTGATTTATCACTCCATGGTTAGTTGAGTTCACCGGGTAACCAACCTTGTTAACTCCCTAATCATCCTTGTTAACTCATCAATCAAATGAGTTAACTTCTCAATCAATCCCATTCCTCAAACCTATAAATACACCCCTCCCTCAAGCACAAAGGGAGACAAATTCATTGTGCACACAGCTCTTGCCAGTTTTTACTCTCCAACTTAGCATTCAAATGCTCTTACATGATGAAGGCACCTTTTGCTTTATTCATTGTTCAACCAAACATCATTACATTGCTTCATTCAACACCATTGTGCTCAACCAAAGCTCTCATTAAGCTCTTTCAAGCTTCAACAAGCTTCTTTTTGCTTCTTTGTGTCATTTTGTTGTTAGGAGGATCTCCTGCTACTTCAAAAGGACTTGAGGTTGCCGACACCAAGGATTTCCTTCATTGCTTTATTCAATCATAGTAATTAGAAAACCAAATTTGCTCTTGGGAATAGTAAATCTTTGCTTTCTCCTCAATATTTAGATCTTGCATGTTAAAATAATTGTTTTCATATTCTTAGATCTAGATTATTTGAAGAAGCAATTCCTTGTTTAGATTAGATTATTTCAAAACAATCGAAAACCCAAAAACATAGATTAAAATTGCATTAGGAAAAGTCATATTAGCTTGCATTCATATTTCCCTTTCATAGATTAAAAATCACTTTTCATTTCCAAAATACTAAAAAAGCACAAAAAACATTTGCATATCATTTAGCTTTGCATGCGTATAGAAACCCTAGAAATAGACCAACTTGCAAACCCTCAATACCATCACGAGGTAACCATGATAAACTATTCAATCAAACCCTTGATCACATCACAAGGTAAAAACAAGTCAAAACATAGTCAAACCCTAGGTCAACTAAACCCTAGGTCAAAACCTTAAGTCTAGTTAAGGGTTGTCATCATACATTTACCTCGATCTCAACTCACGAATGTGCCTAGGAGTGAGAGGAGAGTGGGTGAGGGTTGTCTATGATGAAATTGAGGAAATCAATCCACAACAATAGCAGGAAGTATTTACTCTACCACAACAAGATCCATTTTTCCTCTTGGTAATAGAAGAACAAAGGCAACTCCAAATACAATGATAACTCATTCAATGTATTAAGAGACAAGAAGACATAAATGCAAGAAACTGCTTACCCACACAAAGTTAGAATAGAAGAAATCCCAATAGGAGATGAGAAACTAGTGACCTTTTGGGTCATAGGGTTATCTCAACAACAACTACAATCAAATGAAACATTCAACTTAGCACACAACAATGAAGGCCACAAGACTTGTCAACCCCTCTCTGCAATGTCCAGCTCTCCAATGATCTAGACCACGCCATGTCTCACCTCTTCTTGACTAGCTACTTCCACGAGAGTAAGAGTGATGTGGTAGATCACCCTGTGGCAAGGAGGGAAGGGTTCATGTGCATACCAAAATCTGACCCAACAACCCCAGGCAACTAGAGTCATAATTTTGAGCATACAGTACCATATACCAATAGTTCACCACTTGCAAGATATAACCAAATGGGCCTTTAACTATGTTCAACAATAGATTTCACAAGCTTTACAAAAGGCATGCCCAACCCTATGTGGTTGATGAGGCAACTTCTATTTAGGTTTACCTTAGGGCCATTAACCCTTTTACAATATTACTGATTAGTAGGACCCAACATAATCTAGCTTCTCTTGCCATCGTTTACACAAAAGCCCTCCAATTACATAGGGAGATGTATCTCGTGACTGGAGGAGCATTCAGGAACTTGCCTTCTGTAGGTTTTCTTGGAATATCAAATCAGATCCCTACTATAAACAATGCCCTTACCAGCAACAACCTTTGATGAATCTAGTTCTAGGTAGTAATCCACAAGGAGGACCACAGATTAGTCATGCTCAACTTTTAAAGAAGATTTTTCCAAATCATATGTTGCCTGGTGTTGGGCAAACCTATAATAATTGGGTTGCTCCTTAGTATGCAGGGAATTCCTATTTTGACCAGCTCGCTGTAAATCAAGCAAACACAGTTAATTCTTATTATGCCCATCAGGTTGGTACATCTACAGGGGCACCACAACCTTTCTCAGCTTAGACTTCGCATTTGACCTCTGAGTTAGAAGTTGTAAAGAAGGCTCTAGCCCAAGTTACTAATGAACTCACTGGGTTAAAAGTCAACCCCTCCCAAATGTATAACCAAGGGGATTCTCACCAAAATAAGAATAACTAGCATCATCAGAACAATGGTCGCAACAGGAACTTCAATTCCAAAAGATAGAACAAACCATGGAATACATGGCCAAATAATGGTGGGGTACCATCCCCTCTAGACTCTTCTAGACAAAAAATTAGTAAAGTGCATTGAAATAAAACCTTTATCACATAGGTGTAGATTCCATGATACTTCTAATCATTCTCAACTCAATTGCCCTAAGATGACTAACATGACCTAGATTTTTCAAG
The DNA here is from genome assembly GCA_027924645.1 of Cunninghamia lanceolata. Classification (NCBI taxonomy): domain Eukaryota; kingdom Viridiplantae; phylum Streptophyta; class Pinopsida; order Cupressales; family Cupressaceae; genus Cunninghamia; species Cunninghamia lanceolata. The sequence goes on along the minus strand of BSBN01000219.1, from coordinate 13,250,055 downwards.
CTGATAGGCAAATACAACAAGAGGAAAATGACTCATACTTTAGACACATAGGGACTGTTATCTAGTTTGACACCTATGTGTTCCCTTATGAGGAAGATAATAAGCCTGAGACCAAAATTCAAGCCTATCAACAAGTTAAGAGCAATTATTATCTTAGAAACAAAGGAAAAGAACCCCTCACTATGTCCATTCCCCCAGATTATAATTGTGTTCCACCTAACCCTAATGTAGATAACAACCCAACTCACCCAGTAGGGCTAATTGCTGGATCATTCAAAGCCAACCATTATAAGGGACAAGGGTCAACCAATTCCAAGTATGATCTTATCGATGAAATGAAGAAAACTAAATCTAATATGTGTTAGTTTTAGGATAGACAACTGAGAGGGGGGGTGAATCAGTTGTCCCAAAACTTTCTTTACTTTAAACACTTTATCCTTCTTGTAATTCAACATAATAATGATAAATCAATCATGGAAGCACAATGCAATAATTCAAGAGTAGAAACACACTAACACATATGACACCAAGATTTTAACGTGGAAAACCTGGTTAAGGGAAAAACCATGGGGTGACTAACCCAAGATTGTATTCTTTGTTAAAAGAATAGGAAGAACAAAATGGCGCGTGCCAATTAGGGCTCACTGCCTAAGCACACTACTCACAAGAGGCCCACTGCCTATAGGAGACACACTGTCTACAGAATAATAAATATTACATACTTGAAATGAAGATTATCATCTTCACCATTCTTGAGTCAATTCCATTTAAGCTCAACACTTCTGCTCTACTTTTTTGCTCTTCTCCTCTCTAGGTCACTTACTCATCTTCACATAGATACTTTGAAATGACTTCATAACTCTTATTTATACAAGACATTGACTTCAAGATAATCATCAAAGTCAGCACAATACATACTTTATTTTATTATAGAGAAAATACACATATGCAACTTGACTTATTACAAAAGACTCATGTGAATCACCACACTGTTGGCCTCACATATCTGGGACTTTAATCTTCTTTGAGGAACATGCCATCCTTTGCAAAACATCTCTAAGATCATCTGCAAGATGTGTAAAACATCTGGTCATCCATGATTAGGAAGAACATCATCACCCAGAAGTTAATCTTCAATAACGAGCTCAATCTTCAATGCCGACCACCAACACCAACTGGACACAATCTAGAGACCCCCACAAGCTTGCTTGAATCACGAAGAACATCCACACCACTTCTGCTAATTGAAATCATTCGCATCTTCATCCAAAACCTCAAGAACACATTTTGCCATCACTGTTATATTAGAATAGATGCTTGTAGACCTCCAAACCATGAACCAATTAAGTTGTCACTTCACATTGGCTTCCTAAACACTCCACCAAATCCGTAGAACAAGATATTACATTTCTGGATCTCACCGGACCTATTTATGTCACTCTGTCACCTCAGAACATCTACTAGAACCAGTTTTACTCATATAGCCATAACTTCTCCAAATCTTCATGCGGACCTCTCAAATCTTGACTGGATCATCTTTAGACACATATCTACAAACCCTTTGATGCACATCCTCTAATCTTCATCTTAGCTAGGATCTTCAATTCAGAGAGCTTCACTGTCTTCACTATTCTTCTCTATTTCTGATAGGACTAATTTTCTCAATATCCTCAACATACAGCTCATCCAATTCTTGACATTAATGCAACAGGAGTATGTTGACATCAATGACAACACCGATTAGGCCCAGACTTGCAACTATCTCCCCCTTTGTCATTGATGGAAACATATGATGTGAAAAATTGTTTTAACCATCAAGACAAGAACTTCTCCTCACTAACTGACATAGCTCCCCCTATCAACAGCAATCATTCATATTTCTTCTCTTTCTTTACTGCTCCCCCTTTGATCAGCAACCACTTTTGTTTTTCACATGTCTTCTCTCCCCCTTTGACATCAATGGCAAAGGGCACATACTTGTATCAATCAGAATTATACAGACTACTCCCCCTGGGTAGCAGCTTCCTATCATCAATTCAGATCACAAGATATGACTGTGATATCCACCGGACTGATGCACATCAGTGCACCTTAATTCAAAACCAGAGGGGTAATAACCCCTAACTTCTCCCTGAGATACTCAAAAGATTCCATAGGTAGAAGTTTAGTAAAAATGTCTACAATCTAATCCTTGGAAGGCACAAACTCTAATCTAACTTCATTCTTGTTTACCTACTCTCTTAACAAGTGAAACTTGATGGATATATCTTTTGTCTTTGAATACAACATTGAATTTTTTCATATATTTATTGCACTTGAGTTATCACAGAAAATTATGATAGGTTCCTCATACTCCACTCTAATGTCTCTTAGCATTTGCTTCATCCACAATACTTGGGTGCAACTATCTGCTGCTGCAATATATTTTGCTTCTACAGTTGACAGAGATATTGCCTCTTGTTTCTTGCTCAGCCAAGAAACCAATCTTTTCCCCAAAAAGAATGCACCACCACTAGTACTCTTCCGGTCATCCACATCTCCTGCCCAATCCGCATCTATATATGCATGAAGAGAGAAATCATGATCCCTAGGATACCATAAACCATACTCAACTGTTCCTTTTAGATATCTAAGAATCCTCTTGATTGCCATGAAATGAGATTCTCTAGGATCAGCTTGGAATCTGGCAACAAGACCAATAGCATTCATAATGTCAGGTCTAGTTTGAGTGAGATACAGTAGTCCTCTAATCATTGACATGTACTTTTTTTTATCAGCCTTAGGAGAGTCATCATCTTTGCTCAATTTACATCTAGTCGCCATGGGAGTATTCATTATTTTTGAGTCTTCCATCCCAAATTTCTTCAACAATTCTCACATATTTGGTTTGAGAAATGAAGATTCCTTTCTTTGTTTGAGTGATTTGTAGACCCAAGAAGAAATTGATTTCCCCACACAGACATCTCAAATTCACTTTTCATTTGATTTACAAAAGTCTTGCACATACTATCTCTTCCTCCAAAAATGATATCATCAACAAATACTTCAACAATCAAGATATTTTCATGATCAATTTTGAAGTACAAGTTACTGTCAGTAGTACCTTTGTTGAAACCAATCTTCAAAAGATGTCTATCCAGTCTTTCATACCAGGCTGTTGGAGCTTGTTTGAGTCCATACAATGCATTCTTCAACTTGCAGACCATATCACCATGATCAGACAATTGAAATCCATCCGGTTGCTCAATGTATACGTTTTCTTCCAAGTCACCATTCAGGAAGGCAGACTTGACATCAATCTAATATAGTTTGAAATATTTGAAGGCAACAAAGGCAAGAAATAATTTGACTGCTTCAATTCTTGCCACCAGAGCAAAAGTTTCTTCAAAATCAACTCATTCTACTTGAGAATAACCTTTGCAAACTAATCTGGATTTATTTCTGACTACTTCACCATCTTCATTAAGTTTACTCCGAAAGACCCATTTCGTTTCAATCACATTTTTGTTTCTAGGTCTGGGAACAAGATCCCAAGTGTGATTTTTCTCAATCTACATCAACTCTTCCTTCATTGCTTTAGTCCAGCTTTCATCATTGCATGCTTCACTTACTACTTTTGGTTTAATTTTTGAAATCAGACAATACTTTTTTAAGTCTTGAGCAATCCTTCTTCTTGTTTAAACACCTTTGCTTTTATCACCTATGATCTGATCTTCAGAATGATTCAGTCTTACATACCTAGGAGTTTTGGGAATTTCTTGCACTTCTATTTCTTGGACAAGTTCATCCAAACTTATCTCTTCTTCCTGTATTTCAGGATTCTCCATATCAGTCTAGATCTGAAATTCAAAAGGGGCTTGGACTTCTTGGACCAAAACATCATTCTGATCATCTTCTTCATATTCATAAAACCTTGAGGGTTTTTCAATGCCTTCATCAACCTTCACATTTATGCTTTCTATAATCTTTCTCAATCTTATGTTATAACACTGGTATGTTTTTCTTTGAGTAGAATAACATAAGAATATTCCTTCATCACTTCTAGCATCGAATTTGCCAAGGTCTTCATCTCTTTTAATGTAACATTTGCTACCAAAGACTTTGAAATACTTTACAATGGGAAGATGCCAAACCAGAGTTCATAAGGGGTCTTACCAGTATTGCTTCTGATTTGTACTAGATTAAGAGTATAGATAGCAGTGCTTATAGCTTCTCTCCAGTAGATTTGAGGAACATTTGTTTCCATCATCATGGTTCTAGATGCTTTTTGGATGATCTGGTTCTTTCTCTCCACTACTCCATTTTGTTGTGGAGTCCTTGGAACAAATAGTTGTCTTTTTATCCCATGTTTCTCACAGAATTCTATGAACTCTCTGGATGTGAATTCTCCACCTCTATCAGACCTAAGGCATTTTATGTTTAATCCAGTTTCATTCTCTACTATAGCCTTGAATATTTTGAATTTCTCAAGAGCTTCAAATTTCTCTTTTAGAAAAGTCACCCACATCATCCGGGAATGATCATCAATTAGTAACATAAAATATCTCACCTTGCAAACTCCTGATTCTTTTTGGTCCACATAGATCAGTATGTACTAAGTCCAACAATCTGATAGAAGATTGTTCCTTACTTTTAAATGTGACTCTGCTCAACTTACTCAACTAACATTTTTTGCACAAACTGTTGGTAGGTTTCACCAGTCTTGGAAGATCTCTTACAGCCTGAGTATTGCTTATCTTGATGATATTATTAAAATTCACATGACACATTCTCCTATGCCACAACAAACTCTGATCAATTTGAACAAATGAACAACTTTTGCCAGTACCAACCAAGTGGAAGATGTTACCTTTTGTTTGAGTACCAGATGCAATCTCTATTCCAGAACTTTAAAAGATCTTACATTTTCCATTTTTGAATCAAAGATCATAGCCGTTGTCCACCAACTGTCCAACACTGAGAAGATTGTGCTTTAGACCTTCAACATACAGTACATTAATGGTTTTGTTCCTTCCATCAAAAGAAATAGTTCCTCTACCTCTGATTCTGCCAACAGAATTATCACCAAATTTTACAACTCCTCCTTCTTATATTTCCAAATCTATGAACTTATTTTTGTCGCTAGTCATATGGTGGGAGCATCCACTGTCAATGACCCAATCATCCTTTTCTTCAACTTGGGCAGCTAGAGCTCTTTCTATCATTTTATAATTGACAAATTCAGAGGGCATTAGATCTTCTTCCTGGATGGCAATAAACACCCAGTCACTTCCAGATTTGTTTCCTGTCTCTGATTCATCATCTGTTACTCCTTCATCATCATCATCTTCATGAACATAGTAACATTTCTTTTGGAATCTTGATATGTTTGGACTTGCCCTTGAAAATCTTTCCTAACACCTTGAGGCAAAATGACCAATCTTGTTGCAGTTGAAACATTTGAAGGGCAATTTTCCTTCTTACTTACCTGATCCTTTTGGTAGTCTTTTTACAATAAGGGCTTCAAGTTGAGTAGCTTATGCTTCATCTTCTTCTAGATCTTTTCTTGCTTTTTCATACCATGATAGTTTCTTTGAGGAGTTCTCTCCTAGATCAAACCTTTGTTTGCCTTTTACAGAGGCACTAGCTTTGAATGCAGATACAGTCTTGGGGGGGCATCTCCAAACTCAGCCAATTCAAATGCAACTAATTTTCCAACCAATTGATCTCTTGTGATATTTGAAAAAGATATGAATTCTTCAATAGCAGCAACCTTGTGTTTGTAAGTAGGAGGTAGGGATCTGAGAACTTTGGCAACAATCTCATCTTCATCCAAGATTCCCCCAGCACACCTAATGCCACAAACAAGCTCATAAGAATCTCATCTTCATCCAAGATTCCACCAGCATACCTAATGCCACAAACAAGCTCATTTACTTTTGGCAAAAATGTAGTGATATTCTCATCTTCATTCATCTTCAAGTTTTCAAATTTTTCTTTCAGACTCTATAGCTTGGCACATTTAACATATTTGTCTCCTTCATGTAGAAGTTGTAGTTTTTCCCAAATCTCATATACCATTTTTAAATCTATAACATTTGTCAGCTTTGAATTAGATAAGGCACTTAATAAAGCTTCTTTAGCCTGAAGATTATCTTCAGCATCTTTGATTTCATCTAAATTTGTTGGGCTATTCTTTGGAGGAACATACTTCTTTGAAGTTATGGTCCAATATTGCATTCACATACATTGTAAGTGACATTCCATGCGGCTTTTCCAAAGAGTAATTAGTTCCATCAAATCTTGGACTATCTTTCTTGTAGGAAGACATCCTGGATCTCCTCAAGTGGTTAAACTCTTTTAGAGGAACTTAGCTCTGATACTAATTGTTAGTTTTAGGACAAACAACTAAGAGGGGGGTGAATCAGTTGTCCCAAAACTTTCTTTACTTTAAACACTTAAATCTTTCCTGTAATTCAACAACATAATAATAAATCAATCATGGAAGCACAATGTAATAATTCAAGAGCAGAAACACATTAACACATATGACACCAAGATTTTAACATTGAAAACCCAGTTAAGGGAAAAACCACAGGGTGACTAACCTAAGATTGTATTCTCTATTAAAAGAATAGGAAGAACAAAATGGCACATGTCAATTAGGGCTCACTGCCTGAGCACACTACTCACAAGAGGCCCACTGCCTACAGGAGACACACTGTCTATAGAATAATAAATATTACTTACTTGAACTAAATATTAGCATCTTCACCATGCTTGAGTCAGTTCCATTTAAGCTCAACACCTCTTCTTTTTCACTCTTCTCCTCTCTACAACTTACTCATCTTCACACAGATACTTTGAAATGACTTCACAACTCTTATTTATATAAGACATTGACTTTGGGATAATCGTCAAAGTTGGCACAATCCATACTTTATTTTATTACAGAGCAAATACACAAATGCAACTTGACTTATTACAAAAGACTTCATGCAAATCATCACACTGTCGGCCACGCATATCTAGGACTTTAATCTTCTTTGAGCAACATGCCATCCTTCCTAGAACATCTCCAAGATCATCTACAAGATGTGTAAAACATCTAATCAGCCATGATTAGGAAGAACATCATCACCTGAAAGTAAATCTTCAATTACAAGCTCAGTCTTCAATGCAGACCACCAACACGAATTGGACACAATCTAGGGACACCCATAAGCTTGCTTGAATCACTAAGAACATCCACACTACTTCTACTTACTGAAATCATTCGCATCTTCAACCAGAACCTCAAGAACACATTCTGTCATCACTGTTATATTAGAATAGATGCTTGCATACCTCTAGACCATGAACCAATTGAGTTGTCATTTCACATTGGCTTCCTAAAAATTCCACCAGATCTACAGAACAAGATATTGTATTTCCAGATCTCACCGAACCTATTTATGTCACTCTGTCACCTTTGAACATCTACCAGAACTAGGTTTACTCATATAGCCATAACTTCTCCAAATCTTCATGCGAACCTCTCAAATATTGACTGGATCATCTTTAGACACATATCTACAAACCCTTTGATGCGCATCCTCTAATCTTCATCTTAGTTGGGATCTTCACTTTAGAGAGCTTCACTGTCTTCAATGTTCTTCTCTATTTCTGATAGGACTAATTTTCTCAATATCCTCAGCACACAGCTCATCCAATCCTTGACATTAATGCAACAGGAGCATGTTGACATCAATGACAACACTGGTTAGGCTCAAACTTGCAACAATCTCCCCCTTTGTCATTGATGGCAACATATGATGTGAAAAATTGTTTACTTCTCCTCACTGACTGACATAGCTCCCCCTATCAACAGCAATCATTCATATGTCTTCTCTTTCTTTACTTCTCCCCCTTTGATCAGCAACCACTTTTGTTTTTCACATGTCTTCTCTCCCCCTTTGACATCAATGGCAAAGGGAACATACTTGTATCAATAAGAATTATATAGACTGCTCCCCTTGGGTAGAAGCTTCCTATCATCAATCCAGATTACAAGATATGACTATGATATCCACCAGAATGATGCACATCATTGCACCTTAATTCAAAACCAGAGGGGTAATAACCCCTAACTTCTCCCTGAGATACTCAAAAGAGTCTTTAGGTAGAGGTTTAATAAAAATGTCTGTAATCTGATCCTTGGAAGGCACCAACTCTAATCTGACTTCATTATTTTTCACCTGCTCTCTCAAAAAGTGAAACTTGATGGATATATGTTTTGTCTTTGAATACAACACTAGATTTTTTGATATATTTATTGCACTTGAGTTATCATAGAAAATTGTGATAGGTTCCTCATACTCCACTCTGATGTCTCTTAGCATTTGCTTCATCCACAATACTTGGGTGCAACTACCTACTGCTGCAATATATTATGCTTCTGCAGTTGACAGAGATATTGCCTCTTGTTTCTTGCTCAGCCAAGAAACCAATCTTTTCCCCAAAAAGAATGCACCACCACTAGTACTCTTCTGGTCATCCACATCTCCTGCCCAATCCACATCTGTATATGCATGAAGAGAGAAATCATGATCCCTAGGATACCATAAACCATACTCAACTGTTCCTTTTAGATATCTAAGAATCCTCTTGATTGCCATGACATGAGATTCTCTAGGATCAGCTTGGAATCTGCCAACAAGACCAACAACATTCATAATGTCAGGTCTAGTTTGAGTGAGATATAGTAGTCCTCCAATCATTGACCTATACTTTTTCTAATCAGCCTTAGGAGAGTCATCATCTTTGCTCATTTTACACCTGGTTGCCATGGGAGTATTCATTGGTTTTGAGTCTTCCATCCCAAATTTCTTCAACAATTCTTTCACATATTTGGTCTGAGAAATGAAGATTCCTTTCTTTGTTTGAGTGATTTGCAGACCCAAGAAGAAATTCATTTCCCCACATAGACATCTCAAATTTACTTTTCATTTTATTTGCAAAAGTCTTGCACATACTATCTCTTCCTCCCAAAATGATATCATCAACAAATACTTCAACAATCAAAATATTTTCATGATCAATTTTGAAGTACAAGTTACTATCAGTAGTACCTTTGTTGAAACCAATCTTCAACAGATGTCTATCTAGTCTTTCATACCAGGCTCTTGGGGCTTGCTTGATTCCATACAATGCTTTTTTCAACTTGCAGACCATATCACCATGATTAGATAATTGAAATCCATCTGGTTGCTCAATGTATACTTCTTCCAAGTCACCATTCAAGAAGGCAAACTTGACATCCATCTAATATACTTTGAAATCTTTGAAGGCAGAAAAGGCAAGAAATAATCTAACTACTTTAATTCTTGCCACCGGAGTAAAAGTTTCTTCAAAATCAACTCCTTCTACTTGAGAATAACCTTTGCAGACTAATTTGGCTTTGTTTCTGACTCTTCACCATCTTCATTCAGTTTATTCCGGAAGACCCATTTGGTTCCAATCACATTTTTGTTTCTAGGTTTGGGAACAAGATCCCAAGTGTGATTGTTCTCAATCTACATCAACTCTTCCTTCATTGCTTTAGTCTAGCTTTCATCATTGCATGCTTCACTTACTATTTTTAGTTCAATTTTTGAAATCAGACAATACTTTTCTGAGTCTTGAGCAATCCTTCTTGTTTGAACACCTTTGCTTTTATCACCTATGATTTGATCTTCAGAATGATTCAGTCTTACATACCTGGGAGTTTTGGGAATTTCTTGCACTTCTATTTCTTGGATAGGTTCATCCAAACTTATCTCTTCTTCCTATATTTCAGGATTCTCTAGATCAGTCTGGATTTGAATTTCAGAAGGGGCTTGGACTTCTTGGACCAAAACATCATTCTGATCATCTTCTTCATATTCATAAAACCTTGAGGGTTTTTCAATGCCTTCATCAACCTTCACATTTGTACTTTCTATAATCTTTCTCAATCTCTTGTTATAACACTGGTATGCTTTTCTTTGAGTAGAATAACCTAAGAATATTCCGTCATCACTTCTAGCATCAAATTTTCCAATTTCTTCATCTCTTTTGATGTAACATTTTCTACCAAAGACTTTGAAATACTTTACAGTGGGAGTGATGCCAATCCAGAGTTCATAAGGGGTCTTACCAGTATTGCTTCTGATTTGTACTCGATTAAGAGCATAGATAGCAGTGCTTATAGCTTCTCTCCAATAGATCTGAAAAACATTTGTTTCCATCATCATGGTTCTATATGCTTCCTGGATGGTCCAGTTCTTTCTCTCCACTACTCCATTTTGATGTGGAGTCCTTGGAGTAGATAGATGTCTTTTTATCCCATGTTTCTCATAGAATTCTATGAGCTCTCTGGATGTGAATTCTCCACCTCTATTAGACCTAAGACATTTTATGTTTAATCTAGTTTCATTCTCTACCATATCCTTGAATATTTTGAATTTCTCAAGAGCTTCAAATTTCTCTTTTAGAAAAGTCACCCACATCATCCGGGAATGATCATCAGCTAGTAACATGAAATATCTATCACCTTGCAAACTCCTGATTCTTGCCGGTCCACATAGATCAGTATGTACTAAGTCCAACAATCTAGTAGAAGAATGTTCCTTACTTTTGAATGTGACTCTACTCAGCTTACTCAACTAACATTCTTTGCACAAACTATTAGTAGGTTTCACCAGTCTTGGAAGATCTCTTATAGCCTGAGTGTTGCTTATCTTGATGATATTATCAAAATTCACATGACACATTCTCCTATACAATAACCAACTTTGATCAATTTGAACAAATAAACAACTTTTGCCAGTACCAACCAAGTGGAAGATGTTACCTTTTGTTTGACTATCGGATGCAATCATTGTTCCAGAACTTTCAAAGATCTTACATTTTCCATTTTTGAATCAGAGATCATAGCCTTTGTCCACCAACTGTCTAACACTGAGAAGATTGTGCTTCAGACCTTCAACATATAGTACATCATTGGTTTTATTCTTTCCATCAAAAGAAATAGTTCCTCTACCTCTAATTCTGCCAGCAGAATTATCACCAAATTTTACAGCTCCTCCATATATTTCCAAATCTATGAACTTATTTTTGTCACCAATCATATGGTGGGAGCATCCACTATCAATGACCCAATCATCATTTTCTTCAACTTGGGCAGCCAGAGCTCTTTCTATCATTTTATGATTGACAAATTCAGAGGGCATTAGATCTTCTTCCTTAATGGCAATAAACACCCAGTCACTTCTAGATTTGTTTCCTATCTCTGATACATCATCTGTTACTCCATCATCATCATCTTCATGAACATAGTAACATTTCTTTTGGAATCTTGATCTATTTGGATTTGCCCTTGAAAATCTTTCTGGACACCTTGAGGCAAAATGACCAATTTTGTTGTAGTTGAAACATTTGAAGGGCAATTTTCCTTCATACTTACCTGATCCTCTTGGTAGTCTTTTTCCAATAAGGGCTTCAAGTTGAGCGGCTTCTGCTTCATCTTCTTCTAGATCTTTTCTTGCTTTTTCATACCATGATAGTTTCTTTGAGGAGTTCTCTTCTAGATCATACCATTGTTTGCCTTTTACAAAGGCACTAGCTTTGAATACAGATTCAGTCTTGGGGGGGCATCTCCAAACTTGGCTAATTCAAATGCAACTAATTTTCCAACCAATTGATCTCTTGTGATATTTGAAAAAGATCTGAATTCTTCAATAGCAACAACCTTGTGTTTGTAAGTAGGAGGTAGGGATCTGAGAACTTTGGTAACAATCTCATCTTCATCCAAGATTCCACCAGCACACCTAATGCCACAAACAAGCTCATTTACTTCTGGCAGAAATGTAGTGATATTCTCATCTTCATTCATCTTCAGGTTTTCAAATTTTCCTTTCAGACTCTGTAGCTTGGCACATTTAACATATTTGTCTCCTTCATGCAGAAGTTGTAATTTTTCCCAAATCTCATATGTAGTTTTTAAATCTATAACATTTGTCAACTCTAAATCAGACACGACACTTAATAAATCTTCTTTACCGAAGATTGTCTTCAACATCTTTGATTTCATCTACAGTTGTCGGGCCATTCTTTGGAGGAACATACTTCTTTGAAGTTATGGTCCAATATTGCATTCACATACATTGTAAGTGACATTCCATGTGGCGTTTCCAAAGAGTGTAATTGGTTCCATCAAATCTTGGACTATCCTTCTTGTAGGAAGACATCCTGGATCTCCTTAAGTGGTTAAGCTCTTTTAGAGGAACTTAGCTCTGATACCAATTGTTAGTTGTAGGACAAACAATTGAGAGGGGGGGGTGAATCAGTTGTCCCAAAACTTTCTTTACTTTAAATACTTAAATCCTTCTTGTAATTCAACAGCATAATAATAAATCAATCATGGAAGCACAATGCAATAATTCAAGAGCAGAAACACATTAACACATATGACACCAAGATTTTAACATGGAAAACCTGGTTAAGGGAAAAACCATAGGGTGACTAACCCAAGATTGTATTCTCTTTTAAAAGAATAGGAAGAAAAAAATGGCACATGCCAATTAGGGCTCACTACCCAAGCACACTACTCACAAGAGGCTCACTACCTATAGGAGACACATTTTCTATAGAATAATAAATATTACATACTTGAACTAAAGATTAGCATCTTCACCATGCTTGAGTTAGTTCCATTTAAGCTCAACACTTATGCTCTGCTTTTTCACTCTTCTCCTCTCTACCACTTACTAATCTTCACACAGATACTTTGAAATGACTTCACAACTCTTATTTATACAAGACATCGACTTCGGGATAATAATCAAAGTCGGCACAATACATACTTTATTTTATTATAGAGAAAATACATAAATGCAACTTGACTTATTACAAAAGACTTCATGTGAATCACCACACTATCGGCTACACATATCTGGGTCTTTAATCTTCTTTGAGGAACACAACATCCTTCATAGAACATCTCCAAGATCATCTGCAAGATGTGTAAAACATCCGGTTGGCCATGATTAGGAAGAACATCATCACCCAGAAGTTAATCTTCAATTATGAGCTCAATCTTCAATACGAACCACCAACATGAACTGGACATAATCTAGAGACCCCCACAAGCTTGCCTGAATCACCAAGAACATCCACACCACTTCTACTTCTAAAATCATTTGTATCTTCATCTGGAACCTCAAGAACACATTCTGTCATCACTGTTATATTAGAATAGATGCTTGCAGACCTCCAGACCATGAACCAATTGAGTTGTCAATTCACATTGGATTCCTAAACACTCCACCAAATCCATAGAACAAGATATTGCATTTCTGGATCTCACCGGACCTATTTATGTCACTCTGTCACCTCTGAACATCTCCTAGAACCAGTTTTACTCATATAGCCATAAATTCTCCAAATCTTCATGTGGACCTCTCAAATCTTGACTGGATCATCTTTGGACACATATCTACAAGCCCTTTGATGCGCATCCTTTGATCTTCATCTTATCTAGGATCTTCACTTCAGAGAGCTTCACTGTCTTCACTATTCTTCTCTATTTCTGATAGGACTAATTTTCTCAATATCCTCGGCACGCAGCTCATCCAATCCTTGACATCAATGTAATAGGAGTATGTTGACATCAATGCAACAGGAGTATGTTGACATCAATGACAACACCGGTTAGGCCCATACTTGCAATAATATGTCCATGTTGGATGTAGTATAGGAATGCCCTACTCAGAGGGAAGCATTACTTAAGGTTTTATAGGAAAAAGATCAACCAAAGAAGGAAAGTACAGATAGGAAGGCTACTACTGAAGATGTTCTAGCAGCATTATACAAAGAAAAGATAGGTGCACCACCATTCTTGCTAAGTTTCAGAATGGCTAGGAAGAATCTACATAATTATCTGGTTGATTTTGGAGCTTCCAGGAATGTTATGCCCTATTCTATTTGTCAGAAGCTCGACCTCAGCCTCACTAAAACTAATAGGAAGATGGTACAACTAGATAAAATAGAGGTAAAGATTATGGGAGAATTCAAAGATGTCCATATTCAGTTAATGTCAGACCCTTACATCCAAAGTCACATTGATATCTAGGTGGTAGACATCCCTAAGGTATATGGTATGTTGTTAAGAAAGGATTGGACCAAGAGATTGAAAGGATACTTTGCTATTAACTTCTCCCATATGTGGATTCCTTGGAAGGGAAATTCTAATCAAATTTAGGTCCTCAATGAGCCTAGGTTGAAGCATGTAATCACTTAATATAATGCTCCTAATGAAGTAATCTTTACAGATGTCAACTTAGGTGTCTATAAAAAGATCTTAATGGGGCTCACTATTGAGAAGAATGATAGGAGCTACCTACAAGAATTTATACAAAGGCTATCCCAGGATAAAAAGTTCATAGGCCCACAAACTCAAACAACTGAATTCTTACTACTAAATTGGTTTAGGGTACTCCCATTCCAAACTATCTTGTCATGAGTGCCTCAAAGCAATTAGCATCATTGAAGCTAGAATAGAATTAGATGGTGAAATTGAGGAGGATGGAACCAAAGATGCAGAGATGCCCTAGGACTCCCTAAGGGAAGCAATAACAATCCTACAAAGAGAGATTGAAAAGATGACTAAGTTAGTTGAGGAAACACCTCTTCAAACAAAGTCTATCAAGGAAGCATACCCCTCCCACAACAATGACATATGGACCACTAGGTTTGATAGTTTGAATTGCAAGAAAGGTTGCAGGGCTAGGATTGAATTGGTGAATCTGAAAGGCAGGACATTCTTTGCATCCTACAGACTATAATTTCCTTGTACTAACAACATGTCTAGGTAAGAAGACCTAATTAGAGGATTACTATTAGCTCACAAAAAGGGAGCAAAACTATTATAGGTACAAGGAGACTCCTAGTTCATGATCAGACAAGTAAGGAGTAGATAAGCCTGTCAAGACAAGAGGCTAGTTGCCTATAGAAACAAAGTTTAGAATCTTATCAATGATTTTGATGCTTTTGACATAAGATACATACCCATATGAAAAAATCAAAAAGTAGACTCACTAGTGATAGCGGCCAGCACCCTAGAACCCATGACAAGTTTAAAATTGAAGAAATTTTTAGTAGAATTGGTCTCATGCCCAACAATTCCAAACAATGTTAGACACTTTTAGGTATTTAAAGATGATAAACATATTCTTAATTTCATTACTAATGCTGGTGTCTTTGAAACACAAATCATTGATGAAAATGACTGAGATCCCTTTGAGATCGATGAAAGTGAAATTATCAACCCAAAGACTAACAACATTCCCAAAGGGCTAGTAACATTGGAAAGGTTGTTTGATATTTATCGTAAATCTAAGAAAAAAGTGCAGGACAATTTAGAAGGTGGTAAGTATGACACTATCAACCTTAGAAATGAACAACAAATTAAGAATGTTTTTATTGGGAAGGCTTGTTTCCCTAAAGAAAGAGAAGGAATCATCCAAACATTGAAGGAATTTAGAGATGTAATAGCATGGAGTTATGAAGATCTTAAAACCTTTGATACATCCATCTTCCAACACACTATTCCTTTGAAGCCTAACTCCAAGCCATTCAGACAAAAACTTGGGCCTATTAATGCCCTACTGGAACCACTATTATACAAAGTAGTGTAGAAAATGCTATCTACTAGGATCATCTTCCCAATCAGACACTCCACTTGGGTGGCTAACCTAGATCTAATCAGAAAAAAAGAATGGAGAGATAAGGCTCTATGTGGATTTTTGAAACTTGAATAAAGCTTTTGAGAAAGACAATTATCCAATCCCTTTCCTCAATGAAGTGCTACAAATCATTAATGGATCCCATATGATGTCCTTTCTTAATGGATTTTCAGGATATAATTAGGTTATGATCAAAGAGGAAGACCGAATGAAGACTACTTTCACCTCTAAGTGCAGCAATTATGCTTATAGGAGGATGCCTTTCAACCTAATCAATGTAGATGCCACTTTCTAGAGAGCTATGGATATGGATTTTAAGGGTTTGGTTGGAAAATGCATCATCATTTGCATGGATAATATGATTGTCTTTTCTAAGAACTGGACTGACCATGTGAATGATTTAAGGAAAATACTCCACAGGTGTAGATGTTATGGGATCTCCTTAAACCCTAATAAATACATATTTGGAGTAACAGAAGGGAAACTCCTAGGACATAACATATCTAAAGAAGGAATCTCCATCGACCCTAAATGAATCAAAGCTATTTAGAAGATTCCCTTACCATGTAGAAAAAAGGAACTGAAATCCTTCTTTGTTAAAATCAATTCTGTTAGAAAGTTCATCACAGGGTTCACTAAGATAGTTAAACCTTTGAATGACATGCTCAAGAAAGATGCTAAGATTTAATGGGCTATTGAATCTAAACAAGATTTTCCAAGATCAATGATTCTATTGCCCAGGTTTCTGTGTTAACTGGTCTTGATTACACGCCTCCTTTCTATATTTATTCTTTTGCATCTAAAGTTTCTTGCGCAGCTATTCTAACTCAAAAGAAAGGAGAGGGGGATGAAAGGCCCATTGCATTTATGAGTACCCCTTTTAGAGATGAAGAGGTTAGGTATCCATACATGGAGAAATAGGCATATACCTTGATTAAAGCTGTTAAAAAGTTTAGGCATTACATATTGAGGAGAAAAGTTTTGGCTATTGTCCTAGACCCAGTCATTAAGTCTATGTTGATGCAAAATGAGCTGGGAGAAAGGAGAGGAAAATGGATGATGATCCTATAATAGTTTGATTTGTAAATACATCCAATGAAGTTGGTTAGAGTCCAAGGATTGCCTAAAGTCTTGATAGGAACCATATCCACTTATTAGTTGCCATCATTATTGATGATTCTATTTTATGACTCAATTTTGTTAGAATTTATTATCTATTTGTTGTAGTTATCAAGGACTTTGGTACTTAGATCTTGATCTTTTCATGACATTTCCTCAAAACCATAAGATATTGGGCATAGGTTATTTCCTATAATCTTTAATGACATTGACATGCTATATGAACTATCTATGTTAATTTTACATGTGGTTAATGAATGTTACTCTAAGATAGTTACAGATATGCAATTATTGTGCCTACTAATATTGTTATGCAGATATAATTAGCAACCTATAAAGTCAAGGAAGATTTTGTTAGTTGGTTACTCTCCATGAAAGTCAAACAAGGTGGTCATTCAAATGTCAAATGGAGGGAAGATAACCACCTTGTAACTGGTCTTAATTACTTGTTGAGTGAATATAGGAGTTACTGTTGTGCTAGATCTATGTGTTAAAGCAAGAATACTTGACCAGATTCCACGCATGCATAACCTCTACTCCACTTTCTATGCTTTCCCTAAAGTGGTGTCCTCTTATTCTATTGGAATTGACTATCTTGCTAGCTAGTTGGTTTGTAGTTTTCTTTCTATAAATAAGACTCAGTTGCTCCTTCTGAGGGGTTGATTAATCTAAGGTTGTACTTGCATTATTAATTTTTTTAGTAATACAGTTATGTTGCTCATTTGTACTTATGTTTTCCAATGAATAAAATGAAGTTATAAGTTTGCATCTCTGAGTTTACATTTGTCTTAAGGGATACTCATCCAAGGGGGGCCACTTGGTGAGCATTCCATCCTTTAGTTTATTTGTTATTTTCTGTTAAGTAGTTAGTTAAATCTAGCATTGAATGTTTCTGCAGCCACTAGAATTCCATTCTGTGTATGTTCCTGTAGCCAAAGTAGACAAAGTAGTTTCTTGTTTGTTTACCTAGAATTTCATTTTTTGTCATGTACTTTAGCTTAGTATAGTTGTTGGTTGGTGTTCAGCATTTATGTTATTTCTTTCTAAGCAGTTTACTTTTAGCATTATGTCTTTCTTAGTTGTAGAATGAATATGGCTACTTTGGAGTTCCTAGTGCACATACTGTGATGACCGATTTCAAGTTCACATCCCTGGGTTGACAAGTTAAATGCATCTTCATAGTGATTAAGACAGCTATTCAAGTTAGATGTCCAATCTCTAAGTCACATCTTTATGGGCTTAGTTGTTAAATCATTGTAGGAGACCAACATTTTTGGCATCGTTGCCAGGGATGGTGTCAAACTAGGAAGATCTTTGGAGTAATCTTTAGTATTATTTCTTGCAGAATTTTTTTTTAAAGTGTGCTCTTAGTATATCCTTTATTTAGGAAGTAGAGACCCACAATCGGTTCACAACATTCTTTGTGTGAGTTGGTTGATACTGAGTATATATTGCATGCATAGAGGTAGAAGAAGAGATGCTTTAGGGATATTCCTTCCTAATGATCCAAATTACCTAGCAGAAGAAGTAGAAGTGAATCCTTTTCTTGATGCATTCCCTGATTTGAATAGTTATGAAACATCCTCTGAAGAACAAGCTGCCCAAAACTTGATTGACAATCCATTTGCCTTGATAATCAGCCAAACAACTATGGCTGCCCAAAATGGACCCAATCAACCCACCTTTCCATTTCCTATTGCTCATCAAAATGAAGTGGATAACCTCAAAAACATCCCTGCTTCAGCTCTCTCCAAGTTCTATGGACTTGCAACGGAGGACCCAGACACCTTCTTGTTTGAATTTGATATCCTCTACAGAAGCTATGACTACACCACTGATGCTCATAGGTCTAAGCTATTTCCTACTACCATGAAAGATGCTACATTGAGGTGGTTTATGGGTCTAGGTAGTGATATTGTCAATACTTGGGATGAGATGAAAAAGAAATTTCTTAAGAAGTATAAAGACTATTGTAGGGGTGGAGATATGAGAGGATATGATATTTGTAGAATGTAGCAGAAAGAGGATGAAAGTTTGGAGGATTACATCTCAAGGTTCCTATTTTGTTTACAAAAATCTCCCCATCATACACTCAATGAGGAGTCTCAGAAACTACTCTTCCTCAGAGGAATAAGTGAGCATTGCACAAATGCCTTGGATTTAATGGGAGGAGGAGATATTACCCAAGTGCCTTGGGAGGATATTAAGAAGTTGTGCCAGAATTATTCTAGAGCAACCATGAAGAAAGGAAGAGGATACCATTCCCTTATGGGCAAAACCCCTACCAATGGAGTTTCAAGGATGGAGATAAGTCACTTGCTGTCTAATCTTAAGCAAGATATCATAAATAATATGGCCACCCAACTGGACACACTTCAGGCAAAGAAGAAGCAAGACAAGACAGAGGCAATGCTAGCTAAATATTTCCCTCATTGCAGACAAAAGAAGAGGGACTGCAGATGCAAGATGGTAGCTAATATTGACAGTAAGCAGATTCCACCCGAGTTCAAGCCAATCTAGGTTGAAGAAGATTAAGTCTACTATGTTACACAAAGGAGGCCATGGGCTCGAAGACAAGGTATGCCACCAAATCCATTATCATTTGCTAGACCATATTTTAATACTTATGCATCTGGTAACCAATGGCAACAACCATCTCCATCTAACTATGGAGGATATTCACCTCAACCTTGGAACAACCCTCCAAACACTTGGAAAAATTACCAAAACCCTGCACCCGAGTGGCAACAACCTCAGTGGAATTGGCAGTCACCTCTAGGAAACTGGAAGCAAACACCTCAATGGAGGGGAGGACAACAATGGCCAAACTAGACAACTAATTACATGCAACCACCTTCTCAACCCCAGAAGCCTGATATAATGCCTCCTCCTGCTAGTACAAATTCAAATACACCTAAACCTACTCAATTACTAGCTCAATCCTCACCTAACCCAAATAATAGACCACAACAACAACTAGTATACTCTGTTGATCCAAATAAATTCCCTATATATGCTATGAGTGTAAGTGACATCCACCTATGTTCAGGAACTACCTTGACAGCTCCTTCTAGACCCATCATTATTGAGCTTCTTGAGGAGGAAGAGGAGACTTTAAATGCCCCCATTTAGCCAAATGCACCTAAAAATCTTGAACCAGTCCCAATCAAGCAGACTGCACAAGAACCACCATTTCCACAGAGATTGGAAATTGTGAAACAAAAGGAATAGAAAGAGGAACCCATCTTTGACATTCTAGAGCAGTTGAAACATGTATGTGTCAAGATCCCTCTATTTCAGGTCATAAAAGATGTTCTAATATATGGCAAAGCAATTAAGGAACCATGCCTTAAGAAGCCAGGTAGAAAGAGGAAAGACCCCACTATGGTTCATATGGTGGGACCATTAGTTGACATCATGCTTGGAAAAGTGGTTGTTCCCAAATATAATGATCCAGGGAGTCTTGTGGTAGGAGTTGTTAAAAATAGAATCCAAATCAGAAATGCTCTGATTGATTTGGGAGCAGCCATAAATGTAATGACCAAGGATATCTTTCAGCAACTAAATGTTGCAAACATGATACCTACTCCTATTGCCCTATAGCTTGCTGATCATTCTACCGTTAAACCTGATAGGATCTTAGATGACCTTGTGGTATCCCTGGACTCATGGGAATATCCAACTAATTTCATGATACTTTCTCCTAAAGCTACATTGGGAGGGTATCCCATCATTCTAGGAAGGTCGTGGTTAGCCACAACTGATGCTTATATTGGACAATGGTCAGGAGACATGACCATCTCTGATGGGAGAAGCACTAAAAAGCATGTTCTTTACCCACTTGTACAACCATCTCATGATATCGATAATCATGTTTGGCCACATGTTTGGTGAAGAAGCTAAAGAAGCTAATTCTATGGAACAACTTATGATGTTAGGCAGAAGCTCTTTCATGCAGCTTCAAGAGGATGATGAGGTATTGTCTAACATAATTTAGAATCATTGTGAAGTAGAGGAAGTGTCATCCTCTCATTCTGTTAATCTAGTGAAGACACTTATTCCCACTTTTCCTGTAGCAACAGGTATGTCTCATACATTGCTTCCACAAGAAATTAAGGTACCAAGCATTAGTGAAGCAACTATGGTAGAGTTAACAACTAAAGTAGAGATTTTAGAAGAAAGATGTCTGAATAGTAACAACTTGACTCAAGAATAGCAGTTGTCTTTGACAAACTTGTTAAAGAAACATAAGAATGCCTTTGCATGGGATTACAATGACATGAAAGGACTAGATCCCACATTATGCACCCATAGGATTTACATAAGGGAAGATTGTATACCAATAAGACTACCACAAAGGAGAATCAATCCTGCATTAAGAGAGATTGTCAAAGAAGAATTACAAAAGCTATTAGATCCAGGATTTATCTACCCAATCTCAGATAGCTAGTGGGTGTCTCCTCTGGTTCTCATGCCCAAAAAGGGAGGGAAATGGAAAGTCCGTATTGATTACAGAGAATTGAACTCTGCCACCAAAAAGGATCATTTTCCCCTTCCTTTCATAGACCAAGTATTGGACTCACTTGCAGGAAAGAAGTACTTTTCCTTTTTGGATGGGTTTAGCAGTTACAATCAGATCCAGATTGCACCAGAGGACCAAGAGAAAACAACCTTTACCTATCCTTGGGGGACATATGCCTACTCAGTGCTTCCATTTGGCTTATGCAATGCACCTACAACTTTCCAAAGGGTAGTCATTAGCATATTTTTAGATATCTCACATGATTGCATGGAAATCTATACGGATGATTTCACTACTTATGGTGCTACTTTTGAAAAGGCATTGGAAAACTTAGGGAAGGTGTCAGAGAGATGTGAAGACCACAATTTGTCCCTAAACAGTGCAAAGTGCTTCATGATGATGCAGGAAGGAGTAGTGCTTGGCCACTATGTCTTTCCAAAAGGAATTCAGGTAGACCTAGCAAAGATTGAAGTCATCATCAATCTGCCCATTCCTGCAAAACAAAAAGATGTCAGAAGTTTCTTGGGTCATGCAGGGTACTATAGATGTTTCATCAAGGATTTCAGCAAAATGGCAGCCCCATTGTATATTCTTCTCACTAAGGATGTTGAATTTCAGTGGAATGAAGACTATAACAAGGCATTTTCTAATTAAAGGTAGCATTAACTCATGCTCCTATACTCAAAGGGCCCAATTGGGAGCTCCCTTTCCACATTCACACTAATGCATTAGATTATGCCATAGGAGTAGTCTTAGGGTAGAAAGAAGGAGCCATTGAACATGGTATTTATTATGTTAGCAAAAACTTGCAGGGAACTGAGTTTAATTATACAGTGACAAAGAAGGAAATGCTGGCAGTAATATATGCCCTCAACAAATTCAGGCACTACATAATAGGCTATAAAATCTTTGTGCACACAGATCATGCAGCTATTAGGTATCTTATGAACAAACCCTTGATATCAGGTAGATTAGCAAGATGGGTGTTGCCAATGCAAGAATTTGACATCATTATTGTGGATAAACCAGGGAAGGCCAATGTTGTTGCAAACTTTCTTTAGAGGCTGACTACATTAGAGGACAACCAAGTCATTGATGAATTTTTCCCTGATGAACATTTGTTTTCAATCACTGTGTAAACACCCTGGTATGCTGACACAACCAATTATCTAGTCATAGGGAGAGTCCCTCCTCATTTCTCTCTAAAGGAAAGAAGGGTGCTCAATGAAAAGTCTTTTCTTTTTTTCATGGATTGTTGGATGTTTGTTCTACACTGGACCAGATCATGTCATGAGGAGATGTGTGAGAGAAGATGAAACATATGACATTTTGCATGCATGCCACAATGAACCATGTGGAGGGCATTTTGCAGCAAAAAGGACAATAATGAAGATTTTGAATACATGCTATTACTAGACCACGCTCCACAATGATGCAGGAAAATATACAAGGAAATGTGATAGATGCCAAAGGATGGGACAGCCAACCAAATCTGATGAGATGCCCCTTTACCCTCATCTTGTGATCACTCCATTTGATAAGTGGGGATTAGATTTTGTAGGACCCATTGATCCTCCATCTAATGGTAAATCTTATGTCTTAGTATGCATTGATTATGTCACCAAATGGGTAGAAGTTAAGGCCATGAAGCAGGCAAGAGATAACAAGGTTGCAAAATTTCTTTATGAGGAAATTTTCACACAATATGGGGTTCCCAGAGAGATAGTGACTGATCAAGGAGCTCAATTCACCTCAACCCTAGTTGTAGCACTCATCAATGAGTACAACATAAGGCACAAGAAATCTACTCCTTATCACCCTCGGGCCAATGGCCAAGTTGAGGTGACTAATAGGGAAATTGAAGCCATTCTGACCAAAACAGAGGTTGTCCATAGGAAGGATTGGGCAAACAGGCTGCCAGAAGTTGTCTGGGCTTATAGGACAACCTTGAAAACAACCATAGGCTTCACCCCTTTTGAGTTACTGTATGGAAAAATAGCTATGATGCCTATTGAATTTGAAAATAAGACTCTTCGGACTGCAATAAACTTGGGGATGGATATCTTTGAGGCACAAAAGGATAGAATCATGCAGCTCAATGCTTTGGATGAGATAAGGAAAGCAACCTTGCATCACATAGAGGTAGTGTAGAATCAGAGAATAAAGTGGCATGACAAATTCATCAAAGATAAGAAATTCCAGCCAGGTGACTGGGCATTGCTCTACGACTCAAGATATCAAGCTAATGCAAGGACTTGTAGACAAGGTGGCTAGGACCATATGAGGTTGCTGAAGTTTTCTCCAGTGGTGCTATTCAACTTACCACCATTGACCCTATCAGATTTAAGCTGTTAGTCAATGGTCATCACCTCAGGTTGTATCAAAAGCCAACTTTGAAGGAAAAATTCTTGCAACAATTCACTCAGCATGCAACTCTTGAACTTCCTGCAGCTGAAGGTAGTGGACCCAGTGTCCCTCCTTATGGCCAACCAAGGTATGACACTTGTCATAATAAAGACTTCCACTTTTGTGGGGGTCCACTTCTTCATTTATTCACCCATCTACCCATCCATTTCAATCATTCTATCTTCCATTACGTTGCCATGATCTCACTTCATTCCACCTCACTTTCTTCCACTCCACTTTCATTCATTGCTCAATAAAATTCTTAAAAGGTGACTAGTACTTTCTCCATCATTTTTGCAACTGATCTTCCAAATATCAAGGTACGTGCACTTTAATTTGTTATATCTTACTTATCTTTTTGTACATTCATTTAATTATTGTAAATTGATGTCAATGTTCTCCATAGCATGTAATTATTCCTTCCCCTGTCCAATCACACATCACCATTCCACATGTGAGGACACATGCTCAAATTTATGTTGGGGAGGGGGTGTGAATACCATGTCCACGTGTCAGTCCATTTGCTTTATGCCAGCATGTCAGCAAAGTTCAAAATTAAGTTGATTTGAATTCTGAGTGAGATGATGGCTCGCAAGTGTGAGGTGATAGCCTTCATTGATTACTCCTTACTACCTGTACTACTCTTGTCATAGTCTTGAGTTCCCAAATAAGGAAAATTTAGACGACATTGGTGATTAAAAATTTAACAATGTTGTAGGAAGGTGAAGTTCAATTTTTAGACAAAATTTGCAGGAAGAAAAACTTTTCAGAGTGATTGTTTTCAAGTAGCTAAACAATGGGAGGTGGATTAATTCGAAACAAACCCACGGTTCATGATGTATTACTACAGGATGCACCTAGCCAGGCTGAGTTTAGAAATTGCAGGTGGTTAGACTATTTCTTGAAGCTGAATGGTTTTAATGAAGATGTTGCATTGGAATTTGCTCAAACATTGTCTAAAGGTAAGGCCATGGTAAAAGGGTTAGAGGTATTGGCTACTAAAGAAAGGATTGCAGAAGTTATAGGGTTGCTTGCTGATGGTGAAAATTACCCTATTACCAGAGACGCCAGTTCAACTAGGGCTGAATTTACAAAACCTGGTGACCCTCCAATAATTGTAGACAAACAGGGAGCCAAAAGAACCTCTCTGCCTGAGCCGTGGAAGCAAGTAGTTGTTCATGTTGTGAGGTAAATGACTTATGAAGACAACTAACAGTTCCTATAGCAAGAAGCCATGCAATCCAAATTGGTTGAACATTCAAGAACCATGCAGTTAGTGCTATATGAAGGGAAACCATTAGTGCCAAGGAAACTATTGGTAGGAATACACAGGCCCTTTGATTTTTCAATGCATATGGTAGCTATGAATTTATGGAATGAAATGTAGAGGAGAGAAGAACAATGGAAAAAGGATAAACATAGGTTGAAGGAAGAAATTCAAAAGAAAGATGAAGAACTTGAAGATAAGAACGTAGAAATTGTGACTTTAAAGGAGAGAGTGGATAATATGGCAGCCTTACTGCCTCAGGTATTAGAGTGTAGGACTCCTCCAAGGGTCTATGCTCTATATTTAAAGGAGAAGTATCTTTCTTTTAAAATAGCAAGGATTATTTCAGGTTTGAATCCTTCCATTGAGTCTCCTCTTGAATTTTTCAATGCTTATCGGATTGCTCCTCCTGAAATGAAGAATTTGTTGTGTGAATTCTATTTACATAATTATGCTGTGTCCCAAGATCATGATTGGAATCCCTTGTTGTATGTTGGGGATGTTCAATTAAGGGCATTTATGTCTTGGATACAAAATGAGATTAATTGGGGACAACAATTCAGGGTTCATAGGTAAACAGAATTCAACACTCCCCTACCCATCAAAGCTAAATCTAGAAATCTAGGAAGCATTTTCAATGATTGGCACATAATGCTTTATAGACCAAGCTATGGCAATAGAATCTTGCCTAAGAGAGAAGTAGCTTATAGAGAATATGAGAAGGTAGCAAACACTATAGGATAATATGTAAAGGAACATTTGGCACAAAGGTGGAACAATTTGTCTGAAGAATTAAAGCAAGTAGAGCCTCACTCTCTGTAGAACTATGTTGTAGCATGTACAAGAGCAGATAGATATATACAGATTGGGAGGACAAAGGGGCAATTCTGGCTTCCCTTAATTTTTCAACCACCTATCCTATTGTGGCATGTACCAAATTACAGGTACTACCAGTATGATATTGCTAAAGAGAGATAGAGATGGAACAGGTTGGATAGACAACAAGGGTGTTGATAACTGAGAGGGGGGGTGAATCAGTTATCCTAATATTTCAACTTTCTGTATTTTTTTAACAATTAATGCAACATTAGATTAAATAAGCAAGCATAATCGTGAAATGGAAATAACACCAATACACATGACACAATGATTTTGATGTGGAAACCCTATTAAGGGAAAAAACCATGGGGTGATTAACCCAAGATATTATTCTCTGTTAGAAGAATAGATAGAACAAAATGGTACTTGCCAATTATGGCTCCTTGTCTGAGCACACTGCTCACAAGAGGCTCACTGCCTACAAAAGACTTATTGTCTACAAAAACTTAAACTGATGAAAGGCATCCACATATGCTGAAGTTCAGTTCCGGTTAAGCTCAATAGACTAATTCTCCTTAAGTGTTGCTGTCCTCTTACATTCTGAACCTATTTTCTGCCTTTTATTCTACTCTTCTACTTTTATTCACACTTTTGAAATTGCACACACACCCCTTCACATCTAAATCCATCTTCTATATATATCCGCACAAGTGATTTCAACACTTTTCTAGTCAGCATTCAGAATAGTCAATATTATCTCAAACTCTGGTCTGTCGGCTGAATCCTTGCATACCAAGTAATGCAAATCAAGAATATGTTTGTACAAGTCTTTAATCATGTCAGCCAATCATGAATGATACCTCAAGAAACTTAGTCATTAGCAATATCTCTTCTAGATTTGGGTCTGTCTCTCTGCCGGTACAGTTCTTCCTCTGTCCACTCTATCAAACAGGAACCCAATACTCAAGTGCTCATATCTCTTCACCCTTCCATCACCTAAGGCCAAATCCTTGGAATCTATTAGTCAAGGTACTCCTCTTGACTTCACCAAATCTACACTTCACTAAATTACTTCCTCTGAGAGATCCGGACCTGACTGTCGGACCTTGCTGACTACTCTCTTCTTGCTTACTAGATCATAACACTTCTTCAATCTGACTTCCGGTAGAGACTCATCATGTCTTACAGATGTGTGGGATAACCTTTGTTGCCATCAATGACAACATTCATGAATCCATATAGTGTCTCTTGCCAACAATCTCCCCCTTTGGCATTGATGGCAACACTTAGTGAAAAATGACTAAGTGTCACACTATACTCCCCCTTGGCTGATGCTCTGTCTCTATGTACATTTTTCAGAGCTCCCCCTTAGCTGGATTCCTCATTTTTCACTGCTCATCACTCCCCCTTTGACATCAATGGCAAAGGGTGGGGTCCGTACACCAAAAAAATTTATTTAAAAAAAAAAATGAATCTATACTTAGTCGTATAAGTATATCATCCGATTGTACTCTACATATACTTTAGTATGTTTCCAAAAGTGTTTTTCAATTGTACAACTTCAGTTGCCCAACTTAGCTTCATCCTGTCCAAAATTGATATGTGACCACTCAACAAGAATGCAAAAGCTTCTGCCTTCTTCAGATCTGTTGGATCATTTGTCTTGGCAGTGGTTTGAGCGTCACTTAGGGCCTCATGCATGGCCTCCAACTTAGGAATAATTATTCTTCTAAGCTCATTTAACCTACTAATTCTATTTTTCTTTTCTTTCTCTAGCTTCTTAATTTCATCCAAGACTACAATAGTCTAACATTCTTGATTTACTATGGATGAGGTAAGTGGATCAAAATTTTGAGAAATTTTTTTTAGTTTGATCTCCTGTTCTTTCATTTTCTTCTCAATCTCCATTGTTTCTTTGAACCATGATAGACAACATTGATATATTTCCCTGCCATCTTTAAGAGCATTTTCTAAGCTCTTTATCCCTATATCCATATTTCTTCTATCATTTGATATTAGACTTAGTACTTCAAAGAATCTTTTATCCAAAAACTCTTTTCGGACCTTTTCCTCACCTGATTTCTCTAAGGACTCAAAATGAGTGTTGACTGAACTAACAAGAGACTTAAGATTACCTGATGAGGAAGCCGATGAATCCTTCAGAAAGGATGGCATGATCTTTTCAAGCACACCAAATCTAGCTTCTATTAGCTCACAATCTTCCATGTGAGACTTCAGGAGTTTTTCTTTTGCCTTTGCATTAGCAAATGAAGCTATCTTCATTGTTTGTACTAGGGAAAGATAATCAAAATCAAATGGTCCTAGTAGAAGTTCTGGTTCATCAATCTCCATTTTCTCTTTGTTTAAGAATTCTTTAACAATTTTTGCAGTGTCTCTTGCTAGAGACAGAGTTTTCTTTTCTTCTGCAGTCTTAGAGATATCATCTTCTTTTCCCTTCACTTCTTTTTCTTTCTCCTATATTCTTTCTTCTCCTTTGGGTCTGGAGTCAGCAGGTGAAACTAGAGGAGTAATGTTTGTTTGTTCATGGGCCACCTCTTCTGGAGCAGAGGATTCCAAGCCCTTATCTTCACCAGTGTCCATTACTTCTTCTGTCATTGCCTCAGTAGATCCTTCTTCAACACTTGTGGCCGAGGGATCAGCACCTAAGTCCTCTATAACAGGAAGATTGAATCTTTTGAAAGCATTTAGGAGGATCTCTTTTGTTTCATTTGCCACTTTATCAGTATCTCCAAGCATGAGTTGATTCATTCTAGCTTTGCTCCGGAACTCATCCTTGCAATCTTTGAAGATCATATTCATTTGTTTCTGAGTGATTGAAGGATAGAGCTGAATAGCTATTTGCTCCCAAATTTCTAGATCTTTGGCTTGGGTGTTGTTCTTCCTTATTTCAAGTTCCTTTTCTAAGCTTTTGGGGATCAGAGATATAATTTTAATGAATGCTTTGTTGTAGATGTTTAGATACCTGACTGTGGCATCTTGCAACATATTTTGATCAACTTCACCATAATCATCATAGACTTCAACCATTGGCTGAAGATTTCCATCCACAGTAACTGATTTGATGATGTCATCAATGTGGAGAGTGAGTTTTTCAACAAACTCCTCTGCCTTTTCTTCTTCACCTTGACTAATAGAGGATTTACCGGATGTTTTCTTCTTTTTCTTCATTTTCTTGACTTCTTCATCAGATTCAATTTCTTCTTCATCCTTTTGACTAACATAAGATCTTGTGGCTTTTGTCTTAGTTCTCTTTTCTCCTTTGCCAGATGATTTTGCTTCCGATTTTGATGCCCTTGAGATTTTAGTAGTGGCAGGTGCAGATTTCTTGGATGATCTGGTCTAGGTGGAAGATTCTACCAGACCACTTCTTTCCTCTTCTGCTTCTTTTTCTTTTTCTATTCCTTTTGTCTTTTCTTTGTGGACATCAAGTGCCTCTTTTGAGATTCCATGCCTCTTGGCAACTTCTTCAACTTCCCTTCTTACTTTTCTCTTGATTTCAGGCTGTCGAAGTTCTACATGGATCTTTACACTCAATTCCTCAAAGGTTTCAAACCTTTCTGCCTTGGGATCCTTTGGTTGACTCAACATGTGCTAAACATGTAGCTCCACGATGTTCTCATCCACCTCATACCCCATTGGAATGATCCATACCGTTCTTGGTTCCACTGCCTCCATTAGACATTGATCAGTCTCTACCATAAAGCATACTGTGCCTTTGTATTTCTCAACTAGAGATTGGGGAATTCTCTCTCTATCTTGCATCATGTTTTGAAAGTTTTTGAAGAAACCCTAGAGAGCTGTGTTTTGTGCTTTGTCATCACCAAGTCCATGCAAATAATCCCTGATTTGTATGGCAACCGGTCTGTCATTCCACCATACCCATCCACTGGATCTAGGTAGCTCATTCATAAAGTAGAAGAATAGATAGAGTATTAGGCCACCAAATTTGAAGGAATTCTTCTTGTCCTTCTTTATCTTCTGCAGGTTCTCCAAGAGTTGGTTTAGAAAGAGCTCACAAAGGTCATAGTCTACATTTTTTCTCAACATTTCATAGGCAGTGTAGATAGCAGTTCTAGGTACTAAATTCTCCCTACTAGAATGATATATCTTGTAGCCAATGATCATGGATGCAAACTTGACATCCGGATCAGTGATGTCATCTACTGTCATTGCTCTTTTGTCAAACCTAGATCCGGTAGCCTCACTTACAGTTTGATTCTTGACAGACTTGAGAATAGGTATCCCACCGAATGAGTATAAACTGGTAACTACCCTAATGGCATCTTTTGTGATCTTGAATGGTCCATTCAACCACATGAAGTTGTCATGTATTCTGCTCAAGACATACTGGACCCATTCATCCTCAGCAAAGCAGGGGAAATATATATACTATGCAAAGTGCTTCTCCCAGAGGGCCTTGTGTTGGGGTTTGAGCTCAAATGAATCATCTATTAGTTGTTTGTGGTAGATATCTCTCAATTTGAATTCTCTAATTTCTTCAATGTTTGCGTGAATGTAAACCCTAATATCTTCTGTATGCAAGACACCATACGGAACACTAGAAAATGCTCCTAGGGGATCTACTTACAAGAATTTGTAGGGATGTTTCTTGAATTTTGGGCGAGGCCTATCAGTGATCTTCACAATATTCAGAGTAGACATCTTTTAAAAGATTTGCAAAGAGATATTTAAGAACAGAAAATACCTTTTGCACCTTTAGGTTTCACGGAGTGAGCCAGATCGATTTCTGGATGAATTGACTTCTGTAAATGATCTTTAATGGGCTTGAGGAAATTTGTTGTAGAGATCCTCTTTTCTTCTTCTTAAATGTAGAATGACCAATTGTTTAATAGGAAAAACCCTTATATTACTCCGCAAACCCTAATAACAAGTTGCAATAAATGCTCGACCTAAGTCATTCCAGTTTGCCTTATTCGGATGACTTGAAGAACCGGATCAATCTTGTTCTAAACATCTTGCAGATCTTCCAAATCTTAACCATAGTTTATTTAGATGTTTCTTTTATGAACCCTTTAATCTACAACTCTCCTTGTGCCAGTTCTGGCACCAATTGACTGGCTGGGGGAAAATGGTTTTCTTTGTGTCTCCCCCTGAGCCAAAGCTCACTTTTTAATTTCCGTAAGGAATATCAGCACCAAAGTCTGGTGCAGATCCATCCCATACATTCTCTATACTTTTCTTCACCCAAATCTTGTTCATTTCACTTTGAACTTCATCCACATTCACCTTTTGTTTTCCCTTGTCTTGATTTTGATTATGATGTACCAAACCTCTTTTGTCCTAATTCTTGCTTCTACAAAATTTGGCAATATGACCGGATCTATTACAAATTTGGCAAACAATATTTCTTTGCATATTTGATTGATATCCTGTTGATCTACATTGATTAACCATATGACCCATTCTATTGCATGCAAAGCATCTACCATTGAATGAATTATTCATTTGCATATTACTGCATTCATGAGATTTGTGACCATACCTTTTGCAGTTGAAACACTGTCCGGAGAAGGATGTATTAGTCTGATTCATTCTCTTTCTACACTGATTAGCTTTATGACCAAAATTATTGTAGTTGTGGCAGTATCCATTGAAGGATGGATATATTTGAGCATTAGGCTTCCTTACCGGAAGTCTTCTAGGCCTGTTCCTTGGATTTTTTGATCCAAAATTCTTCTGACTCGATTCGGAGCTTTCACCTTTTTCATATCCCAGGCCACACTTGTCATCTACCCTCTTTTGGCTTTCAAGGAGAACTTCAAGTTGAGCAGAGCTTAACTTAAATTTCTCTTTGTATTCATTTGTTGTTTGAAGATCCCTTTTAAGAGAGATAATTTGATCCTCAAGTTTTTCTTCATTATCTTTAGCATCTTCAAGATCAGATTCAAGATGTCTAATTATTCTATCCATCTTGTGGCAGTCTTCTGATTTTTCCTTGAGAGATTGTCTTAGATCATCTTCAAAGTTTCTTCTTTCTTCAATTTTTGGGTAAACTTCATAACTCCTGATTCCATTTCATGTCTTATCATGATGATTTCTTTTGATAACTTTTCACATAACTTGGTTTTCCCTTTCAGATCTTCATTTGTATCATTTGCTTCACCTTGACTTGCCAATTGCTGAAGTAGCTCCTTTCTCTTTTTCATAGAGAGACTCAGTTTCTCTTTTAGTTCTTTTATGAAATCATTAGCCTGTTTGAGTCTTTCCTTTAATTCATTGACTTCAGAATTTGACTACTCAAGATCATCAAGGGCAGACTTAAGTTGCTCCCTCATACCATACACATCCATTTGAATTCCCAAATCTTCCTCAAGATGTTAGGCTCTATTGGGAGGAACTTAGCTCTGATACCAATTGTTGATAACTGAGAGGGGGGGTGAATCAATTATCCTAACATTTCAACTTTTTGTGCTTTCTTAACAGTTAATGCAACATCAGATTAAATAAGCAAGCATAATCATGAAATGGAAATAACACCAATACACATGACACAATGATTTTGACGTGGAAACCCTGTTAAGGGAAAAAACCATGGGGTGATTAACCCAAGATATTATTCTCTATTAGAAGAATAGATAGAACAAAATGGCACTTGCCAATTAGGGCTCACTGCCTGAGCACACTGCTCACAAGAGGCTCACTGCCTATGAAAGACTTATTGTCTACAAAAACTTGAACTGAAGAAAGGCATCCACATATGCTGAAGTTTAGTTCCGGTTAAGCTTAATAGACTGATTTGCTGCACTTCATTCTCACTCTCCTTAAGTGTTGCTGTCCTCTTACATTCCGAACCTGTTTTCTACCTTTTATTCTACTCTTCTACTTTTATTCGCACTTCTGAAATTGCACACACACCCCTTCACATCTAAATCCATCTTCTATATATATCCGCACAAGTGATTTCAACACTTTTCTAGTCGGCATCCAGAATAGTCAATATTATCTCAAACTCTGGTCTGTCGGCTGAATCCTTGCATACCAAGTAATGCGGATCAAGAATATGTTTGTAGAAATCTTTAATCATGTTAGCCAATCATGAATGATACCTCAAGAAACTTATTCATTAGCAATATCTCTTCCAGATTTGGGTCTGACACTTTGCCGGTACAGTTCTTCCTCTGTCCACTCTATCAAACAGGAACCCAGTACTCAAGTACTCATATCTCTTCGCCCTTCCATCACCGGAGGCTAAATCCTTGGAATCTATTAGTCAAGGTACTCCTCTTGACTTTACCAAATCTGCACTTCACTAAAATACTTCCTTTGAGAGATCCGGACCTGACTGTCAGACCTTCCTGACTGCTATGTTCTTGCTTACTGGATCATAACACTTCTTCAATCTAACTTCCGGTACAGACTCATCATGTCTTATGGATGTGTGGGATAACCTTTGTTGCCATCAATGACAACATTCATGAATCCATATAGTGTCTCTTGCCAACAAAGGGTTCTATTGGGATCCTAATTCACACACTGCAGAAACTGATATAGGAAAGCTGGCAGTTGCTAATTTCAAGGCATTGACCAAATAGAAGAACAACCCTTCCTTTGCT
Organism: Cunninghamia lanceolata; assembly: GCA_027924645.1. NCBI lineage: Eukaryota > Viridiplantae > Streptophyta > Pinopsida > Cupressales > Cupressaceae > Cunninghamia > Cunninghamia lanceolata. The sequence goes on along the minus strand of BSBN01000219.1, from coordinate 13,216,605 downwards.
AGAAGACCAACAAAGTCTTAGGCTGGGGAGAGTAATGAGTCTAGTTTATGACTCAATTTTGTTAGAATTTATTGTCCATTTGTTGTAGTTATCATGGACTTTGGTACTTAGATCTTGATCTTTTCATGACATTTACTCAAAACCATAAGATATTGGGCATACGTTATTTCCTATAATCTTTAATGATATTGACATGCTATATAAACTATCTATGTTAATTTTACATGTGGTTAATGAATTTTACTCTAAGATAGTTATAGATATGCAATTATTGTGCTTACTAATATTGTTATGTAGATATAATTAGTATCCTATAATGTCAAGGAAGATTCTGTCAATTGGTTACCCACCATCAAAGTCAAACAAGGTGGTTGTTCTAATGTCAAATGGAGGGAAGATAATCGCCTTCTAACTGGTCTTAATTACTTGTTGAGCAAATATAGGAGTTACTGTTGTGCTAGATCTGTGTGTTAAAGCAAGCATGCTTGACCAAATTCCACGCATGCATAACCTCCTCTCCACTTTCTATGTTTTCCCTAAAGTGGCATCCTCCTATTCTGTTGGAGTTGACTACCTTGCTAGGTAGTTGGTTTATAGTTTTCTTTCTATAAATAAGACTCAGATGCTCCTTCTGAGGGGTTGATTAATCTGAAGTTGTACTTGCATTATTAAGTTTTTCAGTAATATAGTTATGTTGCTCATTTGTACTCATGTTTTCTGATGAATAAAATGAAGTTATAATTTCACATCTTTGAGTTTACATTTGTCTTAAGGGATACTCATCCAAGGGGGCCCACTTGGTGAGCATTCCATCCTTTAGTTTAGTTGTTATTTTATGATAAGCAGTTAGTTAAATCTGGCATTGAATGTTCCTACAGCTACTAGAATTCCATTATGTGTCTGTTCCTATAGCCAAAGCAGACAGAGTAGTTTCCTGTTTGTTTGCCCAGATTTTTATTTTCTATCATGTACTTCAGCTTAGAATAGTTGTTGGTTGGTGTTCAACATTTATGTTATTTCTTTCCAAGCAGTTTACTTTTAGCATTATGTCTTTCTTAGCTGTAGAATGAATATGGCTACTTTGGAGTTCCTAGTGTACATATTGTGCTGACCCATTTCAAGTTCACATCCCTGGGTTGACAAGTTAAATGCATCTTCATTGTGATTAAGATAGCTATTCAGGTTAGATGTCCAATCTTTGAGTTGTAGCTTTATGGGCTTAGTTGTTAAATCATTGTAGGAGACCAACAGTTATTCAGTGGAAAGTATCACCACCGACCCTTGGCATTGAGATATAGTGCAGTATTTTTTAAACAATAGGTGTCCTGATCATATGAATCCCACTGAGAGGAGAGCACTAAGAATTAAAATTCATAAATACATGGTCAAATTAGAAGTCTTGTACATGAGGATTTTTGAAGGCATATATCTTAGATGTTTGAAAAAACAAGAGGTAGAACAAGTATTTGACTAAATTTCATGAGAAATATGGGACTGGACATGGGTTAAGAGATGCCACAAGACACTAGATACTTAGAGCAGGGTACTATTGGCACCATATATTTAAAGATACTCACCAACATGTCAGAAGGTGTCACATTTGCCAAACTTCAACTTCTAGGGAATGAAATCCTACTATGCCACTGCAACTAGTATATGAGGTAAGGTCATTTGCCCAATGGGGCTTGGATTTCATTAGTATGATTAACCAAAATTCTTCTACATGATATAGGTTCATCTTGATAACAACAGACTACTACACACAATGGAGTGAGGTGTTGGCTTACAAAGATTGCACTACCAATGTAATCATCAGGTTTTTGGAAGAACACATCATTACCAGGCTTGGTATGCCTTTTGATATGGTATGTGATAATGGCCTTGCCTTCTCATCTACTAAATTTTTGCAATGGACTTTTGAGTATGAGCTAATCATTAAGTTTTCTTCCAATTATTATCCTCAAGGAAATGTTGTTTCTGAGTCTACAAATAAAAATGTGATTGATGTTATTTAGAATCTTTTGGAAAGAAACCGTAGGGACTAGCACACACAATTAAAATTTGCATTATAGGCTAATAGAACCTGGGTTGGATCTTTATTCAGAACTTCTCCCTATCAGTTGGTTTATGGTCAAAACCTTGTCTTTCCAAAGAATCTAAAAATTCTCACCTTACAATTTGCCAGGGATCACTTAGGGATAGAAGATAAAAATAGAGGATAGATTATTGAACCTTTTGAACCTAGAAGAAAAAAATGATGCTGCCCTAGAACACTTTGTGAAACATAAAGGAATAATCAAGAGATGGTTTGACAAAAGGGCTACCACCAAAGCCTCAGGATTAGTGATTTGGTCCTCATGTGTGACAAAACTAGGAAAAAAAGAGGGGACCATTCAAATTTTGACAAGCTCTGGTTAGGACCTTTTTAGATAGCTGAGATGCTTGGAGAAAATACTTTTCACCTCAACTCTCTTTCTAGGGAACTTGTCCCATTTCCAGTCAATGGGCGGTACCTCAAGCATTACTTCCTAAATTGATGAAATCTGGTAAAGAGACCCTTTAGTCTCTTCTATACATAGTTAGGTTAAGAGTCTTATTTTAAGTTTTCTAGTTAGCTTGTTTGTTTTTGCCTTGTGTGTTTTTATTTTGTTGTTTTGATTGCTTGTTTCTTAGACCCTTAGTCTGATTTATTTGCTCATTATTTTGATTTGATTTATTTTCTTTATGATTCTCAGGATACAACTACATGCCTTCATACAATAAGTCCTAAGGCTCTCCTCTTCTTATTAGGTGCTTGTTTTGATTGGAAAATGGTGTGTTTGTGTGGGTATACAATGGGGCCATCACTGGAGGGATGTTTTCAGTCATTTCTTGTCAAGAAAGTAGTCATTGTATGGAATTTTTAGTCTTGTATCATTCATATCAGCTAGGGTGTTTGTTGGTCCAGCTAGAGTCAAGGTGTTTTTTTGCTTGAGAAGATGTTTTCTTGAGATCTTATATAATTTCACATATTAATTATTCTTTGTGTTGTTGGAATGAGTTGTTGTAGCTAGTTATTGGGTGAAAACTTAATGATTTTGTCTTTCTAGGTCACCACTATTGGTTTAACCTAGGAGTGGTTTGCACCTTATAGGTTAGCCTTAACAACCAACCCAATAGCAAGCTTAATTGCTTGCAGGTTGAGAAAGTTTCAAAGAAAAAATGCTTAATTAAGAAAAATCAAAAGAATGAAAAGAGAAAATCAAAAGAAAAGAAAGAAAAAGAAAAAAAGAGGGAAACCAAAAGGAATAAGGAAAATAATGATATACCAAGAGGATTCAACTATCTAAGTGATCTGGGCAATCTCTACCGGGGCTATGGATGCCTAGATGGCAGTAGAGCAAGGCCTTGGGTGGGGTTAGTGATATTGTTGTCAAGGCTATAGACACCTAGCTAGAGCAAAAATGTTTAAATCACAAGATCCAAAGCTTTTGAAATCCAAGTGTGTGCATGTGATTCATTACCCTTCCTTAAGCATGCAAGAACTCATCAATCACAAACTAGAGATTGAGTTAGTTGAATTGGATTTTGATTTCACATGATAAAGGCTACTTCTAAGAGACTCCATCTAGGTACCAGTAACAAATTGAAGCTAAATATTCCATCATGAGCCTACATTTGGTAAAATCCTACAACATTGAATCCATCACCATTAAAGGGTTCTCAATGGAAATCATACTTAGCACCAAAAAGTGGCAATCATCCAATTGGAAAATAAACAACATACTTAATGAGGCACGGGATTCTAGACAATCTATCACCATTCTGCATACAACACCACTACAAGGAGAGAAATAATGTTGTTGATCATATTTCTAACCAAGGGATACATAGTGAAAATGATTTAAGCATTGGAAGGGAATTGGACTACTAACTAAATCTTCTAAGAAATGTGTGGGATGAGCAACATCCTTGAGTGGAACTTTTTAGCATTATATTCATATTCTAGAGAATTCGGTTTCTCTTTGTCAACCTCTTTTAGTCACTTCTTCTACCTATATCATCTTTATCATCATTAAGGTTTTTCCTCATCAACCTCTTGGTGCAAAAGTTTTTATCTAGTTATATCTTATTTTCTCCCCAATTTATGGGTCTGAAGCACATTTCTTAAATGTTTAATTTTGAAATTTAAAATTGAGGGAGTGGGCCCTTATCCCACACTTTATTGATCCATAAAATAAGGCATGGACATGGCTTGCACATGAGATCTTAACTACTTATGGGAAAGACAATTGGTTACATTGGTAGAACACATTGGTAATTCTATTACTTTACCATGTGAAGTGGAATGGGTTAGGGTTCTTGATGGTTTTCCCCTTCTACCATTGGTAAACTTGTATGCAAATACACACTAGAGCACACATCAAATCTCATCAAGAGACATATATAGCCAAATCAATTTAAATGAAATTAGACTATTAATCCAAAATATGAAATCAAATCACATACATTAAGATCATAACTTTTCACCATAGATACAATGAGATCACAACTCATCATGACTAAATCACATCATTAATATTCAATTAATTCACACTATCAATTTAAATAATTTTTCTATAAGTTACACTATTCACACTAAATTAAGATTTCAAAATTTAAATGAATCAACTATAAATTCTAATTAAGTTGTAAGTTACATTCCTTATCTATTTTGAATCATATTAAATCTAAATATAATCTAAATTATCATTTAAGTAATAATATGAAAATTAGGGTTATCAATAACATATAACCAATCGTCCATCTATCTATTCAACTTAAGTCAAAATAATTGCATGAGAATAAATAACGATTATCTAGGTATGTGCATCCACTATAATGTAATCAATAAACATCCCCAAGAAGCATATATATGAAGGTAATAGTTACTGTATACGCCTAAAAATGACACAAATTATCCTAAATAAATATTCTAAATATTTATTCCATTCTTCTATTAATTAAATAAATATTCTAAATTTATTTAATCAATTCACTATTCCATAATTAAATAAATTCTATTTATTTAATTAAAATTCTTCTATTTGTCCTTCACAATTAAATAATCATAAATTATTTAATTAATCCTATTTCCTCTATCCTAAAGTTCTAAATTCAAAATTCCACATCACCTTTACACTTCACCTTGTCCACCTCATCAGGTTGCACATGTAATTAAATATATTTAATATTTAATTATCTTATTTTCCCTCACCCACATGGCCTATTTCTTCTCCAATCAGAGGTTAGTTAACCAATCAATCAAATCTGTTAACTAACCTGTCAGTTGAGTCAAATTCTCAATCAACCCAGTCAGTTCCACAATCCACTCTTCTAACTGATCAATCAATTCTGTTAACAGACCAGTCAATGGAGTTAACTCTCAAATCAGTTTTGTCACATCCCACCTTTCATGATGGAGCTGGGACACTTGTCACATTTCCACTGGTTGCACATTCCTCAACCATCCTCAACCATTGATCTTCATATCTTCTCTCAACCGTTGATTCCTATTCCTCCGAGTCTATAAATGAAGCTTCATCCCTTCATTCTAATCATCCAGGCTTTTGACATTGTTACTCTGTAGAAATATCACCAGCGCGCCTTTGGCACCCATTTGTCATCTACAAGCTTGAGATCACCATTGTTGCATTGGAGCTCACCTTCATTGCACATCACACCATAGCCGTTCACCATCGACTTCCTCAAACAGCTTTAAAAGATTGCACTCTCTGAGGGCTCATCTCATCTGCGAAAGGACGATTCGTGATAGGCGAACAATAGAAGTTTCGAAACGGAAGAGGTTTGCTGTGTTTGTTCATTGCTGTGTTCATTTGAATCTTCTTTGTTTCTCTATTCTGTTGATGTTTGGGTCATCTGTTATTCATTTGATTGATGCACTATTTTACCCCCACATTTTTGGCGCCCACCGTGGGGCCGTTGCCCCTTTATTTCACCGTTTTTGAGCTTTTTTGAAGGCAGGTTCCGTACAGGTTCCGCAGAGACATGCACAGGTTCTTTCGGCGCATCTGTTCATTGTTACGGCGCTTTTGAAGACTGTTACGGCGCTTTTGAAAATCTTGCACATCTGTGTATTCTTGCGGCGCTTTTGAAGACTGTTACGGCGCTTTTGTTAAAACTACGCATTTGTTGACTGTTACTGCGCTTCCATAGACTGTTGCTGCGCATATGTCAAAATGGCGCATCTGTTGACTGTTACGGCGCTTCTGACGACTGTTGCTGCGCATACGTTAAAACTGCGCATATGTTCATTTTAACAGCGCATCTGTTTATTCTTACGGCGCATTCGTTAATACTGCACTTCTGTTGATCACTTCTGCGCATCTAATCACTAAAGCTGCGCATTTGTAACTGGCTCAGGTTTTAGTACTTTTCTAGAGTATTTTGCTAACGCTAACCCTTTTGTAGGTGTTTGCTGGAGCGGTTTTTGCAGGATAGGCGCGGGTTTAGCTACATGTAGTTGCATCTAACTAGCTCACATCTCATTTTCTGGGAAAAAGTAAAATGGTTGTTCATTACAAATCTTCATCTAGTCTTAATTAGGGAGGAAATAACTGGTTTATTTCATGCTTGCATTGCAAACAAACTTCCAAGTTATTGCTATCTAAGATTTAAAATTGAACTCATCACTGATCTTGCAGTTAAAATGAATCATTGCTATATCGTGAGACCTGAATTTCAAAGTTAACAATCTCGTGCAACGTGGACTTAAAATTGAACTCACAACTGCTTTCTGAAGTTAAAATGAACCATTGCTATATCGTGAGACCTGAATTTCAAAGTTAACAAATCTCGTGCAACGTGGATTTAAAATTGATCTCACAACTGCTTTCTGGGATTTAAAATCGAACCACTGCAATATTGTTGAAATCACTTCAAAGTTTTGTTTGATTAGCCTAGCCCATTTAGTTTTTATCTTTTTAACTAGGGTGGATTAATCAGTGTATTCTGTGCCTGCGAATGACAATAGGCTTATGCTCTCCCCTCTTCTGGGTGATCAGAGTGCCAGACTTGTCATTCTACTTGCTTAACCTTTAGGAGGGGCCTGCCCTTGGATGCACGCTTGTCCAAGCGGGAACGACCCTGAGTGGTAACAGGCTAACGCCAAGCCCTACCGAGCCACTTAAAATAAATTGTGCTTGAGGTGAAAACCTCCTGCAACGAGTGCTGTTATGTTACACCGACGGCCAACCTCCCCCAAAACCCTCTTAGGCGCAACCCTGTGAGGCTGGGAGACTCCATAATGGAGAGTAGCGCCGCCGCACGTGTAACCACTTGAACGGTTGCCCGAATTAACTACCTCTTGTTTTAGTGGCCCAAATCCCTTATAATCCATTTCTCGCCTAGGATTTTGTACTTGCTTTTATCCAAAATAGAGTTGAAAAACTACAAAAACAATGGAAAACTACAAAATACTCTTTGTGCGTGCTGTGCTTTCTTGCTAAATTAATTCATAATATCAGATCAGGAAGACCTTTTTCCAGCCAAAGAATACCAAAAACAGAGCAAAATCCCAAAAATTTGCAAAAAATACCAGAACTGCGCATATACCCTTTTCTGCTGCGCATATACAGCGACTTGTTGCGCTTTTGTCTGACTTACGGCGCTTTTACACCTTTCTGTTGCGCATATACACTGTTCTGTTGTGCTTTTACAGCGACTTGCTGCGCATATACGCCGACTTGCTGCGCATATACTTTTCCGCTGCGCATTTGCACACTGTTGCTGCGCATACATACTTCACCAAAGCGGCGCATATACAGCGACTTACGGCGCATTTGCCCATTCTTGCTACGCATTTGTTTCTGCGCATGTGTGACAGTGAGCATTTGCCCTATTTTTGAGAAATTTTTGTCAGCTGTTCAGAGTACCCATTTCAGCCTAGTTTCATTTTCTGAGGTCAGAATCAACCTTGCAGTCAATCTTCATCCGTTTCACCCATTTCTCTCTCTTTCGACGGTCGTCCTGGTCACCTTCTGTCCTAGTCACTCTTGCCCCAACGTCATTCTGTCCCATACCGAGTCGACATAGGTCCTTCTTCGTTTCATTCGTGAATTCACGTAAGCCTAGTGGGTCACAGTACCTTTTGCTAGTAGTCTTGTTGAACGACTAAGCCCTACACAGCGAGATTGGTATCGACTACCCTTGCTAGTGGCTAAAGTCTTGTGTCAACCGTCTTACCTGAAGTCATTGAGCGAGAGAACCCTTTGTCCAAGTCTTGTCCTAGATATCCCATTCATTACAGTCTTAGTCGACACCTTGCCAAAATTTCTAATCCTAGTCCATTTCGTCCCACCCCACCTTGCATGGTTCTTACTCGATCCCAGTACAACAAGCTAACTGAAATGGCCGACTCTTCCGATCACGTCGCCCCACCACGCGATGATGATGAAGAAATTTCTCGTGAGGAATTAGTGGCACACATGCAAGATAGCAAATTCCAACGCCTAGTGGAGAAAGTGCTCCTTGAGGACCCCACCAAATATTTCCATCATCTTGCTAGTCTCGGAATCAAACTCCCCGCAGATTTTGACATTAGCTCCATCATGGAAAATGCAGACAATGAACGTGAGAGGGAGACAAATGACACAGTCCCAAACGTACATGAGAGAGGCACAAATGACACGGTCCCCCAGGCCAATGAGAGAGGAAAACAACACATAGATCAAAATGCTCCTATGGCGGATGTGAGACAACAAATTGAGAGTCTAAAGCTGGAAATCTCCAACCTTAAGATCGACACCAGTTCCAAGAACTACTCCTTGGAAGATATAGCACCATACCCCTTTGACAGAAGTGTGGTCATGAAACCTTTCCCCTTTCAGTTCGGAATCCCGAAATTTGACAAATACAAAGGGAAGGGGGACCCTAGAGATCATATCAGGGAATTCACTGCAGCATGTTTAAAAGTAGCTCACAACGAGACCTACTTAATGCGACTATTCCCAAGATCTTTAGGGGGTCAAGCTATGGAGTGGTTCTCGCGTCTTCCACCAGGAATCAAAACTTTTGACGAACTTGTCAATAAATTCATAACGCACTTCTCTTACAACATAGAACACGAGGTATCTATGCTAGACCTATGCAACACCAAACAAAAAGGTGGTGAGTCTTTCGCCACCTTCCTACAACGATGGAGACAGCTAGCTAGCAAGTGTTCTTACGACATGCCTGAGAAACAACTATTGGAAATGTTTGTCCACAATTTGAATCCCGATCTTAGCTATCAGATTCAGATACAATGCCCTACCTCCTTCACCAAAGTCATTGAAATGGGGCTATTCATTGAGAAAGCTATGATCGCTAAAGGAACTCTCAAGCTCTACAAGGACACACCTCCTTCCAATTACACAACTGACAAGTCAAAGTTTTGGACCAAGAACAAGAATGTGGTCAACGATGGAGTAGTGGATGCCAAGGCGGCAGCCCCTAAACAACAACCCATATTCACTCTTAAGGAAGAAGCAAATAACAGTGCACTCAACAAGCCACCCCCTCGGGAATCTAGACCTTGGTTCAATTCAAACCCAAGGAGAAAATTCACGCCGTTAGGAGAATCTCAAGAGTCTGCTCTCAGGAAGTTGTTGGCTAACAATGAAATTTCTCTACCGCCAACGAGTGACTATGAGCCTATAGTCAAACCTCCCTATTGGAAGGACACAGACTATTGCGAGTATCATCAAGGAAGGGGCCACACAACCAATAATTGCATCCGTCTTAAGAATGTCATACAAGATATACTGGACCAGAATCAGGGAGGAACACAACAGCATACCTCCAATGAATCTCATGTGGCCTACCGAGATCCTCTCCTAAACCACAACCGGCCGTATAACAACAATCACAACAGCGGCCACAACAACAATGGTTACAACCACAACAATGGTCACAATGGCAACAACTCCAATGGCCATAACAATAATGACAACAATCGTAACAGGCCAAACCAGAACAGTGGGTCGAGTAATGCTAACTATGCAAGCATTCCCTTTGAGTACACCATTAACTGCATTTCTGAGCATGTTCCGCAAGTTAGCGTCATATCCCCCAACCAACAACCAGGACCTAACGGAACTGGTTGTAGTATAATTACCCACAGTGGTAGAGTCACGATCAACACCACTCCTCCAAGGTCGTCGCCATCTCCGTCTAACTCCCACCCATATAATGTCATCAACCAATTGCAAAAGACTCCGGCTCACATTTCTATACTGGAGCTCTTGCGTCTATCTCCTTCTCATAAGGAGATTCTTGAGAAAGCCTTAGTGGAAACTATTGTCCCCACTAACCTAGCCCAAGAAAAGTTTCAAACCATGGTGGGTAATTTGACATCCTCCACTTCCATCTCGTTTACCGAACAAGATGACCTTTCCATGTCTCAACCCCACAACACTCCCCTACACATTGTCACATTCGTACACAGGCACCGCCTCAAGAGGGTTCTCATTGATGGGGGTGCCGGTTTGAATATTTGCACTTTGAAGCTAGTCCTTGCATTGGGGTTCTCTGAACAGGCAATAGATCCAAGATAGAAAATTACTATCAAAGCCTATGACGAGGAGGAACGAACCACCAAGGGCACGGTTGTCCTACCCATTCAAGTGGGACCAGTAATTAAAGATGTGGTGTGCCAAGTCCTTGATCGGGAGCTTGCTTACAATATTCTACTAGGGAGACCATGGATCCACGCCATGAAAGCTGTCCCCTCCACCTACCATCAATGCATAAAGTTCCCACACGATGGCAAGCAGGTCACCATACACGGCGACCCCGACCCCTACCAGCATTGCAACTCATTCCAAGCAAAACTGGAATGTGTCATTCCCAACAATCGAGCCCATATCTCCCCTACTCCGCCACAAGACCATACTGCCGAAGCTTCCTCTTCACGGACCAAACCAATGAAAATCACCATAAAAGAAAATGGCGTGGGGGAATACCAGATTGAGCACAGCCTCAACCTTGCAAAAATGCCCTTGTCTCCTCGCTCCTTTGGCCAGCCCAAGCATCAACCCAGGCATTTTCCAAAGCCCTCTGCTCCCCCTACAACTTCCGCAAACCCCTTTGTAAAATGAGGGACCTTATCCGATGAATCAGAGGAGCGAGATCTTTTGCAATGGCTTTATGCCGAAGAAGAAAGCACATCCCAAGAGCCACCTAGACTCCCTACAGAACTCTATGGACGGGGTGAAACCATCTTGCATAGGATGGGATATGAAGGACAAGGCCCTATCGGCCTCAGAAAAGAAGGGATCATCGAACCTATACAACCTTCTTCTTCCTCTTTGGCTAGAAACACCACTGGCTTGGGATACAAAGGCAAGGGCAAAGCCAAAGAAAATGCCTGCCTAGTGGAGACAATTCAAACACTCCAAGCGGACAGTGACGCAGATTCAGATGATTCCAATCAATATGAATGGGACGAGCTGACAGAGCACTCCTACGATGACAAGGAGATTGACACCATCCAAACCCTTAGCCCATATCAAGGAAGACAAACGCAACGGGACAGACCACTGGAGTCTGATTTGCCCCTCCCTGAAGTTATGGCTTTCGAGGAAAGTATCGATTCCATTGCGATAAACAACCTGGAAGAAAGTACCACCCAGAACACTACCCCCACCGGTGCTCCTAATATTTCCATCCACACTATCAATGAATCAGGTCTTTCATCTGACTCCCTTCCCCTCTTACACCCTGAGCTTATTGACTGGAACCTGCAAGGGACCCCTCAATTAGATATGTTCCAGAACGATGATGCCTACATTGACTATATGGGACTTAGAGATCATTTACCAAAAGGAGATCATAAAGCCGGTTTCGCTATCGAACTCAATACTGTAGCTTACTTCGGGGAGGGTGCCAAGCCTTCTAGTCGCAAAAATGTAAAGATCAAAAAAGAATCTGACGGTGAAAACTGCCATGCGGCAGTGTCAGATCATAAAACAGTAAAAAGAAAGGACGTATCTGAAGGTGAAAACCCAACTGTGGCACCTGACGATGGATTGCTTGACACCCTCCCAAGTGACATGTATCAGGAAAGGTCACAGATCGTGGTAGAGCCAACAGAGCCAGTGAACATTGGAACCGAAGAGCAGCCTCAGATTATCCACTTTGCAAAATCTCTCACGCCGCCTGAGAAAACCAAGTTTGTACCATTCTTTAAGAAGAAGAGAGGCAGCTTTGCTTGGTCATATGCCGACATGCCAGGTTTGGACCCAAACCTGATTCTACATCACTTGCCATTAGATCCAGGGGTGAAGCCCGTAAAGCAAAAACTGAGAAAAATGCATCCCCATATTGCCCTCCTGGTCAAGGAAGAACTCAAGAAATTGTTAGACGTGGGGTTCATCAGAGCCATAGATTACCCTGAATGGATATCTAATATTGTGCCGGTGTCTAAACCAGATGGCAGGGTCTGACTATGCAACGATTTTAGAGATCTAAACAAAGCATGCCGAAAAGATGACTTTCCCTTGCCTAACATCGATATCATAGTCGACCTCCCGGCAGGACATACAATGCTGTCACTTATGGATGGATTCTCAGGGTACAACCAGATCAAAATAGCACCAGAGGATCAGCACAAAACCGCTTTCACTTGTCCATGGGGTACCTTTTGCTGGAATGTCATGCCATTTGGGCTGAAAAACGCAGGTGCTACATATCAGCGAGCCATGACAACTATATTTCACGACATGATGCATGTGACCATGGAAGATTATGTTGACGACATCCTGGCAAAATCACTCACCAGGGACTCACACCTGGACACATTAGAGAAAGTCTTCCAACGGCTGGACCAATTCCAAGTAAAATTGAACCCTAAGAAATGTGTGTTTGGGGTAACATCGGGCAAGCTGCTAGGCTTCATCGTGTCAGCAAACGGCAAAGAAGTAGACCCGGCCAAGGTCAAAGCAATCATGGACATGCCTCTGCCCAAAACTCTAACACAGTTGAGATCCTTACAGGGCAAGCTACAGGCCATCTGCAGGTTCATCTCACAGCTGGCAGACAAGTGCCATCCTTTCAGCCACCTCCTACATAAGAATGTTCCATTTAAATGGGATGAGCAGTGCGAAGAGGCATTCAACAAGCTCAAGGAGTACCTCATGAATCCTCCTATACTCATGCCTCCGATCCAAGGAAAACCTTTGATTCTCTACATATCTGCTACACCTACTGCTCTGGGGGCTCTCCTAGCGCAGCAAGACTATGAGAACAAGGAGAGAGCTATGTACTATATCAGTCGAACCTTAGTGGGCTACGAGTTGCAGTACTCACAGGTGGAACGTTCATGCCTTGCGGTGGTTTTTGCCTCACAAAAACTCTGACACTACATGTTGGCACATCCTGTCAAACTCATTGCCAAGATCGACCCACTAAAATATCTTCTCAGCAAAGCAGCTCTCACAGGACGACTAGCCAAATGGGTTATGCTTCTTAGCGAATATGATATAGAGTATGTGGATAGAAAAGCCATCAAGGGGCAAATCATCGCAGACCAACTAGCTGAGGCACCATTACAAGACACTTCACCAATGCAGTTTGAGTTCCCCGATGAATCTTTATTCACTCTGTCAACATCTCCTTGGAAACTCTACTTCGATGGATCTTACACCAACCATGGATCGGGGGCAGGTATCTTGTTCATCACTGCCCAAGGCGACACAATTCCAAAGTCCTACAGGTTGTTATTTCCATGCACTAACAATATAGCGGAGTATGAGGCTTTGGTAATTGGTCTCAAGATGGCCACTGAGTGGAAAATCCAAGCACTATGTGTCTACGGTGATTCTCAGCTTGTCATAAACCAGGTCAACGACGAGTATCAGACCAAAGATGAGAAGCTCATCCCATACAAGCGAATGGTCGACGACCTCAAAGAACATTTCGGGACCATCTCGTTTGAGCAAATACCCAGGATAGAGAACAAAGCAGCCGATGCAATGGCGACCATAGCCTCTCTTCTTGAGATACCTGAACAGGAGTCACGGTATGAGTTCTTAGTAGAAACAATTCGACAACCGGCTTATGATCTCCTTGAGACCCATTCCATTTGCCACCTAGTGGGATCTGATTCGCCTTGGTACGGTAAGACCTACACTTACCTCAAGGACAATATCCTTCCTTTGGACCTCTCTTCCAACCAAAAATGAACTTTCATCCGACAAGCCTCCCGTTACACCATTATCGCCAATACCCTTTACCGACGTAGTCTGGATGGTACTTTACTCCGTTGTCTAGAACAAGAAGAATCTATAACTGCCTTGCGAGACGTGCACGAAGGGATCTGCGGAACACACTCCAGCGGTCCTTCCTTAGCTAAGAAACTCATGCGTTTGGGTTATTACTGGCCCAATATGGAAATGGATTCATATCAGTTCGTCAAAAAGTGCAAACAGTGCCAGATACATGGGAACCTGATTCATGCACCTGCTCAGGAGTTGAGACCTCTAACGACACCCTGGCCCTTTTGCCAGTGGGGACTTGACCTCGTGGGAAAGATTCATCCGCCCTCTTCCAACGGCCATAAATTCATCATAACCGCTACTGAATACTTTACAAAGTGGATTGAAGTCGTTCCCTTATCAACTGTCACAGGAAAGCAAATTTCCTCTTTCATTCTGAATTACATTATCTACCGATATGGCATCCCTTCGTCCATCATAACGGATAACGGGAGACCCTTCAAAAATCAGGATGTCCAGGAACTTTGTGAACGTTTCAAAATCCAACACCGCTTCTCCACCCCATATTGCCCCCAAGGTAACGGCCAAGCTGAGGCATCGAACAAAACCATTCTGAGAATCCTAAAGAAGACTGTCAATGAAGCTGGTCACGACTGGCACGTCCAACTCAATCCCGCTCTGTGGGCCTATCGAACCAGCATACGCACTCCCACAGGTGCTACACCCTACGCCCTCGTCTATGGTTCCGAAGCCATCCTTCCCATTGAGGTCGAACTCCCATCCCTTCGGGTGTCGTTGAAAGGTCTCATATCAGACGAAGAGTACAGAGTCTCCAGACTGCACGAGCTAGAACTGCTAGAGGAAAGGCGCCAGAAAGCTTTTGACCATCTCAAAGCCTATCAATAGATGATGTCAAGAAGCTACAACCACAAGGTTAGACCAAGATGCTTCAAGGTTGGGGACCTCGTCCTAAGAGAGAACCCTCGCAATCAGCAGGACAAAGAAAAGAAAGGCAAGTTCGAGCCTAACTGGCTTGGACCCTATGTAATTGTAGCAGCTTACGGATCGGGGGCATATCAGTTGGCCACATCAGAAGGTGAGTTATTTGATGATCCAATCAACAGCATGCACCTTCGTCGGTTCTATACCTAAGGGAACCCCAATGCAAGGGGGGTACAAAAAAAAAAAATCAAAAAATCAATCAAAAAATCAAAAAAAATCAAGAAAAAGTTACAAAGAGAAAATAAAAAAAAAAATCAGAAAAAAATAACAAGCATACAAAAAACTCGTCCTTTGGTGAAAACCTGGCAAACAGGCGCCTTGGATAGGTATCATGGGGAAAACCTGGCAATCAGGCGTCATGTTACTTTCTAGCTTCTCGTGCAAATAAAAGCAAGTGATGAAAACCTGGTAAACAGGGGTTACTTGTGACAAGCCGCATTCTCCATCTTTGGGAATCCAATCACCTCGAGCCCATTCTCCCTCTATTTTTCTCATTCGACCCATATCCATCCCACAATAAACGCTTGACAGTTACCTATCATGGCTTGATACTCACCTTGTGGCCTTGTCAACCAAGGTTTTGTCCCATACCGTCTCCTCAATGTAAGCCTAGTGTAGTGTCTCTCGTCAGTGTCTGCTGTCCCATTCATCTCCTCTCTTGTCTTCATTCTTGTCGTCTTTCTTCTGGTCCATCCATGGTCCATTAGGGTTTACCCCGAACTACGTTGCCTCTGCGTCGTCACGTAGGCAAGGCCATTTAGCAATGAGCCCCCGAGGCACTAGGTCAGTCCCTTAGGGTCCATCTTCTCAATAAGGATAGTGCAACCTTCTCATCAGGTAAGCAAACGCAAGCAAACACCCGCACTTCAAGCAGACATCCCGACAATGAGCATCTTAACCTATCCAATGCAAAGCAAATACCCAAGGTCTTCTAAATGATTTTATGCAAAATTAAGGCAAGAAATAAACACATATCAACGCAAATGTGCTTTTGTAGATTGGAACCTAGGGTTAAGTTACAGAGTCTTGATTTTTGCTATCATACCTTCCTATGCTACTCAAGGATGCCACAAAGCTAGAGATGCTATGATGGGGGCATGATTACTTTCTTTGTTTGCTATTTGGGGATTAAACTTTAGTAATGTGAAGCCTTGTCTTAGGACGTGATCGGCAAAAGATCATCGAGGACATCAAAGGTCTAACATGAACGGGGGCAATCCTTGCTTGTTGAAACGCAAGAAGTACTCAAGTCATCTAGATTAAATTTTGACTAGATGCTTGTATTAACTTGCTAAATCACAATCCATGTAAGCGACACTCAGGTCATCTCGGTTCAATTATACCTCGATGCTTGTATTCACTTACAACATTTCAGAAAAGTACCAAAAACAAAATGCCCAATGATGAAATAAAGCAATCTAAAATAAAAGCATCCATACTATACCCATACACCCATCCATACAATCCTCATTATTTAAACTATGCAGAGTAACGATATCAAGAAAAATTCCTAAGTCATCCTTTCGCAACCATTCCTCTATCCATCATGTCATTCTTATGTCGATAGGGTACATTTGGACATCACAAAAACAAGGCATATAGGAGCATATCATATCATTCGTAGAAACTAGTCATGCACATGAGTAGGTTAGTAGAATGCACCATCCAATGCATTAGGTCACCAATACATTTGCATCACATCTTAATCTTAAAAGCCCAGAAAATCAAACAACATAGCTAAGTGCATCACATATATAGTTGCATCACCACATAGTACTCATGTTACAACTGCATACATTCAAAGCATTACATCATATAAACATCCAATAGCATCTCACATATCTATACAGCATCGTCACATAGAAATCATGTTCCATACATATACATTTGCATTAGATCACATAGACATCACATATACAGTTTCATCATAACATAGAAATCATGTTTCATATACATACATTTGCATCATCACATAGACATCGTATTACATTTTGCATTCATTTGTCACATTAGATCATATAGACATCATATAGCAGCATATCAAAGTATTCCTCATATAGCATCATATAGACCATCTAACTATGCAATAGAATCACATCATACAATAGAAGTAAAGTCATCATCTCATAACGCAGGCAATAGATACACAAAGCTGCATCATCATCCATACTATCATACACAAAGAGGTCCAAATGTACAATATCACCATCTCTCTCAAAATCAAAGTGTCATATACAATGTGCGTCTAAATAGACGGTGATACATGTCCCAAAAATGTACAACATCGGGTCTGTGTCTACCCCTGCTGCTGTGGGCCACCACTGCCAGCTCCTGACTGCTGAGGTCCCATCACAGATGCCCCTGACTGTGAAGGACCTGCTCTGTGAGCCACCCCAGACTGACTCCTGAAACTCCTTGCCCTCTGGCTCGAGGATACAGCACCATGGTACAAGCCTCGGTAATACTGTGCCTGCTGCTGCGCTCTAGCTAGGTCTGTCTGTGCCTGTGCCAACTGCGTCTGCAACTGGCCTACCTGTGCCTGTGCCTGCTGCACCTGCCCAACCAAAAATGTACTCGCTGCATCTGTGCCCATGGCAGCCACTGCTGTGTCCCTCTCTACTCGGATGAGGCGTACCCGGGCATCTGCCATGTCTCGCTCACGAGTCAAACCAGCGATCACCGCTGCGTCTGTATCTCGCATCCTCTCCACTCTCCTCAGCTGTGCCTGCAGCTCTCGCACCTGTCCCCTCAGGCTGGCTATAGCCCTCTCATGTGCCTCACCCTGCACTGGCCCCTATGCTACCTCTGCCTGTCCTAGCCCCTGCCGCTGGGGCACCTGCTGCCGTGGCACCTGCTGCTGCGGCACCTGCTGCTGTGGTACCTGCTGGGGTGGTGGCATCTGTGCCTCCTGCTGCACCTGCTGCTGTCCCTCTCCCTGTCCTGGCACTGCCTACCCAGCCCGGTCTATCCTCCTCCGCTGCCTCGGCCTCTCTGCAGCTCAACCACCCCGTCCTCGTCCTCCTCTAGCGGCCCTCCGCCTTGGGCCAGCCTCTCCCTCCTCTGAGTCCGCCTCGTCAATACGAGGCACCAGCATGCCAAGTCCTGAATATCTCAGGAATGGGTGTGCGGTAATCCAGTCCTCATACTCCTGAGTGACCCCCGCATCTGCAATCTCTCTCCGCATGTCCCATGCCACGTAAGGCAACTGCTGGAACTCTGCCAGGGCCTCCTCGTACGAAGCCATCGGCCCCCATCTAACCCTCTCTGCATGAGTCCGGGCAAACATAGCCTGTCCCTGTGGCATGCCCTGTCTCCTGCCAAACTGATGCAACACTCGGCCCACCATCTGCCTCTCTAGTATGTGTCGGGTCCGGCCTATCAACCACCTGGTCTGAAAGCAGAAAGGCAGCTCATCTCCCTCATCATCCCAAGGCTCGCAGTCTAGATATGGTCGCCAGACGACCACATCTATCCCATCCAGCGTGTGCCGCCAATACTCTAGCTTCCCCAGCCTGTGCTGGGAAATCACTCCTGCGTAGCCATAGCTGTACGGCTCTCCTCTCTGCCTGGCAAAGACGCATATCGGCCTGGTCACCGCTATGTGCTCCCACAGCCAGAACTGTAACAGCAACACCCCAGCCGATAGACTCGTGCTGCGGTGGTAAACCACCTGATGCATGTCGTGATAAAGGTGGGCCAGCACACAGGGTCCCCACGCATAACGGGTGCCCTCAGTCAGCATCCGCTCCATGATCCTGCCCCATCTAATGGGGAACCCGTGCGATCTCCTATCCGGGCATACAACGCCCCCAATCAGCCCAGCCACGATCCCAGGGAAGTAGTCGTAGCAGTCATAGATATCCTGCCAAGGGATGACCTGTCCCACCAGCTCGGGATCGTCAAATACTCGCTGACACTCGGCGAGTCCCGCGTCCCGCTGAGCATCGTACTCCACCAACTCGCCTACTACGGGCAAGTGCAGTATCCGGTAGACATCCTCCAGCGTCACAGTCATCTCTCCAGTAGGGAAGTGGAAGGTCCCGTCCTCGCTGTGGAATCTCTCCACGGCAGCTATCAACAGTCCTCGGTTCGCCCGCACCTCTGGCATAAAGCAAACATAATCTAGACCCATGGCACCAAGCACCACTTTGTCAGCCTCCGTCAGCATGTATCTCTGCAATAAAGGCATAGGGAACGTCTCCCTCGACTGCAGAGTCTCTCGTATCTCCTCCTGCAAACACACAATGCAAGGCGTCAGTCTCAAGCTGCATATACCATACTCAACATATCTATTGAACTATATCAACTAAACTTAGCATTTCAAATTGATCAAAACAGCACACTACATCTCTTGACTAGATTCCTGCAATCTCGGAGATAGCTCATCGATTCTTGCGTCAAACAGGACGCTAATCGAATCAATTTGGCTAAGTAATTTGCCATCCCAAGCAAATGCGCCACTACAGGTGGTAAATGCGCCATTTCTAGTATATG
The DNA here is from genome assembly GCA_027924645.1 of Cunninghamia lanceolata. Lineage (NCBI taxonomy): Eukaryota > Viridiplantae > Streptophyta > Pinopsida > Cupressales > Cupressaceae > Cunninghamia > Cunninghamia lanceolata. The sequence goes on along the minus strand of BSBN01000219.1, from coordinate 13,196,875 downwards.
CGCCGCAAAAATCAACATATGCGCCGCAAAAATGCATATGCGCCGCTACAGGACACATATGCGCCGTTTTAACGCATGCGCCGCAGAAATCCACGCATGCGCCGCGCAATTACGCATGCGCCGCAAGAATCCACATATGCGCAACTTTAACAAATGCACTGCTACATTTCACGCATGCGCGGCAGAAATACAAAAGCGCCGCCCAATTACGAAAGCGCAACTAGACTGCACAAATGCGCAGCTTTCACGCATGTGCCGCTGAAACAGGCATATGCGCCGCGAAATCACAAAAGCGCAGCTTCGCGAGGCATATGCGCCGTTCTGCGTTTCGGCGCATTCATTTCACCTATTTTCTACGGGCATTTATGACACCTAAACTCGACCCTAGGAGAAATTTTTTGAAGCACATACCGGGGGTCCTGCCTCTGCTGGCCGCCCGAATCGTCGGACTCGCTCGAATCGGTGCTCCTCGCGTGGAATGTCTGCTGCTCTGGCCGCCATGCTGCTCTAAGTTTGCTCTGAGCTCTCTTTCTCCAATCCAAATCAACCAAGTGTGCAAATGACTATTCTTGTGGACCCAGCTCCTATTTATAGCCTCCAAACCCTAATTCTGGTTAGGTGATGACTGTGGACTACTTCCCGTGTCCGTTTTTCCTCCCGTTTTCTTCCCGCATCCCTGACCGTGTCCCTTTTCCTCCAACCTATCCTAACCCCTTCCTCGTCGTGAGATCGTCCGTCTCCAAAACTTTGGCCATTTTTCCCGTCCAATCTCCCGAGGGGGCATCCTATCGTCATTTAACCTGTACCAGGGGCAAACTGGGGCATGTATCATCACTCAGACTATCAATTTCTTTGAAGCAACGCCGTAAACTGCATTGCATCAAAGAGGGGCAAAATGTATACGCCTAAAAATGACACAAATTATCCTAAATAAATATTCTAAATATTTATTCCATTCTTCTATTAATTAAATAAATATTCTAAATTTATTTAATCAATTCACTATTCCATAATTAAATAAATTCTATTTATTTAATTAAAATTCTTCTATTTGTCCTTCACAATTAAATAATCATAAATTATTTAATTAATCCTATTTCCTCTATCTTAAAGTTCTAAATTCAAAATTCCACATCACCTTTACACCTCACCTTGTCCACCTCATCAGGTTGCACATGTAATTAAATATATTTAATATTTAATTATCTTATTTTCCCTCACCCACATGGCTTATTTCTTCTCCAATCAGAGGTTAGTTAACCAATCAATCAAATCTGTTAACCAACCTGTCAGTTGAGTCAAATCCTCAATCAACCCAGTCAGTTCCACAATCCACTCTTCTAACTGATCAATCAATTCTGTTAACAGACCAGTCAATGGAGTTAACTCTCCAATCAGTTTTGTCACATCCCACCTTTCATGATGGAGCTGGGACACTTGTCACATTTCCACTGGTTGCACATTCCTCAACCATCCTCAACCGTTGATCTTCATATCTTCTCTCAACTGTTGATTCCTATTCCTCCGAGTCTATAAATGAAGCTTCATCCCTTCATTCTAATCATCCAGGCTTTTGACATCGTTACTCTGCAGAAATATCACCAGCGCGCCTTTGGCACCCATTTGTCATCTACAAGCTTGAGATCACCATTGTTGCATTGGAGCTCACCTTCATTGCACATCACACCATAGCCGTTCACCATCGACTTCCTCAAACAGCTTTAAAAGATTGCACTCTCTGAGGGCTCATCTCATCTGCGAAAGGACGATTCGTGATAGGCGAACAACAGAAGTTTCGAAACGGAAGAGGTTTGCTGTGTTTGTTCATTGCTGTGTTCATTTGAATCTTCTTTGTTTCTCTATTCTGTTGATGTTTGGGTCATCTGTTATTCATTTGATTGATGCACTATTTTACCCCCACAGTTACCATCAAAGTTTCTATCCTAATGTCTATATGTGAATTCACATAGTACCATGGCACATTAAAATATTAAATAAAGTACAATGAGTACAACTGATGTCCCAAAAATGAATGGGATTTATAAAGAGAAATTGGGGACAAAATATTTTTATCCCCAATCACACTAATTTCATTTGATTTACATACTAAGGACACCACATTAATATATATGGCCATTAAAATTTTCCCTCTCCTCAAATTGATTCCATAACAATGTGTGCACTCAATTTGAGGAAGGCATATTATACACTTTACACTTTCTTAGTTTTACATGATTTCATGCATGCATAAATTGTAGGGGCTACACTAGTTCCAACTTCACAACCCTATGCATTGTGGTCTCATTTTCATTTTTTACATGCTCTAATGTTTGTGTAGAATATGGAAGACACATTCATTCCAAGTCCACAACATCCCTACATGATGCAATTGAATGTTTAAACCTTCCTAGCAACTCAATCCAACACTCACCTTTCACCAAAATCAGGGTTTGATAGTACTTCCTTTGAAATTTGACTTCTAGCCTTGTAGCCCTCCAAAATGGTCTATCAGAGCATAACTTCCATGTAGGGCATCATATGGAGTACCCATTTGGCTATTTGTTAACATATTCCAAAATGAGCATGGGTTGTTTCAGAACATGTGCCTCAAAACTGAGACTGTCTTCCTACAACTAGGCCTAATTAGGCCACTTTTGCAAAGCAACCCTATGGTATTTGCACTCTAAAATTTCCAAACCAATTCTAGACCTCTCCTCACATAAAAAAAGGTTGAATTTCACCATTTTCATCAATAGAAACAACTTATAGATGGCTATTCTATTCACCTTACCCTCCTAGGCCTAATACATGAGGATATTAGGGAAGGGTTTGACAAATCTCTTCTTTGACCTCATTTTCCAACCCTACAACTACCAAAATCAGAAAAGCTACCCTACTCACTTCCATTCCACCAATTTTGAAGAAATCGCATAGGTGGAATGGCCTATAAATCCATAAAATTTGCCTTCAAACCCTAAGTCAGGGTTTCAGAACAGTTCTCAGGAAAAACATGATAACTTGCTTCAAACTCAATGAATCCTACCCAAATCAATTGCAAAATGTAGTTAACTCCTTCCCCTATCACATTCAACCAGTTTTAAAATATCACAGTACTGTACAGGATAGTACCACGGCCTGCAACATTGAAATTATAGGAAAATAACAATTTTGTCCTTCAAAACCTTCTCCAACCCCTCTCCTCGGGGTATGTGAGGCTATTTGAACATGTTTACCTCTGCTTTCAACAGTCTACAACCAACATTCAAACTGTATGACCATTTAACCTCCTCCCTAATACATTATTTGTCAAGTTGCAAAGCAACTCTTACATAATTTTTACATTGTTTGGCATTATTAGACAAAACATGACTCAAAACATAGAAATTGGTCCTCATTGACCTTATTACATCCATTGGGTGACAAAACACCTCAACCTTGCACTAGAATATCATTGACAATCACAAGGCCAAGATTGGCCATGGTGCTCCTGCACCATACAACCGAGGTGAAAAAGATTTCATCCTCCTGATGAAATGAGCTCTTGAATAGAGGTTCCATGCTGCTTGATGTCATCTTCTATCATCTAGGTAGCATCCTCATTGGGCAATCCAAGCCATTTAATCAAGTGTTCATTGTATACCTTGTTCCTTGATCTCTTGACCGCCCTTGTGTCTAAGATTGCTTCAAGTTTCATTGGTTGACTAGTTGGAAGGTCTCTTATCCAATTGTCATCATCAACTCCAACTACACTTGCTTCTTCCCTTGCAAAAGTAGATCCTTTAAAAGGATAAAGATCAGCAACATTGAAAATGGGTGAGAGCAACTCTAGGAGGGAGTTCTATCTCATAGGAATTTTGGCCAAACTTGTGGACCAACTTTCAAGGTCCAATCTTCTTCATCATCAATTTGGTGTATTTGCCCTTAGGCAATCTCTCCTTCCTCAAATGTGCAAGCATCATGTCCCCTACTTTGAACTGAACATCTCTCTTCTTCAAATCAACCTTCTTCTTGTATTTCTCCACACTCTTTTGAAGAGTCTCCTTCACTTGCTGATAGATGTCATGCATTGCCATTGCAAAGTATTCTCCTTGTGCACTTCTCTGCTCCATTCCCTTTAGATCTCTCAATTCATGTATCCCTATTGGGCTCATGCCATATACAACTTCAAAAGGGCTCCTCCCAATACTTCGGTTGACTGAATCATTGTATGCATATTCTGCTTGAGGGAGTATGAGATCCCATGACTGTCCATGTTCCTTGGTAAGACATCTCAGAAAATTACCCAATGACCTATTAACAACTTCAGTTTGCCCATCTATTTGTGGCTGGTAGGTAGAACTATAGGTCAAATTTGTTCCCAATTTTCTCCACAAGGTCCTCCAAAAGTGACCTACGAACTTAGAGTCTCTATCAGATACAATGGTTAGAGGAAGTCCATGGATCCTTACAATCTCTTTGAAAAACAAACCAGCAATATGAGATGCATCATTAGTAGTCTTACAAGCAATGAAATGTGCCATCTTATTGAACCTATCAACAACAACAAAAACATTGTCATACCCTCTTTGTGTCTTGGGTAGTCCTAAAACAAATTCCATGTTGATTGACTCCCAAGGATGGTTAGGTACTGGCAATGGTTGTTAAAGACCTGCATTGGAGATTGATCCTTTAGCTCTTTGACACACACCACAACTCTCCACAAGCTTCTTAACATCTACATGCATTCTTGGCCAATGGTAGAACCTCTTAACCTACTCCAAAGTCTTGTCATACCCAAAGTGTCCTCCTAAACTTCCACAATGCTTCTCTCTGATTAGATTTGCTCTCATGGAGCATCTTGGTATACACAAATGAGCATAGCAACCCATCTTGTAACAAAAACTCTAAAAATTCACTGTGAAAAGTATCTTGGGACTGATTACAAACAACAAAAACATCCTTGAAATCTTCATCATCTTGATACATACATTTTAGTGCATCAATGCCTACACTTTGAAGCTTGATCTCTTGCACCACCATAGACCTTCTACTCAGGGCATCAGCAACCTTGTTTGCTTGTCCTTTCTTATGCTTTATTGTGAATGTGTAGGCCTGCATATACTACATCCATTTCATGTGTCTATGGCTTAATTTATCTTGGTTGTTCAAAAAGCTCAAAGCATGGTTATCTGTGAAGACAATAAACTCATTTGGCAAGAGATAGTGCCTCCACTTCTTGAGGGACTGCACCATGGCATAGAGTTTAAGGTCATATGAGGAATACTTCCTCTTAACTTCATTAATCTTTTCATTGAAAAATGCAATTGGTTTTCTATCTTGACTTAGGACAGCACCTATAGCATACTCGCTTGCATCACATTCAATTGTGAACACCTTGCTAAAATCAAGGAGTGTTAGGATAGGTTGTTGAGCCACCCTTGTCTTCAAGTATTCAAAGCTCCTTTGTGCCTCATCAGTCCATTGGAACTTAGTCTTCTTCCCTCCCTTGATAGTGTCAATGATTGGTGAAAAAATGTGGCTAAAGTTCTTGATGAACTTCCAATAAAAGGAAGCCAATCCATGGAAACTCCTAACCTTTGCTGCTACTCTAGGGGTTGGTCAACTGACTATGGCCTCTACCTTTGAAGGGTCCATCTTGAGTGTACCCTTGGAAATCACAAACCCAAGATAAACAAGCTCCTCTTTCATGAACTCACACTTCTTGAGGTTAATCATCAACTTCTCCTCATTCAACCTCTTCAACACCATGTCTAAGTGTTCCAGGTGCTCCTCTTTTATTTTGTTGTATACAAGTATATCATCTAGGTATACCACCACAAACTTGCCTATAAACTGCTTCAAGACCTCATTCATTAACCTCATGAATGTGCTTGGGGCATTTGATAAGCCAAATGGCATCACTAACCACTCATATAGACCCTCATTAGTCTTGAAGGCAATTTTCTATTCATCTCCTTCCCTTATCCTAATTTGGTGGTAACCACTCTTTAAATCTATCTTTGAAAAATAACATACATCTCCCAAACTATCCATCAGGTCCTTCATATGGGGTATAGGGAATCTATACCTGATTGTAATCTTGTTGATTGCCCTTGAATTAGTGAATAGTCTCCACTCTCCATCCTTTTTGGGTGCTAAGACCATGGGTACAACACAGGGACTCAAACTCTCCCTTATAAGACCTTTGTCCAACAATTCTTGAACCTAATTTATGATCTCTTCATTCTGTTTTGATGTCATCTTGTATGCTGCCTTGTTTGGAAAGCTTGCACCGGGTATAAGATCAATATGATGACTCACATCCCTTATGGGAGGCAATGAACTAGGGATCTCCTTCACCATTATAACTTCATACTTGTCCAATAGGGCCTGAACTTCATTTGGTATCCTTTCTACATCTGTTTCTACCATGTCTGATATAGGTTTGCCAATGATGGCATATCCAACTTCTTCTTCATCCAAGGTCTTCAAAAACTCTTTCTCCTTTACCACCATCACACTTGGTCCTTGATGGGCTACTCCATCCTCTTCTTTCATGGGTGTAAGAGTGTATGACACTCATCCTTCACAATCATGTAGGTGTTCTTCTCCCCATCATGGTTGGCCTTTCTGTCAAATTGCCATGGCCAGCCTAGGAGAAAGTTGCATACATCCATGGGGATGATGTCACACAAGATTTTGTCTTTGTAGGCACCAATATTAAACTCCACCCAAGTCTACTCATTCACAAGCACTTGTTGACCCTTGTTGAGCCATGATACTTTTTAAGGTGCAGGGTGAGGACTCCTCTTCATTTTTAGCTTCTCTACCATTTCCAAAGACACAAGATTTTCAGTAGAACCAGAATCAACAATCACCTTACATACCTTTGTGCTTTGCAAGTTGTCTTGAATAAGGCCTTTCTCTATGAGGGCTCCTTGGTGGTTGGCACTTTGATCAATGTCCTCCTTATCATCAAGGACTCTCCTACCTTTGAGATTGCATACGTAGAAGGTGAGTTCAAACTCTCTTGGTTCTCCTCTTGCACAATTTGGGTTCTCCTTTCTCCTCCATGGGGACTAGCACCTTGTTTGTCTGGGCACTTCCAAGTAGAGTGACCAAATTGGCCACATTGGTGGCACTTACCTAAGAAGGTATTAGACCCTCTCCCTTGGCCACCAAATCTTCCTCTAGTGTTAGGCCTTCTACCTCTAAAAATACTCCTTGACTCACTTGTTTTCTCTTGTTGTCCACCTGATTCTCCTTGCTGCTTTTGGAATTGTGTCCTTCCCCCAAAGTTGCCTCTACCTCTACCTTGTTGCTCCTGCCTTCTTTTAATTCTCTCCTCTGCCCTGCCATTTGAAAGCACTCTTCCACTATCTTAGGGGGGTTTATGTTGATTTCATCTCTAATGTTTAATCTCAAACCACTTAGATACCTGACCACCCTTTCAACCTCATCTTCATTGTGACCTGCTCTAATGCACAACTTATGAAATTCTTCAGTGTATGACATCACATCCAATTCCCTTTGCTTCAAATTTTGTAGCTTCATGAAGGTTTGTATGGCATAATCCGTAGGTAAGAATTGGGCCTTCACTTTAGCCACCATCCTATCCCAAGAGCTTATCTTGGATTTACCTTTTTTGGCCCTCTCTTTTTGAACAAAGTTCCACCAAGTTAGAGCTGGTCCCTTCAACTTAGATTTTGCATATTTCACTTTCTTGTTGTCCCATATGTCTTCAAATTCAAAGAAATTATCTAGAGCATCAATCCAAGTCAAAACTTCTTCACTATCCATCTTTCCACTGTACATAGGCACTTCAACTTTCATCTTCAAAGTATTGTCACCCTTGACTACCTTTAGCACCTTAATTATCATATTTTCCTCAGGGTCCAAGTCCTCATCCTCATCCTGGACTCCCATTGGAGGATTCTCACTCTCATCTTCATCCTCCTTATCACTTTAGTCATCATTGACCATTCCTCTTCTCTGATTCTTTTCTAAGACTGCTATTCTAGCTAGGGTGCCTTCCTAAGACTCTTTATAGAGCCTCTCCTAGATTAATTACTCTTTCAGTTCCTTTATCTCTTTGGCCATTGCACTAGCTTTTGGAGGCATCTTGCCTATACCAACTCTCCTTCACACTTCAACCTTCTTCTACTTTCCCAATCAAAACCTATGCTATGATACCACTTTGATGCAATGGGATGTTTAAACCTTCCTACCAACTCAATCCAACACTCACCTTTCACCAAAATCAAGGTTTGATAGTACTTCCTTTGAAATTTGACTTCTAGCCTTGTAGCCCTCCAAAATGGTCTGTCAGAGCATAACTTCCACGTAGGGAATCATCTCAAGGGAACAAAAGCATTTTGTAGTACCCATTTGGTTGTTTGTTAACATATTCCAAAATGAGCATGGGTTGTTTCAGAACATGTGCCTCAAAACTGAGACTGTCTTCTTGCAACTAAGCCTAATTAGGCCACTTTTACAAAGAACCCTATGATATTTGCACTCTAAAATTTCCAAACCAATTCTAGACCTCTCATCACATCACAAAAGGTCCACTTTCACCATTTTCATCAATAGAGACAACTTGTAGATGGTTATTCTATTCACCCTACCCTGCTAGGCCTAATACATGAGGATATTAGGCAAGGGTTTGACAAATCTTTGCTCTAACCCCATTTTCCAACCCTACAACTACCAAAATCATAAAATCTACCCTAATCACTTCCATTCCACTGATTTTGAAGAAATCTCACTGGTGTAATGGCTTATAAATCCATAAAATTTGCCTTCAAACCCTAAGTCAGGGTTTCAGAATAGTTCTCAGGAAAAACATGATAACTAGCTTCAAACTCAATGAATCCTACCCAAATCAATTGCAAAATGTAGTTAACTCCTTCCCCTATCACATTCAACTAGTTTCAAAACATCACAATACCATATAGGATAGTACCACGCCTTGGAACAGTGAAATTGCAGGAAAATAATAGGAAAAAATAGAGTTTTATTTGAAATTTGTCCTTCAAAACCTTCTCCAACCCCTCTCCTTGGGGTATGTGAGGCTATTTGAACATGTTTTCCTCTACATTCAATGGTCTACAACCAACATTCAAACTGTATGATCATTTAACCTCCTTCCTAATACATTATTTGTCAAGTTGTAAAGCAACTCTTACATAACTCTTACATTGTTTGGCATTATTAGATAAAACATGACTCAAAACATAGAAATTGGTCCTCATTGACCTTATTACATCCATTGGGTGAAAAAACACCTCAACCTTGCACTAGAGCATCATTGACAATCACAAGGCCAAGATTGGCCATGGTGCTCCTGCACCACTACACATCATGTTTTCATTTTCACTTAGGCTTATCTAAATTGTGGCAACCACACTGATTTGAACTCCACAACAATCATATACACATGGAGTCCAACTCAATCAATCCTTGTGACTCCATTCTAAACCCAAACTCAATATATTGTTTCCTTAAATTACTTTATGGATTTCACCCTCAATGAAATTCCAATGCTAATCATTATATTTTACACATGCTATTTATATAGTGTTGTGGGTTCTATTAATGATTTGTGTGGACAAGTTTGGAGATGTTGCTCTAACAAAGCATGAAGAAATCATGAGGTATCATCCTACCATGTATCCTTTAATTTGTTTTCTTATTTTAGTTACTTATTTCATTACATTAGCATACATGATTCATTTAGTTCACATACACTCTAAAGTGTTTGAAAATATAGATAAAAGTGCATAAATTACTCTTTAATCTCTCATTTTACTCCTACTTTTGGTTTTATCATAAATACATTGTATCAATACTCACTTTGGTATGTATTGTGCATAAGCTGGCCAAAATCCTATAACCTATTTAGCCTTTCCTAGTACCAATGATCCAAACCAATCCCCTATGTAGATATTCTTATACCTTTGACTCGATTTCAAGTGAAAATTTGTCCCTTGGATAGAATCACCTTGGTAACCTTGTTCTCCTAATTCATAATATATTTTACTACTTTTTTGAGCTATTCCTTTCAAATAGATTGATTATTACTCATCAGCTTGCATGTCAAAACTCTTGAATTAAGCACCAAGGATCTTGTATTTAAATACAAGCCTAGGCCATTATTTCATTATGAGATCATCATATTTCATTCATTTCACATTGACTTATCATATATTCATATCGTATTTATGTTTGGTTTGTCTTTCAATCTTTTTTATTAGCAAAGTGTCTTTAATGCTATCAAGGAAGTCAAAAGGATTTCCCTCAATCTATAGTAGGTCCTTGGGTGATTTTTAACACCACCAAGTTTCAAATATAGGTAGAAACAAAGGAAAACAAGTTTTAGAAATTAATAACATGGGACAAAACTATGCCACCATGACTAAACTACACTAGGATTATTAGACCATGTGTTTCCCTAGCTAGGAGAATAATAGACTTCCTGAGCAAGTCTATGACAATCTAGATAGTGCTGATTTAAAATAGATCCAAGATGTCAATCATTAATCACATTTCTATACTTAAAAAAATTCTATCAACTTCTTAAGACCTACATAATAAGGTTAATCATTCAACCTCTCTTAATTGAACTTACATTTATATTATCATCTATTTATTTAGTGCTAACTGCATTTACTATTTTATATCGATTAAAATTATACTATAAATTAGAGTATGGTTGCATTTAATTTCCTTATATTTCATCTCCTCCAGATTCCATAATGATGCTTGCACTTAATTTTTAGGGGAATAATCTATACTTTACATGTTCTCACTTTCACATTATTTCATACATGCATAGAATATGAGAGCCACACTTGTTCCAACCCCACGACAACCCCATACATCAAAATCTCATTCTTAGTTTGTGCATGATCTCATGTTTATGTCAATTGTGGAGGCCGGACTAGTTTCAACTCCACAATAACTCTACACATCATATTTTTATTTTTTGGCTCATTCTTGTATAAATTGTTGGGGCCACACTAATTCCAACTCCACAACAACCCTATACATCATGATGCATTTTTTTCAATTTTATATGGTCTTCATGGGTGCCAACTTAGTCACATCCATGTGACTCCATCCCATAATCAAACATTCCCAATAAAATGTAAAAGGTTATGATTATATTTTTACGTTATAGGTACAATTTTTGTAGAGTCTACTAATGACTTGTGTGTGTAGGCTTAAATATGTTGTTGGGTGGAAGCATAAAGGTGTGTCTCACTTTTTTACCTAAGTGAGCTACTCAAATCAACATTTTAAGCCAAATTTTCATTTTCTATCAATTATAACAAGCAAATCATTAAGAAATTGAAGACAATGTAAACCAATGATTTATAAGAATTCCTATGTAGATTCTAAATCTTTTTTCTTTTAATTTAAAAAATATATATCTCATTTTTAAATATCTATCAATAAATTGTTTCTTATATACTATATAGTATTTTTAATGAGTAAGATTTCCCCATAACACATAACCTGAGCTAGAAATTTATAATTTATTAAATATAAATCATTAACATTGATGTCTAGGGCATGCATACTTTTTTATATTTTTGTTGCATATTTTATTTATTATTAATTTTTAATTGAGATTAATTATCTATTTTAGATACATATTTTCCCATAACACATATTTTTCACATAGACCAAAATTATTTTGTAAAACAAGGACATCAATACAAAGGGCAACCATATTTTTTAGAATTATTTTCTATTTTTCCATGTGTGTTGAATAAAGGTCTTTATGTTTGGTAAAAGACTAATATTAATTAGAAAATAGAAAATAAATGTAAAATTAAATTAAAATATTAAAATTATACTTTTTGAAAAGCTTACACTAAGGGCTACATTCATGCAAAATCTCATGTCAGGATAACTTTGTTTGATCATGGAACACATGGCCTAAATTAACAATTTTTGTCCAACAAAAGGTTTTAACATTCATGCAAAATCTCATGTTAGATCAGAAGGTGACCTTCATTAGGTCACATTCAAAAATGGGCCATGAAAATGTTTTAATGTTAAAAGAAAGAATGACTGAAGGTACATTCAATTGAAGGTCATATGTTTAATTGAAGGTTAGTAGCATGTGACGTGTCCAAGACATTCATTAGAAAGTCCTTTTAACGAAGAAAAAACCTTCATTCAAAGGTATTTCAACTCTTCATCCTTACAAAACACATTTTTTTACATGGCCCACAAGTGAGACATGGCTTTATGCTTCCACCCTACTCTACAAAAGCATGAGGAAATTACCAAGTATTGTCATGTTGGGAAAATGTGTCTCAACCTTGCAATTATATAAGGTCTATTGTTGATAGGATGGATATATATATATATATATATATATATATATATATATATATATATATATATATACTAGTTACACCGATAGGTATAATATACAATGGGAGCATGGGGTGGACTAGGATGCATGTTAACATTTTTTGTTAACAAAAACTATTAAATGACCGACATACATTAAATTAATGATATATTGTAAATTTGGACCGTTCATTATTAGGTTTTAGATCTGCTGGTAGATATTTTGTTGGCTTGTCTTGCCCTAGAAGGTAACCCTATTTTATGAGGGCGTTCTATTATGGTTGCGATATCGTGATGTATCCTGAGAGTCTGATAGCGGTTGCGTTGTCTCTAGATCCCTGATGGTGATACTCCTATGAGAATCTTTCTTTGCAAGTATATTGTAATCTTTGTGATTTCTGAATAATATATTGGGCGGCTTTTGGAGTGTGGGGTTTTTCTCCTAAAAGGGTTTTCCTCACGTAAATCACTGAGTTGTGGTATGCATGATATTTATGTTTATTTTTGTTTAAATTTTTGTAATTGTTAAAGATCTGTAAAGTTTTGCATTATCCTCCTCTCAAGATTAGTGTAGGAAGTTGTTCTGCTATCTTAGCTTCATTACATGTCCTACCACATTTCCTTGAATTTTCACAATTATTCCATTTACTTCTTCCATTAATTTAGCATGCATGATTCATGTAGCTCACATGCACACCAAAGTGGAGGGTAAAATGTAGAGGAGAAAATTGCATATCTTAAATCCTTTTACTCTTTTGTTTTACACCCACTTTAGGTCGTGTCATAAATGCAATGTCCTAATGCTCAATTTCTCATATTTTATGCATACGCTAACCCAAACCGAAAGCTTATAAACCATTAGCCTATCTCAATGCCAAATGGTCTAGACCAATCCTCTCTACAATCATTCCTATGCTTTGGGCTTAACCCTTTATACGGATTTATCCCTTAGATAGGACCACCCCAAGGCCTTGTCCTCCTAATTCAAAACTCTTTTCTCACTTTCTCAAGATGACATTTTTCAAATAATTTCACCAATTCCTATTGGTTGTGTGCCAAATACTTTGAATTGTGTACCAACGACCTTGTACTTAAAAAGAAGCCCTAGGTCATTAACTCATAATCAACTCATTAAAACACATTAGATCGAAGCATTAGAATCACATTTTCTTTACATTAGCACTTGCATCACCAAATACTATAATTTAATTTATCATCTAGGCATGTTGCATCTTCGTGTGTCATGTCTTCCTATCTTGTCTATTGGCTACAAGACTTGACAATTATCATGAAAGTCAATAGATTTCCTCAGTTTATTATAGGCCCCTAAAGGTGCTTCTCAACATCATCAAGTTTCAAACATAAGTGAAAGCACAAATGCATATGTACTGATAAGTAGAAGCACTCAAGACATAACCACTCCACCAAGAATAGACTTTGCCCAATAAAGCTGAACCACAAAGTGGAGCAATTTATAAACGAATATATAATAATTCAAGAACTACTTATTCAATAAATAATTTAAAATTCAACAATCAATTACATTTCTATAACGAACCCTTCTTTATTAACTTCCTAAAGAGTACAAAATAGAGCTGAACCATTATTAACTTTCACTCCATTTGCATTCTTCAACTCTTTAAATGTGATTACATTTACTCTTTTATATAAATTTATTACACCTAAATAATCCATAGGGTGAGTTTTATTTCCGGTTTCCAAGGAAACATAAGGTGGAAAAAAATTGATGTGTACCTAAGGAGAGTACTAATCACATGTACTTTACCCACTATCTTCCAAATGAGAATAATTATAGTATACCTAAAAAATTGTATTGTTTGCGTGTGTTTAGGGTAGAGTGTAGAGTGCCTTAGGCTAAAAGTGTAGATATGTACGAGAGTAGGTAGTTGAGGGCATGGAGTGTGAGAGAGTTATTTGGTCCTTGTGAATCTTGGGTATAAGTCCAAATTGCTTTGAAATTTGGGACATCCGTATATGCCATGACCCGGAATGCAACTTGACAATTTGACAATGAATATTGTCAAGTAGTTTTCGTTCATGGCCCGTGAAGGGTTTTTTTGGTTCTTTCTTTTTGAAGTTTCGGAAATGTTGCATCCAATTGTTCTTGAACATTAATAGTATATCTTTAGTTATTATTATTGGTCGACAGGTTTCTTGTGTGTAAGTTTTTAAGTTTCGGAATTTAGCTTTGGAAAATTATAGGATATTGGAAAAATAGGAGATGTAGTAAAGTTTGTTTAAGTAGTTGGATCTTTTGTAATTGGATATGTCTTGGTCAAAGTTTTATGGGTATTGTATGGTCTGTGAATATTGCATGTTCAATTTGGGAGAGAACTATCACTCGTACATTTTTCCTTTGTGATTATGGGTGGAAAGTTGTTGCTTAGTGCTGCAAATTGGAAAAGTTTCTTAAAGGATAGCTGGAACATGGTCGCTCTCTTCTAACCTCCAATCCACATAACACTGCCATCCAATGATCAGTTGCACATACTAAAAATTTAAAAGGGGCTCAAATTCGTGCTGATCTTCAATGGATTAAACATGGTGATAGGGGAATAAAATTTTTCTTGCAATATTTATAGCATAAAGAGAAAGAACATATTTTTGTCATTAAATCTACTATTGGTTCTACCCTATGTAGTCATTCCACCATTCTGCAAGCCTTTAATGAGCACTTGCTTTTTATTGTTGATTAGGTTAGAGACCCCCTTCTTCCCATTATTGATCAAAGTGTTGTTACCTGCATACCCCACAAAAGTGACCTTGCTTATAGCCACTTTATTGACCGCCTACTATCCATAGAAGAAATTGACAAAGCCCTCTATTGTATGACCTTGGAGAAGAGCCCACATATAGATGGCCTTTCGTGGAATTTTATAAAACTCTTTGGCCCTACATTATAGCATAAAGAGAAAGAACATATTTTTGTCATTAAATCTACTAATGGTTCTACCCTATGTAGTCATTCCACCATTCTACAAGCCTTTAATGAGCACTTGCTTTTATTGATGATTAGGTTAGAGACCCCCTTCTTCCAATTATTGATCAAAGTGTTGTTACCTACATACCCCACAAAAGTGACCCTGCTTATAGCCACTTTATTGACTACCTACTATCCATAGAAGAATTTGACAAAGCCCTCTATTGTATGGCCTTAGAGAAGAGCCCACATATAGATGGCCTTTAATGGAATTTTATAAAGCTCTTTAGCCCTACATTAAAGACAATTTCTACCATGTTTACTTAGAATGTGAGGCCGACTATTTTACCTCCCATATTTTGATCATTGTGCTATCCAGTAGTGACTATGTTTCATTATGCAGACTTGATGTTGTATCTCACTGATTTGATATATGTGATTTGATTCGGTCATATTGGATGATATGTTGAGGTTCGACGTATGGGACATATATATTAGATGTTATTTTGCTATGAGATTCTAGTTGTTTATGCATGGATTAATTGACATATGATTTGATAATGCAGTTTAATTTGTAGTTATGTATTGATGTTTATTTCAATGTGTGAAGTTAATTTCAGTTGCTTCAGCTATCACTTTCATGACAGAACTGACACTTGATCGAGATGTGCAGGTTTTACGTTCCCTAGCAACAGGAAATCGGAGGTAGGATTCACGCCATGTTACTCCCGGTTAAGCCGATCCGTTCCCAAGAGGGATAAGGATCACGTGTGAAATTTGCATGATGATTTATTGTGCTTGGTTTAAATTTTAATTATTTTTAAGCCTTAGTACCCTCTCTCTTTCTTATTTTGATTAATATTAAGTGTTGTAAAATTTTAATTGATTTATGTCAATTGGTATTTTTGTTATTTTATTTGGGCCATTTATATGTGGATTTTTGACCCCTTTCATGACCCCTAGGGTCCCAAAAGTTACCCTAGGTGGTCAACCATGAGTCTAGGGTCAACTTGGACCACCTAACCCTAGTTTTGATTCACCTTAGGTCACCCTAAACCATGGTTGAGTCAAAGTGACGAATTTGGGAAGAAAGAGGATGGGGATGGGCCTTGCCTTGGGAAGAACCCATCTCCCATCCCTATGTTTTGGGAAGCTTTCCCAAGGACGACTAGGGAGGTCTCCAAGAGTCCTCCCAAACTCCCAAGTGAGTGGGAGCACCACTCAAGGCCATTGTCTCCTTGAGGTTTGAGTGGGAATCCAACTCACCACTTGTCCCCCTCCCACTTGTGTGGAAGCACAAGTGGGTGAGGTGGAGATGGAGGTGGAGGGAGAGGAGGACATTTGTCATCCTCTTACCTTCTCACTCTTACAAGTGGCTTAGGAGGAGGGAAGAGATGGTGACAAATGTCATCTTCTCATTCCCTCAAGGCCAAGTGGATGGCCTCTAATAACTCCTCTTGTAGAGGAGTGGGGGTTCTTCCACTCTATTCTTTTCCTTGCATTTTTAGAGACTTCTTGCAAAATTTAGATTTCCTAACTAGTTTGTAGGAGTTAGAGAAGGTTGGGGGAGATCCTGATAGTTGGAAGGCTTGGGAAGGCTTGGAGCTCTTCACCAATTCTTCTTCCATTGTCAAGGCCTTGAAGGTAGGCCTCTTAACTTGCTTCTCATTTTGCTTTTAAGATGTTCCTTGTTTGGATTTTGGTTGTAAGTTGTTTGCATCTATGATGTTTTGCATTTGATGTTGGGTTGGGTGTAATGGTGAGAGCATCTCCAATGGATGAAATGCTCAACTTGTATGGGTAGGGGAGAGGAACAATCCTTGAGGGCTCTCCCACAGTATGTGTTTATGCCTTGAGGGCTTATTATCATTTGAGAAGGAGATTATCTGAGTGGCAAGAGTGCCATGCAAATTGGTTGTGGATCTTGTATATTGTGGTGTCCTGGGATTTTTGGCTTGAGGCCAGGTGTTGAGATTTTTATTTCCTTTGGGAGTCCTTTTAAGTTGAGAGGTCTATTCCCTACCCTCACCAAGCTCATTTCTGTGAGCACAGTTATGTGTTAGACCTTTGGGGTGTTCTGATTTTGTGTTAATGTGATTGAATTGTTGTTGTGGAATGGAAACCTGTGTGAATTCCCTACCTCCCTAGCTCGGGGATGACCCACTTGCAGGTCTATGGTAGGGAGGAGAGCTTTCCTTTCTTAGTGGCTGGTGTATGTGCCTTGTTGTTGTGTTCAATTGCAGATTTGCAAGTGAAGAAGGAAAAATGGAAGAGAGCTCCTCTTTGGGTGGCTTGTAGTGTTATTATGCCTGTTGCAGTCATGGCCATTATGGCCTTGTTGTAATGTGAATTGTGGAAGAAAACTATCAAGTTATTTGGCATATAGTTGGCTGTAAATGTTTACCCTGAGCAACTTTGTGTTAATGAGGTTTAAAATAGTTTTATTCCTTTATTATAAAGTTAGCTTTGTGTAGAGAAGATGCATGGGAAAATAGGCATAGATATATTATTACCATTGTTCTTTCAAAAATAAATCAGCATATTATTTTATGTTTCTGTGATGACCTTGCTGAAAGTGAAAGAAAAGAAATATTTTTTTCTATGCTTATCAAGTTGTGAAGTTGGTTAAGATGCAAGAGTACAAGTTACTGTATTATTCTGTCAAAGAAGTTTAGTGAAGGAAAAGAAGAACATAAGTAAGAATGATTTGCATATCTCTTACCTTATTGCTATTCCAAAATCATCATTTTCATATCTCTGTGTGTATGCTACTATTAGAAGGTTAACAGAAACTATGTAAATTGCTATTCATAAATATTTAAACAAAAAAAAAGGTATAAAACAATTTTCTGTTGATGCCCAGAGGTTTCTAGAGTTATATTTCTATTCATAAGGCTTTCAAGGAAAAGATGGTGTGAGGCATTGTTTGATTAGAAAATTAGATGTCAGAAAAATATACAAATAGACTCAATTCATCCTTTCATTTTAATTTTTTTTTGTGTACCCTTGCTGCAAGAAGAAAATAGTTGTCACTACCAATTTACAGTAGAAAAAAAAATGCTTGTAAGGAATATGTACATTTACTTTTTTTTTTTTTTATATACCTAGGAATGTATATATAAATGTATATACAACTGTGCTTACACTATTAATCATTTAATATAATTATTAAAAAGCCTAAACTGAAAAAATCAAGTAAATTGGTTCAAGCTATTAGAAAATGACCATATACAAATATCCTCCAACAAACGTATATACGTATACTCTCCACCTGTATATATATATATCTATATATATATATATATATGACATTATTTATGGGTCAGAAAATATCTTAAGCATAAGCTGGGAAAACCGTCAATGGTTGGGCGGACTGTTGTTGAGTTATTCTGTTAGTTTAAACATATTAAAAAAAAAGATACAAAAAAATGATGTTGGGGGGGACTGTGGCAGAACCACAGCCCTCGCCCCTTAAACTAAAGAAGGGTGTGGGGGAGGCAGAGCCTCCACCCACACCCACAGGTGTGGGTGGGGGCTCCGTCTCCCCCAAACCCTGCCCCCTCTTTATCCTCCCCGTGCTCCACAGTGAACGACGCGGCCACATGATACCTTAACCCCTGCTGCCTGCAGCTTTTGGCTCCCCGTGCCGCTTCAGATCCGCCTTCCGCCGCTGGACCCTGAAACCTCCACCGATGGTGCTTCCCCCGTCAGCTCCACACTCTCCTCCTTCCTGCTCACGACCACCGCCACCACTATTCCTACCGCCACGGCACCACCGGACCCTGCCACTACGCAACCACCACTAAGGGTAAACTTCTCTCCGCCCCTCAACCAGCTCCACCACTATCTCCATTTCTCACCCCACGCCAGACCACAGTCCGACCCCAGCGTGCCACCGAACCATGACTCCGCCCTCTCTACTCTCGCCGCCGCCCTCTCTTATCCCTGCCCTGCCATTCATGAAACAACAAAAAAATATAGTCCGTTTAGGGTTTTGAAACCCTAGGGTCTTTCAAAAGGAAATATATAACATGCTGGTATTAAACAAAAAGAGAGCCTTGTTACTTATAGGGATGAACCTATTTCTTTATATACATATATATATTTAAACAACAATAATCATTGTTATGAAATTTTAAGTAGGCCATGTTTTTTTTTTTTTTTTTTTCTATTAAAAGGAAAATAGTTATTATAAGAAAAATAATAATAATGTATATATACATATTTTTATAAGGGTTGTATTAAAAGAAAATTTGAATATATATATATGACTATTGCAGATAAAAGGAATAATGTATGTATATACTTAGATAAAGAGTTATATATACATAAGCTTGAATTATTAAAAGAAGTTGGAAATTTAGAGGTTATTAAATTTCTATTGACGTACTGAGAAAACGAAACCAAAATTTTTTTTTATCATAATACATAATTTTAATAGGCAAAAAATATGGGGCGAAAACGAAATAAACTAAGGAAATCTTTAGGGGGCCATTTTATTATCAATAAATTCAAACGATAAATAGAGAAATTAAACCGAGCGAAAACCTAGTGAACGTCACCATTCAAAGATGGTTAATCATGCACAAGTACCGGGTTCACCTGGGAATTTGAGAGACTAACCAAAATAGGGAAACTACGTAACCAAGTTCAGCGATGGTACAATCCATTTTCTCCCACGTCGAAAAACATGAAATGCTGCCGGATTTTCTCTAAATTTTAGGGTTTACTTATGTGTTAATTAATTGTTTCATTCCATCATCCAAAACTTAATCAAGCGCCATCTTGCCCCAAAATTAATCTTTCCCTCCGTTCTGAGTCATGTTTTGATGTGAATATGGAAATCCATCTCTCCTAGGAAGAAGCTTAGGGTTCAGGTTATTTTAATCTAACCCTAGAAGCGACACACTTTGTGTTGCACACCCCTAGAAAGCCTACGCCTCTTCGAATATGTTGTCATGTTTACACCTCAGGCATAATGCCACCGAGCATGCAAGCGCGTGTGAGGTGGTTCTTAGGGTAGAGAAAAAATTTTCACAGTTCGTGTCATGACCACATGGCAAATGTGGGCATGAGACGTGTGTTTTTGTGTTGTGTCCGCATGGGAGATGTGGGCATGACATTTGGTATCAGAGCCAAGTTTTTGAAAACACTGGGCTTGTTTTAGGCACATTATTACTTCTGCAACTATGATTGACTTGTGGCTACCTCGTTTTGTAGGATGCCTCCCAGACGAGTTCGGTGAGCGCAGACCCGTCGCACTCCACCCGCAGAGGTACGCACTGATTCATCAACTGTGGGACCGGGCCAGCTAGATCTATAGGGTCAGCCAGATCCACAGGGCTAGCCAGATCCACAGGGTTAGCCACTCCTACAGCCATAGCCAGTTCCTCAGGTACCACAGGCACCACCGGCTCCACCAGATATGGGACCGCAGATATTATAGGCCTTACAATCTATTTTAGATAGGCTCCCACCGGCAGTAGCAGAGCCACATGTCGAGCCCCACGAGGATCCGCGAGAGGAGCCCCACGTAGAGCCACGAGGGGCACCATGTGAGGAGCCTTACGTCAAGCTATTAGAGACAGAGGAGGTTGGTTCGGCCAACAGGGCCCATAGTAGGAGCCCTCCACATCAGGCTAGACAGGACGAGATAGTGCATGTCGAGCACTTGGGTCACAAGCCTTATGAGTATCATGTAGATGAGACTATCTGGGGGCACAGAGATAGAGGAGATCCCATTAGGGACATATTAAGGTTGAACCGTCCTACATTCATCGGGACCACAGAGGGAGCTGAGGCAGAGGCCTGGCTGATCAGGTTAGACAGGTGCTTCGCATTGCATCCTTACGAGGGCAACACGAAGGCCTGTGTGGCAATTCACTTGTTGCGAGACGCAGCAGCTACCTAGTGGCGCATTGAGGAGTGTAAGCGCCACCTTTCTCTAGACACTCTCACATGGGAGACCTTCATTGAGCGCTTCAATGCACGCTATTTATCAGACCACTACAGGTAGCGTCGTCTAGATGAGTTCCATGACCTCCAGCAGAGAGGACTTACAGTGGCTCAGTATGAGGCTAGGTTTACAGAGCTATCTAGATATGCAGAGTATCTCTATGATGAGAAACTCCTGGTGCACAAATTTATCGGAGGGCTTAATCACAGTATAGCAGGGCCTGTTTGGATGGCAAACCCCCAGACTTTGAGTGATGCTGTCGAGAAGGCATACATCGCTGAGGAGATCCAGGGATGAGGGCAAAGTTCTCGTCCTTAGTTTTAGGATCGAGGATAGCAGCAGTATTAGCAGAGCTTCCGTAGGCCATCACAGCCACCTCACAGAGGAGGATTCAGTTCAGCATCTTTACCTCCTAGACCCTCACAGCAACAGCAGCCACAGCAGCAGTAGAGAGCTAGGACATAGCAGAGGACACAGGGGGGACATAGTAGAGGTTGGCAGCAGCAGGGCCCACGCAGAGATCAGAGGTAGCAGGGCCCACACAGAGATCATAGGCAGCAGGGACCACCTGCGGGACCTGTGAGATCACAGCAGTCTTATAGGGATTCACAGGGGTCTACTAGCAGATCAGGATAGTAGCAGTCGAGTAGGACCCAAACTGTACAGGTACAGGTTAGGGGCCCTTGTTATGTTTGTGGAGTAGGACACCTAGCTAGAGAGTGTCCACATGGTTACACAGTAGGGGGACAACCTCGTGCAGGAGGTTCAGAGCAGACAGTGGGTGATGTGGGTAGATCCCACCGTATGTTTGCAGCGGTTGATAACTGCGAGGCAGATTTTCAAGCGTCAGTGATTGAGATGTCAGGTATGATTGGGGGTAACCCCATTTCTATTCTCTTTGACTCTGGTGCTACTGATTCATTTATATCTCCATCGTTAGTGGAGTGTTGCAGGCTGGTGGCCTTTAGGCAGGGTGATAGGTGGGTAGTTGAGTTGGCTTCAGGGGCCAAACTGATAGTAGATACCTTTATCCATGATTGTGAGATTGCTTTGGGATCCTTCACTACAGTATGCGACCTTAGAGTCATGACATTAGGATCCTATGATGTGGTGTTGGGTATGGATTGGCTTGCGGCTCATCGAGCCAAGCTAGATTGTCGCTGAAAGGTGATTAGCTGTTTAGACGATCACGGCACATCAGTTGAAATTGTGGGCATACAAAAGCCCACCGCAGTGTGTATGATATCTGTTCAGCAGCTTAAGTGCCGCATGTGGAAGGGATGTTAGTTGTTCGCCATCACAGTGAGCGACAGATCAGATGATGAGCTAGAGGCATCTTTAGATGATCATCCCATCCTTAGAGAGTTTGCCGATGTTTTCCAGTAGAGTTACTGGGGATGCCTCCCTGACGTGAGGTAGACTTTCACATAGACTTAGTGCCGGGTGTCGAGCCAGTGTCTCGTGCACCCTATAGGATGACCACACATGAGCTCACTGAGCTCAAGCTTTAGTTGGAGCACTTGCTAGAGAAGGGGCACATCCGACCAAGCGTTTCACCTTGGGGTGCTCCTGTCATCTTCGTGAAGAAGAAGGATGGGTCTCTTCATTTGTGTATGGACTACAGGCAGTTGAATAAGGTGACGATGAAGAACCGTTATCCTCTACCCAGGATTGATGATCTTTTCAACCAGATGTAGGGAGCCAGGGTGTTCTCTAAGATAGACCTGAAGTCCAGATATCATCAGTTATGCATCGCAGAGGCAAATATCCATAAGACCACCTTTCAAACTCGTTATGGGCACTATGAGTTCACAGTGGTTCCCTTCGGCTTGACGAATGCCCTTGCAGTGTTCATGAGTCTCATGAACGAGGTGTTTCGTACCTATCTAGATCAGTTCATGATCATTTTTCTCGATGACATTTTGATCTACTCACGGACCAAGGAGGAGCATGAGGAGCACCTTCGTCAGGTTCTATAGTGTTTGCGAGAGCAGAAACTTTATGGGAATTTGGTGAAATGTGCATTTTTCAGGACATAGGTTCAGTATCTGGGGCTATCAGGGATTGACCAGCACCTACTAGTGTGACAGAGGTTAGGAGTTTCATGGGGTTGGCTAGTTATTACCGTCATTTTGTTGAGGGCTTTTCTCGGATTGCACACCCCATCACTTCCCTCCAGCGGAAAGGGAAGAGCTTTCTTTGGACTGAGCAGTGTGAGAGGGCCTTCAAGATCCTCAAGGAGTGCCTTACCAGTGCTCCTATTTTAGCAGTTCCTGATCCTGCAGCAGATTTCATGGTTTGCACGAATGCATCACTTGAAGGATTGGGAGCTGTACTTATGCAGGGTGGTAGAGTGATCGCGTATGAGTTGTGAAAGCTCAAGACCCATAAACTGAACTACACCACGAATGATTTGGAGTTAGTAGTAGTGGTTCATGCTCTAGTCTGTTGGAGACACTTCTTGTTGGGTCATCGCTTTGAGCTCCATTCCAATCATCACAGCCTCCAGTATATCTTTACATAGCCAAATCTAAACGCCCGTTAGTGGCGTTGGATGGAGTTCCTATGCAAGTATGACTTTGATGTCCACTACATCAAAGGGAAGGAGAACGTGGTTGCTGACGCATTGAGTCGGAGGTGCCATGAGCTCTTGACCTTGACTTTGTGAGTGGACTTGAGGGATTGCATTTTACAGCATCTGCCAGAGGATGGATGGTATCTAGAGGTGCAGTAGGAGATCAATTCATAGAGGGCCCTTGTGGGCAAGTTTGCAAGGTATACATTTGACACAGATGGTTTACTTCGTCATCGACAGCACATCTATGTACCCTGCACAGGTGATCTGCGTACTGTAGGGCTATCAGAGGCTCATAGAGCACCATATGCGGCACATCCAGGGGTGAAGAAGATGCATGCCAATCTTCGACAGCTGTACTATTGGGCAGGTATGAGACGAGATATAGCAGAGTTTGTTGCTCGTTGCCTTGAGTGCCAGAGGGTCAAGGCCGAGCATCAACATCCAGTGGGTCTCCTGTACCCACATGATATACCTGAGTGGAAATGGGACACCATTTCCATAGATTTTATTGTTGGTCTCCCTATGTCTTCGCGTCACCATGATGCCATCATGGTGACAGTTGACAAGTTGACCAAGGTGGCTCATTTTTCTCCTGTGTGCATGACATACAATGCGCCAGCTATGGCAAGGATATTCTTGGATGACATTGTGAGACTACATGGAGTACCCCGTCGCATTATCTCAGACAGAGATCTAGTGTTCACTTCAACATTCTGGAGAGCCTTACAGTAGGCATTAGGCACACAGCTCAATTTTAGCTCCGCATATCACCCCGAGATAGATGGACAGACAGAGTGGGTGAATTAGGTATTGGAGGACATGCTTTGGATGTATGTTATGGACCATCAGTCGAGATGGGAGGAGTATCTTTATCTAGTTGAGTTTGCCTACAATAATGGGCATCACAGCTCGTTAGGTATGCCTCCCTTTCAGGCTTTATACGACAGGCCATGCAGGACACCATTGAGTTGGGACCATATTGAGGACAGAGTCACCAAAGTTGGTACAGGATATGGAGCAGCAGGTCACACTGATTAGACAGAGGTTGCAGGAGGCATAGGATAGGCAGAAGAAGTATGCCAACGCTAATAGGATAGATCGGAGCTTCTTAGTGGGAGACAGGGTATTCCTTAGAGTGCGGCCACACAAGAGTCCAATCCGTTATGGAAAGGGCTCTAAGCTCGCACCACGGTTCGTAGGTCCCTTTGAGATTTTAGAGTGGATAGGACCAGTTGCCTATCATCTAGCATTGCCACCTAGCTTGTCACATATCCACAACGTCTTTCATGTTTCTATTTTGAGACGGTATATATCTGATGTATCTCACGCATTGGACTGGAGTGCCTTACATGTAGAGACAAACGGGCAGTTGGTGCTGGAGCCAATTCGCATATTGGCTCGTCGGACGCTGGGCCTTCGAGGTCGAGAGCTGGACCAGGTTAGGGTCCAGTGGGATCGATATGATGAGGTCACGGCAACTTGGGAGGATGCAACTACTTTGAGGGCACTCTATCCTCACCTTTTTGACGACTTCTAGGACGAAGTTCAGTCTTAGGGGGGGAGGATGTGAGGCTGACTATTTTACCTCCCATATTTTGATCATTGTGCTATCTAGTAGTGACTATGTTTCATTATGCAGACTTGATGTTGTATCTCACTGATTTGATATATGTGATTTGATTCGGTCATAGTGGATGATATGTTGAGGTTCGACGTATGGGACATATATATTAGATGTTATTTTGCTATGAGATTCTAGTTGTTTATGCATGGATTAATTGACATATGATTTGATAATGCAGTTTAATTTGTAGTTATGTATTGATGTTTATTTCAAATGCGTGAAGTTAATTTCAGTTGCTTCGGCTATCACTTTCATGACAGAACTGACACTTGATCGAGATGTGCAGGTTTTACGTTCCCTAACCACAGGAAATCAGAGTTAGGATTCACACCATGTTACTCCCGGTTAAGCCAATCTGTTCCCAAGAGGGATAAGGATCACGTGTGAAATTTGCATGATGATTTATTGTGCCTGGTTTAAATTTTAATTATTTTTAAGCCTTAGTACCCTCTCTCTTTCTTATTTTGATTAATATTAAGTGTTATAAAATTTTAATTGATTTATGTCAATTGGTATTTTTGTTATTTTATTTGGGCCATTTATATGTGGATTTTTGACCCCTTTCATGACCCCTTGGGTCCCAAAAGT
Source organism: Cunninghamia lanceolata (assembly GCA_027924645.1). Classification (NCBI taxonomy): domain Eukaryota; kingdom Viridiplantae; phylum Streptophyta; class Pinopsida; order Cupressales; family Cupressaceae; genus Cunninghamia; species Cunninghamia lanceolata. The sequence goes on along the minus strand of BSBN01000219.1, from coordinate 13,170,840 downwards.
TACCCTAGGTGGTCAACCATGAGTTTAGGGTCAACTTAGACCACCTAACCCTAGTTTTGACTCACCTTAGGTCACCCTAAACCATGGTTGAGTCAAAGTGACGAATTTGGGAAGAAAGAGGATGGGGATGGGCCTTGCCTTGGGAAGAACCCATCTCCCATCCCTATGTTTTGGGAAGCTTTCCCAAGGATGACTAGGGAGGTCTCCAAGAGTCCTCCCAAACTCCCAAGTGAGTGGGAGCACCACTCAAGGCCATTGTCTCCTTGAGGTTTGAGTGGGAATCCAACTCACCACTTGTTCCCCTCCCACTTGTGTGGAAGCACAAGTGGGTGAGGTGGAGGGAGAGGAGGACATTTGTCATCCTCTTACCTTCTCACTCTTACAAGTGACTTAGGAGGAGGGAAGAGATGGTGACAAATGTCACCTTCTCATTCCCTCAAGGCCATATGGATGGCCTATAATAACTCCTCTTGTAGAGGAGTGGGGGTTCTTCCATTCTATTCTTTTCCTTGCATTTTTAGAGACTTCTTGCAAAATTTAGATTTTCTAACTAGTTTGGAGGAGTTAGAGAAGGTTGGGGGAGATCCTGAAAGTTGGAAGGCTTGAGAAGGCTTGGAGCTCTTCACCAATTCTTCTTCCATTGTCAAGGCCTTGAAGGTAGGCCTCTTAACTTACTTCTCACTTTGCTTTTAAGATGTTCCTTGTTTGGATTTTAGTTGTAAGTTGTTTGCATCTGTGATGTTTTGCATTTGATGTTGGGTTGGGTGTAATGGTGAGAGCACCTCTAATGGAGGAAATGCTTAACTTGTATGGGTAGGGGAGAGGAACAATCCTTGAGGGCTCTCCCACAGTATGTGTTTATGCCTTGAGGGCTTATTATCATTTGAGGAGGAGATTATCTGAGTGGCAAGAGTGCCATGCAAATTGGTTGTGGATCTTGTGTATTGTGGTGTCCTGAGATATTTGGCTTGAGGCCAGGTGTTGAGATTTTTATTTCCTTTGGGAGTCCTTTTAAGTTGAGAGGTCTATTCCCTACCCTCACTAAGCTCATTTCTGTGAGCACAGTTATGTGTTAGACCTTTGGGGTGTTCTGATTTTGTGTTAATGTGATTGAATTGTTGTTGTGGAATGAAACCCTGTGTGAATTCCCTACCTCCCTAACTCGGGGGTGACCCACTTGCGGGTCTATGGTAGGGAGGAGAGCTTTCCTTTCTTAGTGGCTGGTGTATGTGCCTTGTTGTTGTGTTCAATTGCAGATTCGCAAGTGAAGAAGGAAAAATGGACGAGAGCTCCTCTTTGGGTGGCTTGTAGTGTTATTATGCCTGTTGTAGTCATGGCCATTATGGCCTTGTTGTAATGTGAATTGTGGAAGAAAACTGTCAAGTTATTTGGCATATAGTTGGCTGTAAATGTTTACCCTGAGCAACTTTGTGTTAATGAGGTTTAAAATAGTTTCATTCCTTTATTATAAAGTTAGCTTAGTGTAGAGAAGATGCTTGGGAAAATAGGCATAGATATATTATTACCATTGTTCTTTCAAAAATAAATCAGCATATTATTTTATGTTTCTGTGATGGCCTTGCTGAAAGTGAAAGAAAAGAAATACTTTTTTTTATGCTTATCAAGTTGTGAAGTTGGTTAAGATGCAAGAGTACAAGTTACTGTATAAGTAAGAATATAAGTAAGAATGATTTGCATATCTCTTACCTTATTGCTGTTCCAAAATCATCATTTTCATATCTCTGTGTGTATGCTACTATTAGAAGGTTAACAAAAACTATGTAAATTGCTATTCATAAATATTTAAACAAAAAAAAAGGTATAAAACAATTTTCTGTTGATGCCCAGAGGTTTCAAGAGTTATATTTCTATTCATAAGGCTTTCAAGGAAAAGATGGTGTGAGGCATTGTTTGATTCGAAAATTAGATGTTAGAAAAATATACAAATAGACTCAGTTCATCCTTTCATTTTAATTTTTTTTTGTGTACCCTTGCTGCAAGAAGAAAATAGTTGTGACTACCAATTTACAGTAGTAAAAAAAAAAAAAAAAGCTTGTAAGGAATATGTACATTTACTTTTTTTTATATATATACCTAGGAATGTATATATAAATGTATACACAACTGTGCTTACACTATTAATCATTTAATATAATTATTAAAAAGCCTAGACTGAAAAATTCAAGTAAACTGGTTCAAGCTATTAGAAAATGACCATATACAAATATCCTCCAACAAACGTATATACATATACTCTCCACCTGTATGCATATATATATATGACCTTATTTATGGGTCAGAAAATATCTTAAGCATAAGCTAGGCAAATTGTCAATGGTTGGGCGGACTGTTGTTGAGTTATTCTGTTAGTTTAAACATATTAAAAAAAAAAGATACAAAAAAAATGATGTTGGGGGGACTGTGGCGGAACCACAGCCCCCGCCCCTTAAACTGAAGAAGGGTGTGGGGGAGGTAGAGCCTCCACCCACACCCGCGGGTGTGGGTGGGGGCTCCACCTCTCCCACACCCCTCCCCCCCTTTATCCTCCCCGTGCTCCATAGTGAACACCGCGGCCACATGATACCTTAACCCCTGCTGCCCGCAGCTTTTGGCTCTCACGCGGCGCTATAGATCTGCCTTCCGCCACTGGACCCCGAAACCTCCACCGACGGTGCTTCCCTCGTCAGCTCCACACTCTCCTCCTTCCTACTCACGACCACCGCCGCCACTATTCCTGTCGCCGTGGCACCACTAGACCCTGCCACTACGTAGCCACCACTAAGGGTAAACTTCTCTCCGCCCCTCAACCAACTCCGCCACTATCTCCATTTCTCAGCCCACACCAGACCACAGTCTAACCCTAGTGCACCACCAGACCACGACTCCACCCTCTGGACCATGACTCCACCCTCTGTACTCTCGCCACCGCCCTCTCTTATCCCTGCCCTACCATTCATGAAACAACAAAAAAATATAGTCCGTTTAGGGTTTTGAAACCCTAGGGGCTTTCAAAAGGAAATATATAACATGCTGGTATTAAACAAAAAGAGAGCCTTGTTACTTATAGAGATAAACCTAATTCTTTTTATATATATATATTTAAACAACAATAATCATTGTTATGAAATTTTAAGTAGGCCATGCTTTTTTTTTTCTATTAAAAGGAAAATAGTTATTATAAGAAAAATAATAATAATGTATATATACATATTTTTATAAGGGTTGTATTAAAAGAAAATTTGAATATATATATATGACTATTACAGATAAAAGGAATAATGTATGTATATACTTAGATAAAGAGTTATATATACATAAGCTTGAATTATTAAAAGAAGTTGGAAATTTAGAGGTTATTAAATTTCTATTGACGTACTGAGAAAATGAAACAATTTTTTTTTTTTATCATAATACATAATTTTAATAGGTGGAAAATATGGGGCGAAAACGAAATAAACTGAGGAAATCTTTAGGGGGCCATTTTATTATCAATAAATTCAAACGATAAATAGAGAAATTAAACCGAGCGAAAACCTAGTGAACGTCACCATTCAAAGATGGTTAATCATGCGCAAGTACCGGGTTCACCTGGGAATTCGAGAGACTGACCAAAATAGGGAAACTACATAACCAAGTTCAGCGATGGTACAATCCATTTTCTCCCACGTCAAAAAACGTGAAATGTTGCCAGATTTTCTCTAAATTTTAGGGTTTACTTATGTGTTAATTAATTGTTTCATTCCATCATCCAAAACTTAATTGAGTGCCATCTTGCCCCAAAATTAATCTTTCCCTCCGTTCTGAGTCATGTTTTGATGTGAATATGGAAATCCATCTCTCCTAGGAAGAAGCTTAGTGTTCAGGTTATTTTAATCTAACCCTAGAAGCAACACACTTCATGTCGCACACCCCTAGAAAGCCTACACCTCTTTGAAAATGTTGTCATGTTTACACCTCAGGCATAATGCCACCGAGCACGCAAGTGCGTGCGAGGTGGTTCTTAGGGTAGAGGGAAAAATTTTTTGCAGTTCGTGTCATGACCACATGGCAAATGTGGGCATGACACGCATGTTTTTGTGTTGTGTCCGCATGGGAGATGCGGGCATGACATAGAAGGAATTGAAATGGGATCCTTAGGGGCTATAATTAATTAGGGGACTAATCAAGCTTATCCCCAAGGGTAAAGAAGAAGATATTGTAAATGGATGGCAGCATATCACCTTACTCAACACATCATACAAGATTATTGCTAAAGCTTTGGCACATAGAATAAAACATATTACTCAAGAGATTGTTGAGCTAGAATAACTTGGCTTCTTAGGTAGAAGATATATATTGGACAATTTAGTCCTTGCTTAGGAGATTACCGAATGGGCCCAACAAACTACTCAAGGTGCCCTAATTATTAAGCTTGACTTTGATAAAGCATATGACTGTATTAATTGGCCCTTCATTCTTAACATGCTAAAATGGCTAGGATTTGATCCTATGATCTACAATTACATCAAAATGTTGTTCATGGATGATAATGCAAGAATTGTTGTCAATGGATCCTTCTCCCCATAATTCCCCTATAAAAATCCATCTAGCGAGGCTACCCCCTTGCCTTGTTCTTGTTTGTCTAGGTTGTTGATGCTCTTAGTTATTTATTTCAACATACAATTTCCACCAAACTTATCCATGGCATCTAGCTGCTAGGAAACACCAAAGTCCTTAACTCTCACTTTGCCAATAATAGCCTGTTATTTATCCAAAATTTAGTTGAAGAAGTAAAATACACCCTAGATATTTTTGGATCTTTTTTTCATGCATAAAATTAAATTCATCATGACCCACGCAAACCCTCATCCACCTTGGATTCCTAGTGAATGGTGAGAGTGAAATATGGCACCATCACTAGATACCTTGGCATTCCTTTTGGCATTGAAGTAATCCTTAAAGACATATGGAAATGGTTCATGACTAAAATAAAAAGGCAAATTTTAGAACTAGACTAATTGCTTCTTATCCATTGGTTGGTTGCATTTAAGTTGCCAACAAAATTCTTCTGGAAAGCCATGTGTGTATTTCATCTTGTTGGCTACCTTCAAAGGCTTTCTATAACCAATTGACTTGGTTGATAAGGAACTTCGTTTGGGTCAAATAGAGAAACAAAAAAGGATTTCCTTCCACATCTTAGATGCATAGTATTCAACCTAAAAGCAAAGGGGGGTTAGGAATTATTGATCCCTTTACTCAAGGTATATACCTTACTACTAAATGGATTGTGAGAGCACTCAAGGGGGATTCTCATTGAAAATATTTATTTTGATTATGCATCTAATTTTCCTCAATTGGTCACCCTTAGGCCATGGTCAAGTGGTGGGACAAGCTCCTTCTTGCTCCATTTTTTAAAACTCATGGGTCTACCCACTTTAACACTATCTAGAAGGCTTGGTAAACCACCTTAAAAAAATTACTTGGTATGACCAATCTCTTTGTCATAGCTTAAGATTTGCATCTTCTTCTATTTGGTGGAATCATTTGATCCAACAAGATGATAAACCCCTAGGCATTTCCAAGAACCATAAAGGTAGAGACCTTTTTAAAAAAGTAATTTGGGTATTTTAGGACCTATGGGAATCAACCAACTTCAACTATAAATCATGGCAACAACTCAAAACCTGATATAATCTATCCCCTTTCGACTAGAAACCCATTCTTAAAATGCAACAAATGGTGCCCCCTAATCTTTACAACTTGTTGTCCTTGCATAATAATACTAATTTCTTAAAGGAGTAGAGATGGTCTAATACCCACAACACATAGTTCTTCCCCCTTAAATAATCTATAGATAGCTCCTTCTCTTAATCTTGTTTTCACCTTGCCTCAATACTAAATGGAATTTCAAGTTCAATTAGTCTAAGCGGAACAAGCATAGTCATCAAATTTGGAAATCTAAAGGTGATGTTCAATCCCAACTTACGGTTTGGAAAATCTTGCATGTCAAGCTTCCTATGAAAACCTCCTTATCTTCCTCCATCTCCCCCCATCTTGCCCCTTTTGTACAGATATGGAATCTATTAAACATGCATTCTAGTTCTTTCCTCATGTTTGCAACTTGTGGCTCTCCCTCTTCTCCATGCTCCCTGTTCTCTTCCCATATCCTTGGTCATGGAAATATGCACTTTTTAGAACCTCCATCATCCATAATATCCTCACTCACACTTGCATACAAGTGATTATTAGTACCTTTGGAAGTTTCACTACATGGTTGTTTTCTCCTACACTATCCTTCCTCTTCAAATTGAAATCTAAATTATTTGCTCCAATCTATCTCTCAATATTACTTGTCTTCTATCATTCAAGATCTATTGAATTCCAATATTGGTTTGAAGAGAACCATCCATAACCTTCATGCTTAAATTTAGGCTTATGAAGGATTGATGAATGCTAATGAACATGCAAGATTACAACCCAACAACCTCTCTTGAGCTCTCTGCCACTTTTTACTTTGATGAAAACTTAACAGTGGCTAATGATACATGTTGCTATGTTATGAGCTCACTTGTAGTTTTAGAATGCACAAATGTAAGTTCACCTACAACCTCTAAGGTGTTGAGGATTGTACTACAACTACTCTTTTATTTCATTGGGTGAAGCTTTCTCATAGGAAATGGGTTGAGATTACTATTGATGTTGGTTTTATTCAGCATAACAGAGATAAAATTCACAAAGAATCTTAGCTTATCTTGAAGAATATGGAGAAATATCATAAATACTTCTCAATTCCAAGTCTACGTTAACTAGGTCATGGTTGTATTGAATTCACTCAGGGTTCTCTGCGAAGCTATTTTGTTTTAAGGGGCCTTACATGATTTAAGTACCTTGTGATGATTGGACTAGTTTATTATATACAAATAATCTCAAATTTCATCAAAGTAAACATCTCATTGCATGTATTTACTACTTTCTTACAAAGCTTTACTCAATATGGATAAAACTCACTTTGTACCTCAAATTTATATGAAAACTACTATGATCTTTATAATTCACCAGTATTTATGCGAAATAGTAGCAATTTCCTTTAGATAATTGCGTGCATGCTAATTATTTAAAGATTTTGGAGAAAAATTAGAAAAGATAGAGTTAGAAACATCTGTTTTAGATAGGATCTAACATTCTGCTATCCACGTATGACAAGCTTAAATGATCCTAAACAATTCAACAACAATTAAACTCTGTATGTAAATCCTGAGCATTTTCATGAACATACATAAAGAATTGTAATCTTTTAATGAAAATACATCAAACAAACACCTGAATCAGAAAACACTCTAAATTAGATGCAAAATTCTGAAGTTTGCATTCATTTGATATATGAAGTCATTTTAAATTTACAATGTGGCTATGACTTTTATTGAATTGATCAAAATTACTAAAACTCACAAATGTCTTGACAGATACATGAAAGAGGCAGGACATTCCACACTCTCCTTAATGCAGACACAAGCAACCTCTCTAAATCACTGAATGCTCAAAGTATTCACTTAAGAATCACTTCCTTTTGCAGCAAAATTACTAAATACAGTCTAAGGATAAATGCTATGAATCCCTGTGTAATTAAAATACAAGTAGCAGGGTTCCTTATATAGATTTGAATCCCCCCTGCTACAGTTACAAAAAACCAATAAATAGTTCTAATTCAAACTTACAAAATCAATGGTGGAAAACATTTCCCAACCACCCTTCAAAATATCTCTAGGAATATTTCCTTTGGCTCAAAGGATGCCATTGGGATCTTTTAAACATGAAATATTTCCTTTTGACTTTCTTCATTTGCTGACTTCCACAAAAGACAAACTTACAAAACACCAAAGCACTCGAAATATCCCAAAAGGGAATTACCCGTTGTCGCTAGTGCCCACCTTTGCATCTTCTCCCCTTTTCTTCAAGTATTGTGCATACCTGGATATCAATGCTACCATAGACGTATGATTACTCCTTTGGCTCTCCATCATCACCAACAGCCTTATACAACCCTTTTTCCCAAATTTTGTTCATGTCTGTAGTGGCATCCGGTGCCATGATTTTCTGTAACACATCTTCTGCATCATAATAACCCATGTTTGTATCAGTAACTGTTCCTCCTGTACTATATATTAGAGATGAAAATCCACTGACTAGCGGAAATTCTTCCCTAACCATTTCTTTTTTCAGTTTCCTCTCTTTCTTTACCTTCTCTTTTTCATCAATTGACATGGTATCCACTTTCTTTTGCTTAGGTGCCATCCTGTCAAGAAAATTTATACATTTTACCTTCTTGTTTTCGCACAATTCTAGGGTTTCACCACAGATTTTTACTTTTTACAGTTACCCTAGGGTTGCTGTCATTTACTTTATTTGGAATTTACAGATTTAAACAATATCAAATTCATTTCCTATAATTAAATATAGTAATGTGCACTAACTTGAATCATTTTCTTAATGGAAATTATTGTAACTAATCCTAATTTCATTTAACTAAATTTCAACAGAGTTTAATGCACATACCTATATCCGCAACTGGTTTGACCTTAAGAATGTTGACAAAGATTTACCGTTCAAACCTTACTCCATTACCGCTCTCGAATTTCCGTTCCACTCTTGAGTCGCCTTTTCTCTGCCATGAAATTATCTGCAACTTTAACCTTCGAGTGCAATTATGAAAATAAACATAATCAAATTTTACTTTTATCTTGTTCAAATTCTAAGTTTCCAGTGGTAGATGTGCATTGAATATTGCAATTAATGCATACAGTTCAGTCTATGTTTAACTTTCCATTTAATTCGCATTTTGAACTTTGTATACGTTAATTTGATATCTTAACTTTGTATAACATGTCTACATACTTCACTATTCAAACTTTTTGTATATCAAATTTTTGTATGTTTCTATGCATATATTATACAATCATCGAAACATACAAATTTAGACTCTAGTGGGTTTGAAACATATTGCATTTAATCTCATGTCCGGCCTTGTATCTAACTTTTGTATTTCGCAATGTATATGCAAGGTATACATTCAAACCTACAAGCGTAGACTTAAAAGATGTATCAACTTGTTTTGACTTTCTATTTAATTCTGACATTATATCTTTACCTTTTGTATATCATGTTTGCATAACACATACAACATAACATACATACAAATAGTGCGGACCTCAGTTTGTTATGAACCACATTTGAATTAATGTCAAGTCTGCCCTTGTATCTAACTTTGTGTTTTACCCCATGTATATTGATGACATCTTATGATAATGAACCTGTGGGTCCTGCCAACTTTAATCGCTTTTAATTTCTTTTTAAACCCCGAGATTGTACCTGTATTTTAAATACAAACAAATATACATACAAATATACAATATAACATTTGTTCAGATTTCAACTTTTATAAACTAGATTAAGTATTCCTTTTAGGTTTAGCCATGTACATCCCACTTATTTGTATATTGAATGTACAAGTTTAGACATACAATACAATACCAAATACAACCGTGGATTCCAATGCTTATTCAATCCACCTCAAAACCTAATCAGGTCTGACTTTGCATACTTAAGTTTGAACATTCAAGATATACATGCAAAAACACAATACAAAACTTGATTGTACCTCAATACAACAATAATAGCATCTCATATACAAAGAAATTTGTATATGACATACGAATTTTAATTGAACACTACACTTTTACCAAAATTGCCACATCTCATGAAATACTAGGAATTTCAAGTTGGTTCAAAAAGCACCCCTAAATCATTTTTTACATAGAATTCACTAGTACCTCCTATTTCTCTCTAGTACTATGCATTTTGATTTTTCAATTACTCCTTGTACTAAGTACATTTTCCCTTTTACCACCAAGCAGAACCAAACCACAAGAAACAAAAGCAAACAGGGTCCTCATTTTGCTAGAGGGTAAAATGGGGTGCGTTGTGAACATCACAACAACTAGCAACCAAATAAAACAACCAAATTCAAACAATTAAGGAAACAAAGTGAAATAAATTCATAATTTCCAACTTCCTTATATGTAAGAATGTTATTCATCGTGGACTGAATGTATTCAACAATGTACATGAATGTTTCAAAAGAATTTAAGTGTGTGCAATTGATTCATTCCCTCCTTTGGCAAAGTAAGAAAACAATAAACATTTGTATTAACCTACATAGTTGGGTTTAACCTTTTAAGCCAAACCTAGATAGAGCCTTGCTGCCAGTAGGCATCCATAGCCTCGACAAAGTTATTGCCTATAATTCCCCTAGATAGAGCTTCACTGCCAGCAGGTGTCCATAGCCCTGGTAGAGTTATCTAGATGACCTTAAGAGAATAAATTCTCTACTTTATTTTTATTTTTAGTATTTCCCTTGTGTAAGATATATCATTTTAGCTCATTATTTGCATAGTCATAGGATCTATTGTATAAGGCTGGGAATCATAGTGGTAGCACAGGCCAACCTTTAGATTTTTCACTTAATGCAAACATCTACCACCTCCCACACTAATTCAAAGAATCTTAATGTTTGTAGTTATATGAATCTTTGAATGCTTCATGCCTCAAAAATTGAATAAAATCCTTCACAAAATAAACAATAGCTCACATCTATGAAAGTTCATAAGCTATTTATAAATTTCAAACGATTTATCTAAATTTTCCAAATTTTATTGTTTTTAGTGGTTGCTTGTCTGCCTCTGCATACCTTGAATCAAAATAAAAACCCCAGCAAAAAGAAACATAGAAAACCAACAAAACAACCCAAACCAAAACAAGACAAAACAAACAAACACAAACAAACATAAAAAACAAGACTATACAACATTTACAATATGGTACATAGTAGGGTTAACTCACATTCTAGGCTTGAAAATAATGTTTAAGGTGCTGACCATTAACAGGTAATGGTACGCCCTCGCCAGTTAAAGTTTTAAGCCTAAATGTATTGTCTCCTATGATCTCTGAAACATGTAGTGGACCTAACCACAATTTATCACATTTACCATGGTTTCCTTTCTTTTCATGGGCTTTGTCCTAACATAAAACCAAATCTACTATCTTGAAAGTTTTAACCCTATCTCTTAAATTGTCAAACCAACTTTTAACCACGGCTTGATGTTTTGCAAATTTGTCAATGGCCTAGTCACTTTTCTCATCTAACTATAATAATTGGACCAACCTAGCCTCCCCATGGTCATCAAAACCTACATATTCATTTGCAAACTTCCATGTAGGAATTCTCAAATTAACTGGGAGTATGGGATTGGCCCCATATACTAAGTGATAAGGAGCATTCCCTAATGTTGCCTTGACTTTTGTTCTATCTACCCATAATGCATATTTCAACAATGTATTCCATTCTTTAGGATTTTTAACAATCAACTTTTTAATGATATCCAACAAGATTTTATTAGTTGATTCTGCTAATCCATTACCCTAAGGATAATAATTGGATGAAAATTTAAGAACAATTCCATATTCAAATGCCCACTTAGAAAACTTCAAAGAAGAGAAAGCAGGGCCATTATTACATACCAGAGAATAAGATGCTCCAAACCTAGTGATGATGTTCTCTTCTAAAAACTTGATGATAGCTTCATTAGTGGAAAATTTACAACACATTGCCTCTGTCCACCTTGTACAATAATTTGTCACTGTCAAAATGAATTTGTATCCAACTGATGATGGGGGATTAATAACTCCAATAAAGTCAAGTCCCCATTGTGTAAATGGTCTGGACTCTATTACAGGCTGTAATGGATGCATCTAGTATCTCCCTTTACCTACTGTTGTCTGGCATGTATGACAACTTCTGATGTGATCTTCTATATCTTTAAATATGGTGGGCCAATAGTACCCCGACCTTAAAATCTTATGTGTTGTTGCTAGATGGGAACCATGTGTTGTCCCATATTTGTCATGAAGCTCTAGCAACACCTTATTTGCTTCATCTCTATTCAAACATTTTAAGTATATCCCTTCATGATTCTTCTTGAATAACAAACCTCCTTGTATCATATACCTCTGGGCTTTTATTTTTAGGGCTTTCCTTTAAGAAGATTTCATCTGATTAGGATATTTTCCTAATATTAGAAATGTAGTGAGGTCATCATACCATCCTGATGTATTACTGGTATTCAGCACAGACTGTTGCTTTATCAAATTAGGATTAGTATTGGCTATGGTTTGCACCAAGGCTTGGCCTCTGACTAACTTCATGGGTATGATCTCCATATCAAATTCTTGCAAAATTGTTATCCATTTAGCCCTTTTTTCTCCAAGCTCATTTTGCATCAATAGCATCTTTACTGCTGCATCATGTACTATAGCTTTAATCTGACTTCTCAGAATATAATGTCTAAACTTATTTACTGCCCTTACCAATGCAAAAGCCTATATTTCTATATCCAAGTATTTCAACTGAGCATGTTTCAATGGAGCACTCATAAAAGCAATAGGCTTTTCTTCATTCTCTTCTCCCTTTGCGTTAAACCTGCTGCACATGAATGTTTAGATGCAAAAGAGTAAATATAAAAGGGTTTAGTGTAGTTTGGACAGGGTAGTACTGGAGCATCAGAAATAGCTACTTTGATGTCTTCAAATGTTGCTTTAGCTATTGGTGTCCATTCTATCTTGGCATCCTTTTTCAACATAGCATTCAATGGTTGCACAATTTCTACAAATCCAGTAATAAATTTCCTGACAAAATTAATTTTGCCAAAAAATGATTTCAATTCTTTCTTACTACTTGGCAATTGTAACTTGTTAATTCCTTCCACTTGGTCTGGGTCAATGGAAATTTCATTTTCAGAAATAATATGCCCTAGTAACTTACCCTTAGCTACACCAAATGAACATTTCTTTGGATTTAGAGAAATTCCATACCTCTCGCATCTTTTCAGTACTTTCCTCAAATCATCTGCATGAGAAGACATTTCTTTAGAAAACATAGTTAGATCATCCATGTAAATCACAATGCATTTACTTGTTAACCCTCAAAATGCAATATCCATGGCCCTCTGAAATGTAGCACCTGCATTGATTAAGCCAAATGACATTCTTCTGTATGCATAATTACCCCATTTACACGTGAATGTTGTCTTTAGCCTATCCTCTTTGTCTACTAAAACTTGATTATAACTAGAAAATCCATCAAGGAAGGACATCCTTTTAGCTCCATTCACTACTTGCAACACTTCATCTAATGGAGGCAAAGGGTAATTATCTTTTTCAGATGCCTTATTAAAATTCTAAAATCAACACAAAGTCTGATGTCTCCATTTTTCTTTCTTATAGGTACTAAGTTAGCTACCCAGGTAGATTGCCTCACTGGAAAAATTATCCTTGTAGACAATAATTTTTTGACTTCTTCAAAAATTAGGGGTTCTAATATAGCATTCACCGGCCTTTGTTTTTTTCTAAATGGTTTCACCCCTGGCCTTAATGGGATTATGTGTGTTATGATAGAAGTATCATAGGTTTTTATATCTTCATAGGTCCATGCAATCACATGTTTATACTCTTTCAACACTCCTATAATCTCTTTCCTTAATTCATCAGAGCAAGTCTTTCCAATTAATACATTCTAAGGATTTTTTTCTATCCCTAAGTTGAATGGATCACATTTACCCCCCTCAGTTTTAGGAAGATCCTTTTTTCTCACCACTCCATCAAAATCAAAGATCTTCTCTAATTCTATCACTCCTTTGGGAAGGAAATTACTTTTTAAGTTGATTATATCCTCTTTATCCCAAGAGACCTATGGTCTTTCTTGCTCATCAATAATTTGTGTTTTAAAAACATTATGACAGGTGAAAAAAATCCACAATCTGTTGATCACCTTCAAACACTTGGAAATGTGTCACATTGTCTGGTATACTTGGTACATTTACCAATTCTACAGCAAATCCCTTTAGACCTGACAAAGTCAGGGGTTCTAAAGAATTGGCAGTAACTGCTAAGGCATCTGGTCATTGATTCAATTCCCTACGGATATGTTCAATATTAAAATCATCAAAAGATTCAGTCAAATCCCATACCCTATGCCTGTAACTAACCTTTTTTTTTAAATTACATGCATACAACCTCCTGACTTGTCTAACTACCAACTCAAAATCAGAAAATACCCTGAGCACCTTTACCTTTTTCTTTATGGTCATTACTAATCCATATACCAGAGCCTCATACTCTGCTACGTTATGGGTGCAGGGAAATTGGAGTCTATATGCTTGTTATGCCCACATTTCATATGCGTTCACAACACGCAAACATGCATGTTATGTTCACACATGACATGTAGTCATGATACGAAATATCAAAAAAATTTCCATAACTACTCTGAAAGCCTCCCTCGCATGCGCAAGCATGCTCGGTGCGTCTGATTAAGTTGTCTAATAGATTGTTGATACGGTTTATTCCACTCCCATGTGCCTGTCGATATTGTTTACTAAGCTAGAGTTCGTATAAGATTCACTTCGTTTCGTTTAGATTTTCTCTTAATAGGTAAATGATTTTTGATTGGCTGTCTCAAGCTATTAAATTTTGTCTCGCATACTTAGTTTAATTCCTCAATTGTTTTATTTTAGAACATTGATTATTTTGCTCGTTTACGTAATTCATAATTTACTCTATAATTTGCATTTAAACTCTATTCACGTTAAATCATCTTCTATTACTTGGTAATTCATTAATAAAAAGAGTTTACTAAGCCATAGCTAAAAAAAGTAATTTTCTTATGAACAATTTAAATGTAATTTTCTTAATAAGGCAATTTAAATTAGCCCATTAAGATTAGCCCAACTTCATATATTTGTTTTAATCCATATATAACTTCTATATATATATATAATTTTCTTAATCATATCTTGTTGTGGATACTCCACTCATTGCTATATATAGATATATATTTTTTATTCTCTTAGTGCCTACTTTGATTTTTAATTCTCCTAGTGCCTGCTTGCACTCACAATTATTATATATATAAATATACATATATATATAGTTAACTATATATATAAATATTTATATATGCAATAATGTTTATTTATTAAGAGTAGTGGGAAAACCACTAAAGTTATGGCCAAACTTAAAATTAGAAATCCCATCACAAGAATGGGAATTTAAACCCTAACTCCATTTTTATGTTGGAGTGTTGTTTGCTCCAGAGAAGGGACGAAGCAGCAGACGCAGGGTCAGAGGTATGGCGAAGATCGGTGGCGCAGCACCAGCGGAAACTGTGGAGCGGCAGTGGGAAAGGCGGTGGAGGGTGGTGAGTAGTGGCGCAGGTGGCAGATGGAAGGACTGGTGGAGGCCGCGTTGCACAGAGAGGGGGGGAAAACATCGCGTGGGAGGCGTGATGGGTGTTCGGCTGCTGCAGGGTTTAATGGGGTCACGGGGGTATGGGGAGGGGCGGAGCCCCACCCACACCCCACTACATGGGTGTGGGTGGGGCTCCGCCCCTCTCCACACCCCACCTATGTATATTACGGTGGGGGGTTTAACCCCCTCACCACTCCTCTAATGATTATTCTGCGGCTATGTAAAGTCTGTGAACTGCGAACTCCTCATATTTATTATTCAAAATTTTTCTTTAACGATCATTATTTATTTAATGATGTATATATATATATATATCATTTCCACTTTTAGAATTAATTTAAAATTATTATAATATATATATATATATATATATATATATATATATATAATTCCATTTTCTGAACTTCATAAAATAAAAGAACTATTAAAATAAACATATTAAAATGTAAATATATACATATATTTTTTTTTCAGTTTCACTATACAATGTAAATACAGATTTAAACATTTCCACAACTAAATTTAAAGTAGAATGTTGTATGCAAAAATAATAAATATATATTCTTATTTATAAAACGATGACTCATGGCAAAATTCCTTTCACATTATTTTCAACATTACAATTTGAGTATACAATTAAATCAAAGGAAACAGAACACTTAATCATTCAAATTTGTATTTTCTATTTGCCATTCTATCAAGTAAATTTGTCCTTTTCAAATTACAATTAAAACCAGAAATAAATACTTGTAACTAATGAACTATTTACATTTCAAGAACACACATAATACCGTAATCATTCAACTTAGATTATTTTCCAATACAATGTAACTTCAAGTTGAAACTTTGTTTTCAAGAGCAAAAATGCTTCATACATAACACTAAACTAAAAATAACTTTCTTACTAGATAATACAAGGGAATCATATATCATTTGGTTCATCAAATTAACAAGTCTCACAATTAAAAAAACTTGACAACAAGAACAATTAACTGTATTAAATTTCCACAATACACAGACTATCAAGGGAGTAATTTTTACTCTCTTCTCCCAACTTACACAAATGATGAAAGGTAACAACCAAATAATCTCACAACTTTAAACATAGTCAGGGAGGCTTAATCCTTCACTCCCAAGGCAACAATATTTAAAACAATATTAAGAGAGATGATCTCTCTTCAATTCTTTCATAAAGAACAATGATGACCAAGCTTTCATTTGCAAATAAGAAGTTAAACAATTCCTTTCACAAGGTAAGACATTCTTCAATCCTTACTACATGCTCCAACAATAACCTGCAAGACAACAAGGAAGACAACAAGAACCATCTAGCTCTCCTCCCTACCTTTGACCCGCATGAGGGTCACCCCCGAGCTAGGGAGACCATCTTTATACCAGGGTAGAATATACAAGACAACACTTCACAACATTGATTTCAATAACCAAACAACTTACACACAAAACCCCTTGGTTGATCCACATCACAGAGACTCAGCTTAGGTGAGTTCAGGGAGGGTAGGGAAGTAGACATCTCTAACCCCCAGGTGTCATTTTTCTTTTACATTATACCACATAGTAACACAAGGCTTTAAGCCAACAAGTTATCCTTTCCCCACAAGGCCTTAAGCCAACAATATTCACTTCCTCCACAAGGCCTCAAGCCTTCCAATAAACCCAATCACCAGGGATATCCCATTAGGCACACAAGGCCATAAGCCCTCTAGGCTATAAAAGAACCAACATGCTCACAAGGCATGAAAAATATCAAGAACAAGATGACAACTGGGGAGGGTCACACCTCCCCTTCCCTATACAAGATGAGCATTTCCTTCCAACTGGAAGGAGCTCTTTCTACACCCAAAACAAAACCCCAAAACTAATAGAAAAACTCAAAGAAGACTAATTCAAACTCATTCATCAAAACCAGAGACAACATACATTTCAAGCAACAATCACATAGAGAGTAGAATTGGATCACCAACCTTCCAAAGCCCAATTATGGAATGAGAGTTGATGTAGAGCTCCTCTTCCCACCTTCTTCTCCAAAAATCCCTTCTTCTCAGAATAATCCAACCCCCTAACTCTCCTCCTTCTCTTTCTTTTAAACTAATTCCCTCTATTTTCCTAATTTCCCAAGTGGCATTAAACAATTAACCACAACTCATCCATTATCCTAGTGGTCATAAACCAATTGACCCCCACTCCATAGGTTCCCCACAATAGTCCTACCTACAACACATGGTGAATTTAAAATACATTAAGTAAAATAAAATACAAATGGAGTGGATCACACACCACCCCCAAATAAGGGAAACCCCACCAAAAGGGAGGCACATGGAGACAAACACTCCATTATTAGGGGATCACGGAGTTGTTCCATGACTTGGAAGTGGGCCTAAGTGTGGATTCCACTCATCCCATTGTCCCCCATGCTTCCAAATTCGTCACTTAACTTCACTGTAAAGTTTAAGTGACCATATGGAAGTTAACCCAGGGTTATCCTAGTCCAAAAGGTCCCTAGACCCATGGGGTATAACCCAGGGTTGATTTTTGTCCAGTTAGAACTCCCAGAGTCAAATAAAACACAAGATAAAGGGTCTAAAAGAATTAAAATTTGACAAGATTAAAAACATCATTACTCACAACACTTATCATAATAAAAGTAAATCAGAAGATAACCCTTATTCCCATGACCTCATGCAACATTATCACATTACAACATTACAACATTTTCCAAGCACGAGGTTGATCTTAGTTCATCATTGAACTAGATCAGCTCACAAGGGATACAACATAGGTATGAGATGGCCTCCTATATTTGTGGTTTTGTTAGCAATACCTGCACACTCAAACTCGAAGTCAATATCACATATAGATAACATAGCCGAAGCAAAACTAAATACATGCATCTTAAACATTCAACCATAGAATCATATTGAATTTCCATATACATTCATCATTTTCTTCAAAACAATATCTAAATTGCACAATTTATTTCCTTAAAATCAATTAGGTTTAATAAGCAAGCCTCCAAAACATAAGTCTCTCAACATATAACAATAATAAAAATCACTGCAATTAGTCTCAAGAACAGTAGTGTAAAAAGTAGGCCTCACAATGCTGCCAAAAAAGATTTACCATTTGGATCAATAAGTTCAACTTCTTCTCTTGCCCCCTGTTTGGATTTTGAGCCATCACATTTTAAAGTCCACATGTCACTTTTGTTTTTATGAACTGGACCTTTTATTTTAGTAGGAATTGTTTTACTTACATCATGTTTCGCAAGATCATGCATATTCTCATGTATCCTTTCCTGACTTGTAGGTATCATTGTACTCTTTGTCTGTTTATGAAATTCAGGATGATTACTACCTTTTGTTTCTACATCCTCAATTGGATTCTTTAGAAACCTGTTGGTATCCTCATGGAAATACAACCTAGGCTCACTAGGGACACCTTTTCCCTTCTGTTTCCCCATTAATTCCAGACACTTCCTGTGCTGATATTCAATTATATCTCCGCACATTCCACAATTCTCTTTAGAATGGGAAGTCGTATGAACTCTACACCAATTCCTATACAAACCACATTGGATAGGGACTTTCTATTGGATGCACTTCTCCATTTCTTGTCTTATGATTTAACCAAAGTTACTCACTGTATTATCTTCTTCATCAGAAGAACCATGATCATAATCAACAAACACATTTGTTCCACTATTAGTAAGTTTTACTCCAATGTCAAAGGCTAAAATTTCTTCTATTTGGACTCCTCTATTTGAAACCCTATAGACTCCTAGTTCGACAGAAGCATACAGTACCTTTTTTGTCCTATTATACTCTGTAATCATTTGCTTCATTCTAGGTTCAGCTTCAATTCTAATTTGGTTTGGGATGCCTCCCCAAGGCAACCACATGTGAGAGAAATCTGTTGCCATATATCCATTCATGGTTTTGGACCAATCTCTACTCAACAACATGCCATAATTAACTGGAATATCAACAACCTGAATATCAATGTACTAATTTACTCTAGGATTATAAGCCAATTGCATTTGAATATGCATCAGTTCACCTACCACATTGACCTCAGACTTATCTAATTGTGTAAAAAACTTGGCAGACTTTGTAGGGGTAAGACCTAAAGTTTTACATATCCCTAGTGGCATGACATTAGCTGAAGCTCCTGAATCAACCATATAGTTATGTAAAATTTTCCCAAAAATCCTCAAGGTTAATAGACAAGGAGGAGATTCCTTCTTCTTTGTGTACATTGCTACATTGGTGCTCGCAGGCTGTTCAACATTCTTAACTTTATCTTTGGTCTGTGTATCTTTACCATGATTATCTGTGCTTACTGGATTATCTCTAGGTCCTGACTCATCTAGGGATTTTATGAATGCATTCTGTACCCCTAGACTCCTCAATAACTCATATAAAGGTAAATTAACCGTTATCTTTTTTATTTCTTCAGAAAGATAGTTCATTAGTTTTGAAGCTTCATTAGAATCTACTTTTCCTATCTGAACCTTTAATGTTGTAGAAACACCAACCCCCTGATGACTAACTTTAGGAGGCACTGGATTATTACTTGCATGCTGATCAGGTGGAGTATTAAAGTTATTTAGAGGTGTGGAGGTAGTAAAAGGACCCCCTGGTTTACTATTACTCCTCAAATTATAGGTATGATTCCTATTTGACTGTTGAAAGGCTTGTACTTCATCTGGTTCACACAACACTTCATTTTCAGTTTCAAAGGGAATCTGAAAGGTTTCTAGCACTAAGGCTGATTCTAGATATAAGCTCTCACAATAAAATGGTTCATCTTTTGCTACTCGACTTCCTTCTTCTTTGATGGTGAATGTAAAACTCTCTAATACCATAGCAGACTCAAACCCAGAAGGTACTATCTCATTTCCCTTAGGAATCAGGAACTTAGATGTAGGGGCTTGTACCTCTACATTAAAGGTACTAGCCACTAAGTGAAACTGTGGACAATCAAGATCAATGTGTGCGCTAGTATTATGAATCCTACACCAATTTTTGAGTGCTACATTAGCCATCTATACTCTAGTAGGCTGTTTAGACTCTTGATTATTTGGACTCTCAAATGGAGAAGCCAGAGTGCCATTATTTGGTCTTGTGTTCCACATTCTGGGAGGCTTAGGCTAATTTGGATTTCTATTATCATTTCTCCAAGATTTACTATCTCCATTATGTCCTCTATTTTGTGATCCCTGTCCTTGGTTTTGATTTTGATTTTGATTGCGATCCTAACTTTGATTATGATTTTGGTTCTAATTTTGACTCTGAGGATTTCTGCCATAAAAATTGTCATTCCTCAACTAAGTCACCTCACTTGTTAACCTTCTTAAATGTGCAGTAATTTCTTTCATCTCTTCCCTATCATCTTGTGTCTTAGCCATGTATGTATCTTGAGGTAGATGAAAGAATGACTGACCATTGGCCTAGTTATTACTATTACCATTACTGGTGTATGGGACTATGGCCTGAGTAGGGATAGGGTTATATTCTAGTGTGCATGTAGGCACTAGATTTAACAATGGAGTATGATGCATAGGAACACCATTCCATGATTGCACTTGATTTGGGACTACAATATTCCCTACACTCACAAAAGGATTGTAAGTTGTCTATCTCATTTCCTGATTAATCTTTACTGATTCCTTATAAGCTTTTGACACAGTATCTACAGTAGGTATTTGTCTTTTGACAAACATTACAGTCAAAGGATCTAAAACAGTCTAATACATTGCTAAGATTGCGTTAGTAGTCATAGTGTATGGATTAACTAATTTTGAATAAGCCTTTTGGAACCTATCATTAAAGTTACTTATGAGCTCTCCTTCACCTCTCTTAATTTTTGCTAATTTACGATACAAAAGTGAAGGCTCAACTGGACCCCTAAACCTGGATAAGAATGCTTCTTCCATTAGTTCCTAGGTGGTAATGTGACTATTTGGCAAATTTACATACCAATTGGAAGCCTGCTCATTGAAAGTGAATAGGAACAACCTGCAAACTACATCCTCGTGCTTTAATCTTGCTCTAAAGCAAGCTTCTTTGAAAATTTAGATATGATCTTCTAGATCCTAATGTAGCTGATACTTAGAACAAAATTTCTCAGGATTCTTAGGTATTTCATGATAATCAGCGAACAATATGGGAGAATTAACATTGAAGTGTGCCATAACTGGGCCTCTAGGGGGACTAGTATTTCTAGGAGGACTTGCATTTATAGGTGGGCTAGGACTTTTAGGAGGACTTGGACCTCTAGATGGAGGCAAACCAAGATTCAATGATCTGAATGCAAAACCATCAGGACTTACTATGTTCGGTATACTCAATGGTGATCTTGGAGTACTCAATGAACTTCCTATTTGCACTACTCTAGAATTCCAAATCAAAGGACTCTTATTATGTCGTCTATCAGGTAATTGTGTAAAGATGTCACCTATATTGGACCTAGACCTAGTCACTAGATCTATATTGTTAGCCAGCTTGTACATGTTAACCTCAAATCTTATCATCCCTCCTTCTAGCACCAAAAACTATTGATGTTGGTTTTATTTATCAGAACAGAGATAAAATTCACAAAAAATCTTAGCTTATCTTGAAGAATATGGTGAAAAATTAGAAATACTTCTCAATTCCAAGCGTACATTAACCAGGTCATGGTTGTATTGAATTCACTCAAGGTTCTATGTGAAGTTGTTTTGTTTTAAGGGTCCTTATGTGATTTAAGTACCTCGTGACTACTGCATTGGTTTACTATATACAAATAATCTCAAATTTCATCAAAGTAAACATCTCTTTGCATATATTTACTACTTTATTACAAAGCTTTACTCAATATGGATAAAACTCACTTTGTACCTCAAATCTATATGAAAACTACTATGATCTTTATAATTCACTAGTATTTATGTGAATCAGTAGCAATTTACTTTAGATAACTACATGCATACTAATTATTTAAAGATTTTGGAGAAAAGTTAGAAAAAATAGAGTTAGAAACATCTATTTTAGGTAGGATCTAATGTTTTGCTATCCACGTATGACAAGCTTAAATGATCCTAAACAATTCAACAACAGTTAAACTCTATATGTAAATCCCGAGTATTTTCATGAACATACATAAAGAATTATAATCTTTTAATGAAAATACATAAAACAAACACTTGAATCAGAAAACACTCTGAATTAGATGTTGAATTATGAAGTTTGCATTCATTTGATATATGAAGTCATTTTAAATTTACAATGTAGCTATGACTTTTATTGAATTGATCAAAATTACTAAAACTCACCAACGTCTTGATAAATACATGAAAGAGGTAGGACATTCCACATTTGATGTAGAGCATCCATGCCTTGACTTATGGGTGCAAACCGATTCTGGTGAAATGAGACAAACATGCCATGATTTACTATTGTAAACCAATTCCAGTAAATTAGTGGCCTAACTGACTCTTCTACCTATTTTTTTGGGACTATTGTAACTGCTCTACCAGTTAGGAACAATTGTAAATACGCGTTCTTTATTTTGGGGGAGTTAGAGGGGAATTAGGAGTCTTTCTAGGCATATTGTTGTAGATAGGTAGTGAATGATTTAAAAGGGGGATATAGTTATCTTCCAGGGAAGGGAGTTTTTAGGAGGAGACGAGTCTGTTACAGAGCTCTTTCTAGAGTTGAAACAAATAAGATTTGTAAATATTTATTTCTCTGAAATATAAAGGGATTCTACTGTGTTGTTGGTTAGTGTTTCAATATTTTCTATGTTTTAGTTTATTTTTAGGTGCATGTTTGCAAATGAACATGGAATCTATCCATGTGAACTAAGCTGCTACATCAGTTGGTATCAGAGCACCAAATGAGACCTGGTGGACTAACATGACTCTTGTGCTAGATAAAAGCAATGCAAGGGTCTTGGAAAAAGAGGCGCTAGGCAGAAAAGTCATCCGTGGTTGCCAAGAGCGAGTATGATAAATCTGGTCAAGCCATCACTCACAATAAGACTCCACTGCAAGCATTAAGTTTTCCTTCCCAACATTGTATAGTTGGAGGAGTCTAAGAGCTGCTACAATAGCTGGAGAAAGGGAAAAAAATTACAAAGATTTACTACAAAGCTTCACTAAATATCGATAAAACTTGCTTTGTACCTCAAATTTATATGAAAACTGCTTTGATCTTTATAATTCATCAGTATTTATGCAAATTAGTAGCAATTTCCTTTAGATAACTGCATGCATGCTAATTATTTAAAGATTTTGGAGAAAAGTTAGAAAAGATAGAGTTAGAAACATCTATTTTAGACAAGATCTAATGTTCTGATATCCACGTAGGACAAGCTTAAATGATCTTAAATAATTCAACAACAATTAAACTCTATATGTAAATCCTGAGTATTTTCATGAACATACATAAAGAATTGCAATCTTTTAATGAAAATACATCAAACAAACACCTGAATCAGAAAACACTTTGAATTAGATGCAAAATTCTAAAGTTTGCATTCATTTGATATATGAAGTCATTTTAAATTTACAATGTAGCTATGACTTTTATTGAATTGATCAAAATTACTAAAACTCATAAACGTCTTGATAGATACATGAAAGAGGTAGGACATTCCACACTCTCCTTGATGTAGACATAGGCGACCTCCTCTCTAAATCACTAAATGCTCAAAGTATTCACTTAAGAATCACTTCCTTTTGTAGAAAAATTACTAAATACAGTCTAAGGCTAAATGCTATGAATCCCTATGTAATTAAAATACAAGTAGCAGCGTTCCTTATATATATTTGAATCTCCCCTGCTATGGTTACAAAAAACCAATCAATGGTTCCAATTCAAACTTACAAAATCAACGGTGGAAAATATTTCCCAACCGCCCTTCAAAATATCTCTAGGAATATTTCCTTTGGCTCAAAGGATGCAATTGGGATCTTTTAAACACAAAATATTTCCTTTTGACTTTCTCCATTCGTTGACTTCCACAAAGACAAACTTACAAAACACCAAAGCACTTGAAATATCCCAAAAGGGAATTACCTGTTGCTGCTAGTGCTCGCCTTTGCATCCTCTCCCCTTTTCAGGTATTGTGCATACCTTGCTATCAATGCTACCATAGAAGTATGATTACTCCTTTGGCTCTCCATCGCCAACGGAAAACCAACAGCCTTATACAACCCTTTTTCCCAAATTTTGTTCATGTCTGTAGTGGCATCTGGTGCCGTGATTTTCTGTAACACATCTTCTGCATCATAGTAACTGATGTTTGTATCTGTAACTATTGATCCTGTGCTATATATCAGAGATGAATATCCCCTGACTAGCATCAATTCTTCCCTAACCGTTTCTTTTTTTGGTTTCCTCTCTTTCTTTACCTTCTCTTTTTCATCGGTTGATGTGGTATCCACTTTCTTTTGCTTAGGTACCATCTTGTCAAGAAAAATTATACATTTTACCCTCTCATTTTCGCACAATTCTATGGTTTCATCACGTATTTTTACTTTTTACAGTTACCCTAGGGTTTTTGTTGTTTATTTTATTTGGAATTTATAGATTTTAACAATATCAAATTCATTTCCTATAATTAACTATAGTAACATGCACTAACTTGCATCATTTTCTTAATGGAAATTACTATAACTAATCCTAATTTCATTTAGCTGAATTTCAACAGAGTTTGAGGTACATACCTGTATCCACAACTAGTTTGACCTTAAGAATGTTGACAAAGATTTACCATTCAAACCTTACTCTATTACCGCTCTTGAATTTTCATTCCGCTCTTGAGTCACCTTTTCTTTATTGTGAAATTCTCTGTAATTTTAACCTTCAAATGCAACTATGAAAATAAACATAATTGAATTTTACTTTTATCTTGTTCAAATTCTAAGTTTCTAGTGGTAGATGTGCATTGAATGTTGCAATTAATGCATACAGTTTAGCCTGTGTTTAACTTTCCATTTAATTCACATTTTGAACTTTGTATACATTAATTCGGCATCTAAACTTTGTATAACATGTCTACATACTTCACCATTCAAACTTTTTGTATATCAAATTTTTATATATTTCTATGCATATATTATATAATCACCGAAACATACAAACTTAGACTCCAATGGGTTTATGAAACATATTGCATTTAATCTCATGTCTGGCCTTGTATCTAACTTTTGTATTTCGCAATGTATATGCAACGTATACATTCAAACCTACAAGCACAGACTTGAAAAATGTATAAACTCATTTTGACTTTCTATTTAATTTTGACATTGTATCTTTACCTTTTGTATATCGCGTTTGCACAACACATACAACATAACATACATACAAATAGTGCAGACCTCAATTTGTTACGAACCACATTTGAATTAATGTCAGGTCTGCCCTTGTATCTAACTTTGTATTTTACCCCATGTATATTGATGACATCTTTTGATAATTCACCTGTGGGTCCCACCAACTTTAATCACTTTTAACTTCTTTTTAAAACCTGAGATTGTACATGTATTTTAAATACAAACAAATATACATACAGATATACAATATAATATTGTTCAGATTTTGACTTTTATAAACCGGATTAAGTATTCCTTTCAGATTCATTCATGTACATTCTGCTTATTTGTATTTTGAATGCATAAGTTTAGACATACATTACAATACCAAATACAACTATGGATTCCAATGCTTTTTCAATTTACCTCAGAATCTGATCGGGTCCGTCTTTGCATACTTAAATTTGAACAT
This sequence comes from Cunninghamia lanceolata, assembly GCA_027924645.1. Taxonomy (NCBI): domain Eukaryota; kingdom Viridiplantae; phylum Streptophyta; class Pinopsida; order Cupressales; family Cupressaceae; genus Cunninghamia; species Cunninghamia lanceolata. The sequence goes on along the minus strand of BSBN01000219.1, from coordinate 13,144,717 downwards.
TCAAGATATACATGTAAAAACACGATACAAAACCTAATTATACCTCAATAAAACAATAATAACACCTCATATAAAAAGAAATTTGTATATGACATATGAATTTTAATTGAACACTACACTTTTACCAAAACTGCCATATCTCACGAAATACTAGGAATTTCAAGTTGGTTCAAAAAACACCCCTGAATCATTTTTCATGCAAAATTCATTAGTATCTCCTATTTCTCTCTATTACTATGCATTTTGATTTTTCAATTACTCCTTGTACTAAGTACCTTTTCCCTTTTACCACCAAGCAAGACCAAACCACAAGAAACAAAAGCAAACAGGGTCCTCATTTTGCTAGAAGGTAAAATGGGGCATGTTGTGAACATCACAACAATTATCTTTTTACATTGGTAGACAAGGGAAAGACCAAGAATAGATATATCCAAAGTTAGCATAAATTCTCTTTATGATGATAATTTCAACGCTAAGTTAGTTAGAGACTATAAATGTATACATTTGTTAATTATAATTTTATAGTTTGGCATTTGTTATTACAACTTGGGTATTAGCTTTAGCACTAAACAAATGTTGATAGTAGAGATTTATGAGCCTCATACCATTTACAAGGAGAATGAGTAGAAGATTGAAAATGCAATGTTGGTATCTAGTGATTTGCAAGTTAACAAGCATAAATCCCAATCTAAGAGGTTTGGACGGATAGCAATAATCATGGGTGCCATGGTTTCCTTGCTTTTACTTTTGAGTCATTCTCTTGTCAAACCTACCACAATCATATTTATTTTTAGGGTGTTTACACATTGAAAAATCTATCAAGATTTTCACTTTATTTCCTACTACTTATTTTTCTATCTTTCTAGTTTCCAACTTCCTTTGGTAGTTTTTTCTCCACTTTGTTGTCTATCTAGCGCATTGATTCTACAAGTACCACTTCTAATTTTGTTATTTGATCTTTGTATTAATATTTTGAGCTTCATCCAATAAAAAGAACTTCTCATTTAATTTAATTTAATGGTAGATTACAAATTATTTTCTATCACCTTAGTTGTTTGTTCAGAATGCACTCCAAACTCCCTTGAATGAATTTGCATCTTATACATTTTGAGTGAACCTCCACTACCATTACACCAAATCTAAGAACAAACAATATGAATAATGCAATATATTAGTCAAATTTAATAATTTAGTGTTGTTGTGCTTGTCTTTGATAGTAAAAATGTTAGCCATGATCTTGATGAGAAAATTATCTAGCTCATTAAAGTTTCACTTGGTAAAAGTCTCAGCTATTCCTATAATGTCCCCATTTTCGAGTTCTCTTGCAGTTCATTTAGAGCTGACTTTCTAGGTTGGTGACAACATAATCAGAGGAGTATTTCGATGTCACCAGGGTGTTTAGATGTTCCAGTGGAACTGGTTGACACTTTCCAGAGAGATTTCAGATAACTTGTCCATACTTACTATTTATAGTAAGTGCTTGCATGGCAGCAATCTTTCTGGATTTTTCTGGGTTTGTTCTCTTTGGTCCTTGAAGAACACTTCTATTTTTAGTAAGTGTCAGTTTGGCACTATTTTGGTGACTTGGCAATCAACTATTGGCTCTCCCAGATGTTGCATTGAGCTTAGAGTTATCAGATGGTTTGTGGATCTAGTTGGCATCTTCCATGTTGGCTTAGTGTGCTTATGGCCATTAGTTACGATTTTTAGTAAGTTCAGGTTCAGTGTCGGATTAGGATTTTCAAAGTGGGGTTGGATGCGTCTCGTTGAGACCTTTCCAGTGAGCTATAGATCATTGAATTTTGAGTTCATTTGGGCCTCCCTTTTAAAGTACGTAAATTATTATTATTATTTAATATTAGACTTTGGGTTTTATTGGTTAAGTGATGAAAATAAAATATTTAAAAGTCACTTAAGTCATCTTTTGGAGCGCTCACATTGGGAAATATTACAAAGTGAAATTAAAAGAAATATTTCCCTCCAAAGTAAAACATCCCTCTTGGAGAGTTATAAAAGAGGGAAAAGTGCCTCATTTGATATATGCTTGGTTTATGATATTTTGCTCTCATATTGAGTTTTTCCCGTGCATAGGGCTTGAGCTTGGCTCTTTGGTTTCAATCATCGATTTGCAGAGACGAAAAACTTTTGTAGATTCATCATTCCTCATGTATGAAAGAGTGCATCAGGAAGGGGATATTGGAGTCTTCATTCAGAGGATTCATTTGGGCTTTCAGGAAATCCATTTTAGTGACGGCTTGAGCTGGAAGTGAAGATTTTGGAGGAGATTTTCAATGCAGATAAGAATATAGTTTTGTGGGACTGAAATGAGTCTTTTGTGAGGAGTTTAATGCTATTACAGTGCCCTTTTATGATTGGCCACACTACTTATAGGTAGGTCGTACACTGCAGGAGGTCATACTTCTTGGTACAACTAATGTCTTGTTATTTAGTGATTCATTCTCATCTCTAGCTGGTTGATTTGTTGCCTGTAGACATTCCAAAGATAGTAGACAGGTTTTATGAAGTGATTTGGAAAGGTTTTGAACTAGTATAACCTACACATAGGTTGTACTATGCTGGGATTGGATGTGAGAGGTTTAGGAGGTCTTCTTTAGTAGTTATGCATCAACAAACTCATTGTATCTAGGCATCCAGGGTCTATTTCAACATTGCAGCCATTGTAATCTGCAACTTTGATGTATTGTATGAATTCTAAATTGTTTCCCATGGCTATGTAATGCTACTATCATATTCAGTAATCAACCAAGTTGAAGATTTCCAAGTGGGTATTGCATTTTAATTAGTTTTATAACATTTTATGATCTGGGTTGTCTTTAGTTTACGAAAAATTATTGTAGATTTTCTGGGGTTGTTCATATGTTTTATATTTCATACATGTAATGCAAAAATATGACATGCAAAAAAAAACCATAAAACCCTAATAGAAAAATACATCAAAAACATAAAAAATTAGTCAGAGGCAAACATATACAGAGGGGTGTATGTTATAGTGGTATCAGAGCAGAAGATCTTACCATCCTGTGAAGTTAGACATAGACATGCAGATGATGAACTGAGACATGTAGCTTGGTACACATACAAGTTCCCTATATTGATCCCTTTATGGGTAGAGCTATAGTAGTGATAGAAGAAATGGGTGATAAAGACTAGGAAGATCCTAGTATCGAGGAAATGTTAAATAATTGGTACAGGAAATAAGAAGAGATGCTGAATAATTAGGATAGGAGACAGAGAGAGATACAACAAATTACTAATCAAGCGATACAGATGATGACCGATTATTTACTTAGGACTCCTGGTATCGATAATAACAACAACAATGATAGGAACAATGGAGATAGGAATGGATATGGGGATAGTGATGATGGTTTGGTAGATGAAGTTGCTTTCAGCACCCAAGAGGATGTTATCATCCCTGATAACAAATCTAATTTTTATGACAACAGTTTATGATTTAAATGTTATGGCACATGAGGAAACTATTGTAGAAGAGACTTCTAATGTTGGCACACAAGATATGAGTGTCAACCATGAGGAAAGCAAGGAGATTAAAAGCCATAATAGTTCTGACTTTCATGACAGTAGTGAGGTTCCTTTGTATCAGCATGAGATAACAACTACTTCACATGAAGGTGATGATTCCTTGGAGTTGTCAAAGGCAAATACACAAGGTTTGGGTATTATTGATGCATTGTGTGAGGGGAATTCCTGCCATCATAAGTCTAATTTTTCAAATTAGACCATAGAAAACAAATCAGAGTATTCATTAATTGGCAAGGAGTCCCAAGATCGCTTATTGGATGGGCATGCAGATGCTTTGGAAGAAGAAGTGTATGAAGATATTGTCAAAACAATAGCTTCTACAATATTTTTTGAGCCATCCTTTGAGGTACAAAGTAGCAGTACCATTGATGATATTGTGAGTAAAGCTGATAGCACACATGAGGATGCTTATCAAATAGTGAGTGATGATGATTCAGCCTATTACCATAGTGCTGATTACAAATCAGAAAATTTGTGTGGAAATGATTTGTCAGTGGGGTTTGATCATTTGGCGAGGCAATTGAAGGTGAATGTAGGCATGATTACTTCAACCTTAGAAAACTTTGATGTTGCTCAGCAGTTGGTGACACACTGTTGTTGGACTCCAAGTATATATGAGCACCTTGATAGTGGACTTTCTCTTGCCGAGTTTCAGGTACATAGAGATGCACTTGGGATCATGAGGAATAATTACCCACAACTGTTATCAGATAGAGATCATCTTCTCATGCTCGATGGTATCTATTATGATGCTATTAAGGGAAAGGAAGAGGAGGTTGATGAGCTCACCTATGAGCTTGGGATCACCATAGACTCTTTGAAGAGTGCTCAATCAGCCCTTCAAGAGTCAAAGTTACAGATAGATGAGCTTACTGTGGAGTTGAGCTTAGCATAGTCTTCATCTCCAATAGTTACAGTTCTGACTTCTATGACAGTTACTGGTGATGAGCATGCACCCACGGATAGTGATAAGGAGTACTTTGTGTATGTGGTTACATCCATTACAGTGATAGATGCAGGTCACATAGATGGGATGATTGTTTTGGATGAGTGTAACATGGAGAAATATGTTGCACCAGGTGTTCCTAAGATTAGTTCCATTTTAGGTGATGTAGAGCAGATGATTGATAGCTCTTGCAAAGATTTGGTGGATTTCCCCGAGAGTTGTGTGACAGATCACCACACTACTCCATCTTTTTCACAGGAGACATGTAGGGCATCTTTCAGTGGGGAGATCGATTCTCATGATGATTTGTTTTCCTCTCTTGGAAACAAATCAGAGATTACATCCCATGCAACTGATTTGATCAACAACTTATTTAGCCATAGAGATGGAAAGATCAACTGAAGGTTATCGAGGATAAGGTTGTTCAAACCTTAACTTGTATTTATAGTACCCACAAGTTTGTGGAGGAGCTTTTTTGGATGGCACAATTGGAGGAAAGGTAGGTTGGGGTAGTAGTGGGCACTTCCATATCTAATTTGCAAACTATCTAGCATGCTATGGAGTGGATTAAATCAAAATACCCCCAACTGTTTTTAGATCAAGACTTTGCTATTGGGTATGCATAGAGGACTTGCAGGTTATCTACCCAATTAGCCATTCAGGATTAGAGACCTGAGCCATCTTATGATTCGAGTGATGAGTGTGTTCCCCATGACTATGATGGTCAACTGTTGACATAGGCGGGTGTTTTTTATTTTGACTGCATAGTGAGGAGTGCTCATCATTTCTCATTAAGTCCACACATAGATGACTAGATGATGTGTAAGTGTGGATTGGCTCAAGATTTATACCATCCATTGTAGGATGAAGGGTTACCATCTATTGAAGATGGAACTGGGGATTGCAAGTGGCTGACTCAGATACATTCAGAGGATCACCTACAGGGTTAGAGATCAGACTACCATCATGGTGATATGTACCAGATAGAGTTTGCAACTTCTTTGTCTCTAAAATTTCCATTGGAGACATGGCTTCAAAAAGGTTGCAGTGTCAGTTGGCATGATGGCATGTTTAGTTTTTACAGCGGTGATGGAGGAGAGTTATATCATTCCCTCAATTTGAGAGGACCTATTTGATACCTTCCAGCACTTATGTTGGATAGTCAGCACATCCATAAGAGTTTTGTAGGGGATAATAATGGATGTTTTGGTTTAGACACTTTGAGACTTACCTCTTCATGATTGATGGATGTGAGGTTCTAATATGTTGGGATCCAGGTGGTGACAGGTTTGGCATGTCAGTTCAGTTGGATTCTGTTGAGTTGCTTCACCACCCTCTGCATGGTGAAGATTTTATCAGAGTAGCACAGCGTCGGCATGGTGGTTCTATTCTGAGAATAACTTGGGACCCTGGGATCATTTTTGGTTTCAGTTTGGTTCAGTCTGTTGATTGGAGGTTGTATTGGCATTGCTTGAGGACAAGAAATCTTTGGGAAGGGTGGACTGTAATGTCCCCATTTTCAAGTTCTCTTGCAGTTTAGTCAGAGTTGACTTTTTGGGTTGGTGACAGCATAATCAGAGGAGTATTTCAATGTCACCAATGTGTTCAAGTGTTCCAATGGAGCTGGTTGACACTTTCTACAGAGATTTCAGACAACTTGTCTATACTTACTATTTATAGTAAGTGCTTGCATGTTGGCAATCCTTATTAGTTTTTCTAGGTTTGTTCTCTTTGGTCCTTGGAGAACACTACTATTTTTAGTATTAGTTTGGCGTTATTTTGGTGACTTGGAAGTCAGTTGTTGGCTCTCCTAGATGTTGTATTGAGCTTAGAGTTATCAGATGGTTTATGGATCTAGTTGGCATCTTCTATGTTGGCTCAGTATGCTTATGGCCATTACTTACTATTTTTAATAAGTTCGAGTTCAGTGTCGGATCCAGATTTTCAGAGTGGGGTTGGATGCATCTTGTCGAGACCTTTTTGGTGAGCTATAGATCATCGAATTCAAAGTTCATTTGGGCCTCATTTTTAAAGTTTGTAAATTAATATTATTATTTAATATTAGACTTTGGGTTTTATTGGTTAAGTGATGAAAATAAAATATTGAAAAGTCACTTAAGTCATTTTTTGGAGTGCTCACATTGGGAAATATTCAAAATAGGGTGTGTTGTGAACATCACAACAATTATCTTTTTTACATTGGTAGACAAGGGAAAGACCAAGAATAGATATATCCAAAGTTAGCATAAATTCTCTTTATGATGACAATTTCAATGCTAAGTTAGTTAGAGACTATAAATGTATACATTTGTTAATTATAATTTTATAGTTTGGCATTTGTTATTACAACTTGGGTATTAGCTTTAGCACTAAACAAATGTTGATAGTAGAGATTTAGGAGCCCCATACCATTTACGAGGAGAATGAGGAGAAGATTGAAAATGCAATGTGATATCCAATGATTTGCAAGTTAACAAGTATAAATCCCAATCTAAGAGGTTTGGACAAATAGCAATAATCACGGGTGCCATGGTTTCCTTGCTTTTACTTCTGAATCATTCTCTTGTCAAAGCTACCACAATCATATTTATTTTTAGGGTGTTTACACATTGAAAAATCTATCAAGATTTTCTCTTTATTTCCTACTACTTATTTTTCTATCTTTCTAGTTTCCAACTTCCTTTGCTAGTTTTTTCTCCACTTTGTTGTCTATCTAGTGCATTGATTCTACAAGTACCACTTTTAATTTTGTTATTTGATCTTTGTATTAATATTTTGAGCTTCATCCAATAAAAAGAACTTCTCATTTAATTTAATTTAATGGTAGATTACAAATTATTTTCTATCACCTTAGTTGTTTGTTCAGAATGCACTCCAAACTCCCTTGAATGAATTTGCATCTTATACATTTTGAGTGAACCTACACTACCATTACACCAAATCTAAGAACAAACAATATGAATAATGCAATATATTAGTCAAATTTAATAATTTAGTGTTGTTGTGCTTGTCTTTGATAGTAAAAATGTTAGCCATGATCTTGATGAGAAAATTGTCTAGCTCATTGAAGTTTCACTTGGTAAAAGTCTCAGCCAATCCTGTAATGTCCCCATTTTCGAGTTCTCTTGCAGTTCATTCAGAGCTGACTTTCTAGGTTGGTGACAGCATAATCAGAGGAGTATTTCGATGTCACCAGGGTGTTTAGGTGTTCCAATGGAACTGGTTGACACTTTTTGGAGAGATTTTAGACAACTTGTCCGTACTTAGTATTTATAGTAAGTGCTTGCATGTCAGCAATCTTTCTAGATTTTTTTGGGTTTGTTCCCTTTGGTCCTCAGAGAACACTACTAGTTTTAGTAAGTGTCAGTTTGGAACTGTTTTGGTGAATTGGCAGTCAGCTATTGGCTCTCCCAGATGTTGCATTGAGCTTAGAGTTATCAGATGGTTTGTGGATCTAGTTGGCATCTTCCATGTTGACTTAGTGTGCTTATGGCCATTAGTTACTATTTTCAGTAAGTTTGGGTTTAGTGTCGGATCAAGATTTTCAAAGTGGGGTTGGCTGCATCTCGTCGAGACCTTTCCAGTGAGCTATATATCACTGAATTTTGAGTTCATTTGGGTCTCCGTTTTAAAGTCTGTAAATTATTATTATTATTTAATAATGGACTTTGGGTTTTATTGGTTAGGCTATGAAAATAAAATATTTAAAAGTCACTTAAGTCATTTTCTGGAGTGCTCACATTGGGAAATATTACAAAGTGAAATTAAAAGAAATATTTCCCTCCAAAGTAAAACATCCCTCTTGGAGAGTTATAAAAGAGGGAAAAGTGCCTCATTTGATATATGCTTGGTTTATGATATTTTGCTCTCATATTGAGTTTTTCCTGTGAATAGGGCTTGAGCTTGGCTCTTTGGTTTCAATAATTGATTTACAAAGACAAATTTTTTTGCAGATTCATCATTGCTCATGTATGAAAGAGTGCATCAGGAAGGGGATATTGGAGTCTTCATTCAGAGGATTCATTTGGGCTTTCAGGAAATCCATTTTAATGACGGCTTGAGCTGGAAGGGAAGATTTTGGAGGAGATTTTCATTACAAATTAGAATATAGTTTTGTGGGACTGAAATGAGTCTTTTGTGAGGAGTTTAATGCTGTTACAGTGCCCTTTTATGACTGGCCATACTACCTATAGGCAGGCCATATAATGTAGGATGCCATACTTCTTGGTACAGCTGATGTCTTGTGATTTAGTGACTCATTCTCATCTCTAGCTAGTTGATTTGTTGCTGCAGACATTCCAGAGATAGTAGATAGGTTTTATGAAGTGATTTGGAAAGGTTCTGAACTAGTATAACCTACACACAGGCTATACTATGCTGAGATTAGACGTGAGAGGTTTAGGAGGTCTTCTTTAGCAGTTATGCATCAACAAACTCCTTGTATCTAGGCATCCAAGATCTATTTCAACATTGCAGCCATTGTAATCTGCAACTTTGATGTATTGTATGAATTCTGAATTGTTTCCCATGGCCATGTAATGCTGCTATCATATCTGACAATCAACCAAGTTGAAGATTTCCAAGTGGGTATTGCATTTTAATTAGTTTTATAACATTTTATGATCTGGGTTGTCTTTAATTTATGAAAAATCATTGTAGATTTTTTGGGGTTGTTCATATGTTTTATATTTCATACATGTAATGCAAAAATTTGACATGCAAAAATAAACCATAAAACCCTAACAGAAAAATACATCAAAAACATAAAAAATTAGTCAGAGGCAAACATATATAGAGGGGTGTAAGTTATAGTGGTATCAGAGCAGAAGATCTTACCATCCTGTGAAGTTAGACATAGACATGCAAATGATGAACTAAGACATGTAGCTTGGTACACATACAGGTTCCCTATATTGATCCCTTTATGGGTAGAGCTACAATAGTGATAGAAGAAATGGGTGATAAAGACCATGAAGAGCCTAGTATCGAGGAAATGTTGAATAATTGGTACAGGAAACGAGAAGAGATGCTAAATAATTAGGATAGGAGACAGAGAGAGATACAACAAATTACTAATCAAGTGATACAGATGACCAATTATTTACTTAGGAATCCTAGTATCGATAATAACAACAACAATGATAGGAACAATGGAGATAGGAATGGATATAGGGATAGTGATGATGGTTTGGTAGATGAAGTTGCTTTCAGCACCCAAGAGGATGTTATCAGCCTTGATAACAAATCTAATTTTTGTGACAGTAGTTTGTGGTTTAAATGTTATGGCACATGAGGAAACTATTGTAGAAGAGACTTCTAATGTTGGCACACAAGATATGAGTGTCAAACATGGGGAAAGTAAGGAGATTACAAGCCATAATAGTTCTAATTTTCATGATAGTAGTGAGGTTCCTTTGTATCAGCATGAGATAACAACTACTTCACATGAAGGTGATGGCTCAATGGAGTTGTCAAAGGCAAATACTCAAGGTTTGGGTATTATTGATGCATTGTGTGAGGGGAATTCTTGCCCTCATAAGTCTAATTTTTCAAATCAGACCATAGAAAACAAATCAGAGAATTCATTAATTGGCAATGAGTCCCAAGATCGCTTTTTGGATGGGCATGTAGATGCTTTGGAAGAAGAAGTGTATGAAGATATTGTCAAAACAATAGCTTCTACAGTATTTTTTGAGCCATCCTTTGAGGTACAAAGCAACAGTACCATTGATGATATTGTGAGTAAAGCTGATAGCACACATGAGGATGCTTATCAAATAGTGAGTGATGATGATTCAGCCTCTTACCATAGTGCTGATTACAAATTAGAAAATTTGTGTGGAAATGATTTGTCAATGGGGTTTGATCATTTGGCGGGGCAATTGAAGGTGAATGAAGGCATGATTACTTCAACCTTAGAACACTTTGATGTTGCTCAGCAGTTGGTGACACACTGTTATTGGACTCTAGGTATATATGAGCACCTTGATAGGGGACTTTCCCTTGCTGAGTTTCAGGCACGTAGAGATGCACTTGGGATCATGAGGAATAATTACCTACAACTGTTATCAGATAGAGATCATCTTCTCATGCTCGATGGTATCTATTATGATGCTATTAAGGGAAAGGAAGAGGAGGTTGATGAGCTCACCTATGAGCTTGGGATCACCATAGACTCTTTGAAGAGTGCTCAATCAGTCCTTCAAGAGTCAAAGTTACAGATAAATGAGCTTACTGTGGAGTTGAGCTTAGCATAGTCTTCATCTCCAACAGTTACAATTCTGACTTCTATGATAGTTACTGGTGATGAGAATGCACCCATAGATAGTGGTAAGGAGTACTTTGTGTATGTGGTTACATCCATTATAGTGACATATATAGGTCACATAGATGGGATGATTGTTTTGGATGAGTGTAACATGGAGCAATATGTTGCACCAGGTGTTCTTGAGGTTAGTCCCATTTTAGGTGATGTAGAGAAGATGATTGATAGCTCTTGCGAAGATTTGGTGGATTTCCCCAAGAGTTGTGTGACAGATCACCACACTACTCCATCTTTTTCACAGGAGACATGTAGGACATCTTTCAGTGGGGAGATCGATTCTCATGATGATTTGTTTTCCTCTCTTGGAAGCAACTTAGAGATTACATCCCATGCAGCTGATTTTGATCAACAACTTATTGAGCCATAGAGATTGAAAGATCCACTAAAGGTTATCGAGGATAAGGTTGTTCAAACCTTAACTTGTATTGATAGTACCCACAAGTTTATAGAGGAGCTTTTTTGGATGGCACAATTGGAGGAAAGGCAAGTAGGGGTAGTAGCAAACACTTCCATATCTAATTTGCAAACTATCCAGCATGCTATGGAGTGGATTAAATTAGAATACATCCAATTGTTTTCAGATCAGGACTTTGCTATTGGGTATGCATAGAGTTGCAGGTTATCTACCCAATTAGCCATTCAGGATCAGAGACCTGAGCCATCTTATTATTTGAGTGATGAGTGTGTTCCCCATGACTATGACAGTCAACTGTTGACACAGGTGGGTGTTTTTTATTTTGACTACATAGTGAGGAGTGCTCATCATTTCTCATTAAGTCCACACATAGATGACTGGATGATGCGTAAGTGTGGATTGGCTTAAGATTTATACCATCCATTGTGGGATGAAGGGTTGCCATCTACTAAAGATGGAACTGGGGATTGCAGGTGGCTGACTCAGATACATTCAGAGGATCACCTACAGGGTTAGAGATCAGACTACCATCATGGTGATATGTACTAGATAGAGTTTACAACTTCTTTGTCTCTAAAATTTCCATTGGAGACATGGCTTCAAAAAGGTTGCAGTGTTAGTAGGCATGATGGCATGTTTAGTTTTTACAGCGGTATTGGAGGAGAGTTATATCATTCCCTCGATTTGAGAGGACTTGTTTGATACCTCCATAAGAGTTTTGCAGGGGATAATAGGGGATGTTTTGGTTTAGACACTTCGAGACTTACTTACCTCTTCATGATTGATGGATGTGAGGTTCTGATGTGTTGGGATCCAGGTGGTGACAGGTTTGGCATGTCAGTTCAGTTGGATTCTATTGAGTTGATTCACCACCCTCTGCATGGTGAAGATTTTATCAGAGTAGCACAACGTCGGGGTGGTGGTTCTATTCTGAGAATAACTTGGCACCCTGGGATCATTTTTGGTTTCAGTTTGGTTCAGTCTGTTGATTGGAGGTTGTATTGGCATTGCTTAAGGACAAGAAATCTTTGGGAAGGGTGGACTGTAATGTCCCCATTTTCGAGTTCTCTTGCAGTTCAGTCAGAGTTGAGTTTCTAGGTTGGTGACAGCATAATCAGAGGAGTATTTCAATGTCACCAAGGTGTTCAGGTGTTCCAATGGAGCTAGTTAACACTTTCTAGAGAGATTTTAGACAAGTTGTCTGTACTTACTATTTATAGTAAGTGCTTGCATGTTGGCAATCTTTTTGGATTTTTTGAGGTTTGTTCTCTTTGGTCCTTGGAGAACATTGCTATTTTTAGTGTTAGTTTGGCGCTATTTTGGTGACTTGGAAGTCAGTTGTTGGCTCTCCAAGATGTTGCATTGAGCTTAGAGTTATCAGATGCTTTATGGATCTAGTTGGCATCTTCGATGTTGGCTCAGTGTGCTTATGGCCATTACTTACTATTTTTAGTAAGTTTGGGTTCAGTGTCTGATCCAAATTTTTAGAGTGGGGTTGGATGCATCTTGTCGAGACCTTTCTAGTGAGCTATAGATCACCGATTTCCAAGTTCATTTGGGCCTCCGTTTTAAAGTCTGTAAATTAATATTATTATTTAATATTAGACTTTGAGTTTTATTGGTTAAGTGATGAAAATAAAATATTTAAAAGTCACTTAAGTCATTTTTTGGAGTGCTCACATTGGGAAATATCCAAAATGGGGCGTTTTGTGAACATCACAACAATTACCTTTTTTATATTGGTAGACAAGGGAAAGACCAAGAATAGATATATTCAAAGTTAGCATAAATTCTCTTTATGATGACAATTTCAACGCTAAGTTAGTTAGAGACTATAAATGTATACATTTGTTAATTATAATTTTATAGTTTGGCATTTGTTATTACAACTTGGGTATTAGCTTTAGCACTAAACAAATGTTGATAGTAGAGATTTATGAGCCTCATACCATTTACGAGGAGAATGAGGAGAAGATTGAAAATGCAATGTGGTATCCAATGATTTGCAAGTTAACAAGCATAAATCCCAATCGAAGAGATTTGGATAGATAGCAATAATCATGGGTGCCATGGTTTCCTTGCTTTTACTTCTGAGTCATTCTCTTGTCAAAGCTACCACAATCATATTTATTTTTAGGGTGTTTACACATTGAAAAATCTATCAAAATTTTTTCTTTATTTCGTACTTCTTATTTTTCTATCTTTCTAGTTTCCAACTTCCTTTGGTAGTTTTTTCTCCACTTTGTTGTCTATCTAGCACATTGATTCTACAAGTACCACTTCTAATTTTGTTATTTGATCTTTGTATTAATATTTTGAACTTCATCCAATAAAAAGAACTTCTCATTTAATTTAATTTAATGGTATATTACAAATTATTTTCTATCACCTTAGTTGTTTGTTCAGAATGCACTCCAAACTTCCTTGAATGAATTTGCATCTTATACATTTTGAGTGAACCTCCACTACCATTACACCAAATCTAAGAACAAGCAATATGAATAATGCAATATATTAGTCAAATTTAATAATTTAGTGTTGTTGTGCTTGTCTTTGATAGTAAAAATGTTAGCCATGATCTTGATGAGAAAATTGTCTAGCTCATTGAAGTTTCACTTGGTAAAAGTCTCAGCTAATCCTGTAATGTCCCCATTTTTAAGTTCTCTTGCAGTTCATTCAGAGCTGACTTTCTAGGTTGGTGACAGCATAATCAGAGGAGTATTTCGATGTCACCAGGGTGTTTAGGTGTTCCAGTGGAACTGGTTGACACTTTCCGGAGAGATTTCAGACAACTTGTCCATACTTACTATTTATAGTAAGTGCTTGCATGTTAGCAATCTTTCTGGATTTTTCTGGGTTTGTTCTCTTTGGTCCTTAGAGAACACTACTATTTTTAGTAAGTGTCAGTTTGGCACTATTTTGGTGACTTGGAAATCAGCTATTAGCTCTTCTAGATGTTGCATTGAGCTTAGAGTTATCAGATGGTTTGTGGATCTAGTTGGCATCTTCCATGTTGGCTCAGTGTGCTTATGGCCAATAGTTACTATTTTTAGTAAGTTTGGGTTCAGTGTCAGATCAAGATTTTCAAAGTGGGGTTGGACACGTCTCGTCGAGACCTTTCCAGTGAGCTATAGATGTTGGATTTAAGGCATACAACTGAGAGGGGGGGGGTGAATCAGTTGTATAAAACTTATTGTTCTTTCAAACACTTGATTCTTCATTGTTAGTTAACAGCATATCAATTAATCATCCATGAAAGCATAATACATAAACACAAGAGCAGATAAACATCAACACATTGAACACCAAGATTTTGACGTGGAAAACCCGGTTAAGGGAAAAACCACGGGGTGATTAACCCAAGGATTATTCTCTGTTAGAAGAATAAGAAAAAGAATGGCACTTGCCAATTAGGGCTCACTGCCCGAGCACACTGCTCACAAAGAGGCCCACTGCCTACAAGGAGACACACTGTCTACAAAGTGATAAGAATCACAGTCTTGAACTAGAGAATGACATCTCTACCATGTCTGGATTAGTTCCATTTAAGCCCAAAAACTTCTGCTCTGCCTTTCGCACTTCTCTTCACTAAGCCATACTCATCCACACAATCCACACTTTGAAATGAACTCACAAACCATTATTTATACAAGACATCGACTTAGGAACAAACATCTAAGTCGGCAAACAACCATAAGAGTATCCGCAAGATGAATAACACATCCGGTCGGCCACCACAAGAACATTTGCAGGATGAACAACTCATCCGGTCAGCTAAACAGAGCAAGAACTTCATCTGGAGGAATAACTTCTATTCCGGGCTCTACTATCAATGCGGATCAACAACACAACCTCAACATGATCTAGAAAACTTCACAAGCCTGCCTGAATGACCGGATACATCCGCACATCCTTTACTTGCTGGAATCTCTTGTCTTCCTCATCCGGAACTTCAAGAACACAGTCTGTCGCCACTGTAGAAGGTACTTCCGGACCTTCAAATCATACATTATCAATGCGGACCAACAACACAACCTCAACATGATCCAAGAGCCTTCACAAGCCTGCCTGAATGACCAGGTACGTCCGCATTTCCTTTACTTACTGAAATCTCTTATCCTCCTTATCCGGAACTTCAAGAACACAGTCTGTCGGCACTGTCATAATGCAAGAGGTACTTCCGGACCTCCAAATCATACACAGCTCAAGATGGCACATCACAAGGACATCCCAAACACTCTTTCCAATCCGCAGATTAGGATTGTACAATTCCGGACCTCACCGGACCTTTCTGTGATCCTCTGTCACCTCTAAGCACTTGCCGGAACCGGTTCCACACAGACAGCCATAACTTCTTCAGGTCTTCATGTGGACCTCTGAAAACTTGACTGAAGCATCTCAAGACTCATATCTGCAAACCCTTTAATCCGCATCCTCCGGTTCTCAACCTATCCAATATATTTGCCTTCTTCTCATCACTGTTCTTCACTGTTCCTAACTGAGGCTAATTTTCTCAATATCCTCAACACACAGCTCATCCAATCCTTCTTGTCAATGTAATATGAGTATGTTGACATCAATGACAACACTGGTTCACCTCATACTTGCAACAATCTCCCCCTTTGTCATTAATGGCAACATATGATGTGAAAAACCATCAAGACAAGAGCTTCTCCTTTCTGTCACAGCTCCCCCTATCAAAAACAACTTTTCACATGTCTTCTCTTCCTTTACTGCTCCCCCTTTGATCATTAACCACTTGTTTTTCACATGTCTTCTCTCCCCCTTTGACACCAATGGCAAAGGGCTCATACTTGCATACCAGCTGCTCTCCCTTAGTAGCAGCTCCCCATCATCAATTCGGATCACAAGATATGACTGTGATATCCACCGGACTAATGCACATCAGTGCATCCTAGTTCATCACCGGAGGGGCCATGACCCCTAACTTCTCCTGAAGATATTCAAAAGAGTCCTTGGGAAGAGGTTTTGTAAAGATATCTGCAATCTGATCCTTGGAGGGAACATACTCCAATCTGACTTCTTCCTTGTTTACTTGTTCTCTCAAAAAGTGAAACTTGATAGATATGTGCTTAGTCTTAGAATGCAATACCGGATTCTTAGAAATATTAATTGCACTTGAATTATCACAGAAAATTGTGATAGGCTCCTCATATTCAACTTTAATGTCTCTTAGCATCTGCTTCATCCATAAAATTTGAGTGCAACTATCTGCTGCTGCAATGTATTCTGCTTCAGTTGTAGACAGAGATATTGCATCTTGTTTCTTGCTTAACCAAGAAACCAATCTCTTCCCCAAAAAGAATGCTCCACCACTAGTGCTCTTCCGGTCATCCACATCTCCTGCCCAATCTGCATCTGTGTAAGCATGAAGAGAGAAATCTGGATCTCTAGGGTACCATAGACCATACTCAACTGTTCCTTTCAAGTACCTAAAAATTCTTTTGATTGCCATAACATGAGATTCTCTAGGATCAGCCTGGAATCTTGCCACAAGACCAACAACCTGCATTATATCTGGTCTAGTTTGAGTGAGATACAACAATCCACCAATCATTGATCTATACTTTGTCTGATCTGCCTTTGGAGAATCATCATCTTTGCTTAACTTACATCCGGTTGCCATAGGAGTGTTCATAGGCTTTGAGTCTTCCATACCAAATTTCCTTAACAATTCTTTCACATATTTGGTCTGAGAAATGAAGATCCCTTCTTTTGTTTGAGTAATTTGCAGACCCAAGAAGAAATTCATTTCACCAAGCATAGACATTTCAAACTCACTTTTCATCTGATTTGTAAAAGTTTTGCACATGCTATCTCTTCCTCCAAAAATGATATCATCCACAAACACTTCAACAATCAAAATGTTTTCATGATCAATTTTGAAATATAAGTTACTGTCAGCAGTACCTTTGTTGAATCCAATCTGCACAAGATGCTTATCCAACCTTTCATACCAAGCTCTTGGGGCTTGCTTCAATCCATACAAAGCTTTCTTCAACTTGCAGGCCATATCATCATTATCAGACAATTAAAATCCATCCGGTTGTTCAATGTAGACTTCTTCTTCCAGATCACCATTTAGGAAGGCAGACTTGACATCCATCTGATATACCTTGAAGTCTTTGAAGGCAGCATATGCAAGAAGTAATCTGACTGCTTCAATTCTTGCCACCAGAGCAAAAGTCTCTTCAAAGTCAATTCCTTCTATTTGAGAGTACCCTTTGCAGACCAATCTAGCTTTGTTTCTGATTACTTCACCAGCTTCATTTAGTTTGTTCCGAAAGACCCACTTGGTTCCAATTACATTCCTGTCTCTAGGTCTGGGAACAAGATCCCAAGTATGATTTTTCTCAATTTGCATCAGTTCATCTTCCATTGCTTTGGTCCAGTTTTCATCATTACAGGCTTCATTTATTGTTTTAGGTTCAATCTTTGAAATCAGACAACATTCATCCTGATTTTGAGCAACATTCCTTCTAGTTTGTACACCTTTGCTTCTGTCACCTATGATCTGATCTTCAGAGTGGTTCAGTCTTACATACCTTGGAATTTTGGGAGTATCCTGCACTACTGCTTCTTGATCAGGCTCATTCAAACCTATCTCTTCTTCCTGATTTACCGGATCAGGCTGACTCTGTCTCACCGGAGAGGATTGAGTTCCTTGAACACTGTCTTGGTCATCTTCATCAAACTCATAAAATCTTGAAGGCTTCTCAATTCCTTCATCAACTTTTACATTGGTGCTTTCTATCATCTTCCTCAATCTCTTATTGTAACACCGGTATGCTTTGCTTTGAGTGGAGTAACCCAAGAAAATTCCTTCATCACTTCTAGCATCAAACTTTCCTAAATCTTCATCTCTTTTAATATAACACTTGCTACCAAATACTCTGAAATATTTCACAGTAGGAGTGATGCCAAACCAGAGTTCATAGGGGGTCTTACCGGTGTTGTTTCTAATTTGAACTCGATTGAGAGTGTAGACTGCAGTGCTGATAGCTTCTTTCCAAAACATCTGAGGAACATTTGCTTCCAACATCATTGTCCTGGCAGCTTCCTGGATGGTCCGGTTCTTTCTCTCAACTACTCCATTCTGCTGTGGAGTCCTAGGAGTAGACAACTGTCTCCTTATACCCTGCTTCTCACAAAAGTCAATGAACTCACCAGATGTAAATTCACCACCTCTATCAGACCTTAGACACTTTAGTTTCAATCCGGTTTGATTCTCTACCATAGCTTTGAAGATTTTGAACTTCTCAAATGCTTCTGATTTTTCTTTTAGAAAGGTAACCCACATCATCTGGGAATGATCATCAATTAACAACATGAAATATCTATCACCTTGCAGACTCTTGATTCTTGTCGGACCACAGAGATCAGTATGTACTAATTCCAACAATCCAGTGGAAGACTGATCTTTGCTTTTGAAAGAGACTCTGCTTTGTTTACCTAACTGACATTCTTTGCACACACTATTTGTAGGTTTCATCAATTTTGGAAGATCTCTTACAGCCTGAGTATTGCTTATCTTGATGATGTTATCAAAATTTACATGACACATTCTTCTATGCCATAACCAACTCTGATCAATTTGAACAAACAAACAACTTTTATTTGAACCAACCAGATGAAAGATATTACCTTTTGTCTGAGTACCGGATGCAATTTCAGTTCCGGAGCTTGTAAAGATTCTGCATTTTCCATTCTTGAACCAGAGATCATAGCCTTTGTCCACTAACTGACCAACACTAAGAAGATTGTGCTTCAATCCTTCAACATATAGTACATTACCTGTTTTGCTCTTTCCATCAAAGGAAATAGTTCCCCTACCTCTGATTCTGCCAGCAGAATTGTCACCAAACTTTACCATTCCTCCTTCATATCTTTCCAAATCTAAGAACTTATTCCTGTCACCAGTCATATGGTGAGAACATCCACTGTCAATAACCCAATCATCCTTTTCTTCCACTTGAGCAGCCAAAGCTTTTTCAACAACTTTGTGATTGACAGATTCAGAGAGTATTGAATCTTCTTCCTTGATGGCAATAAACACCCACTCATTTCCGGATTTGCTTCCTAGTTCTGATTCATCATCTGTTACTCCTTCATTGTCATCTTCTTCATGAACATAATAGCAATTCTTTTGAAACCTTTGTCTGTTAGTATTAGACCTTGCAGATCTTTCCAGACATCTTGAAGCAAAATGACCAATCTTATTGCAGTTGAAACACTTAAAGGGTAGTTTTCCTTCATACTTACCGGATCCTCTTGGAAGTCTCTTTGCAATGAGGGCTTCAAGTTGAGCTGTTTCTGCTTCTTCTTCTTCCATGTCTCTTCTTGCTTGATCATACCATGACATCTTCCTTGATGAGTTTTCTCCCGGATCAAATCTCTGTTTGCCTTTCACATAGGTACTGGCTTTGAAAGCAGATTCAGTCTTGGGAGGATCATCTCCAAACTCGGTCATTTCAAATGCAGCTAGTTTGCCAGCCAGTTGTTCTCTTGTGACAGTTGTGTGGGCTCTGAATTCATCAATGGCAGCAACCTTGATTTTGTAGGCAGCAGGAAGGGATCTTAGGATTTTGCAGACAATCTCATTTTCATCTAGAGTTCCACCAGCATTTCTGATTCCACATACCAGCTCATTCACTCTTGGCATAAAGGTAGTGATGTTTTCATCATCTCTCATCTTCAATCTTTCAAATTTCCCTTTCAGACTTTGCAACCTTGCACTTTTGACAAACTCATCTCCTTCATACAGAAGTTCCAGTTTAGTCAGGATCTCATATGCAGTTGGTAGGTCAATAACATTTGAGAGATCTGAGTCATTCAATGCACTTAGAAGAGCTTCCTTGGTCCGCAGATTGTTTTCTGCTTCTGTGATTTCATTCAGAGTTGTCGGGCCACCTTGTGGAGGTACATATGGTTTTGAGACCATAGCCAAGTATGCTTTTCCCATACATTCCAAGTGACACTTCATGCGACCTTTCCAGAGAGTGAAGTTGGTTCCATCGAACTTCGGACTATCCTTCTTGTATGACGACATCCTGGATTTCCTCAAGCGGTTAAGCTCCTTTCAGAGGAACTTAGCTCTGATACCAATTGTTGGATTTAAGGCATACAACTGAGAGGGGGGGGTGAATCAGTTGTATAAAACTTATTGTTCTTTCAAACACTTGATTCTTCGTTGTTAGTTAACAGCATATCAATTAATCATCCATGAAAGCATAATACATAAACACAAGAGCAGATAAACATCAACACATTGAACACCAAGATTTTGACGTGGAAAACCCGGTTAAGGCAAAAACCACGGGGTGATTAACCTAAGGATTATTCTCTGTTAGAAGAATAAGAAAAAGAATGGCACTTGCCAATTAGGGCTCACTACCCAAGCACACTGCTCACAAAGAGGCCCACTGCCTACAAGGAGACACACTGTCTACAAAGTGATAAGAATCACAGTCTTGAACTGGAGAATGACATCTCTACCATGTCCGGATCAGTTCCATTTAAGCCCAAAAACTTCTGCTCTGCCTTTCGCACTTCTCTTCACTAAGCCATACTCATCCACACAATCCACACTTTGAAATGAACTCACAAACCGTTATTTATACAAGACATCGACTTAGGAACAAACATCTAAGTCAGCAAACAACCATAAGAGTATCCACAAGATGAATAACACATCCGGTCGGCCACCACAAGAACATTTGCAGGATGAACAACTCATCCGGTCGGCTAAACAGAGCAAGAACTTCATCCGGAGGAATAACTTCTATTCCGGGCTCTACTATCAATGCGGATCAACAACACAACCTCAACACGATCCAGAAAACTTCACAAGCCTGCCTGAATGACCGGATACATCCGCACGTCCTTTACTTGCTGGAATCTCTTGTCTTCCTCATCCGAAACTTCAAGAACACAGTCTGTCGCCACTGTAGAAGGTACTTCCGGACCTTCAAATCATACATTATCAATGCGGACCAACAACACAACCTCAACATGATCCAAGAGCCTTCACAAGCCTGCTTGAATGACCAGGTACGTCCGTATTTCCTTTACTTATTGAAATCTCTTATCCTCCTTATCCGGAACTTCAAGAACATAGTCTGTCGCCACTGTCATAATGCAAGAGGTACTTTCGGACCTCCAAATCATACACAGCTCGAGATGGCACATCACAAGGACATCCCAAACACTCTTTCCAATCCGCAGATTAGGATTGTACAATTCCGGACCTCACCGGACCTTTCTGTGATCCTCTTTCACCTCTAAGCACTTGCCGGAACCGGTTCCACACAGACAGCCATAACTTCTTCAGGTCTTCATGCGGACCTTTGAAAACTTGACTGAAGCATCTCAAGACTCATATCTGCAAACCCTTTAATCCGCATCCTCCGGTTCTCAACCTATCCAATATATTTGCCTTCTTCTCATCATTGTTCTTCACTGTTCCTGACTGAGGCTAATTTTCTCAATATCCTCAACACACAGCTCATCCAATCCTTCTTGTCAATGTAATATGAGTATGTTGACATCAATGACAACACTGGTTCACCTCATACTTGCAACAATAGATCACTAAATTTTGAGTTCATTTGGGCCTCCGTTTTAAAGTCTGTAAATTATTATTATTATTTAATATTGGACTTTGGGTTTTATTGGTTAGGTGATGAAAATAAAATATTTAAAAGTCACTTAAGTCATTTTTTGGAGTGCTCACATTGGGAAATACTACAAAATGAAATTAAAAGAAATATTTCCCTCCAAAGTAAAACATCCCTCTTGGAGAGTTATAAAAGAGGGAAAAGTGCCTCATTTGATATATGCTTGGTTTATGATATTTTGCTCTCATATTGAGTTTTTCCCATGCATAGGGCTTGAGCTTGGCTCTTTGGTTTCAATCATCGATTTACAGAGAAAAAAACCTTTGCATATTCATCGTTCCTCATGTATGAAAGAGTGCATCAAGAAGTGAAAGAGTGCATCGATTTGAGTTGGAAGTGAAGATTTTGGAGGAGATTTTCATTGCAGATCATAATATAGTTTTGTGGGACTGAAATGAGTCTTTTGTGAGGAGTTTAATGTTGTTACAGTGCCCTTTTATGACTGGCCATACTACCTATAGGCAGGCCATACAATGCAGGATGTCGTACTTCTTGGTATAGCTGATGTCTTGTGATTTAGTGACTCATTATCATCTCTAGCTGGTTGATTTGTTGCTGCAGACATTCCAGAGATAGTGGACAGGTTTTATGAAGTGATTTGGAAAGGTTCTGAATTGGTATAACCTGTACACATGCTGTACTATGCTGAGATTACACGTGAGAGGTTTAGGAGGTCTTCTTTAGTAGTTATGCATCAACAAACTCCTTGTATCTAGGCATCCAGGATCTGTTTCAATATTACAGCCATTGTAATCTGTAACTTCAATGTATTGTATGAATTCTGAATTATTTCCCATGGCTATGTAATGCTGCTATCATATCCAGCAATCAACCAAGTTGAAGATTTCCAAGTGGGTATTGCATTTTAATTAGTTTTATAACATTTTATGATCTGGGTTGTCATTAATTTATGAAAAATCATTGTAGATTTTCTGGGGTTGTTCATATGTTTTATATTTTATACATGCAATGCAAAAATCTGACATGCAAAAACAAACCATAAAACCCTAATAGCAAAATACATCAAAAACATATAAAATTAGTCAGAGGCAAACATATACAGAGGGGTGTATGTTACAAATCCTTGATTGGAATATCCCCTAATGTGCTCGAGCACATTATAGGCCTTGGAGATGAATTACATATCGCCATACTTGATGGCATTGTGGACCATCTTAACAAAGTTGTTAGAGATTCACTCATTGATGTAGGTTACATAGGGGCCATCATCAATGGGTGAAAGTTTAGAACTATGTACCACTTTTATAAAGGAAATGACGAACATAAATATAGTTTTTCAATGTGAACTGCTTGAAAGTGACATGTATGTTTTCAATTTTAAAATGATATAAAGTAGTGGAATGTGGAATTCTTCATGTAGTTTATGTTTATGCTTTTTTTTAATTTTTTAAAATTAGTTGGATATAATTTTCTTATAAATTTAAGAGAATATTTTAATTATTGAAAAATATTTCAAAAAATGAGGTCGATGGAACACAACTTTTAATATAGTAAATTTGAAATTTTCCCTACTTAACTAACTTGAATATCTAGTACATAGAGAAAAAATTAATTTTTGACAAATACTTATTTTCTAATAATTTTTTAAAGTCAAGTTTACTTAAAATGTAAGAGTTTTGACAGGAGGCAACTTTATGTCTAAAATATCAACCATAAAAAATCTATACCCTTTTGGAGGAGGATTCTCTCCTCTTGTGCACCATATTTTTCTTAAATTTTTAAAATAAAATTTAGTTATATATTTTTTTAATTTCTAATCAACCTTATGTTTTATTATAATGACCTACTTGAAGTAAATTAAAAAATAATAATAAAACTAATTAAAATATTTTACAAAAATATTAGATTCTAATCTATAAGCCCTACCAAAGGGTATTTTTTTTATTTTCATGAAAATGTACTTGGTTGGAGAAATGTGTAGTTGAAGTTCAAATTTTGTTGAATTTGCCACAAAAGAGGGGTTAGGCTACCAGCTTGGCAATTTCAGGAAAAAGAGTTTCAGTCGAAACTCTTTTCCCTAAAAATGTTTAGGCCTAAATCTTCCTATACAAATTGATATCAGTTTCAATTTTGATATCAAATTGATATCAATAGAATGTTTTCAGGAAAAAGAGTTTCGACTAAAACTCTTTGTGCTACATAGGTGCCATGTAGCTTCAAGTGAAATAGTTTCACCTAGAAACCATTTAGGTGAAACTATTTTTCTTGAAACTATTTTGTTGGCCCAATGTGGGACACAACTCTTGACTTTCACTTTGACCTACTCAACAACCTTAGTTACCACATTGTGAAATAGTTGTAGGTCATGCAATTGCTACTAGGCATGAATGATGACCCCTTCCACATGCCTCCCTTGCCTCTTAAAGCCCCCATTCCCAAATAGAGTAGCCCTCTCCATGCCACCTACTCCACCTAATGCTTCATGTTCACATACTTCTCATCATCATCAATTATGTAATCCTTAGGGTCCATGAAGTCTAAGAGGGTGGAGATTATTCTAGGGGCACCCTAGCCTTCACTAGGATGATCATGGCATATGGTTGTTGGATTGACAAAACATGAAGTCATGGGATCATAGAAACCCCTGAGTTGCAACCTCCCTTCCTCCCTTACATTCTCTAGGGTTTTATCTATGTAACTTGACATGTGGTTGTAGATAAAAATGGGGAAGCCCTTCTCTGCCAAATTTAATGCTAGGTTCTACCCCATCACTTCCAACCAAACCAAGAACCTATGAGCACTATGTTTTTCCTCTTCATTTATGTTGGGGCCTTTATGATGGTTTTGATTTAGAATTAGAAAAAAAACTTAGAGCTTTTTCTAAGCATAGTCAAAATATTTATGGTCTTTTTATGCCTTCTATGGCAGTATATGCATATAACAAATATCCTCTCATAACCCAAATTTTTGGATTGCAAATAATCATGATTTTGTGGAAGTTCAATTTTATTCTTTGCACATGTTGAATAATTAAATTAGTAATCCAAAATCTATGATATAGATATATATTGGTTAAAATAGAGTTAACACCTAACATTTTTAAATGTAGCTTTCAATATTAACGAGGGTACATGTATTGTGTTTAATTTGAGTTAATTATATATTAAGAGTTTTGAGTAGGTACTACTAATTATGTACAATGATTTAAGTTGTAGGTTATGTGGTAATTTAACACTCACTAATGAGTATAGGGATGCTACTGAATAAGGTTAATTTGCAATGCACAATTCATTGACAATTTTCTAAGACCCAACCTGCCTTTGGATGTACTTGTTTTGGTTTTTCTAGTTACTCTTCTCAATTAATGTGATTCTTTTTCAATCTTAACCATGTGGCAATTTGTTGGTGTTAAACATTGTTGAATGTCAAGAACACTGAGAGCGGGAGTGAATCAGTGTTCTACAAATCTTTTGATGCCCTTTAACTTTCAACCATTTTCTAAAATTAATTAAATAGAAGCACAACATGCATATGAACAACAACCATAAAAACATGACACATAGACACTAAGATTTTTACGTGGAAAACCCAAAATGGGAAAAACCATGGAGAGGATTAGGTCTTAAATATATATTGCAATCTTTACAAATAATGACATTTAGTCTTGGTCACTCCATGGGCCTAGAACATGTTGGTTCACTACCATGAAGTACAACTAGGTCTAGCAGGCTCACTGCCTCAACCCTAAACCTAGCAAGATTACAATAAGGGTTGTTAAACCCTAAGGGCTATTAAAACCTAATGGAGGCCCACTGCCAGGCTCACTGCCTTGATGAAGAAATCTCACTGTAAATTACAAAGCAAATTGCACATGAGAGCTGAATACTACAAAAAGCATCTGTCACTATGCCAGGGTGCAGTCGTCTATCAACTAAATTCTGAATCCCAAGTCTTCATCACTGTTGATCTTTTAACTCTTCTCTACTACTCGCAAACTCACATCACATACCCACACACACACCCCTCACAACTAAAACTCATTGCCTTTATATATCCACATCATGATTTGATCTACAATCAGGTCGACATCTAAGAGATAAAACATGTACATAGAAAGATGTGGCTTGTCAGCTTAATCCAATGCACTATATATTATGCAGACCCAAAAAATTTTCCCAAAAATGTTCATATAGGTTGGTTCTAAATCATTCATTCACTTAGATAGATATTTCAAACATTATCTCTTCTCCACACAATGATTTATCATACTAGTCGGCCTGTTCCTCAAGAGCATGCTTAAAAGGTTCATCTGCTAACTTACAACTTTTACTGCGGATCTCAAGGTACCTCTAAAATTATATCAAGGACTCTTCATACATTCCCAAACTTACCCTTAGAAATGTAAGGCATGATATCATCTTACGGATAAATGCAGACCATCAAAAATCAAACTCTATCTCTGTCAAGCTCTGTCAAACACTATGCTGATACTTAGCAGCTTGCAACTATCTTTTCGGTGGACTTCAAATCTCCCAACTATGGAATTAGAAACTTCATATAAGTGTTTACAACACCTCAAAACCTCATAATAAAATGCTCACCTACAGAGGAATGCGGACCACTACACTATACCCTGTTCATTGTTCCTGCTATATCTTTGCTTACTCAGACTTAGACATTTCTTCAAGGTGATTTTCGGAGGAAGTCAAGACTTAATCTCTAGAGTATGACACCACAAAACAATTACTAACATCATACTTGCACCCCATTACCAGATCATCATCTATGGAAACATACTATCCAACTTACTATCCTCTACTCTGTGCATATCTATACTTAGCCATTTCTTCCATCCAGACCTGAAATCTGATGTGATCTTTCAGAGTTGTGTCTCCCTATCATGCTAAAGAGATCTCTAAGCCTTTTTTCCATCAATGAAAACATACAAGTCCATACCAGAGCAGTGTCTCTTGCCAACAATCTCCCCCTTTGGCATTCATGGCGACACTTTAGTGAAAAATGCTTGACTGCTCCCCCTTACTATATACGCTTTGTTTTTCTGCTCCCCCTAAGATGTTTATCCATTTTTCATTAATCTTCTTCTCCCCCTTTGACATCAATGGCAAAGGGTGTGATCCAGAACCAAAAATTTGTCAAAACTTCAAAGGATTTATGTATATTGCGGCATATTTACAAGTGCAATCTTAAACCTAATTTTTCATGTGCTGAAGGATGTCCTTGAACATGTTCTTTGCTTGAGCCCATTCACTATCCTAGATTTTCTTGGTATTATCCAAAATTTGAATATGACCACTGAGTAGAAAAAACTATAGGTTCTACCTTTTGTAAATCTAATGGTGAGGCAGTTTGTCCAACAAGTTGTGCTTCAACCACAATCTTAGTCATTGAATCCAGTTTGGGACTGCTCAGTCTTCTCAATCGTCCCATTATACTCTTTATTTGATACTTTTGATTTATTAAATTATTCAAGTCATTTTGGATGTTGATGACTTGAGCTTCCTTGTTACTGGTTGATTCATATATCGGATCAAAATTCTTAGAAGTATCCATCATTTTTTCTTCCAATTCCTTGATCTTTTCTTCTATCCTCTTTGTAAATTCTGGCCATGAAAGACATAATTTATATACATCACTAACTTCTATAATAGCACTCTGAATATTTTGTATTCCATTTTCTAGTTGAGCCTTATCATGGGCTATCAACTTTGTCAACTCATCTAGCCTTTTCTCATTAAACTCTTGTCTAACTTTTGTTTCAATAGATTTTTCAAGAGATTCAAAGTGTGTACTTACAGAGTGAATCAGTCCCTCGAGTTGACATGTGGTAGACAAAGAAGTATCCTTTCGGTAAGTTAGCACTAGCTTTTCCAAAATGTTGGATGCATCATTTATGAGTTCATTGTCCTTAACGTGGGACTTCAAAATCTCTTTTCTTGCTTTAGCTTGGACAACTGAAGCCAACTTGAACATTTGAGTAGGAGACATTGTGTTCAAGTTTATTGGACCTTGGATTGATTCAGGCTCATCTAGATCTAATTCTTCTTTTTCCAAAAGCTCTTTTACTGTCTCCGTAGTGTCTCTTGCTACTTCTTTAGACACTTCTTCTTGATTTTGTTCAAGAGGTTCCATGTCCATATTCTCTTATTGACCAATATTTTGCTCTAGTGTAGGGCTTTCCTTAGCTCTATCAAGTTCTTGATTGTCAACTTTGATCTTCTCATCAATTTCTCCTTGTTATCTAGATGATCAGTCTATTGTCCTAGAAGAAGACTTGTTTTAGTTTGATCATTTTCAGCAGTAGGTGTATGATCAGATTCTTCCTTTTGCTTTTCTGTTACTCTGTCTTTTACTAGAGAATTTGTATCAGTTTGCTCCAACCCTTGATTCATGTTGACTTCCATAATAGATGTGTCATCTCTAGCAATTATTTCTTCATTGTCATAGATGATAGGAATATTGTTTTTTCTTCAATATTTCCAAAATGGTTTCATCTGTTTCCTTGAACACGTTGTCAATTTCACCTATCATTAATGCATTCATCCTTTTCTTGGTTCTGAAGGCATCCTTGAGTTCCTTAGAAATTTTGGCTTCTTCTTCAAGAGTGATCTTCAAACTTAACCTTATTAGTGCATGCTATCTGAGTTCAATATCTTTGGCCATAGCAGTCTCTTTTCTAGCATACATGAATGGATAGTTCTTGCTTTCCTTTATCTTCTTTAGATTCTCTAGTAGTTGGGTTCATAGAAGTTTGCACAAATCATAATCTACATTCTCTTTGACCATTTGATAGGCAGTGTATATTGCAATACCAGAAACTAAGTTTTCTCGGTTTGAGCAGTAAACTTTGTAACCTATGACCATTGAGGCAAACTTTACTACAGGATCAATGATATCATTTATTGTTATAGCCCTTTTGTCAAATTTTGCTCTGGTAGCATTTGTAACCATTTGATTCTTGACTACCTTCAATAATGACACTCTTCTAGTGGAGTTTAGTCCAGTGACTGTCTAAATTGCCTCTTTTGTTATTTTAAAAGGTTGCCCTTTCCCTAACCACATGAATTTGTTGTGGATTCAACTAAGGATATACCGGACCCACTCGTCCTTTGCAAATGTGGGAAACTCTCCATATTGGATGGATTTCTTCTCCTTCAATGCTTTGTATTCTTCCTTTAAATCAAATTGATCATTACTTAAGTGTTTCAAGAATAAATCTGAGAATTTGTCATCACCAGGCTCATCTAGGGCCACATGGATGTATGCCCTAACATCTTCCACATACAAGACTTCGTAGGGTATTTTTGAGAATGCACCCATTGGATCCACTTCGGTTACCTTGTAAGGGTGTTTCTTAAACTTAGGCCAAGGTTGATTAGAGATATCTACGACTTGCAGAGTTACCATTGCAGAAATTCAACAGATTCACAAATGAGGTTTCAATGAAAATACCTTGTTTTGTTGAGTTAGGATTTCCTTTCTACAAATGCTTCAAATCTTGGTTGTTGTTGCTTAAGTTTAGCTTTGATCTCTATGAGTTTTTGATAGCTCCAAGTGTGAAGTGATTTTGAAACCAAACATGTTCCCTTTTATCCTCCGCACGGCTTGACCTAGTTGTCATTAAATGCTCATTCCCAAAAAGTTGTCAACACCCTATATTGTAGAACACAGTCAATTAGGATTGCTCCGCAATATGCTACATTGACCCTTTTTCTTTTGGTTTTTCTTCTAAGAGCTATGTCACATCAAATTTCATCATACACCTTCATGCTAGATTCTAGCACCGACTTTCTAGTAGGGGAATTTGGATTTTCAACATTGCTCCCCCTGAGCCAAAGCTCTCAATTCACTTCTCAGAGGAAGTATCTACACTGGATACTAGCGTGGATCGATCCCTAACTTCAATTACTTCTTTCTTGATCCATACTTTGTCCATTTTTTTCTTGGTTTCAACTAAATCAACTTTCTCTTTTCCCTTATCATTTCTCTGCTCTATCTTCCTTTCTTTAGAATAGTAATTTCTCTTCACATTCTTGCTTCTGCAAAATTTTGCAATATGTCTAGATTTGTTGCAATTAAAGCACACCACATTCTTTTGACCTTGATTCCTTTTGTTGATTAGATTTGATCTACATTGATTAGTCATATGTCCAAATCTACTACTTGTAAAACACTTTCCATTAAATGATTGACTATTCCTTATATTTTGAAAAATGTTTCTTACAAAACTTCTGCATTCATTTGATCTGTGTCCCATTTTATAGCATGCATTACATCTAATAGAATTATGACCTACTTTACTTCTGCACTCAACTGCTCTATGACCAATTTTATTGCAATTGAAACACTAACCAAAAAATGATGTAATTTATTCTGCTCCTACACTAAGTAGCCTTATGACCAAACTTATTGCATGAGTTACAATAACCATTGAAATATGGGTACCTTTGAGAATTTGGTTGTCTGACTGGAGGTCCTCTAGGTCTTCTTCTTTGATTTCTGAAGTGGTTTCCTTTGTTTAGCTTTAATTTAGTGTTTGCTTGACCAGACTTTAAACTTTCCTCTTTCTCACATCCCAATCCTTGCTTATCATCGACCCTCTTTTGGCTAGCAATCATTTCATCAGGCTTTGCAGAACTTATCTTGAATTTTTCTTCAAAGCTTCTGGCCTTTTCAAGATCTATTTTTAGACTTACAATTTCTTTTTCAAGTTTTGCACAATCTTCTAATCTGTTCTTCATAATCAAATTCAAATCATCTTCTACTCTTGTTCTTTCTAGAATTTCTGCTTCCAGTTCATTCAGAACTTCATTTACTGATATCAATTGATTATTAACTTCTTTGTATTTGTATTTGAATTTCTTGACTTGCTCTTTTAGCTTTGAGATGCATTCATTAGCTTGTTGTAAATTTTCTTTCAGATCCCTGAATTCTACTTTAGAATTTTCAAAATCCATAAGAGCTGCTTCTAGTTGCTTGTTTCTTTCATAATTTCCAAATCTTCTTGTTGCCATGATTACGTTGTCCTAGATCTTCCCTAGCTATTAGACATTTTCCAAGGAACTTGGCTCTGATACCAATTGTTGAATGTTAAGAACACTGAGAGGGGGGATGAATTAGTGTTCTACAAATCTTTTGATGCCCTTTCACTTTTAACCATTTTCCAAAATTAATTAAATAGAAGCACAACGTGCATATGAACAACAACCATAAAAACATGACACATAGACACCAAGATTTTTACGTCAAAATCCCAAAATGGGAAAAACCACGGAGAGGATTAGCTCTCAAATATATATTGCAATATTTACAAATAATGATGTTCAGGATTGGTCACTCCATGGGCCTGGAACATACTGGCTCATTGCCATGAAGTACAACTAGGTCTAGTAGGCTCACTGCCTCAACCCTAAACCTAACCTTTAACTTTCAACCATTTTCCAAAATTAATTAAACATAAACACAACATGCATATGAAAGTAACCATAAAAACATGACACATAGACACCAAGATTTTTACGTCGAAATCCCAAAATGGGAAAACCCATAGAGAGGATTAGCTCTCAAATATATATTGCAATATTTACAAATAATGATGTTCAGGATTGGTCACTCCATGGGCCTGGAACATGCTAGCTCATTGCCATGAAGTACAACTAGGTCTAGTAGGCTCATTGCCTCAACCCTAAACCTAACAAGATTACAATAAGGGATGTTAAACCCTGAGGGCTGTTAAACCCTAATGGAGGCTCACTACTAGGCTCACTACCTCAATGAAGAAAGCTCATTGTAAAGTACAAATAAAATTGCACATGAGAACTGAATATTGCAAAATGCATCTGTCACTATGCCAGGGTGCAGTCATCTATCAACTGAATTTTGAATCCCAAGTCTTCATCGTTGTTGATCTTTTAACTCTGCTTTACTACTCACATACTCACATCACATACCCACACACACACACCCCTCACAACTTAAACTCATCACCTTTATATATCTGCATCATGATTTGATCCACAATCAGGTCGACATTCAAGAGATAAAATGTGTACATAGAAAGATGTGGCTTAT
Organism: Cunninghamia lanceolata; assembly: GCA_027924645.1. Classification (NCBI taxonomy): domain Eukaryota; kingdom Viridiplantae; phylum Streptophyta; class Pinopsida; order Cupressales; family Cupressaceae; genus Cunninghamia; species Cunninghamia lanceolata. The sequence goes on along the minus strand of BSBN01000219.1, from coordinate 13,112,720 downwards.
AGGCTTAATCCAATGCACTATATATTATGCGGAGCCAAAAAAATTCCCAAATGTGTTCATATAGGTCATCTCTAATCATTCAATCAATTAGATAGATCCTTCAAACATTATCTCTTCTCTGTACAATGATTTATCATACTAGTCGGCCTATTCCTTAAGAGCATGCTTAACAGGTTCACCTGTTGACTTACAACTTTTACTACAGATCTCAAGGCACCTCCAAAATCATATCAAGGACTCTTCATACATTCCCAAACTCACCCTCAGAACTGTAAGGCATGATATCATCTTGTGGAGAAATGTAGACCATCAGAACTCAGACTTTGTCTCTGTCAAGCTCTGTCAAGCCCTATGCCGATACTTAACAGCTTGTAACTATCCTTCTGGTGGACATAAGATCTCCCAACTCTAGAATTAAACACTTCATATAAGTGTTTACAACACCTCAAAACCTCATAACAAAATGCTCACCTGCAGAGGAATGTGGACCACTGCCCTATACCCTGTTCACTATCCCAGCTATATCTTTGCTTACCCGAACTTAGACATTTCTTCAAGATGACTTCCGGAGGAAGTCAAGACTTAATCTCTAGAGTATGACACCACAAAACAATTACTAACATCATACCTGAACTGCATTACTAGATTATCATCTACAGAAGCATACTATCCAACTTACTATCCACTACTCTGTGCATATCCATACTTAGCCATTTCTTCCATCTGGGCCTGAAAGTTGATGTGATCTTCCAGAGTTGTGTCTCCTATCATGCTGAAGAGATCTCTGAGCCTTGTTTCCATCAATGACAACATACAAGTCCATACTGGAGCAGTGTCTCTTGCCAACAAAAATAACCTTCTTGGTTCAATAAAGTTTAAGTTATGATCCTAAGATAGAGGGACCCCATCTTAGAATCATAACCTTATCTTATGTGAAAGCCTTTGAAATTTAAATTTTTTGATGATTTTCTCTTTTGGAGGGTGGCAAGATGGTTTCTTGAATGGGAGTGAATATACCCTTGCATTTATGTTTGCAAGGTTGCCTTAATGTTATCTTAATTTTTGGTGTAGTTTTGGAAAAGTTGATTTTTGTTTATTTTTTAGCTCTTGAAGTGTCAAACTTTTGTTTAGATTTTAGGGCTCTTTGTTCCATGAGAAATATGTTGGATCTTATTTTTTAGTCACAATGTCATTTTTTCCAAGGAGGTAGGAGGATGAATCCATGCCTTGCATGGTTCTACATGTCATTCTTGAAGGTTAAAATCATTTATAGTCTTCATTGTTCAGTATCAGTTTCAAAGTTTAAGAAGGACAAAAGAAAGAGGTCTTCCTACTAGAATTCATTTTTAATCCTTAGAAAAAAGAGCCAGTAAGATTTTGAATTTCAATCTCTTATTGAGTTTCCAATTTCTAATCTTGTTATAATAAAGGGATTTGGATTAAGGAATCCCTTGGACTATATTTCTCTTCCATGACTTTGGTAATTTTAGTTATCTTAAAGGTGTTAAATTTTAAACCCAATTAGGATGGTCATGATTATATCTATGATTGTTTATTGGAGTTGAATTCTTGAGTTGCATTGTCACTCTTTTTGGTTATTCATTATGACTATTATAATGTTCTTTGTATTGTTTTAGTTGAACCTTATTGTTGTAGGTAGAAAGTATACTCTCAGTGTAATGCCCCAACTTTTACATCAAGACATTGGTAGACAAAATATGGATGGATAATTTTTTTCTTTATTATTTTGACAAATACATGTCATAGTCTCATACTCACATATGTTGTTAGAAAAGAACATCATGACCAAAGCACATGATGACACAACAAAGTGCATGATAACACGAGGTCAATGCACACCAACATAGAAAAATACCAGTAGAAGAATTACACATTATCATGTGATGACATCATTATGATGGCCAAATGAAAGTATAAAGTTCCCTCTAACCATGGTGATAGGGTACTATACCACTACCACCATCTCTTGTAAAAGGAAATAAGAGGGTGAGAGTAGTGCATAATCTCATCCCACCATCTAACTAAGACACAACCACACATCCACAAAGATGTGAGAATGATATTATAACCTTTGATTCACTCACTCATGAGGAACAATAATAAGGAGATCCAAGATCTCACTTAGTCACAGAAAATACTAGTCATTCTCATATGAGACACGACTTCCAACAAAAAAAATATGGATAAATAACAAGCTACACAAAGTATCTTTAAACCAAAATGATAGACATCCAAATAAAGCCCTAATAAACAACTTCCTTTTAGGAAACTCTTTTAGAAAACATAGGCAACTACCCACTATTTTCAAATAACTCCTTTCAGAGGTAAATCACCTCTTTTTCCAATTAGGATCAGTATGCTCCATAAATGGGCTATGCCAAATCATGGTTGGCTCAAGCTCAACTTCGATGGAGCAGACAAAGGGAATCCAAGCTCTGTTGGGGGTGGAGGGGTCTTTAGGGATGCCTTGGGTGCTCCCTTGCTTCTCTATTCAGAAGATTTTGGAACTGACACCAACAATTCAACTGAGGCCAGGGCTCTGTTGCGGGGGTTAAAGATAGCTAAAGAGAAAGTTTAGAAAAAACTATGGGGGTAAGTGCAAGAAGATGGGGGGCCAAAAAGGGGTCTTAAGTGGCCACTTTTTTTCTAAAATTAGAAAATGCTAGCCTTGGATAAGAAATTGAGCATAGTTACACTCAAAATTTGAAGATGCAACCAAAACAATGTTCATAGTGCTCCGAGTCTACTTTCTAAACTACTAATTTTTTTTGAAAATGGTATAGATTAATGGGTTCAAAAGAGGGAGCCACAGAAATTGGTGTTGTTTATGTCAAAATAACATAACATAGCATGTTTTGTGGCTCCCTCAAAAGGTTAACTTTTTGTTGGTATTTTTAAAATCGCTTCAATGAGAAATAAGCTAACATCATGTAGTTTATGTCTAATTTTTCTGATAATTTTTTAATGAATATTTGATTTTTTACTAATTTTCAAAGTGGACACATCTTAAAAAATAGAATTTTGGCCGTACTACCCCTATAAATTTTGAAACTAATTGAAAATTGATTTTTTTTAATATGTGTAGAATGGAGTCTAGTTTCTAATTTTTTTTTTGAAATTTCAATGAATGGTTAATTTACAATGAAAAAAAGACCAAACACTAGTTTTTACCTAAAAACGGACACACAAACAAAAGAAATTAAAGATGAAAGGCTTAACATTGTCAAAATGTGAAAAAAATTACATCGTTAAATAGCTAAGAGAAAGCTTAACATTACCCAGGTGTTCAATTTGTTTGACCTTGAAACATGTGCAAATCTGAGGGTTAGAATGAACAAAATTATGTGAAATCCTATAGAATTTGAAAAAACACGTTTGTGGACATTGGGAAAGCACTCCAAGCCCTTGGGTTGGAAATCCAAAGAAAATCCCAAGCCTAAGGCTTGGGATTCCAGAAGCAAAATATAACGCGCTTGCGTTATGTTTTGTTTTGCATTTTTTCCTTTTTTGCAAAAGTTTTCCTGATGTTTGTCATGTTTGACATAACACGAGCATGTTATAACGCACTCGTGTTATGTCTCCCTTGGAATGTTTTATGTTCAAGGTTATTAAGCATCTATGTATGTATGCTTGTATGTATGTATGTATGTATGTATGTATGCCTATATGTATGTATGTATGTATTGATGTATGTATGTATACCTATATGTATGTATGTATACTTATATGTATGTATGTATATATATATGTATGCCTATAAGTATGTATGTATGTATGTATAGTGTCGAGGATAGAGGAGGGTAGAGATGGGGGTGAGGCGGATAGGGGAGGAGAGGGGTGGATAAGGGTTTAGGGTTTAAGGTCAAGAGGGATTAGGGTTTAGGGTTGAGGGATTAAGGTTTAAGGTTAAGGGTTGAGGGCTTAGGGTTAGGATTTAGAGTTTAGGATAAGAGATTAGGGTTTATGACCTTGCTAGATTAGGGTTTAAGGTTGAGGCTTTAGGGATAGCATTTAGGGTTGAGGGATTAGGGTTGAGGGTTGAGGGATTAGGGTTAAGTTAGAATGTTGAGGGTAGAGGGAATATGGATAGGGTTCAGGGTTGAAGGTTTAGGGTTGAGGGACTAGGGTTTAGGGTTGAGGGCTTAGGGATAAGGGATTAGGGTTTAAGGTATAGTTTTGAGGGTTGAGGGTTTAGGAATAGGGATAGCATTTAGGGTTTAGGGTTGAGGGATGTAAGGGTTTAGGGTTTAGGGATAAGAAATTAGGGTTGAGGTTTGAGGGATTAAGGTTTAAGGTTGATAATTAAGGTTTAAGGTTAAGGGTTTAAGGATAGGGTTTAGAGTTTAGGGATAAGGGATTAGGGTTTAGGACCTTGAGGGATTAGGGTTGATGGTCGATGGATTAGGGTTAAGGTAGAGTGTTGAGGGTAGAGGGATTAGGGATAGGGTTTAGGTTTGAAGGTTTAGGGTTTAGGGATAAGGGATTAGGGTTTAAGGTAGTGTTGAGACTTGAGGGTTTAGGGATTAGGTTTAGGATTTAAGGTTTAAGGGTTGAGGATTGAGGCTTTAGGGATAACAGAGAGACCTAGATGGCTAAGGGTTGAGAGATAGGGGAGAGATGGGGTGAGGTAGATAGGGGAGGAGAGGGGTATATAAGGGTTGAGTCTTTAAAGCTTTAGGGTTGAGGGATTAGGGTTTAAGGTATAGTGCTGAGGGTTGAGGGTTTAGGGATAGGGTTTAGGATTTAAGGTTTAAGTGTTAAGGGATGAGGATTTAGGTATAGGGTCTATGGTTTAGGGATAATAGATTAGGGTTTATGGTTTAAGGATTAGGGATTAGGGTTAAGGGATTAGGTTTTAGGGTTTAGGGATGTACAATTAGGGGGAACCATAAATAAACTAGAATTTAGGTAGGGTTGGGAAAATTTTGTGAATCATCATGGGCTAGAGATTGGAGAGTTTTCTATGTTCAAGTACATATCCAAGTCATATTTTAAGGTTAAGATATTTCAAAGAACAGGGTGTATGAAAAATATCAATGCTCTTTAGCTTATGAATACAAACATTGATACAGATAAAAGATACCCTTCTTCTAACAGAGTATGCAGTTCAAGTCAACCAATGGGCAACAAGTTGCTGAATGAATTGTTTTTGATGGGGAAAACAACAATGATGTTGAAGCAATGGAAGAAAATCAAAATTGTAAGTCTAATTTAATTTATTTCAACTTTCAAAATTGTAGGACTTCAAGGTTTTCTCATCGGGATTCAAAATTAAGATGCAAGATGCTCTAAATGCATTCTAAGGACCCAGGAGCTAAACCTTAAGAGGGAAAAGTCCCCATGGGGAAATTTTTTGACATAACAGATACATGATAGATGTAAGCATTTTGATTACAAAATAGATCTAATTCATGATACATGATAGGTGTAGCTAATTTAGGATTCTACAATTTTTGGGGGTTTAAAACATGGCAAATACCATGATAAAGAAAACTTTAATGGGTTTAGGGTTGAGGGATTAGGGTTTAAGGTATAGTGTTGATGGTTGAGGGTTTAGGGTTGATGGATTAGGGTTTAGGGTTGACGGATTAGGGTTTAAGGTTTAGGGTTGAGGGTTCACAATCAAGGGATTAAGGTTAAAGTAGAGTGTCAAGGGTAGAGGGATTAGGGATAGGGTTTAGGGTTGAAGGTTCAAGGATTGAGGGTTGAGGCTTTAGGGTTGAGGGTTAAGGGATTAGGGTTTAAGATATAGTATCGAGGGTTGAGGGTTTAGGGATAGGTTTTAGGGTTTAAGGTTTAAGGGTTAAGGGTTGAGGGATAGGGTTCAGGGTTTAGGGTTGAGGGATTAGGCTTTATGGTTGAGGAATTAGTATTTAAGGTATAGTGTTGAGGGTTGAGGGTTTAGGGATAGGGTTTAGGGTTGAGGGATTAGGGTTTAGGGTTGATGGATTAGGGTTTAATTTTGAGGGTTGAAGGTTAAGGGTTGAGGGTTTAGGGATAGGGTTGAGGGTCGAGGGATTAGGGTTAAAGTAGAGTGTCAAGGGTAGAGGGATTAGGGATAGGGTTGAAGGTTTAAGGATTGAGGGTTGAGGTTTTAGAGCTGAGGGTTAAGGGATTAGGGTTTAAGATATAGTTTCGAGGGTCAAGGGTTTAGGGATAGGTTTTAGGGTTTAAGGTTTAAGGGCTAAGGATTGAGGGATAGGGTTTATGGTTTAGGGTTGAGGGATTAGGGTTTAGGGTTGATGGATTAGGGTTTAAGGTATAGTGTTGAGAGTTTAGGGATAGGGTTTAGGGTTAAGGGTTGACATATTAGGGTTTAAGGTTGAGGGTTTAGGGATAGGGTTGAGGGTCGAGGGATTAGGGTTAAAGTAGAGTGTCAAGGGTAGATGGATTAGGGATAGGGTTTAGGGTTGAATGCTTAAGGATTGATGGTTGAGGCTTTAGGGCTAAGGGTTAAGTGATTAGGGTTTAAGATATAGTGTCGAGGGTAGGGGGATAGGTTTTAGGGTTTAAGGTTTAAGGGTTAAGGGTTGAGGGATAGGGTTTAGGGTTGAGGGTTAAGGGATTAGGGTTTAGGGTTGAGGGATTAGGGTTTAAGTTATAGTGTTGAAGGTTGAGGGATTAGGGTTTAGGGTTGACATATTAGGGTTTAAGGTTGAGGGTTGAGGGTCGAGGGTTGAGGGTTTAGGGATAGGGTTGAGGGTCGAGGGATTAGGGCTAAAGTAGAGTGTTAAGGGTAGAGGGATTAGGAATAGGGTTTAGGGTTGATGGTTTAAGGATTGAGGGTTGAGGCTTTAGGGCTGAGGGTTAAGGGATTAGGGTTTAAGATATAGTGTCAAGGGTCGAGGGTTTAGGGATAGGTTTTAGGGTTTAAGGTTTAAGGGTTGAGGGATAGAGTTTAGGGTTTAGGGTTTAGGGATTAGGGATTAGAGTTTAGAGATTAGGGTTCAAGGTATAGTGTTGAGGGTTGAGGGTTTAGGGTTGAGGGATTAGGGTTTAAGGTTGACGGATTAGGGTTTAAGGTTGACAGATTAGGGTTTAAGGTTGAGGGTTGAGGGTCAAGGGTTGAGGGTTTAGGGATAGGGTTGAGGGTCAAGGGATTAGGGTTAAAGTAGAGTGTTGAGGGTAGAGGGATTAGGGTTGAAGGTTTAAGGATTGAGGGTTGAGACTTTAGGGCTCTAGGGTTGAGGCTTTAGGGTTTAGGGTTAAGTGAGACCTAGATGGCTAAGGATGGATGAAGAGGTAGACAAGGAGTGACTGAGAGATGTAGAGAGGGGAGATGTAAAGAGGTGAGGGGGAGAGATAAGTGAGATATAGAGAGGTGAGAGATAGAACATGAGCTTAGAACATGAGCTAATGGAACTAGAGGTGAGAGATATTGCAAAGGTGCTATCAAAGGTGAGATAGGCACAAATATTTATAGTCACTCCTTTCTATCATATTTTGCAATATATTGCACCTCTAGCTACTTGGCACTTCTTTGCCATGACAACTTAGTGGCACATTATAAAGAGACTATATTTAGTTAATTCACTTCATAAGTTTTAAAATAAAATACCTAGACCACGATAGAAAGAAGGATGATGATCCCTTGAATTATGCACATGCCAATCCCTCCACTTTTGAAGCATCAATCTACTGGTATTTGGATCAAGGAACCCTCAGTAACATATGAAATTTCTAAACTCCTTTCTTCTTTAGACACATATTTTTCTATGGATCAATCTATAGCAGGACAAAATGCACTCACATTTTGTCTTGTTGTACAAATGGTAAAAAGGCTTGGACCCCCATGATCTAGGACCATATGCTCTATTTTCTTCTGTTTATGCATGTGTCTAACAAAAAAAAAGTGTTTACATGCTGTTGGGAGTTCACATGCACATTTTGCACATTCTACCACCTTTGCAAAACTTTCCACCACCTTTTTCTGCTTTTCCAACTTAAGAAGGAGAAAATAACATAGTTTTCACATCAAATTTGATATATATCAATTCAAGTTTCAATTTTTGTAGTTTTGTAATGTTAATTGTGATTGAATTGTAGGAATTTAACATTATAGATTGGTTAATAGTATTGTTGTTACTAATTATATTTGAGTGTTATTCAATTTAATGTTGAAAAGGGAGCAAGTGATGAAAAACTCAAATTGTTAAGGAGTTTGATGCAAGAAGAAAAAAACACTACATAATTGGGTACTCTCTCGATTTGAATCTCCATTTTTTAGGTATGTCAAGTCTTTACATGCATGTTCTTTACATTTTCCTTAATTCTATTTGAGTTACTTTATTATGCTTTATCATACATGTTTATATCACTTGTATGGTATGCATAATAAAAGACTATGTATACATATTTTGTCTTTATATAATAGACTATGTTTTAAATTAGTTCATGGTATGCATAATAAAAGATATCTCAAAGGTCAACATTAATTAAAATAGACACAATCATGATCAAGAAAGAAACCTACAATCTCACATGGTGCCATGTATATTTTCTACACTTGGGCTCTTTAATAATTATGTGCAATAATGAATTAAATAGACCCTAACATACTGTGATGTCAAACTATACAAGAATAAATCCTTACAACATATAAATATACAATCCCTTAAGCATAATAACATACTATTATCTTGTCATAACAAATTAAAATACAAATAAATAGGTGCCAAGATCATACAAGTAAATCCCAATAGGCTTAATCCAATCATGATCCATGCTATGCTACATTATTCTTCATGTTGATAGTTCATACAAACCTTGTATACCAAATGTTTCCATTCCCATATATATGACAATGTGCCAAGTTAAATACTACAAATCAATCACATTGCCATGGAATTGATATAGGGTCTCAAGATAGTTTAGTCAAAACAAAGTGCAAAGTTCAACATGAGTGTCTTCATGAAAATCATAAGCCTTAAGGGATCCTCTTGGTTGTCATAACATGATAATGTGAAGATAAGGGATTGCTATCACACATTGGAAAATTAGTCCTTACCTCATGCCCTAGTGTGATGTCTCCCACGATCTCAATCATCTCTCCTTTCATGACTAGATGGTTATCAACAAGTGCTGGCCCACGAGACATCTTCGAGTGAAAATCAAGTGTATCATGTATCCTAAATTTTGTCCCATGGATGCAAATGCAATCTTCATGTGTGAGGAGATGATCTCTATCTACAAGTAAGTGTAGGTAGTTTGATGCCACTAGCACCAAGGCCTCCCCCACATCTTCAACCCTGTAGTCAACATGAAGTCCCACGTACTCTTCACTTGTAGCCTCAATAGGTGACTCTCCTTTGTCCTTATCCTCATAGGACTAAACTGAACTTTGTACCATAATGTTTGTATGGCTGCAATAACATTGTGCAATAATGCTTTGTATGGCTGCAATAATGCTTTGGTTGAGTGACATTTACTCTTCTACATGATGATTGTATGTACATTTTCTATGGAGGGTTGAATGACATATATTTTAGTTATTTGTATGGATTCATTTCTTAGGAACTAATATTGGTCTCCTTATCATGCTATAGACAAATTCTCCATCATGCCGATGAAATGATCAAGATTTAAACCAACACAGGAAGAGATAGAAGCTAAGAATGCAAAGAAAGCATTGGCTATGAGAGAATTTCATGAGAAAAGGAAATTGGACATGATAAATGAAGACATGCCAATTGAAAAGGAACTGTAACCATCAAAAAGAGATATGGTATTGGTGGCAAAAAGGGAATGAATGCATAAACTTCATGCTATGAGAGATTTGAATACCGTAGTTGGAGACACATCCTCTACCACAAGTCATGTAGGGACACCATCTACCACATCTCAAGTTGAGAGTACATCATCACTCACATGCGATGAAGGAGGTATGCCATCATTCCCACCTTAACCTTAAGGTATGTCATCTATTCCATGTTCGATTGAAGGTATGCCATCTAGCCCATATCTTTTAAATATTGATGAAATTCCTAATGTTGAGATGAACTTACCTATATTTTATGATAGTATAGTGTATGAGTATGCAAGACATGCCCATAGAGCTCGATGGTTGGACTTGCAATTCAAGTCATGCAAGGACACATTTCTAGTTGGTAGCATTATTTGAGTCATCGACATTGCAGAAAACTACAATCTATAGCCACAACGCGAGGTGCAATCACAATATTACAACTCCACATAGGTTTCTATATTTGTGCACATCACATTCATTCATGCAAATGATAGTATAGAGGATGATAGAAAGATCATAAGGGAGTATCAATTTTATATTAGTGATGATTGTACGCATTCTATGGAGTTCAAACAAGGTTGCTTTCAGGTGTTCTACAATGATTTGGCTAGAAGGGACATATCATTCTGTCAACATATCATATAGTTAGATAACTGTGCATCACAATTTAAGAACTCGTGGAATTTCTATTAGCTGAGTAGGAGGCATAATATTATAGGTGTTTAGCATATGTGGAACTTTTGTGAGGCTAGGCATGGAAAAGGGGAGCATGATGGTGCAAGAGCATGTATCAAAAGAGCCATAACACAGGAAGAGTTAAAGTATAAAGATAATGCAAAGTTGACAGATGCAAAATCAATCATCGAGTGGTGTAATGCTTCGATGGGTCCAGGTAATGAAGGTAAGTCTTTAGTTCGTAGATTTTTTTGGTTGATAGATGATACTAACATTGTACCATATGAGGACTATTGTACAATGACATGATCAAGTGAGCTACACTCTTTCAGAAGCTCAATTGCAGGTTCATGGAGTATCCATATACGAAAGATGGCATGCTTTTGTTCTTCATGTACAATTCAAGCCTGGGATGAGTGTGAGTCATAGGAGTGGGTTGATGAATGATAGTTAAGTTATCTTAACCCACTTGATACACATCGACCCCTGATGACATTGGAACTGATAGAGATGGAATCATCATTTGACTTTGACCACATATCAGATCTAGTTCAACCAGGTAATATATCTACTTGCATAGTTTTTGAAATTCCTAATGTTATCTTATTGTGTAGTGTTTTTGTAATGTTGACTAATTTCATCTAATTTGCTACACATATTAATGTAGGGCATGTTTATGTAGTTATTGTAGATGAAGATAACAAAGATGGAATGAATTATTACTTGTGTCATTGTGTTGAGGCCAAATTTTTTTTGGAGGCCCCAGTTATAGATGGAGAAAACATCAAATACCCTACAGACTTAGTGGTTGTTATTGGAACATGGCTTAGAAGGTACCCACATAAGAGTGTTGATGTTTGGCTATTTCAGGACTTTGACATGCATCAAAAGATTCTTCATTACTCGAACCTTGTCATGGCATCCAATATTTATTTGATACAATATTGGGGTAGACCTTTGAACAAGACCTTGTGGAAGGTGCATGAGTCTGACCATGAGGCAATACTTGACACAATAAAGAGTACAGTAGACCCGGATGGTTCATTGGATTAATTTGTAAGTATTCACATTGATTTTATAAAGTCATGTTACATTGACTTGTAAGTATGCACATTAATTTGTAAGTTTACATAGGTTTGTCATTTTTTATTTGCTGCTGCATTTTTACACATATACAGTGAATATTGTGATGAATATGTTTGTCAAAATTATGAAAGTGCTTAGATGTTAGTAATTAAGTAAGGAATGCATAATTGTGCAGGTCTATTGGTTGTCTATTGTTTGATGATACCATTATGCTTTCAGGATATTTTGTTAGGTTTTGTGATATAAAGACACTTGCTTCTTCGTAGAGTATGTGATGTGATGCTATATCTCTACTTGTGTCTTCGGTATATACTATATGTCAACTAGGTAGATAGAGACTAGAAAAAAGGTATTTAATCTAATCTAGGTGTCTTAGGTAGATACTATATATCAATGACCTATCTAGAGACTAGAATAAGGTATAATCTAGAATGATCTAGGTGTCTTCTAGGTAGATACTATATAGTCTTTGAGTCTTGTTGCAAAAAAGTGTCAATGTTGTGAAGTTGCACAAAGAACCTTTTGCATTTTTGGTGTCAAGTGGAAGTTGAACCATTGGAACTTGAAAAATTAGTTTGTAACTATTGGGGGATGGTTCTAAATTCCTTAAAAGGGCTTGTATCATTGACAATGAGTTGGTTGTTGAAGTTTTGAAGAGAAAGCAATAAAAGAACTCTATTTTTCTACATTTTTCTAACATTATATGTTGTTCTTCAGTGTTGTATAGATTTGTATGATCCTATGATGTTCTCAAACTAGTTTTGGATTATTTTAGGGTGAATCTACTTTCCATTGTAGTTGGTTGCACGTGATTTCATTAGGTTTCAAGGAAGTTATGGTCATTTTACTATAGACTATTTTCTATAATTTTCAAAACATTTTTTTAGCTATTCCTGTGCATGGTATGGACTTGTACAAATCTGTACTAGTTTGAAACAAATTTTTAATGAAAGTACATTGAATCTAATTTCTATTGCACTTGGTCTCATTCATTTTCATTAATATTTGAGCAAATTAGAGCAATTTCTTCCCAAACTATTCAAAACTGTAAAAAAACCTAGCTAGGGTAAACAGTGAGCAAACAAAAATGCAAAACAGGGCCTTCCATGGGTAGATAAGGCTAAAACCTTGTGGAATGGCTCATGATAGCATATATTTTGATTCTTCAAACTTGCAAGAGTAGAGAATGGAGTTGGGCACATGTGAGGTTGCTGCCCTAGCCTAATATCTTCATGTATTAGGCCTAGGAACCCAATAAGCTTAGAGTTTTGTTGAAAAGCTTTTGGGAAATTGTTCTAGCTATTTGGAATTGATGATTCAGACCCTATATGACACATTTGAAGCCACGGAGTGGAGATTTAAAGCCTAGAGTTCAAAAACCCTATTGCTACCTAGCCTATTCACGTAATTAGGCCTAATTTGAGTGAGGACAATCCAAATTTGAGGGCTTCCATACAAAATAACCACCCCTAAACTTTTGATATGTTTATAAGTGTCCAAATGGGTATTTAGAACTATGTTTGCATTTTGTATGCCATGATTTCCCTGAAAGTTATGATTGAAAAACCTTGTTTGAAAGGCTACTAGAAGGATTGAAGGCTTGTGAGGAAAAACCCACCAAGTGATGTTCCAGTGTTTCAAAGATTGGTTCATTGAGTTTTTTTGGAATCATCCATCCCTACTCTACATCACCTCATGATGTTGATGTTGATCACAAAATATGGTGTTAAGGTCATGTTGATGTTGATTGATGAGTTGCGGTTGTTGTTGGAAGTTTTGGAAGTCTAAAGGATGCCACAGTGGTAGTGTTCATATCAAAACTATAGAGGTTTAAACAATCAAAACTAGTTAGGGTTTTTAAGTTAAAGTTATTAGTTATGTTTTAAACCCTAAGTGTATTTTCTTTACAGACCTAGTTTGGTAAGTTTTGTTTGTGTTATACTCTCTGTTTAATACGTCTCAGATAACCTCCTGTGTTCTTCATGTGGTCTTCAGCACTTAGGTTGTATTATGTTTAGGATTATCTAGTCCCCAACCTCCTAAAAACCCTAGTCTTTACTTTACTCTATAATCTAAGTTAATACCTTACACCCGTACTGGCGATATCCTTAAAGAGTCTAAAGTGCAAAAAGGCAACAATCTTTGATGAGCTGTTACTTGGAAACCATGACACTTAGAAACATTTTGTCTAAGGAAACACAATCACATAGAAACCCTCTATAATAACCTCTCCTAGCTTTTAATATCTCTAAGGTGTTTTCCCATGGTGAAAGGTTTTCTACTGCCTAACAAATCATTAGAAGGAGGTAGTGTAAAGTTGCAAAGGGGTGTAACTTTTATCCTGCTCCTGATGCGACCAAACTCATAGTTCCAACATGTCTGGATGGGTATTTTTAGGCTAGGCATGGTCCTATTTTACACCCAAGCATTCCAAAATAGTTCAAGCTACATTGTACCGGCGACATCCTTGAAGAGTCCAAAGTGCAAAAAGGAAGCAATCTTTAACGAGCTGTTACTCAGAAACTGTTTCACTTAGAAACATTCTGTCTGAGGCAGCGTGATCATGTAGGGTCCCTCTATAATATAATTTCTCAGTTTTTTATATCTCTAAGGTGTTTTCCCGTGGTGAAAGGTTTTCTATTGCCCCAAAAATTGTCAGAAGGAGGTAGTGTAAAGTTACAAAGGGGTGTAACTTTCATCCTCCTCTTGATGCGACCAAACTGACTGTCCCAACACATCTGAATGGGCACATTTAGGCTAGGCATGGTCCTATTTCGCACCCAAAAATGTCAAAATAGTCCTAGCTACATTGTACCGGTGATATCCCTGAAGAGTCCAAAGTGCAAAAAGGCAACAATCTTTGATGAGCTATTACTTAGAAACCATGTCACTTAGAAAGATTTTGTTTGAGGCTACAGGATCATGTAGGGTCCCTCTACAATAACCTCTTTTGGTTTTTTATATCTCTAAGGTATTTTCTCGTGGTGAAAGTTTTTCTACTGCCCCAAAAATCATCAGAAGGAGGTAGTGTAAAGTTGCAAAGGGGTGTAACTTTCATCCTACTCCTGATGCAACCAAATTGATTGTTCCAATGTATCTAGATGGGTACGTTTAGGCTAGGCATGGTCCTTTTTCGTACCCAAACATGCTGAAATAGTTTGAGCTACATTGTACTGGTGATATCCCTTAAGAGTCCAAAGTGCAAAAAGGCAACAATCTTTGATGAGTTTTTACTTAAAAACCATGTCACTTAGAAACATTCTGTCTAAGGCTATGGGATCACATAGGGTCCCTTTACAATAACCTCTCTTGATTTTGTATATCTCTGAGGCATTTTCCCATGGTGAAAGTTTTTCTGTTGCCCCAAAAATGGTCAGATGCATGTAGTGTAACATTGCAAAGGGGTGTAACTTTCATTCTGCTCCTCGTGCAGCTAAACTGACTATTCCAACATGTTAGGATGGGTACATTTAGGCTAAGCATGGTCCTGTTTCACACTCAAACATGCCGAAACAGTCTGGGATACATTATATCGGTGATATCCTCACACATTACCTTTGCTATAACTGTTATAGTCTTCACATGTCAACATGCATCTTATGGCTGTTAACATACTTATTCTAGTAGTCAACACAGTCATATATGAACTTCTTGTTCTTTTATCTTGGTTCACCTTGACTTTGTTCTCTAGTACTATCTCTGTAGGGTTTGTTTTAGTCCTTCAATGTATTGTTCCATCACTACAATCTTAGACCCCTATTAGGCTTGAAATAGACCTCTATTAGGCTACTCTCTTAAACCTTAATATCATCTTCATGTTGTCATATCCATGCTATTTAACCCTTGTCTTCTTCCACCTTTGGGTCACTGTGTTATTAGGCTTGAAGCTAACATCATTACATAGCCAAGATACACAAGGGGTCAAATACGAAAACTAGATCATCAATGATAATGAATGCAATAAGCCATGAACTACCCACCATAAATACAAGTGGCCATATTACAATGTACATCATGAACAATATTTGAATAACTCCAAGCTCAACTCTACAAATGAATCCTCTAAGATCCTATGGTCTTGGTGCTGATTGAGGAAGGGGTTGAACCCACCATGTGGATCTCCCTTTCCTCCCCATACATAAATCAAGGTGATGAAGCACCATCCATAATTTAAAAGTGTGGTAGAATGGTGATTATCTTATTTAATTCATTTCCTTCTTAACACATAAGTATACACATAAATTCATGGATCCAAAACATATCAAATACATGGAAATAGATTTATCAACTAACATCAACACATCCTTTCTAGCATCTAATACACAAATAAATACAAGTACATGATCAAGCCAAATATGACCATTGATAGTAACCACAAGTCATTTTAATCCTACAAGTTTGACTTAGAACTATACACTTTGGAAACATTGTGTATTTCTTTTTTTGTCAATGTTTCGGATCATACTCAATGATCCATCATTAGGACAAAAAGAGGAGAATGAAATAGAGATAAAAGTACAGAGAAGGTAGTATAAAAGGAGAGAAGGTTGGGGGCATGTAGGACAAGGAATGTAATAAATTATTGAATTAAGAAAAGAGGATGAGATAAATAGGAGGGTAAAAAATAAAAGAAAAAGGAGAAAAAGGCAAGAAGGAAAGACATGTCAAAGAATTAAATTAAGATCACAAAAAGGAAAGATGCATAGTCATGAGAATAAACAAAGATGACACTAAGGAACATTAAGGAACGATATATAATTAGAATAATTAAATATATGTATATATACTTTATAGAAATAGAGTATATCTACATGTATATAATCATATATACTTATATGTAATATATATATATATATATATATATATATATATATATATATATATATATATATATATATATATATATATATATATATATATATATATATACTTTATTGAAAGAAAGTATATAAATAAATATTGATATTAATAAACTATACAAATGAAGAAAGTAAAAAGAGATAAGATAAGCAATACATGTAAGGGTATAAAAAAGAAAGCAAGTATAATAATGAAGGATAAAAATTAGTATGACTACAAAAAGAGATAAAATTTATTACAATTAAAAAGTTGCCTTGAAAGACCATAAGAATAAGTCACTATAATTAAAAATAATAATTATAAGTATGGAAAATGAGGACTAATAACTAAAGAGGAAAAATAAGGGAAAATCTTAGAGAAGTCTATAGGCAAAATATTACTTATGTATCTCTAGATATCAAAAGTAAAATAGTCAAAACAATAAGAAGTAATAAGAATATATAGGAAAATAGGGAATGAATGGACAAAAAGAGTAACGATAAGGTAAGAGAAAGAGTGAGAAAAGAGAATTAAGAGACAAAGGGATGACACTACGGTAACAAAAAAATGTCTAGTTAAGAAAAGAAGTAAGAAAGAGATGACACAGGTGAAGTCTAAAAATAAATACCTTAATAATAAAAAGAGAGAATAAAGAGAGAAAGATAAAAACAAGACTAGTCAGAAAAGAAAAGAATGAAGATACAAAGCAGGAAGGGCCTAGATAATATATATATATAAGTATACAACTAAAGAAAATTAAGAACGATAGTTATAATATAGAAAAGAGAGTGCTAATAATTAAAGAAAAATAATAAAACCACTACTCAAGTGGGCATATCGAAGAAATATATACACACATCTCCTTCAATCCTATAACAATACATGAAGCTAACAATAGAAAAAAGGAGAAAAATAATGCGTTTAAATAAACCAGGAAATAAGATAAAATAACTAAGGGAAGAATATAATTACTATATGATAACGATTGTTATATAATTAAAGTAAGAATATAAGAAGAATTAAATACACATACCTTCTCCAATCCTCAAACAATACACATAGCTAACTATAGAAACAACGAGCAATAATATGCATTTAAATAAATCAGGAAATAAGATAAAATAACTAGGGGAAGAATAAAAACAAAAATAATTACGATGAGGTTAGAGGGTATGGAGGAGAGGTTTGGATACAAAGGAACAACAAGGTAGGGAAAGAATGGATTTAGGAAGAGAGGAGGAGGAGGAAAAACCATATGGGAAACATCAAGAGGGGAATAGGAACTGACAATGATGAAAGCCTAGGAGAGGTAAGACATAAAATGAAGGCGCAAGGTCAAGAAGGGAGGAGAACAAGGACCCAAGCAAGGGGGGAGGGAGAAGAAGAGGGAAGAGGGTGGTGAGAAGATGGTCAGGGAACGTAGGAAAGGTAAGCTACATGTGGCCTAGGGGGGAGAGAGCTATGGGGAGGGAAGAAGAGGGAAGAGGGTAGCTTGGTAAAGAGAGAGGTTAGAGGGTAGGAGAAAGGTTTGGGTATATAAAAAAATAGGAGAGAGAGAAGAGAGATGGAAGGAACTGGTGAGAAGGAGAGGGGGAGAACATAGAGAGGGAAACAGAGGAAAGGAGAGAAGGAGGGATCAAGGGGGAGGGGGATGATTTTGGAAGGAATTGAGGAGAGTGTTCCAAGTGTGGCTCAAAGTTCAACCATCGTCTGTAGTGCCCCTCATCTCGTCGTCCATCAGATTGGTGTTTGCTTAGACTTTATGATAGTGTCTTAGACTGTAGATGATGGATCTCTTGTTATCTTGTTACTTCATTATGAACCTGATTGTTATGAAAGCAGATGTTGATGTAAGAATAGGTTATTTTATGCTTACAATTTGATGAATGAACTAGATGTTATAAATGTTTGATGTTAATTGCGATATTGGATTGTAAGAGAATTGAATGTTTTGTGTTGTTGATTAATATCAGATACCTTGTTAGTCGTTTATTCATAAACGTGAATGGAACAGTGTTGTATTACTCGCTCTCGAGTACCCTACACCACTGCGATTTCCATTCACTATAGGACTGCATGTGATGTATATATATATATCTTGAATGCTTAACCGTGCGTTGTTGTAGGAATGTAGGTACTAGGCATCGACTCCACCTGATTACAGGTCTGAGCGTGCCTTCGCCAATGGATTAGTTGTTGGAGTTAACGTGAGGTCCCATGTCAGTGTGGTTTGGTTGTCAGCTTATCCTTTTGGTCTTTGTCTGTCATTCGATCATGATTTGCAGACAAGAAATCTTGCACCTTGGAGTCTAACTAGGTTAGAAAGTGTCTAAGTGTGTAAGGTGTCGTTGTGCATTAACTAGAATTATATTACGGAAAGTATAATGTTGATAATTAAATATGTTTATAAAAGATAATATTGAGTCGATAATTGTTGATTATTGTTGTAAATAAATTATTATTTTAATAGAAGTATTATTGTTAAATAAAGATTGTAAGAGGTTTTGTATTATTTAATATAATATTATTTACAATAAATATTTAAATTAATAAAATAAATTAATATATAGTTGTACTATTATAGATTGTTGTAATATTATAACTTTATTAAATGCTTTATGCTTGGTCGGCTATAAAATAATTAAATGTTGCCAGAATTGTGTGTTAGTATTTAAAAAAAGAATAACCTCTTGGGAGTGTGAAATTAAATAAAAGTCCTTCTCGAGGAGGGAGAAGCACGGGATCGCGTGCCGAGTTCCTTGGACGGTAGAAGGGATTGTGTTATAAAAGGGAAGCTTGTTGAGGCAAAGAGAACAACTTTGCAGGTAGAAGAAGAAAGTAGAAGGCTGGGAAAAATGAAAGCTGCTACTAATTTATAAAAAATAAAAAAAATAAAAACCAAAACCCAGAAACAGAAGATATGTAATAACCTAGCAATGAATGAAAACATAGGTCTCTGTTATGATCTTAGTTTCTGGAATGATATGAGATACAGTTTCAGACCTGGAAGTTTGTTCTGTTCTTTTTGCAGAGGCCTTTACATGGGATTTTTAATGCTTGGATATGGTGAATGACAGTAGTGATGGTTCGACAGAAGGGTTAAATGGGTTTTTTCGTGAATGGCAGTAGTGATAGTTGTGCAGAAGGGTTTATTAGTACAGTGTTTATATGGGTTTTTTTCATGCTTTATGTATTGTGAATGCCAATATTGATATTTACGCCGAAGGGTTTTGGCCAGATGCGCCATCTGGGCTTTGCCCATTTGCGTGGGATCCGTAGACATCTAAGAGCTCACGGGAGCTTGTTATATAGGTCTTTGAATGTCTCGTTAGACCTCTTGCAGCGATATACAACCTCAGCATTTGAAGGCAGAGATAATCGCCCCAGGGTTTATGCCTATGAGACTAGGAACAGGAACAGGGATGCTGCTTTTGATTCAGAGGATCCCTATTCGTTGGTTAAAGAAGATGGCGTTCATGTCTGCACCAGTTTGTGGATTAACAGCTTTTGGGACAATCAGAAAGTTGTTAATAGTCTGTCTGGTTATCTGAAGAGGTTTGAAATTTGGATAATGGCCTACCAGAAAGTTTACGTGGATGAAACTGGATCGCTTACACACAGAAACGAGATTGAGAAGAGTGTTCTGGAAGATCTTTTAGCTTTGAGGAATGTGGTTATGGAGTCTAGGTTTAAATGGGGGCAGTGCCTGAAGTTTTATATCAGATCACCTAAGGACAAAACTCCAACAGCTCCATTATCTAAGACGAAACTGAAGTTTTTATTGTCGTCTACACAGCCCACTCCATTTCAAGACAGGGTTGTTCAAGAAGTGTTACTTATGATCCTGGAGCCGGTGTTCGAGGCCTGGTTCTTGTAGAAATCTTTTGCGTTTAGGCCTGGGAGGACTGCACACACTGCAATCCGATATATCAGAAGTAATTTTGCAGGTTATCTGTGGTACTTAAAAGGGGACTTGAGTACTATTTTGGATGAAGCTTTTGGTGCTGCTGCTTCATATATTGCAACAATGGCCGGTCAATCTGCAGAGAGGATTCGAATGATGTGCAGTTGCAGTTTTATGGGCTTTATAAGCTCGCTACGGAGGGGCCGTGAACTGTTCCTCAGCCTTCAGCTCTTAAGATCGTTGCCAGAGCTAAATGGAACCATTTTTTGGTTACGTGTTCAAGGAATACTTGGCAAAGATTGGGAACCATGTCTCCGGAGGCGGCTATGCAGAAGTACATTTCTCTTCTTACCGAGATACGCCCCAGCTGGGCTGATGGCATTAAGTAAAAGAGTAGAAAGCAGGATGAGGAAAGCTCTCATCAATCTGCAACAACAGGTGAGTTATGACTGGTACTCTTAATGTATCAATTTGTGTGGCCAATGTTGGGTTGCCAAGCTCTCGGAGGATTTGTATGTTCAACTCTAGTCTGCAGAAGCCCGTCATTGTTAAATCAGGTTAGTTGTGCTTTCTTGTATGCAATTCGTCTGATTGGCTTAGATTAACCCTAAGGAATGTTTATTTTCTTTACAATGTGTTTGAATGCATGTGTGTATTAATAGTAGTACTAATGATATCCATGCTATTATTAGTATCATTATTATTATAATTATTATTATTATCATTATTGTTATTATTACAATAATAATAATAATTATTATTTTTACTATTCTTATTATTAAGTCAAAACGGAAAGATGATGGTCAAATACTTAATTTAATAATAATGTTATTGCTATTCCATTGTAGTAACGATTAGGTTTTATGGTAGGATAATTTGTTTTGTATTATTGCTTTCTAGAGCCAATTAAAGGAAAGGGTTTATCGAGGATTTAGTGAGCAACATGATTTGGAAGTTATGAATAATTAATTCATAATGTTCTTGATTAGTGCAATATTACTTTCAATGCTTCAACCGTATAATTGATCCATAATCCTTTTAGGTTTAGCTATTAGCATTCGCTATAAGTTCAATTTCTTATAACCTTGAAACTTTAGAAATCTTTGAAGGATATGATAATCGAGTGCGTACTAGGGAACTATGGAGAAATGGCATAGGATACTTCAATTATTGTTGTGTTATGAGTTTTATACTATAGAAGGATTGGTATAATCTAATGAGCTGTTTTAATAAATAGATTTGTTTAATTTAAATATTTATTGGTGATGAATCAATTGTTGAATGTTTTGAAGTTATTGATTATTATTATTATTATTATTATTATTAATATTAATATTATTATTATTATTATTATTATTTCAAAAGTATAGTTGATTGTTTAAAAGCCAAATGAAATTGGGAATTTAGAATAATGTTGTCATTATGTATTTAAAAGAAAACCGTTGTGATTTTATATATTATGGTTAATGAAATTTAATTTAGATTGACATCGGTTTTAATATGGTTTCTTCATTTTGTAAAGATAATGGATTAAGGATTAGATATATGATTATTGTATTGGAAATTTGATTTAAAGGTATTAGATAATTAGTTAGTGTGAATTGATATTGTAAGAAATGGTCAAAGTGTAAGTTGTCAAGGGTTCATTTCCAGAGGCCAAGGTTGTTGTGTTTCAACGTCATGTAACTTGTTGATAAGTGTCTTGAATTAATAAAGCTATGTTGCCTTTTGTCATGTCTAAGGAATTTGGTTGGCATTGTGAAAGAATGTAGATATTCTAAATGCATCTTGATGTGTAGAAAGGCTCTTCGTGAATGTTGTGATTGATTTATTTATTTGTTTGGGATGTTGTATTGGATTAGACAATGGGGAGACGTCAGTATTCATGAAAAAGTATTTTTCTTATGAGTTACTTCATTGGAAGCCATGGAAAATGTATTAAGAGTATGTCTTTGTATTTGAGATGATATGCAAGAAGGTAAATGCCTTGCATTATTACATGTATATGTTCATATCAGAATTATGGTTATGCAAGATGGTAAATGCCTTGCATGGTTTATGTATCATCGTCGTCATGATGACGTTTGCTATGTTGTTGAGTAGGGTCTTCTAGATGCAGGTAGGGGGGTGGCTTTCAATGTGGGGCCGGCGCCCAAAGTGGCAGTCAGGATAACCCGTTGGAAGTAGATTAATCAAGTGATAACCTAAATAATGAATCTGGGGGTTGGGTAGTTAGGCACACTAAACAAGATAAGTGGATGCCTCACTCATGGCTCAAGTGCTTGTTTAGGCTTGAGATGAGATGAGAAGGCCTGGTTGGCAAGATCAACTTCCTTGTCCTCATGAAAGGAAGGTTGATTCCGCATGTGTCACCCCATGGGGCCGGCGCCTAGTGAGAGGCTGTCAGGATAACCATAGATGGGGGCCGACGACTAGTGAGAGGCTGTCAGGATAACCCATGTCAGGACCATGTGATGACACTCTCCCTACTGCAGCCTAGCATTCCCTAGTTGTTCTCTCCCCATTTGTCTTGTGTTTCCTCTGGAAGTCAAGTCAAGTCAAGTCAAGTCAAGTCAAGTTAAGTTGTGTTGTGTTGTATTGTTATTGCCATGTGTTGTATTGGCGTTTGGTTGTCCTTTGTTCTTGTTTGTCTTTTGTCTACCTGATTGTTATTGTTTGGGACTTCATGTTAACTCCTAGCTCGGGGGGTGGACCTCAGGGTTCCACATGGTCGGGTGGAAGAGCTATTTTATCGATTGGTTATTCTTGTCAAGTTCATATGCAGAAAAAGATTTATTCTAGTATTCAGATGATTGTACTTGTACAGTTGATGAAGATGTATGTGTAACCTTGTACCAGATTTGTGTAGCAGATCATTCATAATGTATGTGATTCTGATGCAGTCTACAAATGGCAATGTAATGATGTATTTATATGAAAGCATTTCAGTTATGTATTTAATCATGTAGACTCTGTTATTTGATTATATGCAATGAGTATGAATCAGTTATTCAATTATGCATTGGATTTAAATTAGTTACTGATGTATGTTAATTTATGTTAGTTGATTTGTTAAGTGATGCAGCCTTGTATCCTTAGAGAATATGTCGTAGTTAGTATGTTAACATTATTTGTTATCTTAATCTTTAAAAAAAAAAAAAATGTTCCTGTTTCATGTAGCATAAATGTGTATTTCTTTGAGGGTACAAGGCGGGCGTTACATCGTCCTTGTTGAGGTTGGTAGGGTTGTTTCTAATGAAGATGGCCTCTTTAAGTTTTCACTTAAATAAGTTATCTTCCTTATCCAGGATGAGGGTATCCTCCAGGTGAATGTGGTGTTTGGTGCTAGAGGAGTGATCTACTAGGGCTGATTTTGTGACCCTTTCATGCCTAATATCTACACTGTGTTCTTTGATTCTAGTATAGATGGATCTACCTGTCTCACCTATGTAAGGGTACCAAAAGAACAATCAATCTTATAGACACCTAAGTTTAAAATAATGTCCTTAGAGTCCTTGGTGGATGGGATGAGGTTTCTAATGGTGGAAAGAGGTTTAAAGGCTCAATTGAGACCTTTCTTGTGAAGGATTTTGGCAATCTTATTAGAGATGCCCACAATGAAAGGAAATGTGGCACTGTAAACAATCTCAGAGTCCTTCAAACTAGGTTTGGTTGAAATGTGGGTTTGGGATTTCTTGAAGGCTCGTTTGATGCACTTGTTATAGTAACCATTAAGCTTGAAGACATTGGAGAGGTGGGACAATTCTTGGTTTAAGTGATCATGGTTGAAGATGCGAAAGGTTCTAGAAGTCAAAGTTTTGAGGACACTAGCCTTTTGGGATGAATGGTGGTGTGAAGAAGCATGAAGATAGAGGTTAGTGTGGGTGGATATCCTGAAGACTCAATGGCCAAGAGAACCATCATTTTTTCTAATGAGAAGGATGTCAAGGAAGGGGAGTTCGTTATTAGATTCTAGTTCCTTGGTGAACTTGATGCAAGGGGCAATGCTATTAAGATGATTGTGAAAAAGTTCAAGTTTCTCATGACCATGTGGCCAACATATATTGGTGTCATCCACACAGTGCTTCCACCAAGTTGGTTTGAGGGGGAAAGAGTTTAAGGCGAGCTCTTCGAAATGCTTCATATAAAGGTTGGCAATGATAGGGGATAGAGGAGATCCCATGGCCATACCATCAGATTATTAATACATTACATTTTAGAAAGTGAAGAAAGTGGAAGTTAAGCATAACTCAACCATGGAAGCAATTTCTTGAGTGGTCTTTTGTCTGACAAGCATGATGAAGTCATGAAGAGGGACTTTGGTGAAAAGAGAAATCACATCAAAACTGACAAGAATGTCATCATCATTGACTTTTTTTTATCTTTGATGAAGTCTACAAAATGGGATGAGTCTTTGATGAAGGAAGAAGAATGGCCAATAAGAGGTGAAATTAATTTGGCCAAGTAGGCGACTAGTTTGTAAGTGAGGGAATTGATAGTGTCAACAATCAGTCTCAAAGGAATGTTGGGTTTTTGGATTTTGGGTACACCGTAGATGAGAGGTGTAATCTCTTTATTTGGCATAAGATGCTTTTTTGTAGCATCATCAAAAGAAGAAGAGGAGATGGCAATTTTCACTTGTTTAAAGATTTTGGAGATAGGATTGTGGGGAAGGATTTTACAGTTGCCACTGTTGTTAAGGTGGTCTAGTATTTTGGCGACATAGTCAAGCTTGTCCATGATAACATTAGCATTTCCCTTATCAGGTTTGACAATGACAACATTTTGTTTGGTAAGTATTTTAAAGGCAAGAATCTCATCTTTGGGGACATTCTGCTTGGGGGGTCTGGCATGCCTGAGAGCTACCACACAATCTTGCATGACTTCATCAGCAATGTTATTTGGCAGAGAGTGGAACACATTCTCAATTTTGATAAGAAAATCAACTTTGGGAATAAAGGATGGGGTGATGGCAAAAATGAGGCCCCTTCTTAAGAAATTAAGGGTGAGGGGTTTAATTTCAAGGTTGGAAAGGTTGAGGACAAGTTTATCTTCCCAATGGTTGATGAAGGTTAATGGCTGATTTATGGAGGGAGGGTTGATCAGATGATTGACATCAATGTCAGTTGAAGAGGAGAACAGAGGTAGATTGTGAGGAGGTACTAAGCAAGAATGAATAGATGGGGGTTTGGATAGAAAAGGGGTGGGTTGTAGTTCAACATCAGTGAGACGTGGAGGATTGGATAAGGTGTGTGAAGTTGATAGAGGAGGTGTAGGTCTAATGTGGCAGTTGGGAGACATGGGAGAAGGGCACTCGACAGAGTTGTTGATATATGGGAATAGAATCTGAAGAGGATTAGACATAGACAAAGGTGGTTGGTGGTCTATGCAGCCTACAAGAGATGAGGAGGCTGAGTTGACTGGTAAGATAGAAGAAAGGGCAAACAAATGAACCAAGGGCTCGTTGTTCAAGCAAGTGGCATGGTGAATGATGTATGAAATACATTTGGGAGACCCTGGATGAGAGTATGTTGAAAAAGCTAGAAAATCATCAGATGGCTCATGGCTCAAGAGGGTGGAAGGGAGGGGGTGAAAAGACATCAAAGTAGGTAAAATGTAGACTTATTAAGGAAAGAACCCTTGGAGAGGATGTTGATAACTGAGAGGGGGGGGTGAATCAGTTATCCTAATTGTTTCTTCTTTTGAACTTTCTTATTAAGCAAAGCAGCATTGAATTAAACAAACAAACATTATCATGAAATGAGAAACACATGACACAGTATTTTTGACGTGGAAACCTGGTTAAGGGAGAAAACCACGGGGTGATTAACCCAAAGATTATTCTCTGTTAGAAGAATAAGGAGTTACAAAAATGGCACTTGCCAATTAGGGCTCACTACCCGAGCACACTGCTCACAAAGAGGCCCACTGCCTACAAGGAGACACACTGTCTACAAAGAATGTTATACAATACTTGAACTGATTGGAAGCACCTACATATGCTAGGGTTCAGTTCCGATTAGGTTCAGTACACTAATCTGCTGCACTTCATCTTTCCTCTGTTCTTTATTCTGCTATCTTTTCACATACCGGATCTTTCTTACTACTTCTGCTCTGATCTATACTTATTCACATACACTATCACACAATCACAACTTTCACAACTAAATCCATCCTCTATATATATCTGCACAGGTAATTTCATCACCTTTCTAGTCGGCATCCGGAACAGTCTGGTTTCTTACAAGCTCTGTTCTGTCAGCTGAATCCTTGCTCACCAAGCAATGCGGATCAAGCATATACTTGTAGATATCATTAGTCATGTTGGCCAAACATGATTCATGCCTTCACAACCTTTACCATCAACAGTAACATATCCGGAAAAGATTCTGATGCTCTGTCAGTTAGTTCTTCCTTCTGTTCTCATTGTCTTTCAGGAATCTGGTACTCAGCTATTCGTATCTTTTTCTTTGTCCATCACCGGAGGCTAAATCCTTGGAATATACTACTCAAGGTAGTCCTCTTGACTTCCCCAAATCCACACTGCACCAAGACACTTCCTCTGAGAGGTCCGGACCAATCTGTCGGACCTTGCCACATGCTCTGTTCTTGTTCACCGGACCATAACAGTTCTTCATCCTGACTTCCGGTAGAGGCACACCATGACTTGCGGATATGTGGGATGACCTTTGTTGCCATCAATGACAACAACCATGAATCCATATAGTGTCTCTTGCCAACAATCTCCCCCTTTGGCATTGATGGCAATACTTAGTGAAAAAATGACTGAGAGTTTACACTATGCTCCCCCTTTGCTGATGCTCTATCTTTCTATACAATTTCTGGAACTCCCCCTTAGTTGGATTCCTCATTTTTCACTGCTCCTCACTCCCCTTTTGACATCAATGGCAAAGGGTGAGGTCCGCACACCAAAATTTTCAAAAATTTTCTATACATAGCCGCATATTTACATACTCACATGAATTGAAGAATGTTTGCAAAAGATGTCTTCAGTTGGATCAGTTCTGTAGCCCAACTTTGCTTCATTCTATCCAAAATTGAAATGTGACCACTCAACAAAAATGCAAAAGCTTCTGCCCTCTTGAGATCTGTCGGATCATTTGTTTGGGCGGTAGTTTGAGCATCACTGATGGCCTCATGCATAGTTTCTAACTTAGGGATTATAATCCTTCTATGTTCTCCCATCCGGTTAGTGATATTCTTCCTTTCCTTCTCAAATTTCTTTATTGCATTTGTGATTGCAATAGTTTGACATTCTTGATTTACTATGGAAGAGAGAGGATCAAAACTTTGAGACAAACTTTGTAGTTTGTCCTGTTCCGCTTTTATTTTCTTATCTATTTCTACTGTTGCCTTTGACCAGGAGATACAAAATTTGTAAATATCACCGCCATCCTTAAGAGCATTTTCTAAGCTCTTTATTCCAATACTCATATTTCTCCTATCATTAGAGATTAATCCTAATACTTCTAAAAATCTTTTATCCAAAAATTCCTTCCGGACCTTTTCTTCAGCTAATTTTTCTAGAGAATCAAAATGTGTATCAACACTGCTGACTAAGGTTTTGAGATTACCGGAAGAGGAGGCTGTCGGATCTATCTGGATTGATGGCATGATCTTTTCAAGCACTCTGGAAGCAGCCTCTATCAACTCACAGTCTTCCATATGAGACTTTAGGAGTTTTTCATTTGCCTTAGCATTTGCAAATGAAGCTATCTTCATTGTCTGTACTGGAGAGAGAGAGTCAAAGTCGAATGGGCCTTTTAGAAGCTCCGGTTCATCAATCTCTAAAGTTTCTTGGCTTAGAAACTTTTGAACAGTTTGTGCAGTGTCTCTTGCCGGAGACAAATGTTTCTTTTCTTCTACAGTTTTGTCCTTAGGAGTCTTATCTCCTTCCACATTCTTACCACTTACAGTTGTGGTTTTCTCTGTTGGATTCTTCTCTTTCTCTGTATCCTTGGTGCTGTCAACCTCTTTTTCTTTTTCTGCTGCTTCTTTCTCCTGTAATTTTTCTTCTTCTTGGGATCCGGAGACTGTAGGAGAAGCCGGAGAAGAGATGTTAGCCTGTTCTAGTGGCACTTCTTCTGGAGCAGATGATTCCAAGTCCACAGCTGTTTCTGCACCTGAGTCCTCTGTAATAGGAATATTAAACCTTTTGTATGTATTTCGGAGGATCTCTTCAGTGTCCTTGGCTACTTTGTCGGTCTCACCAAGCATAAGCTGATTCATCCTTGCTTTGCTTCTGAATTCATCCTTGCAGTCCTTGAATACCATGTTCATGGTTTTGTGATCAATTGAGGGATATAGCTGAATAGCTATCTGTTCCCTGATCTCAAGGTCTTTTGCCATAGCATTGTTCTTTCTTATTTCTAGTTCCATCTCTAGGCTCTTTGGGATTTTAGAGATAATCTCAATAAAAGCTTTATTGTAGATGTTCAAGTACCTTATTATAGCTTCCTGCAGGATCTTTTGATCTGCCTCATTGTAGTCATCATAGAATTCAGCCACCGGTTGAAGGTTCCCATCCACAGTGACTGATTTGACTACACTGTCTAGAGATAGGGTGGGCTTTTTAGAAAATTCTTCTGTCATTTCTTCCTTGTCTCGGCCAGAAGAGGGTTTACCGGATCCTTTCTTTTTCTGTTTCTTTATTTCTTTCACTCCCTCATCTGACTCAGTTTCTTCTTCATCCTTTTGGCTTTGATAAGCTCTTGAGGCTTTTGTCTTGGATCTCTTACCGGATCCCTGGACTTCCAGTTTTGAGCTTTTGGTTTTGATAGGTGTGGATCCTTTAGATGATTTGGTCTGGGTTGAGGATTCCACTGGAGCACTTTTCTTGCTTTTCTTTTCTACCTCTTTCTTTTCTTCCTCATATTTTCTTCTCTTTTCTTCGCTGGCATCAAGTGCCTCTTTTGAAATGCCTAGGCCTTGAGCAATATGCTCTACTTCTTTTCTCACCTTCCTCTTTATCTCAGGTTCCCTAAGTTCTACATGTATCTTTACACTCAGCTCCTCAAAGGTTCCAAACCTTTCTGCCTTTGGATCTTTGGGCTGACTTAGCATGTGTTGAACATGCAGCTCCACTATTTGTTCATCCACTTCATACCCCATGGGCATGATCCATACAGTTCTTGGTTCTACTGCCTCCATTAGACATTGATCTGTTTCTACCATGAAGCATACTGTGTCTTGGTACTTTTCAACAAGGGATTGGGGTATTCTTTCTCTTGCATGCATCATGCTTTGGAAGTTCTTGAAATATCCCCATAGAGCTATATTTCTTGCTTTAGCATCCTCAAGTCCATGCAAATAGTCTCTGATTTGGATGGCAACTGGTCTGTCATTCTACCATATCCATCCACTGGATCCGGGAAGCTCATTCATGTAGTAAAAGAAGAGACAAAGGATCAGATTGCCATACTTGAAGGAGTTTTTCTTGTCCTTCTTAATCTTCTGCAGATTTTCAAAAAGTTGGTTTACAAGAAGCTCACACAAGTCATAGTCTGCATTCTCCTTTAACATTTGATAAGCTGTGTAGATTGCAGTTCCTGGTACTGAATTTTCCCTACTGGAGTGATAGATTTTGTAACCAATTATCATAGATGCAAATTTGACATCCGGTTCAGTGATGTCATCAACTGTCATAGCTCTCTTGTCAAACTTGGATCCGGTTGCATCACTTACTGTCTGATTTTTGACAGACTTGAGAATAGGTAATCCACCGGATGAGTGCAGACTGGTTATAGCCCTAATTGCATCTTTGGTGATCTTGAAGGGCTTGTTCAACCATAGGAAGTTGTCATGTACTCTACTTAGTACATACCGGACCCATTCATCTTCTTCAAAATAGGGGAAATGAATGCACTGTGCAAAGTGTTTGTCCCGGATGGCTTTGTACTGAGGTTTGATCTCGAAGGAGTCATCTATCAATTGTTTGTGATAGATATCCATCAGTTTTGATTCTCCAAAGTCTTCAAAATTTGCATGGATGTAAACCCTAATGTCTTCCGTATGCAATACACCATGTGGAACACTAGAGAAGGCTCCTAGTGGATCTACCTCCAATGACTTGTATGGATGTTTCTTAAATTCAGGTCGAGGCCTGTCTGAGATTTTTACTATATTTGGAGTAGCCATTTCTTCAAAAGATTTGTAGCAAGATATCGGAGGTGAAAAATACCTTTTGCGTCTTCGGTTACACGGAGTGGCTGGATTGATTTTTGTATGTAATGACTTCGGCAGGAGATCTTCGGTGAACTTGATGAATTTTGTTGCAGAGCTCCGCTTTTCACTTCTTCTTGGATGTGGAATGATCAAGTGATGGTTGAGAAATCCCTTATATCATTTCGCAAACCCTAATATCTGTTTGTAATAAATGCTCCACCTATATTATTCCAGTTTGCCTTATCCGGATAGCTTGGAGTATCCCAGATCAGTCCTGATCTATGAACATCATACGGATCTTTCAATCATGAATAAATCAAGGTGACATATTACAAGAACATCTGAAACGTTCTGTCTAGTCCGCAGAGTAAAATAATGTACTTCCGGATCTCTCCAGACCCTTTTGTAGTCCTCTGTCATTCTGGAGCATCTCCCGGAATAGGTCTTACTTGATCGATCACAACTTCTTTACATCTTCATGCGGACCTCTGAAATCTTGTCTGGATCATCTCAGGACTTATATCTTCAAACCCTTTACTCCGCATCTTGTGTCATATCCAGCATCACTTGATTGGCTGGGGGAACAGGATTTTCTTTGAGTCTCCCCCTGAGCCAGAGCTCACTTTTTAATTTCCGGAAGGAATATCAGCACCAGAATCTGGTGCGGATCTAGTTTCTGTATTCTTTGAACTTTTCTTTACCCAAATCTTGCTCATCTGATTCCTAACTTCATCCGCATTCATTTTTTGTTTACCCTTGTCTTGATTCTGATTATACACCGGACCTCTTTTGTCCTGATTCTTGCTTCTGCAGACTTTAGCATTATGACCGGACCTATTACAGATTTGGCAAATAACATTTCTTTGCATATTTGACTGATAACCTCTTGATCTGCATTGATTAGCCATATGACCTACTCTATTGCATGTAAAGCATCTACCTTTGAATGATTTGTTTACTTGCATATTTCTGCATTCATGAGACTTGTGTCCATACCTTTTGTAGTTAAAGCACTGTCCGGAGAAGGATGGATTAGTTTGATTCTTTCTTTTTCTGTACTGATTAGCTTTGTGACCAAAGTGATTGCAGCTGTGGCAGTATCCATTGAAAGATGGATATCTTTGAGCATTGGGCTGTCTTACCGGAGGTCTTTCAGGCCTATTCCTTGGATTTTCTGATCCAAAATTCTTTTGACTAGATCCGGAGCTTTCTCCTTTCTTATATCCCAAACCGTACTTGTCATCTGTCTTCTTTTGACTTGCAAGAAGTACTTCAAGTTGGGCAGAACTTATCTTGAATTTATCTTTATATTCATTTGCTGTTTGAAGATC
The DNA here is from genome assembly GCA_027924645.1 of Cunninghamia lanceolata. NCBI lineage: Eukaryota > Viridiplantae > Streptophyta > Pinopsida > Cupressales > Cupressaceae > Cunninghamia > Cunninghamia lanceolata. Next base: position 13,080,934 of record BSBN01000219.1, on the reverse strand, counting down.
TCTTTTGAGAGAGACAATTTGATTCTCAAGTTTTTCTTCATTATCTTTGGCATCTTCAAGATCAGATTCAAGATGTCTGATAATCCTGTCCATCTGGTGGCATTCTTCTGATTTCTCTTTAAGAGATTGTCTTAGATTGTCTTCAGCTTTTCTTTTTTCTTCAATCTCTTGAGTAAACTTTATAGTTCCTGATTCCATTTCATGTCTTAACATAATGACTTCTTTTGATAACTTTTCACATAACTTGGTTTTCTCAGTCAATTCTTCATTAGTATTGCTTTCTTCAGTTTGGCTTGCCAATTGTTGGAGCATCTCCTTTCTCTTTTTCATAGAGAGACTTAATTTGTCTTTTAGTTCTCTCATGAATTCATCAGCCTATTTGAGTCTTTCCTTTAATTCATTGACTTCAGAATTTGACTGTTCAAGATCCTCAAGGGCAGTCTTGAGTTGCTCCCTTAAACCATATGCATCCATTTGAATTCCCAGATCTTCCTCAAGCTGTTAGGCTCTATTAGGAGGAACCTTGCTCTGATACCAATTGTTGATAACTGAGAGGGGGGGTGAATCAGTTATCCTAATTGTTTCTTCTTTTGAACTTTCTTATTAAGCAAAGCAGCATTGAATTAAACAAACAAACATTATCATGAAATGAGAAACACATGACACAGTATTTTTGACGTGGAAACCCGGTTAAGGGAGAAAACCACGGGGTGATTAACCCAAAGATTATTCTCTGTTAGAAGAATAAGGAGTTACAAAAATGGCACTTGCCAATTAGGGCTCACTGCCCGAGCACACTGCTCACAAAGAGGCCCACTGCCTACAAGGAGACACACTGTCTACAAAGAATGTTATACAATACTTGAATTGATTGGAAGCACCTACATATGCTAGGGTTCAGTTCCGGTTAGGCTCAGTACACTGATCTGCTGCACTTCATCTTTCCTCTGTTCTTTATTCTACTATCTTTTCACATACCGGATCTTTCTTACTACTTCTGCTCTGATCTGTACTTATTCGCATACACTATCACACAATCACAACTTTCACAACTAAATCCATCCTCTATATATATCCACACAGGTAATTTCATCACCTTTCTAGTCGGCATCCGGAACAGTCTGGTTTCTTACAAGCTCTGTTCTGTCGGCTGAATCCTTGCTCACCAAGCAATGCGGATCAAGCATATACTTGTAGATATCATTAGTCATGTTGGCCAAACATGATTCATGCCTTCACAACCTTTACCATCAACAGTAACATATCCGGAAAAGATTCTGATGCTCTGTCAGTTAGTTCTTCCTTCTGTTCTCATTGTCTTTCAGGAATCCGGTACTCAGCTATTCGTATCTTTTTCTTTGTCCATCACCGGAGGCTAAATCCTTGGAATATACTACTCAAGGTAGTCCTCTTGACTTCCCCAAATCCGCACTACACCAAGACACTTCCTCTGAGAGGTCCGGACCAATCTGTCGGACCTTGCCACATGCTCTGTTCTTGTTCACCGGACCATAACAGTTCTTCATCCTGACTTCCGGTAGAGGCACACCATGACTTGCGGATATGTGGGATGACCTTTGTTGCCATCAATGACAACAACCATGAATCCATATAGTGTCTCTTGCCAACAGAGGAGTGTGGCAGTAGACATACCTAGTGCAGAGGATGGTGGATGTTGGAGAGCTTGAAGCTAGTAGGCATTCATTGCTAAGGAGGGAGAATAGGGAATACAGGAGAGTCTGGAGCTTGTTGGAGAAGGGTTGAACCAGAGAGCTACATGGGAGCCACCAACATTAGAGACCGAAACATCTAGACCAGGTGATGATAACCCCTGGGTTCGGTGAGCTTGTTGGAGATGGTATGAGATTGATGCTGAAGAGAGGAGAGGTGGTGTTGGAAGGTGTTGAGATCTTCTTGGAGAGAGATTAGACCTCGGTGTTAAGACATCAGCTCTAGAAGCCAAGGGGAGAGATGGAGTGGTTGAAACACAAGACATCAAAACTAAAGGGTTGCATGCGGATGACTGTGCTATTCAGTATGCAGGCTGGGTGCCAGATTCTACCTCATGTTGTTTCCAGGTAGACAAAAAGAGCTGTGAGGAGTGGTCTTATTTCAAGAAGAGGTTAAAGAACTTTCTTTTCTATCATTTTGTGCATTCAAGTTTGAGGCCTTCTTCTCTAGCTTGTGAAGAGATATCAAACAATATCCAGATGTCTGGATGTAGAGATGAGGCAAGCTCTAGATGGAGATAATAGAGGCATGAAGAAAGGAGATTGAAGAAAGCCCTGGTGGATTTAATGACGTATCTAAGGAGAGACAAGGTAGCTTGTTGAACGATGTGCTCTGTGTTAGGGCCAAGTAAAGTATGAGAGATTTGTAGAAAAGAGGGGGTTAACTGGGAATTTCTGCACCTTTTAAGAAAAGCTAAATCTGTAATTTTCTTTGAAACCTAAATTCTCATCTTTTCAAAAAGCTTAGCTTTGAAACCTATCTCCCTCCCATGAAGGGTACAAATTGTAGACATGATATTTCCATAGTCCATGATTGAGTGTAGAGATTTTGGAAACACTGTGTATTTCTTTTTTTTGTCAACGTTTCGGATCATACTCAATGATCCATCATTAGGACAAAAAGAGGAGAATGAAATAGAGATAAAATTGCAGAGAAGGTAGCACAAAAGGAGAGAGGGTTGGGGGAACATAGGACAAGGAATGGAATAAAGTTATTGAATTAAGAAAAGGGGATGAGATAAATAGGAGGGTCAAAAAAAAAGAAAAAGGAGAAAGAGGCAAGAAGAAGGAACTAGAGGTCAAAGAATTAAATTAAGATCACAGAAAGGAAAGATGCATAGTCATGAGGATAAACAAAGATGACACTAAGGAACATTAAGGAATGATATATAATTAGAGTAATTATATATATGTATTTATACTTTATACAAATAAAGTATATCTACATGTATATGAACATATATACTTATATGTAATTTATACATATAAATTATATATATATATACTTTATTGAAAGAAAGTATATATATATATATATTAATATTAATAAATTATACAAATGAAGAAAGCAAAAAGAGATAAGATAAGAAATACATGTAAGGGTATAAAAAAGAAAGCAAGTATAATAATGAAGGATAAAAATTAGTATGACTACAAAAAGAGATAAAATATATTACAATTAAAAAGTTATCTTGAAAGACAGTAAGAATAAGTCACTATATTTAAAAATAATAATTATAACTATGGAAAATAAGAACTATTAACTAAAGAGGAAAAATAAGGGCAAATCTTAGAGAATTCTATAGGCAAAATATTAATTATGTATCTCTAGATATCAAAAGTAAAATAGTCAAAACAATAAGAAGTAATAAGAATATATAGGAAAATAGGGAATGAATGGACAAAAAGAGTAATGATAAGGTAAGAGAAGGAGTGAGAAAAGAGAATTAAGAGACAAAGGGATGACACTATGGTAACAACAAAATGTCTAGTTAAGAAAAGAAGTAAGAAAGAGATGACACAAGTGAAGTATAAAAATAAATACCTTAATAATAAAAAGAGAGAATAAAGAGAGAAAGATAAAAACAAGACTAGTCAAAACATAAAAGAATAAAGATACAAAGTAGGAAGGGCCTAGATAATATGGATAAATATAGCCTATTAATATATAAAGAGTGGATTTAAAGAAAATAGGTAAAAAACAAACTAAAATAAAAATAAGAAAAGTTCCTCAAGATTAAAAAAACTAGTATAATAAGTCTACAACTAAAGAAAATTAAGAACGATAGTTATAATATAGAAAAGATAGCGCTAATAACTAAAGAAAAATAATAAAACCACTACTCAAGTGGGCATATCAAATAAATACATACACACATCTTCTTCAATCCTATAACAATACATGAAGCTAACAATAGAAAAAAGGAGAAAAGTAATGCATTTAAATAAACTAGGAAATAAGATAAAATAACTAGGGGAAGAATATAATTACTATATGATAACGATTGTTATATAATTAAAGTAAGAATATAAGAAGAATTACATACACATACCTTCTCCAATCCTCAAACAATACACATAGCTAACTATAGAAACAAGGAGCAATAATATGCATTTAAATAAATTAGGAAATAGGATAAAATAACTAGGGGAAGAATTAAAAAAAAAATTATGATGAGGTTAGAGGGTATGGAGGAGAGGTTTGTATACAAAGGAACAACAAGGGAGGGAAAGAATGGATTCAGGAAGAGAGGAGGAGGAGGAAAAACCAGATGGAAAACATTGAGAGGGGAATAGGAACTGACAATGATGAAAGCCTAGGAGAGGTAAGACATAAAATGAAGGGGCAAGGTCAAGAAGGGAGGAGAACGATGACCCAAGCAAGGTGGGAGGGAGAATTAGAGGGAAGAGGGTGGTGAGAAGATGGTTAGGGAATGCAGGAAAGGTATGGTACATGTGGCCTAAGGGGGGAGAGAACTATGTGGAGGGAAGAAGAGGGAAGAGGGTGGCTCAGTAAAGAGAGAGGTTAGAGGGTAGGAGAAAGGTTTGGGTATAGAAAAAAAGAGGAGAGGGAGAAGAGAGATGGAAGGAACTGATGACAAGGAGAGGGGGAGAAAATTAAGAGGAAAAAAGAGAAAAGGAAGGAGGAGGGATCAAGGGGGAGGGGGATGATTTTGGAGGGAATTGAGGTGTGGCTCAAGGTCCAACCATCATCGCTATTGAGGTTGGTAGGGTTGTTTCTAACAAAAATGGCCTCTTTAAGTTTTTTCTTAAAGAAGTTATCTTCCTTAGCCAGGACGAGGGTATCCTCCAGGTGAATGTGGTGTTTGGTGCCAAAGGAGTGATCTGCTAGGGCCAATTTTGTGACCCTTTGATGCCTAATATCTACATTGTGTTCTTTGATTCTTGTATAGATGGATATGCCTGTCTCACCTATGTAAGGGGTGCCACAAGAACAATCAATCTTATAGACACCTAAGTTTAAAAGAATGTCCTTTGAGTCCTTGGTGGATGGGATGAGGTTTCTAATGGTGGAAAGAGGTTTAAAGGTGCAATTGAGAGATTTCTTGTGAAGGATTTTGGCAATCTTATTAGAGATGCCCTCAATGAAAGGAAAGGTGGCACTATAAACAATCTTAGAGTCCTTCAAACTAGGTTTGGTTGAAAGGTGGGTTTGGGCTTGCTTGAAGGCTCATTTGATGCACTTGTTATGGTAACCATTAATCTTGAAGACATTGGAGAGGTGGGATAATTCTTGGTTTAAGTGATCACGATAGCAAATGTGAAAGGCTCTCGAAGTCAAAGTTTTGAGGATACTAGTCTTTTGCGCTAGATGGTGGTGTGAAGAAGCATGAAGATAGAGGTTAGTGTGGGTGGATTTCCTGAAGACTCGACAGTCAAGAGAACCATCATTTTTTTCTAATGAGAAGGATGTCAAGCAAGGGGAGTTCATTATTAGATTCTAGTTCCTTGGTGAACTTGATGCAAGGGGCAATGATATTAAGATGATTGTGAAAAAGTTCAAGTTTCTCAGGACCATGTGGCCAACATATGTTGGTGTCATCCACATAGCACTTCCACCAAGTTGGTTTGAGGGGGAAAGAGTTTAAGACGAGCTCTTTGAAATGCTCCATATAAAGGTTGGCAATGACAGGGGATAGAGGAGATCCCATGGTCACACCATCGGATTATTCATAGATTACAATTTGGAAAGTGAAGAAAGTGGAAGTTAAGCATAACTCAACTAGGGAAGCAATTTATTTAGTGGTCTTTTGTCTGACTAGCATGATGGAGTCATGAAGAGGGACTTTGGTTAAAAGAGCAACCACATCAAAACTGAAAAGAATGTCATCATCATTGACTTTCTTTGTCTTTGATGAAGTCTACAAAATGGGATGAGTCTTTGATGAAGGAAGAAGAATGGCCAATAAGAGGTGAAATCAATTTGGCCAAGTAGGCGGCTAGTTTGTAAGTGGGGGAATTGGTAGTGTCAACAATCCGTCTCAAAGGAATGTTGGGTTTGTGGATTTTTGGTACACCGTAGATGCGAGGTGTAATCTTTTTATTCGACATAAGACACTTTTTGGTAGCATCATCAAAACAAGAAGAGGAGATGGAAATTTTCAGTTGCTTAAAGATTTTGGAGATAGGATTGCGGGGAAGGATATTATAGTTGCCATTGTTGTTAAGGTGGTCTAGTATTTTGGTGACATAGTTAGGCTTGTCCATGATAACAGTAGCATTTCCCTTATCAGCTTTAACAATGACAACATTTTGTTTGGTAAGTCATTTAAAGGAAAGAAGTTCATCTTTGGGGACATTACACTTGGGGGTTCTGGCATGATTTAGAGCTACTACACAATCTTGCCTGACTTCATCAGCAATGTTATCTAGCAGAGAGTGGATTGCATTCTCAATTTTGATAAGAAAATCAACTTTGGGAATAGAGGATGGGGTGATGGTAAAATCGAGGCCCCTTATTAAAAAACTAAGGGAGAGGGGTTCAATTTAAAGGTTGGAAAGGTTAAGGACAAGCTTATCTTCCCAATGGTTGATGAAGGTCAATGGCTGATTTATGGAGGGAGGGTGGATTAGACGATTGACAGCATTGTTAGTTGAAGAGGAGAACATAGACAAATTGTGAGGAGGCACTGAGCAAGAATGAATAGATGGGGGTTTGGATAGAAAAGGGGTGGGTTGTAGTTCAACATCAAAGAGACGTAGATGATAGGAAAAGGTGTGTGAAGTTGATAGAGGAGGTGTAGGTCTGATGTGGCAGTTGGGAGACATGGGAGAAGGGCACTCAACAGAGTCATTGATACATGGGAACTGAATCCAAAGAGGATTAGACATAGACAAAGGTGGTTGGTAGTCTGTGCATCCTACAAGAGATGAGGTGGCTGAGTTGACTGGTGGGATAGAATAAATGGCAAACAAATGAACTGGGGGCTCATTGTTTGAGCAAGTGGCACAGGGAATGATGTATGAAATACATTTGGGAGACCGTGGATGAGAGTACGTTGAAGAAGCTAGAAAATCATCAGATGGCTCATTGCTCAAGAGGGTGGAAGGGAGGGGGTGAAAAGAGGTCAAAGTAGGAAAAGTAGTAGACTTAATAAGGAAAGAATAGTTGGAGAGGCATGTTGCAGTAGACATACGTGGTTCAGAGGATGGTGGACGTTGGAGAGCTTGAATCTGGTAGGCATCCGTTGTTGAGGTGGGAGAATGGGGAGTACAGAAGAGTTTAGAGCTTGCTGGAGAAGGGTCAAACCAGAGAGCTACATGGGATCCACCAACATTAGAGACTGAAACATTTGGACCAGGTGACAATAACCCCTAGGTTCTGTGAGCTTGCTAGAGATGGTATGAGACTGACGTAGAAGAGAGGAGAGCTAGTGTTGGAAGGTGTTGAGATCTTCTTGGAGAGAGATCATATCCTAGTGTTAAGAAGTCAACTGTAGAACCCAAGGGGAGAGTTGGAGCGGTCGAAACACAAGACATCAAAACCAAAGGGTAGCATGCAGATGACTATGTTGTTCGGTATGTAGGCTGGGTGCCAGATTCTACCTCATGTTGTTTCTAGGTAGAGAAAAAGAGCTGCAAGGAGTGGTGTCATTTGATGTAAAGGTTAAAGAACTTTCTTTTCTATCATTTTTTGCATTCAAGTTTGAGGCCTTCTGCTCTAGCTTGTGAAGAGATATCAAACAATATCTAGATGTATGGACACAGAGATGAGGCAAGCTCTAGATGGAGCTAATAGAGGCGTGAAGAAAGGAGATTGATGAAAGCCCTAGTAGATTTAATGACATATCTGAGGAGAGACAAGTTAGCTTGTTGAAAGATGTGCTCTGTGTTAGGGCCAAGTAAAGTGTGAGAGATCTGCAGAAAAGAGGGGGTTAACCGGGAATCTCTGCACCTTTTTAGGAAAGCCAAATCTATAATTTTCTTTAAAACCTGAATTCTCATCTTTTCAAAAAGCTTAGCTTTGAAACCTATCTCCCTCCCATGAGGGGTACAAATTGTAGACATTATATTTCCATAGTCCATGATTGAGTGTAGAGCTTCTGGAAACACTATGTATTGCTTTTTTCTATCAACGTTTCAAATCATACTCAATGATCCATCATCAGGACAAAAAGAGGATAATGAAATAGAGATAAAATTGTAGAGAAGGTAGCATAAAAAGAGAGAGGGTTGGGGGCATGTAGGAAAAAGAATGGAATAAAATTATTGAATAAAGAAAAGGGGATGAGATAAATAAGAGGGCAAAAAAGAAAAGAAAAAGGAGAAAAAGGCAAGAAGGAAGGAGAGGTCAAAGAATTAAATTAAGATCACAGAAAGGAAAGATGCATAGTCATGAGAATAAACAAAGATGACACTAAGGAACATTAAGGAATGATATATAATTAGAGTAATTATATATATGTATTTATACTTTATACAAATAAAGTATATCTACATGTATATAAACATATATACTTATATGTAATTTACACATATAAATTATATATATATACTTTATTGAAAGACAGCATATATATAAATATTAATATTAATAAATTATACAAATGAAGAAAGCAAAAGAGATAAGATAAGCAATACATGTAAGGGTATATAAAAGAAAGCAAGTATAATAATGAAGGATAAAAATTAGTATGACTACAAAAAGAGATAAAATATATTACAATTAAAAAGTTACCCTGAAAGACCGTAAGAATAAGTCACTATAATTAAAAATAATAATTATAACTATGGAAAATGAGAACTAACAACTAAAGAGGAAAAATTAGGGCAAATCTTAGAGAAGCCTATAGGCAAAATATTACTTATGTATCTCTAGATATCGAAAGTAAAATAGTCAAAACAATAAGAAGTAATAAGAATATATAGGAAAATAGGGAATGAATGGACAAAAAGAGTAACGGTAAGGTAAGAGAAAGAGTGAGAAAAGAGAATTAAGAGACAAAGGGATGACACTACAGTAACAACAAAATGTCTAGTTAAGAAAAGAAGTAAGAAAGAGATGACACAAGTGAAGTCTAAAAATAAATACATTAATAATAAAAAGACAGAATAAAGAGAGAAAGATAAAAATGAGACTAGTCAAAAAAGAAAAGAATAAAGATACAAAGAAGGAAGGGCCTAGATAATATGGATAGATATAGCCTATTAATATATAAAGAGTGGGTATAAAGAAAATAGGGATAAGGGAAATGCTGTTGTTATCATGGACAAGCCTGACTATGTTGCCAAAATGCTAGAACACCTCATCAACAATGGTAACTATAATATCCTTCCCCGCAATCCTATCTCTAAAATCTTTAAACAAGTGAAATTGCAATCTCCTCTTCTTCTTTTGATGATGCTACAAAAAAGTGTCTTCTGCCGAATAAAGAGATTACACATCACATCTACGGTGTACCCAAAATCCACAAACCCAACATTCCTTTGAGACTGATTGTTGACACTACCAATTCTCCCACTTAGAAACTAGCCACCTCCTTGGCCAAATTAATTTCACCTCTTATTGGCCATTCTTCTTCCTTCAACAAAGACTCATCCCATTTTGTAGACTTCATCAAAGATAAAAACTTCAATGATGATGACATTCTTTTTAGTTTTGATGTGGTTTCTCTTTTCACCAAAGTCCCTCTTCATGACTCCATCATGCTCATCAGACAAAAGACCACCAAGGAAATTGATTCCCTAGTTGAGTTATTCTTAACTTCCACTTTCTTCACTTTCCAAATGTAATCTATGAACAATCCGATGGTGTGGCCATGGGATCTCGTCTATCCCCTGTCATTGCCAACCTTTATATGGAGCATTTCGAAGAGCTCGCCTTAAACTCTTTCCCCCTCAAACCAACTTGGTGGAAGTGTTATGTGAATGACACAAACATATGTTGGCCACATGGTCCTAAGCAACTTGAACTTTTTCACAATCAGCTTAATAGCATTGCCCCTTGCACTAAGTTCACCAAGGAACTGGAATCTAATAACAAACTCCCCTTCCTCGACATCCTTCTCATTAGAAAAAATGATAGTTCTCTTGGCCAATGAGTCTTTAGGAAATCCACCCACACTAACCTCTATCTTCATGCTTCTTCACACCACCAGCCAGCGCAAAAGGCTAGTGTCCTCAAAACTTTGACTTTGAGATCCTTTCGCATCTACAACCATAATCAATTAAACGAGGAATTGTCCCACCTCTCCAATGTCTTCAAGTTTAATGGTTACTGTAGCAAGTGCATCAAATGAGCCTTCAAGCAAGCCCAAAACCACCTTTCAACCAAACCTAGTTTGAAGGATTCTGAGATTGTTTATAGTGCCACCTTTACTTTCATTGAGGGCATCTCTAATAAGATTGCCAAAATCCTTTGCAAGAAAGGTCTCAATTGTGCCTTTAAACCTTTTTCCACCAATAGAAACCTCATCCCATCCACCAAGGACTCTAAGGACATTCTTTTAAACTTAGGTGTCTATAAGATTGATTGTTCTTGTGGCACCCCTTACATAGGTGAGATGGGCAGATCCATCTGTACTAGAATCAAAGAACATAGTGTAGATATTCGGCATGAAAGAGTCACAAAATTGGCCCTAGCAGATCACTCCTCTAGCACCAAACACCACATTCACCTAGAGAATACCCTCATCCTGGCTAAGGAAGATAACTTCTTTATGAAAAAACTTAAAGATGCCATCTTCATTAGAAACAACCCTACCAACCTCAACAGGGACGATGGTTGGACCTTTAGTCACACTTGGAACCCTCTCCTCAATTCCCTCCAAAATCATCCCCCTCCCCCTTGATCCCTCCTCCTCTCCTTTCCTCTTTTTTCCTCTCTATGTTCTCCCCCTCTCCTTGTCACCAGTTCCTTCCATCTCTCTTCTCCCTCTCCTCTTTTTTTCTATACCCAAACCTTTTTCCTACCCTCTAACCTCTCTCTTTACTGAGCCACCCTCTTCCCTCTTCTTCCCTCCCCATATCTCTCTCCCCCCTAGGCCACATGTACCTTACCTTTGTTGCATTCCTTGACCATCTTCTCACCACCCTCTTCCCTCTTATTCTCCCTCCCCCCTTCCTTGGGTCCTCATTCTCCTCCCTTCTTGACCTTGCCCCTTCATTTTGTGTCTTACCTCTTCTAGGCTTTCATCATTGCCGGTTCCTATTCCCCTCTCGATGTTTCCCATCTAGTTTTTCCTCCTCCTCCTCTTTTCTTGAATCCATTCTTTCCCTCCCTTGTTGTTCCTTTGTGTACAAACCTCTCCTCCATACCCTCTAACCTCATCATAATTATTTTTGTTTTTATTCTTCCCCTAGTTATTTTATCCTATTTCTTGATTTATTTAAATGCATATTATTGCTCCTTGTTTTTATAGTTAGCTATGTGTATTGTTTGAGTATTGGAGAAGGTATTTGTATGTAATTCTTCTTATATTCTTACTTTAATTATATAACAATCGTTATCATATAGTAATTATATTCTTCCCCTAGTTATTTTATCTTATTTCCTGGTTTATTTAAACACATTATTTTTCTCCTTTCTTCTATTGTGAACTTCATGTATTGTTATAGGATTGAAGTGTTGCAAGTATGGGCCTAACCATTGATGTCAACATACTCCTGTTGCATTAATTAAAAGGATTGGATGAGCTGTGTGCTGAGGATATTGAGAAAATTAGTCCTAATCTAGAACAGAGAAGAACAATGAAGATAATGAGGTAAAGATCCTAGGTAAGATGAAGATCAGAAGATGCCCTTCAAAGGGTTTGTAGATATGTGTCTTAAGATGATTAAGTAAAGGTTTTAGAGATCCACATAAAGATCTAAAGAAGTTATGGCCACTTAAGTAAAACTAGTTCTGGCAAATGTTTAGAGTTGACAAAGTGACACAGATAGGTCCAGTGAGATCCGGAAATGCAATATCCTGTTTTGCAGATTTGGTGGAGTGTTTAGGAGGTCAATGGGAAGTGAAAAATCAATTAGTTCATGATCTGGAGGTCTGCGAGCATCTATTCCAATATGATAGTGATGACAAACTATGTTCTTGAAGTTCTGAATGAAGGAGAGAATGATTTCAGTAAGCATAAGTAGTGTGGATGTTCTTGGTAATTCAAGAAAGCTTGTGGAGGTCTGTGGATTGTGTCCAGTTCATGTTCTAGGTCTGCATTGAAGATTGAGCTCGTAATTGAAGAATTACTTCTAGATGGTGATGTTCTTCCTAAGCCTAGCCAACTGGATGAGTTACACATCCTGCAAATGATCTTGGAGATGTTCTGTGAGGAATGGTGTGTTCCTAAAGAAATATTGGAGTCTCAGATCTGTGTGGCCATCAGTGTGTTGATCCATGTGAAGTCTTTTTGTAATTAGTCATGTTGCATTTATATATTTTCTTTGTAATAAATGCTAACTTGGATGGTTATTCCTAAGTCGATGTCTTGTATAAATAAGAAGTTGTAAAGTCTTTTCAAAGGTGACAGGGTGTGGAGATGAGAGTGTGGTAGAGAGGAGCAGAGAAAAAGACAAAGTAGAAGTATTGAGCCTAAATGGAACTGACTCAAGCATGGTGAAGATGGTCTTCTTCAGTTCAAGTATGTGATACTTATTATTTTGTAGATAGTGTGTCTCTTGTAGGCAGTGGGCCTCTTGTGAGTAGTGTGCTTGGGTAGTGAGCCCTAATTGGCATGTGCCATTTTGTTCTTTCTATTCTTCTAATAGAGAATACAATCTTCAGTTAGTCACCCCGTGGTTTTTCCCTTAACTAGGTTTTCCACGTCAAAATCTTGGTGTCATATGTGTTAATGTGTTTCTGCTCTTGAATCATTGCATTATATTTCTATGATTGATTTATTATTATGCTGCTGGATCAAGAAAAGGATTTAAGTGATTAAATTACAAGAAAGTTTTTGACAACTGACTCGCCCCCCCTCTCAGTTGTCTACCCTAAATTTAATAATTGGTATCAGAGCTAAGTTCCTCTAAAGAGCTTAATGACTTGAGGAGATCAAGGATGTCATCCTACAAGAAGGATAGTCTGAGGTTTGATGGAACCAATTTCACTCTTTGGAAAAGTTGCATGGAATGTCACTTGCAATGTATGGGAATGCAGTATTGGATCATGGCTTCAAAGAAGTATACCCCTCCACAGAATGGTCTGAGAACTGTAGATGAAATCAGAGATGCTGAAAACAATCTGTGGACTAAAGAAGCTCTTCTAAGTGCCTTGTCTGATTCAGAGCTGACAAATGTTGTTGACCTACAAATTGCTTTTGAGATTTGGGAAAAATTGGAACTTCTGCATAAAGGAGACAAGTATGTTAAATGTGCCAAGCTACAGAGTTTGAAAGGAAAATTGGAAAATCTGAAGATGAGAGAAGATGGAAATATCACTACTTTTATGCCAAGAGTAAATGAGATTATTTGTGGCATTAGATGTGCTAGTGGAGTCTTGGATGAAGATGAGATCGTTGGCAAAGTTTTCAGATCCCTTCTTGATTCTTACAAGTACAAGGTTACTTCTATTGAAGAATTTAGATCTATTTCAGGTATCACAAGAGATCAATTGGTTGGTAAATTGGCTGCATTTGAATTGACTGAGTTTGGAGATGCCCCCTCCCAAGACTGAATCTGCATTCAAAGCTAGTGCCTCTGTTAAAGGAAAACAAAAGTTTGATCTAGAAGAGAACTCTTCAAGGAAACTATCATGGTATGAAAAAGAAAGAAAAGACCTAGAAGAAGATGAAGCAGAAGCTGCTCAACTTGAAGCCCTTATTGCAAAAAGACTGCCAAGAGGACCTAGTAAGTATGAGGGAAAATTGCCTTTTAAGTGTTTTAACTACAATAAGATTGGTCATTTTGCCTCAAGGTGTCTGGAAAGATTTTCAAGACTAAATCCTAACAGATCAAGGTTCCAAAAGAATTGTTACTATGTTCATGAAGATGATGATAATGAAGGAGTAACAAATGATGAATCAGAAACATGAAACAAATCTGGAAGTGACTGGGTGTTTATTGCCATCAAGGAAGAAGATCTAATGCCCTCTAAATCTATCAATCATAAAATTGTTGAAAGAGCTCTAGCTTCCCAAGTTGAAGAAAAGTATGTTTGGGTCATTAATAGTGGATACTCTCACCATATGATAGGTGACAAAAATAAGTTCATAGATTTGGAAAGGTATGAAGGAGGAGTGGTAAAATTTGGTGATAATTCTACTCGCAGAATCGGAGGAAGAGGAACCATTTCTTTTGATGGAAAGAACAAAACCAGTAATGTACTGTATGTTGAAGGTCTAAAGCACAATCTTTTTAGTGTTGGAAAGTTGGTGGACAAAGGCTATGATCTCTAATTCAAGAATGGAAAATGCAAGATCTTTGAATGTTTCGGAACAAAGATTGCATCCGGTACTCAAACAAAAGGTAATATTTTCCATTTAGTTGGTACTGGTAAAAGTTGTCTATTTGTTCGAATTGATCAAAGCTGGTTATGGCATAGGAGAATGTGTCATGTGAATTTTGATAATATCATCAAAATAAGCAACACTCAGGCTGTAAGAAATCTTCCAAGATTGGTAAAACCTACCAATAGTTTGTGCAAAAAATTTTAGTTGGGTAAACAAAGCAGAGTCTCATTCAAAAGCAAGGACAATCTTCTACCAGATTATTGGACTTAGT